>CM068725.1:4220672-5502324 GCA_035079005.1 Fraxinus americana | reverse complement strand
CTGGTGCTGGAATGTATCCAACAAGGTTTCATAGCTTCCATATATTGTGATTCATAATATGATTGTTTTTCATTTATGTCTATGCATTTGAGGAGTAGTTGATTGTTATATTTGATTTTTAACTTTTGGTAGGGGTGATTTTGGTGGTGAAAGCATGCTCATAGGTTCGTAAGTTGTCTTGTTTCATATCTGTTTGACAATTACAACAGCAACACTTGTTTAGGTTTGTAATTTCTTATGGTCGTATGCAGGGCCACATGATCCTCGGTTTTTTGGAGGAAATAGAGATGGCGTGCCTGGTTTGCCAGGAGGTCAACCGTGAGCTCTCTCTCTCTCTCTCTCTCTCTGTGCGCACGCACGCACGCGTATATAATGTATGTATATATGTGCTTGTTTGCATCCTCATGTGTGTTCAGTATTTCTTAAATTTCTCGTGTTGCCGGATCTTGATTAATCTACTGATGCAGAGGTGTTCCACCTGGTGCCCGTTTTGATCCTTTTGGTCCCCCTGATGTTCCAGGTTTTGAGCCCGGTCGTTTTGTTAGGTATGCTGAAACGTATTTGATTTCTTCATAAATTTATATTGTCAGAAGAGTATAATACAATTTTATTGGTTCAATGAGTTCTAGACAGGCACTGTATGAAGTCAGTAGTTCTGTTACTATTAGTGCATTTCCAGCTTCCATCCTGTCTTTCGGGGCAATTATCACATCTTGATTGTGTTGCATGCTACCAAATGCTCTTTTTGATCTTTTTCTCAATTTCCCTAATTCAAATTGAAGTGTGTAGTAGATGTCATGTGATGTGCACATGCTAAGCATCCAATACTTCCACTTAATAAACACGTCGGCCACAAAGTATTATATTATCTTTTAGCTTGGTGTGAATTCTATAAGCTCAGTTAGAACCTGTTTTTACTGAATTATTGGCTGTTACAGTAATTATGTACAATTGTTGGTGAGGACGACTTTGTCATCATTCAGGCCTTGTTTGTTTCTGATTAAAATCAGATTTTCAATCTAAGTCAAACAATCAATATTAACCACATCTTTCATGGGTCCCACAGCTTTTCAACCATACATTTCAAAAATTTCTATCACAATTTACTAAAAATCCAATTTTAATCCCCACCAAACACCCTCACAGTATTGTCAATATTACTTGGTTCAAGTTGGCGACTTTTGCTACTGAACTCGTTTTGTAATCTTAATTTCATCCTTCAAGCTTCTTAATCATTGAATAAGAATCAATTCCTTACATGATTCTTGAAAACTTAGTACTCTTGTTCATCATAATATCTGATCAAACAAGAGTCTTATATTAGATAAAGGTCTTCCATGCCTTTATCTAGAACATTGGCCAACCCTGAAACATGAGGTTTTTATAGTGTTCCCAAAAGAGAGCTTAGAGAGTTGCTTTGGTGCATTATTTTCTATTCTTTCCTCATTCTTTTAATTTGTTTTTAATGCTAAAATTCTGTGCAGAAACCCAAGGAGGCCTGGTCCTGGGACACATCCAGATCTGGAGCATTTCGGCAGCGACTCAGATTTTATTTAGACTCGTTCTTAGGAAGAGACGCATGTTTCTCATTCACCTCTAATTTTCTCGTGGTCGAATAGATTTTGGATTATGAATTTCTAAACTATGTATAATGGCTGATTTCTTGCATTTATGTTTTAGTTCTCTCTTTAACAAATGCAAGTTTGTGTTGCCCTGGCGGGCTATAGTCGTTTTCCCAATTTAACTTTTGTACTCGAGAAGTTGGGTTAGAAAGAGAGATGCTTTATGCCCCAGCTCAATGACCGGGGCATAAACAGGCATTGGAGGGGGGGCTGACACAGCCGCCCCCCGTCCAATAGGGGGGCACCACTGTTAATGCCCCGGTCATTGAGCCGGGGCATTAAGGCTTTTCCGGTTAGAAAATGGAAAAATCTGGAAGAGTATACGGACATCTGTACATAGGAGGTGGTTCCTACAAGAAACATTATTTTAGTCAAATTGTAGAAATGGAAGCTGCCAATGAAAAAGGAATAGTCGACGTCGGTATTCTTTTCTAGAAGGCCAAATTTGTAAGCTTCAATTCAAATGGAACATTGATTCTGCCTTAAACAAAGACCAAATCTTACACTATAATATAAAACACAAGAAACTACCAACCATCCAACCACATCGATCATTACAAATTTTCATTAAACGTTCAAATTGGAGCACGACAGACATGGGTTTATTTCAGCCCTGTCTATATTTAGTGATGATGTTTGTTATATTCAGTTTTGCATCTCAAGATACTACAAGAGCAGAAGCTAGGCAACTTCCCTTGCCACCTCAACAAAGTAAAAATTCATACTCTTCTTGTTTTTGTGTTCTGTAATATTTCAACTTCTTTTTCTACTTTAATACTGTTTAGCATCGTCTAATTCATGATTTTATGGGTTCATTTAGAATACTCGAAGATTTTTGGAACTCTTGGAGTGGTTTGTCAGTGCTGTGATGGTTCTGCTGCTGGAGGAGAATGTAAAGATACTTGGGTTGGATCTTGCTCCAACCTCCACTGTCTTCCATGGAAATTTCACTAGCCTGTGTACATGTATTATTGTATAGACATCTTTCCATTCATTTTGACACAGATATATACAGATATGTGTAGGATCATTCTCTACTTTTTTTTTTCTTTTTCTTTTTGTTAATTTTTCAATCGAGAAATCCATGAGTCGGGATTGTGTTATACGGCTGAAAGGACTGAAAAAAAAAGAGAAAAGATATATGTACAGAAAAAGCAATTACAGAAACTTTCCAGAAGTATTAATTTCCAAAAATACCCTCCATCCATAATTTACAACTAGAAGCCATCATAAGTATATAAAAACGCCAAATTAGCCCCTAAAATATTTATGAGTGCAAAATTTATTCCGCTGCCTCTGCGCACTCTGGTATAATTGGTATCAGAGCCTTGTTAGATCATGGAAATTGAAATAATTAAAAATAATTGGTACTATATACTAAGAGAAAATGATGGTTTAAGTTATATGTTAGAACCTCTACCTAAGAAAATAAAAATATTAACATTAATTATAACAAAAGAGTTACCAATAAAAACAAGAAAACAAATATTAGAAAAACTAATATCGGGATATATAAGAGATGAATATTTATACCAAAAAATAATGATAGAATTTGAAAAAGAAGAAGTAGAATTTTATTGTAAAGAAATGTATGAACCTGATAAATATTACGAATCTAAATATTATGAACCAAAAGTCATGATGAATATAGTTGATGAAGAAAATATAATTGAAGAATTTTTGAAAAAGGTTGAAAAACATAAAAAACCTAGTTATCCTTACCTACCTAAAATTAGTACAAATGAAAGTTTTGAGGATATACATAAAAGATTAGAAAATCTTGAATATAATTTACAAATAGGAAATGCCCTTCTAGATAAAAAACTAGAAGGAAAAGATAGGATTATAATTAATCCACCCCAAGATTTTAGAATAATAGGAAAAGATAAAGGGAAAAATCATGAAATAAAACAATATATGATCACAGAAGTAGAAGAATTAGAACAAAAATTCTTAGAATCTACTGGTGAAGAATATGAAGAATATAAAAAACAGTTAGAAGAATTAACTGAAAAATTAGAAAATACAAAAATGAATACTAATCCATCAACTAGTCAAAATATAAAAATAGAATTCAGTAGTGATGAAGAATATGAAAACTATCCTTATGGTATACCAATACCTAATAAGGAAGGTATTAACCAATATAGGAAAACACGGAAAAGATACACTGGAAATATAAGAAAACAATCCATTAAAGAAATAAACCCAATGAAATCTTACAATGAACCAATCCATACAACTGGAATATGGTTAGATCTAGATTGTGTAGATAAAAATAAAGCCACTGAAACATGGATAAAGAGTACAGACCTAGCTATACAATTTAACAAATGGGAAACATATACAGCCTTTGGATTTATAGAACATACTTTTAGAGGAATTGTATCTGACTGGTAGAGAAAGCTACCAGAGAATATAAAAAAGAATATTAAATATGGAGAAAATACGACTGAAGCAATAGATAATAGGAACGCCTTGAATGAACAAAATATACAAGAAATTCTTAAAAGAATAGAAAGAATCCTGAGAACAGAATTCTTAGGAAATAGATTCACAATAGATGAAGAAACTAGAAAACAAGAAGAATATAATGAAGGAATGATAGCTATGGAAAATTTAAAAATATGTGATATGTGTGAACTAGAGAAATACACATGCAAGTTCGAAGAAATATATTATAAACCAAGGAAATTATCAAGAAAATAAACCTATATTAAGGTCTTATTTTATGAAATTACCATTTCCATGGGGAATGAAATTATTAAAAGAATATGAAAAACTGTTACCTCTTGGAGAAGAGGATGGAGTGAATAAAGATAGTTTAGGATGTAGAATTAAATTTACAAAGAGAATGATAAGCATATGGTGTAGAGAAGCCTTAGAAAATAAGAAAGCATATAAGATGAGAAGAAATTCTCTATGCTGCTATAAAGATATTGGACAAATTGAACAATTTGGATGTTACAAGAAGAAGTATAAGCCATATAAGAAATATAAGAGAAAGTTCAAAAAATATAAGAAGTTTAAGAAAAGATTTTTTAAACCTCATAAAAAATATTTTAAGAAAAGAGATTGGATTAAGAAGCCCAAATCTAAATATATCAAAAAATGTAGATGCTTTATTTGCAATGAAGAAGGACATATTGCTCCACAATGTCCTAAGAAGAAAGATAAACAAAATATAAAAACTCTTAGAACCTATGAAGAATTTCAAAATGACAGTGATATAGAACCAATTGAAAACTTTGAAGAATTAAATAGTGAGTGCAGTAGCATTTATGAATTAGATTCATCATCTTCAGAAGAAGACTCTGAAGAGATAGTGTATATGAATCAAGAAATACAAGAAATAGATCATGAAATAGAGGTAGAAACAACTGAGGAAGTTGAAGATTCAGTAGAAGGTATAAATCAAGAAATTACCTTTGATGTTAGAAAATACAAAGGAATAACAAAGAAAATATTAGATTTACAAGAAAAAGATGTATTCCACCAAGGATTCTTAGGAATACTACCAAGAATAAATAAAACAATTGTAAGTATGAATTACAAAGAGATATCTGTTAACATAGAAGATACAATGGGAAAAGCAAGAATTCCTATAATTACAAAAGAATGGGTAAGACAAAAGTTATCTAAAATTCCAGAAAATGTAAGAAGTAAACTAAAATGTATTGAGATAGGAGGAATCCAAATAATGGTTAAAGGATTCTTTAGAGAAGGTATGAATATACCAATTGAAATATATTGTATGGACAACAGAATCTTACAAGATCCTGTAGATGCTCTACTAGGAACTATTGTAAGAAATTTAGTCTATCAAAAGATAATATTCACAGTAAAACCAAATTATGCGGTTTCACTGATTGATGAAAATATTGACCAAAGTTTCAATCTATATTATAGGATTGGAAACTTGAAAATGTTAAGGAAAAGTAAGGCTATAAGTATAAGCATAAAATCAATATTTGCTTTTAGTACTAGCCACCATAACAATTTAAGAAAAATAACTGATAATATTATCATACATAAAGATTTTGAGGAGTTGGCCCAATATATACCTCCTAGAAAATACCAAGAACATGAAGTAACAATACCTCAACAAATAATGCTTGATTTTCATAAGCAAGCAAGAGAAATTAATTCTGAAGGAAAATTGATAAGGAGAAATATTGTAAGTTTAGTAGGAGATGATCTTATTGCAAGATTTCCCTCCAAACAAGATCTTAAGATAAGTCAAGCTAAAAAACTCAGTATTGCTAAGTCAACAAATTCACAGTACTATATCAAAACAAGATATGTTAACCAAGAAGGATACAAGAAAAATCTTCTTGTCCTTATAGATACTGGAGCAGAACAAAGTCATGTAAATGCTAAATTTGTTAGTCATTTACTAGATTTTGAATTAACAGAACCTTATATATTTAAAGATTATTTGGGAAATAATCTTGAAATTAAAAAATATGTTAAATTCCCTCTTATATTTGTAGGAGAGGATCAGAAAGAGTATAAAAACGACATAATTCTATATAAAGATGAATCATATGGAATCAAACGATCACCTATATTATTAGGAATGAACTTCCTTGAAAAATTTAATCCTTATAAAATCTGTCAAGGATATTTAAAAATAACAATTGATGATAATCCAATCATCATATCAAAAATAGATGAAAATATGAAAACATTGTTATCATGGAAAGAGTAATTAATACTAATCTCATGAGCCCATATATTGAAATTACACTCAATATAAAAGGAAACTGTAGAATTAAATTTCATGCTTATCTAGACACAGGAAGCACGATAAGTTTGTGTTTACCAAATGTATTACCAAATGAATACTGGAAATATGATTCAAAAAAGATTGTCACTGCTACAACAGCGGGAGGAAATAAAGTAATATATAGTAAATATGCTACACAAGTACCTTTTCTAATATCTTTTAGAGAAGTATTTGTTGATACAATATATATGTCTTCTACAATTGGATGTGATATTTTATTAGGACAAAACTTCCTACTAAAATATGACCATTTACACAATAAGTAGATAGATATATGTTCACAACTCCTTGTGCACATAAGATATTTTCGCCTAGAGTGACTAAAGCTGTTAGCATAGCACATACACAAATTAATCATCAGAGTTCCTCAACCCAGCGTGGTGGATGTTGGAATACAGAAAAAATTAAACCAGTTACAGTTTTGAAAATGACAACAGAAAACAAGTTAGAAAAGTTGAAAAAAGAAATTTCTGAAACATATTCTGAAAATCCATTAGAAAAATGGAACATAAATAAAGTAAAAGAAAAAATAAAACTAATCAATCCAGACACTATAGTTAGAGTCAAACCAATGAAATATAGTGTGGAAGATCAAAATGAATTTAAGGACCAGATAAAAGAGTTACTAGAAGCTAAATTGATTAGGTCTAGTAAAAGCCCACACAATAGTCCAGCCTTTATGGTAAGAAAACATAGTGAGATAAAAAGAGGAAAAGCTAGAATGGTAATAAACTATAAGAAGTTAAATGAAGTTACAAAATTTGATGGATATTACTTGCCTAATAAGGACACTCTTATTAAACAAGTACAAAACAAGAAAATATTTTCAAAATTTGATTGTAAGTCAGGTTTTTGGCAAATCATGTTTACAGAAGAAAGTAAACCATTGACTGCATTTAGTACTCCCAGTCCTTTAGGACAATATGAATGGAATGTAATACCATTTGGGTTGAAAAATGCACCACAGATATTTCAAAGAAGAATGGATGAGGTAATCAAACCAATTACTCACTTCTGTATTGCTTACGTTGATGATTTACTGATTCATTCAAATAATATAAATGAACATATTGAACATCTTGAAAATTTTTGTTATATTATGAAAAAACATGGTATTACACTTTCTCAAAAGAAAGCAGAGATAGCCAAAACAGAAATAGAATTCTTAGGATTATTTATTAAAGAAGGAGAATTGCAATTGCAATCTCATATTGGTGAAAAACTTCAAGAATTTTCTGAAGAAATCAGAGATAAAAAGCAGTTACAAAGCTTCCTAGGTATATTAAATTATGCTGAAGGATTTATTGAAAATTGTACCAAATTAAAAAATTATTTTCTCCCAAAATTAAAAAAGAATGTAATGTGGTCTTGGGAAGAACAAGATTGTGAAAATATAAGAAAAGTAAAAGAGGAATTAAGAGTTTTGCCCAAACTTGTAATTCCACAAGAAAAATATTTCTTTATCCTTGAAACTGACGCATCAGAAAATTACTGGGGTGCAGTATTAAAGGTAAAAAAGAATCACAAAGAATATAAATGTACAAAGGATTGTTCTTGTCCTGAAATACTTGCAGGTTATACATCAGGAACATTCAAAGAAGTTGAAACAAGGTATGAAATGAATAGAAAAGAACTCATTGCTGTAAAGCGAGGAGTGCAGAAATATGAAGATTATCTATTACCAAAAAAGTTCTTAATTAGAACTGATAATACTCAAGTTAAAGCATTTTTGAAAAATAATGTTGATCCATCTATTGCCAATAGATATATTATTAGAATTCAAATTTGGTTTTCTTACTTCAAATTTGATATTGAGCATATAAAAGGAAAGGCTAACTTTCTTCCTGATTATCTTAGCAGGGATGGAGCTAGATCAACTAAGGACGAAAGTCCAAATACTTGAAATAAAGGTTTCCTATTTGGAAGCTCAAATTCAAAATATACAAGATAGTCTTCGAGACAAAAATATAGCCCTTGAGGCAGAAGTAACTTGTACCAAGTCTAGTATCCCTTCACGAGGGAGGACTTGTGAATACTAGCGCTCTACCCGAGGATAAAGGGAAAGCAAAGAAGGTAATAGGAACCCCTTCACAGGGAAAATTTGAACCTATTACTAGTATCCAAGATATCAAAAATAGCAAAGGTAGCTCTTCACAGAGCCATACTTTACCTAAGCTAGATATTGAAAAAATTGATCCAAAAGAAATTGTCAAGATATGTCATGTGACAAAGATATCCAAAAAGGATAACTATGAAGAAATAATTTTCTTTATTGTTGTTTTCAATATATTATCCGATTGGTATCTTGAAGTGGGAAAGTGGATGAAGACTCTCCACTATGGAAGATATAACAAGATAAATTTTTATCCAGAAGCTCCAGCCAACTGGGTAAAAAACTGTTTTGAATTAGGAAATATACTTTGTATATATCCTAGCAAAGATCTCAAGGAGATAGCCCAACTTCCAGCCGATGTCAAGAAGGCCATTAAAAGATATACTGAAGTTGTCAAAACTACAAACATATACATCAGATTCTACTCTGCAACAATGGAATGGGATCCAGAACTTCAAAATATGCAGCCAGCATTCCATGTTATCAAATTAGGGCTCACAAACCAACATTATTTACCAACCAGTCAAAAGGTTGTTAAAAATGGTTATCAAGATATCATTAACATGATGCCATATAGAAGAGCCAAAGGATACAAAGAAATATTTGAACACCTAACTCAGTTAATCACTGAGAAGGAAAAGATATGGGTTTATCCATCTGAGGAACATATAATCTACTCTAATGCCAGAATAGAGACAAAAGAAGAAGATATCTGTTATCTTGATCATTTATTATCCAAAATAATCTCTAATCAAGTTAGTGGATCTGAGAAGATGGAGAAAGAACTATGCAAATTACTTTGGGATTACAGTGATCAACATTGTGTACATTGTGTAGTAGAAGATATGAGCCAAGTCTCACTCGATGATGAAGAATTCCCTGCAGAATTCTTTGAATCAAGAATGGAGAAATAATTGATATAGGAAAGTGACCATTTATCACTACTTTAATAAAGTTTCTTTATTAAAGAAAAACTGTGGTCACTCAAAGACAAAAGATAGCGGTTGAGATAATGACTTTCTACCATCTATTGAAGAAAATAACACGAAGTTGCTGTTGAAGATAAAAAAGTGGGTATGATAATAACTCTCCACCTACTTACCAGCTAAAAAGGAGGACATCATCACTACCTAACAAAAGAAGATGGTAGACAAAAAATAATGGAAGACAGCTGTGAAGATAAGATTCCTAACCACTTGGAGAAAAATCCTCTATATAAGAAGATGAGGTCCAAAGACTAGAGGCATCTTCCATCTCTCGAATCCTTGGCATCTCAAAATCTCTCTAATATCTGTATACACTACTTGTATTCAGAAAAATAAATTAGATAAGCTTTGAAGATAGGAAAGCTTGTAATAAGGTAATCACTTATGGAGTTCTAAACTTCATAAGGTGAGTACCAAAGGTATGTAAATATAGTAAGCAAGCATGTATTATTTCAGTCTTATGAATATAAAGATGAAGTTTATTATGGTTTAACAAAGTTTCTATGAAAGGATTTCGTTAAGTTTCTCATGATTCCTCGGCAGTACAAATAAAGATTTTAAGAGATTTTCAAAACATTGTTTTTGAATGGATGTTAGCCATGCCAAAGTACCCGTCTTTGATATATGTTTTAGGGGAAAAGGACAGATTTCTAACAAAAATTTGTAGCACCTTGTGTGTGAGTTATCTTTTAAAATTTTGTTCTAAGTAAGAACTTGTTCTGAAAAGAGTTTGAATAGAGGTGAAAACAGAGACTCTGGATACTGTGAGATAGCGTCTGTGGCAACACAGCTAGTTCTCTAGAGTGAGAAATGCAACCTTAATTGAAAAACCTTTTGCGGAAGCAGTTGTGGACCCAAATGATTTCAAAAAACATTTTAAATGTTCATCTGATTCAGAAGAATGATTGAATACATGCAAAGCTATTATAAGAACATACTGGAGGGAAAACCTGTTTATTTCCATCAATTACTGTAAGTCATTTACATGCTTTTATATGATTATGCTTTGATTATTATTAATCTTCATGAACATCTCACAAGCATCCACATCTAATGATGACCGTCTTAGATTATATTTAGATGATAAAGATATTTCATTTTTATTAAGTATAGTAGAAAAATCTGAAGATATAGTTCCTGTTGGACAAGAAAAGCTTAAAGAAATATATTCTGAAATAGATTACGCTTGTAAACATAATATAGGATTTGATCATGTAGAAATTAGCAAAGAAATAAAGAAAATTGAAGATGTTATTGGAAAATACAAAGACATAGGAGAAGAAGTTTCAAAAGGAATAGTTTTTGGATATATAACTGAAAAAGACCAACCTGGAATTTTTGAAAAATTATCAAAATATAGAGAATATTTAGAACAATTTGAAAGATTAAAGAAATTACATATTGATCCTGATTAATTAATCAGGGAGAAAGAGAAGATATTAAAAGTTAAGAATCCCAGGATTAACTTTAAGAACTTATGGCCCAAATAAAAGAATTATAAAGATACAGGGTAAAGTTTGCAAATAAAGATAGAAAGGGTAAGATAGTACTTTTATAAAAATCAATTTTATGTTATTTAAAGGCTTTGTGAGTATCTGGCAGACTTCTGGCAGAATTCTTCTGGTATTCTAGCATAGCCCAAAAAAAAAAAACAACTGGCCTGATGAACATAAGGGTGATTATTTAGGATGAGAATATGGATGGAAAATTCTAATGTGGATATAACAATTAGTCAACAAAAGTAGGCTTTTGTCTAGGTGTCTTTGTCTCTCCAATTAAGTTTAGTAAATCTGAACTCAAGTTTCTAGAGGGCCTGCACATAGTCAATGATCGATTGAACATGAATACTGCACTGGCATTCAATTTAAAAAATTATAAAGAAAAAACATACAATAAAATAAAAGGCAAGCAATTACTGAACAGTGCCATTTTTTTTTTCCATATCTGATAAATTATTAAGGAGATACAGAATTATAGCTGCTTTTATTATGTGCAGTAATCACTACAAAAAACAGCCATTATTGGCTTCTTACATAACTTCTGTCCACTCCAATGTTTCTTGATCCATTCAAGGTAGTGTGTAAGCTGCAAAGAAAATAATTAAGATTCAGAATTCGAATAGTTAGAGACACTGTGCCCACTTCTTGATGACAAATAATAAAAAAATTCCTCAAAATGTGCCCACTTCACTCCTACAAAAATGTCCAACTTTTGAGCCAACCATGGACCACCCCACTAGTGTAAACAATGTAAAACTCGAACCACTTGAACAAAAATTCACTCTGCAGAAAATCTTATCCGATTTGACAAAATAATAATAATAATAATAATAATATATATATATATATATATATTGGGAGTTTTTTCAAGTATATCAAAATTACAATATCCGTTACAAATTATACTAAGAAAAGTATAAGTTTGGAAAATAGACAAAGTATTAAAATTATAACTATACGATTTATTGCACCTTAACATAGCATGATTGTAAAGGTATTAAGTCATTTTTTATTGTGATATCAACACTTCGAATCCTATTCGATCGATGTTTTGGCCCACAGACTTAATTTTGTTGACTTTAATTTATTAAAATTTAGGTCTCAGTCTCACCAAGTTTGTTGATTTTATACATTTAAATTTCACGTGTTTCGCACGTGATGACGTATGTTTGGGAAAATATAATTTTTAGATGCTATTTTCTTATTTGTTAAACAAATTATTTACTATTTCTAAGCACTGAATGTATTATTGATAATCACTACTCCATTTTCTAGTTTTTTATTCCTTTTTCCATTCAGAAACCATTAAATTTTTTTTTTCAACCTAGCCAACCCACGTGACAAGTCGGACCGGTACCAGGACGACTCGTTCATACAGTTAATTTGCAAAATAATATCAGTTTTTAAAATTTCAATAAAAGGAAAAGAAACGCCGTTGCCGGGGATCGAACCCGGGTCACCCGGGTGACAGGCGGGAATACTTACCACTATACTACAACGACTTCTTGAAGAAGATTCTGATATGTTAAACTTATGTATAGAAAACTGGAAATACCAGAAGCCATAATAAAGGAAAAGGTTTGCGGGCTCCTCATCTTTTTCATTATTAGATGAAAATAATTGGAATCCCTTTCCTCAGTATTGTTTATTCTGTTCAACTCGAACCCTTCTTTTTTCGTTAGGTTGTGAATAGTCCACACTCCAAAACGAGCTCAAGTAGAAGGATTAATTCATTTGTCGAGGCAAGGATCTAAGACTAATGCCTTCTTTTTTTTTTCAAGATAGAGTCAGTTCAATAGCTGCAACCTCAAAAACGGGATTATGTATTGGGAATACATAGCACTCAGCTGATGACAATATTGATACATGAATTAAATATGTAGCCTTGGAAATTTAAAAAAGAAAAAAAAAGAAGAAGAAGAAGAAGAAGATACATGAAGGAATGAAAATGGTCTAATTTGTTCATTCTTCCCCGACTGATTGGTGTATCTGTGAACTACCAGCCTCTTTAAACCTGCAAGATTCAACTTAAGGAGATGTCGATGTTTCCCGAGTTGTACTCGAAAAGGAATCTGATCTTCCAAGGTTGCTCAATTCCTTCCCTTTTGAATCAATGCTCAGATAATCTGTCAAAACCTTTTTGACGCCAAACCCGCGAAGGGATAGCTTGTTGCTTTCGATGTATGGAGACCTATCTCCATTTGCAGGACTTAAGTGCTGTGCAGGTGAGAAGCTCGGCGTTGCAAAAGCTGTTTTGTACGGTGTGCTGGACAGGGCTGGGAGTCTAATGCCAACACTCTTATGAGCGATCATCCCGACGTTTGAGACTGGTAAGAGCTTATCTGAGTGTTTAGTCAAGTCGTCCACATAGAGTAGGTGATCTATACGTGACACAATATTGAATGCTAGGCTCTCCAGAACTCTTGAGTAGCTCTCTAAAATGGATTTGCCGACATCCTAAAGGATGACATGTATTAATAATGGTAGATGGCTTAACATAAAATAAGAGGCGTTTAAAGAAAGAAATCCACCAAATAATGAGACGAGGCTTCAGGTTTTAAGTAAAACCTTATTATATTGGATTTTGCTCATATCCAGAGAGGTCTGAGGGAGACCAGGAAATCGTAGCTTCAAGCATAGAAGCAGGCTTTCAGCTCTGCCTGCAAGCAATTCTCTCTTATCTGCATCAATCACAAAATCCTTGACCATTCCCCACGATGACTTTGAATTGGATCGTTGTGCCCTTTGTAATGGTTTTGAGTTTGATCTTCTGTGCCACACATGGATTGTGGCCTCAACCCTGTTTGCAATTTCTAGAGCATGATGCTCAGAAGACAAATCAAGACAGTCGAGCAAACATTCTGGTGAAAACTGATCTGAATTAATGTAGCGATAAATAAGATCCCCCAAACTAGCTTTTCCATTCTGCCACCATAACAACCACCACAATGATGGAGAATGAGTAAATAACCTGCTCTTTTGAGCACATAACAATAGACTTTCATGTTTCTGAGCATGATTGGCAGTGCTTAAATCTAAGTCAATCTTGTTAAAAGGTTATTTCGCCAAACATGATTTTCAAAGTAATCATATTTTACTAATAAAACTTTGTTTCTAGATAAGTAACTCTTAGGCACAGCCAAACAGGCTCTGAGTGCCTCAATACCTTAGGAAGAGCTTCCAGATATGCGTCGGGAATATCCATTTCAGCTAAAGCAGAAGTGTTGATAGCCAATGCAGCTTTAAGAATTTGGTTTGTGCAGTCACGACTGTGCTGTAACCTCTTTCTTGCTTCTTCACTGAGGCCACCAGTTGGGACACGAGGAACCGGAAGCCACCATTTTTCCTCTTGATGGGGAAGTGGCATGCGGAAAGAGGACGCTCCATCAGCTTCTGGGGCTGAAATACCATGGTCGACATACCAGAACTCTGAATTTTCGAAGCTGTCTAATATTTCCTATAAAACAATGCTGAAATTTAGAATAAATGTTATATTGTACAGGTAATCAATCAAGAAGAAAAGCATCTTACAAGTAGCATATTGTCTAATTTCCGTAAAGCTGGCAGGTTAATGTATAGATCTGACCGGGGTCGGGAAGTCATGATCTGAATCAAAGCATTGACATAAACATGTTACAAATTCCTAACACTAAAGAAAAACAAAGCTATCTTTTTCATTAGCCATACAAACCAAATGCATAATACTGATACATCTTAATCGAGTGTATACTTGCAAACCTCGAGCAATTGATGTAATAGACAATAAGGCAAAAAGATATTGAATTTAATTGTTCCAAGTTTATTAAGATACCTCAAGCTTGCTTCCATCTGGAAATGTCTGCCAAGAAGGTATCAATTCAACAACATGATCGCTAACACAAAGAAGCCACTCCATTTCCCTTCTCCACATCAGTTTCTTCTCAGATGGTAAAGGTTCCAATCTCCAAATTTGCCCAAAAAGTGTAGCTAATAAAACCAATAAAGCACATGTTGCAATCACTGATCATAATCGAATTCATTCCAATCTCAAATTAAGCAACTTGTCAACTAATTGATATTAATTTAGTGTTTATGTAACATACCACAAAGATTAGTAATTGCATTTGATATAGCCAGAGCAGTACAAACCCCATTTCCACAACCAGACATATCTTCCCCAAGCAGTAATTTTGAAAATCTTTCTTTCATCATCTCAACTTCTACACAACACGAAAATTCAAGGAATTATATTAACCAATAGAAATATATGATCATATAGGACAAAAGCAAACACATTACTATTACCTGGCATAGATGACCCTTGCTTCTCTAATTTTCTGTTATCCAAATGGGGTTTCTCAACCTCTTCAGAAACATCAGACTTGACACAATGTGGCCTCTCGTTCTTCTGCATTAACCAACCCATTGAAGGGGGTGAAGAAGAATCCTCAGAACTACTGTTCTCATCATTCCTAGTAATTTCAGAAGCCAGAAAATCGGAACTTGAACTACTCTCTCTAATCTCCTCTTCATTCAGATCCAAAAAGGCGCCAATTTTACTCCTATTCTCACTAAACCCAACATTTCCGTCTTCTACTATTTCACTATGCATTACCAAACCCTCCATTGCAGCCTCAAAATAACTGGGAGAAGCACAATACACAGAGTTATTCACTACAAAACCATCAAAATGGAACCTTTTACTGGAAAACCCATTTGCCACTTTGGCTCTATTTTTCAAGATTCTAATAGATTTTGAAGCCCAAAACGACAATGTAGAAATTGGGTCCGAATTTCTTGAACCCGTAGTCTGCTTCAGAAGTGAAAAAGGCTTGAGCTTTGGCCGGTGCTGTACAGTGGCCTCTCTTTCTTCTTGGTTTGAAAGAGTTCTATCCATAAGGAATTACCTTCAATTTCTACCTCAACCATGTCTGGTTCTAAAAGCAAAAACAAAAGGCAAGAAATGTGGTTTGGACTTGTGGAAATGGCAATAATTATTCAAGACTAGTTGCTCAAGCACTGAAGAAAGACGAATGATGGGAGTGTGGTAAATGCAATAAAGAGGTTTGTACCACAATGATATGTAGACAAAGAAAGGGGGTGAGGCTCCTCCCTGCTGGGCTTTGCTTAAACCAGGCGCTTTCACTATGTTTGGCTTTGCTTAAACAAGGGCTCTCGCATAATTATTACACGCTAAAGGATTGATTAAAATAAGAAGATAGTAGTTATTGCAAAAGCTTTATAATATGAGTTGTTTTCTTGAGTGTTGAGAGGACAGGTCAACGGAGCCTTCTAAGGGATGAATTTACTTGTTTGATATATTTATTTATATATATGTTTTTTTTATTTTGATGATTACTGGTAGTCTTGATATAAAAGTTAGAAATGTTAGGTTTATTAATGGGAAGAATACATAAATCCTGATTTTACTTATACACATTTCAAAATTAAGGTTAGATATTTTAAATTTCAAAAATCAGGTTTTTATTTAAATTTATTTATGAATTACTTAATTAATTATATGTTTTATTAATAAATATATAACAATCACAGATCTATACAATTTGGTCACAATTCAAAAATTTTAAGGTCACAATTCAAAAATTTAAAGGTCACAATTATTTCATCGGTCACAAATCATAAAATTTTTAAGTCACAATACTTAATTAGGTCACAATTTATCAATTTATTGGTCACAATTAATAATTTTTAGGTCACAAATTAATAATTTTTAGGTCACAACTAATAATTTTTTGGTCACAATTAATAATTAATGGTCACAAACAATCAAATCGTTTGTGACTACCACCAAAATTGTTTGTGACCATCAGTAAGTCACAAATCGCACTCAGTACACACAACCACCGCCAACACCACCCAAACCCGGAACTACAGCTGCCACTACCACTCCACCGACGACAAAAACCACGATCTCACCACAAAATGGGCGATTTCGACAATCCAAAAAACCCTCAGCTACACCAACGCACACCAACACGCTGAACAATACCAAAATCGCCGCTAGATCCGCCATAACCATGCAACTACACTTTGACTGAAAAATCACCACAGCAACACTGACAACACATCAACCATTAAAATCACCGTACCCATCCAACCAAAATCAAAATCAAAACTAAAAAAATAAAAAACGAAAAAATCAGATCTGCAGCTGGAAGACGACGATGTGCCGACGATGTGAGCTTCTGTAAGTTCGAACTCTCCTGTTCACGACGCACGCTGCTGTGCCGTCGCCGACTGCAGATGAAGGCTAGAGACGGCGACTGCAGATGAAGGCCAGAGACGGCGACTGGAGATGAAGGCCAGAGACGGCTATTGGATCTTCGAGCGATGGATAAGAGAGACACACGGCCACGGAGGTGTCGAATTTTTCAATTTCCGCCACCGCTATGAGGAGGATTCCAATTGATTGACGGTTTCGATTGATTGGGCGACGGTTTTTACGAACGCAGAGGGGGAGGAGAGAATGGGATGGAAGGGGAAAAGCCGACGGCCTTCGCGGCGGAGAGGGAGAAGAGAGCGACTGGAGGAGAGGAAGAGTTGTAGAGATAAGGAGGAGAGGAAGAAGTGACTGAGGCCGCCGGCTGCAGCCGTAGTGACTGTGGCGGAGGGGCGGCGAGCGGTGGGAGGAGAGAGGTTGGAGGGGAAGAAATGGTTGAAATGATTAGGGTTTGTTCTTTTTATTGTATAAAGATTTAAAAATAAAAATAAAAAATATTTTTAAATTATTAAATAAAACCTGATTTTTGAAATGTTGAATTTGTTATTGGATTTTTGAAAATGGAAATCTAAAAGCAGGTGTAGGTGTAATTTCCTCTTTATTAATTTGTCACGTGGGCCTACATACGTAATCAATTGTGTATGAAACTATCTTAAAATTGAATCCAATTAAAGTGATCTAATAAAAAATTAAATTGTTGGGTTTATGGTATCTAAATAAAGTGTGAGTCGGATTATATGAGTAGAAACTTGATTCATTAGGGTTGTGTTTGACGATGAGCCAAATACATATAAAAATTATAAAGAAAGTTATGGTTCTAAATTCATATGTGATTCTTATCTCATCAATACAAGAATACAAGATAAAGTATATTGAAGAGGAAGATCCAAAACTCACAATCAAGAAGAATTATTGTAGGCAAGCAATTAAATTGAAAAATAAAACAATCAAGATCATGAAACAAGAAGCAAAAAATCAAGATCAAGAATTAAAAGAGCCAATAATCAAAATTCAAAATCTGGAATCAAGATCCAGTAATAAGAATTTATTCCCAAAAAATTAAGATACGTTTCACATTATTAATTTTCTCGATGATTTGATATGGATGATCTTGACAATTAAGCAATTAAATTTTCTAGTTTTATAAGATTTAAAGTTTCTTAAAGTATAGAAAGTATCAATAAGAAATGGATTTTAGCATAAGCAAAACTTGTTTTGTGCAAAATTTATACAAGGGCAATATTTTAGGAAGCAATGCCAATCGTAAAAGTTCATATAGTCGATCTTAATTTTACTAAAGTGAAATCTTTGTCAAATGATTTATACTAAGAAAGGAAATTAACTTTAGCAGCCTATTTTTTGTTGATGAGCCGAAACAGAAAATGTAATATGAGGCAAAGATATTGTGCAGAGAATATTTGCGAGTGACAATTTATGTCCATCGGCTCCTTAGCAGCCAACGCCATAGTTGAATGACAATGAGGACAACCCAAGGGATATAAGAATCCTAACAGATAATAAAATAAGGTAGTCTCAACAGAAAATATTTAAAAAAAAAAAAAAAGAACACTCTAAAAATTTATTTTTGAACAGTAGTTATATAATAATGTGGACATATGAGACATTATTCATATTTACACAAACATGTAATCAATTTTTTATGACTTATAACCACTTTTCACGTTTTTAACCTTCTATAAGGAGGAGGAAGGACACAAGTGAGAGGTTGTGAGGGTCAGACGAGGCGTGGGTACTTTGGTGTTTTATTTCGAAGTTTAGATATAATATGTGCTGAGTGTCGTAAATTAAGCTCATGTTTGTGCCACACTAAAATTATCATTTTCATTCATTCACTCATTTTCAATAACATATTTTTTAATAAAATAATATTTTTCATCACATCAATAATTTTTCATTCTTTTTCAATCACACATTCTCTATCAATCCACTATTCCAAAATACATTTTTCCAAAATAATGTGGCTTAAACACATCCTAAATACAGATGTGATAATTCAGAGAACGTAGTGTATGGCTGTGATGCTAGTCCAGCTCACATAAGACAATAATGATATGGCCCGCGGTCCAATCCTAATACCCTTAATCAATTGAAGTAAGCCCAGTGAAACCAAAGCCCAATACTCGGTCCAAGTAAGGAGAAAACGTGTTTGGCTGGTGCGATTTTTAGTTGTTCCTTATTTGTTGAAAGTGTAGTTTTCTTTGAGTCGTTGGATGGGCTGCTACCAATCTCGATGCCTTGATATTTTGGAAGTGAATGGTTTTCTGATTAATCCATTCTTTTCTTTTTCTGTTTTCTCGAGGGCTTTTGGAGACTTTTGTGTTCTCTCATCTTTCGTCTTCTTCTTTTATGAGGATATCTTGAATCTGTTTCTTGAGTGTGATTTCTGTGTGAAATCAGGAAATAGAAATGTGTGTTGTTGGTAGTGTTAAGTTCTTCTGGCTCATAGAAGAAACTTCACGTTTTACTGTGGATCGTGAGGGATCTAGGGTGGATCTAGGCTTCACGATGTTGAATCATATGGGTACTTTGTTCTGAGCCATCATTCTGTGATATCTTGATGTTCGGTGGTCTATTAGGAGATAAACATTTGTAATAGAGATTTCAAGTTTTAGATCTGTAATTCTTTTGTTCATAAGTTTGTATAACACATAGGATTTTATAAATTGTATTCATCTTTACTTTAATCTCTCACGTTATATAAGCAATAGTTGCATATTGAATTAAATAAAATAAAATTAATTGTTGCAAGTAAGGAAAAAAGAAAAAAGTAACTTAACCACCCACCAAACCTCGAGTTTGGGGCCTTCCCCTCGGAGTTTTCTCTATTCTACCAAAAAATTGTAAAAAGTGATAAATACAAGTGGACCATGAATGATTTTGAAAGAAACATGATGGCAGGCTTAAAATTATTATCGAAGTGACTTTTAGTTGGACCACTTTGTTGGTTAAGATTTCATGATAATCAAATTAGATTTCTTTCAACGGCAAATTCCTATTTGCTAACTTTCCTTTTAAGGTTTTTATTTAGTCCTTACCAATTACTCATCTTTGTCATAATGCCGGTTGTTCCACCTCAACAAATACGATATTGACAATTATCTACCAACAACTTGTACAGAATTCCCATATTTGAGCCTGAAATTCATTTTTCATTTCGACCATACATTTCATTGGACGCGTAAAATTTATCAACTTTTCAACAATACATTTTTAAACTTTCATCAAAATCTATTAAAAATTTGATTATTAGCTAAACCGATCAGAAGCATTACATTGTTCAATTACTGATCAATTTGTAACAAGTTTCTTGAATTGTTTCCCTTCCTTTTTTTTCTGGTGTGTTCCTTTTAACCCAATGAAGCTTGATGTCGATTGTTGATTTTGTTGAACATGAACAAAGAATATTAGCTCTCAAACGTAGAGTAAATTTCAATTTCTATTACTCTATTTAATAAGATATTAGGTGTTTAACCAACAATGTCAGGTATAGATTGAATTTGATTTTCTATCAAAGACTTGACATGTACAGAATTTCGTAAGTATACAACGATATTTGAACTTAAAACTTTTTATATGCTCTAACGGCAAGAGAAATTTATTTTTAGTTTTATGTTTCATGTATTTGAATGGAAACATGACAGAGGGAAGGAGGAACTTGGTTTCAAAAATCAAAACCGTTGCTAAAGTGATGACACTTTTATTTGGAGGGATGTATATACGAATTTCTTGGACAAATTTAAGAATATATCTAACATGGTAAAGGAACCTTTATTGGGCATCCCATGGTAGCTTCCCAATGCAGTTTCAAATATTTGGGCTAAGCTGAAATTATTTATTTCTAATTAATTTGAAATAGTTACTTATTATAATATTGAAGAAATAAAAATGTATTAGATGTAATTTAAACTTAGCCAAACATGTTTTTACAGAGGTAACACTTGAGCCTGAGAGATGTTTAGAAATTTGGGTAACAACTCCTCCGAACTTCTCAAATTGCGTACAAATATTTACGTAGTACTTGTGACCTTATGCATCGAAGTAGTTAAGGTTGCGACCCTTATAGCATAATTTGTAGTTCGTGTAATTTTAATAAATTGACTACTTTAAAAGAATTTGAATATCGTGAGAAAGAGAAATCCAACTCTCTTTTTATGGGAGAATTGGAAACTCAATTATTTTAAGGTTTTTTTCCCCTCTTCCGTTGACTATTGTCCTATGCAATGACTGCAAGCCCATAGATTGTTTATCCATCGAGAAAACAAAACGTTCGAAAGTATTCTTTATTTTTTGAATGTTTGATTGGTAACTGTAATTTTTAAAATTGTTTTTAACTTATTATTCGTTCATATAATTTCTTGTAATACTTCTCGATTTCATCTAACATGTTCGAAACAAGCAACTCTTTTGAAGAACATGATTTTTTTTTTTGCTCTCGTAAATTCACCATTGTCTTTATTTAGTCATTTGTGATATTGTTAAAATGATTTTCTATTTATTTCACTTTACGTAAACTTAACATGTATCAACTTACGATATACTTTGCTTAGAACTTTATCGACTATGATTGTTAGTGCGTGTAACATGTACCTAATAACCACATTTTATTAATTATAAAGTGTCTTCTAAACCCCAGAATAAGCATGGCTAAAGCTTAAGATAAGAAATCAGGAAAATAATGATTCAGAATTAACAATTAATTCAATGACGCATTTTATGAAACCCACAAATTTTATCAATTAAATTCCTTAGCCATTGTTTGGTAGAGATTAAAATTTAAATTTTAATCTAAATTAAAGTCAACAAGTAAAATTTTAATCTAAGTTAAAGTCAACAAGTAATTTAACCACATATTTCATAGAATTCATAATTTTTCAACTATACATTTCATCAATTTTTATCAAAATCAGATTTTGACCCCGTGCCAACATGAGCTTAATATAAAATAGTGCTAAGACATTACTATTCCTTAGATGGCGCCATTTATGTAATACTAGTCTATTGCCCGTGCAATGCACGGGCAATGTGATTACGGAAGTAATGTTAGCGTTAAAAAAAAATATATATTATCTGCATTTTTTTATACCATTTTCTGAAGTATGGAATGCATAATATATATATATATATATATATATATATATATACACACACACACACACAATAAAAAATAAAAGTTGAAGTCCCGAGTATATATGATTTTAGAAAGAAAATAAAATAATAAGAATGAAAGAGATATAAGATTGAATTTTATATATTACAAAAAAAAGAGCGAAATTATAATCCAAACAAAATATGTTTTCTGGTGAAGCTTAAATTTTGAAAGATCTGTAAGCTCCATAATGTTGTAGTGTTATTATTATGGGAAGTTTGTTTTCATGTTAGTTTTTGCCTCGTGCAATGCACAGGTTGTGTTATTTTAAACGTAAATAAATATTAGCATTGTGAATGTTAAGAATTTCTTTCGAACATAAGAAATTCTCGTGAATGTGTTGTGTGTAATATGTTTAACTAAATTACAAAATCAGATAATTTGATACTACTGTGGTTCATGGTTAATTGTCATTATCTTTATCAAAATTATATTTGAAAACGATCATAAGTTCAATTTCTTGTGTTTTCACTTCATACGTATGCGAATATGTGAAGGTATGCAAAATAATCGTGTAAATACTTGAAAAGATTAACTATTAATTAACATGTGTGTGTACACCCTAACAAATACCATGAACAGCATGTAACAAAATGGGGCATAATGTCCCTTGAAACTTTTAAAAAGCTTACAAGTACTTACATATATCATAAGGTCCTCCATAAATTGCAAGACAAAAAGAAACAAAAGAAAAAGGTGCAAGGACCCAAGTTACTCTACACAAACATATATATTATATTTAGACCAATTTATAGACTGACTTTTTTTGTTTGTTTTTCTTCTTTTTTTTTTTTTTTCTGTCTTTGGAACTTAAAATAAAATGAGAGAAGAGTTTAATTTTCATGGCGTCCGGAGCTTTGTTGGAGTATGGCAATTATGGTGTAATGGGTTGGGACCGGCTAGAAGTCTCCTCAGTTCCGAATCCTCAGGCATCTCATTGTAATTTCCAAATCTTAGAAACATTGCAGATGGTCTACCTCTCTTAAAAATCATTTCCTTCCCGTTCTTTCACTAAAATTTCCAGTGTTTTAGCCCTTTCTTGCCCTTTCTTGACTACACGAGTCGGATTCATTGAACTGAAAGATTTCATATTTAGTATCGAGAATAAAGATGTCATCATGATTGAGTGAAGATCAAGCAAAACACATTTGTCAAAGATATAAGAAGTTGTTACTAAAAGATTTTTATGATGTATTATGAACAGGAAGAGTTAGAAACATAAAACTTACCTCTTTCATATGAACAATGTGCTTTCCTTTGTATATATACAACATGTTTTATGCTTTTTGGCCTCCATATGCTTCAAACTTGAAGCAACTCCACATTCTTTGGGGTATTATACATGGCTTAAAATAAGAAAGAAATTTCTCTGTTTCGTTCCCTTGTACTCCACGAAGACACGCTTTATGTAAAATGTCATATGACAACATTAAAAGATTTTGATAGACTAAAAATTGTACAAATACAATAATCGTGGATGCCTTTGAGAAGATGGAACTCTTGCTAATAACAGAAAACCTGTGTCCAATCATATAACAAAATGTCAATGAATATATTCTACTAAAGTAATGGAAAACATTATTAATAGACTAACCATAATTGAGAAATATATTGAACTGCAAATTTTAAAGATTAGGGTAATATATTAACTCGTTTCATTAATTTGAATGGAGGATCACAAAGATCAGGTACCTATAAAACCAATGTTGATATATGGAAGATTCTATATTAAAGGTGTCGTGAACAAACCACAAAAAAAGGATTCGGAGGAATTTGCGAAATTATAAATAATAGTACATATATGGCAATGGAATAAGAGAAATACGGAGATTATTATATACAATACGTGTGTGTACTTGTTTTTATTTAGAAAAAACATGTTAGATGGTATCACCACTTACACTAATATGATATCTTTTGTTGATGAATTAATATTTTATTTCCAAGAAAATGTGGCAGATAGTCTAAAAAACAATGTAAAATTATTTTTTGAGAACTATACAAATGTTGGAAAAATATAATGAAAGTGTATTAGATATTCATAAAAAAATTATATTTTTTTTTTAAATTAATTCATACCATGAAATATACTGAGATGCGATAGAGAATTCATTTGAACTTTCGAATAACATCAATAGAAATTTCGATAACTCCGTATATAAAATGAAAAATATTATTTTATGCATAGTAAAATACCGTATTTTAAATATAATATACGAAATAAATATACTGTGAGAAGGTTGTTCTATGAATGTATAAAGGAAAGAATTTCCTTATAAACAACATTTTCAGTACATGAGTTGTGCAAAGTATCTGTGGTTGATGGTTACAGTAAAACTTTTAGAGATTTGCTTGTTTTTGCTCTCGATAATGCTACATATAATTGACCATTGCAGAAAACTGGTTTTGGAAGATACAAACCGACAAAATCAAGTGTTTGACCTTGGACTTTATTTTTTGTCATTGCAAAGTATAGTCCAATTGGAAATTGAGTCTTTTTAAATGGAATTGTGGTTCGATCAGATTTAAGAGGTATAAAAGGGATCCTTGGTAAGAAAACATGTTTTCCACAATATTCGCCGATAGTGATTTCAAAGAAGAATAACGTTTCTCTCAAATTTTCGACAAGTAAGACGTGTTCCATTGCATAAACCCTTCGTAAGGATTAATATTCCGCAATAACATTACAGGACAATTTATTTTAAGGTTCAATTCATGAGGTGGAATACCATTTGATGTCAAAGTATTTAAGAAATCTTCTTGCACGCACTGTTCTGATTTTTCAATTGCTTCATCAAAACTATAGTATGTGAAAATTTGACCAGGAATTTGTTCAAGCAGAAGTTTGTTAATATAATCAACACATTCATTTGTAGGTGTAAGAATAACACGGTTTACCATGGTATGTAAATGATCAGCATAAGTTTCTATATTTGGAAAAACACAATGTATCAAAGTTTTCAGAGACGTGATTTCATCTTCGAATGGTAAAATTATACTATTTGGAAGCTTAATACATTTACAAGTATGTTCTTGTTCTCTGCTCCATTTCCAATTCTAAGCAAGTAATCGCAGAAAGTAGAATCGAACTTTGCTCTCATATTATGAACTAATGGTAGATGTACAAACAAAGGCCATAGATATGAGAAAACCAAGCTAGCTTTCATTATGTCTTCTTTTTTTCCTTTTGGTACAACTGGTAAAACCTGTCGAAAATCTCCTCCAAGAACGATTACTTTTCCACCAAAAGGTAAGTTACAATCAGTAATATCTCTAAGCATTTTATCTACAGCTTCAATAGTACAACGATTTACCATAGGTGCTTCATCCCAAATTATTAGTTTAGACATTTTCAACAAAGTTCCCAAAGCTGATTGTTTGCTAATAGAGCGATTGACTTCTCCTATTGTTTCCAAAGGAATTTTAAATCTCGAATGAGGTACATTCGACCTCCAGGTAATAAAGATGCAGCTACTCCAGACGATGCAGTTGCTAAAGCAATAAAATGTCTAGACCTTACACCAGCTAAGAGTGCTTTGTATAAAAAAGTCTTACCTGTTCCTCCTGGACCGTCGATGAAAAAAGCACCGCTTGATTCGTATTCTACTTTTTCCATAATTTTATCTTATGCAAATTTTTGTTCCTTATTTAACATTGCGGCACAAGTAAAGGTTTCTTGAATTTCCAAATTAATTGTCTCTTCTGCAATCATTCTTGTCAACCTTTCATCTTCATTTATATTTACATTAAATGGCACAATTCCATAATCATTTATATTTTTACCCAGGATTCTAAAATAGAACTTATATCCTCCGTGAGCTCGTATTTCAAATGACTTCAATAGGTATATTTTGATGTACATAATCATCCATCATATAAGATTTAAATTTATCCCACGTTAACTTTGGATGATTCGGATTGCACAATGTAAGAAGTGTAGCAAAAAGTCGTTTTAAAGAACAAGGCATTTCGTAAATAATAGCTTCGGATAAACATTCTTCACAACGATTGTTTCCACTTAATAAACCATGTAAAAGTGCTACTTCTCGAAATGTACCAACAATTGTTTCATTAAAAGTTCTTATATCGTCAAATGATGTTGGTCCTCTAATATGGTTAAGAAGAATGCGAAGGAAATATCGTTCTCCTTCTTCGATGGATTATTTGAGACAATTCGTCCGATAACAATTTGTTTTTTTCGGGAGTCCAAATTTTGTTATTTGCATTCCAAACAAAATATGTTGGGATATCTCGATACAAAAGCGTTCGAGCAAATTCGTTTGCTTTATTTAATCGAAAAAATTCGATTAACATTGTTCTCCTTGTATTTTCATTCTCAATAATAGTAGATAAATCATCCGTATTTTTGTATGTAACTTGTTGATGATCTTCGGTATGAAGTTGTAAAGAATAAACAATTGGATAGATTTCTGACAAATTGAATGAAAAAATCCTCCACATAGCCTCAGGTGGAGATATCCATCTAGCAGTTGATAAGCAGATATTTCATCAATATCTTTTTCTTTTTCATATTTGCTAACGAAAAAATTAATACGATCATGTCCTTTGTATACATATTTGTACAAATATTTTACAGCTTTAATAGAAGAACATATTTCAACGTTGATATGACAAATAAATTTTGCACTTAAATAAGGATTATATGGTACAACCCATTGATTGTCTAACATTTGACCTCTAACTTTAATACTAATACCATTATTACGACGTCTATACAATGGGTATGAATTATCTCCAAATATAGTATTATTACAATAATCTCTTGGATATTTATTCTTACAACCACTATTTGTCACCATGCATACATTTTTGGGATTAAGATTTCCACAAGGGCCATGTATATTATGCTTTACAATAACTGAATAAAGATGAGGGTACTTGTTTTTATCAGGAATTTCACAAGATACTATCCTATCAACTTGTTGAGCAGAAGAAATCTTATGGCCACGGTTAAAAATTATCAATAGATGTGCGTGAGGAAGCCCTCTTTTTTGGAATTCAATCATGTATATATGAGCAACAACAGGACCAAAAATATTGTTCTTATACAAATCATTTTTAAGCTCTTCTAATTTTGCTCTAAATATACGTACAATTAAATCCGGTCGATTTTGAACCTCATCATTATGTTTCAATTCTTGCTTAATTTCTGGCCAATTCGGATTACATGTTATAGTTAAGAATATATCTGGTTTTCCATAACGTTGAACAAGAGCCATAGCATCTAAGTATCTCCTTAGCATATCTCTAGGTCCGCAAGTAAAGGATTGTGGTAAAACAAATTTCTTTCCAATTTTGTACCCTCTTGTTTCCCCGTTCTCGACACTATCTACAATACCTTGATAAAGTTCAGCACGAATTTGTTTCTGGTTATTACGAAAGTAATCTAATCTCGTTGTTTCGATTTTAACATACATATCTACAACATATTGTTGAAAAAGTCTACCAGTATGAAGCAACACAAACTTACCTGTAAGCCTAATCTGTAGCTTGTATGCATAATACTCACGACATGAAACCTGATATCGTTTCTTCATTTTATGAAGCACTGCATGAGGAAGAATAAAACAATTTTTATATATGTAACTGAAACATCGATATTTTTAAAATTAGAAAATATATGACAAAGTATATAAGTAAACCTTCAGCTTCTTTTTCAATCATTTGAACTGCAGAATTTATTATTTTAGGAACAGCAACATGGTCAGCCAAATTCTCAGGTTGAGAAGATGTGTGCTTATATCTTTGAATGCCTTCATGCCAACCAGATTCACCAAATGGGAAGAGCAAAGGATATTGTAAAGGATCATAACAACCATAATAATAATGAACCTTATGCGAATCACTGCAATGACCATATATAGTAATATCACGAACATGATTATTTGCATTTTCATCATCATCAACCCATACAATGTGACTACTTGAGACGCTGAAGGAGTATTGAAAACTCTTTGATCGAGTCCGTGGTGACATTTTATTTGTATTCGATGGTCGTGCAAATTCGTTATATTACTTAAAGACCTGAAAAATTTACTATATGGATTTCCTTTTAAGATTTCAATTAGAAGAGTTAAAGTAGGTTCTACTAAATTTTCAGAAATTTTTATACGATTTTGAATTTCATTGTCTGTATCATAAAAATATAATTGCATATAATGTGGCATATTATTCTGTGGCATAAGTTGATTTACATAATGATATATTTGTCCTTGAACTCTGAATGTGTAAATACCTCGGTATGATTTAAAGAGTTCCTTGTCGTACTTTACACCAAATGAAGTGAATGCAAAGTGGTTATTATATCCGCGTGAAAGTTTTTTGAATTCCATACATGTAGGTTCTTTAGAAATAAATAAATCATACAATTCATTTGGTGAATCAGGCATGAAAAGTTTAACTTTTCCATCACAGCAACAAAAACCTTTTGTTTCTCTATGAAATTTTTTCGCACCACAATACTTACAATAGGTGCATGTTGGTAACACATATGCAGTAGTTGGTATGTTCAAAAGGTTAAAACTTCCACATAATTCATAATCAAAAATATTAGTCGATTCTTCATTCGAAGTAGAACCCTCAGAATAAGATTCATGCACATAAGCAACGCCATAATTATTATTTTGAGATAACATAGGATCATTTATCCTTTTACAATGATCAACACTTACGGTTTGAACTCGATTCCTCCTATCTGCTTGTCTTTGATTTTGTTGTTGACGTATGAAAGCATTATATGATTTACTCGTGCCTTCGGAAATACTTTCAAGATTAATAAACTCAAGCTCCTCATTACCAGTTCCCAGAGAATTCATCAGACAATAAATATGCTACCAATCGAATAAAATAAAAAATATTTTATTAGTCAAACAACTAACAAATAATACTAATACCAACTTTAGCATAACGTGATTTAAAAATGATGGGTGAAAGTCATAAAACTCTAGTATAATATTTATAAAATGCATTAATTTAAATTCTCAAATGTAGCTGTAGAAAGTAAAAGTTTCTGAAAGAAATAATCTTACATGTGTTAAAACATATATACAGCAAAAGTAAAGGTTGAAATATCGAAATTTGTGAAAAATGACTAAAAATATATTTCAAAAGGAAAGAAAAGTAGTATGCATAAAGAAAGTTAAACAAATAACAATTTATTACAAAAATTAATGAAGGTATAGTGTATTACTGTAGTCAATTATAACTATCGAAAAATATAATTGGACATTATATACAGAAGAACAATAAATACGAATTAGAGTTCACAATAATATAATAGGAACTTTAAGGAAAAAAATACAAAGATTAATTACAGATTAAACTCTACGAAATCTAGAAAAGAATAAAAAATATTATACCTGAAGATAGCACAATTCAATCGATGTTGAAAATTTTAATATGTTTACTTTGAGAATGGTTTTTTTGTAATTTAAAAAATTGGAAACAAATTTAATATTGACAAAATCATGAATGACTAAGAATACAAAGAAATAAAGAAAATCATAATAAAAATAAAAAATCGAAGTGTATATGAAGTAAATTGAAAAAAGTCACATATTTTTTTTACCAAATTAAGAAGTGGCATCTCTCGAGTGGTTCGGGGGTCGAGGCGGCGCCTCTCGTGGGGTTTGGGGGCAACGCCCTAACGGGGACTCGACCCACCCGGTCGTCAAGTGGGTCGAGGGGGCGCTCGCTGGGGGTTTGGGGGCAACGCCCACCTTGATCGACTCGACCGGTCAGTCGCGGGTCGAGGGGGCGGCGCCCCTGCAGGGTTTCGGGGCAACGCCCCACTGAAGGAATTTAGATTTCATGTATGTATGAAATGAAATATTTTCGACTATTTTTGAATTAAATTTGTCAGAAGCGAAATTATTTTTATAGTTTTTGTAAAACGTAAATCAATAGAATTTTTAGCTAAAACAAGAAGATGGAAAAAATGGTCAAAAAATTAAAAAAAAAAAATATGGGTCCCTCGCGCGGGAAGACGGGGAGTTCCGTCTCTGCGGACGGGGAAAATCGGTCTCCCGTGCGCGCACGGGGAAACTTGGGTTTCCCGTGCACGCACGTGGGAAACTCGATCTCCCGTGCCCGCATCGGGAAAACCATTTTCCCCGTGCGCGCACGGGGAGACGAGTTTCCGTCAGCGCGCACGGGAAATTTGATTTCCCCGTTCACGCACGGGGAAACCTCGAGTTTCCGTCCCGCGCGCCGCACGGGGAGAAACACGGGGAGTTATTTTTTTTTTTATTTCTTCTTTTTTATTATCTTTCTTATTCAATTTTTGAACGATTTTTTTATCTGCATAAATTCAGGTACGATTGTATGTAAGTATTATTAATTGTTGTAATTTAAGTAGTAAAAATTTAATGTTGACAACCCAGTAAGAATACTGATAATACTAAAATGATATGTTGACAAATTTATTAAGTTAACCTAATATGCTTCAGAATTTATTGTGAAATATAGAGAAATATTAAATCTACACAAACAAAATAACTATACCTAACTGCTTACAAAAATCTTAAACATGGAACACAATTATATTTACTTAAAGAAATACTAAATACTAAACATGCAAAAGTAATAATAATATGAACGAAAATAACTTCTACGTATAAATACTTACAGTAAAAGTTTATGTTCTGCTGCAATACCAAAACTTCAAAATTTAGTCGTACAAGCTGAAGAACATAATGGAGTAAAATAAATATTTTCAAGATTTATAGATCAATGATATTTGCATTCTAAATATACAAAGAACAAAATTAACTATACCTAACTAATTACGAAAATCTTAATCATGGAACACAATTGTATTTATTTAATGAAATACTAACCATGCAAAATAATAATAATAGAAACATATAACTAATTACATTAAATATAAAATAAGGTTAAGAAATTCTCGATGATGGAATAAATTTTTCTTCATTAGTTCTCCTATATAAATAGAATAATCTCTTCGGCCGACTATAAAAATCAACCGACTAAAAAAATATCTTTTCAGTCGGTTTGCATGTTTATTTTTGATTTGCTTCTCCAATACGTTATCTTTATAAAATATCAACTGCATTTGACGGTTTGCAATAAGTCGGTTTGCAGGTTTATTTTATTTTTTATAAATATTTTCTTTGCCCTTTTCTTTACATACAAAAATATAGCACGGCGCCTACATTTTTGACTCCTAATTTGTTTGTTTCTTGAATAGAATATTAAATGGAATAATATGAAATATCTGGGAAAATGATCCCCAACTTTTTGTTTCCTATTTTTTTTTTCAGATGAAGTCGGCCAATGTTTTTGAACAGTACGAAACCGGTTTCGAACCAGATCAATGTGAAAACCAATGTGACAAAAATGAACAGTGAATCTCACATTCTCCCTTTTAAGTGAAGGAGTGATAAGCATTTTGTCATACTAAAAAGGCCGGCCTACTCAGCTATATGGGCTTCTAATAGTGAGCTTTGGATTGGATCTACATTTCAACAAGAGAAAATTACCATAAACAAGGTGTTTACTTTTGACTTTTAAAAAATCAGGTTTTTAGTTTATTTAATCAAAAATCAGGTTTTAATTTTACAATTAATATTAATAATAATATTTTTAAATTAAATTAAATACATACCCACCCCACCAACTTTATAAATATAAAACCCTAACCAAACATAACCTAATTCATTCTTCTTCTCCTTCCATTTCTACCGCCGCCTCCATCGCCACCGCCCGCCCCGGCCACCGCCCGCCGCCGCCTCTCCCCCTCCCCTTCTTCCCCTCCTTCTTCCCCCCCCTTCTCCCCCCCTTCTCTCGATGAGCCGAACGGCAAGAACGTCGGGCTGCGACGTTGTTTGCTGTCGCCAGTTAGTCAGCGACAGCCGACTATGACGCTGTGAGTCATGCGCCGCTCACAAGCGTCGCAAGCATCTGCATAGTCATTGCACTGTCGCATTTGCTCCTCGTCAATAATGTCTGCCGCAGGTAAGCTTGCGACGCACATAATGACGCCGCGATGGAATGGACACGGATCCGGTTCCGGATCTTCTTGTTTTTTTTTTTTTTCTTTTCCTACTACTAGATCTTGAGTTTTTGATTTATGATGAAATTGGGTTTTTATTCATTATCAAATATTGTTGGTGATTTGCACATTGTGATTTTTTTTAAAAATGAAAATGGTTAGATGGTGGTGATTTTGTAGTGGTTTCTCAGTTGTGGTGTGACAGATCTGTGTGTGTGGTTGGTTGTCGATGGATCTCTGTGTTGTTGGTTGTCGACGGTGTTATCGGTGGTCGGGCTGGTGGTGGTTTTTTTTTTTTGGGTCTGTGACCTAACTTTTTTTGGTGTCTGTGACCTAGATATTGAACTGTGGTGGTTTTTTTTGTGTCTGTGACCTAGGTGGGCGTCTGTGACTCACTCTGAAATAGAGTCGTGACATGTAAAAGTTATTATTTTTTCCAATCTGTGACCTAGGTGAGTGTCTGTGACCTCGGAATTGTGACTGTGACTCACTGAGATAGAGTTTTGAACGTAAAATTTTTGATTTTTTCAACCTGTGACCTGTAAAATATAACCTGTGACCTATAATTTTTTATCAGTTTTGAACTGTGACTTCGAAATAATCCGTGACCAAATTGTATATAACTGTGACCTTAACAGTTGCCGGAATCGGAGCGATCGCCGGAAATAAATACGGCCGGAGAACAGTCGTAGGAGTAGTCGCCGGTTGCCGGAGCAGTCGCCGGTTGCCGGAGTAGTCGCCGGAGCAATGGGGGGTGGTGGGGGTGGGGTGGATTATATTATATTACAGTTAAATATTTAATTTAATATAATAATTGTGAAATATAATTAATTAATTCAAAAAAAAACCTGATTTTTGCAAATTTAAATTTTGGGACCTGATTTTTAATTTTGGTAAAGTAAATGCATGAACCATAAATCTTTCCCTTTCAACAATTAGGCCTCTCCTTGTCAAGTTTGAAATGGGTTTCGCTCAATTATATCTCAATCTTCTTGTAAAATTATGTAAATGGTAATTATATTCACATTAACTTGTGATGAATGTTCTTAACCTTTTCTCATTTTTGTGTATATGTCTCCAACTTTTTTCATCAACCTTCTAGTGATTTGTACGCCATTTAAGGAATATATGCATTTTGACATGGGCGGACCCAAGGGGGTCCTGGGGGCAGGAGCCCCCAACTTTTGAGATTCAATTTTTTTTTTTTTAAATCACATTTGTTATCGATTGAAATTTTAATTTTAATTTAAAACAAAGTTAACAGTTAATTTTAATAACATATTTTCATGAAATTCATAATTATTTAATTTGTATCCAAATTTACTAAAAATTTGATTTTAATCTCCACCAAACAGGAGTAAAATAAAAATAAATTTGAATTTCGAAATATACAAATTTTAAAAATTCTCCGACGATCGTACGCTAATCGAATCTACAAATTATTTGTATCATTTCGAAACTTATTTCAAGAATTACATTATGTACATATCGAATAATTCAAACATATATCGAAAACAGTTAAAAATACGTTAAACGTGAATCTTTAAAAAGACGTCCAACTCGCCTTTTTTTAAACAAAAAATCAATTATTTCATTAACATTTATTATTTTTGCGATACAAATTTCTCAATGTAATTTTCATCATTTTATTAGGAAATTTTAAAAAATTTTGAAATTTTACATCCAAAAAAGTCATATCTCATGTAAATTTTTAGACGTAAAATTACATTGAGTGTGATTTTTTTGGACGTAAATTTTCGATTGTAAAAATTCTACCAACTTCTTTACAAGTTCGATTGTGCCCCCCAAAGTTAAAGTTCAGCGTCCGCCCCTGCATTTTGACATACTAAAATGCCGGCCTATGCAGCTTTATGGGCTTCTAATAGTGAGCTTTGGATTGGATCTATATTTCAACAATTAGGCCTCTCCTCTTCAGTTTTGAAGTGGGTTTCGCTTGATTATATCTCAATACGTTCGTAAAATTATGTAAATGGTAATTATATACACATCACAATTTTCGTTAACTTGTGATGAATGTTCTTAACCTTTTCTCACTTTCGTGTATATGTCTCCAACTTTTTTCATCAACCTTCTATTGATTTGTACGCCACATAGACTAATTTGTATTTTATATTTTTAAATAATTGAAATAAACACTAATACAAAATTTTGAAAAAATATTTACCTCTCATTTCATTGCACACTATTAGAGCATTTGGACATAAATCGTCATTAGAGACAAAATGTATTTATTAAAATTTTTATTTAACGGTGTAAGGGAAATTCTTAGATAAAGGACGGTTGCTACTTAATTCTGCTATTTAACGGTAATGTAGTTAGTCAATCAATCAGCGGTAACAAAGGTTTTGTTGAACATTCTTACCCCATAATGGTCGGAGTAAAATTAATGTTGGGGCCACCAATTTATAAGCACATCTTAATTAAGAACATTTTTAATAAATACACCACAACAATTTTAAAAATATTTTCCGAAGCCAATTATAAAAAAATAGAAAACACTTAGAAAGAAGAAAAATAAAACAATCTAGATGCTACACCACTCCCCCTCGAAACATCGCCTATGTTTGATGCAGATTAAAATTTAATAAAGTTTCAAGCCAAAATCAATAATTAATTTTAATTACACATATTTTATCCACTCATTTCATAATTTTTTATCAAAATTTATTAAAAATCTGATTTTAATCTCCACCAAATATGACCATAATTTCGTTTTCTCTTACTACATTTTTATTCATCGATGCTTTTGCAAAAAGGTATTTTAACATTTGTGGTATCCATAAGAATGAAATAGAGAAATAAATGAGTTTAGTAATTATTTATGACATTTTACTTATAACCATATTATTAACAAAAATAAAAAAATTAAAGCATTGTGCAAAAAATATAAATCACCCAAAAACAATATATTCAGAAATACATCTCTGAATAAATAACCAAAACATGTAACCAGAAACGATTCATATCTCATCCATAAATCACAACCTCCAATTTATTTCTCATTTGATTTCCTAACACAATAGGAAAAGAAACCAGAACTCAAAATTACAAAAAGAAATCTCTATTTATTTATTAAAGAGGCTGGCTGTTTTAAATATAAATAAATATTATTCATTATTCAGTGCTTGTGAAAATCTGGATCCTTGACTATGGTGACAGGGCAAGCTGCATTTGAAATCACATAGTTGGTTACACTCCCCAAGATTATCCTGCACAGTAACATCACACCAAAAGTTAGTGTGAACAATCAAGGGACTTCTCTGTTATCTTGATTTGATTTGATTACCTTTGGAGGGTGCTAAGACCTCTGCTGCCCATCACCAAAGAATCCAACTTCAAATCTTCAATGGCGTCGCAGAGCTTCTCTCTGGCGTCTCCCCAGTAAAGCTTGGTCACGATATTTATCTATTAATCAATCAATTTCTCATTCATTATTGCCAACCAATTCGTTTGGATCTTGATTTTGAATTCGAAAAGCTCCAAAGAAATAAGTTACCTCCTTTTGTCTAGCAGCAGTGTCGAGCGTATCGAGAACTTCAATATCAGTCTGGATATCATACTTCTTCATGATTTCAGGCACACGAAACTCCACTAAGGGAATAAGAGCTGTAAATAAACCCACAAAAACAAAAGCAAAATCCCAGATGAATAGAATCGTTTGATCAGAAAATATCCCAGATATTAAATTAATAGAAAAGAGTAACATACGTGAACCAGATTCGGACCATAATTGATTGCGGGATACATGGGATTTGATGTGAATGATGTAAAAGGTGTCGCCTTTATCAGCCAGATTGTCAATAGCCCATTGCAATGCCATTTTACTGCTCTTTGAGAAGTCCATCGCAACCCCGATTTTCCTGTCTTTGCACATTTTTGTTTCGTATAATTTCTGGAGTTTGTTCTTCAGAAGAGATATATATGTTATTGCGTGTGGGAATTGAAAGTGAAAAAGATCAGTTGCTTGCACGGGAAGTTGGCATCTCTCTCACTTTGTAGCGTAGAATTTAGGCTTTGGCGTGTGCATTTGATGATTATGCCCTTTTATCGTTGGGATGGCATATTTATGTTTAACGTATGTTTGGCTCCATTCAAATTAGAGAAATGCTATTCATTTCCACTGAGGATGCATCCCCAATCTACGTGGCGTTAATGTGGCATTAAATGATAAGTGAAATTAAATATGTCATTTAATTTCACATATCATTTAACCAATCATTTACATCCACATAGATTGGGGATGCATCCCCACTGGGGATGAATAGCATTTTTCTTAAAATTATGAGTCACATATTTTTCAATAAAATAATATTACACGTGATCTCAAAATCTTTCTTTTAACACTGTTCAAACCATTAAAATTTCAAATAATGGAAGCCAAACAGGGGCTAATTTAGGTCTGTTAAAATTTAGCTTTTGAAGAAATAATCGGTATTTGTTAATCTTATAAAATATATATTTAAAATTAATGTTTAATTTTATCTCAAAGAACTCGCAAAATTAAGCTCATATTTGGTGTAGCTAAAAATTAAAATTTTAGTATATTTTGATTAAAGATAATGAAATGTGCGATTGAAAAAATTGATAAAATTTGTAAATCTTATAAAATTTATAGTTAAAATTAATTTTTTAAGTTACACCAAACACGGGCTACCACGATCAATCTCCTGGGCTGGTAATTAATTAGGGGAAGAATACATAAATCATGCTTTTACTTTTACACATTTCAAAAATACCAAAACATGTTTCAAATTTCAAAATTCAAGTTTCTTTTAAATTTTTAATTATAAAATAATAATTACTAAATTAATTTATTATTAATATTTAATTCTACTATAAAATAATTAACTCACCCCCCTCCACCACCCCTACAACTCCGGAGATATTTCGGCGACCTTTTCCGATCACCACTCTTCTCCGACGACCGTTCCGGTGACTTTTCCGATTCCGGCAAATATTTTAAAGTCACAGATCTATACAATTTGGTCACAATTCGAAATTTTTTAGGTCACAATTCAAAAATTTCATAGGTCACAATTTGTTCATCGGTCACAACTTAAAAATTTAAAAGTCACAATTCTTATATTGGTCACAAATCACAAAATTTATAAGTCACAATATTTATTTAGGTCACAATTTATCAATTTATTGGTCACAATTAATAATTTTTTTGTCACAATTAATAATTAATGGTCACAAACAATCAAATTATTTGTGACCACCACCAAGATCGTTTGTGACCACCACCAAGTCACAAATCACAAGCAGAACACACAACCACCGCCAACACCACCCAAACACGGAACCACCAAAATGGTCACAAACAATCAAATCATTTGTGACCACCACCAAAATCAGTTGTGACCACCGCCAAGTCACAAATCACACTCAGAACACACAACCACCGCCATCACCACCCAAACACGGAACCACGGACGCCACTACTACTCCGACGACGACAAAAATCACGATCTCACCACAAAATCAACCACCATAATCACTGCCTGCACCACGCCACCAACAAAAATTGCCATCGCCACAACACCACAACCATCTCCAACAACAACAAAAAGGACGATACCACCACCATACAATCGCCGCCTGCACCACACCACAACCAAAAACCATTATTGGTCACACACAGAACGCACAGAAAACGAGCGAACACGCACAAAAACCCACCATCCGCCACCAACTTCAAATTCTCAATTCACAATACCAACCTCACCAACGCACACACAGCCTACAACTGCCATTATTGGAAGTTACAGCCAGAGCAGCCTCCGCATTCGGCGAGTCCAGATTTCCACCGGAGCTGCTTCGCCTTTTCGGATTCGGGTTACATCTCAATACGACGACATGAAGGAGCCCGGAGTGAACCAAGACCTCGCCTATATCGGATTCGGGTTTCTCTTCTTATCGTCGGACTGTATATAGTCCGGGTCTGACGATAACCCGAATGGCGGTGTCCACCAGTGAGACGATGAAGTTTTCTTAGCTTCAGGTTTCTGGTCATCAGCGCTGATAGAGGGTGCGATGAAGTGAAATGGAGAGAGAGGGGAACGGGAACGGGAAGGGAGGGGAGGAAGATTTGGTGGTCGCTGCTGCGGCGGCGGCGGAGGCGGAGGAACGGGTTTGACAGGAGATGAGACGCGAGAGACGGTGGAGGGAAAAATGAATTAGGGTTTGATTTAGGATTAAATTAAATAGGATGAAATTGTATAAATAATATTTAATTAAATATGAAAAACCTGATATTTGAAAAATTAAACATGTGATATGATTTGTGAAATTGAAAATCTAATAGCAAGTGTAGGTGTAATTTCCTCATTAATTAATGAAATTGGGCCATGGGCCATTTATCAATCATCATTCCCTTGGGCCATGCGTCGAACAAAGTGCAAGATGGTGCCGACTTATTTATGGAAACTTATGGCCCGCTTGATGCATGCGTGAGTTGCGAAGTATGCATTAAAAGCTGTACGTTACCTTATTTATTTGTTTGGTGCGTAAACAGAGCACGTTCATGTGATAGACCAAACGAATCGAGAAATTCTTTCCTTATCCATATCACATTTATTAAGGGAAAATTGCAATCACGGTCCCAAACATTTTCGTTTTTTACATACTTTTCCTAAACATTCACTTTATGCCACCACAGATCCTAAATCTTTACCCCGTCACACTGTGCTTACAGTATGTGGTAAAGCGTCTCCCAAGATACAACGATCAAACACTTGCAGAAGCAGCACTTCGACTGCAAGACAGCGAACCAGAAATGGATGTACTCTCTCGGACAGATGCAAAAAAGAAAAGTTGCGACGTAGACTATGTATGCAGTATGAATTCGAGTGTTTTTTGGTGCGTTGAAATGAAAGCCTGAGGACCCTTTAAATAGAGGAGGGAGTTTGACGGTTGAGCCTCGTACAACTCCCCACTTTGAGCATTTTCACCACTTACACCCACTTAACTCACGGTTTTAATAAACTGGTGGTTCGGTTAATAAACCGTGAAAAGGGAGGGAATAATTGAATTCAGATAAAAATTTAAATAAATTTTATCCAAAAAATTAATATTGACCCGGCCCAAGTCCAAGTCCAAGTCCATGCCCAGGCCCACGACCGGGCCGAGCCGAGCCGGCCGGTCGGACTGCGGCGGCGGCGCGGGCGCGTGTGGCCTTTGGTTAGTCTAGACATTGTCTAAGACTCCCCCCTTTTAAAGACTATTGGTACCCCTTGGGGCCTAAACCCATATCCAAACTTGAGGTTTATTAAGTGGTCCAAGGTTGTGTTTGCAACCTATGTGGGATTGGAACGGTTTTTCCAATTCTTTCCCATTTATTCCTCTTATTTATTGTCCAACTTTCAATCAAATTTTCTCATTCATATTGAAATGGTTTTTCACAATTAAATATTCTACACTCATCTACTCGGAACGTAGTATTTAATTGAACATTTATTTCGACAATTCGAACAACGGGTCCCACTTGAAATTGTGGTCAAAGTTGACCCACTTGGCACCATTTCCAACAGATTCTAACCAAAATCGATAGATTTTTTATCTATATGCCACTCATAACTTCACGAAAGCCAACACTTTTGTTAACCCTAATGATTTCGCCACCATCACTTTTCACAACCGCCACCATTACCATTACCATCACCACCACCCGTTTCACCACCCAAATACTAACACACATTTGACTAATTTCTATGACCTACGCTTTTATAGCACTTCTGGGAGGACTTAGTTTTCTTCCTTAGAGGACGATTTTGTGAACTGGTTCTACCGCCTGTCCAGGGTAATGCAACACGACTCAGCGAACTCCCCAAGATGCCAAGTTGAAGGCTACCAAACAGACCGACCTACGCCAAACACTACCACCGTCGCCACAAGGTGTGTGAGTTCCACTCCAAGGCCGCCACTGTCATCAGCGTCCAGTTGACTCAGCAATTCTGTCAACAATACAGCAGTTTATGCATTCATCACCATATTTTCTTTTCTTTTAATTGTAACCTAGTTTTTTTTTAACTTATTTAATATGGAAAATAGCAAAAGTACCATTTTACCCTTTTTAATTTGGTTAAAATAAATCAACATTTGATTTATTTTTATTATTATTATTATTATTATTATTATTATTATTATTATTATTATTATTATTATTTTTGTCAATTAACGGTCAAATGGGTGTTTTCCATCCATTTGGATCTCTACCGCATATTTTTGAAAGGTTTGACACTTGTGATGGCACGAAGTGAAGGTTGAGATAAAGTCTGCAAAAATTGAAGAGATTTGGGACCGCTGCTGCAATTTTCCCTTTTATTAATAATTAATTGTTAAACTAGGGATGGCAAAAAAAACCGCCCCGCCCCGCCCCGCCCCGCCCCGCCCCGAATGGGGAGAAAAAAACCGCCCCGAACGGGTTGGCGGGACGGGGCGGGGCAAGGAGGGCCGCCCCGTCTCGGGTCGTGGGGCGGGGCGGGACGGAGATGCCCCGCCCCGAACTCGCCCCGTGAACCGTTTAAAAAAAAAGTATTCATGTATTCTCTGGTAGAATACATGATGAACAAATATTTTTTGGAAGTAGAGTTATGGATTTACGTTCTTAAATTTGATGAACAATTTTTTTTGGAAGTAGAGTTATATTTTTCCTTAACCGTATAACTGGAAATTTTTTATAGCAAAAAAAAAAATTATAAAAAAAATAAACGGGGCAGGGAAATGGTCCTACAACGCGCCCCGCCCCGCCCGCGTTCGCACCGCCCGCCCGTCCCGTCTTAGACGGGGCGGGGCACGGGGCGGGGCGAAGTGGGGGAGTGGCGGGACGGGGCGGGATAGGGGTGCCCCGCCCCGAACCCGCCCCATTGCCATCCCTATGTTAAACCTGCATAACGAACCCCACAAGACAAAACCAATCTGTTTTGGTTTGGTCCAGCTCGGTTCTGTTTAATATTTTAAGCGTGTTCAAAATTTCGTATTATTTTTAAAAATTAAAAGATAATTTAAAATTTTGAATCAGATTAAAACTTGGTTTTGTAACTAGTTCTCGATTCATATATAGTAACGTGAATTTATTAGAGCAAACTAAGCAATCGATATTTCATTCCGGAACTCTTAAGCTATAGTAGGTATGTCTAGCCAACCACATGCTAATCGACTGATTATTACAATTTGACGACATGACAATTGATAGTAACGTGATACTTGATAAAAATACGATATAAGTGATGTGACATTTCAACTATACACGTCATTTTTTTTCTCTATGTACCCAGGACCATCCCACTCTCGTGATATTAGTAGATAACACGTGCTTTCTATTGTTGGAAAAATCCAACAAAATTCTGAAGTAATATATATATATATATATTATCTCGAAAAGAAGAAAATAAATAACGGGGTCTTTTTGACTATAATTAATGTTCTCTTGTGAACTTCTCAATAGGGTTATCAATGGATTGTATTTTGATCCGAATCCGATGAAATTAATGGGAGATGGATTTAGGATCTCTGTCCGATAACCTGATCAAGATCCGAATCCGATAATCCGTTAACTAAATGGATCAAATATGGATATAGGTCAATCCGATCCGATTTATTATAAATAATTGAGTTGATAAAATATTTTTATGGCATATTATTTGTCACTAAAATAAATAAATGAGAAAATAAATAAATTTAGAATAAAAAATAATCAAATTCAAAACATAAAAAAATTTTAAAAATTTATAATTATTAAACTTGTTTTAGAATTGGAAAATTTTTTTAAAAAAAGTTGATTTCAACCGATGTTTTTCTAATTTTAGTTTACTAATTTAAAGTAAATAAATATCTATATTTTTCTTAATTAAATTTATTATTGTAATTAATTTTACAATTTCAAAAACTAATAATTAATATATAACAAATAATTTGATTTGTTAATGAAAATAATGAAATAAAATATTTATATTTAGAATTAAAATTCAATTTTACTTTATCCCACATCGAATGTCAATAGTAAACTAGAAGAGAGTCTTTCCTTTAAAAATAAACATCTTGATGGTAGAAGTCACTATTGGGCTTGCTAGAAAAAATAGGTGGGCCTCAAGTTAGTTCAAAAAATTTTCCCTAATTTTTAGTAATTTCGGATCGGATATCCGATAACATTGCAAATCGGATATGGATTTAACAATTAAATATCCGTTAGATTATTGGATCGGATCGGATCGAATCGGATAAATTTTCTTATCGGATCAGACCGGATGTAGATCCGATTCATATTCGATTCATTTACAGCCCTACTTCTCAAGCGTGTGTGTATATATATATATGTATAAGTGTCTTATCAACTTCAGCTTGGTGAAACCTTTTTTTTTTTTTTGTGCAAATACAACTACAACCGTTACGATTAACAAAATTTTGTAAGCAACATAAAAATTTGAGTAATAGCGATCTATTTTTCCGTGTGTGGAGGTGGTGTGTTTTTCCGTTTTCAGGCTGGGTCCTCGTTTTCCGCTCGGTCGTCTCCGGTGGCTGGAGTAGGCGAGGCTGCTGCTGGTTTTGGGGTTTGCCGGCGAGCCTTTTTGGCTGGGTTTCCAGCGTTGGCTGCGGGGTGTTGATCGGTGGTGTTGGTGTTTGGTTGGTGTCGGTTGGTGGTGTGTGTTTGGTGTTTAGTTTTGGTGTTGTTGTTTTGTTGTGGTTTTTATGTAGTTTTGTCTGTGTTTTTGTTTGATCGTTGTGAAGTCAAGACACTGCCCGCTCGTTGTGGGGATGCTAAATTGCTGATTGCGTAGTTGGCTTTCAGTCGGGCCTTGCCTGTATTGTAAAGTCACAGCTGTTTTATGACTTCGTTTGGATCGTCTGTCTTGGGTCGTGTATTTGTTTTCGTTCATGTATGTTTTTAGTGGTCATTCTTTTGGACGCGGTGGCACTTTTCTCTCTTTCTAGAGTCTGTGTTTGGAGGTTCTCCTCCTTGTAACCGTGTTATTTGCGCCTTTTATGGAATGTTTTTTATAAAAAAAAAAAAATAATAATAATATAGCACAGCAATTGTTCATTTATTTCTCTTGATAAATAGCACATAAAGACTGTCAATTTCGAATATAAATTATCCTCATTAATGTTTGAACGTCCATTATGTTTCAGATTCAATATTCTCACAAGACTTCGACCTGTCAATAGTGACATGCTTTAGCATTATCTGTTTGGTTTTTTTCAGGAAGGCTTGCAACTGTATTTCTAGAATTCATTATGTACAAGATATTTGCTTTTGGTAATCTTATATTTGAATTTTGTGTTGCACTTAGGCTATGTTTCATAGCTTTTTTTTTTTTTCTCCATTTTCCATGGAAATGGTTGTTTGAAGGGTTTTTTTTTTTTTTTGCAATAGACACAAATTTTATCATCAATTGAAAAAAAAAATATCTTTAATAAACAATTTTCATTAAAAAAAAAGTCAAACGAACACCACAAGATCCAAAATTTAAATATTTTCCATGTGGAAAATTATACCAATCAAACACAAATAAACAATTAATTGACAATTCACAAAAAAAAAAAATTAGACAATTCAATTACCTGAAATTCATTTTTTTCACTCAAATTTCACTCTTACAATCAAATGGACCCTTAAAGTTTACTTCAACTAGTAATTCAATTTCTTTTTGTCATTTTCTGACTCGTTTTAGTTTTGAAAAAATTACACGTGCCTTAACAATGATTAACACACTACATAAATATTTACACAAAGTGCGAGTAACAATAATTTTGGAAAAATAATATACTCTAAAATTTAATAATTATTAAATTAAAAAACGCAGGATATAATATGATCGATATACAATTTATAATCTGCATTACATAAACAAACAATATGAGATGTAATACTAATACGCATTACATAGACAAACAATACGAGACATAATGTGATTATTACAGAGCTTGTCAGTTACAATTTTAAAAAATTATGAACAATGAAAAGGAATAAATAGAGTTTAAGTTGCTCGTATTCACGTCAAAAAATTATATAGACTATAATTGCCGTATTTTTCTTAAAGTGCTTATTTATGTTGTAGTTTTGAAACATTTAGGTGCCGTTCTCTTTGGCCATTTTGGGCCGTTTTCTGTTTTCGATTTTTCAAAACAGTGAAAACGCGTTCTCTTTTCTATTTTTGAAAACACGTTTTTGAAAACGAAGAATTTTTTTCTACACAAAACAGAAAATGACATTTCCCACGTTTTGGCGTTTTCGGTGGAAAACAAGGGAAATGGTGGAAAACACCAAAACACTTTCTTCCTTCTCTTCTTCCAATCCATGTCTTCCTTCTTTCTTCCCGACATCAACGACCCATTGCTACCGAATCCGAACACCACCGGCACCCCCTCATCTCCTTATACAACCTCCGACCATCGCCTGCCCACTAGACCGCCGGAAACGCCTCCAACTTCCCCACTCGATTCGGTGGACAGATTTGGGGATTCAAATCCCAAGGGTACAATGATGGAAAAAACAATAGGAGGCTCGATGATTGCTTGAGATACTGCATTGTAGCTGGGAAGAAAGCTCTCGAGGGTACCCATCTTGGAGGTGATAGACTCGAGAAGGTATGTTTAATTTACGATCCTTGTTGAGAAAATTATATGGAATTGAAGGTACAAAGCTTCGAATCAGTTAGCCCTTGTTAATAGACTTACATCCCTTTTCTTGATCCTTGAATCCCCGGTTTCGCTGTAGTATTTTAGTAAATTTGTTTTGACTCTTCGGCCAGAGTGGCCTGGGATTGATCGCTTGAGGTTGGACAAATTTTACTTGCTTATACGTAGGTTTATGAGGACTTTGTTTGAATAGATGAAACTTGAATTTGGAAGATTTGGGGAAGTTTATGAGTGTTCGGGAGAATTATGGGTTTATGGCAGACTATCAGTTGCAGGGGAATGGAGTGAATTATCATATTGTATATTTGTGTTTGTTTGCTTTATTGAACGAGAATAGAGGTGTGTAGAAACTCTTTCATTATTTCATCAAAGTTAGATTTGTGCAACTCTTTCATTATTTCATCAAAGTTTCCCATGTGTCAGTGGAGGAAGTGGCAGGCATAAAGGAAGGATTCAAATTAATGGATACAGGTAATAAGGGGAAGATTGACATTAATGAGTTGAGAATTGGGTTGCAGAAACTTGGTCATCATATCCCGGATGCAGATCTTCAAGTTCTTATGGAAGCTGTAAGCACTCTATCTAGTTAGACCTGTTTCTTATGGAAGCTGTACCTGTAAGCACTCTATTTTTCCTTTTCGGTTTATGAAGTATAAATGTATAATACTGAACAATGTAATTATGCATATACCGAATCGAGTTATTGGATGCTCCAACTACCATCACATCTAACAATTTTACTTTTTCTTTACAGGGTGATGTTAATAAGGATGGATATCTCGATTGCGGAGAGTTTGTTGCAATTTCTGTACACTTACGGAAGATGGGCAACGATGACTATCTACGTAAAGCTTTTGAATTCTTTGATAGAAACCAAAGTGGATATATAGAGATTGAGGAGCTAAGGGACACCTTTGCTGATGAGGTTGAGAGCACCAGTGAAGAAGTTATCAATGCCATTATTCAAGATGTAGACACAGACAAGGTCCTTTTTTCTTTCGTACTTGACTTAAAATGTGCTTATTAACTTTTTAATCATATGCATTCTCCTGACCTACACTTGTTATTTCTGCAGGATGGACGTATAAGTTATGACGAGTTTACTGCAATGATGAAAGCTGGTACAGACTGTAGAAAGGCATCGAGACAATATTCAAGAGAACGTTATAATAATCTCAGCTTGAAATTGATGAAAGACGGATCATTACAATGAGCAACAAGGGGAGATAACTTAAAGATGTCTGCAGATTTTTTATCCCAAATGCGAGACTCTTAACTGCAAGAAGAAAGTACGTTATTTTTCTGCCAATTATCTCTTATTTTATTTTATTTTTACATGTTATTTGCTTATAGTCCCTTCTGGTGATTATTACTGGGTATACTGCCTCGTGTTCATGTCTTTTGTTCATTGTAATTGTGTTGCTTTATTATCTTAGAGGGATTGAATGAATTTGGAGATAATTATTTGTGGTTGTAAATATGCTGCCATTCATTCAATTAATGAGTCCTAGAGCTCTCGTCGTTCAAAATTTGAAGTCCATTTTTTCCATTTTTCTCTTGTTGAGGATACTTGTAGATCTTTTATCTATTTACTGTTTCTGGTGTGGATATTATTGTACAAGGAAAATACTGAAAACCCACCTATGCTCAGCGCTCGTTTATGGATTCACCGTCATATTATCCAATTTGGATATCCAGGCCTTAAAATCGGTATCAAATATCTGATTAAGTTTTGTTTCCACTTTAGCAAAGATTGTCTACATTTATAACATATTCTAGGCTAGTTGATGATACAGAAAAAATTGCACCCATATCTCTCTCTATTTTTTTAAATCTTGTTCAATCCTAGCCTATTGATCAATTTGTTGAATATTCTTGGTAGTTGAATATTCTTTCTATCTACTTTGCTTGAACTCTTCTATTGTTTTGGATCATTTCATACATGCCTCTTTGCCAAGATTCGTTGCATTGCTTCTCCATGTTAAAAGACCCTTTTTACCCTGATGACATCCCCCCTCTTCTAAATGATCCTTATGCTCCATGTTTTTTAGGTCCATGTGAATCCAAGAAAGCTACTAAAGGTTGATGTCACATTAGATTATGACTATGCAGGACCCAATCCCAAGCATGATTCAAGAGGAAGAAGCGGTGGCAATGGGGGCAAGAATCCTTGACTCTTCTTGCCCTTCTATCAGATAAATAAAAGAATTTTGGTCATGTACTATGAGGAAAATCTATCTTAAATATGAGTTTTCTTTTATAATAGATATAAAAGCTCTCTTGTTGGGCTGATGAAAAATGTCAGAAGTATGAATTTAAGATGTTTTGACTATGTGATATGAGAATATGATGAATAATATTGTTGTTTCTGTAAACAAACAAACCGCTGAATTAGTTTGGTATTTGTTAGTTTGATTCATTTGAAGAACATCTAATTTCCTTGATTACAATTTGTGAACTAAGGATTTACAAGGTTCTGATTGCTGCATTATTACACGTAGATATTGCAAACATGGATGTCAATGAAGTATATGGATATTATACCTTGTCCTCTTGAAGGATGCCATTCTTTTTATTAATGATAAATTACATTTTTTGATTAAAAAAGATTAAGATGGACAAGAGAATATAAATATGAATAAAATAACATTGGTAGCGTTAGAAGTGCGCTTGACCCAATCATGACGAAGTTCTGTTCATGTGCGTCACTGTAATTATTGTCACAAGTTACGTACAAGGACAAAAATAAGGATTTGTCCAATTTAATTTAATGTGTTTTTTATATCTGGAAACAAATATTTTAAGATTCACCAACTGACGATTTTATATGTTATTTAATATTATATTAATATTAATCTATTAAAATTTATTGAATAATCATATTTATTGAATAAAATATTATTACAAAAATATTCTCAAAATTTCAAAGTAAACGCGTTTTCCATTTTCATGTTTCTCAAAACAGTTTTTCAAAATGACAAAAAGAACGCGTTTTCAGAAATTTCAAAACAGACACTCAAAACACAAAACACAAAATGAATTCAAAACTCAAAACACAAAACTGAAACACAAAGAGAACGACACCTTATAAAAATCAATATTTTTCAATTCGCGCTTTGAGCTTTCTTCCCTACTTGTCTAAATTGGCATTGTTTAAACGGGCAACCGACAATGGTGGGCCTAATTAATATTTCCTTGTAAGAACACAAATAAATCTTGGAGCCCAATCCAAACAGCGGTGGGCTAATACCTCAAATTGAAATACACTGAAACTTAGAGGGAAACTTAAACCAAATAAACATGAAGCCCGTTATTTTGTTAAAAACATGAAAGAGAAAATTACCTGGAAACCTACATTTAAAGATTCATTTTCAAAAAACAGGTTGATTAATTTTTATTTCACAAATCAGGTGGTAATTCAATTTTAATAATTGTAATTAATAAAAATTTAACCCCCACATAATCTCTGCATATTCACCTCATCTAACCCCCACCCACGCACCATTTCAAAATCCGTAATTAAATTTTCTCTCACTGCTCTCTCTCTCTCTCTCCATCCATCATCTTCCTTCTCTCCTCATTTTCCACCGACAGCCGTCATGGAGCAGTGTCGCCGGGATCGAGTCATCGCAACCACAACCGTGACGATTTGGCCACATGCGGGTGAGTTCGCAGCAGAACCACCACCGCTTGTCTGCCATCGTCGTCGGAGGCATGCCGTTGCTACAAGCAGCGACGCACTGTAGTTAATTGGATCTGGTTTTGGATGTGCGCGATGATGCCGCCGTGGCTACAGTTGATGGGATATGGCTAGGTGGTGGTGATGTGTGGGTGGGGATGTGGGTTGGTGGTGTTGGTAGTGGTGTTGGTGGCGGGTGGAGTGTGGGACGAGTGTTTATGATCTTTTTTGGCCTTTTTCTTCGTAGATTTTCTCATTTCTCATTATAGAGATGGTGATGGTGGTTGTTATTGAGGATGCAACGGTAGTTTAGAAGCTGTGGTGGTGATGTGGGTTGTGGTGGTTGATAGCAGTAGAAAAAAATTTAGTGCAGAACAACAAAAATCAATTATTTTTTGTCGATCTATGCAATAGATTTGATTTTTGAATTGTTGGAGCTTGTTGGTGGTTTTTTTATCCAATTTGATGTGGTGTGTGCAGATTGTTTGTGCCGACTATTTGTGACCAAATAAATATTTATTGTAACTTGTTGTGACCGATTGTGACTCGTTGTGATCAATTATGATCGATTGTGACTTGAAATTCTGAATTTTTTTTGGAAAATGGGAAATAGCTAGATGGGGTGGGTAGGTTGATCGGAGCATGCGTTGGAGTGGTCATTGGAGCAGTTTGCCAGAGGAATCGTGAATATCCGCCGAAGATAGCGTCGGGGTGATCGTCGGAGCGGTCGTCGGAACTGTCACCTGAGCGACCGCCCGGAACTGTCGCTGGAGTAGCCGTCGGAGTAGATGGCTGCTTTCGATAGAGAGAAGGGATAGAGAGAGGATAGAGAGTAGAGAGAGAATGATTTGGATTTGAAATTTAATAAATTGGAGTAATTGTATTATATTATAATTTAAAATATTTAATCAATTGATTTAACACCTGATTTTTGAAAAGATTTTTGAAATTTGTTATTTTTTAAATGTAATAGGATTTATGTATTGTTCCCAACATAAAACCTTAATATTTCAAATAATACGAGAAAATTGCACCTAAGTTGAATGAGTACTCAAGTCTTTATTCAATTTTTTATAGCCCCGTTAGGTAGTAATTAAAGTCAAAGTTAACAACTCATTTTAATTACATATTTTATGCTGTCTACAACTTGTCAACTACATATCTTATCAACTATTATAAAAAGTGACAAATCCAAGAAATGAACTCGGCCAGGGCTACCGATAGTCATCAACCTTCAACGCCTGCAATAGCGAGATCATTTATGAAATACGAGATAGAAAGAGAGAGTAATGATTACCAGAAGAATAAACAAAGTATCACCCGAATTATTTTTCAATTGCAAAATGTCCCAATTTATTTGTCAATTACAATTGATTAAAAAATAGAGTATACATCGTTGAATTAAGTCCAACACGATAAATTAAAAATGCTATGAGGTTAAAATCGATTAAAAACTCATATTGGCAATTTGGCTTCTTCTATAATTTAATAATTAAGGATAATTCATAATTCAATGATCCCAAATCACAAATCAAAACTCATAAATGATAAATTTATAATTCAATGATAGTGCAATATAAATTAGTTATCCCAAATCACGGATTCACAAATCAAATTCTAATTTCAATGCCAAATTGTCAATTAACTCGTAGAACATAAATCATGATTCTTAAATAAGAATAATTATAACTCATAAATAAAAAATAACACCAAAAATTAAAAAACAAAAAAGAGAGTCATGGGCTCAAAGTCACAATCATGCCAGTACCGCGACAGTCGACAACGATAACAACCTGTTTCCGACCTTCCGGCTTCTGATACTCGAGTAATCCGACACTGGTGGAGGTGTCACTGGGGGTGGGTGTCGGTAGAAATGGTGGAACCGTATAAATTTGTAGAAAAAGGAAACGGAACTGTGTGAAATTAACGAACCCCTAGACCATATATATAATTGACTTGGGCATGATCAATTGAAAAGCAGAGACCCAACTAAATTAAATTATAATTTCAACCCAACCAAATGCAAAGGCCTAATTAAAAAAAAAGGAAGAGGAAGCCAAACCCTCACCTCCCGCGCCCCGGTCTCCTTCTTCCTCATCCCTGTGCACTGTTCCGGGGGAGCCCAGCAAGAGCGGCCGCGCTCCCCTCGTTGGGCGCTGGTTATCAAAATTTATTAAAAATTTGATTTTTAAATGTTACGTGCTGCACCTGCGATCACCATAAGAAACAAAAATTGACCAAGGACTGTTATTAAGGCTGTCAATGGATTGGATTTTGATCCGAATCCGACGAAATTAATGGGAGATAGATTTAGGGTTTCAGTCCGATAATCCAATCAAGATCCAAATCCAATAATCTGTTAACTAAATGGATCAAATATGAATATATGTCAATCCGACCTGATAACAATCCGATCCGATTTGTTATAAATAATTGAGTAGGTAAAATATTTTTATGGCATATTATTTGTCACTAAAATAAATAAATTTAGAATAAAAAATAATCAAATTCAAGACATAAAAAATTTTTTAAAAAAATTATAATTATTAAATTTGTTTAAGAATTGGAAAATTTAAAAAAAAAGTTGATTTCGACCAACGTTTTTCTAATTTTAGTGTACTAATTTAAAGTAAATAAATATCTATATTTTTCTTAATTAAACTTATTATTGTAATTAATTTTACAATTTCAAAAACTAATAATTAATATGTAACAAATAATTTGATTTGTTAATGAAAATAATGAAATAAAATATTTATATTTAGAATTGAAATTGAAATTCAATTTTACTTTATCCCACATCGAATGTCAATAGAAAACTAGAAGTGAGTCTCTCTTTTAAAAAGGAACATCATGATGATAGAAGTCCTTATTGGGCTTGCTAGGAAAAATAGATGGGCATCAAGTTAGTTCAAAATTTTTCCCCTAATTTCTATTAATTTTGGATCGGATATCCGATAACATTGCAAATTGGATATGGATTTAACAATTAAATATCCGTTGGATTATCGGATCGGATCGGATCGGATCAGACCTGATAAGTTTTTTTATGAGAAAATTAGCATAGACAAGGTGTTTAGTTTTGACTTTTAAAAAATCAGGTTTTTAGTTTATTTAATCAAAAATCAGGTTTTAATTTTACAATTAATATTAATAATAATATTTTTAAATTAAATTAAATATATACCCACCCTACTACCTACCCCACCAACTTTATAAATATAAAACCCTAACCAAATCTAATTCATTCTATTTCATCTCTTCCATTTCTACCGCCGCCTCCACCGCTATCGTCTGCCCCGGCCACCGCCCGCCGCCGCCTCCGGCTGTCCACCCTCTCTCTTCTCTCCTCCCCCTCCCTTTCTTCCCATTTCTTTCTTCCCCCCTCCCCGGTGATCTGTACGCGACGCAGCGCGTGTCTGTTTGCGTCGCGCGGCGTAGCGACTTATGCGACATGCGCGTATGTCACTGGCGCTCGGCTGCCTATGTTGTCTTTGTGCGACACGACGACGCACCACGAGCCGACGAGCCCGCTGCTGCCATTGTTTTTATTTTTTATTATTATTATTTTTGTGTCATTCTCTCTGCTGGCAGATTTTATTTTTTTTTTGTGGTAGAATGGCAGTGCAGTGGTGATGTTCTGTGGGTGGTTGATCTGTGTATGTTTGGAGGCGGATCTGTGTGTGGGTGGCGGATCTGTGAGTTGGGTGGCAGATCTATGTTTGTGGGTGAACGGGTGGTATGTTTTGGGCGGTGGTGGTGGATCTGTGGACGGTGGTTGGTTTTTTTTTTTTGTCTGTGACCTAGTTATTGAACCGTGGTGGGATTTTTTTTTTTGGTCTGTGACCTAGCTTTTTTAATGTCTATGACTTAAATATTGAATTGTGGTGGTTTTTTTGTCAGTGACCATGCTATTGAACATGTGGTGGGTTTTTTGGTGTCTGTGACCATGTTATTAAACATGTGGTGAGTTTTTTTGGTGTCTGTGACCTAACTATTGAACTGTTGTGATGGTTTTTTTTGTATCTGTGACCTAGGTGGGCGTCTGTGACTCACTCTGAAACAGAGTCGTGACATGTAAAAAAAATTTTTTTCAATCTGTGACCTAGGTGGGTGTCTGTGACCTCGGAATTGTGACTGTGACTCATTGAGATAGAGTTTTGACTCGTAAAATTTTTGATTTTTTCAACCTGTGATATGTAAAATATAACCTGTGACCTATAATTTCGAACCTTGTGACCTTAAAAAATAACCTGTGACCTATTATTTTTTATCAGTTTTAATCTGTGACTTCGAAATAATCCGTGACCAAATTGTATATAACTGTGACCTTAACAATTGCCGGAATCGGAGCAGTCGCCGGAATTAAGCACCGGCAGAACGGTCGCCGAAGTAGTCGTCGGAATTAAGTACGGCCGGAGAACAGTCGCTGGTTGCCGGAGTAGTCGCCGGAGCAATGGGGGGTGGTGGAGGTGGGGTGGGGTGGGGTTAATTATATTATATTACAGTTAAATATTTAATTTAATATAATAATTGTGAAATATAATTAATTAATTCAAAAGAAACCTGATTTTTGCAATTTCAAACTTTGGGACCTGATTTTTAATTTTGGTAAAGTAAATGCCTGAACCATAAATTTTTCCCTTTTTTTATCTTATCGGATCGGATATAGGCAGATCCGATTCATATCCGATCCATTTACAACCCTAACTGTTATGTCCAAAATGAATTAAGAATTTGGAATTTGCCCTTTCCGGTGGAAGAAGAAAATCGTAATATTTTTTTTCAGGTTTTGCCACTTCGACAAAAAATTTCAACAGATGCTTGAACATAATTTGAGGTGGCAGAAAATGATTTGATATGAAAATTGACTGTATTTAAAACAATCCAATGATATAATGTCACGTGACTTATGTTAAACTTTATATTAAAAAATCTGGCACTCTAGCTTAATTCTTTTTTTTTTTTTTTTTATCAGATTTCAATCACACATGTTAAACAGAAATGAAAATATAATTTTGAAATTGTTCATTTGGGTCCATATAGTTTAGGTTTCCACTATTTAAAAATCCAACCAAATCATTTAAAAATGGTTCGCTTTAAATTACTTGCTATATCCAAAATATATTATTTATTATATCAATTTATACTTCAAAAATGTCACTTGCTAGTCGGCTTCTACGGGCTCTTTGGAGAAATAATGATTTATTTATAATGTTAATTTTTTTATCGAAATAATTAAATTACAAGCTTAAATTTCATGGTTGAACTTCTTTTAATTTATTGCTTTCAATTTATATTGAGACAAATATATTTTATGTTTTAAAAATCTTAGTCTAAGGAGGGGCGGACGCCGGACACGACCAATTTAATTTTGGGGCACAATTAAACTTGCAAAAAAGTTGTGATGGATTTTACAGTCGAAAATTTACATTAAAAAAATAAATCACACCCTATGTAATTTTACATCCGAAAATGTACATGTGGCACGACTTTTTCGGATGTAAAATTCGAAATTTTTTGATATCATATCCCATGTAAAATTTTCTAATAAAATGATGTAAATTACATTGAAAAATTTGTATCGCAAAAATAGCAATAATTGAATTTTTTTTTTTAAGAAAGGACGAGTTAGATGCGTTTTTTTAAGATGTACGTCTGACGCATCTTTAACTATTTTCAATATCTATTTGGACCATTTGATAAGAATATAATATAGTTCTCGAAACGAGATTCAAGATGACATAGGTGATTTGTAGATTCAGTTGGCATACGATCGTCGGATAATTTTTAAAGTTAGCATGTATCAAAATTCTCGAAATATTAGTTTGGAATTGCCTACTTTGACAGCCGGTAACATTTGCAAAAGTTGGTCATTTCGTGCAGCATTAATGATGTAAAAAATTAGATCATGAGCACTTCGAAATAATATTAAAAATGAAATATTTCAACTTTGTTTGATTTCTCATAATGACTTCGAAAATTAAGACAAAATCATACAACCCCATGTGTCAAGAACAGCAACTTTACATAGCCCCTTGACCCAATCTCAGTGGCAATTTGCCCAACTTTGGTCGCTCAATGTAAATATTAGTTCAATTTGAGTTGTAATTTCCTTTCTATTGTAATAGTATATTTCAATTATAAAATAACTGTTGTTGATATACTTTTAGTATGATTACTCATCATTTAAACGTCTATTCAAATCACTTATATTTTTGCTCCGCAAGCTATTATACGAGGTATTAGTCATTCAAAAATCTTTCAAACTTATTGGTGTTCGCCCATGCACCAATCATTGTAATTTGCGCTTTCATCAATCAATGATCAATTTACTTTCAATGCAAACTTTCTATAAATTGTAATCAAATTTTCTTTCGTCCCGAACAATCGAGAAAAGACAGAAGGTAGCATAGCGCAGCAAACCACTGCCGCACGGTGTCTCTTTCTGTACCCAGAAGAAAGGCACCCTGTGAAACCATGTGCCCGCCCCTGAGTCTAAGTGTTATAGTCAGATTTGGACAAATATGGTTTATTATTTCTCATATTTTGAAAGATGTTATTTATGTGGCTAAAGTCTTGATATGATACCAAATCAACCCGCAAAGAATGATTTGGAAATAAAATGGTTTGTTTTGAAATTCTTCCAATCCGTTTAAAATGATTTGGTTTGAAAATAGTTCAAAAATCATGCAAATCGAACTGTATTCACGCTAATTTGAGTGACCAATCCATTTACTTTAAGAGTGGTCTTGTTGAACCTCAACAATCACCGCCTCGATATAATGTTCTTTTGACTCAAACCCTAACCCTAACTTCGATATCACTTGCTAGAATCGAATTTCAACCAATTTATCTGAAAAATCATTTGATGCCTAGTGAAGGTAGATTAAACATTTTATAACATTCGATCACGATCATTTTGTGATCTATCCAGGGTTAAGAGCGATCTTATTTGACTCCAATTTTTTTACCTTATAAGATTATGGGAATGAAAGCAAACTATTTTCATCTAGTATGTTGATGAAAAAACATGGTATCCGAATTGAACAACACGAACTTAATTGAATATTTAAAGGAGTTTTTAGAATTTATTTTCAACGGGTTTAATTAAACGGATGGCACATGAACGTTACCCCTGTTTCAAATGTGATTATGAAACAAGCAGAGGTTGTTTAGGAATTCTATAATTGCATACCTTTGCTTTAAGATGTTACAAATCCTAACTCACAATGGAGAATTTTTAAACTGAATTACCTTTTTCGAAAATTATTTTCCTAGATTTTTCTTGATCCCCATATTATTGAAATTGATTACCAAAGGTAAAAGGCCTTGTCAACGGGCCATCGCCCATGCGAATGAGCAGGGGCGGAGCGGAGGGGGGTCCGGGGGTAGCCAGGACCCCCCCCCCCCCCAATTTTTTGAAAAAAAAAGATTTTATTTTTTAAAAAATTTTTTGGCCTCAAATTTTTTTTTTTTAATCTCCTAATCCAGCTCATTCAGTTGTTTGTGAAGTTGTATTGTTTATCAATTATGAGTGAAACAGTTTCCTCAATTCTCAGATTCAGTGATGGAGAAGTATTTCAAAAGATTAGTAATTTCTTTTATATGTTTCTTGATTTTTTTGTGAAATCTTCGTACATTAATTTATGTTCATTTGTTTCATTTCTCCATCACAAAGTACCAACTTTCCTCATTTTAACAGATAATATTTAAAAAAAAAATTTCGGGGGCAACCCCCGTGAGCCCCCGCCCCTTCAACTCCGGGACCCCCCTAATTTGAAGGGCTGGCTCCGCCCCTGGTTTGCCATCTTTACTTAAACTTGTGTGAGGTGTGGCACATGGCGAGAGTTAATAAGGATGTCACTTGTGCAAAGACATGCGAGCTGATATGATGTTGTTGAAGATGCTAGAGTCATCGACCAAACTCCTTAACAAGGTGTAGCATGTGGAAAACACACAAGGTCTCTACGCAAAATGATGTTACAAGTCTACGTGAACCTTAATTTACAGATGGACCTTACATGGCCTTCACGCAAATTTGAGGTGTAACAAAATTTACAAGAATTAATCAGGATTTCTAACTATTCTTATATTGTGCTGAATTATTTCATTTAGAATCCGTTTGATAGGTAAATGTGGAAAGAAATTCAAATTTCATGTTAGTTGGAAAATAAAAACCCACCAAATCCATAAAAATTCGTTTTCAAAGAAAATGCAATGTTAAGTGGTTGTACCTTGAAATTCGATTTTCATTTTCACGTCGCAATCAAACGGTCAAAGTGGAATTCGTTTTTTTCGAATGTGACATTTTTCATGAAATTCCATGCTATCAACCTTAGTAATTTAGTTTATGAAAGAGGACACATTCTTATATAATTGCATTAGCCTTTGACATTTTTGCTTTTAGGTAAAACATTTAAAAATTATTAGTGAATCGAAGAAAAACTATAAGGCTAAACGAATATGTCATTTCAGTCTGCTGGATTGATCCGAGACCCACCTACTGGTGGCCCATATGACTCCAAATTATGAACATCGACTTCAATTATAATTTTTCAAAATTATCCAATCAAACCAAAATATTTGACTTCAGTGTTAAGCTCCGTTTGATTTAGGTAAAAAAATTAATTTTTAACAGATCTTGATAAAAGTTGATGAAACGTATGGTTAAAAAGTTGAATATTCCATAAAGTGTACAGTTTAAATTATTTGTTGACTTTAATTTGAATTTGAATTTAAATTTTTAACTGAATCGAGAATCAATTATTTATTTAAACTTTACTTCAAAACATATGAAATCCGAAAAAGAATCTCGATTATTAGGTCATAGAGGCTTCTTCTTTCATGATCAAGTTTAGTGACACCATGAAATATTGAGATGGCATAACAATAGTATCACGAAACAAATAGGATGTCAAAAATCTCAATTCTTTCTTTATTCCAACACTTTTAAATGAACATGAAAATTACATCTTCCATTTTCTCTACTCTATAACTAATCTATCAAGAACGCACGATAATCGACTTTCGAATCAACGTAAATAACTTGTCTCTTCTCAAATAATTGACCTCTTTTGAATAAACATTTCATAATCTCGTACTATGAGTATACTAACATACATACATGTGCATACATATTATGTTGATATATACCAAAAGAAAATTTTCTTTCAATGTTTTTGTTTCTTTTTCCTTTTCTTGATATCTACGACGACTACTCGAGTTTTTAATAATTACATACAAAATAATGTGTACACAATGAATGGTTTGTCCTAATATAATATGAATCGAACCTTGGAGAAAAGAATCTACAAAATTTTCTTGTACCAACCCCAAATAGAAAACCTTTTGAGTGGACAAACCATCGAACAAGAGCATGTCACTGTGCTAATGACAATCATTCAATTATTTGAAGTGCCTTTCTTGTCGTAAATATTACTGCTTTTAAAAGTAATTTAATCTAATCATTTAACACTTCTTGTTGAAAATAGTCAAACAATTAGAAAGATTAATGGCCATAATCATCTCTCTCTCTCTCTCTCCCCCTCTCTCTAAACCAAACATGAGTTATGTATCACTAATGGCATTCAACATCTCGCGTTTAGGTACAAGTGGAATCACACTCCACAGTTGGTGATCAACTGTACTTTTTTATGATCGCCACTTGTGGGGGTGTGGCGACTTGGACCAGCTTTGAAAATCACTGAGAGTGACACTACATAGATTACATTATTTTTATCTCGATGGAAAAGATTAGTACTCACACTAGTGAGATGTGGATGTAACATAAGAATTGGGTGAATTCCATGTGTATGTCTTCCTTTACACCGTAAGAAAATGACCTTTACATATACATATTGTCAATTATTCATTTGGTAACATGGGATCAACTATATGCATGGCAGGTGCAACCACTTCACTTTCTTTAAAACCCTAGATCAAGTCTATCTCTCTTCCATTTGGACAAGATTTTTAAACAATAAACATTGTACAAAAGAATCTGAATCTTAATTGTGAGGTTTCCTTTTTCTGTAGTTTGAAGAATGAAGATCAAAAGACAATGAGGTTTGACCTTGTGACACCTACTTTTCAAGTCACTTTTTGTGTATTGGATGCTTTTGGCCTTTGGATAGAATCCAGCTGCACAAATTTTTCTTCTTCTGTTTTTAAAACAGTAATCCAGTGTCAGATCATGACCCCATCAAGTGTCACTAGTGAAAAAGATTTAGATTGATAAAATAAAATATCAATCAAGATTAGTGTTCATGGTTTCTTGAAACCCCAGGCATGTGAAAATGGACCCTACAAATTTTCTTTATGGGCAACAAATTGGACTATTTGGGGCAGACCGAACAAGAGAACATCATGATCACATGCAGGGGAGCACATTGCATGCTTAATTTTTTATTTATTAGAGATTCCATTTTAAAAAATAATTTAGTCCCTGTTTAATTCCGTTAAAAATTGATTAAATTTGAAGTCAAAGTCAACAATTGATTTTAACTGCACGTTCTGTAGGATCCATAACTTTTTAACCATACGTTTCATTAATTTTTATCAAAATTTTAGGGTTTAGTTAGAAAATCAACTATTTTCAACTTTAATCGACATTTTAATCTTACAGTCCGATTTCCCGTTTGAATTTTAAAATATTTTCTATGATTTTAATCAAATTAGAGACAATGGTTGTAGCATGCATGCATGCCTTAGCTGGTGGTGTGAGTGTGGTACATGATTCGTGAAAGCAACTATATGTTCTAAGTTATCCATCATAATTCATAAATATCTTGTGAAATGGACCTACAAGATATTGGAGGATGACGGAACAAGACATTTCTATGGCTAGATGCAGTCTTTGTAGGATAGATTGTGGAACATTTGTATCTTACACTTTATATGTATGTCCGAAGTAATTAATGCGACTATCTCGAAACGTAAAAAAATTTTGAAATTAAGAAATTATTTTTGAAAACATCTGAATAATTTTCTGAAAGTACTTTGTTTGACTAAAAATACATCTACATAATATAATTTAAGATAATTTTTTCATAATGATTTTCTACGAGAAGTAAAAGCAAAAATAAAAGTTCCGTCAAACGAACCTACGACAATAAAGGAAAAGGATGTGGAAGTTGACTTACTTTTTGTGGCTAATCAACTAGACATAAATCAAAAGAAAGAGAAATAGAGCAATCTTCATAGTTACTCAAAATTATTAGGACCGACAACACGAAAATTTTCTACTTATTTTCAATAAATTAAAAACACTAGACCTCCTAACACCACTCATAGGCCATAGCCCCCACCACTCACGGCCTCGATTATTACGCATGTAAATAAATGTTAAATCTTGTCACGTTAGTGATAGTAGCTTAATAATTATAATTAGGAGAATTTAAATGATTATTTTCCACCAAACATCACATATTGATTAGCATCCAACAAATAATTCGAATGGGTCCAAATTCCATTAGGATACTTAAATCTTAACGGTCTAATATCAAAATGTATAGATAAGTGATGATACATATTTTGTCATATATATTTTCTCTTCACCACAAACCAAATTTGTACATAAAATTATGTCGGAAAGTTATTGTTCCGGTCTCCACCCGTGAAAGGTTCGAATAGGAGTAGTTAATACAATAAATCGGGTTGGTCCATTTTGGACAGTTTTCAAGATCATAGAACAGCTCGTGGGGCCATCCAATTGGATCCGGATCTTAAGAGAACCACACCCCAAGAATCTATGACCAATCGAATCGAAATCTTAAAGAAAACATAGTTAGGACATTTGGTTAGCTTTATTACTAGAGGAAATGACGTTTATGTGGAATAAAACGCGCTTTCGGCGCCAAAAAAATGTTCTAATTAACGTTTGTTTAAGGAATAGATAAGCAAGAACGTGCTTTACACCAAAGGGAGCAGAGAAAGTTTTTTTCTTTTTCTTTTTCTTTTTCCCTTTTTTTCTTTTTCTCTTGTGGATAAATATCAACCAATTGGAGCAGACCAGAAAAGGGAAAAGGCAAGCCCTCCCTGTTTGAATAACTTGGGGATTCACACCTTCATGTACGTCGTAAAGTTACTCGTATTTCACGAAAATGGCATGTTCAGTAGAGACACGATGGAGTATTATTGAATATTCAATTCTTTAATATTACATACAAATATGCGCGAATGATATTTAGAAGTTAAATTTCAATTCAAATTAGTTTTTATTGTGATGTTAAGATTTATTGAAACCTAAAATAGATGTACGTAAAGCGTGCAACTAATTGTTACTTTTCTTGGAGGCAAGTTGTTCCTTAAACAAATGATTTCAAACATGGGATAAGAAGAAGATTTCACCGTTCATAATTTCTGGAATCGTATGGTTTCAACTTGACAAAGAAAATTCTAAGTTGATTAAAGTATATTATCAATCATATACTTGGAATGCCCAATAAGATACGTATTATGTTTTCTAAATTAAAAAAAAAAATTGACTAACCCGTTTGTCCCCTATTTATTTGATATTATAATTTTTGAAATAGTATTTTTTTGAAAAATGTGTGGTTAAAAATGAAAAAATTGTTTTGGCTTTACGTGTAATTTATTTTATTGAAAAATATGTGGTTGATAAGAAGAAAGAGAAAAAAAATTGATTATAATTTTAATGGAGGGCCAAACGAGCAGCTCAGAATGATGCTATACGTATATCGAAAGTGTGATGCCAGCACAGTACCTATAAGGTGCTTGAAAGTTATTCCCTTGTAAAAGGAAAGTAACTTAACAATTTAAACAAGTTATTATTTATTCGAATATCAACTAAAAGTCAAACTAATTACCGCGACTAAGAAAGAAAGCATGATAAAAGATACATCGATTTTATTGAAGCAGGCATTTTTAAAAATAACGAGCCCCATAAAATGTGTGATTAAAAATGAGTTTTGAGAAAACATAATTTTTTAAAAATGGAGATCAAACGAGGACTTTGTAAAATACTTAACCTAAGACGTCTTTTTAGGAAATTTATTTCTTTTTTAGCGTCTTGAATTTGGCCATCTCAAACTTTTACTTTTCACCATTTAAATTTGAACGAGCAATACAGTAAGGTTAGAGTCACTCATCAAATAAAGATAACGATCAAGTTCTTATATTTTAATTAATATATTTATTTTTATTCGATGTGAAGATTTTTGGGAGCTATCCAAACCTCATACATTTGTTAATGTTTATTTGATGAGGGACTCCAACCTTGATCAAATTCACGGGTTTAATGTAGAAATAGTATTTTATTATATTCAATTAATTCACTAGGAATTTCAAAATTTATTTTCAACCACACATTATTTTATATGTAAATCGATTTTTAAAATTTTAAATTATTCTTCAAAAAAATGTTATTTTAAAACACATTTATCTAAAAGTGGGTTCAAACTTCAAACATGTTAGAATCAAATGAATTTTTGAATTGTGTTTGTCCAATGGATTCGCTTTTGACTTATACGAACCGTTGATGTGAAAGCAACGTGAAGTGTGGGGTACTACCTCCGTTCTTTAAATTATTTTCCTGTTATCCTAATGAGTATAGCGTAATGCGCATTTATTCTATTAAGTTACTTCCCGTCCGTCCACAACAAAAGTCGGGAAAGCAAGCGCCGTATAACGCCGGCGATGATAACGACTGGCCGCAACGTTAAAATAGACGGCACGAGGGTTGACCTTAGACTGTTGAACGGCCGGAACTACGGTTTCATTATCGCCACGTCAGGCACGAATAAAAGCTCTTATATTCTTGTTTATATTTTTTGGCGTAAACCTTAAATTTTGTTTTTACTTTCAGCCCTGTTTGATGGCCTTTAATTGAAACAATATGTTTTGAGCTGTTTTTTTTTTAGAGGACGTGTTTAAAAGGTAGCAAAAAATTTAAAGTTTACCTATAAAATATTTTATTATGTGAATGCATCGTTATGAATAGTAAGAATTGAGATCTAATGTTCACCCAATTAATTATTAACACATATTAACATGTCTAATTTTTCTCAAACTACTCATGCTTAAAAATAGGTAAGATAATAATTTAAAATAACTTGACAATAATTAATTGTGTTCACATTAAATTGGACAACGAAAATTGAACAGCATAACTTAACTCGAAAATTAAAAAGTTTTAGCTTAAAAGCTATCAAACAGGGGCTTTTGTTCGACAGTGTTTTCAAGTAATTATAATATACTAGGTGTAAGCAACCTGCAATGCACGTTTGCTTAATTTATATTTAATATTTTTGTTTAATAATTAATTTGTTATTAATAAAGATATAATTTTTTTTTGTTAATTAAGGGCGTGTCTGGGCGCGCTGTAAGGAGGAAGGAAAATTGATTATGTTACCATTTTTTTTTTGAACCTACAACCCTACAATGAGAGAATTGGTCCAAAATTGCGGCTCCCAACAGTATGAATTGTGTTGCCAACGACTTGATTTCTGCTGAAAAGTAGAAACAGACACCCTATAAATAATTAATGATGTAATGTTTATATAATTGATAAATAATTAGATGTGTGATTTTGATATTGTGATATAAGTTGGTGAGATTGAAGAAAATAAGCAAAAGTAAACAAATTTGGAGAAAGTGCTAAATTGTAAGGGATCCAAAGTTTGGGGGCTAAAATGTAAATACTTAAAAGTTGTGCCGAATCTCACGATGAAGATTTGAGAGTTCTCGGAGTCAATTGGATAAATGAAGATGTCAAGGGGATCAAATTTAATCAAAAGATGATCACAAATCAATTTCCAACAGAAAAGTTATGCTCCGGTATTTTAGTCTCATATTGAGACCTATTTTTGGCATAGGAAGTGATCGAATTGGAGAATGATGTCTGAATTAAAGTTGTAGTCAGATGCGTTAGCTTTCCAACGCATTTTGCATCGCCTCAATAGGATATCGAAATACAAAGTTATAATAAAAACAATGAAGGAATGTGCAGCAACCTGTTTAAAACAAGATATCCCGTTACATAATCCGTTATATTGAGACTTATTTTTGGCATATAAAGTGGTCGAATTGGAGAATGATATCTGAACCAAAGTTGTAACCAAATGAGTTAGATTTTCAACGCATTTTGAATTGCCTCAATCGGACATCGGAATACAAAGTTATGATAAAAATACTGAAGGAAGGTGCAGTTGCATCTTTAAAACAAGAAATTTCATTACATAATCCGTTATATTGAGACCTATTTTTGACATAGAAAGTGATCCAATTGGAGAATGGTGTCTGAACCAAAGTTGTAGCTATATGAGTTAGCTTTCCAACTCATTTTGAATCCTCTCAATCGGATATCGAAATACAAAGTTATGATAAAAACACTGAAAGAAGGTGTATCTGTCTGTTTAAAACAAAAAATTCCGTTACATAATCCGTTAAAACAACAAATTTCGTTAGTTTTTCCGTTAAATCAACAAATTCCGTTAAACAGGCACTTTTTATATATAGAAAGATATATATATATATATAATGTTAATGATAAGTGAAGCTAGTAGTTAGTCTTATAGAGTATAGGCAAAATAGCAGCAGCAGTCCATAACTTTTTTTTTAATATAGATTTTACTCTAACATTCACTTTGTGCCAATCACAATTCCAAACATTTCAAAAATATGCACATATGGTCCAAATGAATGGATCCATTTTGTAATGACTTAAGTCTCTGTACCCAAACCGTTAGTTTGCGTACTGTCTGCTTTGGGTGGGCATATGTCCACTTATCCCTCACGGTTTTCTATCCCTCATGACTTTGGGTTTTTGCTAGGTTTTGAGGGGTTTCAATATTGCGGAGGACAGTGGTATCGATTTAGGTGCAACATCAACTAGGTGGCGTGGTGGCCGTAGTTCGATGGTGCGTGAGTTTTCTTGGGTTTATTTTTGAGTATAGGGTGAGTTTTATAGATTTATTTTCAAATGTACAATGGCAAATATGCAGTGGGCTGGAGGGTGACGGTGGAGAGTGTTGGCACTGGTAGGGAGTGGTAGTGAAAGGAGTTGTGGTTACGATGGTGGCAACGTGGGTTGAAGGTGACAATGGTGGGTATTTCTGGTAGGCCTTGCCTTTAACAAATTTGGTCAAAATCAATTTGTGGGGGGTGGTGGAAGATGAGTTTTTTTTTTTTTTGGCTGATTATGTTTGGTTTTTTATAATGTGAGTTACCATTTTTCCCTTAACAAATTTGGTGAAAATCAATTTTTTTGGTCAATTAACGATTTCCATCCATTTGAATCCCAAGTGAATATTTTTGAAAAGTTTGGGACTGTGGATGATACAAAGTGAAGGATATGGTAAAGTCTGAAAAAAATGAAAGGTTAGGGATCTCTGCTACAATTTTCCCTAAATTATTATATTTGATTAACTTAAATTATATTTTAATATTTGACATACATGCACTGCTGCACTTTGCTTATTTATAATAGAGAAATTATAATTTTAAATTTATAAAATTGTAAGAATTTTCACTCAAATTAAATTTGGAGAAATTTGAATCTGGGTTCCCATTCTCTGGAAGACACGGCATTTTGAGTTCTAATTCAGTTTTTTGAAGTGTACATAGCTCGTAAAGGCTAAAGATATGTCGTTTTGAGATTTCTAACGAATTTAGAGACATCTTCTCTACTTTTAAAAATTACACTAACGTCATTTATTTCAAGTTTCGAATAATGCATGCATCTTTTGTAGTTCGTGACAATTTTAGTAACATTCCATCCATTTAAAAAAAAAATCACACAAACCTTCATTGTTTTAGATTTTGAATAATGCATATCTTCCTTAATTACTTTTCTTTCACATATTAGCATAATGATAATAGTGGCAATATTTAAAATAGGGTTATTGGCTCAAAACGTCCCTACCTTTGAAGGGTTGTGTGGAAAACATCCCTACGTTTGATTTTTTGGTGCGCAACGTCCCTACCTATCAAGTTTATTATAGAAAACATCCCTACTTTTCATTTTTTGGCACAAAACGTCCCTACCTTCTGCATTTCTTTGCACTGAACGTCCTTTGCACATTTTTTTTAATTCAAAATGACCAATATACCCTCCTATGTAAATTGAACAAGAAAAGAAAAATAAAAAAAGAAAGAATAATTGGCGCAAAACGTCCTTACCTTTGAAGGTGTTTGTGGAAAATACCCTACCTTTCATTTTTTGGTGTAGAACATCCCTACCTTTCACATTCTTTGCGCTGAAGGTCCTTTTCACCAATTTTTAATATAAAATGACCATTATACCCTCCTATATAAATAAAACAAAAAATAGAAAAATAAAGAACTAATTACAATCAAAATCCCAAACGTTTTTAAAAAAATACAAGTGAGTCCAAAATTTATGAAAATATTAAAAATAAAAATAAAAAATAAAACCCCCTATCTTCTCCTCTGCCTCTCTTCGAGTGGGGTCCCTTTTATATTACTGGGTCAATAATCCCTTTTATTTTTTTATTTTTAATATTTTCATAAATTTTGGACTCACTTGTATTTTTTAAAAATGTTTAGGACTTTGATTGTAATTAGTTCTTTATTTTTCTATTTTTTGTTTTATTTATATAGGAGGGTATAAGGGTCATTTTATATTAAAAATTGGTGAAAAGGACCTTCAGCACAAAGAATGTGAAAGGTAGGGACGTTCTATACCAAAAAATGAAAGGTAGGGTGTTTTCCACAAACACCTTCAAAGGTAAGGACGTTTTGCGCCAATTACCCTTTCTTTTTTATTTTTCTTTTCTTGTTCAATTTACATAGGAGGGTATATTGGTCATTTTGAATTAAAAAAAATGTGCAAAGGATGTTCAGTGCAAAGAAATGCAGAAGGTAGGGACGTTTTGTGCCAAAAAATGAAAGGTAGGGATGTTTTCTACAATAAACTTGATAGGTAGGGACGTTGCGCACCAAAAAATCAAACGTAGGGATGTTTTCCACACAACCCTTCAAAGGTAGGGACGTTTTGCGCCAATAACCCTTTAAAATACCATTACAGTTTTTGAAGAATCGATAGTAGAAGTAATGCTTTGTTCTTGATTTAGTTAAAAGTATTAAAAGGTATTCTAGGTATTACATTATTGTTAAAGGTACAGGAAGGCAGAAAGTCTGTAATTGTACATCAAAAATTACTACTATTTTGTTGAAAAAGAAGAAAAAATAAAAATGAGAGAATGCATTTTTTTGAAGAAATGTGATGGGGAATATGTGGTTGAAAAAGAAGAAAAAGTTATTGATATGATGGAAAATATTATTTTATTGAAAAATGTGTGATTGAAAATGAGTAGAAGAATGAAAATGAAAAAATAATGTGGTCCAAACAGATGCTTATGCTAACCCGTAAAGTAAAAGTGGTCAATGGAGGTATGCTTTATTCAAAATCTAAAATAAGATAGTTTTGCATAATTTTTAAAAAGTAGAACGAGTGTATTTGAAATTGTTATATAGTATATACCTTAATAGAGATGCGCGTTATTAAAAACTTGAAATAAAGGAGGTTCATGTAATTTTCAAAAAGGAACAGGGGCGGACGCAGAACTTTAACGTTAGGGGAGCACAATCGAACTTACAAAGAAGTTGAAAGAAATTTTATAATCGAAAATTTACGTCCAAAAAAATTATACCCCGTGTAATTTTGCATTTGAAAATTTACATTTGGATATAACTTTTTTGAATGTAAATTTACATGGAATATGACTTTTTCGGATATAAAATGATGAAAATTACATTGAGAAATTTCTATTGCAAAAATAATAAATGTTAATGAAAAAATTAAATTTTTTTTTAAAAAAAAATGCTAGATAGACGTCATTCGTCAAGACTCACGTTTAACGTGTTTTTTACTATTTTCGATATATGTTTGGACTATTCGATATGCCCATAATATAGTTCTCGAAATAAGTTTTGAAATAACATAAACAATTTGTAGATTGTATTAGCGTACGATCGTTGGAGAATTTTTAAAATTAGTATGTTATTGAAATTCAAATTTATTGTGATTTTACCCATGTTTGGTGGAGATTAAAATCAAATTTTTAGTAAATTTTGATAAAAGTTGAACAGTTATGGATTCCATGAAATATGTTATTAAAATTAATTGTTAACTTTGATTTAAATTTCAATCGATATCAAACATGACTTACAGAAAAAAAAAGTCTCAAAAGTTCGAGACGTTGACCCTAGACCCCCCTGGGTACGCTAGTGAAAAGGAAGGTATGACTGAAATTGCCATAAATAATGGGTGATGTATGCAGGTGATGGCAATCGAGCCGAGCGGCTCGTCGGCTCGACCGCTCGGCTCGTACTGTAGCGATCCACGAGCCGCTCGGGCTCGTCAAAAGACGAGCCCGAGCTCGAGCCGAGCGGACCCGTCAATAGACGAGCCGAGCTCGGCTCGGCTCGTCAAGACACGAGCGCTCGTGGGGCACGAGCCCACGAGCCGAGCTCGTGGGCTCGTGAAAAACATTTTAAAAAAAAAAAAAACTAAGAAAAACTAAAAAAAAAAAAAAAAATTTGACGAGCCACGAGCTCGTGGGCCGAGCCGAGCTCGCCCACGAGCAAACAAGCCGAGCAGAAGCTCGGCTCGTTTGTAACGAGCCACGAGCTCGGCTCGTAGGCTACGAGCCGAGCTCGTGGGGCAATGGGCCGAGCCGAGCACCACTAAATGCTTGATTCAAAATTTGGAATAAGAGAGATTTGAGTAGTTTTTGGAAATGGAAAGCGTGCTATTCAATTGTCATAAATTTCAAAGAAAAACTTGTAATTTGCCGTATTTTTTAACAAAAATGGAAAGCGTGTCCATTCAATTGTCTTTTTTTGTTCCTTTTATCTTACAAATCACACTCTTATCCTCCACTTGTCACACGTTTTCTCCCACAATCTCAATATTTTTTTTTATCGATTTCAATTAAGCTTTTCGGTTTATTGCACATACATATAAGTTTGTAGGAGTTTTTTTTTTTTTGTGACGCTATGCTGCATGTTTTCGAATAGAATTACTTCACTAGTTGCCGACCACCTTATTTATTTCATATTGCTAATATTTTGAGTAGTTTAAACAAATTGAGTTTTGTACTTCAAATAATGAACAATATGAAGAAAAAATCGAAATATCCGTGCACAAAATGCCATTATTTTTTGAATTTGCCCAATGTTGATCCTTGATTTAATACGAGTGGTATTGTTTTTTCTTTTGAAAACAAAGATACTGTCACCAAATTAAAATTTCAATTCAAAAGTAAAAAGAACGTATATAAACTGTTTTTAGGTGTAATATATTATAATAAGCAAGCAAAGAAAATCAAATAATATTGCATTAGGAGGTTAATTGAGCTCGGATTCGAACTCGAGATGAACACAGATAGTGCTTTTGGGTACTTGAAACAAAACCTGAGAGGTGTGACCTTGTAACACAAATTGGGACGGTTGAAGAGGTCATTCTTTTTTTTTTTTTTATGACTCAAGTGTTCAAGTTTCACCCAACTAATCCTGAAGAGTGGCGGTCTTCCCTCTTGGTTCGCCTACCAGGTTAATCCGGATGAGGTTGAAGAGGTCATTCTTGCTCATTCCTTAGGTTGAGAATGACCATAGCGAGGATAACGTAACCACTATGAAGGTTAGGATGTAAATATCCCACTTTTGTTATATGGTTGGAAAAAATCTTTGTGCAATGAGGCAAACACGATCCTCGAACTTGACGTCCGCACGTTTGTCCTAGGCTGAATTTATTGGATGATCACCCGACAAGATTGTAGTTTGATATTAAAAAACGTACAAATCACACTTACGAAAATATTCGAAATCTGTTAGGTCATAAGTTTTCAACATTAGGCTCAGGAATGAGAATCTTATTTAAGAGCGTGACTAAATTTGCTTTTTTTTTTCAATATATGAATTGACAAGATGCAAACTTTTTGACTTTGAAGACAAAAATTATCTAGTAGGTGAGAATATTAAAAAATAAAAATAAAAAAAATTCCACTCCACCCCCCACGGTCCCCACCCCTTACTCCCAAATTGTGAAACATGGAATGGGTAGGTTTATGTTTGGTAGTTTAGTTAAAACAAATTAGAAAGATGCCTTCACGTTGTCACTTGTAAGCTCCTCGATCCATTGAATGAAATTAAATAATAATAATAATAATAATATACAAATGAGCTATTAAAATAATTCAATAATTTTTTAAATACCAATTATGCACTTAAAAGGTTGCCCCCCAGTCTCTCAAGCATTAAGCAACACAACCCTTTTAAGTTAGAGGCTAACCCCGCACCCCAACCAAAACCAAGTCCTCACATGAGAATCGAATGAACGGTGTCAGATATGGACCCACCCACATCCCCTACTAGGCCCACTTAACCCAACCCCCACCATTTTTTTCAAATCGCTTACCTGGCTACAACTCTTCATACACATACTTTCCCATGCTTTTCTGCTCGGAAAATTTCACTATTGGTCCACGAACTATTTATTCAGTAACTAGTCAGTCCAAACCTTCTAAAAATAAGCAAGTTCATCTTGATTTTTTTTTTTTGTTATAGTTGCACGGTCATTACTCAATAATAAAAACCTTCCGAAATTTTATTAAGCTCCTATTTGATTTAGATAAAAATCAAAATTTTTGTCAATTTTGATGAAATGTGTAGTTGAAAATTATGAGTTCAACGAATGTTTGAATAAAATTAATTATTGATTGGACTTTGAATTTTAATTCTGATTTTACCATGACCAAACATGGACTTAATCACAACTATGAGTAATATTGTGTAATCCTACTTGGATTACAATCCCAATATAGGTGGCTTTAATGTTGCATTAAATAATATGTGAAATTAAATAATTCATTTAATACATGTCTGGTAGCAATTAAAATAATCCAAAAAAATTCATTTTCCTACCGTTGCATATCACTTCAGTTGCAAACTTTGACTGGTCATCTCACATGTGGGCCGACTAACGGTCAGAATTTTGATTACAATTCAGCCAAAATCAGCACCAAACGGTCCTCAATTTCACATTTCATTTAGTTTATTATTTAGAGTTACTTAAACTGAGATTGTAATCCAGTGGGACTTCATAGCATTACACCACAACTATTATACGTTCAAATATTTTTGGTGAAATTTAGGTTTCTACAAGACTACATGGTAATTAACGAATGGTTGGACAACTTTTGTAATAAATACGAGCAGTGCGACGATTTTGAAAGGTCAGAAGATTAACTTGCTCTCGACACAATAGGTTGGGGATTCGGATTTGGGACCACCGGGGCAGTTACCCATTTTCAAAATGTGCGTGGAAACACGCTCCTTTGTGGCGCGTGTGATATTACATGTCTAGGGTTTTATATCCGCCTCCCCTTCCACAAACTGTTTCTGTAGAATAAGGCCTTGTTTGTTTCTGATTCTCAAATCAATTCTCAAATCAATTCTCATTTTCAACCACACATTTTTCAATAAAATAATATTTTCCATCACATCAATACTTTTTTCTTCTTTTTCAACCACACATTTCCCATCATATCACTATTCAAAATCAATTCTTCCCCAAAAAATCTTTACCAAACAGGCTCTAAACATTATAAAAAGACGTCCCAGGCACGGCTTTTCTCTCTCCACAAACCCTTCACTTTGTGCTGCTCCAACACTCTTCACTTCGTTCATCTTTTTACCACTTTTTTCAATTTTTGCTGGGCCCCTCTGATTTTTCCCAGTGGGAAACCCAGCAAGCACCCCAATACTGGGGACGCTATAATTAAACCTTAAAGAACCAGCAAACCATAATCCTCTTCAAATAAGGAATCCCAGACTTTCGGTTTTTCAGATTTTTGTTTACTGAAGGCTTAAAAACACTTCAAAAATTATTGCTGTTGTGTCTAAGGTGGTTGTGTTGAGAGATATGGCTGAGGAATTATATGATGGAGAGTTCTGGCTGCCGCCTCAGTTTCTAACTGATGACGATCTGTTGATGGACTTCAAGAACAAAGGAAATGATAATTTTTCTTTTGGGTTCAATGGAAACTCGTTTGGACCCAACTCGGATTTGAGTTCACCTGTTGAGTCTGTTATTAGTTCAACCGAAACTGAAAGTGATGAGGATGACTACCTATCCGAAGTAGCTCGGAAACTCTTGCAGTCTACTCTCCAAGACTCCAAAATCACCTTAGAAAATCCGAAGGTAAATATATTCTATCACCGTCTCCTTTTGTAGTTATTTGATTATTTGAACTTTATTCTAATGTTTAAACTTTGGATTGCAGGGATGGGTGCTGTCTCGGTCGCCCCAGTCAACTCTATGCGGTGCTATGGGTGCGCGTGGCAGCAACTTTGGGTCCAGCCGCGGCAGCCCAAACAGCGTTTCTATGGTTTCTTCACCGCCAGTCATGAATAGAAAGGGCGCCGCCGATTGGGATGCGCTATCTGAGGCTGCAGGGGAGTTGGCTAGGCTGAGACTTTTTGAAGAAACGAATGGATTTTACTCTGATAACAGAGGTGTTGGAGGAGTTTTCGGTGACCCCAAAAATCTTAATCCGATATCTGCACCTCTTGAAAACCCACAACATGGCTCTGGGTTTTACCCAAATCAAGAACCACAACTTTCTTACCGGCAGTTACAAGCTACCCAGGTGTGCTTTTTTTTTTTTGGGTTTTCTCTACAGAAGTCATTAATTGTTTTACTCCTGTACTAACTTGTAATGCATGAACTAAGCATTTATTATTTTCACTTTCAGTTCCAGCAGTTAAAGCTGCAACAGATGATGAAACAGCAACAACAGGGGAGTGGAGTTTGGTGGCAGGGCAAGGTTGGGTACCCGCAAATGGTTCCGAATGTTAGAAGGAATGGAGGCGAGAGACCTCAGCCTCAGGACTTTTCAATGGCAGCTTGGCCTACTTTACAACAGTCTCAAAGGCAGCCTAGTACTGGCATGAGAGCCATGTTTCTTGGAGATCCCGGGGCTAAAAAAGAACGTGCTGGCACTGGAGTTTTCTTGCCCAGAAGATTCGGAGCCCCCACTGAAACTCGCAAGAAGCCAGGTCGAATATGCATGAATAATTGATAATTAAGAACTTAGTGTTTAAGCAAGGGAAATTTAAGTTAATTAATGCGATAATCAAGTGGTTTCGGATAAGTCCAAAGTCCACTGTCACACATTTATAAAAATTGTCCATGGTTCGTACTTTGATGGAAATAAATCCAGTTTGCACGGGAGGGAAGCTCGTCTTTAATGATATTGAATGCAATTACTCTGTGCGGGTGGCTAGTTTTTGAGGATAGGTAATTTTTAGTGGTGTCACAATTTCATTTGGCTGCTGGTCACATGGGGTGTTTGTTGGCTAATGGAAGTAAATAGTACTATAATTTACTCACCCTTTTGACTAAGAGATCTGATCATTCTGGTTTTGTCTTACTTTATTTACTGTTGATCTGATCATTCATAATTTTTTATACAGGTTGTTCGACGGTTCTACTGCCAGACAGAGTGGTCCAGGCCTTAAATTTGCGTTTGGATAACATGGATCCCCAGGCACAGGTTCCCTCAAGGGGCAGTGCAAGTTGCATTCCAGACTATGGTAAATGGATTTATTGCTCATAATTTTAGATTCAATCCAGGTTGTTCATACAGTGTCTTATTTCGTGTTCTTCATTTATATGCAGCAGCAGCAGCAGATGGTTTGAAGGGTAGAAACAATGTTGCAACGGGCCAACAGATGCATACCGTGAGACTACAGCCGGTGATGAATCAAGAACTCCGGCTCCCTCAGGAGTGGACTTACTGACCGGAGTCTCCCGACCCACATTGTTTAGCCGAAACTGTGTTTCAAGCATTTAGAAGGGGAAAAAAAAATCAAAGCTCTAATAGTAGAAAACCGAATCAAAGGGCCAAATAGTAGGTTTTTACTAGTTTAATTTCAGCAGCAGTACAAGATAGTAATTATAGTCATATAGCAGCCTAAGAAAATGTGTTATTTTTTAGATTAGTACTAGGTTAAACAAAATAAATATGTCAGTCAGGATTGAAGAATGCAACATATTTTGTTGGGCTGGCTCAAGGTACAAGAAACTTATGTTTCTTTTTTGTTCCAGTTGGAAAATGGAATGAATGATAAAATAAGGTTTGTATTGTAGGAGCCTGATAATTTGCCTTGAAAGGGCATACAAGGTTGGAGTCTCGTTTTGGATGAAACTGCAGCCCATCTTGTCTCTCTAGTAGTGTTGGTGCATTACAGTTTGTTTGTATCGATCGATTCAAAGTAATAAAAATTAATCATCATTATTATTAATTATTTTGTTTATTACGTGTTCATCGTCCACTCCAATGGTCAAAACATTGGGAGGATCAAAGGGCACATTGCACATTTTCAGTTGCACTTTCTCTCACATGCTTTGGTTCGCTGGCTTTTGACCATCGTCTTGTCTTGTCGTTTAACCTCCTCTTTTGTTCGTTTCTGCTTAGCTGGGTTTTATTGTAACAAAGAGAAATAATAAAAAAAATTATGCTAATTGTACATAAAAAATGATACACAAGAAATTATATGATATTATGAGCCTGTTTGGTAGGGATTTTTGGGGGAAGAATTGATTTTGAATAGTGATATGATGGGAAATGTGTGGTTGAAAAAGAAGAAAAAAGTATTGATATGATGGAAAATATTATTTTATTGAAGAATGTGTGGTTGAAAATGAAAATTGATTTGAGAATCAGAAACAAATAGGGCCTATATATTCCCTCTATCTCAATTATATAGGCTTGTTTAATTTTTCACACGGATTGGGAAAAGTTATTTAATGTCATTGAAAAATTAATTTTTGCCAAGATCTTTCCTAATTTACTCCTATTTAATTTTCAGTTTGTAAAACTAAATTATTGTTGGAATTAATAAAAATTTGAATTTTCAAGAAATTTGCATATTAAGTGAGGAAAATTAAATAAGAGTATATTAGTAAAAGAATACAACAAAATATTCTATATTAGAAAACAAGCCTATATATTTGGGATAAGAGAAAAAAGAAATCCAGTCTATATAATTAGGACGATCCTAAAAAAGAATAAGCTCAACTGGGTTTTCTATTAACTTATTTTTCATACTTGCTTTTAGTTTTACACTTACGTAATAAAATATCCAACACATAAATTAAATTTTTTTTATACTTTTTAACTACACATTTTCTAAAATATGCTAATCGAAACATAAATTTGTTTTAAATTAAAGGCCACCAAAAAGGGGGATATAGTATTTTATATTTATTTTCCTCAAAATTTGAAAGCGCCAAGCACGAAATAATGGTTTCTTTACGTGCTATTCCATATGTGGTTTGTCGCTAAAACTATCTGATAAATATGTACATTGAAAAAGTAGATAATAAATTGATAATAATTGTTAATGTGTAAATAATAAATGAGTTAATAGTCATCGATATGATTAAAATTAATTTTGACTTTATAATTTTTTTTTTTTTTTAACATGCACTTTGGTCACTTCATCTAGTACCTAGAGTTGTTTTTGAAGTCTATTTTATACAAATAAAAACTTTTTATTAAATGAGAATAATTTTAAAATTAGGGGTTGAGTAAAGGAGAAGAAATTGGAGAATGGGTCGATGGGTTGCAGTTAGCTGTCAATTGCTGGATAAATATATATGCCATACACGTCTATTATTGTATTATGCATATAAGACACTTTTCCTACTCAAATCTTCTCTCTTTTGTGTCTTTTCGTAGTGGCCACGCTGTATTGTATGGAAAATCTTTTCTGAATCTAGCAAAGGTACAATCCTACGAAGCTGGTCTGGTCCTTTTATTATGGCAGGTATGGCCATCAACATGCTTGCATAGTTTGAATCACTGATTTGTCGACCATGGGTCTCTTGCCGGGTCCAGGGGCATTATAGTCTTTTCACACATCTGAATCACTTTATTTGAAAACTTCACTTATTAGAGAGGAAATAAACTAATTTATTTAGGAGTACTGCTATGGGTATAAGAATTCAAATTTCTGTACCCATACAGAATAGAAACAATAGGGGGGTGGGTGGGTGGGTAGAAAAATCAATTTTTTTAATTATATGGGTCCACCACCATGTGAGTAAAATTCAAATTTCTGGTGAAAATTCTATAGAAAAAATCTGTACTCACAACATTTTTGTTTATTTAGATCTGATCTTTAACATACCTACCCACCTGTGTCGGTTTCGGATGCAGATACCCTTTTGTTTAAAGGTCAAGTTCGAGAATTAGATTGTTTTAGGACGTGTTCAGTAGAGATTAAAATCGGATTAAAATTGAAAAATTAGCCGTTATTGTTGACTTTTATTAGACGAGCGGGGACCCAATAACAGCTATATTTTCAAATTTAATTGAATTTTGAGCTGTACCAAACAAGCTCTTAATGCCATAACTTCCAAAGCTGATCTCCTTGCAACTTTGATCGCAACACCACCCCAGGATCATTCATGATACCTATTTAAGCCCAGGTATCCCAATCCTAGCCAGAGCATGGAGTCCTCGTCCCCTTTTACGTCTCGATCCCGAGTCTTAAAACTCCCAACTGAGATAGGAGTCTCACACCATTATAATTCCCAACTACAGACGAACTTCTAATACCATCAGGAGTCCCGCCCCGACCCGTCCGTCCTGAATCCGCCCCGCTGCCATCTCTAGACTCATGCATACATTCTCTTCATCTATTTTCTGACTTAAGCATCAAATGGACTCGAGAACAACTCTCAAGGTCATGTCCGTGCTCACCTCTCATGTTTAAACGAGAATTTTAACTATCCTTTAAAATATTGTGAGATGTAATTTGGTAATTAATCAGTTTACATTCACTCCATTATCAAGTTGATTAACTCAATTTTTTGGTTAATAACTTCAAATATTTTAAAGAAAACGAAGAATTAAAATAAATGAAAATATTAAAGATTTTTTTTTTCAAATCGTTATTAAAGAGTTCGTATTTGATTATATTAATGGTGACATAAAACGTAATGACAAAAATATTCAACATGATATGATAAACTTTGTATCGAGAGTTACATATAAAGTAATAGGCATACTTGGTGAGGTTGCCATATGTAAGATATCTATGTAGAGAAGGAACATTTCTTCATTGTTTCCATCGAATTCTAGACAAATTTAATGTCTAATTATTTGCTGCATTGGCCACATCTAGCGTCCCTTTTTCAATATTAATAACGGAATAATTCCTTAAGTACAGGAAATGTTGTCAGATTTTGTATAGAATTTTGAATTGGAAAAGTCATGTGCGTGTATCTGTGTTTTCTCTCCTTCATGTTTGAATCCAGTCCATCCATTTCAAATTTCTGTGTGTATTCTGCGAAATTTCTCTGTACTCATAGCATAGTTCTTAATAACGCGCCATTTGTCAATTTAAGAGTCGTTCGAACGTTGATTTGAGGTGTTTAATATAATAAAATCCACAATTAAACAACAGACATTAAGCTTCTCAAATTCAACGGTTGGTCACCAACTAACAAATCTGTCTTTTAAGGTTATCGCGACAAGCAAGTAGAGTAAATAAATAATGGGAATTCAAAATGATTTGGGTTTTGAGTTGGCTAAGTCAAAACATCAAACCAATTTTACAGAATTTTGTGTATCTCTTGCTTAATAGTGAGAATAATACTAACAAAGAAAGCAAATATTCGATGGTAATAAGGAGACGAAATGAAAACGTGTCGTTTTGTCTTTTAATGATTTGGTTTATATAGTTGAAATATTATGCCTAATTTAGACATTTGGAGTATAAGATTAAAATATTTCTAGAACATAGTCGAAGAGTGAATATATTAAAATTATGATTATATGTTGTATATTTATATTGCGTCTTTTAATAGATATAATGACTTGTCGACGTAATGGTGGAAAGCCGATCCCAATTTATTGGAATCAACTGAGTCGTTGATTGTTAACATGGTTTCGCCCTCATTCAAGATGATAAACAAAATTAACTTCTATATATATATATATTTTAAATTAGTCATCTAAAAAACTTATACATGTAATGTTTTATTTCTTCAAGTTTTCAACACGATCGAAAAATTTACAATTTTCGTAAATAGATGACGGTTTCATAATATATCTAATTATTTTTATTAGCCTTCAATAATGCAGCAGAAACTATACCAATTCATTGAGTTCCGGTTTTGGGTTGATAAAAGGTGCTGACAGTTGTATGGGTCTTAGTTACAGATAATGGACCACGATGTTGTGGGCCGGTCCAGACGTTTTGGACGAAAGTATGAGAAATTATAAGACAAAAGTAGCACTAAAATGACATGTATAGAATAGTAGCTAGTTGATCCTAAACTAGATGATATTGGGATTACTAGATGGCATCCCTACGATTTTCAAGGCTAAAATTGCAATGGTAATTATCAAACTATGAGATTTAGATTAAAGTGATTGGACTTACGATTTCATTTTTAAGCAAACTATTATTGATTTTTTATATTGAAATTACATTTTTTCCTCAACTTCTGCTCTATCCTCTCCTCTCCTCTTTTTCTGTGTTATGTTACCAAAGCTTCAAAAGAATCCGAAATGGATCAGGGGTTCATCCTAATCGCCGATTTTTTTGAGTGACGTTTCTGTTGGAGAAAATGTGATTTGTATATGGGTTTTACCGTCGACACAATAAATTAATAACAAAGTAATAAATATAATCCAACAATAAAATATTAGAGTTCAGAAAGTAAGTTGCTAGAGAGGTATGTCAAATATGCTGTTCTAAAATCGTGTGGCCTCCCCTTTTTGAATTACTTTTGACATGAGGGCAAAACCATGTTGACAATCTTCGTAGCTAACAGTTAATTCTTCTTTTATGGACACGATCATATGGAAACAAAGAACAAGTCTTTTCAAGTTATCGAAATAATATGAATATAGCATAGAGCATATTTTTTCATATTGTGTTTTTCAAGTTATATTAAACAATGAAATATCTACCGCCTTTTTAGTGTAAAGATTCAACCCTCGCATTAAAATATTCAAGTATAGCTTACATTTTAAAATTCAAGTTTTTGATTTTATATTAAATCTGAAAATTTAAAAAAAATGAAAATTCAAGATTAAAAGTTTTATCTTATGTCACAACAATTTCTTATCTGCGCCGTTGTTTAGTATTCATTAATGGTGGCCAATTGCGTTTTACTGGGTCGAGCACTCACTTATCTGCACCGTTCTTTCTAACTTCATGGTGTGTAAATGTAATATGCTGATATATGCACCAATTAATTCAGGTACATGTTATATGGGCTTAGTCCAACCCATGAGGAAATTATAAGCCCAATCCATTATCATGTCCTGTAGGTGTTTGAGGCCTAATTTTCTCTCCTTTTCCTGACTGTGGCTGTATGTAAAAACAGAAAACAGAGACAGCCGAGAGATATAAAGAGAGGAAAATCATGGCTTCGGCTTTGTGGAGACATTGAAGAGAAGAAGCAAGTGTTTTTCTTCCTTCTTGGAGTGTGGATTTCACACGAGTTCAGGGGCGGAGCTAGAAAATGTCGGTAGGATGGGCTGGAACTTTCGAATGAACTCATGCCACAAGATATCAAGTTTCGGAGGCTATTCTCGTGACATTCACGATAAAAAGTATATGAAACTTAATGAAATAAAAAAAGTTTAGATGTCTCACCTTAAGATATTCCACTAAATCTTTGTATTTTCGACGCTTGTCTTAAAAAATATAAATTGACTGAATAATGATAGAAATAGACAAAAATACATATCATCCAATGAAAATTAAAAAAAATTACTTAACGAGTGCTCTTCTAATAACTTTGACGATCAATCTTTGCAAACAACTGAAAGTTTGATCGAAACACGTAATCGATAATAAATCACTATAATCCATATGCTATTGTCTTAAAATATCATTTGGTGTGTTTACCCATTTTTTATATCACTATATTTCAAAGTGAGTGAAGAATCTCAACCAATGTGAAAAAAATCAACTAAGAATTTCGAGGGTCAAAGAAATTAAATTTAATTCACGTCTATTTTTAGCTCGATTTCAAGAATATATTTATATGTAGATTACTTTATAAATAAATAAGTTGTAATAAATATTCTTTTTATTGTTAATATTGAATCTAGAGCAAATTATTTATTTTGATCATAATATATTTTTTTATGGTCAAAATAAATAATTTTTTTATAAGTATGAATAAGTAATAAATGAAAACACAAGTAGAAATAAAAAAATTAATTACTTTTAAATTTAGCAAAATATGTAGTGCCTCTAGCTATTAAAATAAGTAAATTTACTTTTATATGTAATCAATACAAACCATCTCATAAAATTTAATGATCATTATAAGTAAATTTAATCAATTATGCATTAAATAGAATACCTAATTTGACAATAAAATATTTACGTTTCATGAATGTCATGAAAAGAGTAATTAATAATAGTAGTGTTTTTAATAAAATTTGAATGATTGAGCATTGAACTTGGGTTGATATTCAAACTAGAGTTGGCTAATGCTAATATTTGGGGCAAAATTCTACAATTTCTTTTGGAAATATTACCTAAAACTCTTCATTTTAATTTCCAATTTCAAAAATCAGTTACTAAAGATTTTTATTCAATAATCAAGTTATAACTATTTTTTAATTTAAAAACACATTATTATACCCACACTGCAACGAACCACCCTCATAAATATCTTTTTCCATACTCCCACCTGATTCCACGCACAATTAAACCCAATTCAGTTTCACACCCATTTTAACACCATAGCCCTTCTTTAATCCATTTCCAATCCTTGAATCACCACTACTGAGCAGCGGCAATTTGAACGACGCGGAGTGAAGATGCGTCGGTTCCGTCTCTTCTCCGTCTCTCTCCTCAACCATTGTTGCTGCTGCCAAATCATCAGCCCCTGTCGCCAGACTGCTTTGAAGATGCCACACCACCACCAAGCTCAAGACGCCACTACCGAGAGGTGGCGAATTAAACGTCGCGGAGTTGTTCGCCCTTCTGTTGCTACAGTTTGGGAGTGCAGATCCATTCTTCTTCCTTTTTTTAGTGGTGTGGTGATGACGGTTCGGTAGTGGAGGTGTGCGGTGCGACGGTGATGTGCTCTGTGGTGCTGTAGGTGCAATGGTTGATTGAATCGTGTGGTACTGTGTGCGTTGAGGTGGTCGTGTGAAGTGCAGTGTTGTGGCGGCGGCGGTGGTGGTGGAGGTGTGCAGTGCATTGCAGTGGTAGGAACGAAGATCTTTGGTGGTGATGTGGTAGAGGTGGAGGTGGAGGTGTGAGGTGTCGTGGCGAGGGTGGTGGAGGTGTTATTGCAATACTTCGTAGCATAATCCGTAATTGTATGCTACCACATTTTGTCTATGTTTGATCAAAGTTGGTCTTCCTGATTTTCTTGATGGTGTTGGTCGTAAATTTGAGTTGAAGGTGGTAGTGGTGGTGCATTGGGGGTGATGGTGGTAATGACCGATAGTGGATTGTGGTGCTTGTTCGTGGTGTAAGCGGATTTGTTTGTGGTGATCATTTGTGACCAAATATGTGTTTATTGTGACTGGTTGTGATCAATTCTGTGTTAATTGTGTCTGATTGTGATCGATTGTGACTAGTTGTGACCGGTTATGACTCGTTGTGATATATGTTAATTGTGATTGGTTGTGACTTGATCACAGACGTCACACTGAATATAAATTTAGTCCTAATTAGTCACAGATGACACGTCAGTGGCTCGATATTTTTAATTTTTGAAAATTTTTTACAAGGAAATGATGGAATTAGGTGGATCCATGGATTGAGGGTATGATTTACAGTTTTTAATTTCTAAAAATATTTTGGAAGATAGAGTGGGTTCGTGGGGGTTCGGAATGGGGTGGGTGGGGACATTGATTTGATATTTTTAATTTTTGAAAATGTTTTGCAAGGTAGGGGTGGGGTAGGTGGATCCATGAATTTGGGGTATGATTTCCAGTTTTAAATTTTTGGAAATTTTTTAGAAGGTAGGGTGGGGTGGAATAGGTCCGTGGGGTGGTGGGATTTTCAGATTTGAATTTCTAGATTTTGGGTTGGGTAGGGGACAGGGGTGGCCGTGTGGGGTGAGGTAGAGATAATTAATTATATATTATACGTATTTAATTGGAATTAACACTTGAATTTTGAAATAATTTAACAAGTTTGTTATTTTTGAAATGTGATTTTAATATGTGGGATTTATGTATTGTCCCATTTCTTTTTGAGCTTTTTATATGGGCTGGGAGACAGTGCTGGGTCCCCCACTACCTTCGCCCCTGCACGGGTTTGTTCTCTATTCAAAAACAAGTTGGGAATTTCTCTAGAATATATAATTCGACAATAAAATATTCACATTTCATAAATGTCATGAAAAGAGTAATTAATAATAGTAGCTTCTTTAATAAAATTTGAATGATTGAGCATTGGACTCGGGTTGATATTCAAACTAGAGTTGGGCTAATACTAATATTTGGGCAAAGATTCTGCAATTTCTTTTTAAGCTTCTTATACGGGCTGGGAGACAGTGCGGGCCCCCTTCTACCTTTGCCCTTGCACGGGTTTGTTCTCTATTCAAAAACAAGTTCGGAATTTCTCTAAGAGGTTACTTTGGTGTTACAATGGAGTTGTAGTATTTGGAGTGAAGATCTCATAGGTTAAACTAATGGTTTTGCAGATTTTGGTAAGGAAGTCTCTCATTCATTTTTCCGAAGGTACGTCGCTATTGTAAACAACATAGACTTTCCTTTCAAAAACCCTTTAGTAGAAGTCTAATATTTTAGATTTAGTTTATTCTGATATTTGTGGTCCCGTTGATATGAAGTTCTTAGATGGCAATAAGTATTTTCTTACTTTTATTGATGATGATTCACTAAAGTTGTGGGTATTTTATTTGAGATCAAAGGACTAGATTTTCCATTCTTTCAAGAAGTTTCGTGATATGGTGGAACGTGAAAGTGGAAAGGTTTTGAAGTATCTTCGAACTGACAACAGAGGCGAACTAAAGTGTTTGAAGATTATTGCTCAAAGCATGGTATGAAACATGAGAAGACAGTACCTGGTATTCCATAGCACAACAGCGTGGTCGAGAGAATGAACCACACCATTGTGGAAAATGTCAGAAGTATGTTAAGGATGTCTAGGTTACCTAAATCATTCTGGGGTGAAGCAGTTCGAACAGTGTGCTACCTAATCAATCTGATTACATCAGTTGTTTTGGATTTTGAGATTCCAGAAAAGATGTGGATAGAAAATGATGTTTCTTATTTTCACTTGAAGGTTTTCTGGTGCAAAGCATTTGCACATGTGCCTAAGGAACAATGGTTGAAACCAGATGATAAAGCTAGTGCTTGCATTTTTTTTTGGTTATGGAGATGCAGAATTTGGCTATAAACTATGTGATCTAAAAAAGGAGATAATAATCTGAAGCAGAGATGTGTTTTTTCATGAAAATCATAGATTTCGAGAAATTTAGGAATCAAAGACGTGTTGCTGAAGGTTTCACCGACCTTACATCTGTCTCTTTATCTCCAGACAGTACTTGCTGATGAGACAACATGAGTTGATGAGGATGATCTAGAGAATGTTGAGCAGGGGGAGCAACCTACCACATCGGAGCTTCAGATTAGAGATCTATCAGGAAGCATCATCCATCAACTGGATATCCTGTATTAGATTATGTGTTTGTAACCGATAAGGGGGAGCTGATTGCTTTTAGGAGGTACAATCTCATAATGAAGGCTATGCAGGAAGAGATGAATTCTTTGCGGAAGAATAACACTTATGAGTTAGCAAAGCTTCCTAAATGTAAAAAGGCTTTGAAAAATAAATGGGCGTTCAAGCTGAAGAAAAATGGTGAAAAGCTAGTGAAGTATAAAGTTTGATTGGTGGTGAAGAGCTTCGATCAGAAGAAAGGGATTGACCTCGATAAAATATTTTCTCTTGTTGTCAAAATGACTTCCATTCGATTGGTTTTGGGTTTAGTAGCTAGTTTTGAGAAGTTAGATATCAAAATTGCCTTTCTCTATGGTGATTTGGAGGAAGAAATCTATATGGTTCAGCCAGGGGGATTTGAAGTAAGAGGAAAATAACATATGGTTTGCACGTTGAAAAAGAGTTTGTTATGTGGGCTTGGTCTAGCCCATGAGGAAATGAAAGGCCCAATCTACTATCATGTCTTGTAGGTCAACACGTGAGGCCTATTTTTCTCTCTTTTTCCTGACTGTGGCTGTACTTAAAAACTAGAAACAAAGATTGCCGAGAGATATAAACACAGGAAAAGCTTAGCATCGGCTTTGTGGAGACATTGAAGAGAAGAAGCGTTTTTCTTCCTTCTTGTGGTGTAAATTTCACACAAGTTTGTTCTCTATTCAAAAACAAGTTGGGAATTTTTCTAAGTGGTGACTTTGGTGCTACAAAGGAGTTGCAGTATTTGGAGTAGAGATCTCATAGGTTAAACTAATGATTTCAGGGTTGAGATTATTGTTTACTTGGAGATTGATTATAGTTGTATTCCCAAATTGTTGAGAACTCAAGTTTTAGGTATAAACTTGAATGTTATAATATCTGTTTATTATAGTGAATTTGACCAGAGTTATCCCATGGTTTTTTCCTCTACACTAGAAGGTTTTTTCCTCGGAAAAATTCAATATAGTGATCTCTTGTTTTTGTTTTGATCATTTACTTGCTAGTTGATTTCTTAGACTGTTGAATCTTTTTTTGCAAGTATTAATTGCCCAACAGTACAAATCTTGCATTGGATGAAAATGAAGATCTGTCCTGAGTATGAACATTGTTTTAGATATGAAATTGTGGATCATTTCGTTATGTATAGATGCTAGGGTCCGTATTGCACGCTTAGGCCAAGTCAGTCCCAACCCATTAAAACTTTTTGTCTAAAAAAAATATGTGGTTTTTTTTTTTTTTTGACAAATGAGTTTTGTTTAAAGTTTTTCATATCTAATCTTGAATTATTATTGGCTAGGGAACTTGTCCGCGATGATTGAGTGATTGGGTGCTACGAGACGTAAAATGCAATATATTTAAAAGAAGTTTCAAGTTTTTAGTTCTGAAGTATATTCAGTGGAGTTTGGTGCATACTGCTATTCAAAGAACGCAATCGGTGCTTTATGCTTTTCCCAGAGTTCTCATAAAAAATAATTTTGCATATAAACTTAAAATTCTTCTTCCTTTGTTAACCACACTTTTTACAATAAATTACTATTATAAAATTCATTTTTCACGAAAAAGTTGAACTCAAACGGTGTCTAGTAATTGTAAAAAAAAATCACATTTTTTAGCCGCATATTCTCCGTCAAATTATTATTTTAAAATGCACTTTTGGCAAAAAATGTGGTTCAAACATACACGTTTGTCTAAGACTGAAGCCTGCAAAATGGAACCAGAAACAAAACAGGGAAATATTTAGAGACAAAAATAAAGAAATCCATATACACGAACACGTACGAGGCGTATCATCGTTTTCTTTAGTATTAAAATTTAGGACTTGCATCTGAAATGGCCTCAGCCTGAGAAGCCATGCGAAGTGCTCGATATTTGACTAGAAAACAGCCGAGGGCATGGCCGGCCACAGCTACAATTAAGATGCCAAGGTTGAAGGACATAACAGAGAGCATAACCAAGTAAACAAGAGCCATTCGAACTGCGTAAACACTGGCCTGAATCAAAGCAATAGACACCGGCTGTGCCCCAGGCTTCAGGGGTGGAGACACCGCTAAGACTTCAACTGCAACTGCGAGTAAAAACACAAAGGCTAGAGCCAGTATGTACATGCCAAGCCGGTCATCTGGCCATCCTTGGAAAAGTACCACAACGTCTTTACCCCAGAAAAAGGTCATGTGCATGGTTTTGTGTTTCATGTTCGTACTATGATTATACACTGAACTAGAAGATGTTGGTGTTGGCATTGACACGGACATGTTACCACGGTCATGTTCATGAGACATTTCTTGGAAAGAGAAGTGAAAAATCAGCTTGTCAATTAGACAAAATTAAGAAAGATTTTGGATTAATTCTGAGTTTATATTGTGGTAGATTAGTCATATCTAGGAGTGAAAAAAAGGAGGATATGACATGGATTGTGAAAGATTAACCCTTTTTTATTTGTCCAACTTTTAATTTATATCTGCCAATTGGAATTCGGTTTTGCGGGCTTCGTCACTTTGCACCTGGACAAAAGTGCTTTTAAACTTTTAATTCTGACTTTAAGAAGTTAAAATGAACTTTTAAGATTCAAAAGTGCTTTTAAACTGTTTGATTAGTTTTATAAAAATATTTTTTTTAATTATAAGAGTTTTTAAAGGAAATTGACTCAAGATAATTTCCTAACAAAGCTCTTCCATAAAAAAAAGAACTCTTTTAAAATTAGTTTTCAAACATTGATTAAGGTAGCTTTTACCAAAAGTTTTTTTATAACAAACAAAAGTCTTAATAAATGAAACCGGAGTAGTACGTGATTATCTTTTACTTTTGCTTTTACTTTTTTTTTTTTTTTCTTTTGCTTTTTCTAATAAATTTCACTTTACACAAACATCATTAAGGAAAGAAATAAAATTCATCAACTTTTAAATCAATCACACTTCAAAATTAGTCACATATTTGAAATGAATCAAAACTTTTATTAACTTTTAATTATATATTTCATCAACTTTTGTTAAAACTTGCTAAATCTTTTATCAAAAGCTCTGTCAAATAATTCCTAAGCCGCCGTTTGATAGTCATTATAAAGAGAAATTATAGAAAATGATATTTTGAATAGTAATTTTTTGAATTTTCTTGTTTGATTTTTTGATTAATTATTTTTTCCGCAATGCGTTCAGTCATTGGAGATGTTTAAAAGTAATTCTGACAAGGGGTGGAGAGTGTTTCCCACGTTAAATTACGAAAGTGTCTTTGTAATTATATCAATTAAATTTTGTGTTCATTTTCAATTTTTTTTTTAGTGTTTGTTTTAAGATTATTAAAAATATGTTTGGTTCGTCATTTAAAAAAAAAATGTTTCTCAAAACAGAAAAATAGAAAACATATTTGGTTTCGAATTTTGAGAAATCATTTTTTTTAAACATTTTATTTCATAAAATTTGATTATTTAATAAAATAGAATAATTTTATATTAATATTATTATCAATTTTTTTCGCTACAAAATAAAATAAAATTAAACAATAAATTGAGTCTACAAAACATGGAAATTAAAAATTAATGATATGGACAGAGAATTTTTATCTGTGTCATTTAAATATATTTATTTAGAATTTTTATCTAAATAACCATTAAGAGCTTGGTTTATTTTTATAAATTTCATTTTTCTAAATTTTTTAGCATTTTTTTTTCAGATCTTTTTTTTTTAGATTTTAGAATTTTTTTTATAGTTTTAGATTTTTTTTTTTTTTTACTTTTGAATTTTAATTTTTTAGAACTTTTTGTTACAATTTATTTTGTATATATATCACACTCAAAACAATAAGAATGCACTTTGAATTTTATATTATAGTTGTTTTCAAAAATTTATGAAAACATCAAACAAAACAAGTTGCCTTTTTTGCAAAAGTAAAATATGAAAACAACTTGAAAATAGCAAATAAAACGCACCATAAACTTTTGGTTCCTGTTTATATGTAGCATTGGATAGCCATAAACAAAATTAATTAAGAAAAAAAAGCTATTTGTTCATGACAAAATGGAGTCCCGTCCAGTATATATTTCTTACCAAATGTGTTGATCGATAATGAAACAATTTATTTACTTATTTTCAATAATTACATGCGAGCATGGTGTATACTCATTTCTGTTTGGTATAGAAAATCAAATTTTTAGTAGATTTTGATAAATGTAGATAAAATGTGTATTTAAAAAATTTTAGGCCCACGAAATGTGTGAATAAAATTAATTGTTAATTTTGACTTAATTAAAATCTTGATTTTAATCAATACCAAACAAAGGCGAAAAGACAGAAATGTTGACTGATAAAAATAAAAGCAATGTTCGTATCAAACTTTTGTAACTTCAAAGCTATCTTCACTTTGTGGTGGAGCCATGGCCTGTTCAATCTGATACTGATACTGATACTGATACAACTTCCCAACAAAATTTCCAATTCCATGGCCGGTTACAGCGGCCAGAAAAAAACATGAAATCGGAGGTGATGACCGCTACAATGGTCAATGTTTTGCACGGGTAGTCGCTAACAATTAAAAAGAAATTCAAACGATTGTGTAAGGGACAAACATCTTGAGATGAAGTCCCAAAAATGGGTGTTTTATTGATGAGAGTTACAATTGGAATTAAACAAAATGCCTTTAAGGGGCGCAAGCACACGAGTATTGAAAGAAAGTTAATTAAAGTTAATCTAAAAAATTAAAATTACATATTCTCTGTTTGATAGTGTTTGATTCAGGGTCATTCATCTATGTCTATTCTTTCCCTTTATACTCTTATGACGGCTTCTGCGTGACAAACCGCTTGGAAACTGTTACCCATTTTTTCATGGTGCCTAATTTGTCGTGGAATGCCATCTCTAACTGCTGCCATTACTTTTCGTTGTTCAATTGCTTTCAAAGAGGTTTCTTAAATCGTGAAATGTGATCATTAGCTCGATAACTGTCTCAATAACTGCTATTCTGGATGACCACAATATCTTACATATTAGGATTCTGGGCGACTCGAAGGCCTGAGCGAAAACGAAGCTGTAGCGCTGAGCGACAGTGAGGCACTCCATTCGTCCAAATTCTGGGCGTCTTGCGGGTTTGGGCGATGATGTTGCTGTGTTCGTGGGCTCCTTCCGCACTTACCAACAACCTCATTTGAGCCTTTGTCCTGAGTCTTCAATTGGACTTCACTCTTTGGGCTATCCATTTGGGGTGTATTTTTAGTGTGTCAACAATTGCCCCAAATATGGCAAATTTAATACCAATTATTAACTTATGCCATATTCACCTTGTATTTTCTAGACAATAATTGAAATTATCGAGAATTTCAATCATCGTTTCTTTTTTCAGCTTCAAAAAGTGCAACGTTACAAACCCTTATAAACCCAAAAGACGCGCCATTTCTTTGCCCACTAAACCACGTTCTTGTATTTTGCGCTTCTTCCCCGCTATTTTTACTGTTCATCTTCTTGCTTTTCCACTACATTTCAACCTTAACACAACTGCACTTTACACTCAATGGCGTCTTCTCAAACTCAATCTGCTGATATTTTTAGTTTCGAAGATTTCCGGAATATCCTTGCTAGGTCGTATGTAGATGCGAACTTCCTCGCACTGGTCAATGCTGACCTTAATGAATTCTACTTAGGTCCATCATTCAATAATGCTGAAACCATTGAACAGCTGGCGGTGGGCCAGTTGTTACCTTGCACCAAGGACTTTCCATTTCTGAATTCTTTGCCATTGAAGTCAATCCAAGATAAATGTATACGTACTTGGCCAAACCCTGATCCTAATTTTCATAGATGGCATGCACATATGATGAATCATGGTCCTACCAAAGCCATTTTTTATCGCCCTAAAATTTTGGACTTATTAGAAATTACCCTTTCTCTCCCGACTTATGACGTAGTGCTCTTCCGAGTCGCCATAAGTTTTCTGTCCTCTGAGTACAATACTTTTATCTTTCCTCTTGGCCCAATGTCTATTACTCTAAGGGACGTTGGAGTCTTAGTAAATTTTCCACATTTGGGCGACACTATCTTTCCTGGTACTATGATTTCCAGTGTTGCCCCTCAATTTGATAAGAAGATTGCCGAATCTTATTCAAGCATGCAGGGTCTTTATACTGCTTCCATTTCTGAGCCTACCCATGTTGAGCGTGTTGCTTTCCTTCAGGTTTGGCTTTGTAAATATATTCTTTGTGTCCCCAGCCTGAAACCCTCTTTGAGTTATCTGCCCCTGTCGCATGAATTAGCATGTGGCAGACCCTTGAACTTGTGCTCATTCTTTTTTGCCGCATTTTATAGAGACATAGCTTCCCTTCAATTCCAATTGCGGAATGGTGTGTCTCCTACTGGCTGTGGGCCCCTTGGCTTGCTCAATTGTGGTTGAGAGCTTATGTTCCACAACGTGATGCTTCACCGTCTCTCCCTCGAGCTGTTATGGGCTATTCATTCATCAGATGAGCGCTGTAAATATGTCCAGTAGGGACGTTTTCACATTCTTTTATACTTTGAATTCAAGGCCTTCTTTCTTTCCTTTTTCTCCACATTAAATTCCTTCATACGTAGGGCCTCCTGCTACTTTAGCCGAAGTGAGCACCTCTTTACCTATTTGGGTCCAATTTTTGATTGGAAGAGAATTGTTCGATGACATTGTTTTAGGAACAAATGCCAAAGCAGGGGTTGAGATATATGCTCCCCAATTTTTTGCTCGCCAACTTGGTTTTGGCCAGACATGGCCTGTCCCTCTTTGTTATTCTAAAAGTTTGGCCGAGCGTTTCCATATTATCAGCAAAACTGAAGGCAAGCCATTGACATCTGTAATAACCGTTTAGCCGAAGGCTTCTCCTTAGCCCATTTCAGTTCTACCACTGTTACGCATCCTCTTTTTGAACAGCTTGGCCATCAGTGAAGCGTAGACTATTTGCAACTGATGCTAATCACTCCTTCCATTTACTGGATCGATCAAACACTTCCTTTGCCTCCCCTGTTTTGGCCGCTCTTGTGTCCATTGGGAGTCCTTCTTCATCAGCTCGCGTTAAATGTTCTATTCCTTCGTCTTCTTCTTCTTCTTCTGCTAAGACCATCACATCTAAATGCACCTCCAGCCGCAAATGGCCAGCCTCAGCATCCTCCATTTTGCAAGATGAAGATGATGATGATGATACTCTTCTCATTCTTAGGAGAAATGTAACTGAATTTGTTTATTCACAAACATACTTACTTATGCACTAATGGTTTACCTGAATTTCTCAGAAGAGTTCAGCCTCCCCTTCGAAGGCTCTAGTTTTGGCAGATCCTATTTCATCACCCTTTACAGAGGTTGCTTCATCCAAATCAGCTAATGAAGGGGCTATGCTTAAAGACAAACCCCTAATCCCAGAGTCTTCGTTGCAACCAGTAGCAAGATCACAGCCAGTAGAAAAACCATCTATTTCCCAGGCCGTCGACCCCCCAAGTGTTGAACCGGAAGGTAATACATATTCTAATATTTTACCTTTGCTTGTGCTTCTGGTTTTTATTTAATGCTTTCTTGAACTATGCAGAGGCTCCCATGGATCTGCCCGTTGTGGCAGAGTCTTCCCGTCCAGACAAGGGAAAATCTCCACAGGTGGTGGGGGCAACTGCGGGGAGACGCCTGAATTCCCCAGGATTAATGATACAGTAACCTTTTAACTCACTTTCATCTTCACTTTGCTCGTCATGGCGAAGGTCTTTATTATTGGCTTCTCTCTTTGCAGGGTGCTGATGACATTGTGCGTTCTATCCAAGACTTGTTCCCAAGATGGGAACAAGTAAATACATCTTGCCCTACTTCAACCAGTCATTCTTCTACTTCATCTTCCACTTTTTCGGAAGAAAATATGAAGTCTCTGAAGCAGTCAATATTCGAGTCCATGTCTTTCATGGACATGGAAATTGGCCAGGCCAACGTTGCTAAACAGAAGGATAAGTTTGAACCGTTGAGTGCAAAGTTGACGCAAGCACTTTCGCTCTCTTCGCTCAACGTTTCTGTCGACTTTAAAGCGACATTGAGGGTTGTCTACTCTGATATCCTTTCCTTATTGGCCAAACATGCAGACTTAAAGGCCAGGAGTACTAAATATCTTCGTGCTTTATCTGAAAGGGAATCTTTGCTGTTGGAGATTAACAAGGTTGAGGGCGAATTAAAAGAAATCTCTTTTGAAATTATGGTCGAAGATTCTCTGATGGTAAGCTTGGTTGTAGAGATGAAGGAGCTTCAGGCGAAAATGAGGGACTGTAGGAAGAGGATAGTTGCCAAAAAGCCCAATGCTTCTCAGGGAATTGAGCGAGCCAAAGCTCTGGTTGAGCAGTACAAAAAACTAGATGTTGACGACGACTTTGTAACCGAGCTGGACATTACTTCTTCTGAGCAGAGCGAAGATTGGGGAAAACTTAGAGAAAAATACGTTCGGCTTGGAGCGAACTATAATTAAGACATCCAGTACCTTAATTGTCTTTATGTAATTTCGCGCTAAATGCCGTTACGAATTTTTTTATGTAACAACAGATTTTTATCATTAATGAACAATAGTTTTGTTTACTTGCATTTTTATTGATGTCGTCTTTAATCGTCAAACTCCATAAGCATTTAATTGCTTTATACTAAAATTCGAGTACATTATCTCTTGGTATTCCCATTTCTTTTCCCAAGACTTTGGGCCATTTGATTTTAGCTATTATACAGGAATGTGGCCGTCCACATTCCGTCCTTTCGTCTTCACGACTCTATAAATGCGCATGTATTTCACACTTATCATTCTCATTTTTATCCTCTTCTTCGAAAACTAATTTGCTGTCATCGTTTTGGCACTTCGATCGTCTAAAATAGAAATGGATCGTTTGATCCACCCACTTTGTCATCGGTTTTGAGTCACTTTTGGTATGGGAGGTATATGAAATATTCTTTGGCCAGCAAAATTCTTCCCATCATCTCCACATCCTCCAGAAGGAGTTCAATGATGGAATGCGATTTTGGGTGACTTTCAGGCCACTTCACTTGTTGAGAGTGTTTCTCAGTCTCCTTGCCTATTATTACAACAATGCAATTGGGAATACGATTTTGAGAGTCATTTTCTTCCTTGTTGCTTGTTGAAAGTACTTTTCAGCCTCTCTACTTGCCTTTGCAACAGTGCGATCAGGATGGCGATTAAGGCCAGTTCACCCTCTTACTTGACAATTATTCTTTGCAAAAACGTCGTCGTTGTAGCAACATGTTTTCTTTCACCGTTGAGCCAAATAATCACGGAAACAATCCCACTCGTTTCGTTGCATTTTCGGAGCATTAATTTCAGCAGCGACTTCTTCTTGTTCGTCCGGGAGGTCTACCTCCGCCATATCGGGGTCCATCTCCACTCTTATGAATGCCTCGTCGACTAGTCCTGCCTGTCGAAGGAAGTTGTGAATACCCATTGTAGCTATCACAATAGCAGTCTGTACTTTGAAATTGTAACTCGACATCCGATCAAGTATTTTCTAACAATTCTTCCACCACCAAATGCACGTTCGATAACGTTCCTGAATGATGAATGTCTGAAATTAAATTTTTCACTCGCATTTCGAAAGTTTCGTCTGCGACCCGTTCGCTCATCATAGAACTGTTGGAAATGGTACAATATATCTGACCCCTTATACGGAGGCATGTACCCAGGTCTAGGTGCGAATCCCGAGTCCACAAGATAATATTTCCCCGAGCCAGGTTGCGAAAAATCAATTTCTTGACTTTATATCGCACGCCCCAAAATACGTGAATCATGCATAGTCCCCGCCATACCAGCAAGTACAAATGTGAAACACAAATTAAAATCACACACAGCTAGAACATTTTGTGTTGGAATCCCCTTGCGGCCGATGAAACTTACTCGTTCTTCTCGCGGCAAGACAGCCCTAACATGCGTTCCGTCAATTGCACCGATGCAATCTCCAAATAACGAATGCTTGTTCAAATCCGGAACGTGATGCTCGGCTCTGTTATTGTAGTTCGGATCGGGTCTTATAACATGGGTAGCGAATTCAACAGCTTCTGCAAGCACAACCTTGAAGTAGTGTCCAACAGTTTCCAAAGAATGGTTGAAGAGTGTTTGAACCTGTCTGTAGCCTTTTTCGTGAGCTAAAATGCACAAAAACATACCGACCTGTTCATATATATCTACTTGTCGTCCGCTGCACAGCCCGAACTCATCGCGAAATATATGCGCGAGCGTTCGCAACATTCGTGGATACACCCTGAACTCTGTATAACACATCTCTGGGCTATCTGTCATGGCATCGAGCATGAACATGTGTCCGTTTCGCGCAAATGGAAATCTCCTAATTCGACGCCTCTGTTCATGATAATAGCTTGCTACATCCACGCCTGGCATGTGACAGTACCGAAACCACTCAACAATGTCATCCTGCAGCTCTTGTAGGAATTCTTCTTCCCCAACATCCACTTCAGGATCACCATACGGCATGAGAACGAAATTCAAGTCTGATAGTGCCATTGCACTAAGTTGTTGAAATAATGCTACGAAAATGACTTTTGAGGTATGTTAGAATGAAAATGAAACTGCAGTGGTTATGTTAGCAACGTTTGTTGATAATGGAAGTATGATGATTGCATGTATCCTTTTATATGGTGCTTCATGTCTTTGACTTTTAACCCACAAATGATGGCAAGCATGAAAAGGGAAAATGCCAAAAACCTATTCACTGAGGTTGCAAGATTCTTGGCATGCCTCCAAACAGTACAAATACATAATAATAAAAGCATGCCTCCAAACAGTACAAATACATAATAATAAAAACATGGCTCCAAACAGTACAAATACATAATAATAAAAACATGTTATAACAGTTTTTACGAAAATGACTACATAAGCTCCGTACATGGCAAATGCATAATAATGAAAACCACCATCCACGTCGATGTAAACCGGCTGGATTGGGGTAATTGCTCGAGTGCATCCCTCACTTAGGTTGGGCCTTTCTGTACTCATGCCAGTTCTATTCCAGCCAGTCCATTTTCTCTGCTGCATCCTCTTGTGCTTCAAGTGTCTCCCTATTCCGCCGAAGGGATAGGAACGTGCATGTCCAAAAGTACATGTTAGTTTTTTCTGCAGTCTGCTCGTCGTCAACATCTCGTTAATGCATGTCTTTACATCGGGCACCTCTGGACCCACCAGTTTATCTAGTTTGGCTGCTACTCTCTCACTAGCAGAGGTTGCACAGTCAACGAGTACGACAAATTTGACGCGGAATTTTTTTTTCCTCTTCCCCTTTTTCTTCTCCACGTCGGACTTACGCTTGTCCCCACTCTGCGGCCTAGACCCCTCCATACTCATTGTTGTCTTATCCCGTGGTTCTGCCTCATCAGTAGACCCACTAATCTCCTCTTCCGCCGGAACAAAGTCCTCCATGTCTTCGTAACCGCTATCGTCGAACATGGCAAATCCTGTTTTGCACAATTTTGACGGTGTTACAGCATACTTCTCGTTATCGAAAGCGTCCCCAAACAACTCCTTGTAACCGTATACCTCTCTGCAGTCTTTGTCTTTGAACTCTTTGTACTCCTTATTTTCCTGTTGCAAATTAACATAATAATCGAATGGGAAATTAAGAAATATGACGATTCATGGCAAAAACTTTAGGTAGAAAATCCACGACAAATGACAATTACTTGAAAACAAAAACGTGATGGTACAATTCCTTATTTCAAAAGTGACAGTACAATGGCATGTTCAATTCATTCATTTCGCAGTTCACGTGATCAGTTTAATAGATTCCCACAATCATTGCTAAATTTTTTACAATAGTGTATATTATTAGAATATATTCATTCACTACAAGTACAATGAATCTGCTCAAAAGTGAAATATGCAAGTCCTCAATAATGGAAAGATACATACATATAATTCTGCATGATTCCTGTCCATCATTAATAAAGTGATAGGAAAAAAGCCTAATGAAAAAACCATATATTCCTCTGTCTTCAAAGAAAAAGTTGCAACTTGCTAGTGCACTGAGTTATCGTGGTAGCTCTACAACATCAGGACTCTTTCAATTAATATGAATACGAAACTCTTTCAATTTATTATTTGTTTCAATAGGGATCAATGTACAACACAGAGCTCACGTTAAAAAAACTTCATCAATTCTTCTTCTCCAATTATTTTTGTCTTCCATTTCATAAAAGAGTTCAATGTACAACACAGAGCTCACGTCAAAAAACTTCATCAATTTTTCTTCCCCAATTATTTTTGTCTTCCATTTCATACAAGAGTTCAATGTGCAACACAGAGCTCACGACAAAAAACTTCATCAATTCTTCTTCTCCAATTCTTTTTGTCTTCCATTTCATACAAGAGTTCTTTCCTCAATCAAAATTTTTTCTCTCTCGACAGATATTTTTATCGAATTGAAGAAACCCAATTCGTATGATAGCTTTTTAAGATCCAATTTTAGGTAACTGGTTCACTTCAGGGTCGGTCGGTTTCAGCACAAATGATTAGTACTACCACGTTAATGCAATCTCCTAAATGTGCAGACATGGAGTTTAACCCAGTTCACAGTGACAATTTTTGAATAATTACATCAATATCAAATGCATAAATCACCAAAACGACAACCAAGAATGAGCAAAATACCTTAATCTTTCGCGCCCACCATTCCTCTGAAGCAGAAATTCTTCCCGTTGCACAGACGTATTCGACACCGGTGCAGTCGAGCAATTACTGGAAACGCTTATGTTTCTGCCGAAGAGAGTCTCAATGATTCTTAAGTTGTCGCTTGCTCCAATCATGGCCGGAGTTGGAGTTGAACAAGCGGAGGAGTGTATCCCATCCATGTTTCGTGAAGCACTTACCGTTACGGTGATCGTCCGCAATTACAGCCTCACACGCGGCAATGAACACTCGATTTTCGCGTGGATTCCATTGGGCGTTCTTTCGGGCCGAAGCATGGGACTTTGTGGGAAGACTGTTGGAAGGCGAGGCGTGTACCGGTGAGCCCATCTGCAGCACCAATTCCGAATCAGTACCAATTTCCCGTCAGTACCGGCAAACTAGAATGCCGGAAAAAGCAAAAAAAAAACCCATACTCGACTTTACGAGTAGCAAACGTTGGAAAACTACAATTACCGGTTGGAAGTGACGATCCATGATGATAGGTTGGTGTTGCACAGGTGGTCGACGATTGAAAATTCAAAATTCATCTATGTATTTACGTGGGTAGGTTGATGCGGATCGGAATCAGCCTTTTTTGGTTGAAGATGTTCGACTCTCTGTGTGAATGGTATCTCTCTGGAATCAATTCTTGAACCTAATTTTCGACCGGCTGGTAGTGAAACTGAAAAATGTTGAATGCATCACACTTTTGGGGGAGAGAAAGTGGATGGAGAAGAGGTAGGTGTGCTGTAAATGAGGAGGGCAAATGTGTAAAATGGATGGCCAAAAGTGAATAGGTTTCTACACAATGCTCAGACGTTTTTGTCATTGGAAAGGTTTGTAACGGTCGTTAAAATGCTTTTTAGCATTGCCAAACATACACTATAAATAATATGATCACGGATAAACTCTATGACACTTTTTTGAGTGATTTCTTTTAATGTATCGCTTCTACCCACTTAGTGAAGAAATTAGTCACAACTATAATAAAAGTATGTTGCTTGGGCGATGAGGGATAAATTTTCCGTATCGTCCAGCCCTTAAACGGCCAATGTTTGATAATGGGTGTCATCTCCCTTGCCGGTGCTCTCTGTATTGGACCATACTTTTGGCATGCTAGACAGCTTTTCATGTATTGAAAATACGATTCTCCCATCTTGGCCAAAAATATCCACTCCTAATAATCAACCAACTCATCATTTGGCCAGCTCGATGAGCTCCATATATCCTTTCATATAATTCAGCCATGATCGTTCTGGCTTATTGCAAACTTACACATTTTAGTAATATCCCATCAGAGCGTTTTTTGAATAACTCTTCATCTATCAATGTGTAATTTAGTGAACGCAATGTCATTTATCTATCACCTCATTTATTATGTCATTTAAGGAACCTTTTGATCTCTACCCTCCAATCTATTGCATCTCTATCCTAAATACACTAAATTTCTGTTCTATTCGCCCTCCTTTGGACTACGGGCAATATTACTCCATATTCACAATTAGAATACTCCGAGGCCATCTGAGCCAACTTATTTGCTATGTCATTATATATCATATTGACACATTGAAGTTCTACTTGGTCGAATTCTTTCAACAATTCTTGGGCCATTTCATATTGATTTATAATGGAATCACTCTGACACTTGAAATCACCACTTAATTGGTGAATTATCAATTGAGAATCGCCCCTAACAATCACATTCCTTACCTTCATATATATCATTAATTCTAAATCCACAATTAAGACTTCATATTCAGCTTGATTATTGGTGCATATTCTATCCAAAATGAATACGAACTTGTAATAAATCCCCAAATGATTTATTAATATCACTCCTACTTCTGCACCTTTAGAGGTTTTTGACTCATCATAGTATAAAACCCAAGGTTTTATTTCAAATGAGTTAATTTCTAGCTCAATTTCCTCAGGCATGTCAAAGCATGGATGGTTGGCCAAAAAGTTGGCCAAAGCTTGGTTTTTGATCGCCTTTTGGGCTTGTATTGTATTTTGAACTCAGATAACGAGAAAAAGTCCAAAGAACAATCCTTTGATGTACAATAGGGCGAGAGAATATATATTTAATCCAATTTACTTTAGAAATCAAATAAACAGTTATAGGCCGTAAATAAGCCCTTAATTTTGTACATGTCCGTAATTTTGAACTACTTTTACAGGTCCATAATTTCCCTCATACATGAACCTTTCTACGGAGTTTACTTCTGCGACAAAAGGTCTGTGATCTGCTTGCACTACTTCTGCTTCGCCCTTATCATTCCAGAAGACCAAGTATTGATGGAGTGATGAAGGTATGCAGCGACTCCCATGTATCCAATCTCTTCCTAATAACACATTATAACTGGTAAGACCATCTATCACGAAAAAGACCGTGGTCCTAGTAGTTGTCCCAACAGTTACTTCGAATGGCATAACCCCTTTAGCTGAAGTTGCTTCTCCAATGAAACTGGTAAGGATGACTGCTGTTGGAATCATATCACCCTCTGTTTTTGCAACTTTCCTCATCATCTTAGATGGGATGGTTTTTATAGCTGCTCCATTATCAATGAGTACTTTCGCCACAAGTATGCCATTAACTAGAGCCTTAACATATAGTGGCCTCAAGTGTTTGGTCAATTTTCTGGCTGGCCTTCTGAAAATGACCTTTTCGGCAGTGTCTATCTCCACTTCTTCGTTATCTTCTGTTGAACTATCCTTTTGTGATAAGTCGACATGCAGCATGTCGCACTGAGCTTCTACTTCTCGAGCTTCCTTTCTACTACATTCCGGAGCTTCCTTTTCAATTACCAAACCGGTGGGAGAGGGCAATATTCTTGGAGGCGATCCATACTTTTTAGAACGAGGTATTCTCTTTTTCCTTTTGAGAGTCTCGTACAGCACATAATAATCGAAAGAACGCCCAGATGGTTCCTCCAACAAGTCTACCTCACGAACTCCCTCTCGATGTAGTTGCTTCAACAGAGTATTACGCGATACTCCTCTCCATTTCCTTTTTGCCTCCAGATCAATTTTTTTTTCGATGTATGTCATACCAACATTCTCTTCATCATTGTAGGCCTCTCCGAAAGCTTGGCCTTTTTCACATTCCAATACACACGCTTCTTCTTCGTTATCCTCTTTATTCTTGAATTCATTGGCTAGTAAATAATTATTAGCCATAATGGGAGGTAACGTACCAAACTGAATAGTAAGGGGTTGATCTGTATCTTCTTCATCCTTTCTATCTCGCTCAAATTTCGATCTCATACAAGAACTTTCTGGCAAGTCTCCCATTGATTCGCCTGTACCAGTCTCTTCAATGTCCCCGAGGACATTTTGGTTGGCCACTTCAGGTATCTTAGACGCCTTAGGACGTGACAATCCATGTTGTTGAATAATCATTATTCGTCCATAATTCCATTAAAAACGCCTTTGTTGGGTTCTAGTTATCTCGTTGAAGGGCGTTACTCTTCCTGCATTATATTGGAATGAATACCATACATTCGGTTGGCGAGGTTGTGGCCTAAATGTTCTCACATTATTTGTTAGCCTGAACTGCCTCTCAAAAGGTGGTCATCTATAGAATGACGTACCTCGCCCTCTATCTGGCTGCGCGTCTGGAATAAAATCAGGGCGATGGTAATGATGTCTTGTTCTTGAGCTTTCTGTCTTTGCACTCACTTTTTCCTTACATCTGGCACATAGGACATCTTCATTCTGTTTGGGTTCCTTCCCTTTGATGCATTCGAAAACACTAGGGAGTGGATCAGAGTCCCCTTCTCCATCATCTATGACCAATTTGAACTTTGGAAATTTATTTTTAAACCCAGTTGTCACCATATTCACTCCAAGTGGTTGTGGGTAAGGGTTCTTATCCACAGTCATCTTCTTCTTATCTTCGAATGTAATTTATCCTGATTCGACGGTATCCTGTAACATATGACGAAAAACCAAACAGTTGTTAGTCAAATGTGACTATGCATTATGCCACTTACAATATTTTTTACCCTTAACTTGTTCAGGGTTTGACAACTTGTGTTTATCGCTCAACTTTATCTTGCTTATCCTTATATAATTTATCGAATATAAGGTCATATTTAGTTACATCGAACGAGAACGTTCTAACTTTTCTGTCTTCATCTTTTTTAGGCTCAACTTTGCCCGACGTTCTAAGCTTAGCCATTATAGGGCTAGTATATGCATCTTCTTTGATTAATCCTGCCTAACATATTTCATTTTGATCAAAGTATTCATCATTAATGGTATGAACGTCAAAATTTGGGTCTCTATAATAAGTCCCCTTGCTAGAATTTTTCATTTGTTTTTCTCTTATTAATCGTTCATATCTAATCACGTTTGCGCTCAATTGGAACAGAACTAGAAATTCTCTATCCTGGAACTTCTTTTTAGATCGAAACTTAGACAATTTTGAGCGGTTTTGACAAATTCCTTTTCGAGCAGAGGTATAAAACACTTACTTCTTGTTGTTTTGAACCTTCGAAAGAAACCTTTTGCCCTTTCATTTGGTAGTTGACGTAGATTCACCAAATTGACCAAAGTAACTTCAGATTCAGTTTTGTAATACTAAGCATGCAACAATTGTTCTAATTGTTGCCATGTTTGAACAGAGTTCCCTGGCAAGTTAATAAACCAGGAAATGGCTACTCCGTCAATGAATTAGGGAACAACCTCATTTTATGGTGGACGGTTACCTCACCACTCTGCAGTGTGAATCGCCCTATGTGTTCTAGAGTAGATACTTCTCCTAAATCTGTGAATAAAGAGAATTCTGGTACTTTGTACCCTCTAGGTCATGGATATGCTTGATCTACCCAATCAAGATATGGTTTCATATTAGTTAGCCTAATAACAAGATGTACCCCAAGATCCATTTGATCCTGCACTATCTCCATGATTTGATTCCTCTACATAACATTGGGATCATATGGAATTTCTACGGGTTGGTTTAATGGTTGATTTTCTTGAGGCCTAACATTTGGTCCTTGGTTGGCAACAAAATTGCAATTGTTTGAGCCATTGTTACAATTGAATTGAGTGTTTAAACCATCATTAACACGTAGGGCGTTTGGCTATCATTGAGGATGTTATCCCTTATAGTTGAATTGCCTCCGAGGTCGGTAAACCCATCGCCACCATTCGAGTCTAGCATTCCACTACCCCACTGGTTCGAAGTAGATGGTCCAAAGGGTAGCTCTATTCTTTGATTTAAATTTAAACCAGGAGAATTATGTAGTGAATTATGTCCTACAATTGTCCTAGTTTGAAAGTGATTTGCCACAGGCATAACTGGCTAACACATTTGGCCTACCAACTTATTCATTATCTCATTCAACGTGTTTAGTTGTTTAGCCATATTATTATAATGTGCTTTCCCACTTTGGGTAAATCTTTTAGTATTATGAATGTTTCATAGATTTACCTATTCAATGACATCTTGTGTGAGTTTGCCGAGCAATGTACGTAAGGTTCGAGGACTCAGCTCTGTCATTGGTTCGTAAAAACTGTGACTATTTTGACTTGGTCCCTCTGTTCGTGGAGAGCTTTGCTGATCCTCATATCGCTCGATTACAGACTAGACTACTCCCTGACTTGCTGGTTCTTTACTCGAATGTTTATGAGGCATAATGCTTCACTTGTTGTATCTTCAACACTAAACACCAATATCCTACTGGGCAAGCCAATTGTTTCGCGCGGGTAGTATCTAACAATTAAAAAGAAATTCAAACGATTGTGTAAGGGACAAATCTCTTAAGACAAAGTCCCAAAAATGGGTCTTTTATTGATGAGAGTTACGATTGGAACTAAACAGAATGCCTTTAAGGGGCGCAAGCACACGATTACTGAAAGAAAGCTAATTAAAGTTAATCTAAGAAATTAAAATTACATATTCTCTATTTGGGGGTGTTTGATTTGGGGTCATTCCTCTATGTCTATTCTTTCCTTTCATACTCCTATGATGACTTCTGCGTGACAAACCTCTTGGAAACTGTTATCCATTTTCTTCATGGTGCCTAATTTCTCGTGGAACTGCCATCTCTAGCTGTTGCCATTACTTTTCGTTGTTCAACTGCTTTCAAAAAGGTTTCTTAAATCGTGGAATGTGATAATTAGCTTGATAACTGTCTCAGTAACTGCTATTCTGGATTACCACATATCTCACATATTAGGATTCTGGGCAACTTGAAGGCCCGAGTGAAAACGAGGCTGTAGCGCCGAGCGACAGTGAGGCACTCTACTCGTCCAAATTCTGGGCGTCGTGCGAGCTTAGGCGATGATGTTATTGTATTCGTGGGCTTCTTCTGCACTTACCAACAACCTCATTTGGGCCGTTGTCCTGGGCCTCCAATTGGGCTTCACTCTTTGGGCTATCCAATTTGAGCTGTATTTTTAGCAGTGTTCTAAAATATGTAATGCGTTGCAAAGCGTCGAGGCCGACAATCAAGAATCACAAGTTTAGGCGTGTCAATGCGAAAAATAAGCGGCATAATACATTTCGTATTTTTAAGGCATTAAATATATTTTTATATAAAAAAATAGATTTTTTAATATATAATAAAAAAAGTAGATTTAAAAAAAAAAAGAAAAAAGGGGGGGGGGGGGGGATTAGGCCCGCCTAATGTGCGCATTAGGCCCGCCTTTTAGATGAAAAACGCGTTTTTCCCGCATTTCTCGAGCCTAGGCGCGCCTACGCGGCCCGTTTTAACGTTTTTTAGAACATGGATTTTTAGTGTGTCATCGCGTCGAGCCTAGGCGCGCCTACGCGGCCCGTCGAGCCTAGGTTCGCATTCCGGCATGATTCAACAATGCAACTTTTGAATCAACTAGTCTTTCACCCGTGCGATACACTGAAAATGAGATGTAAAAATTTATATTAAGTACAAACAATTCTAATGATATGTATGTACGGTGAGGTGTAAAAATTTATATTAAACAATTCTAATGATATATTCGCACGATGTAAAAATTTATATTAACTACAAACAATTCTAATGATAAACATACAATCAATTAGATGGAAAACACTTCATAATTTAAATTTAAATAAAAATATATACATCACATAACTAATTATATAACTCATTATATGCAAATCAGATAAATGAAAGAAAATACATGTGGGGTGGTGCAAAAGTTAATTGTGGGATTGGGCTTGTTATAAAAAAAAAATCCGTGTCTCCGTCTGGATTGGGCTTGTTATAAAAAAAAAATCCGTGTCTCCGTCCAGAACGGAGACACGGGCATGGACAAATTTATACTTATATCAAGTGACAAACAATTCATATTCAAGCCAAAACACTTCATAGTTTTAAATAAAAATATATACAACTCGTAGCTAATTATATGCAAATGAAAGAAAATACATTTGAGGGTGGTGCAAAAGTAAACTGTGGGTTTTTGGGGTTTTTTTTTTTTTTTTTTTAAAAACCCGTGTCTCCGTCTAGGATGGAGACACGAATTTTTTTTTTTTTTTTTTTTAAAACCGCCCGAAACCCACTACCCCCAAATGTATTTTTTGCCGTGGCATATCAAGTAAATTATTTAGTTTAATTTAACATATTTAAATTTAAATTATATATATGGTATAATCTTACTCATTCTATGTTTAAATAAAAAATATATATACTACCAGCTCCGTGTTGCACGGAGCTGTGCAGAACGGCGCTGGCACCTAGCGAATTTTTTTTCCTTCTTACAATAATAAATTCTAAACTCAGATGAAATCTATATTAGTTTACCATCAAACATTCAAAACTATAACTTCTATTTTGTAGAAATCTGTGCGATTTTTTTTTTATATTTTTCATTCCTTTTATAAGCTGAGTAATCATTTGCAACAATAAATTCTAATGGATTGATCGGTAATTGATTTAAATAATACCATCCAGATCCAATATTCGAAAATCACACATTAGACCAAAAAAAATATCTCATCTTCATTCATTAAGCTTACCTGACCACCTGCATTTCGTTCATCAAGCTCGAATTCTAGAAGTATGCAATGAGGGATAACATGCTGACTTGGGGAAGAACATCCTTACTCATCACTTCTATGTACTTCATTAACCCATCGACACACAGGGGGAGGATGCTTTTCTTTTTTTGGAGCGGCTGGGCATTCTCCAGTTTATGAAGCAAGGAGTAAGCCTTTTGGTTGGGCATGATTGAATTCAAAATTCTGGGCGGTATTCAATTCAAAAAATCTGTAGAATTTTTTTTTTTAATCTTGGGCGGGATGGAGGCCAGAATTATGGGCGGGAACACTGTTGCGGAACTATCCTTCTTTAATATAGTATAAGATTTGCTTGTGAAGTAGATGCAGTGAACAAAATTCTGATGTGAAAGCAAGCAGAAACACCAGAAAGAGAGAGAACTGTTGGAAATCTTGTTGTTCAAAATCATAATTTGATGGTTTGGAACCATTTTGTGTGGGAATAATTGAACACTATAAATATGAGTTAATTATCATTCCAAAATAACTTTTTAATCACTTGAGTTCATTCCATTTCATCCTAAATTCTGTCAATTTATTTTGTTTTTCATATAATCACTTTTATATACCTTTTTTCACTTGTTCACGTTGAAGAATCACCTAAAGCTTTTGGTGTTCTTCATTTCAGACTTGAATCCTACAAACTATTTGTCATTATAATCCTCAAAAGCTTTGGTGGATGAGACAAATATCGTTTGAGGATAACGATATTATTTTCGTGATCAAGTCTTATTTCTATTTTTATTGCTTTAATTTTTTCCATCAAGAACCAGTAATCATTTAGGGCTGGGTGATCTGGCCATCCTGGGAACAATCTCATTACATAGAAATTCCAGTATTTTGAGGGGGGATGTCCTGGGAAATTCATTGGAAACAGGGTTTTATGAATTATTTTGAAATGGAGATTATAAGTAGTTTGATTTCAAGAATTGCTTATTCTGAGCTAAATTCTTGGCCTGCTTCGATTACTTATAAGTAGTTACAATTACGATACAAACAAATGGTTATAATGGAAACTTGGACAGAAGTTGTGAACTGATCTCAAGAATTGCTTATTCAATATTATTAATCACTTTTATCATTAGCGTATATAAATATTTACAAGTAACGTCGAAGCAAAGCAAATCTTGGTAATAATTGCATGGATGATTGATTATCCCATGCACTTTGTCCAATTACTTGAGATCATTGAAGATATAGTATTTTCTTTATTTTATTATGAAAATGATGACTGATTAGTTGGATTTAACTTGAGACGACATGAGTACACATATATATGAATAATACAATGAACATCATATAGAATATACTTTTCGTATTATTTTTTTATTTTGTAACGTGTTTATTATATATTGAATCAATCATGTGTAAAAAATTCGCTCATAAATTGTGAAGAAACGGACATCGTCAAACTATTATTTTATATTGCATGACCACATTGTGGGCTTGTGAATTTAATTGGCGGAGCGAAGCTATCATATTCATATCTCTCCGGGATCCGGTTCCAAGTCGCAATTAAGCTGTACCGGATTCCTTCTTACTGATTCGACTTCCGAAAATCAGATACCCGATTGCATGGCCCAAAACAGCTGCAATGAAAACGCCACCATTGAAAGACATCACAGCCAACACCACCATATATGCAAACCCGGCTCGAATTCCATGGAACCCAGTCTGGAAAAAAACCCTCGCGACCCGGTTTGACCCAGGTTTGACAAGATTAAGGTTTGACAGAAATTCAACCAAAACAGCCAGAACAAAAACAAATACTAGAGCCAATGCATACATGCCAGAATGATTGTCGGGCCAACCAGAGAAGAGGATTTCGGCGTCTTTGCCCCAGTACAAGTGCAAGAAAGGTGGCTTGTGGTAGTGGTGCGGTGGCGGTGGCGGTGGCGGTGGATGAGTGGAAGATATGTTGTGGTTGTGGTGTAGTGGGAGAGCATTTTGGTCCATGTTGTCTCGGGCAGATGTGTTTGTGATTTCGGTCCTGGGATTGATTTTACGAAATCTAAGGAGCGTGGGACAAGAAGCATTTTCTTTTGTACTTTTGTACTAGGCAGCAAGCAAGCTAAGGCATTTTCTTTTTCTTTTTCTTTTTGCAGGGAATTTAGCATCACTTGTTTGCAAGCAATCGGCAACATTCCTTGTGAGGAAATTGATAGTCGTAACCTATCGTGCAATTATAGAGTGATGTAGATACTAATGCAATTCACTCTACATAAAGACAGGTTGTGTCCAATCATTATACTTTCAAGTGTATTTTACAAGCTTAAATTAGTTCATTAAACTAAAATTTTGTTTCTACTTTTTAGTGTACTCTTTGTTTTATTAGTAAAATTTCCAATTTAATGGTGAACAAATCAAAATGAAGAGATTTTGGACGTTGATTTGATCAAAGGATGGTATTACACGAAGGCTGAGAACTTATGGGTACTCAATTGGACGGAATTAGAAGTCAATTGAAAGAATTCAAGATTTTTGGGGAACAACGTGAATGCTTAGAAAAGTTTAAGGACTTATATGGAAGTAGTGGTGTCAACGAGTCGAGCCGAGTCCGAGCCAGGAAAAAAAAAGCTCGAGTTGAGCCCAAGCTTTTTTCGGCTTGAGTCGAGCCAAGCCCGGCCAAAAAAAATGAGGCTCGGGTTTTTTTTTTTTTTAAATATAAATTGCAAAAGTACGTAATAAAGGATATTGTAACTTGTAAGGGTGTAATTTTACGAAAAAGTGACTAGATTTTAGTGGAACATGTTTGAAGTTGATAAATATTTATATTCTCATTAAAACTAAGCAAAGTTATATGCTTAGTTATTTATTATTTGAAAAGATATGCCACTACTTCAATGCTCATAATTAAAAAAAAAAAAATTGTACATTTTATGCATGTTATAAATTAAAGAAATTATAAATTTTCAATTTTAAAATTTTTTTTTACATAAAAATTGCTTGACACGGGCCGACCCGTGTGGCTAGCTGAGCCACACGGGCTGGGCCGGGCTGGGCCAGGCTCGGCTAGAGCTTTTTTAGAGCCGAGCCCGAGTCGTCCTAGCCTCTGGGCTTTTTTGCCACCGCTACATGGAAGGAGACAGAGGCTCAAGGATCAAAATGCAAAATTTAGGAAATTGCACCCGCGTGTGCGTTAAAATGTACCAAGGGTGAAGGGTGGCACTGCTGGGACCAACTTCCGAATTTGATTAGGAAATCAAATTTTGGCCAAACTAGGGTATCCTGGGCCTTTTTTTGAGCTATTTGGGAGACTCACATATATAATTATGTTGTCATGTTAGAATCGAGTTGAAATTCAAGTCGGACTAATTTAGGGTCTTCTTGACTTGGTAAAAGGACCCTTCCTATCAAAGAGACTAGAAATGTCAGTTTGAAACATTCAAGACCCCATTGATATGGATCAGAATCAAACTATGGAAGACGTTATATGGAAACATCATCATGATTTGACATAAAATGTATTCTCATTGACCTGCATCGTCCAAACCAACCAATCAGGAAGATGACGCAATGACATAGGACACATGCCTGAGTATCATGACAATCTGTCACAATCGAATTCACCAACCAATTAAATTCTTTCAAAAAAAATGGTGCACTGACCTTAAGTGAGACACTGTAAGTTTATATTACCAGCACGCAAGCGTGAGGCCATTAGCCTATTCATTTGTTGACATAGAGATTGTTCTAATATAGTTTAACAAGTTAAGATAAATCATTCACTTCTTCATCGAGAGATTTTTACAGCTTATGATGGAGTTTGAACTTTGGTTTCTGTTTCCAATTTTGGTGATTTGATAATAGGAGTAAACTTAGCCACAATTTCTAACTTTTGTTTCTCTCCTCTATATCATCATCAAAATCAGGTTTGAGAATATATTCATTAATGTTAAAGGGGCGAATTTGCGTTCAATAATTATATTTTCATTTAATGTCAACCGACAACTATACTTCAATTTTTTTTCAATCAAATAACTATACTTTAATTTGATTTCAATCGAGGATTTCCACTTTAATTTGATTTTGATTAGGTACTACACTTGATTTGATTTTAATTAGATAACTCCGTCATATTTCACAGCAAAAATCGTTGATGTGTCGTTAATAAATTATGGTCATTTTTTTTAAAATATTGGATGTCCGGATTAGCTTGCACGCATCTCGACTAATCTCACGAGACCCTGAAATTTACGATCGAATACTCAACTTAGTGACCCTAAGGGGACTCGTACTAGAATAAATTATGGTCATCTCACGTAAGAGTTAGTTGATAACTTGGAATAAGTACTGCTTGAGTGAAATAAATTACGCTTATCATTTATTGACTATTAGGTTAATCGATGCCCATCAATCCAGGTGATTGAATTAGACGCGATTGTCCAACTGAAATCAAATTAAAGTATAATTATCCAATTGAATAAAATTGAAGTATTTTTACCTTATTGAGATTAAGCGAACGTATAGTCACCCCAAATAGAATTTACCCTTTAAACAACAAAACTTATAGTCCATTTGGCAAAAAATTATAAACGATTTAGGTCATAAATAAATATGAATGAGTGGTAGATAATACTTGTTGATTCATTTAAATGTATGATTAGAAATAAAGTTTGGCCATCTATAATTAGAAATTTATAGTACTTCAAAAATTCGACTTGTAAAGAAATGAAAATTGAGGAACTGCCTAGAACCAGAGAGTAGAGAGAAAGAGAATTTATTTGTAAATTCTTAGGTACTAGATTATTATGCAGAACTTAAATACTAATGTTAACCATCACATTTTCCTCTTTCCCTCATGCACAACACCGAAAATTTCAGCCATTAATATCTATAGTTTGGACATGATGAGTGTGCTTCACATCCCTCTTAGGCACAGTGATAGTGAGCACTCCATTAACCATTGATGACTTCACTTGATCACCTCTACAATTCTCAGGCAAAGTAAATGTACTCATAAACTTGCCTCTGCCGCTCTCAACGTGCTGCCAATGATCGTGTCTCTCTTCTTTCTCCGCCTTCTTCTCGCCACTTATCTTCACAATTTTACCTGTCCAAGACATAAATTTAAATAAATAAGTTTATGCGCCCTCGAGTCCAAAGATTGGCATGTAAGAGGGCGTGTTGAAAAAAATATTCAGACAAATAAGTGGTTCAACATTACAATCCTCCACTTGCACTTCTACTTCTTCTTTCTTGAATCCGGGAAGGTCAGTTCTGAACATGTATGCCTCCGGGGTTTCCTTCCACTCGATCTTGGGACTAGGCAGTTGCCTTGTTTGGTTATGGAATGGAGCATGTGGTGGCATGAGGAGAGTTTCGTAATCGAGTAACTCATAGATGGGATCGTGGATATGGCTCCTCCTTCGACAACCGTGGGTGGGCATGAGGGCCATTTTTGCTGGATATAGCTTCACTGTCAACTAAAGAGAGAAAAATGCAGAAACCAAAGCTTTTGAATTGGGGTTTGCTAAGAGTCGAGCCTTATATGAGTATTTATAGGAAGAACCTCGAATATCTTCAACCTTAGGTGGATTCGAATCTCGTTGCGATCTGTTTATGAAAATTATACATGAATGTATCACATTTTTGATAGAGGGGGTGTTGAAAATCGAACATTCATATAAAAATAATTTTATTTTTTTTAACAATTTAAACTTTTAGATAGTGTGATTTGAGGACACGGGTTTTATAAAGATAGGTAGTTTGCAGCCGTCAAATTTGGATTCGATGAACTTGTGAAATTTCAAGAGATAGAACCAATATCTTTCTGTAAAGTGGGAAGAGATAAGAATTTAGGATGTCGATAGTTTGTACGTAGCAGAAAAATGTGCCTTGTAATCGAATATTTGCCGCTCAGTACAAAGTTATTTCATGACCTGTTTTGATTTGGACATAAGATTCTAGTACAGGGTCATTCTAAGAACATGTCTATGGTCACTAGTAACGTAATTTTCTGTTGGGATGGGACGAGCTTTATCGTGGTTTTTATCTTGGGTTTTATCGTCGGTCTTAGCTTGAACTTGGTCTTGTCCTGAAGTAAGTTTGAGCTTGATCTTGTGTCAAGGTTGAGTAAAATCAGTGGCCAAACAGTGGAGTTTAAAGCTTCAACAATTAGCGTTTTTCTTCTATAAATAGTAGGGGCCTCACTGTATTGAGTGCGCTGAATTTGCACAAGTTCTTGAATTTATTCTTCTTGGGCCTTAGCTTGGACTTGGTCCTCACCTGGCCTGGCTGAAATTTTAGCAAAAATAAAAAGTTTCACAAATAGCCCAAGTACCATTCAACCTTTTTAATGACCAAAATTTTGTTCTTACTCATTACTTTTTTTTTTTTTTTTACACCATTGGTTCAATTATGGCAACAAAAAGCGTTACACATGCAACACAATGTGTTGCGCACATTCTGCCTGTCTCCACACCTACCGCTATGAAAACCACCATAGTCGTCGTTGTCGCTTGTTTCCACAACCACCACTCTTACCAACGCCAATCTACACTGCTATCATCACCGCGGATAATCACCATTACAGTTATCCCCACCACCATCAACACAAATGACATCATCACGCCACTATAAAAAAATGTTGACGCCACCTCATTTTATCTCCATCACATACTACTACAAAAAGCTACCATCACTGCCTCCCCATTTTACCACCACCACCACCACCACCACCACCTCAATGCCAGCCTATTTACAACCTCCAATCATTCGTCATATAAAAATCTTTAGAAGCATTCTACAAAACTAAAAAAAATGCAAAGAAATAAAGTAATATCTTAAATATCCTACTGTGGTAGTGAAAGGAGAAGGTGGTTGCCGAAGCAATGCTAAAAAAATTAGTTATATATACCTTTTCAAAACAATAAAATTTAGAAAGTCAGAAGATTTATCAAACGATCGAGACTAGGGCGGCCCAAAGAATTTGGAGGCTCTAGGCGATTAATTTTTTTTGAGGCCTCAAACATAATTTTTTTTTCACAATCGTTATACTACTTAAGTATTTAAACAAATAATATTTCTATATTAAAACGAAGATTCCACGCAATTCAAGAGATAGAGTAGCAAAATAAAACCCCTCTCACAATTCGAGAGATTAAACTAGTATAATATTTAACATTCTCACATTTTGAGATGCTAAAGGAATAGGTACTCATATTTGAGTTATTAAATGTTCATTGAGGAATTAAATATAAGAATGCAAATGTAAATTTCTTACTTACATAGAGAATATATAATAATTTGTATCTCTTCCTATCTTGTGTACTATGAACTAATATAATATAATAGGGGCAATTTTGTGGCTGGCAGGAAATTATTCTTGTTTTCGATTTCCTTTGTCAAAGTGGTATATTTCTTAATTAACAAAAATGCAAAAGTAAAATAATTTAATGATGCCAGATTTACTTTCCTTATAGTAAGCGAGTAAGATCAAATTTGTTTTGAAAAAGTTTTTATATTAGTATCAAGTCAAAAAAACAAGGGAAGAGTCCATAAATCAGGCATTAATTATCACTAAATCAATTTTTAGGACTTAAGTTTGAAAATTGCAAAAATCAGTTACTTCTTAATTAATTAAATATATTTTATTAATTAAATATATTAAAATCACAATTATACAATTCATGGTCACAGAAACATTCTTATGAGTCACAAATTATTTAATAGTCACATTTTATCAAATTAATTGGTCACAAATTATTTCAAGGTTACAAATTAAAAATTTTATACGTCACAGTTTATTTCATTGGTCACAGATCAAAAAAATTGTCGATTACAGATCAAAAATCGGTTACATATTTTCAAGTTGAACCAAATAGTTGGTCTCATAAACCGAAACACCCCACCCCGATCCGATCCACCACTCATACTTGGTCACAGATGACCAAATAATTAGTCACATGCACCTAATAGTGGTCACATACCACCGTCACCAATATTACCGCCACTGCCACTACGGCAACTTGCAACCACCCACCACTGCCGTCGTCGCCAGAAACGCCATTTTGCAACCCACAAACAATAGCACCACTAAACAACCACTACCATCTCAACACAGCACCAACACTCTAGAAACTACCCCAAAACATGGAAACCACCACTGCCACTGTCGGACCCACCCCTAAATCCCAACACCACCAAAACATAAAAATAATCACCACCACCACGACTCCAACAACCAAAAAAACCCAATTAAAAACACCAATTCCACCACCACTAACTGCACACACACAACTCCACTCCGCCACCCACCCACCCACCAGGTTACCGTTCACAGCAGCATCGTGACGATGCTGTGAACGGCAGTGTCGCGACGCTGCTGCCACAGCAACATCGTGACGCTGCCGCCGTTCATATCAGTGTGCACGTCGTCGTCCCCAAAACCACCTCCATATCGTCGTCGCTACAGTAGACTACAGCGTGCAGCACCTTGTTGAGAAGAGAGAGATGATTAAAATGATTTAGTGTTTGAAATTAGGTGGGGTGAGTGTTTTGATGGGTGTTGAATTTGTAATATAATCATTAATATTAAAGTATTAAATTGTTACCTGATTTTTGATTAAATATACTTTATATCTAATTTTTGAAGTGTGATCTTTAAACACCTTGTTTTTTTGTAATTTTCCCAAAAAACAATATAGAATTACATATGATTTGGGTCTTCTATTGGGCTTTTGGAAGATATTATTTGGAAGGATTGTCAAAAAATGTAAAATTAAAGGCAGTTTTTGGAGCATTTTTTTTCCCCTCAAAATTATTGGGACCAAGGCGATGACCTAGTTTCCCTTGGGTAGGGCCGGCCATGATCGAGACTCATAACAACATGATATCTTAAAGTGAAATTGTTTATCGTTAACTGATGCGACATCTTTTGACAATCATTCTCAAGATATAATGATCAAATCTCTTGTTCAAAATAAATTATAAGTTTCACTTATAATTTAGATTGTACGTTCTATTCTTTCACTAAATCATCCAATAAGTGCCTTTAACAATTTTAATTTACAAATGAATTATTTTAATCAAAGAAGGCGGATATATATAGTCCACAAATTATAATAATTGTAACACGTTATCGAACCTAAAAATATATAATTAAGCACGCATGCTTAGGTGTAAAGCAAATTATATTCACATACAAACAAATGATACGGAAAAATAAGCAAAGATTTATTCTTAGTCCTTTAACAATGATTGTGGGAGATCGCGAACAAACTTTTCTTTGTTAAATAAAATTATATTACAAGATTGGAATAAATATAGAAGAAGCACAAAAGAAATGTAAAGATTTGATTGACATTTTTGTCCAAAAACTTTTTGTGGAGATTTAGATTACTTTACGACTTGTGTGGTTAAAGGAATTATGGAGGTATTCTTCTTTTTCGATCTTATACTTCCATCCTCAACGTATTTTATGGAAGCGAAAGACGCGGTAAGAATTATTATCAATAATTAATATAGTCACAATGAGGTAAACATGAAAGTACTAGAAATCTAACATTAATAGATATGAAGATGGTTTTAGATTTATAAAAGAATTAATATAAAAAATATTAGACTTCTCTATCTAATAAGTTAACAAAACCACAAGCCTCGACAATTGGTCTTAGAAATATGCCTACTTGGCCAAATAGACATGCAAGGTGAATTCCCGACTACACGCAAAAGATCTGAAAGAAGGTGTGGGCACTGGTCAATCACGATGGTTGGATCGGAAGGTGGTGAAGCTTTCAAAGTAAAAGAAGTTACTGGTTGAAGGGGTGATAATAATCATATATACGTGACACGATGATATTGTGAATGTGCTGAAAATTTTACATCAAGTAGACGTATACAAAAGGTAATTTTGAGTTTAAAAATGCATTGAATTACTTTGCTCAATAAATTACATTTTGAGATAAAGTTTTATCTCATTATAAAATATTATATTTACGAGACATATTATATGTAGTAGTTATAATTGTTTAACCTGACCTTAGTCCTTACCCTTCAAATTTGAAATGGCTGACAATTTTTTTATTTACAAGGGTAAGGTTTGATTGTTTTCATTGATATTACAAAATACTAACACGTGCAAAAATTATTGATTATCTCCCTATATTAAAAGAAAATAATATAATATCTCTCTAATAATTGATCATCCAATGAAAAAAGAATCAATTCCCAATTGTTTCATAGCACGTGAAACAACGTGCAAGTGGACATTATGATTCTCGAAATCCCAATGGCCACATCCATTTTTCAACTCATTTGCAACCAAAGTCCAAAAAGTCACATTCACTGTGACCAAAATCGTGAGTTGGACTGACAAGACATAGGGATACTAATTTCACATTGACAAATAGGGATACCTTGTCAAATATATACGCTATCCTTAATTTAAGTCCCTATTTGGTAATCTTACTTTTGAAAAAAAAAAAAAAAATTAAATAGTGATTTTTACGAAAATGTGAAATTGAAAAGTATGAAAAAAAATTAGATTTACGTCTAAAATATTTTATTGTGTGAATTTGTGATTGAAATGAGTTTGTAAAAAAAAAATTTGAAAAATATAGATAACAAACAGGAGCTTAATACTGAGGATTTGTTTGGCAATGGCTGATTGTGAGATTAAAAAATTATTTATAAATGTTTGAATATTTTTTCAAGAAGAATTTTATTTGGATAGAAGTGCTTTTTAAAAAAAAATTAATCTAACATAGCTTCTTAAAAAAGAAGCATGATCTACCAAATGATCCCTAAAAAATATACTATGTGAGAATAAATGCATTATCTCTCCGTCTCGCTTATGTAAAATCTTAATTTTCTTGGCTAGAATAAAAATGCATGGTCTCTCCATCTCGCTTATGTAATGTAAGGGCTTGTTTGCTGCTGATTTTCCTTCCAAAGAATTGCTTTTTGAGCCGTTAATTTCTGACCGTTAGACACAACAATCTGTCAGAAATGCTGATTTTTTGACTGTTGCCTTCTTCAACGGTCAGAAAAGCCATTCTTTTGGACATTTTAATCAGCAGCAGACAAGCTCTAAGCCTTTTGTCTTGCACTTATTTTGCCTTTACGTAAATAATATGCCATCGATATCATATTAAAAAGATCGAGTTTATAATAAGACATCTAAAATTTTACGTGTTAATTATTATTATTATATTTAACGAATGTGAAATTTTACTCATCGAAATATATTCTATAATTAATTATTAATTTTTATTTTGTTTAACCTTAGGATTTGAAATATCAAAATACAAACAAAAGTGTGGGGATAGGACAAAGAACAATGCTCCTGTAATTGGGCCTGAGACTGCACAACCAGAGTCTATAACAAACAAAAAAAGCCCTTTAATCAATTTCAATCCATAGCCACAAGCTAGTAAATCCAATCTGGATAGGCCAACTTAAACGTAATTTGTGGGCCCATCTTGGCCCTCCAGAAGGGGACATTTGATTCGAGGATAAATAAGTACTTTTCAACACTTGGCCCACGCGTGGGCCCACAGTTTCCATAGCCCAGGTGACCATCAGAACCTCCCTACCCTACTTATGTGACCAAACGTCCTGTGCCACCTCATTTATTATAGAGGTCATCTGACTTTGAGAAATATTTAATTTTAGTCGGTAAATATTTTTTATTCCAAACTCATCACTGAAGTTTCAATAGAATTTCACCATAATATTCCATTGCAAAATTTAACTTCATTTTCAACACGATAGACATTTTTATGTCAATAGTTATTGAAGTCGATTTGTTGCATTAGCTAGACAATGATATAAATTGAAGATTTTAATACAAAAATTGTACTCCCTCTGTAGTCTATAGTCAGGTTTCGTTTTTCTTACGAATTAAGAAATTTTATTTAATATTATTGAAAAAGTAATTTTTGTCTAAAATTTTCCTAATTTATTATTTTTTAATTATCAACAATTATTAGTAAATTGATTATAATCGGACAAATTAATAAGGGCATAATAGTAAACTATCAAAATAAAACATTCTCAATAAAGAAATATGACTATATAAATGGGACGGAGGGATACTATTGTATTTTTGGAAAACAATGATTATGTAAATAAAAGTCACTTTTTTTCAATTTACGAGTTACAATTTCAATGTATAAATAAAAAATAAACAAGTTCCATCGATGACCATATCGCTCATGTAAGAAACGTCGTCTACCATATAATATTAATTTTTGTAACTCAAACTCGATTATTGGTGTTGAAATAAAATGAAATACAAACTTCAGTGATTTGTTAGGAAACAATTTGGTGACTGAAATGGAACTTGGATAAAAGTTGGGTGGCCTCTAATGTTTCTAAATTCTAACCCCACTTTTTAACAGTCCGATCGTAGAAAGCGAAACGCCTCTGGCTCATATTTTTCTCTCTCTAAATAATGACGTTGTCACTCTTCACTGCACCGAATACATGTATTTCGCGGGGTTTTTTTATAGCTCTATACATACAGGTTGTATCTCTCTGTATGCTGATACTTTTTCTTTCTTCTCCGGCATCGAGGAAAGTGCTTCATGCAATTCCAAGAAGATTTCTTGCTTTATCTGGCTCCTGTATTCTTTGCGTTGAGTAAGAACGTTTTTAATTTATGTCATTATTTATAATTTTTGGTTAAAGAAGATAAATGGGTTTTCAGTTTTCAGTAAGCGTGTATGTGGGTTTGCATTTTCTTGAACTATTTTGTAGTCAGTGTTGTAGAAAATTGGTAAATGTAAAAGCCTCAACACATTTCTTGAAGTTGATTTTACTCAAAAGTTATTGTTCGCGTGAACCCATTTTTTTTTTTCCTTCTTCTTTTTATCTTTTGGAGATATATTAGAGTGCTTGTGCGTTTTCTTGTTGATTGAGCTGCAATTTTTGGGATCTGTGTTTTTCGTTGTTTAGGTCTGAATCATTCGCATTACGATTTGTAATCTTGAAGAAAAATCAGTATGGTCCACACTTGCGTGTTACTGTTTTTAGCTTTGTTTTCTGACCCTTTTGAATTTTTAAAGAATGTGAGATCTGGATTTAACTTTTTGGGTTCAATGGAAAATAATTTATTCTGGGAGTCCGCATAGTAAATCCATTGTTATGAATAAATTGCTTTTTTGCAAATTGTAATCTTGAAGAGAGTTTAGTCCTGGAACCAACTGGAGGAAGAATCCGTGTATCTAAGTAACTTTTGGGGACTTGATGTTGATTATTACTTGTCTGTAATTGTTTTGGTAATCGAGAACTCCATAATTTTCTAGTCTTCTGTATTTTGAGGAGAAAGTGTATGGACTTGAATGGAAATTGTTGAATTGATATTGTTACTTATCTCAGGAAGACAAGCAGACTTGTTTGTGACTGTCTTTAGATGCCTAGTTTCATATTGAATCAACAGGAAAAAATTTCTTCACAGGTAAGTCAGTGGCTGTAGGTGTGCACCATGCTATCTGACATTAAACCAAAAACTACATGCACTTCATCTGCTAGGGAAATGCGTCGTAGTTTAGAGCAGAGACGGAGGTCAATACCACAGCAAACCTCAGATGCTGTGAAAGAGAAGATTCTACCACCCCGGGCTGATACAATTTCACAATATCGAGATATATTTGGATCAGGGCATTCATTTGGCCAACCATACCGTGGTTTGCATAGAGAATTAAGACAGCGTGGAAGCACTGAGAATGTGATCCAATTTAGGTATTCCGAGAATCAACAGACGACACAGCAGGGGAGTAAGATATGTAAAGATGATGAGCTGGTAAAGCACATGTCGAATTTACCTAGCTTTCTCCAGCAGGTAGAGAAAGAAAAAAGTGTCCAAGAAAAGGCATTGAATTTTGGAGTTCTTGATTGGAAGCGATTAGAGAAATGGAAGTACAATGAACGTATGCCTGCAAAATCTGCAAAATGCCACAGGAAAACATCATCATTGGGCAATAATTCCTTGTTTATAACAAGTGGACCACCTAAAATTAGTTCACAGCTGAGAAAACAGCTAACATCACACGGTTTACATCCTCTTTCATCATCACAGGGAAAACAACCCTTGTCTCACAGTTCACATTTTGGTTCATCACCTTTGAGAAAACAATTCCCATCACAGAGTTCATATCTTAGTTCATCTCAGGTGGAAAGAAAGACAGGAGGTATTGGAGAGTCCACAGGAAACAGCACATTCAATCAGAGAGCTAAGCCTTGTGGAAGGGATCATTCTGAAATAAATATGAACCGTGGCAAGAGTAACAATTCGGTGAAAAATATAGTATTGGAAAAGGAAGCTTTGGCCTTGGACCAGGCACCTAAAACAATAATTGTTCAGGAAGGGAAGAGTAAGATGCGATTCAAAGATGAAGTCAACCTTACTCCTCAACTTGGCACTGTGGAGGCACAAAACATTGTACTTCTAGTACCCAACCATTTCCCAAAGATGAGTTGCTCAGACACTTCGCAGCTTACGGAATCCAAGATGTTAGATAGACAATTGCCACAAGGATATTGGACCAGATTTTCTGATGGCTTTTCTCCTCAGGAGCCTCATTCAGGAAAATTTTCATCCGACATTCCACATTCATGTCCCTTGTCTACTAGTGCTACTGTCGACACCGAGTCTGGTATGGAACCACCTAACTTGGTCAATGCTGAGGCCATGGACTCAGAATTTTGCACGAGTGCAAATCCAGATGACATAATTGTCCCACCCATAAAATGTGAAGCCAAACGTTCATTTTCAGTCGATGCTTCCAAGAGAACGGATGCCAATGCTGAACAGAAAGCTGGGGAAGGAAGACATCCATCCCCTAATCGCCGCTTCAGCTTTAGCCTTGGGAAGATGACCAGGAGCTTTAGCTTTAAGGAGAGCTCTGCGGCTGCACAGTTGAGTTCTACATATACTGCTCCGAAGTCCGGCCCAGTTGTATCTGAGCTTTTGTCTAGTATGGAGAGCTACGATAAAGTCAAAGAAGCTGCTAGTAGTCGAGGAAGGTCTAGCCCTTTAAGAAGGTTACTGGAGCCGTTGCTGAAGTATAAAGGAGCTCATTCAGCTGAGATTGTTCCTCCACCAGATAGAAACTCGCATTTCATGCTCTCTAAGCCCATGAACCCCAATGGACCAATTCAAGACAGGAAGCATGAGGTGTCTACTTTTCAGGCTCTTCTGCAGCTTTCAGTGAAGAATGGACTCCCTTTTTTCAAACTTGCAGCTGATAATAGTAACAACGTGCTGGCTGCTACTATAAAGAAGTTGCCATCGTCTGGAAAGGGTGATTGTAGCTTGATTTATACATTCTACTCTCTTCATGAAATCAAGAAAAAGAGCATGAGCTGGATAAATCAAGGAACAAAAGGTAAAAGTTGTGGATTTGGCTATAATATCGTTGCCCAGATGAAGATTTCAAGCTCTTATCTCCCTCAATTAAATTCTAAGGACTCTAGTCAATGCGTGGTAAGAGAATGTGTCTTGTATGGTGTTGATCTCAGCCAGGTGGATAAGAAAACACCTGAGATTTTGCTTAATAGGGAGATTGCAGCAATAGTTATAAAGAACACGTGTGAGAAGCTAAAGGATGAAGATTTGAGCGACAAAGGCAGACCATTCAAGTATGGAGAGTTTGCAAGGTGTGGCTCAGGAGAAGATGGGAACCCCAATAGCACAGTAGTAATTCTTCCTGTTGGAATTCATAGCTTACCAAATAAAGGTGCACCCTCGCCATTAATTAACCGATGGAAATCTGGTGGATCGTGTGACTGTGGAGGCTGGGATGTTGGTTGCAAGCTACAAATCCTCGCTAACCAGGAAAGATGCAGCAAGATTACAGGACAATGTATGCACAGCTTGGCTGCAGATCGTCTTGATCTTTTTGTTCAGGTAGCGTTTTATTGATTCAGATTTTTACTTATAGCTCTTGTTGAGATGATAGAATATAATTGTGTCCTGTGCCTATTTACAGTCTGAAGAGCAAGGAAGCAAGCCGATTTTCAGCTTGGAACCAACAAGCAATGGATTTTACTCTGTTGAATTCAATGCATCCATTTCTTTGCTAGAAGCATTTTCTGTATCTGTAGCCATCATAACTAGTCGAAAGCTATCTGAAATCTTAGACGTGAATGATCTGTCAGAAACTGCACCTTTATCAGAAGGCACGATTGGACAGGATAAGGTGAAGTCACAAACCACACTCCCAGTGCATGTAAAATATGTCACTTGTCCACCCTCCTCGCCAGTTGGAAGGATCTAGGCAGAAGCAAGGGATCCAGCTTCCAAGGCAGTTCGTGTGCAAGCTAGGAAAATTTTTGGGAGCCTCGGTTTTACTCCTGAAAAAGTGGGAACCTTATGCATCGATTATCAGGCTAACCATCAAGAACGAGTATCCACCTGGGTGCGAAGTGGTGTCCTTTATTCCCCAATACGTACTCTATAATTTGGCCTATGGAGCCTAAAGCTTCAACCACGGCACCAAGGTTAGCAGTGAGTTGGCCTAGTAGCTGACTTTAGCGTTTCTGTACAAATCTACATCATCATTGACATGTCTTGTTCATCGAGCCTTTCTCTAAGCCGTGCCCAGATCACAATATTAAGACATTTGTTTTGGGCATCTGAGGCAGTAGGTCTTCCTCTCTAAAGAGATTATTTTCCTAAGCGATAGATATTAAGTGAATTTACTTTTGAAAACAATTGTGAGTGAGAAATATTGCACAATATCTGTATTTTGTAATAATTGTTCTGGTATGTAAAGTTACATTTCATGTAGGGAATAATATGAGAATTTGAGAGATACAAAGCGAGCATTTCCCTGCTTCATAGATTGCCATGGGAGGAATACAAGAGCATACAAAAATTATTTCTTTCCTTTTGTTTGAAAGATAAGAGTATTGCCAGCACGATTAGAGGAAATATAGCAAACCTTCACAAGCACTAAAAACTAAGTTTTGCACATGGTAAGTCAGGAGGGATTCAAATCTTAATACGCCAGTTTACAAATCAACATATGATGCATGATGAATTGACATTAACCATTGACCATCAATCCTCTCAAACACGTTTGTGGCAAACTGTCTTCCCCAGCTACTGCCCTTAGTCTTCACCATTTCAATGCATGTCACATAGCCTACGTCCCCTCTAACATGAACCTGAACGTCCTTAATCTCAATTTCTAGTGGGAAGTCATAGTCGGCCCATACAAATTCCCAGCTTCCCATTACAAGATCATGACCTGATATGCCACTCACACCAGGGTGCACAACGCAGACATGATCACCCTTCGACCAGAGAGCCTGCATAGAAGCTAAATCCCCATTTCTGAATGAATTATAAAATCTAGCATTTGCTGCTAATACTGAAGCCTTGCTGTCCTCCTGGAGAAGCTTAAGGCTATCCCTGATTTTTGCGGCCTGGGAATAATTCTCTTCGTCAACAGCAATCTGTAATTCACGCTCTAAAGTCTGCTCGTTTAGTAAGATGCTTTCACCACTTGGGGTTCCACCGTAGTCCTCACTTCTAACTCGACATGAACTCGACAGACATGATCGGGAGGCTTTCCTCATGGGTACTGCTCTGAACAAATACAAAATTAGGACATATAGCAGCTAAAAGCAAAACTAGAAACTAGAATGAAACGCAATAATACATAGGGACATGGCATAAGACAACGAGCTACGTGTTTCAACTTTCATCAAGATTCTAAGTACAATAGACAGACAAACATATTTTTTTCCAAGACAACTAGAAATTAATAGATCAACTTAGATAACAAACGAGAGAGGCCACAATATCTCAACGCTTATTTACTGAAGTTGTTATGACAGAAAATAAATAACTGAGGAATGTAAATGGAGATCAACTCCAAATTTCAATTACCAATGCAAAATCTATAGCTGTTATCATTTCAGCATAGCACCAATGAGAAAGAAATAGAAGTGATCGACAAGAGTTCAAGACAAAAGGCATCTACATAAAGAGAAAATACTTCAGCCTTGAAATGTTTTCTTTTATTTGCATGCAAACATCTTCCCCGTTCCTTGTTGGCGTTAGGATATTAATACATCAGCCTTCAAAATCAGAAAATATATTACAAAACATAGGGGAGAGCCAGGTGGGTCAGGATTCTTTATCATTGCACTTCTATTTTCCCCACCAACATTTGACATAATCATTTCATGGCTTCCCAACCAGCAAGATATTTAAAAAGCAGGCTACTGTATAAGAACTGTAGACTAACAAACTCAGCAACAAGCTTTTTGTTTGTGCACAGTTAAGCAACATTCATAACTGGTGCATGGGACTTTAATTTCAAACAAACAAACAACTTACTGACCATTATATGTTGCAAAGTGGTGATCATGGCAACCTCGAAAAAAGCTAGCTCCTACTCCAAAACTGCCAGCAACAACTAAATAGCATAGCTTCTGCTGATTGGAACGGAGGATTCCAGTGCTATCGATGCAGATGTGAGATAAACACTTGCGATCTCTACTATCAAACTTTCCCTGAAAATAAAAAGCTTTAAGAATATGACACTATTAGGAAAAACCTCTTATAGACTACCAGCAACATAGAGCATCTACCAGAAACTCTTTATTTATAAAGAGCATCTTATGCATTATGGAGAGTATCTTTAAATTTAGATAGTCAAATTTTTTACACACTTCAACAATGCTTTCTATTTTGACTTTTTATTTTGCTTTTCTAAAGAAACATATTTGATTTCTCCTCATACTTTAATTTGACAAAAATTTTTATATGTCACTGACTTTAAATAGTTTAAGAAGCTGATTATTGAAACCCGTGAATTATTAAATGCAATTATTGTACATTAAGAATAGAGAGTAAGTCTATTTTAAAATGTTAGAGCATCTCCAAGAGACTCTCATTTAAAAAGAGCATCTTATGAATAATAGAGAGTATCTTTAAATTTAGAGAGTAACTTTTTTTTATGCACTTCTACAAGCTCACTAACTTTTTATTTTGTTTTTTTCAACGAACATTTATTGATTTCTACTCATCGCTTTTTAACATAATAATTTTACATGTTAATGGCAATCAATTCAAATGTGACTTGAATAATTTGAATGGTAGAGTATTGAAATTTGTAATTTATTAAATGCAATTATTGTTAATTAAGAATAAAGAGTTGAGTTTTGAAGAGACGGTTACACTCTTTATTTTTAAAAGTAATAGAGAGTCTTTTGAAACTTTTTTTTTAGAAAGTATTTCGTGTTTAGAAAATCTCTTAAAGATGCTCTTAAAATAGAGTCTTTGGAGCTTATTTTTAAGCATTAGCTCTACAAAATAAAGAGTATTATGTATTTAGAGAGCCTCTTGTAAATGATCTTGCTTTTTTTTTTTTTTTTTGATTCATTTTTTACCAAACTTCAACTATACCCAGGTGAGGGTTCCATTTATAAGGTTTCCTTTCCCTTACTCTTCTTCTTCTCCTTTCTTTCTTTCATTGTCATTATTAAAACAGCAAATTTTAATTGTCAACACGCTAATTGCAATTATAGCCACTATATGCTTTTAACCTCCCACCCACACCAAAAAATAAATGAACAACAATAATAATCAATAATAAAGTGAGTAATATAAAATTATAGGCATTTAATCACATATATCACAAAAAAATGCTTCTGTTGGTATTTAATCACATATAATTACAGAATCAAGAAATTCATAGACAGCTCAAACATAAGGGTGCTTTCGGCAGCAAAAAACCAGGGCTTCAGAATTGCAATAAGGAATATGATTCCATCAAATTCAAATAGAATTATTTTCGAATCCCAATTCGAAGTGGCTGCCAACATAACCTCAAATAAAATTAAAACGAGAATTTGAAACAAAAAAAAAATACTTTAAAATCGAAAACTGAAATGAAGAACCTCTGCTTACATTTTTAAAGAAAATAGATCGATTCAGCTGAGGATTGATAGAGAGCGCATAAAAATTCGATGCCTCCATTGTTTGCTACACGGTAAAAATCATCAGGTGCAATTATTAATGGATGATTGGAATTGAAAAATACGAAAACAGAAGAATAATTACTGATAAAAAGAATTTGGGGCTGAAATTTTTACATGATTTGATTTGGTACAGCCGATTGTCTGCAGCAGCTCGATATGGACAATATTTGGACTTATCCAAGTGATAAAACTGTGAAAATTTGAGTGAAAAAATGATGGTTAGGCTTTGGGCCGTATTGCTCATTGGGCTAGACCCAAACAATATTAGCTATGGGCCTTTCCCATTTCGAAATGGAAACAATACATGGTTGAGGAAATTATGCCACACACCTCATTTTCAATAATTATTTAAAATATACTTTAACTTGGTTTTTTAACTATTAATACTGTTTTTTTTGTAGTAAAACCAAAAATATGATTACTTAATCTAATTATAGTAGCTAATCTAATACCTTCAAAGGCTCCATCAATCACACCCCTTAATTAATCTACCTCAAACGCGCCTCTACCTAAAATATCACGGTATCCCCATATTTCCCCTTCTTCTCCTCAATCCCCAATTTCATCCCCCTTTTCTCTTTTCTCAATTCAATCACAGAGAAAGAAATATGCCAAACCCCTTCGTCATACCGCGTCTAAATCCCTTATATCGCACTGTATCACAATCACCGTATCACACATATCCCCAATTTGATTCGATTCTTCCGTTGATTAGGATATCACGTTCGGTTAAAAACCCCAGCCTCTATAGAATAATATGCATTCGAAATCACAAAGTCCCTAATTCGATTACTGAAGTTTTCCAACATGGATTCCAACAAAAAGGCAAGAGGCTCGTTGAAGAAGAAGTACCAGGTCACAGCACCAAAAAGAAAAAAGATTGTAAACAAAAACCTGTCACAGGTAATATATATGTTGATTAACTCTATTTGTTTCATTTGTTGTAGTTAATATATTTTTTGGTTGTATATGTAGGATTGATTGGTCAGTTAATGGATATTTTTTGATTAGTACAGTAACATTATATATACAGATGCATGATCTGATATGAACATAAATTTAGAAATTCTAGATTTTTTTGTCATAAGCAGTAATATTAATGTTAGGAAATGTGGGTCAAGCTCTAGTAGTTAAATACTAAGTGTGATGTAGAGTATTTCCATTGTATGTTGTAGTGTTAAGTCTTTGGTTAATTGGAGTTTACATTTCATTATCTGCATAGCTATTTTGTTTACATAGATTCACATTTAATAACATGAAGGATGACTTTTCACATATTGTTTTAAATTTGAATACATTTTTGCTTTATCTATAATCCTACTGCCATTTACATATTTTTACCAACATTTTCTCTAAATGTGAACAGACAAGATTGCAGACTATACGTGATAAGGTTTGCCGAATACATCCTAAATGGAGTTACTTATAAGGCGTCGTGGATGTTAGACCCAATCAAATATAGAACCAGTCTAGCATCTCAGCTTCTCAAACATGGATGTGAGAAGGTGATTGAAGCATACGACACCGACTTTGACTTGTTACCACGAAGCGTGAGGCGAGACAGGAAGATAAAGGGACTGACGATCGAGTAGTTCAGTAGTCGCATCTTGTTTATCCTTTTGGAAAATAAAAGATATCCCGGAGCCTAGTGCATATGATGTGTTCATGTGGCGTTGTTAGTTTTCAGTTTTTTGTTGTGATTTACCGTGCCCAGTTTTATATTCTGTGATGTCGTGAGAACGGCTATGCCATGACATGTGTTTCTTTTGGGTATGTTAAATTAATAAAAATTTGGGTTGTTCTTAGTACATTTTTAAGCAAATATATATTTTAAACGTGACTCATGTCTCATATTGTGGGACATTGCAGCTGGTACAGGTGATTGCCCAAAGGATGGTCAACAGTTTTTTCATTTGTTTCACTTGTTTCTAGGAATCTTTCTGACTTTCTTTTCTCAGAGTTCATCACTCGTTCATCACCGATTTTGAAGTTGAAACATAAGAATGTATGTATTTATTTGATTCACGATAACTCAAAAGTCTTTTACAGTTTGCTTCAAATTATGGTTTAAGTTTTGTTTAAGGTGTCTTAGACCAAAAAATGAGAAGTTAATATTTTTAGAGTGCATTTTCAACCCTGTAATGAAATTACAGTAACGACTAACGTCGACCTCCAGTTCTTTCGATATCATATCTACAAGATTCACATAACTGCAACCACAAGGAACAAGTAGACCAAATGTATCTGTTCCATGACTAACAAATACGTTTACTGCATCCATAATTCTCTACAAGGATACAAAAAATAGTATTGTCAAAAATTATGTACAAGTACTCTTATATTACAAAAAAGAATTCGTCGACTACAATCGGTCACATTCAAGATATAAGTAAGCATTTATATTCCATGTAAATGGATATTTACAGCACCAAATCAGTGTGTAAGATCAGCAACGTTACAGATACATCGAAAAGTTAATTAGAAGTGTTGTGACAATTCACTAGAAAAAAAAACGAACGTGCATTCAGCTCAACGGTTTGCTTTTGTAACTTGCAAAAATGTAAGTAAAATAACTCAATTGTTTGGAAAAATGTTGCAAGTTCATTACTGATGAATTAAAGTGTTGGAACCAAAACAATGACCAGTTGCTTGTTATTCGATCTCAAATAACAATTTGGTATTCAATCTTTACAAGTGGAGAATCCGTGCTGTTTTATCGAAACATAAAATAAATAAAATCAAGGTGTATATATGTTTGCTTCAGAATGTACTAGGATCAGCCCATATTGGTTGCTAAAATTTTGGTTGCTTCATCGCAACGTTACATACTCATGGCAATCAGTCGTTCGAATAATTTGAATATATGCAGATCATCAAGGGACGGTCATGCTATATCTAAAGACAGGGACGTTACATACTACGATAATATACGAACATTTCGAAATTTGACATATGAAATGAAAACTGATTACAGGTGACAGGTTTCTATCCCGGTGATATGAAGATTTCTGGTGGAGGAGACGATATGGCTTCAATGGAAGAAAACCGATTACAGGTGATCAGCGAGGTTCCAATAGGTTGTTTGTCTCTTGCTGTGTATTTACTCCACGTTCATCATCCATATGACAACAGGTATTCATCCATGTATTTTTCATTTTGGAAATGGAAAACTGATTATGGTATGCATTTATTAAAAACGTGTGAAGGGGTCATCCATTACTTCCATCAGTTACAAATTAGAGATTCCAATGTCAAATATGGTAACTAGTATATTTGGACATATTTTCCATTCAATCCAGTATATCTGAGGTAAACTCACGTCACATGGTAATATGAGAATTACTTTTTTTAACTGATGCATTCATGAAAAAAGCCCTACATGGTTCCTATTTTTAAAGTTCACATTTCATAAATAACAAACTTCTTAAAATATTTCAAAAATCAGGTGCTAAATAAATTTATTAAATATTAAATTATAATATATTAAATATTAAATTATAATATAATATATATTAATTATTTACACCACCCCATGACACCTCACCCACCCCATCTCCTCACTACACCACTTCCCTCCATCTCCGGTAGGGGTGGGCACGGGTCGGTTCGGTTCGGTTCGGTTCGGTTTTTTTCGGTTCCAAAAATTTTCGGGTATTTAGTAAATGGACCCGTCGGTTCCAAATATAATTTTGGAACCATTCGGTTTCGGTTCGGTTCGGTTCGGTTCGGTTCTATTCGGTTCCGTTCGGTTCCGTACTATAATTAAATTTTTTAACATTTAAAATAATACTACATAAATATACCTTAAAGTGGATACCAATATTAATAACAAAAAGTAGATACAAATACCAAGTTCAATCTTAACTTTTACAAATTAACGTAATCTAATTTAATAACATATAAATAATAAGTTGTCAAATACAAATACCAAAAAGTAAATATTACTAATAAAACTTCGATATTCATATCAATAATTCATTTGTTTCAAACCTTCAAATCTACATAAAAGTGAAATATAAATTAGAAGTCACAAATATAAAATATTTTAAAGTATTGATAATACTTACCAACTATTTAATATAATTATTAGTTGGTTGACTTTCCATACTAACTATTAAGAAACTATATAAGAAAAAATTGAAAAAAACACAACTAACAAATATAAATAAACTCTAAATTGTTCAACTAATAAGATTTAATAAGAAAAAAATTATTAATTTGTTTAGAAAAAATAAAAGAAATTAATTTATCCAATAAAAAAAAAAGTTCGGTTCTTATTCGGTTCTTCGGTTCTTGGTCGAGAACCGAGAACCGAACCAAACCATTCGGTTCTCGATTCGGATACCCGTTCGGGTATTTCATTTTAAAAAACCCGCTCGGTTCGGTTTGGTTCGGTTCGGTTCCGGTTCGGTTCGGTTCGGTTCGGACATTTTGCCCAGCCCTAATCTCCGGCACCGGTCCGGCCACTGCTCCGGCGACGGTCCGGCCACTTCTCCGGCGACTTCTCCGGCGATTTTAAAATTTTCAGAAAATTGAAAATCACGCCCCCCAACCCATGGATTGGTCACAATCGGCCACAAACGGTCACAATCAGTCTCAACGAGTCACAATTAATCAATCACAAACGGTCACAATCGGCCACAAACGGTCACAATCGGTCACAAATAGTCACAATGAACTACCCGGTAGTCAAATCGCGATCTGTATCAGAAAAGTTCGCCGACACCACCAACTTCGGTTGCAGCCTTCAATGTGACCAACTGTGACCAAATTTGTGTTCAGTGTGACCATTTGTGACTAATTTTGTGTTAATTGTGACCGATTATGACTTGATCATATTCAAGTCACATTCGGTCACAATTAACACAAAACTGGTCACAATTAGTCACAGTACACACAAATTTGGTCACAAATGGTCACAACGAACAAATTCGCTCACACCACGGACTAGCACCACAATCCACCACCTGTCATCACCACCATCACCTCCAATTGGAATTTTTCTGTGATCAGATTTCTTCCTGTTATTAGCATGATATTGCAGATTTCTGCCTCTATAAATTTGATATGTTTACATGTTTTTAAGAGAGATCATCTCCATACTTTTGTTGAAAGTGAGCAAGAACTGACAACTACAACATCAAACTTGTCAAAGACATCCACATCGAAGTTTAACAAATCACCTGCGAAATTTGAGTGTTAAAGAACTCAAAATTAGTTGCCTAACTTTGATATTCAAAGGGCTAATTTGTTAGGAAACAAAGAATAGATAAAAACGAATCACATAAGACACTTGGCTAATTCCTCAGTCACTGGACGGTCATCATTTACTGTGAACCTCGGATTGGGTACTAACCCTGTGAACCTCGGTCATCATTTTCCACCACCACCACCACCGCCCAAAAACCATTGCAAACGACACCACCAACTACCAGCAAACCACCCACAGCGGTGATGACGCGCAGTTGCAGCAACGACGTTAAAAAGAACATCGACGCTCAGATCGCACCGACGACAACATTCACTTCGTGGCTGCAGACAACTCTCACGGTTGCCGGTGGGTAGTGGAGCGCATCGACCACCTGTAGCACCAACCACCGCCACCGTTCACAACGCCGCCATCTCCGAACAGTACCAACACCGACAGCTAGGGTAATGGGGTTGGGAGACGAAGCGGCAGAGCTGTGCAATGGATAGGTAGCAATTGATTCGCCGGTGATTCTCAAGACGGCGACGAGCTAGTAGGGGAGGCGACGGGTTGGGGAATTAGAGAGAGGGAGGCGACGGGGGAAGCTTCTGGAGAGAGAGAGAAGTGGGTTGGGAGAAATTATATGTTGTAATTAAATTTTTATTAACTGTAATTATTAAAACCTAATTAAGACCTGATTTTTGAAAAGAAAATTAATACACCTGTTTTTTGAAAAGGAAACTTTAAAAATAGGGTTTTAGGTAATTTTCTCTTTCGAAATTCAGTTTGTCCATAACAATTATCAAAAGTGGAAATTACACAAAATCATACTTTAAGTATTCACCCTTCTAAAATCAGATTGGAAGTTTGATATTTCCAAAATCAGATGTTTTTGTTAATTAATATATTATTATTAAATAAAATATATTATTAAATTAAACCAAACCCTATCTCCCTCCACCCACCTCTCATTTCCCCCCAAATTCGTCTCTCTCTAACTCTCCTCTAGCCGCCATAGTCCTGTCTCTCTCTAACTCTCTTCTCGCCGCAGTTCTGTGCCTCTCCCGTCTCTCTCTTCGCCGTACTTCACGTCGTCGTCGCTCTCCCGTCTCTCTCTTCACCGCACGCGACATCGCCAAGAAATCTGGCCTCGACGACTGGTCTGTTGAAATTTGAGCGTCATTGATCTGCATTGTGGTGGCTGGTGATGGAGGCCAGTCTCCAGCGGCTGCGCCGGCTAAAGCTCCGCGCGCGGCTAAGGTTTCTACTCCGCCTGCTGCTTCACCAACAAAGCATAAATCTCCAGCTCCAGTGGTGGCTCCTACTTTAACTCCTGCGGCTTCAGTTCCTGTGAGTTCACCGCCGACAGTTTCCACACCGGCTCCTGTAAGTTCTCCATCGACAGTTTCCACTCCAGCTCCTATAAGTTCTCCACCGACAGTTTCCACGCCTGCCCCAATGAGCTTGCCTCCAGCTCTCGAGCCAGTCAACTCACCACCGCTGGCTGCTCCAGTCGAGTCTCCACCATCTCCTGCTTCCGAAGCGGTCACACCACCAGTTGAATCTTCTCCACCGCTCCGACTTTTGTCCCTCGAGTGAAAATCCGGCAAAGGCTCGGCTTACAGCAAGAAGCATACTTTTCCTGCTCCGAATCCGGAGCTGATGAGCCCACCCGCACCTCAAATCGAAGCATCCTGTACTGTTGTGGATGTGTACAGTGAGGTGGTGGTGGAGGTGCGCGGTGGTGGAGCAGATCTGTGGTCGCAACGGCGTTGGCTTTATTTCTAATCTATCTATATTTCTTCTTCATCTTGTTTACTGTTGTGTTGGTGATTGTTGGTGCGATGTGGGTGGTGGTGCCGGTGAGGTGGTGGTAGTGCTGTGGGTGCGATTGTGGTGTTGTGGATGCGATGGTGGTGTCCCGATCTGTGGTCGAGGTTTTGACTGTAATAAAAAAAAATTTGCGATGGGCTGATTTGTTTGAAGTGGTGGCGACGGCTACGGTGTGACTGTGAGTTGGTGCCGGCTTGCAGGCAGCTAAGGCTGTGTTTTGTTTTTTTTTTTATGGTGGTGGTGTGGTGTGGTATGGTATGGTATGGTACGGTGCGGGAGGCAGTTGTTTAAATTTGTGGTGTAATTTGTGATCAAGATCGGTGGTGGGGTGTTTAATGTATGTGACCACCTATTTGGACTAATATGACCTTAAAATTCGATAATTTATGACTAAAAATTAATCTGCGACCAATAAATTTGAAAATATGTGACTGATAGATAATTGTGATATGTAATTTTTTGATCTTTGACCAATAAAATAATCTGTAACCTATAAAATTATTGATTTGTGATCTCGAAATAGTTCGTGACCTACAAAATTTTTGATCTGTGATCGATAAAAAATTTTGACCTATAAAATTTTTAAATTGTGACCATAAAATAAGTTGTAACTTATAAAATTTGTGATTTGTGATCAAAGAAAAATATGTGACCTATCAATTGGTGACCGATGGACAAATTGTGACCTACAAAATTTTTGAATTGTGATCGTAAAATAATTTGTGACATGAAAATTATATTTTGTGACCTATAAAGTTTTTAATTTGTAACTTTGAAATAATCTGCGACCTACAAATTTTTTGATCTGTGATCGAGATAAACAAATTGTAACGTATAAAATTTTTGAACTGCGACCTTAAAATAATTTGTGACGTAAAAAATTATGATTTGTGGCCGAAAAATACGTGACTAACAAAATTGTGAATCTGTGACCATATTTTATAAATCTGTGACTTATATAGTTAATTAATTAAATCGGAGTTGTTGTCGAAGTTGGAACAATTACGGGAATCGGAGTAGTCGCTGGAACAAAGATGCGGTGGAATGATCACCGAAATAGTCGTAGGAATATTTGCCGGAAGCAGGGCAGTCGTCGAAACGGTTGCCGCAAAAGTTGTTGAAAAGTTGTCGGAGAAGACTGGTGGTCGGAACGATCGCCGGAGTAGTCCTCGGAGCGGTAGGGGTGGTGGAGGTAGGGGTTAATTATATTATAATAGAATTAAATATTTAATAAATTTATTTAATAATTTATTATTTCATAAATAAAAATATAAATAAAAAAAATCTGATTTTTTAAATTTGAAACTTATTTTCTTATTCTTGAAATGACACATACTTAGAGTGTGTTTGGTATGGATTTTTGGGGGAAGAATTGATTTTTGAATAGTGATGATGGGAAATGTGTGGTTGAAAAAGAAGAAAAAAGTATTGATGTGATGGAAAATATTATTTTATTGAAGAATGTGTGGTTGAAAATGAGAATTGATTTACTGTAGAAAATGAGAATTTGTACCAAACAAGCTCTTAACATTTTATAAATGAATTTTTCCCTTATCAAAATGCATCTCCTTTGGAAGCTTGTAGTTAAAAATGATGGGATAGTCTATCCGTTACATTTATTTTTCTCTAGAATGGAAAGAAATTTGTGCGCAAAGGCGTCATTCGAGAAATTATCCTTTTTGGATTTTACCACTTTGTTAGAGGAATACATAAAGTTGAACATAGTAAAATAAAAGAATTGAAAGGTTTCGTTGAAATTGCCAACAGATAATTTGATGAAAAAATTGACTTTATTTAAAACAACTCAATGATGAAATGTCATGTGTCATTATATCAAGATGAGAAACGCAAGTTCGACCCTAAAAACACCTAGAGGGGATGAATAGGTGTAATATGCGGAATTAAAATCTTATTAACTAATTAACAACAAGTCACCAATTAATTATCTTTAGATGGTTAATCGTACAGTCAGTTTAATCCTAAGTTTAAATACCATAGATCATTCATTCGTAACATAAAGCAATAAATCAAACACTAAAATAATCACGGAGAAGTCCAACTGGGAAAAACTCCGGGCACTTTGCTAATCAATCAACTATAAACGAATTTAACAACTTACAATCTACCAGACTAGACGACCCGTACTATCGATCACCCGACTACACTCCTCACAGCTCTCTGTGGATCCCGTGCTCTCCTACACCAATCCTCAGCTGCTATTGCCAAAGCTCTCCATGGAACGAGCGAATAGCCGAGACAGTCGAACGACCGTGGATCGCTGAAGCGAATGAGGGGCAACAGTCCATCGAATCAGTTTCTGTTTTTGTAGTTCGAGCCAACCCTTAGCGACAGTCTGGCGAAAATTCGCTCCATTTTCCTCTTTATTCCAAACTCGAAATCTTAGACCTATTTAACTAACTTTTAAACAAATTGCACATTACTCCTTGAACTTTGACACTCTATCAAATTAAATCTTTTTGTTCACAGAATTAACTAATTACAAAATCAACTAAAACCTAACACAATGATTATGGCACCCTCATTTTAAAGTAAAGATGGTTCAAATCTGATTGATTTTCAATCAGCCAAAGAGAAGTGGGCTGCTCCATCTCCCTCCAAATCAATCAATTCAAAATGAATATATATAATATGAGGACACACAAAGTTGATATGAAATGTCACTCATGATGTGCACTGCATTTTTGTACCCATTATGATAGTGGTGTGTTATTGCTCCTCCTTCGTTGATAGCCACTTAAGCGGCCCAAAACCTACAAAAAGGTGGCGGGGGTTCTCTTCAACTGTCACTCCAGCGTGAGAGTAACTATAGAAAGGAAGAGAATTATATGAAATGTATAAAAGTACTTAAAATCTGACATCATTCCTGAGGGCATGACTCTATTTGCAGTAGATATAGTGGACACGTGTCTCCATTTCGTGGTAGTGAGTGTCCTTGAGCGTTCTAACTCTCCTAAATATCAAACATCAAACGTAATTGTATAGGTATAATACGTGAACTAGTGAACCAATCAAAAGATGTTGATTGTAACGGCTACAAACATGGATAGAGATATGAGGTCATTTGGATAAGGACGAATACACGTGGCTAATAGTTGGGCTCTACTAAACTAATCCGCCTCAACCAGTGTGCTCTCCCAGCGTGAAACAAAGACAACCTTCGGGAGAAATAAAACCGGGCAACCACCTATCCTACATGGAAGATTGCAACTATTATTTTCATCATTGCAAACCTTTGATCGGTAGGATAATTCATAGGATCACCCCAAACATAAATTCATTGAATAGTTTGTGTATATTTCTTCTAACTCATAGCTCATATCATAACATTTGACATGTGATTAAAAGATGAATGAACAATTTGTCAATGCAATAAGCGGACAAGTTTACGCGGAGTGTAATTTAAACCAACCCAGCTACACTAACTGGGCCGACGTGGCCATATGGCCCCCTATCACGAACAAGGCCCAGCATTTTTGAATTTAAACTGTGCACGACTCATAATGCCTACGATTTGAGGGTTGATTGTCTTCTTGTTATAAGGGCTATGGACGTAATTCCCTAAAAAACAAGTGGTTAGAAAAATAAAAATGAGTTGAACAAGGACATTTTCAGTGTTCCTTAAAATCTTCAAACTGTCAAAGGGTAAGATTCACTTGGCTATTCTTTTTTCCAATGAGTATTTTTTGTGGGGCCCTTTGTAGAGCATTGGTTTAAAATAGATTAGCCGAAAATCTCTCCAATGAAGAGATACAAAGGGAATACAAATTGTATTTTTCGACAAAAAAATTATACCTTTTTTTACATCCACAAGAGACAAAAAGTAAATTTAAATCTTTCCATTGAAACGGAATTTGAATTTAGATCCATCAAGATATAAATGAGAATGCAAAAGTGCTTTTGGAAATATCAATTTACACCACGATTGAAGATGCTCTAATGCGATGATCTATTATGCAGATATCGTAGATTTTTATTGGATATGCCTTGAGATTTTTTTTTCTTCTATATGTACATAGATTGACTACTCGGGAAGAAGGAAGATGGAATTGATTCTTAAGGTTGATAGTGTTGTTTAACTTTAATAGATATGAGTTCATATATATCTTATGATCAGTGTGTACAAAAGGAGCATATATAGGCAGATGAATAATTTAACGAGTATTGATGCTCATATAATGTTATGACACATAATCGGCGTTTAGTATAAAATGAGTACATGTGCTCATTAGATCATTCCTCTATAAAGGCATATAGACCACAACATATTAACGTGTATTTATGTTAACTAGCGTGGTAAGAAAAAGAAAAAAGTATAGTTGATTGGAATAGGTGTTGAAATTTTTTAATTGATTTTAGCCAATTTATGAGATCAATAAAGATGAATGTACAACTTTGATTCACAATTTTTTTCACAGCCCTCTCATATGGGGGTGAGGCCCAATTCCACGTCGCAATCCTTTTCAGAATCGTCTTCATCTTTTTGGACATTCATTAACGAGGAATAAAGTTTTATTTTTGGCCATTTTATATTATCCAATTGAAATCAGCTTGTGATAAAAGTCGACGAAATGCGTGGTTGAAAAAATTGATAAAAATTATGATTACATAAAATGTGATTAAAATTAATTGTCTTTGACTTAAATTTTTATAACTTTTTTAGTTAAATCAAACACAAACTAAGTATTAATAATAACTATCTCATAAAATCATGCTAGAATTACAGTCTTTGTTCACAGTTTTTTCACAGCCCCCTCACATGAGAGTGGCAACAATTAATTTTAATCACATTTTATGTAATCATAATTTTTATCAATTTTTCAATCACACATTTCGTCGACTTTTATCAAAATGAAACTGATTTCAATTGGATAATATAAAATGGCCAAAAATAAACTTTTTTCCTCGTTAATGAATGTCCAAACAGATGAAGACGATTCTGATAAGGATTGCAATGTGGAATTTCACATAAGCTCATGCAACAAAAACAAAAAGTCGATTCAATATTGCAGCCTTTTAGCCTTTTTAACTCTTCCTTAGTCTCAATTTCTTTTATTTTGTCTTGGACATATGTCTTGCTCGCGTGATATCACTAAAGTTACTATGTTCTTGATTAACGAATTTTCATTGTGCACCAAATGCTATAGGTTTGTCGGGTATATGTTTCTTGAAGACAGATGCAAATTGTCGTTAATTTGTCCGGATTTAAGTTAATAAAGTACGACGGTAAATTTTGTTCCTAAAGAGAAGTTAAAATAAGTATTGACTTATGTGTGTATGTACTTTGATATTGCTTAAACATTACTTCGAAAACTTTAGGCTTGAGATTGGTACTTGAATTGCCATTTGAGTGACTCAACTATAAATCGTATTGGTGGACAAGCTAATTGACCGAATCTATTTTGTAGATTCTTAGTTGATAAGGTCAAAATTGACCAAAACTCGAGCGTGATCTTGTGGTTAGCTCAACCTTGCACAAAGTAGTCCCCATGGCACAATGAGCCGTTCGAAACTCGAGTATTTAAGTACAAGCCTCGAGCAGTATGCACAAAATCTTTTTAGATACATTTCACCAATTTTCTCTTTCTTTGTTGACTTAAGCAATGGAAGGACGACGAGAACATCTTGTGAAATTTATTTTTAGTATTTAGAAGCATATATTTGGGTTATGCTTCATTCGCCCTACAATTTATATTGTGTAATTCAAAAGGCGTTCAATAAATTTCGATACCTCCAAAGAAAAATATATTTTTTTTAAATGGACTCAAAAGGAAGAAACGAAAGTAATTTTATTCTCTTGAGACTTCAATTCTTTATGAGTAAGTTGCACAAAGGGAAAAATATTGTGATAAAATAAAATAAAATTACCCAATTAGTGCTTGTTTGGATAAAATTATAAACCGTTAGAAACATGATATAAATAAGTAATAAATGAGTGAATGATAATTGCGAATCCCATAAACTTTATTATTAAAATTAATGTTCAATTTTGAAGATTAAACCATAGATAACTTACAATGCTTCCCAACGTGCAATTATTAGTAATTAATAAGCAGGAATGACTAGGGAATTGCCCAAAGTTTCTTAAAAGAAGGAATGGGTTTCTCGAATCAAAGTCTTGACAGCGGATACTATGGTATGGACCACTCATTTGGGACCAAACGGGATAGGATTATACTACTTTGCCAGAAAGAATTGATAGATATAGTGACACATGAAGTGGTGATAGAAGATGATTGGATATAAAGCCCACCGCGTTTCAAACAGTTCAATGATAGAATGTCATGTGACATTATGTCAACTTTTTTGTTAAATTTTTCTAACATTGTATCATGATTGAACGCGTGAAAAGTATAACTCTAGTTCTAATTTTATTTGTAGTATGTAAAATAAGTTTTGAAAAACAATTAGTCCTATGATCCATTCACATGCTATGATAATATTTTATAAAGTTTGACACTTCATCGTCATCTTCAAGATGCTTCGTGTATTCTTGCAACTATTTCAAATTGATTTTCTAACCTTTAATTTATATACTTCATTTTAAGTCGACAATTTGAAATTCACCTAAACCTATAGTCGATTCTTATTTATAAGTCGACAATTAATACGAAAGTTCCAATACTTAATATCCGTAGTAAATTAGAAGTTTAGAACTAAAAGAAAAGAAACATTAACTTCAGATATCAACGGATATATAGCCATGTTTGATGCACATTCTTAAGGAAATAATGCATTTTAAATAGTGATGTGATGGAAGATAAATGGTTAAAAAGAATGAAAAGTTTTGAATTTACGTATAATATTATTTTATTGAAAATTGTGTGGTTGAAAATAAATATTGAAAGAATGCATATTTGTAAGAATGTGGATCAAACATGGCCATAAAATCTTAATTTTTATGAACTTGAGCTTCCATATTGTCGTGAAAAAAACCAACAGAACTGAAGGGATAATTATATTCACACCACACTTTTTTTATTTTTTTGTCTCACATTTTAATTGTACTTAAAGTTCTCAATCTTTATTTATTAGAGCACTTGTGTCCCTAACGTTTGTTCGTGTCATACTTATGCTCATTTTTATTAGTTAACACATCTTGTATCTGGTAAAATATATTTTTTCAAGTATGAAAACAAAATATAAGAGGTTGAAAATAAGAATACGATGAAAAAAAGTTAGGAATATAAACGTTACGACAAACAAGATTGAGGAATATATGGACATATGGTGTAATAAATAGAAATAGTGGTGTCAATATAATCACGCAAACTAGCATAGAAATAATGACCAAGAGCGCTGACCGTTGGCTAGTACCAATATATTAAAAACACAAAAATAAATAAATAATGCCCTCATGCATGATGCAAACCCGATTGGTATCAGACTAATTAAATAATCCATAATTTAATTTGAGAAGTAGCGGTGCAGGTAACCTGTAAAGGTCAAATCTATGATCATGCTTTACATGTCAAATTGCTAATAAACTAATATGTATGGGCCGGCCAGCCGGCCGAGCCGATCCACTCACGAGCCACGAGCTCGCGAGCCGAGCCAGCTCGTGGCTCCTTTGCTCATAGGCGAGCTTGGCTCGGCCCACGGCTATTTAATTTATTTATTTTTTAGCTTTTCTTAGTTTTTTTTTTTTGTTTTTTTAATGTTTTTTTCACGAGCTCGGCTCGTGGGCGGTGCCCACGAGCGCTCGCCTCCCAACGAGCCGAGCAGGCTCGGCTCATCTAGCGAGACGGTCCGCTCGGCTCGGGCTCGTCAAACGACTCATGGGTCGCTACAGTACGAACCGACTAGCCGTTCGGCTCGATTGTCACCACTATAATATGAGGAAAAGACTTGTAAATGCTCCCTCCATCCTATGAACACAAACTCCCTTCCATTTCTATAAAGATTAATAAAATACAATCAATATAGTTAGAAATAAAAAATAAAAAAATTTAATATACACCTACATTGAATTATAACTCAAATAATAATAATTCATATTTATTGATAGCGAATCACATTAAGTAGTTGTATATTAGAAAATTAAGAAATTAAATATAACCTCAATGAGGAAAGTGACATAATTTGGGATAGATAAAAAAGGTAAGCAACTCCATATTTACGGAACGAATGGAATATTAAGTAGGGTTGGGCGTAAGTTGGATTAGATTGGTTTTGAGTCCAACCAAAACCCAAACACAACACAATATGTTCGGTTTGACAATAATTCAAACCGAAACCAACTTATTCACGGATAAAACCCAACCCAACCCAACCCAACCCAACCCAACCCAAATCGACCAAACTTAGGTTGGGTTGATCGGTTTGAACTTGAGTACAATTCAAGTTGGACCCAATTAGTTTTTTGTTGGACAATCTTTTTATAGGTCGAATGGTTGGGACATTTTTCGTTGAATTTGAACAATTTTTCAAAATTTTGAAACATTTCAATTTGGATAAATTTCATTTACATTAAAAAGAGTGATTCGAAAGGCCTTGACTCAATTAAGGTTGGATCAATGGTCCGTGAGGTTAAGTTTCATTTCAATAAAATAATATAAAATTAAAAATATTGTAAAACCTATTAAATAGATTATACCATGATCAAATTAAATACACGTTAAATCAATCTAAATACATAATAAATTCAGCAAATAATACCTTGTAATTGGGAATCTTCTTCTTCAATCCAAGCGTTTAGCCAAAAACCACACCAAAAATCGAGTTGATAGGTCGATGCACGAGCAGCAACTAGAGGCGGAAGAGAAATTTGATTATTAAGTTTTAGGTTTTTTATTTTTAAGTTCTAATTTTTTTAAAAATATTTTTTCATTTTTTGGGTTGGGTTGGGTTTTAATGGATAACCCTAAATTCGACCTAAATTTTGATTTCCTAATGCGAACTCAACCCAATTGAACTAAAAAACCAACCCAAGCTGGTTGGTTAGCTTGGGTTGGTTAGCTTGGGTTGGGTAGGTTAGTTTGACTGGTTCGAAATGATTTTTCGTGAACCCTAATTTTAAGTACTAATCATTGCTTTGAGGGAATGTTTAAAATTGACTTTTTAATTTAACCCATTGCTAAGGGCCCACTTGGCAAGGTAGGTAAAAAAGTTAAGAATACTTGTGATTGAATATGTTTAAATAATTTTTTTAAAATGTTTTATTTGATTGAAAAAGCTTTTAAAAAAAAAATTGTCGTAAAACTCTGCCAAACGAACCCTAAGAGCACTAAAAAGGAAAAAAGAAAAAAATCAAAATTCCTTATATCAATATTGAAGAGTTTGAGAATTGTTCTAAAATCAACTGAAGTTATAAAGTTAAAATTGATTTTTCATTTAGAATCATTCTTTCGAAATGCACTTCAAAAATCTCTCTATGCAAAAATACCCACTCTGTTAGTGTCCATCTTGCCTCCACGACTTCTATCGTAGAAGTATTGATAAAGTTGTGGTGGTAGAAGGTGTGGAATTTTTTTATTTTTTTTTGGCCACTTTCAAAATATCTTTACAAGCAATATTCTCAAATTACAATAATGTGTAGTCAATTCACTGCTGGCGTCACGCATTTGACCGCCTCGCTTGACTTCGTTTATTGGCATTCAACTTCTATTACCATCACAAATTGCAATAGTGGGACAGACCGTGCGAAAAGTGAGCCACTGAGCTCTCCTTTTCAAATGTTTATTTTTAGGAAAAATTGCAGCTGGGGTCTCAAACCTTTTAAATTATTGCAGATTATATTCAATCCTTTTATTTTTGCGTATGGAGCCTCAAACCTTTCATCTCAATTGCAACTAGAGTACATGTGGACAAAATTCTTCCATTTCATCGTCGTCGATCAAAAGTCAACAGTCTAACCAAATTATCCCATATAAAATAATTAACCATTTGTTTGAGCCTCGTTTAGTGATTTTTAGAGAATATGTTGTTAAAACATAGGGAACAATTTTCATTTACATGTAATATTATTTTATTGAAAAATGTGTGGTTAAAAATGAATTTTTAAAAAATAAGTTTTTAATAACATGGGGCTCAAACAAGGTGTAATAAAAAATAAAAAAGCCGTTTGGTCAGACGATTGATTTTTTGTCAACTGACGATCGAGTTGATGAATTACATCTACATATCCTCCATGTGCAATAGAGATGAAGAGTTTGGGATCTCAACTGTAAAAATAAACTATTTGGGTATAATCTGCAACAGTTTAAAAGGTTTGAGATCTCAATTGCAATTCTCCATTATTTTTATTCGAACACATTTTCAATCATTTATTCTTCCAATAAAATAATTTTACACATAAATTTAAAAATTTTCATAATTTTCACATTTTTCAAAAAATTAATATTACAAAATCTATTTTTCAAAAAATGAGTTCAAACAAACCCTGGATGAGTTTGAAAAGTTAGTCCTTATTTGATCCCCATCTATAAACTCATTTCTTCAGACTAATTTTCAATCAAACATTCTTACGATAAAATATTTTACACGTAAAATTTTTGAATAATGTTATGTGACCCAAATTGGGGTTGCAACTTGTAATCACTTATCATTTAATATCACATTAACGTCACATAAATTGAGGTTGTAACCCCAATGAAACTAATTTTTTCCAACTTTTTAAACATATATTCTCCTAAAATTTACCATTACAAAACTCACTCATTTTCACAAAATTCAAATCTAATCACATATTTTTTCATAAAATAATTTTATATGTAAATTATTATTTTTTTCTATTTTTTAATCACATATCTTTTTAAAAAAATATTATTTTAAAACCCCTCCACAAAAAAAAAAAAAGTGGCTTAATAAAGCCACGTGGACCCCTATCACTGAAGATTATTAAGTTGTTTGTTGCCATGGATAGATTCTAAGGTTCCTTTTCAAATTTGAAAAAAGGACTGCTACCACCATTTCACAACTTCTCGAATTTCGAGCAACCAACATCCTGACTTTCGATCTGACCAAATTGTTCTACCAATTTCCAGACAAAATTAAATAAAAATTTTGCAGTATTGCTCCCTTATACATTGTCTATATGATTTCCAACCTATTAAAAGATAGTAAATTACTTTTCAATTTTCTACGATTTAAATAATTTATATATGAACACTGAACAAGGGCTTGGTGCATGTTTGGGGCAACTCAACTTAAATTAATTTAAGTTGGTCAAACATCATCTTACAATACATCATGAGGAATTCAAAACTTTTTTTAAACTTTTTAATAAATTATTTTATATGACTCACTGTTTATAATCTACAAAAATCTATAATAAACATACTCTTTAATAGAAAAAATAATTCATCTAAAAATCTCCATCAATAGATCCTGTTCGATTATTGATAAAATCAGATTTTTAGTAAATTTTGATAAAAATTCATGAAACATAAGATTAAAACGTTGATAAAAAATGTAGGTTCTATAATACATGTTTTAAAAATAAATTTTAGAAAAAAATGAGTATTAAAAAATGAAGGTCAAACAGAGGCTAAATCTGAAACATCGTAGAACCCTTTTATGCCTATCTTTACAAAGCTATATTTTATTTTGATCTTTGCGTAGAAAATTGAAGACACGTTTTTTTAGGACAACCACCTAATTATTTAGCTTATGGTAGAACAACGAAATTATCAAATTGCAAAATTGAACATAATCATTTTTTTTAAATCGTTGGTTTTGGTCAACTTGGATCTGTCAAAATTTTGATTTTTGAACTGAATAAAATTGCTTCAAAATAGTTTGATTTAAATTTCAATATTTGCAAATAGTAGAATCGTTTACAATAAAATTTGAAAATATATTTATTTAAATTTATCCAACTAAATAAAACTAAACACACCTCAAAGTGATTCGTCAATATTTGGATGAGGTATAAACATTTGATGATTTAGAAAAAAATTAAAGAATGTATTATTGTATTTGATATTTCTATTTTTTTTATTAATTGTTTTATACCATTTAATTATTATTGATGAAATCATATATTATATTATTATCTTTGCAGATAGAATGAATCACGTGTTACAATTGCAAATGTTATGCCAATTAATATAGATCAAGATGTTAAAATATTTCCATCATATTGTTGCTTTTTAATACTTAGAACTATAGAACTTTGGTTTGTAATATTTGTAATAATACTACTTATATTTTAAACCCAAAATTTTAGACTAATATTTATGATTTAACTTAAAATTTTCAAATCGTTTTACATGATTTGATTTGAAAATTTGTAACAAAATGCCTAAATTTAATCGTGTTTACCCCTGACTTAGTCCATGTTCGTTCAATTAAATAGTTAGATTAAAATCTAAATAAAAGAAGGCAATTAATTTTAACGTACATTTTACGAGAACTGCAATTTTTAAATTATGCATTATATCATTTTTATCAAAATTTATTAAAAAATTTATTTTATTTTATTTTTATCTAAACAAATCAGGGACAATGAAATTTAGGGCCTGTTTGGTACAAATTTTCATTTTCTACAGTAAATCAATTCTCATTTTCAACCACACATTCTTCAATAAAATAATATTTTTCATCACATCAATACTTTTTTCTTTTTTTCAACTACACATTACCCATCATATCACTATTCAAAAATCAATTTTCCCCTAAAAATCCCTACCAAACACACTCTTACATTTTTATTTTTATTTTTGACACAAAAAGTGCTAGAAAACAAGTTGCTCTTTGTAAAAGGATAAGAACTAACTTACCATTTTGTCAATGAATTGATGATTTACATATTTCCCAAATTGCATTTCCCCACGGACCCCACCCAAAGGAAAAGAATAGTCAAAATTGATTTTTGACTACTTGGAACTTATTTTTAACATAAAATACCCAAACATGACTTATTAGCATGTTTGGGAAGGATTAAAATCCAATTAAAATTGAAAATATAGTCGTTATTGGGTCCCACATATATAATAAAAGTCAACTCCAACAGTTATATTTTCAAATAGTATTTGAATTTCATTGATTAAGCTATAATATTTCTAAGAGACTATTTAAAATTGAAATACTCTTTCTTTTAAAGATGAGTAGGTTTAACAAGACTCTTTAAATTAACATTTTAAAATATTTCAATTTTCAACGATCCATATATTGTCTAATTATATTGTTACGCAGTATCAGTAATTTTAGAGTACCAGTTTATGTGATTACATTTAATATATTCAATTAAATTAATCACGTGATATTATATTTAAGTGAATTTACAGCTTTAACGTCATGCAGTTGCATCATGTCGGTGCTTGACGCTAGTAGACAAAAAAAAATAGAGGAAAATAATATAATAATTTGAAAGGAAATCGATGAAAATTAAAAAAAAAAAAAAAGGAAAAAAATAATAAACTTATATTAAGAGTAATAAAAATAAAAATTACTAATTTTACAATATTTTTAAGGATTAATCAGTCCAGCTCATTTTCGCTCACTAATTGATTTCCTATTACTTACTTCTGGTAAAAGGGAGAATTTTCATTTTCCCTCTCCCCTTGGGATCCTCGGCTGTCTCAACTGTTTCTCCGTGTTGAACTCGCGTGTATATTTAGCAAGAGAGAAAGAGTTCCTTTGAAAGCATTTTTTTCTTCCAGATTGATTTACAATATAACTTCCATTTTACCAAACAATTATTGTGAAAATTGATTGTTTTTTGGAAGATCGTCGATTTGGAAACCGGATTTTACTCTCACGGATCTTGGGAGGGTATTCTTTAGTTTATTAAGTTGAATCTTGATTAATTAACGAGTGGAATTTGAGAAGAAAAGAGAGTTCTTCTATACTGAGGACGAAGGATGTTGTAACGTAATATGGCACTGTTCTTGGCTGTTACATACATAGAAGATGTCGCTTTACATCGGTCGTGAGGCTTCAAAGGTTCGTCTTACCTCTGCACCTTCTCTCTGCGATTTTTTATTTTGATTTTAATTTCTTTGTTAGTTAGATTAATACTATTTCTGGGGGTGTTTTATTGATTTTTTTATTGTCTTTTTTTTTCCCTGTTGAGAAGCTGTGGAAGAGATTTTGTGCGGAAGTAAGCACGGAAATCAACCTTCTTGCAGAAAATTGGAAGTATATTCTAGGAGGTCTCATTTGTCAGGTTTGTGTAAATATATATTGATCAACAATCGTTGCTTTACATTTTTCGTCTCTATTTCTCTCCTATTTTTCCGTAGCCTTATGAGTTTTATGATGCATGTTAATTTGGTGGGATATTTTAAGATCTTTCGAGTAGTTTAGGATCGCCTTTTGGTGTGTTTTCGGTGATTCAAAAGGCCTTTGTTAGGTTGCTTAAGCTTTAACTATCTCCAGATTGTTCTCGTCATTAAATTCTCCTTCAACTAATTATTTTCCAATTTGAGTGACATGAACACGATGTGCTTTACAATTTAGTCTTTGGATAATTCATAATTGTGCTTTTATTGCTTGTGAAGTAGACCTAATCCGGTGTTCTCTATTCCATTTAATTTCAACAGATTACATCTTTTTCATAAACTTATTTTTGCTTATTTTTCTTCTCGATTATAATTGGTACAAATGCCTGAAATGTGGCATCTATCTTTATTTTCTTTCTTCAGTACGTACATGGACTCGCTGCTCGGGGAATTCATTATTTTCATAGGCCAGGGCCGATACTTCAGGATGTTGGCTTCTTTCTTCTTCCGGTAAGAATTATATATTTCTGTATTTTCAACGGACATTACTACTAACAAGATGCATACTTGCTGTCCGAGGTCTTCACTCATTTCAAACTTCTGGAACGATTACAGGAACTTGGGCAAGACAGAGCTTACATCAGCGAAACTGTATTTAACTTTGTCTTTCTATCGTTTGTCTTGGTCAGTTTTCCCATTTACCGATTTGAAGATTTAGTTACTCTAATTTTCGTTCTTTCAAGTCTTCCTTCATATACTAAGTATGGTTGATGCTCTGGTGCAGTGGACATTCCATCCCTTCATCTTCAAGAGCAAAAAAATTTACACAGTCCTAATATGGTGCAGGGTCCTGGCTTGTTTAGTTGTAAGTGAAAATGTCTGTTGCCATTTTTTGGAAACTTTTCCATTAATCAATAATTAGTTGAGGAGTGAAACAATTGAAAATCATTTACCCTTACTTCCAAGATGAATGTTTTTGTGGATTCATCATAATTATTGATCACTCTTTTGTTGAAACTATGGAAGGTTATTCAATCTTGTCATAATAGTTACCTCTTTGTACTTTGTTGCAGGCTTGTCAATTTCTTCGGATCATAACTTTCTATTCTACCCAACTTCCTGGTCCTAACTATCACTGTCGCGAGGTAAAGAATAATTGGAACGTTACGCTGTGCTCTTGCATTGTGATTGGAATTGACCCCTGAAGTGAGATGCAATTATTTGCTATGACTTCTCTCTCTAATTTTCACGCTAGCTGTAAAATTTATATTGGGACATTTGTTTTACATTGTAGGGCTCAAAGCTTGCCAGGCTGCCTCTTCCTGACAATGCTGTAGAATTCTTCTTAATTAAATGTAATTCAGGGTTGCATTTTTTACTACCCTCTTGTTTTCTAATTTATATTTTTCATTTTTGTAGCTCATTTGGACTTTCATGAATTTGCAGTTCATGGTGTGCTTTATGGATGTGGCGATTTAATATTTTCATCTCACATGATTTTCTCTCTAGTCTTTGTGCGGACGTATCACAAATATGGCACACGGAGGTAATTAATTGAACAATATCGAATTTTTTACACTTTTGCGTATTGGCAGGACTTGGACAATTAACCCCCATCATAATCCCCCCCCCCCCCCCCCCCACAGTTTAAGGTTCGGATCTACGCTTATACTCCCTTTGTTTCAATTTAATGGCATCATTTTGGTTTTAGGATGCTTCAAAATAATGGGTATGTAAATTGATATATTTACACTAACTTCCCAATGCTTCACTCTATCTACTCTCCTCTCTCCCAAATCAAACTAGCGGGGCTCGAGAATTGATGTGTATTCGAATCATAGGAGCTAGCAATGAACACTTTCCATTTTTGATTATTTTCAAAGGAGAAGATTATTCTCTTTACCAAACAAATTTTTTGGTGCTCGATATAGAAAGCTAAAATTGTTGGAGATTTCTCAGTGGATTTTTACCAATAAAAGTATTTAAGTTGAAATTTTATGGTGAGGCTGTGCTATAAATTGATCTATTTAAACTTTTTCTCTAAACCATATAGAGAAAATTGGAGGCTCTGAAAACTTGTGCCTAGGCATATGACATTTTTGTACCTTTTTTTCTTTGAAAAATCTTTTTAATGAAATTCAAGTTTTGAAACTTTGAGTTTTCCACAGCCATTCTTTTCTCTGTGGAGCTACATTCTTGACTCTGGCATTAATTACCACAATTATGCTTGGACTAAGTTTTATATTGTGGATGGGACTTTTGCTCTATATTCAGGTATGGGAAGATGATTTGGAGGAATCAGAGTAAAAGTTAGTAACCTTCCTAATTCTCTCTCCATGCAGCAATTTTCAGTAATTAGGATGAATTGAATGGTCATATGGAGGCAATTTAAGATAGTGACGTTCACCATGTGTTATGAGTATTCTATTTACTAGCAGTCACGTGTTTGAAATTTGTCATGCTTAACAAAATATATCAATGTCCAAGGTGTTCAAAGTTGGACTATGTTTGAAATATTGGTAAATTACGGAAACATGGGTGGTGAAGAGCTCCCATTTCTTAGAGGTTTTCATTGGGAGAAAAGTGCATCCTTCCCCAAATTGTTTAATTCACATGTAGTTATTTTTCTTGGAAAAGAAAAAATAAATCCCAATAAATCTGTTACTCTCTCCGGTTTTATGATTTTTAGGAAGTTTTGATTAAATTCTTGATGTGGTATGGCAGGTTCATTAAGCAGTGTGCTTGGTTAATTGTTGTGATTCAGAGTTTGTTGATTGTCGCGTCCCGCAAACACTACACAGTTGATGTTATTGTGGCATGGTAAATATATTAATTTACTTGCAATTTTTTATTTTGGAACTTGTACTTTTTAAAAGTGGTCTACTATCTTTCCAACACATGACTTTGATTCAGGTATACTGTTAACTTAGTCGTGTTCTTTATCGAGAAAACATTGCCAGGTTAGTGTTTAATCATTCTTTGGATAGCCATTATTTACCGTTGTTGGACACTTCACCTCTGACATTGTTTCTATTTCGTGTAGAATTGCCTGATCGCTCTAATGGAGGTACATTGCTCCCTTACACCAAGGATAGCTGGACAAAGGAAGAGAATCACAAACTTTTGAATGGGAATTCTGGAGATTCGGCTGACAGGGTACTAACATTCACCATTTTTTTTTTTTGTATTTTAGTCACTTGGCTTTTTATTGCCTATGGTGTAGTGGTTTTCTGATATTATTATGACATTATTTTCAGAGACCTAAGACTCAGAGCAATGGCAAGATCATTGAAAATGGAAATTCACTGCATATTGAAGCAGCGATCAATGGCATATAGATTATGGTTATAGAAGAGACAGCATTGCAATTATTCAAGTTGCAGTGGAGATGGCTCTCTCGGTTTACTACTTGGTCTTCGGCGAATCACATCTGCTGTTCTTCAGGACTGGTAAACCTTGTTTGTAATCTAGAAATGGTGTTTGGGTTTATGCTTTTCAATGTTTTAATAGTCCTGCTCCTCAGGTGGATTGCAAAGTGTCACCATTAAAATTCATATCTTGTCATGGACTTCCAGTTATGTTAATTGCTTCAATCATTTTTTATCTTGAGCTTCTTACATATTGGCTTCTGCTAGTGTTTCATACACTGAAATACTCTACATACTTCCTGTTAAATAGACCGAAAGGAAAAAAAGACATCGGTCGTCTTAACTGCAGATAAAGATGTAAAGGTTTGTTTATTTTATTTTATTTTTTATCATTTTTTTGGGGGTGGGTTGGTTTATAGTAGGATTTTGGTTATCGATGATCTGTGGATTCATTTTCAGTGAGTATGATGTTGTTTTCTATAGGCAACATCAGCATGGGCTGTTGATGCAATTCAGTGACTTCTGTCCCCTACCCCACATCCTACTTGTGTATGGTTTATGGTATTTAAAATGTGGAGCAAGTTTTCACATTTGAAATGGAGACCACTCCTACCAGCACATGGAAACTCAGTCCTTAATGTTTTAAGTTCACGACTGGAATTCTTAACTTAGCGATGCAGGACATAATTAACAATATAGTTTTTTTCTTTTTGAAATTGATCTCCAAAGATCCATATTCCAGTCTTCTATTGGAAGTAGTCCTCTCCAGATCTATATTCCTTGTCCTGCACTGGGTAGAACTTGTCTCTTGTAAGGTTAGGGTGCTCGTATAATTAATTATAAGTACTCGAATTAGTCACGAGATCTGCATCTTCCCATGCGAATAGAGTAAATTGGCACCAAACCCTTCTCCCATCAGAAAACATGTTTTCATCTGTTGAGGTTGTCTGATCATTTGAACATCAACCCGATGACCGGAAAATAAGGATTAATCTACTTAAATGATAGAAAGGTTGACAGATGTGCATGCAACGGTAGATGATTGAATGAAAAAGTTAACAGTGTTTTAAATTGTCCAATGATAAGATGACGTGACATTTTGTCAGGAATTATGTCTAAGACATCTGACTCTATAGCATGATTGGAAAAATAATTTATGAATGAGTTTTAAAAATGGAGGGTCACGTGTCGCGTAATGATTGGACAGTTAAAAAAAGGAAAAATGAACCAAACAGGTGTTGACACACAGCACTTGTTTCCAAACCCTATTCCCAACCCTGTCCGAGCAGCTTTATTCTTTATGAACTAATGTCGATTCAAGTAAATGGAGAAATGGTACAAACATTTAATGCAGCAGACAAGTAGATGTACCCCCAAGTGCAGATAAACAGTGTCAAGAAATAGGCTTTCTTTTCCCCGGGGTTAATAATTTGGACAAACGCTATATGAATGATTTTGAATTGGCTGAGATAATGTATCAAACTATTCGCAGCGGCTTGCTTATACTCATCTTAAATGAAGGATACTTAGAGGGGCCGTCGTCTCCAATTGTATCTATATATGATTCATACTGGATCGAACCAATCGTCGATCTTAATTGACGGCGCGATACTTTCGATATCTCTCTTTCGAATGCTTCATTTGTAAAAGGGGTCCTCTTGAATCCTAAATGGGTGGTACATATGATTACTACATCTTGCCTGCCAGCATAAAATGACTTAGCCATTGTGGACTGTCCTGATTTATCATTATTCTGTCATCAGCCTTGCCTACAAAACTTGGGGTTAATTATAACATGGGACCATCATCCTTTTCCTAGTGAAAAAGGGGATAACATAAGAATTTTCATTACATTATGTTTTGGCAAAGTCACATAATCAAACCATAGATATTGAAATATAACCAAGTTTGACAATATTAATATGAATGATTAGATATTTAAACTCAAAGAAAGCAAGTTAAAAATAAGTTTTTAAGTACAATCAAATGTGCTCAAATTTAATGAAATAAAGAAAGACAAGTATATTCGAAAATTCGTCGTCGACATAATTCTACTAAAATATCTTGATACATTATGATGCCATTGACAGCCCCATGGAAAGCAATAAAAAGAAAAAAAGAACGCATAGAATAGGGGGAGGGAGCATGGCCATATGGGATGACAAGAAAGTATACAATTTGATTGAATACGACCAATGTTAAATTATGTGCTACGTTGACAAAAATGGACCCACCCACCAACAGACCAGTTTTGTTGTGTACAGAAATTGTGCACACAGAAAACTGTCGGAACACACACAACGCAGGTGGGAGCCCCCATTTTTTGTAATATTTAGCTCCCGTTTGGCACTCATTTTTTTCTCATTCTCATTCTCATTCTCATTCTTTTTCTCTTTCTTCATTTCAATCACATATTCGATCGATAAAATAATATTACACATAAATATAAAAATTCTCCTTACTTTTTAACCACACATTCTTCCATCAATCACTATTCAAAAACACATTTTTCTACTAAAATAGGTGTCAAACACTCCCTTAATTTCACGTGGGACCCACCTCCATGTGAGTTTTCCGTTGAACTTCTGTAGGGAATTTTTCTGTACGAATGGAAAAATTCCCAACGGAGTATCATTGCACCGTTTTATACCTAATAATAATGTCGTTTAATTCTATTAACTCGATTTGATAAGTGCGTTACTAAGAAGTAATTTTCAGAGAAGTAATTTATGAAAATATTTCTAAGGATTTTGCGTGTGTAAAGTAATTAAATTGAATAATTTTTACGCAGTTCAGAATGGATCTTCCTCGTTTATTTAATTAAAGGCTGGTCAAGTAATTTGCTAAGATAGGGACTATAAAAGGACTGCTTCAATTAATTAATCCAGTCTCTGACTGAACAAATCGAATTACTTAGGATTTGTTCTTACATCACCGAATTTTTGGACATTGACCTGCCGAAAACGACCCCTGTCGCATAATTATTTATTGAATTATATAACTTTCTCAACTACATTTTCTTCTCGTTTTCATTGGAGAATGAAAATCTCGTTAGACTGAGCCTCTGTTTCATGAAGATTATAATTAAAGTTTTAATAAATTTTAATAAAAAAATTGATAAAATATGTGATTAAAAAGTTGTAACCATAAAATATATGGTTGAAGTTAATTGTTAATTTTAACTTCAATTAAAATCTTGTTTTTAGTTTTCACTAAACTGGGACTAAATATATTCACGCTATTTCTTTAATAATACAGAATGCTCGAAGGCTATGTGCCGATCCATTGGTCTTCCTTGAATAAAATAGGTGGTGGGTCAAGGTGGTCCCGATGACCAGACTCCCAACCCCCGAATCACCAATGTTAATAAGGGTAGCCCGAGTTATATCGAGTGGTGGCATCAAAGGAGTGTATTTTAGTGACTGATCCAATTCGTTTCCGTAGTACTCGATGCATGGGGTGGGGGGCGGGGGGGGGGGGGGGCAGTGCTTGGCTAGCCCAGCATTGTCTCCCAGCCCATGTTAAAACTTTAAGAGGAAATTGTAGAATTTTAATCCAAATATTAGCATTAGCCCAATTGTAGTTTGAATCTCAACCAAAGTCTAATGCTCAATTATTCAAATTGTATTAAAGATGTTACGATTATTAATTACTCTTTTCATGACATTCATGAAACGTGAATATTTTATTGTCAAATTACATATTCTATTTACTGCATGTTTGACTAAATTTACTTATAATTATTAATTAAAATTTATTATAGATAATTGTATTGATTAGAGCTAGAAGTAAATTACTTATTTTAGTAATTAGAGACACTACATATTTTGCTAAAGTTAAAAGTAATTAATTTTTTTTTAATTTCTACGTATGTTTTTATATATTACTTATTCATACTTTTAAAAAAATTACTTATTTTGACCATAAAAAAGATATTATGATCAAAATAGATAATTTACTCTAGATTCGATATTGACAATAAAAAGAATATTTGTTAAAAAATTTATTTATTTGTAAAGTAATCTATATATAAGTATATTCTTGAAATCGAGCCAAAAATGAACGTGAACTAAATTTAATTTCTCCGACCCTTGAAATTTTTATTTGATTTTTCTCCCTTTGGTTTAGATTCTCACTCACTTTGAAATGTGGTGATATAAAAGATCGATAAAAACACCAAATAATATTTCTAGACAATAACATATGGATTATAGTGATATATTATCGACTGCGTGTTTTGATCAAACTTTTAATTCTTTGAAAAGATTGGTCGTCAAAGTTACTAGAAGAGTATTCGTTAAGTAATTTTTAAAATTTTTATTGCTAGATATGTATTTTTGTTTCTTTCTATCATAATTCAATCAATTTAAATTTTTTAAGGCAAATATCGATTTTCTATTTGGTAAAAAAAAAAATACAAAGATTTAGTGAAATATTTTAATGTGTGATAACTAAACTTTTTTTATTTCATTGGGTTCCTTATATATACATTTTTTATCGTGAATGTCGTGATAATAGCCTCAGAAACTCGATTTTTTGTTTGTGAGTTCATTCGAAATTCTTTAAATTTTAGCAAATCCTAACATCATTCTTTGGTTCCGCTTCGATTGGTGCAACCTGGAGTTTAACACGACCTTAAAGAGAATATTAGCAAGTCGCATAACGTTTCAATAAAGCTAAAATGAACGTATACACTCTCGTCAAGAGAGAGTGAGGGGCAGAGAGCCAAAAAGTAAATGATGAGCAAGTCGGAAAGAGGAATTTTTATCATAAAAGAAGAAACGTGAAAGCAGAAAAACAGGAAAGTAGAGAGGGAAAGTAGGGGAAAAAGGTGACTATCTTTTGCAGGCCGGTCTCTGTACCACTGTTAGACAAAGCGAAACACGCGAAATAATAGTATATATACGTATACGTATACACACACATTAATACTGTTCTTACATATGTAAGGCATGTCTGCCTTGAAAAAGCCTGTACTGTACAGGAGTATAAATACTATCCTCGGATCCACAAAATCCACTTCCCCTTTCCCATTTCTCACATTAATTCTTCTCGTTGAGTGCTAATACTAAAACTCTTGCATCATTTGTGTGTTTTGTAATAAAAACATCCGTTTCTTGAACAGTTTATCTGAAAATTATCGCTAAATGGGTGCGCGTTGCTCAAAACTTTCCTTCTGCTGGTGGCATTCTCACCTGAAGCCCTCTGTTCTTCAATCTTCTGATCTAGGTTAGTAGGTATAGGGTACCCCCCATTTGCAAGTGTTTTATAATATGGTTTTATTTTAAGATTTTATACAATGATTTGCAGAGAATGGGGAGAAAAATGCATTGCCAAGCTTTACTGAGTTCAGCTGGGAAGAATTGAAAAAGGCAACAAATGGGTTTTCTTCAGAGAATATGGTTTCAGAACACGGAGAGAAGGCTCCAAATGTAGTTTACAAAGGCTTGCTTGACAATGATCGCTGGATTGCTGTTAAGCGCTTCAATAAATCTGCTTGGCCTGATTCTCGCCAATTCATTGTTAGTAATTAATTAATCAAGCGTTTGTGCATCTGTTCTAGTTTATTGTTTGTTTTTGCATTTTTGGACTGTGAATGTCTGGATTTGTTGAGCATCGGATTGATCCCAAGGCTACATAGCTTTCTCCACAAGAATTATGTAGTGGGCATTCTTGCATTTTTGGGATGTTTGTTATTAAGAATCAAGATTAAATTTTTGAGCTTAACGTGCAATTCATGAGTGAAAGTTTTTGTTTACTGTTTATGCTAATTTGTGATGGGTTATTGTAGGATGAAGCCCGCACTGTGGGGAATCTGAGAAGTGAGCGTTTGGCGAATCTGATAGGATGTTGCTACGAAGGGGATGAGAGATTGTTGGTGGCAGAATTCATGCCTTATGAGACACTGGCAAAGCATTTATTTCACTGTGAGTATGTACATTACATAGCTATGATTCCTGGTAGGTGATAGAGGTGGATCTTATCCGAGGAAAGAATTGATGGCAATTTTAAAACAGTAATGTTATGAATTCTCATTGAAAATGTATATTTAGGAATATATTTTGATATTTGATTTGTATTTATAATACTTAAATATCCGTTTGGAGGCGGATAGGATGGAATCAGGGATCGAAAAGCCAAATGCTTGGTTATTGAGCTAATATCACACTTTTAAGCATTCTTCGTATTGTTAAAGCTTTGGTAAAAAGTATTAAAGCTTATGATGCTGCTTATAATATTAATGATATTCACGATTAAAAGTATATTAAAGCTCGTCGTGTTGCTAATTATATTTATGATTTTATGATCCCTCCCCCCCCCCACCCCAAAAAAAAAAAAAAGGATTTTGCTCATGTTGTCTTGTGCCCAACTGTTTTGGTACGCCATGGATTATTGTTCTGTATTAATTGTTGAATTGGGATAGGGGAGAACCAGCCAATGAAATGGGCAATGAGGTTGAGGGTGGCTTTGTATTTGGCTCAAGCTTTGGAGTACTGTAGTAGCAAGGGACGGGCATTGTATCACGACCTTAATGCTTACAGAGTCTTGTTCGATAAGGTAAAATATACCGTATATATGATTTCGTTTTACCTTGTAAAAGATTGGGTATTGTCTTGCTCTTATATAAAGTTACTCATCTACAGGATGGTAATCCCAGGCTCTCTTGCTTTGGCTTGATGAAGAATAGTAGAGATGGCAAAAGTTACAGTACAAACCTAGCTTTCACTCCTCCAGAATACTTGAGAACTGGTATGTATCTAGACAGCACTACACAGTACCACATGCAAGAATTTAACTCGTTTTCTTCCTCAATCCTATCCAATGGATGAAATCATGATCATCTCTTTGAAGATCTTGAATCCCTGCAATCTTGAGCATGAAGGCTTGAGATATTATTTGCACATTTTCCATGTTAGGGTACAGCTTGTACGAAGTGTTGACTTGTTTATTTGTGTGGCAGGAAGAGTGACACCAGAGAGCGTTGTATACAGTTTTGGAACCATGTTGCTAGATCTTCTAAGTGGAAAGCATATACCTCCAAGCCATGTAAGTTCTTGATTGTTATGATCAGAATAGTAGAATCTATCTCTATCTTGGTTGATATCTTTCTACTTCCCCTGCCCTTAAAGTTTAAGTTATCGAATTATTTAATGAGCTTTTAGATAGTAAAAAGATGCAAGATATAGAGGGATTGTGTTATCCTATTTGTAAGATTAATTATACTGGAGAGATTCAAGATTGTACAAATTAGAGAGGAGAAAAGCTCATGACATACCATATTGAGGGACTTATTGGAAATAGATTAAAGAGTAATCCAAAGGTCTTGGAAGTTCGGTTTGTTTGTTGTCATCGTTGTCTGCGTTAGTTACTATTGTTCTCAATTGTCAATATTTAGTTTGTATCTTTTGCTATTCGTTAGGAGACAGTTTTTCTGCAGGATGGCATTCTTTTAAACACCTCTTGTCATGGCAAGTTTGATTAATTATAGTCTTCTTACAGGCACTTGATCTCATTCGTGGCAAGAATTTTCTGATGCTCATGGATTCTTGTTTAGAGGGCCATTTTTCAAATGATGATGGAACTGAGTTGGTGCGTTTGGCTACCCGGTGTTTGCAATATGAAGCTCGGGAAAGGCCCAATGCTAAGTCCCTAGTCACTTCTCTCATATCTCTTCAGAAAGAAAACGAGGTATGGAAAGTCATTTATCTTTGCTCGAGGTACAATTGTTTGCAAACATCTGAAAAATAATTGAAGTATTTAAAACCCGTTTCCAGTTAATTTCTAATACAGTATTTTATCTCTGGGTACTGATCTTGTTTGCTTGGAATACCGATGGAAATCAGTAATCATTGATTTTCACTTCAAATCTTTCATAACTTGTTGTCCTGCAAAATTTCTTCTTTTGATCACTCGTGAACTTTACCTGCATAATTAAAAGGAAGGTTACATCTACGATAGTTTTCATCCTTTCTTTTCCTTTTGTTTTTCCTGAGAATAGACAATAATTTTTTGTTACCAAATCGCCAAATATCAGAAAATACAAAGGGCACTACGAACTGTGGTGGTGCATATACACTTGACAATTCTCAGTAAGTCAGAAGTTTGTTAATCCTTTAGACCTGAAGCGTACTTTCTCTTTGATCTGTCAATCAGGTCCCTTCACATGTTTTACTCAGCATTCCACACGGAAATGAAAACTCCGAACAGCCACTGATGTTGACACCTATAGGCGAAGCATGCTTGAGAATGGACCTTACTGCCATACACGAAATATTGGACAAAACTGGATACAAAGACGACGAAGGGATCGCCAATGAGGTTTGCATCTTCCAAGTTATTGTTTTGCCTTCTCTGGATTGATCTGATTTTCGTACCTTTGAATTATTGCTACTTATACATGTTTCTCTCTTTTAGTATCTCTGTGATCTCTATAATCATCTGCATAATTTTTATTTATTTATTTATCTTTAATTTCTGATCTTCTGTCCTCCTGCAATTTGACTATTTACCATGTCTTACAAATCATGCAGAAACGTTGAACCAATATTATAGAGTAAAGAACTAAATGCCAACAAGTCATTCAAATCTTGCGCAAGCCAAATCAATTTGAAATACCAGAGGCTATGTACACTAGACACATGTTCAAGGTGTCGAGTCATTTCGTTTAGGATGAGATTAGATTTCATAGTACTTCGCTTTAATGTGGCACTCCAATTAGGAAGATACTTCTGTCTAAAGGTCAATAGTCATGTCTAGTTTACATGTTTTTAGATATAAAAACATGTAGGACTAGTGTACTGGCCCCCAGGTAAAAAATGATGGGTGAGCCTTTGGTGAAAAAATGAATCCCACCTATATGTGAGGGTCGAGTTGAAGACTAAATTTAAATAATAAATGTGTCCATTCTCCAAGAGATTAAGCTTATAGCTTAGGCACTTCAAATATCCTAGCAGTTATTATTAGGCAGCATTAGCAGATAGATTTTCTCACCTATAATCACCAGATAGATTTTCTCACCAATAATCACCACACTAATATATTAAAGATTCTGTCGTTGCAGCTATCTTTTCAAGTGTGGACAAATCAAATGCAGGAGACCTTGAATTCTAAGAAGCAAGGAGATGCTGCTTTCCGAGCCAAAGATTTCACAACTGCCATTGATTGCTACACAGAGGTAAGCCCTTTGTTTGCATTGACCTCTCATTTGAATTGTTCACAGATCATTGAAAATCTTTTATCAGTTCCAGAAATTACACAATTTGAAAGCCTCCCTAAATTCAAGCCTCATATTTCGATAAACTTGTTTGGTGTAAGCATCAAAAGCTATTTGGGCCAATCTGAAAAACCTTGAAATGCAAAAAATTTGCTAAATAATTCTTATGAAACGAGACATACACATATCATTTAAGCAGACATGTATCAAATTCCATGGTACCGATATCACCATACCATATTTTCCCATTTTATCTCGGATGATCAAGGAATACACATGGTTTCAGACAATTTGTTAAAAAATTGTCGTTTTTTCATGTAGTTCATTGATGGTGGGACCATGGTATCGCCGACTGTCTATGCTCGACGTTGCTTGTCTTATTTGATGAGTGACATGCCTAATGAAGCTATGGGGGATGCTATGCAAGCACAGGTTATATCTCCCGAGTGGCCTACTGCTTTTTACCTACAAGCAGCTTCCCTCTTTAGCCTTGGGATGGAAGAAGATGCTCAAGAATCACTTAAAGAAGCCACAAATATGGAAGGCAAAAGGAACAAAAATTAAAAGTGTATAGTTTCTCAATTTTTTTCCCATGTATTTAGCCTTTTAAATTCCCTATTTCAAACATCAAAGGATTATTTAAAATTGATTGCTTAATTTTGTTGTTTTTGTAAACTTCAGCTCTCTCAATTTAAGTTGTTCTGCAATTCTGGTGAAAGGCTAGCTAATTTGTATTTCTCAATTATCATGTTTTCTTGTACCTTTTTTTCTCCATACTAGTATCTCTGTTTTTGTGGGTTTGACAACACAAGTAACTTGAAAAAGTAAATTTAACGTACTTTCAAAGACAACCGAAAGCATTGTCGTTGTTTTCGAATTCCCAATAAACTCTTCCTTTATCATTTAAGAGTTGAAATTCTTCGTAGAAAATTGTGACAATTTTACAATAACTCACTGACCTTAATCCTTCTCTTTTATCCAAAATTAACATAGATCGAGATGAGCATAGAAGAAAATTTTGCAAATTTGAATCCCAACATCACATGTGATGGGCCCTGCAAATTTATCTTGATTCTTGACCAAGTAGCAATTGCAATAATTATGAATCCCATCGAATATGAAATGATAATGTTGATTTAGGTGGAAACAGCACCAAATCTTTTCAAATGCTAGTTGCCTTGAATGCTACAATTATAATCATTAACAAAAAAATCACGTCTTGGACAATTGATCATTAGAAATCAAGTCATTCAAAGTCACTTGATAAATATCTCAATAGGTCAAAACAAGGATGATTTTTTTTTTTTACATCTAAACATGATTTGGGGTTAATACCGTCAGCATTGACTTCTTAAATTTAGATTAAGCCGTCTATCATAACATAAACCATGTGTATCTATGTCGACTCCAAATGTCGGGTGCAAAAATGATCTCCTTCACATTGGCGGTCGATTGTTACCAAGCAGTTGGCCGACTAGATTAGTCACCTGCAGAAAACATTTTGACACATTGAAGAAGGGATTTATAGAGCAACAGTCAGAATAAGATTCAAGAATACAAGTAAATGGCTCAAAGAAATCGGGAGTCACTCTTTAAAGAGGGCATGTTAAGTCACACGTTCCCATTGTATGCGGAGAGGATTCTCTCAACATAACAGTCTTTAACCAAAATAATAGAATCATCAACGGAGAAGGCTCATCGACCAAAGCCTATTCAATGCATAGAAACTATGACTGTTTAAAGAATCAGCAATAAGTAACTATTATTACTCTTAACCCTTAAGAATAGGAGAAATATAGAACAAACCTTTGAAGGATGAGGTTCCAGTTCGCCATTCTTATTATTTACTAGTAGGGGTGGGCGCGGGTCGGTTCGGTTCGGTTTTTTTCGATTCCAGAAATTTTCGGTTCTTTAGTAAATGGAACCGTCGGTTCCAAATATAATTTTGGAACGGTTCGGGTTCGGTTCGGTTCTGTTCGGTTCCGTACTATAATTAAATTTTTTAATATTTAAAATAATACTACATAAATACACCTGAAAGTAGATACTAATATTAGCCCCTGTTTGGAGGGCATTTTTTTCCCATTTCTAGAAATTTTCTTACCGTTAGACATGGGGCTAGCAGAAATATTTGACCAACTTGTGAGAGGGAGGGGCCCACTAATTTGAAAAAAATGGTCAAATTCTTCATTTTTTTCTTCACAAGAATGCTGGCCAAACAGGGGCTTAATAACAAGAAGTAGATACAAATACGAAATTTGATCTTAACAACTAAACCCTAAACCCAACCATGAATGGCTAAAATATCAACTAAAGCCTAGCCCAAGACTGAAATCAAACCCAATCTAAACTAAGTCCAATAGGAAATAAAAACAAAACTACAAACTAGCCCAAAAATTAAACCCGTGTTAGGTTAAGGAATATATATATATATATATATATATCAAATAGTTAAAACAAAAAATTGTTAATTTGTTTAGAAAAAATAAAATAAATTGATTTATCAAAAAAAAATTCGGTTCTTATTCGGTTCTAGGTCCAGAACCGAGAACAGAACCAAAATTTTTCGGTTCTTCGGTTCTCGTTTCTTCGGGTTTTTAAGTTAAGAAAATCCGTTCGGTTCGGTTCCGATTCGGACATTTTGCCCCGCCCTATTTACTAGTCTCCTAAAAAGTCCGTGCTTCTATCAAAGCAGAATTCTCCACCTTCGGCTAGGCTACTTTTTTTCTTTTTTTTTTTGAAAGGTCACATTCTACTCTGGCTTCTTGAGAGTCTTCTTCTGACCTAATCATATTTCCTATCTTAGCACAATCCCAGTTCCATATAAGAGATCCTAGCCCTTCTAAGTTCCAAATTGTCCATCTTGACTTCGTTCAGCTGTGTAGTGTAAGAGTAGGCAAACTATCTGTAAATCCCATGCTTTCCAATTAAGCAAAAACTTCTGTGTGATATATATTCCCCTCCAGAGTAACACCTTCCTTGTGTTGGACTGTGCTCAAACTTTTCAATCCACTCAATTCAGCAGCAAATACTCACAGTCCCAGAGACCAGGTTGGTTTGTAATGCATCTTGATCAGCTCAAGTTTTTGTCTCTAAATAGCCGCCTGTGGATAGTAGCTCTCTTGATGAGTTCTCGGCTCTGTTTGACTCCTTTTTTGCATCTGATCTCCACATTCGTTTCCTCCAACGTTTGGGTCGGACAAAAAACTAACTCAAGAACGCAAGAGAAGTGCTTTTGACAAGAATATTGTTGGTATGTGCCATCGCACACCTCCGTTACTCTTAACAAGTCTTTTTTTTGTTCACAACTCTTGAGTATTTGAAAGCATCTGCAGAGCCAACTACAGGCACAGTGAATCTGATCTACACCTTGTACCCTACCTCAACCTTGTCCCTCGCTTGTCGATTTGCTTTGAGTCAAGCTTACTTTCGATTGGGTTATAAGTGATCGTAATAGCAAATCAAAACTTTTGCAATTCCTCCACCTTCATTATATCTATTCTCGTGACAGAGTTCCTCAAATAAGCTAACTGTCCTCATAATAACCTACAGGCCAGATACCACATTTTACATTAACTAGAAAGTCCTGTGGTCATGCACGTCTCACAAACAATAGAGATCCATGTACTAGGGGCAACTATGAATACTTGCAAAGCTGCAATCACTTTCAGTATGTCTAGGCCAATCAGTAAATTATACATCCTATCACAGGCCATCGAGCTAATGTTCAGATGGCATATATTTCAATCATCTTTGACAACATATTTTCTTGTGATAATTGTAACCTGAATCCCAAATATACTCCTTTCTCTACCTCTACTACATTCCCATTTAAAATTTCACTCATGTATCTTCATAGAGAGGTGGCATTCTTTCAAAACCAAAATGGCACAAAAAACCATATGTAAATAATCACTAAGGCACTCAGCATTTCCACATTATCCGACTGTGCAGTAACAGGTATAGAGCTGTGCAAGATGTAAAATAAATATATTCAATGAATATCATTTGCAAGGCCTGAAGCTTGTTTGATAAAACAGCACGCATACACGCCCCAAAACTAAATATATAAGGAGAGCAAAACCATCAATTCACCTGCCAATATTTTGAAACACATCGGTCAATGCAACTGTTCTCGCCCATGTTTAACTCGGATTCCTTGTACCTGAAATCGCGCGAGTTAAAATTCTGCTAAAAACATCAACCAAAATGGATCATTCTCTATAAGTGAAAAAAAAAAGTTCTAAACTGCTCTGGACTGCAATTTTCTAGAGCAGTAATTCAGTTTCATGCTTACAGAAGTAATTAAGCTACCAGTAACTAAGAATACATACTTGTTCTCAATGCATTTGTTGAAACATGTGTGCGTAAGCCTGAATAAGAACAAAGTGAACATCAAATCAATTATGCATGAACTGCAGATGGATAACATTGCCAATGTCAACAATAAATACAATGCTAACGTAATTGGTAGTTATCATGCTTTTTTTCAGTTATTGTATTCAGGCTATTTCCAAGCACTCAAACTGGTCGATTAACAAACATTAGCTGAGTAAATAATTAATGGCCGAAATTCCCAGTCGAGCAAGTTTTTGCATCCGATTAAACCCACGAATAAAACATGATTTAAACAAAATTACTGCAATATACAAATATTATTCATTCAACATTTATATGCAAAAGCAAATCCAAATGCATAAAACCCGGATTCCTACTTATTAAACAATTCCACTCTGTATTCCATCTCTTTCTCTGCCATTCCAAATATCTGCGCAGAGATTTATCAAAAAGAAAATTAAAATACCAAAAAAAAGAATGAAAAAAAAAATGGCATCGACCTAATTATTATAAGGATATATGCGTGTATTAACATGTAAGAAATACCTGTTCTTTTTCTAAAGCAGATGGGCTGTTGGTCTGAGCCATTACGTCTGTAGTGCAGTAACACAGAGAGCTGAATGAGATTGGATTCTTATCGCAGCATGAAAGTAAATAATTAGGGCTCAAAACTTTCAATTTGCCTATTTGAATTTGGTGAAAAATGACGAAGAGTTAGCGGACCGACCCGCTCATTGGTCAGCCGAAGCACCGGAGAACCAAAATATTGGTCCGGATCAATGGTTAAACGGGCGGATTGTACAAATTTAATTAAAAATATTTTTAAATTAGAAAACTTAAAAATGATGTAAATAGTAATATTTATGAATGACTTTTATATACCTTCCGTCCTAATCATTATGACAATCGTATTTCTTATAATCCTAATTCTTTGCTATAAACAAGAGTTTTTAGTTCTTAATATAATGTACAAGTTTATTTATTTTTCTCTCCTCTTTTTTTTCTCTCCTCTTTTCATAATACATTATTAACACGATCTTCTTAAAATCAAAGTGAATTAATTGGATGGTAAATTTGAAAAAAAAAAAAAGAAGAAGAAGAAGAAGAAAGAAAATAAAAAGAAAACGGGAAATTGACAAGTTGGAAGGTGGAAATTGATTGTCCGGTGGTCGGGAATGATGCTTGCTTGCTAAAATTAATTGTGAGCCTTCAAACTGGTGCGTTAGTATTCGTGTTGAAATTATATATTCTTTTCATACTTTTAACTAAATTTCCATGAAATTGTAGGGATGTCATTTGATTCGTTGGTCAGTGGCTCGGCCTGAGAAGAGTCCTAATCTACTCGACTCGTAGCTCGGGCTGAGCATATATGTGAGTGTGTGTTGTAGGCAGAAGAAGTTGCCTGCTTAGGCAGCCACGAGCCTGCTGCCATGTTGCCTCTTTTCATTATAATATTAATAGAAAAAACAAGAGTTGGCTCGGTCTAGCCAGAACTGAAAGCTCGAGTTGAACCTAGATTTTTTAGTCGAGCAAAATCTCAGTTTTACTCGAGCAAAAGCTCAGTTTTACTCGGGTCAAAAAAAGCTAGAACCATTTTTACTTGAGACAGGCCAAAGCTTTGAATTTCGACTCGTGACATCCCTATGTAACTGACATAGTCTTGCTTTAAAACTAAATTTTAATTCACGTGCCGTAATCAATATGCTCGACAATTGTTTGTAATTCACGCGTATGAAAAAAATAGAGGAATTCACATGCATATTTGGAATTTTTTCTTAAAATAATTAGTACATAGCATTTTTACCTTTCACTTTTTTGTATTTTCATCTCTATATTTATCTTTCATTGCGCAAAATGTTATTTTCATCAATTTTCTCAATTAAAAGTTGTGAAATGACGAATATATCCTTCCATTTAAATAAAATAATAAAAAAAGAAATAACTAATTACGACCATAGTCCCAATTTTTTTTAAAAGTCAAACGAGTTCCAAATGAATTATTAAATTGGTAATTTAACACATAATAAATATACTTTTCATTATTATTGTGAAAAATGTCTCTACCTTTATATTTATTTTTTTAGCATTTTCACTCTTAATTAGACATTTGATTGCATGAATCATTATTTCTATTCATTTTCATTCAATTTCCCAATATAAAGTTGTGAAATGACGATCTATTTAAATTAAAAATAAAAATTAATTACAATCATAATTAGAAATTAGAAATTAAAAAAAATTAAAAAAAAGTGCAAACGAGTTCCAAATAAATTATTAAAAAATTAGAAATTTTTTGAAATTATTTTTCTTTATTTTTCTTTTTTTATTTAAATAGGAAGGCATATTCATCATTTTATACATTTTTATTGAGAAATTGAATGAAAATGAATAGAAATGATGACCTACTCAATCAAAGATCTAATTAAGGTGAAAATGTAAAAAATAAAAATAAAAATGAGAGGTACGGACGTTTTCCACAATAATAATGAAAGATATATACATTATGTGTTAATTATCATTTTTATAATTTATTTAAGACTTATTTACACATTTTTTTTAAAAAAAATTGGGACTATGATTGCCATTATCCTTTCCTTTTCTTTTTATTTTATTCTAAACAAAATTCATAGCTTTAATTGAGAAAATGAATGAAAATGACTATTTGTGTAATAAAATGTGAAAATAAGAGCGAAAATACCAAAAAATGAAAGATAATAACGTTTTCCACAATAATATTTAAATGTAAGGACGTTATCTGCTAATTACCCTTTTCTTAATTCGGCCTTTAATCCTACCTTCATTCTGTATACAAAGATCTTTATACCTAATGCATGTTCAGTAATTAATTTATATATATAAATTTATGTAATATCTGTATGGTAATTAATATTTAAACATGATCAAATAACTTTAGATGTTCTTTTTTATAATTTGATAATGTATCTTGATGATGTCAAAAATCGTACATGTTGATCCCGAGCTTGACGACTGAGAACAAGCACGAAAGAGGCCTTCTGATACCTGAAACAAAGGCGTCGAGGTGTGTCCTCGTCGCCCCTCCGATGCTTAAGTTAGAGACAGAATTATGTGAAAAATTGTATATCGAAATATTATGTAAAACATACCTGAGAGCCTGTTTGGTACAGATTCTCATTTTCTACAGTAAATCGATTCTCATTTTCAACCACACATTCTTCAATAAAATAATATTTTCCATCACATCAATACTTTTTTCTTCTTTTTCAACCACACATTTCCCATCATACCACTATTCAAAAATCAATTCTTACCCCAAAAATCCCTACCAAACACACTCTGAATAATGAGACTAGGTTATGTATTTATAGGTGTTGGAGGGGGAGTCCTGGAAGGACTTAACTTCCTATAGCCCTAGTTATTTTAGGTGTTTGTATTGTGTTAGAAGTGCACAATTTGCGTTAGGATAAAACTTGTAACGAACTAGGGGTTTGCACTTAAGTATGACTAGTATTCTTAGGCCCGACCTCATAATGGACCCGACCTTGGAATTGGCCCATTTGGAGTGGGCCAAGATCGCTCGAGCTTGGGCCTATCGATATTTTTTCCTCATCATAGGCCCCCATGCATCCAGGTCGCAGCTAAAAGTTACATGTTTGAGCTGCGAGGTGAGATGCAAAAAGGCACAACGAGTTTAATATTTGTTTGATTTGCAATTCGTATGTAGTTCGAGTTCGTTACTTAGCCAATTTTTGGCCAATAAGCTCGAGTTTTGCATTAAATAAATAGGTCAAGCTTGCTACTTGGCCAATAAGCTCGATCATGAGTTTAACCGTGTTACGTGGCCGTTTTAGCCAAGTTCGTTGCAAGAGATAGCTTGAGTATTGTTTAAGAGCCTGTTCGAGCTGCCACATTTGGCCGATTTTGGCCTAATAGCTCGAGTCATGTTTTGTAATGAGCTCGAGGCGTGCGGACTTGGCCGATTTTTGCCAAGTAACTCGAGTCATGTTTTGTAATCACTTCGAGATTAACCCGGGCTTTGGCCAAGTAGCTCGAGATGTTTTCAGAACGAGTTTCGAGGCTTGTTACTTGGCTGGTTTTTGCCAAGTAGCTCGAGTCATGTTTAGGAAGCTTGAAAGGTAAAAATTCAAGGTGATGTGGAATTGTCATGTGTGGCAATTAAGCCCAATGAGGAATCCCAAGGACACCTTGGGAAACTCCCAAGATAACTGAAAACAACATCGAGCATTATTATTCGGGTTTGATTAAAAATTGGTCTTGAAGAAGCTGCTCAGAATGCTTGAAGTTCGAAGATGAAATGTAGATTGCTTGAATTGAGTGTGAATTGCTTGAGGTCGAGTAAAAGATGTGTTGATAGGCCCCCGAGCGCATAGATCTTGGAAAGAAAGCTTCGGGACTTATAAATTTACTTGATGATTTTTAGGACTAATTTTTGATTGAATGTACGAAGTATTTGCAAGGATGCTTACGCGGGGCAAGACTTTGAGTGCTTGCTCAAGGCGCAGATGTGCTTGCTCGAGGCAAGACTCAGAGGTGCTTGGACGGGGCAAGGCTTAGACGTGCTTGCGTGGGGCAAGGCTTGAGATGCTTGCGCAGGGCAAGGCTTAGAGGTGCTTGCGCTGGGCAAGGCTTAGAGGTGCTTGCTCGGGGCAAGGCTTAGAGGTGCTTGCGCGGGGCAAGGCTTAGATGTGCTTGCACGAGGCAAGGCTTTGAAGTGCTTGCGCTGGGCAAGGCTTGAGGTGCTTGCGCGGGGCAAGGCTTAGATGTGCTTGCGTGGGGCAAGGCTTGAGATGCTCGCGCGGGGCAAGGCTTAGAGGTGCTTGCGCTGGGCAAGGCTTGTGTGCTTGTACGAAGCAAGGCTTAGAGGTGCTTGCTCGGGGCAAGACTTAGAGGTGCTTGCACGGGGCAAGGCTTGAGGTGTTTGCGCTGGGCAAGTGCTTAGATGTGCTTTGCTGGGCAAGTGCTTCGAGATGTCATGACAAGGCTTAGAGGTGCTTGTGCTGGGCAAGGCTTGTGTGCTTGTACGAAGCAAGGCTTAGAGGTGCTTGCTCGGGGCAAGGCTTAGAGGTGCTTGCACGGGGCAAGGCTTGAGGTGCTTGCGCTGGGCAAGGCTTAGATGTGCTTGCTCGGGGCAATGCTTTGAAGTACTTGCCCGGGGCAAGGCTTTGAAGTGCTTGCGCGGGGCAAGGCTTGAGGTGCTTGCGCGGGGCAAGGCTTAGAGGTGCTTGCACGGGGCAAGGCTTTACTTCTGCTAATAAGAAATCCATGAGCTAAAACTTGCGTTCAATAATAAGATAAGATTAGGCATTTGGTTGAGCACATGATGTGTGTGAATCAAATGTTATTGTGTTTCATAACCAAATAATCATAGCATAAGCATGAGCATTGATGACACCAAAATATATACTTTTTAAAGATTAAAACACAGATCATATAATATATATTGTCTAACTAATGTCTTTAAGGATCCACAACATTTCTTTTCTCATGTATGCATGAACTAATGTTTTATTCTCAATTACTTATGACAATTGCTCTACAACAATGTAGAGAATATGGGCAAATAATGTTCCTTGTATTTTCAATTCATAGCCTTATATGTAAATCAATAAAATCATCAAAAGTTCAAGTGCTTGTGTAGCATCACAAATTAATTGCTCGGGTGCATTTCAGTGGAGACGAGTGAAATATAATTTTTTGATTTCTCCAAACAAAAATTAGTTATAAGACATAGGACAACTTTGATTGATTTTGTCATTTCATGTTTAAGTCAACTATGTTAGCCCCTATCAAACTTAATTGAAGTTACGTGCCCCTCTGTAAGCTTAGTTTGCAAAGAAATATATCTCATAGTTAGCATTTGAAAGATGAAGAATTTAGTTGGGTAATTTGTGGACGTGTTCAACCAAGCACATGAAATAACTCAATAAGCATATGTAATGGTCCAAAAAGAAAACCCAATGTCAATAAATGGGCTAACTCTCAAGCCCAAATACATTTAAGATAATTTGAAGAAATATGGGCCAAGAGAAAATAAATCTATGACATGTCCATTAGAGTTGCTACTTATTAGCCATGATAGAGTACAGGGCATGAAACCTTAGTTAATATGTGCAAGTAGGTCCAAGCCAAATCTATAGTGCAAATGTTCATACTCAGTCCATTACTTTTGGGATCATACAGAGAAGATAACAGGAAATCCAAAAGTCAATCATGCAAGAAGTGCACAAAACATATATTTACACATTTCCTAGGCTTTTCAATTACCGTAATCGTTAGAAGATTATAAGACACTTTGTGGTCGTCCTGCTGATTTCACTATGAACTGTGAGTTTGTGATATAGCAGCCAAAACATAACACACTTAAATAATCACATGGCATTGTAATACAACTATTAGCCTATTACAGAATGGATACCAATAATGTGAGATCAAACATGGAAGATGAAGTCCATGGCAGCTTAAACTTCAAGCTTCTGAACACATTGTATTTTACCAAAGTTACATAAAAACAACTCAAACTTTGTGGTAAGAGATTAAAAAAGAAAAAGAAAACCCAATCCCAGTAAGATGGACTAACCCTGAAGCCCAAATATTTTTGAGATAATTAGAAGAAATATGGGCCAAAAGATAATTAATCTATGAGCCCAACTATTTTTATAAAGTGGAAATGTAGAAGCGAGAATTTATATGCCCGTAGGTCAAAAATAAAAAGATTCAACATGCCCAAATATTTTTGAGAGGTTATGAGGGCTAATGCAAGTTCATCATTTAACACAAATTCTAGCGAGGCCCATTAATTAACCCCACCCAAAGACTCACATCTTTTTCAACTTATTTTAGTGGATGAAATAAATTCATATCAAGTCAAGAGAAATGGTACCAATTAAGCTTCGTGAACTTCCATCTTTTTTGTTAACCGCGAGCTTGCCTCTACCGTTTTGGTTTGAATTGCATGCCACCATCACCGACTTCTCCATCACCATAATGTTGACACACCGGACAAAACGAGGTCATGTACCGCCGGCCATAGTGATCGCTGAGGTCGTGCTAAACATGTACCATAATTGGAGAAAAAAACTTGACCATGGCATTTGGTCGAACACCTTCTGGGCAGTAACAAACTGATATGAATCTCCAACTCCAAGACTTCTCACCTTGAATCTTCAAGAGATTATTAAAACCTCATCTGGGAGGTTTCAAAAAGACCAAGAACAACCGACTTAAGGGCTTTTTCTTACGCTGATCTCAGCAGTGCTTGAAATTTGTTTGATCAATGGAGTCGACGAACAACATATTCAAAGCATGCCTCCTTCAAGAAGAAGATGATCATTTATCATCATTCCACAAAAGAAAAAATAGGCTGATCGTCAATTTATTCTCCTTGATCATCTTAGTTGGATTAATCATGGGCACAATTGTCATCTCTCTCTCGCACAAGCAATACATGGAGATATCCAATTTAATCCATCCAAATCCAGCAATCAATTCATTTTGCTCTTACACATGTTTCCCTCAATTTCAAAATCAAACCTGTACATATATTTATGTTTTGCTTTCTCGATGACTCAGAAACGGGAATAAATCATACAATAATTTGATTATCTTGACCTTCACCGCTTAACAAGATCTCGAGTTCTTGTTGTGATGATTTAGCTAAGATTGAATCGATGGCCGATTCTTCAAGATGGAAGCCAAATAAAAATCCTAAAAATTCTCCGCTTGGGAGCTCAAATCCCAGCAGTTTTTTTTTTTTTTTTTTTTTAAATTTTGCCGATGACCATGTGATTTTATTTTTTATTTTTTTGTGGAACAAACTTCTCCGAATTTTTTGATGGCCTTGAACGTGGTGTGAACATGGTTAACGTATCATTTCCCACAGACGGCGCCAATGATGATGCCAAAAATCGTAAATGTTGATCCCGAGCTTGACGACCGAGAACAAGCACGAAAGAGGCCTTCTGATACCTGAAACAAAGGCGCCGAGGTGTGTCCTCGTCGCCCGTCCGATGCTTAAGTTAGAGACAGAATTATGTGAAAAATTGTATATCGAAATATTATGTAAAACATACCTGAATAATGAGACTAGGTTATGTATTTATAGGTGTTGGATGGGGAGTCCTGGAAGGACTTAACTTCCTATAACCCTAGTTATTTTAGGTGTTTGTATTGTGGTAAAAGTGCACAATTTGTGTTAGGATAAAACTTGTAACGAACTAGGGGTTTGCACTTAAGTATGACTTAGTATCTCAGGCCCGACCTCATAATGGACCCGACCTTGGAATTGGCCCATTTGGAGTGGGCCAAGATCAGGACTACTAGCCCGAGTTCGGGTCAAATAGCTCGAGCCTGGGCCTATCGATATTTTTTCCTCATCATATCTCATTGTTGCTCCCGAAGAAGCACAATTCTATAGATAATATATGACTCTGAATAACTAATATTTCTAAATAATAGTTCGTTGTTACTCCTGAAATAGCATAACATTATAATTAATATTCTAAAAGAATATTGTTTGCTCTTGAAGTGCATAAATTGTAATTTTCAATATTCCAGAAGAATATTGATCTACTGCTCTTAAAGAAGTAATAATAAAATATAGTGTGCTCTCTAAGTAGCATATATTCCGAATAATATATATCTTATCGTGTTCCCGAAGAAATACAAATTAAACAGCTCAATACTAGGTTAGGGATGGCAACGGGGCGGGGGCGGGGATACCCTCCCCGTCCCCCGCCCCGTTAAGAAATTCATTCCCCATCCCCGCCCCGTTCCCCTTTTAAGGCGGGGCGGGGGTAGGTTTATTCCCCATTTAAATTTTTTTTTATTTTTAGTTTTTGATAATTTATTTTTATTGTCCATATTCATTATATTTAAACAAATAATTTTAGTTGCTATTTTCTATTAGAACTAACGAAAATGTTCATTTAAAGTATTGAATTCTTAAAAAAAAAAAAAATTTTTTTTTTTTAACGGGGTGGGGCGGGGACCCCGTTACCCATCCCCGCCCCGTCCCCGCCTCGGGGAATAATTCCCCGCCCCATCCTCGCCCCGTTATCCGTTTAAGCGGGTTTTCCTCTCCCCGTTCGGGGCGGGTCCCCGCGGGTATCGGGTTTGTCGGGTTTTTTTGCCATCCCTATACTAGGTTGTAATTTTTAAAGAAAAATAATTTTCTATATTATTAATATTCAAGAAGAATATTAATTTATCGTTCTTAAAAAGTATGAATTATAATTTTTAATGTTTCAAAAGAAAATTGACGTATTGTTTTTGAAGAAGCAATCATAAAAAACGTGCTCTCAAAGTATCACACGTTTCGAAAAATATATTATTTTGAATTCATGTTTAACTCTGAAAGAAAACTTATAACTCATGTTATTTTGACATTGATCAGACTATCTACTCGAGTGATTATTATATGATTATATAATATTTAATCATATATTTCGAAATTAAATATTGAATTATATTTTATATTGAACAAGAAGTTCAATTCGATTTTTTCGCATGACCAGTTGAACCATTACTAGATCAATAATAATGTGAAATTAAAAATTCAAATAAACATTCAAAGAAGAATCGGAAGATTCTTCAACTTTTGTATCGTACTTAAAAGAATAATGTACTCTTTTTCCCATTTTTCCCACAGGGTTTTCCCAAATAAGATTTTATCAAGGCATATCCTTTGTATAATGAATATTCGTAACACACAGACATTTAGCCTCAAAATATTACTTAATATGTATGAATATCCTAAAGAGATCAACGAGAGCTATTTTTCGAATCATCATGTTACTACAGTCATCAAACGTTGATAAATATTTCGCATGAAAATGGTGTTATTTGAAGACATAGACTTAGGCTGTGTTTGATATATATTGTGGAGAAAAGAATGTATTTTTTCAAGTGATGTAATGGTAAATATGTGGTTAAAAAATAAGGAAAAGTTTTAGACTTGCATGTAATATTATTTTATTGATGATTGTGTGGTTGAAAATGAGTTAAGGAAGAATGCGTTTTTTAAGAATGTGGATCAAACACGTTCTTAATACAACATGCAAATTTATTGATTTCTCTCTATTATGTTCTCTTTTATCTCTTTTCATAACCAAAAAACATATTATATATAAATTTATTTAGACTTGATACATATAATATGGTAGATTAGATACAAAGTTAAATTAGATTACAATATCTTTCATGTTCACATCATACTGCTTATTTAGACTTGATACATATAATATGGTAAAATTACTGATTGTCAAGGAATCAGTTCTTGATCCTGAAGCACATTACCAACATGGTCATCTACAATGAAGCACATTCTTTGTATGTAGCTTGTTATCTGGCTAATACTTCTTTAAACTCCGCCTTTTCGCTTAATTCTTCAAAAGAATCGACTAGATTTTGAAGCCTTGCAACGAATTCAATCAGAAGGGACGCAAACGTAGCTAAAGACAAAGCACTCGCACTTTCATATGTCTTGATTTCATCCTCTCGAACCAAAGATTCATCGTCAAGGGCAAAACACGAAGGCCATGGCACTTGCTTCCTTAACGTGTAAGTCGTTAAGTCTTTTGAGTCCAAATTTGATGTCAATATTGGCATTGATCTCAGATCAAGTACAGTTTCACTAAGGGATTTGAACCCTAAATGCAACTCTCGATGATCATCATTTTCAGTGGGAAGATTCTCATTATCTGCTACTTCTTGAGACCGATTTCCAATTTCCCAGGTTTCTGATTTGACTAGAAGATATGATTTTTGATCTATTTTCTTCTGCAAATGTTGGGCTGCCTCGTGCACTTGTTTGAGTATGTCATCGGAGTTCAACTTTTGCATAGCCTCGATTTTGCTCTCCAGTTCGCGTAAAACTTTTGCACCCTCTGCGCCAACCCTTTTAAGCTCGCTGTGGAAAACCTGCCTCTTTTCTGGTGGTGCCTACATATTCAATTCTTTCATTTGTCAGTAGTGAAAACAAAATATGCATAAATGAACTAAACTTTTAGTTAATTCCTTCTTGTTAAGCTATACTTTTATTTACCTGGATTTCAGAGAGGAGGCATCCATGTAGCGCCATGACCATGAATGCACAATGCCTCAATGCACCACTCACTTTGACATAGTTTCTCCATGGATAATTAAGCTTTTTATAGCGTCCATGAGGAGGTTCCCAGATAGCAAAACCAATCTGCTCAATCAAAATTCTTGATTTCTTACAAATGGCCGCTATGGATTAAACGAGCAATCAGCATCACTCTCAGTGTAAAAGCTATGTCTACTCGCTATTTTAAGTTTTCACCGTAATGAAAAAGAAGAGCACAAAGTTTTCTCACCCCTCTCACACATACAAAGGGTCTCTAAAGATCCTTTGTATATGTAAAGAGTAATGCTATTTAGCACACAATTTCATTTAATACAAAGTCAAAACATACATTTAATTGCACCTATTAAGTGTGGACACCTAGACTGGTGCTAGATAGCATTATGCAAATGCACCTGATATCTAGTCTAGTGCATACCAATGTTTGCTCTCTACTTGTTGATTCCACAACTGATCTGTAGCCGTTATATAGTGGATCATCAGAGGGCTGGTAAGTGAGGATTTTCGAGGGGATTCTTTCATATTCCACGCATTGCAAGTAGCCATTAACACAGTCTGCAGAGTTCTTACAACTTTGTTCTTTTGAGTAGAGGAAAAATACAAAATCTTTTTACTAAATTTAACCTTGAAGAAAAGTAATTTTTTTTTGTTATAAGTTTATCTAACCTTCCAAAGCTGCTGCAAGGTCCTTGAAATTCTTTACCACCAAGCGGTGCAAATCCTCGCCTGCCCATATCGGGTAAATAAAAATGTTCACAAGTAAACAGACACCCGCACCAAGTGCAATAAGTATTAACCGAGTAAGAGCAGCTTCTGTATATGACTTTGTCCTGTTTCCAGCCACCATGAGGATGCAATATGTCAATACAAATACTCGATATCCATATTCATAAGCTGCCATTGTCGGGTAGAGTTTCAAGTATGATGACAATGAGGCTGCCAAACAAGAACAATCATAGTGAGGTAGAATTTCAATAGGGATACTGATATTAGGTGCGTAGAACGGTAGAAGCGGTTAAAGACAAAACCCGTTTGACAAAGTTCTTTGAGTGACATCCCATAAAATGTGTTGTTAAAAAGTGAATAAAAGTTGTGGATCCAATAAATACATGGTTAAAAAATGAAATTTGACCAACTTATAATCTCAAAGAAATTTTTTTCAACAGGGGCTCAATTTAAATAAATAAATGTGTCTCTCTAACGATTTAAAAGCTTTTGGACTGGGTGGTTGCAGAGAAGCGTACCCATGAGGAAAATACTTATGACAATTACCACTTTCTCCAACTTTCCAGCTAAAATAGCCAACTCGCCGAAGCAAAAAGCAAGTACTGCAGCACCAAATGTTCCTAATCCGCGGTTGAATCCTTTAATAAAGGTTGCTCCTATATTTAAGGTAAAACCATGGTACAAGAAAGAAGCAAATAGCAAGATTAGCATAGCTTATAGACTGCATAAGCTGCTGCCAGAAGTAGAATCCCATGTTCTTTAGAGAAATAGGATCTCGCATTTCTCCTGGACCAGCTAAAAAGAAATTCTTTAACGAATGTAGCATACCTATGCTGAATTCAAACATAACAATGACTGTGAGAACTGCCCAGATTGAATACTGAGCAGCATCAGCAAAAGGCTCTTTCCAGAAAATGAGGAGAGATACAAGGGACAATGCTAATCCCATCTTGATGGCATACATGATTTTCCGGGGATCATTCCGGCCCATCTCAATTGCTGTCATAGTAAAATTCCCAATATCGTTCCAAATCTGTCCAAAATTTTGACGTATTGATAGGAAAAACATGCATCCGCTGGCTTCATCGTTTTGTCCTTCCAGGCTTCTGTAGCGTAGCAATCTTTCTCTGCTGTTTAAAGAACTGGCTTTAGTGATCATTGTCACTTACGAAAAAATTCTACTTCTTAAGAGTACAATTAGAATTACAATTTTACAAGGGCGGAATGAGTTTGAAAGGTTCAGAAGGTTAGTTAAAGTTAATAAAATGAGATAGATTCTTGTCCTTGTCAAAATACAATCTGAAATGGGCGGTTGAAGAAAAAACTCTTTGAATCAAAATAAATGGTTGTTTGTCGTGGATAAGTAGTTCAATCAAGAGCAAGAGAAGAGAAGAGGCCAAAATGGATGATAATATTGTGATAAGATATTTACGTGAAATCATGCACATTTAACAATCACATTTATGGTTGGGGCTGGGGCTGAGCGTGGGTTGTATTGGATTGGTTTTGAGTCCAACTCAAACACAGTCAAACGTGTTCGATTTGACAATAATTCAAAGGGAAAAAAAAAATCATAAGTCAGGTATTAAATTTACACCAAATCAATTTTCAGATATTAAGTTTAAAAATTCAAAAGTTAGGTGTTCATTCAATATTTTAATTTTAAATAATAATATTATCAATTTAAATTAATCTACTCACACCCACCCCCATCAAACAACCGTCCACACCCCACCCCACTCTTACCAGTCATCACACATTCTTACCGTCGTCGACAACTTCTTGAGCGACAAAATAATCGTCGCGCAGTAACAACTAAGCATCGTCAACTCAAATAATGGAGATAAAGGGAGAAATATAACGACTATTGGAGAACTTCAACTGAGCATCGCTGGCAAGTGATCATCTTCTTCAGCAACACTTAGCAATGTTAGTAAGATTTAAAACTGATCATTGAAAAACAGCCACTAGTGTAATTAGCAGAGTACTTACCGGAGCAAATAATTTCAAATTTCACCGTCGAAATTCGGTTAATTGAATTTGTGACCAATTCGGATAACTGAGGTCAAAGCAATTAATGACATGTGACCAGATCTCTTGAATTTGAGACCCGTGACCTATGCGCTTTGATACGTGATCAATTACATGTAACCTGTGACCTGTGAACATTTATCTGTGACCTATAAACATTAATTTGTGACCAATTTTAATTGATATATGACCTATGAACATTGATCTGTGACCAATTAAATTGGTCTAGGACTTATAGGCATTGATCCATGATCAATTTTAATTGATATGTGACTTAATTGAATTTGTGACCGATTCGAATAACTGAGGTCAAAGAAATTAATGATATGTGATTGATCTATTGAATTTATGACCCGTGACTTATGCACTCTAATATCAGTTACATGTAACCTGTTACCTGTGGATATTGAATTGTGACGTATGAACATTAATCTGTGACCAAATTTAATTGATCTATGACCTCTGTAAATTGATATGTGATCAATTAAATTGATCTGTGACTTATAGGCATTGATATGTGATTAATTTTAATTGATACATGACTTGTCTACATTGATATGTGACCTAATTATAGTGACATGTAACATGTGGATATTGATTTGTGACCTACATACTGTGATCTATGACTTATAAACAAATTGTGATTGACCATCACCACCTCTTACACACCGTCACCACCACAATCCCAGATGTACTTCAGACCACAGTTACCAGAATCAGATCCACCATCACCACCTCCTACACACCACCCCCCTCCATTTGCCTGAGGCCCTGAACACACCACTTTACACACAAAATACCACAAACCAGGTCTCTTCTGCTTGTAGACCAAAGTCACAAAACCAAATCTCCACAAAATACCATCACCACCTGTTGAAGAGGAAAATGATGAAAAAAAAAGCACTAGATGCCGTTTCTGATGAGAAGAGGAAAATGGGGAAAAAAAATCCATCCTTTACTTCAAAGATGAAATGTCAAATGTGGAGACATTTGTGGTTTGGGGGTAGTAGGAGTGAGGTTGGGATGGATTCACCATGGTGATATTTGACTGTGAAATCACCGACCCGAATGGTGGTGACTGGCCGCCGGAGAGAGAAGAAAGAGAGAGAGTGTGTGGGGAGGAGAGAAGAGGAGGGGAGGGGAGAGAAGAGAAGATGAGAGAGAGATATTTTCATTTTGAAAATGAGATTGGGATGAATTGGGGGAGTTTGATTAATTGTAATATTAATATTAATACTAAAATATATAATTATACATGATATATGATTAATTAAAGTTGTCACCTGAGTTTTGCACAATAATCTTCAAATACCGGCTTTTGTGTAATTTTCCCTAATTCAAACCGTAACCAACTCATTCACAGTTGAAACCCAACTCAATCTAAATCTACCAAACTCAGGTTGGTTTGAGTTGGATGATTACTTTAGACTTGAGTCCAATTCAAGTTGGACAATTTTTTTATGGGCCCAATGGTTGGTACATTTTTTGTTGAATTTGAACAATTTTTTTAAAGTTTGATACAATTTCAATTTGGACCCATTTCAGTTACATTAAAAAGGTCATTTGAAAGGCTTTAAGTCGATTGGATTTGGATCAATGGTCCGTGTGATTAAGTTTCATTTCAATAGGACAATATAAATTAAAAATATTGTAAAACATGTTAAATATATTATATCATGATCAAATTAAGCCCCTGTTTGACACCCATTAAAATTTTTATTATCATTCTTCTACTCATTTTCAACCACATATTCTTCAATAAAATAATATTTTCCATCACATCAACAATTTTTCCTTCCTTTTCAACCACACATTCTCCATCAATCTACTATTCCAAAATACATTCTTCCAAAATAATATTCATCAAACACACCCTAAATACATATTAAATCAATCTAAATATGTAACATGCATATTATACCTATTAGATAAAATGAATTCAATCTAAATACTAAAAATGATCAAATTATCCAAACTCAATACAAAATCTCACTCTTCAATCTAAGCGTTTAGTGAAAAATCACGTCAAAATATCGAGTCGAGAAGCCGATGTACGAGCAATAATGAGAGACAGAAGAGACAAGAGGCAAGGGAGAATTTGACCATTAGGTTTTAAGTTTTTTATTTTAATTTCTAATTTTATTTTTTAAAAAAAATATTTTTTAATTTATTGGGTTGGGTTTGATTGAGTTTTGATAATTTGATCACAGCAGCGAAATCGCTGCCCTTTCCGGCAGCGATTTCGCTGCTCACGGAACAGCGATTTGTTTCTTTCCTCAATAAATCGTCTTGCCGAGGAGGGGGGGAGGGGAGAGGGAGGCGGAGGCGCGGCGGCGGCGGCGGTGAGGAAGAGGGCGGCGGTTTTTTAATAGAAGACTAAAATTTGATCAAATTATCAAAATTTGATTGGTTTATGCCAAGCTCTAATCACATTTTAGTCTTCTATTTCATAAAACATAAAAGAGGCTCACACGAGTGATTCGTTGCTTGGCAATCGGCTCACTTCACTTAACACCTTACCTAGTAGTGTCATTGGCCCTTGTAAAGTATTGTGGACGACCTGATATATGTTTCTAAAAGAGGCTTAGACTAGTGATTTGTTGCTCGACAAACGACTTGCCTCACTTCACACCCATACCTAATAGGCTAATAGTGTCAAATAGGTCAAGTCGAGCCAGCCAGTCATTGGACTGGCCCAAGTAAAGTATTCCGGGCGACCTGGCTCATTTTGTTACAGGACAAACATTTCTAAGTTTGGCCCATTAAAATCGGCCCATTACACCCTGATGGCCGATACCTTATCCACATTACATTGATAGTCCTAAACCTTTGTCAATGGTGGTCATGGCTTCCTTTCATATATAGAAACAATCTCCGTCTCCTTCTGGCTCTCTGCGTGTGTGTATAAAGACTGAAGAGCATGATGTTGTCGATTCCAGTTCAACCAAGTGCGAAGAGTATTTTGGCATTCCCTTCTTTTATCTCCCAGAAGCCCTGTTTTACACCCATCAAAACCTCAATTTCATTGAAATCCAGAGCTTCCTCTTTGAATTCGTCAACCCATTTTGGCCGCAAAATTAGAGCCACTAGTAGAATTCAAAGGCTTAATGCTGCTGCCTCCACAGAATTAGCTCCAGCGGAAACCCCCAGTGAGGTTTCCGACTCTGAGCTTGTACAAACATCTGAGGTTCGACTCACTAAACCTATGTGTATTTCATTTTAGTTATTGCAACTTCGCAGTATGCATATAATTAATTAATTGTTGGGGAAACACAGTTATTTATTTATATTTGTTTAGACTTCAAAATATCCCTATGCAGGTCGGATTTTTTTATTTTATTTTTTGCAAAGTCCCAACACAATTTTAATAAATTGGTGTTGATAAACCTTGAAATCAAGACCTGCTTGCTCCAATGCTATATTGAATTGCCACATCTAAAAGCTCAACTGTTAGAGATGGGCACACATTCCTTTTCAAGTTTTCGTTTCAACAGAATGGTATGAAGGGTGCTGACAGAGAATTTTTCTTGAGACTACAGATTTGTTATATGAATTCTTATTGATAATGCTTGTGTCTAATTACTTACATCTACAAGATTGTAACCAACTTACTGGTTTGAAGTCGCTAAGTGGAGAAGTACACAAAACATTCTCTTTTTTGCATCACCCAGGGAAACGTTGTTTGCGTTTGGGGATTCTATTTTATCTTCAATCCAATCCCTATTCACGCTTTTTTCTCTTTGTTATCTATGAATTTTCAGAAGCTAGTGGAGGTGAAATCAGTGGTGAAGCCTAGATTGGTATTGAAGTTCATATGGATGGAAAAGAACATTGGTCTTGGCCTCGATCAGTTGATACCGGGCTATGGCACTGTGCCTTTGAGTCCATACTACTTTTGGCCAAGGAAGGACGCATGGGAAGAGCTAAAGACAACTCTAGAGAGTAAGCCATGGATATCCCAGAAGAAAATGATTATACTTCTTAATCAGGCCACGGATATCATCAATCTTTGGCAACAGAGTGGTGGCAATTTGTCCTAGACACCAGTATAGGGTTGTCACTTGTTTAGTCTTTAATGTAACATTTTTGAGTTTAAGTTGATTTCATACTATTGTTGTACCTACGATTCAAATTTATGCCAATATATTTGAACTGAGAAGCTGTTTAAAACATGTTCCTCTATGGTTAATTACAGTTCAACTACCAATTTGATATACTTATATATTAAGCATCATAGAACAGAAAGCATGTAAGCAAACGTTCTTATTATTTGCTTATCATTTCATATGATTATTCTTCTTCTGGTTCCTGACTTGGGGCCTATGCAGGGGCAATCCAGTGCACTATCATGTTGGGACGTATCTTTACTACGATAGAAATTTTTTTTTTTTTTTGGTGCAGGTGCTCGTAAATAGCATATTGGATACAAAAATTATCTTAAACTCAGATTATATGCTCATTTGAACATGATTATGTCACATGCTTTGTTCAAATATAAACAAAAAGAATCTAGAAACCAGAATTAAGATTTCTGGAGCTGATCTGCAGAAAGGTATTTGAATTTTGTTAAGCCTGAGAACAGGTAAGAAGTCCTGATTATGTGCTTTACATTTGACAAAAATAAAAAATAAAAAAGAACAAAGCGCCGCCCAGCAAATCCATTACATAGTTTTCAAGAAATATCATGATGAGAAAAATAAATTACTTCCTGTTTACACCAAACTCTCAAAAGTAGTTGCAGCACTATATATGTACTCTACTATAGTTTGTATGGTTGTTACCGGCCATATGTCCGTCTAGTCCTTACAGAAATTGGCGTCTTGTTGACATTCAAATGCTCTGCACCTTGAGTCCTAATTTCTTCAGCAAAGTGCTTCTTAGAATTTTCAGGCTCGGACTCCATTGTCAATCCAGTTTGAGATCTTAAAAGAAAATTCTTGTGAGATGAACAATAAGGTTTTGTGCTCCTACCTTCTAGGATATCATCCTTCATATTGGTATTCATGAAATAAGTCTCTGACCTCGGAGTTCTACTCATATGTGCAGTTTCATCATCACTTCCATCAAAAACCATCTCCTTCCCCAGTCTGCCCTCATCACCAACGGACATCTTAGTTCCCTCATCGTCGTCTGCTGAATCAGAACTTGAACCAGATAGCAATATCTTGAATTCTGTTCCATTCTTGTACTGTTCAGTCTTTCTCTCAATTCGAGAACTGAAACTGTAGTTTTGTATTGGGTGGGTTTTCTTGAATATCAGTTCAACTTTTGCATCCGCAAATCCGGCAACCACTTTCTCCCTAATAAAAATTTTAGAGTTCTTAGGCTCAATTCTTGCCTGGACGTTGGGACTGCTAGGACCATCACGATCAGTTGATTCGGACCGAGATAGTTCCACAGCAACTCTCGCAGCTGCTGCTGCATAAGATGCAGACTCATAAGCTGCTTGGGCTGCATCAACTACATCAGTGTACCTTCTCCGCAATTTCACCGAATCAGAAAAAAATTCAACCGTTTCTATATCTTCAGGCCGCATTGGCCTGTTTTCTTCTGAATTAGAGACTCCTGATGAGGTCATTGGGTATTGCTTTTGCAAATATTCTGTACCTGATTCTAGATTTACCTGAAAATAGCATAACCAAGTCATCAATAAATGTTTAAAATGTTGGATTTCCTAGAACCTAATCATAACACTATGCCTTCGACACGGAATTGACCTAATAACCACCATCAGCCTTGTCGATTTTTTTATTTTTTATTTCGGGGTATTTTGAGCATTCCATATTTGTATTAGGAACCTGTCTGGCCAAGCTTTTTGGTTGAATTTTCATCAGAAATCCTACCGTTGGGCCGCATTTTTTGACTTCTACTCTCTCATGCCGGGCCCACTAACGTTCTCTTTTTTGATTTTAATCCCAGGAAAAGCTTGGCCAGAGAATTTCTAGGTCATCTAACAAAGTGAAATGTTGTCGAAATAATATCCATACCACTGGAAGGACTGAAGCAGGCTTTTCAATTGGTATATCAATGTTGTACTCTGAACCAATCTCCTTAAGCAACTTCATTTTTTCCTCCAAGCTTGGCACCCTCGTCGACAACTTATGCACTATCTGCACATAAAAGAAATTAGCATATAATTCATCTTAGCTTTTGACTGTATTAGTATTGAAATGATACATAGTTGCCTGCCTTGGGATTTACTATGCATCCATTGCGCAATTCAGCAGCATTAGCTGCAAATTCTTTCCCAAATTGCGCTGTGAAAATTGCTCGTATCTCTTGAAGTTCTGGGAGTTCCCCGCACCTTGTGGCCGCATAAATTAAGCTTGATACAGCTTCCTTCAACTCATCAGGGCATACTCTACCAGAAAGAATAATAACCCTCTTAAATATATGAAAACGTTTCAATAATTCTTTAAAAAATCTTTGAAAAACTCAAAACCAAAAAGAAACCAACTTTTCTTTTTCTACGAGGTTGGCCCTCTCTATCAACAGATGACAATAGCCTTCAACAATAGCAAACACATCCAACATATTTTGCTCCTTGATCACTAGCTCAACCTATCAAAAACCACCGTTTCAAAAAACTCATTCAAATGAGTACAAGTACGATTGAGAATAAGTGATTACTTCTAGAGTTAATGAAATTACCCTAAGAAGAGCACTGTCGTGGTTGCCAAGTTTAAGCAACTCGACCACGTCAGACCTTGAGATGGAGTAGCGTGCTTGGCGCTGGTTCTTGAGAACCTTAAGCCGGGCAATGGCGAGGTTGAATTTGAATCTGAGTTTTGGGGTTCTGAAGCCTTTTCCAAGAACAGCTTGCAGTTTCTTTCGAATGCCCATACTTCCTAACTGTTAGAAGAATAGTGAGAACAAGAAAGAGCTGTTCGTGAACGCAGAGAGTTGGCTACAATACAAACAAGACTTGGCCGGTTTTCACCTTTCTTTGATGACACGGGAATGAGACTAATATGTGTGTAGATATGCATGAATGTTAGTTTTTGTGTATTTTAATAAGCTAATTTTTATTTATTTTTATTTTTGAGTGACCTAAAACAGGATTAAACTTGATTGGTTCGGTTCGATTCGATTTCTACTTTTTTTGCCAATAATTATCCCATCAATTCACAAAAATAATTTAAAAAGAAATTGATTGTGATGTGCCATTTTCTATGTATCTTTGTACATCATAGAGTTGATGGTTTTATCATTTTAGGCCCAATCGAATTAAGAATTTAATAAAGTAATCCAACTATCTATCTTTAAAATATTGCAAAAATCTATTTTTTTTAATTTTTTTTCTTTTTAATTTTGCTTTGATTGTGTCATTTTGGAGCACCCCAAGATTTTGATTAGTATGAAGGATAGGAGATACTATTAGTAAGCAAAAGACACTCAAATTAAATTAAACCTTAGCCTATGTTTGCTCAGGTTTACAAACGGTTTATACAAATCATTTTTTATCTGCACATTTCGAGGGGCTCGATTCACTCATTTATCACTCGTTCTATAACTATTTATAATTTAAATCATTAATAAACACTTCTCAAACATGCTTTTACTTTAGCAAACATAGTGTATCAAAGAAAATAAAGTTAATATCGTATTCACTCGCCTAAAATATTGAAGAAGACACATTTTAATTAAAAATGTCATTATATCCGTATGTTGTCACATTCAACTTGGTTGAGAAAACTACGCTATCTTATACTTCAAACTTGTCGAGTTGTTGAAATTTGTGATGAGAAATTTCGAGGAAAACTTGTGGAATGAATAAAACTATACAGATTGTACAAGAAATCTCAAAAAAACAGAACAATTAATCCAAAATGGTCCATAACAAGATGTCTAGAAGACTAGGAAGAATATAAAGTGCCATGCTTGAGTAATTCTTAAAAAAAGTAGTAAATTCGTAAAAAGATTTTCTTTTTTTCTTTTTGTGGGGATACTTTTTAAACTCTCTGTATTTAGAAAAATTGGGGAAAAAAAAATATCACATAAACGTAGTTTTCACGATATTTTAAATGAAGGCTTATGGAATAATAATGCCAAATATATAATACAAAGTGAAACGTAATATCAAGTAGGGCGGACCTACATGAGGCCCAGTGGGAACTGCTGCCCCCACTCAATTTTTAGATTTTCTTCAAATTTTTAGATTTTTTTAATTTTTTTTGTCCAGATTTTTTTAAGTTTCCAAATCTTTTTCCAAGATTTTTTAGTTTCGTACCCACTGAACTTCCTTCATGGATCTGCCCCTGCTATCAAGAGAAAGAAGTCGAATTACTTGTATAAATATTAATGAAATTTAGAGAAGATATTGCCTTACCAAACATGTCAATTTATTGTTTTATCCTTAAAGTTAGTGAAAATTAAAATTTTGCATTAAGGAGAAAACGAAACTTTCTATTATAATACTAATAACTTGTTGAACTTATTCGTTCATAAACCAGATTTACAAATTTATTGGCATCACAACAAATTAAAGGACAATAGTCAGACCTAAAAGTTCTAAACCCATTCTTGAGTAATAATCCTATTGGTAGTTTTCAATGGTGAAATAAATTCCTAATGCAATCGAACAAATTCAGTGGTAGAGATGCGAACAATATTTAATTATTTTCTTTGGATGAAATATAATATAATAAAATAAAATATGTAATACTTGTTTGAAAAATGACACAACCTTTCGTTTTTTACATTGTTACACGAAAATGTTAGTTCAATCTACAATCCACAAAAAGACAATCTCTCTATTCCTGATATTAATTAGGAACAAAGCTATGAGAAATGCTATTCATCCCCAATGGGGATGCATCCCCAATTTATGTGACGTTAATGTGGCATTAAATGATAGGTGAAATTAAATAAGTTATTTAATTTCACATATCATTTAACCAATCATTTACATTCACATAGACTGTGGATGCATTCCCACTGAAGATGGATAGCATTTTTCTAAAGCTATTGTGCCAGAAGAAAATTGCCCACCTGAATGACTTACTCTCACATAAGTGTGGGACCGATGTGGGACCCGTGTGAAACAAAAAATGATAAAAAAAAGCTTCCATTATTAAGTTGCAGATATCCAATAAAGTAGCCATGGTAAGATATAGGCAGTACAGGACATGGCCAATTTACACGGGGATTGACCATTTTTGTAAGGCTTGTCCAAAGTTCAAATTTTCTGTGACAACAATCGAGTCTCGTTTCACATTCAAGTACTTCAAGGAGAGAAGAGCCACTTCATCGACGACAATGCACGGGAATCCACACCAAGGCTAAAGCCCATGATATTAATAATACAATCCTTCGTATATCATTGACAATCAAGTACGAGAGTAAATCCTAAGAACAATCCATTAGACTCACTCCATTTGAGGTATACTCCTACATGAGAATGTTACAAGAAAAAAAAACCGAAAAAACATAAATCTCACAGCACATCAAACATTATCCTGAAACTTTTCCTAACTTTGGGTGTGTTTGAACCACATTATTTTGGAAGAATGTATTTCAAAATAGTAGATTGATGGAAAATGTGTGAATGAAAAAGAAAGAAAAGTTATTGACGTGATGAAAAATATTATTTTATTAAAGAATGTATAATTGAAAATGAATAAAAAAAAATGAGAATGAAAATTTTAATGTGACTCAAACAAGAGCTTTGATATCGAATCATTAATGGGGTCAACAAACCTCAAACTTGTTGATTGGCCTGAGCTGATTGACATAAGATCCTCTCAAAAGGTCATTGACAAAACTTCAATCTTTAGCAGGTTGGAATCTCAAATCAACAATTTTTTTTTTTCTCTGGTAGAAAATTTCGTGTAAATCTGAATAAAGCCAACAGAGGCAGAGCAGGCAAAACCTTGAAACAAATCTGAATACCCCACAGACGAGGCAAAACACTAACACTGCAACGGGCAAGAATGTATATACTCTTAACAAATATTAATGCTTGATTGCCATTTATCGAATTCAACACAGTTCAAAATAACTGAAGGGAACAGCCAACTTTATTTAAAAACATAACATTCTACATCATGTATTTGAAACATCAAATGGCAGAAAAATTATAAAAAGGTGACAACAAACCATTAAAGGTATAATAGACACGGTCACTTGTTAAAACACAGCAAGAATGATTGACAAAGGAATTCACAGTAAGCAGAAAATTAAGCAGACTGAATGGAGTTGGTAGGGTAGCATATGCAGCCATGAAAACCAGAAATTTATTATAGAAAACTACACACGCTACAAAACGGAATTCCAATAGAACATTGGAACAACATTACCAAACTATCTCCTAGGAAATTTTGCTACACCAAAACACTAGGTTGCTAGAGAATAACACTACCTCAGGAAATTAGATACCTAATTTTACAAAATGGCTGATGGATTCTAGCCCTCGTACCTCAAATAAATCTCCCTTGCATAGACAAAGGTTTACGAGTCAAGAAACCTAATCTAACGCCTACAACTGCATCAAACTAATGCATCAGGGTAACATGTACAAGTAAAATGGTTTCTTCATTTTTGGTCAAAAAGAGGATCAGGAACTGAAAAATAAAACAAGATCACCTAGACAACCAAGTTTGGAAAAGAAGAAACCACTGTTGAAGTGTGGAGAGCATCAATGGCATATTTACAGTTGTCCAGATCAACTTTAAAGGATGAATTAGCAAAGAATCCATCAAAAGCCTGGATTCCCCAATCGCTACTATTAGCACCATCATGTACGTTGTGAACAGGGCTCCTACTGCGTCTTCTCTTCCCAGAGGACTTCCACCTTAATTGACCGACCAAATATTTAGTGAGGTCCCTAGCTATCTTTAACTCCATTGACTTGTCATCAATGCTAGCGATAGAGTCGCCTAATCCAACAACAATCTTTACAGGCAACGCATTGTTATCATTGGTTTCTACATGGTCTCTATTTTTATATGCATCTGCTAGATTAATATCGGAAGAATTTTCCACACTCTGTTTCTTCTTGTAACTAGACAATATTGAGATTATCTCCTGTGTTTCCTTCAAACATTTCCAGCCATTTTCATACCATTCGCGTGAGTGCCTCAAATCCCCTGAACTGAAGATTTGCTCTTTCTTCTCTCCTGCAGATTAATTATAGGAAAACTATTAGAAACTGAAGGTACAAAACTGTACAAGTCAAATACATGGAGAAAAGTCTTAAGACAGGATTAAATAACAATAATAATTAGAAGGCTGGTTAATGATTCACACCTGGGAAATAAACCTGTAGCTCATCTTCAGATTCTTTCTTCACTACGATGCCTTCCCACCACGCATCATGCCACCATGCATCAACAATGCTTCCAACATTAATTATGTTGGACAGTCTGCCCCAATAAGACAATGGCAAGGGTCTAATAATGGTCCTTCCACAAATCCGGATTCCTAACTCATCTTCTACAGCTAATCGAGATGCCAAAACCCATTCCTGCAAAGTGAAAAATCAGCACATGATAAGCAATCATACAAAGCACGAAAACCCTTGATAAGAAAATACTCAAGGTTGTGCATATTCACCTCCAGATTTCTTGCATCATCATCTGCATCCTTGATATCTTGATACTTCACTTTGACCTTATCTTTGTGCCTCTTGATGATCAAAGCTCTGAACCAGCACCCTCTGATGCCACTATCTTGAGAAATCACTTCAACTTGAGATCCTATGGTCAAATTTTGCATACAAATTGGCAACATTGCATCTTGCCCTGATAAGGATACAGAAGAGTGTCCTCCTTTCAGTCTGCTCTTTCCCATGCCACCTTCGGAGCTGAAAGGACCACCACTTCGATCACGTAGGCTAGCATCAGTAGACTCTGTTTTGTCAGCAAAATGCAAGTTTATTTCTTTCTCTTTGGAACAGCAAAGTCTCTTCTTGGGTCTACTTCCAACAGCAACACTATGAGTTCCTTCTACCTTCATATCATCATCAGATGTTTCAAGTGGAGGGAAATTATTTCTTAGTACTTTCTGTTTCCAGTAGCCTTTAGTTCGTGTTATGTCAAATGGCTTGACATCATCATTATCAAACAGTCCAGAGCAAACGAATGGGTTCAACTGCATATCTAGGGCCACATTAAAAAATTTCTCATAATGCTCCAGACTGAGGATGGTTGCCAGTCCATCTATGCATTCGATGCTAATATCTTGAAGACAAAGAGAAAAGAAAATCTCTCTGTCATTATAGTTATGATGCAAAACAAAACCAATCTCATCAATTTTGTGAAACCATCGTACCACAACCATCTTGTTGCCTCGGGAGTCCTCATACATATCATCTAAGTAAGCAACAAGGCGTTTACCTTCTTCAGCCAACACATACACAAATTCATGAACCTGAAATTTATGGCAGAAGAGAGCATAAAAGGCTATATGATCAAAATACAAGAAACACAAACAGGCATTTGAATAAACCAATCAACTTCCATTGCTCTGAAAGAAGATTAAGAGTCAGATTAGATACTCACAGATATTTTCACACCATTGCGGCAAAAGGACTCATAGTGTGTGCGCCTTTTTCTGCAACTCCATGGCGAACCTAACCACAAAAACTCTGCCTTGTGACCCGGCTTCCACATTTGAACATCCTGAAAAAAACTAATAAGCAAGCAGATGATAAATATGATTGAACCAAATACTCTTTGATTAGAAGAATTAAGCAAATTGATTAATAAACAAAAATCATAATTTCATCAACTAACCTTGATAATATCAGTATCCAACTTGTGACTATCTTTGCTTAGCATTAAACTGTCAAATTGATTATAGGAAGGTCGTGGGTGTACATCTGAAAGTGGATTTGCAATAATACAATGAGTATTGTATAACCAAGCAATATTCGTAGAGCAGGAGCATGAAAACTATTAAAATAACACCAGCAAAGAAAAGACAAATTGCAAGTACATAAGAAAACCAAGCCTTATGCGATAAGTACAAAAATAACTGTAGCATAAAAAACCACGAATCCTCACAAAACTGAAGGATGGGGAAGGGTAAATGAATTAAAAATCTTAAAACTCTCAACAGCAAGGACTTCCTACTTGTGTTCACCACAATGGTCACAAAAAACATAACAAATAGAAAAACCTGAAGTAAAACCATGAGAGAACATTGTAGATGTTAACCTAGACTGGCAAAAGAAATTCCAAGGCTCTCAACCTCTTACTAATTGATTTTAACAATTCTGCATCCCAAATAATTGTCAGTTTTCCACAACATGTGCACCACACATACATTGACTCTGACACAGTATTACAAAAAAATGCCATGGTGAGAACACATTATTAGAGAAAAAAGAAGAGGTGCAAAACAAACGTTGCTTGCAGAAAGTGAAGTAACAATGCAAAACCAGAATAAAATTCCTGCTTTGCCCATAATTCTGAAAAAAAAAACCATGTAAAAAACAAACTTTATGTAGAGTATATATTTATGATTTCTCGTTATTATTTCTTCAAAGAAATGCATGATTTTAAAAGAAATTAATTAGAAGTCCCCAAATCAAAATTCAAACTGATTCATAAGAAGTCAATATTAATTTTCAGTTCAGTTTACAAAACCAAAGATCCTTTTTTTTTTTTTATAATCATAAGTGTCCGGGTCAACTTGCACCACCTCGACTAATCCCACGAGGCCTGAAGTTTACGGCCGGTACTTACCTCAGTCGCCATGAGGGGACTCGGACTAGTGACCATTGGGGAGCAAAACCCGAGGCCAGACCAATTGAGCAACCACAAAACCAAAGATCCTTAAAAAAGCTGTTGTCAAACTGAAATCAATCTACTACTCCTTCATAGTTGAGAAAATCCACCAAAAAGGAGAAATGTCTATATTTCCACGTGAAAAAATTTACTTTTATAAAAATTGCAAGAAACATTACTCATTAGCTCATAAAGATATTCTTTCACCATTAAATAAAAATCAATTTCTCATGATAATCCATTTGAATAAAATTGAATATGCCACCAAGGATATATTCTGTAAAAGATAGGAAGAAGGCACGACAAAATACATCATTTACCCAAATAAGTTGAAAACTGGAGACCAAAATTCCTCTAAAGAAAAAAGATGAATGCATTAAATTCATTTTGCAAGTCAAATCCTCCAAGTGCGAACAAGATCCTTCTCAAATCAATTTTCCCAAAACCAAGATCAGTACAATGACTGTAAAATCATTATTCAAAAATTACAGAATGACAGGAAACCAGGCAAAAGACATCCTCTATCCTGTGCATATCCCAAAACCCAAAATCTCCTTTGAAAAAAAAAATAAATCTCTCAGCCAACAAAACAAGGAAAAGCAGAAGAAATTACATAACAAATAACAGAACTGCATCAAAAGAAGGAACTCATAATTTCCAGTTCAGAATCTGATAGGGGAACCAATGAAATGCAACTAACCCAGAAAAGTATTATTATTTTCAGCTAGTGAATCCATAAATTCTATAATGAACCCCAAGTCAAATCTTCCAAGTGCTCACAAGATCCTTCTCAAATCAATTTTCCCAAAACCAAGATCAGTACAATGGCTGTAAAATCATTATTCAAAAATTAAAGAATGACAGGAAACCAGGCAAAAGACATCCTCTATCCTGTGCATATCCCAAAACCCAAAATCTCCTTTGAAAAAAAAAAAAATAAATAAAATCTCTCTGCCAACAAAACAAGGAAAAGCAGAAGAAATTACATAACAAAGAACAGAACTGCATCAAAAGAAGGAACTCATAATTTCTAGTTCAGAATCTGATAGGGGAACAAATGAAATGCAACTAACCCAGAAAAGTATTATCATTTTCAGCTACTGAATCCATAAATTCTATAATGAACCCCAAATTAATCTTCAACGCTAAAAGGGAAAAGTATCTCAAAATCAGAAAATTAAGTAGCACACAAATAGGCCTTATTGGAAGAAGATTTCAAAAACATTATATTTCGTAAATTCACAGAAAACAAAAGGTACACATGAAATCATCAAAAGATAATTAAGAACATTTCATAAAACATATCTTCCTAGGCGCTCTTTATGACCATTTTAGTAATTGTATTCCAGCAGAAAAATATGGAATGTTCTACATATAAACGCATACTCGGCTCTTATACCCCATCCATATCTATCAGATCTACCAAACAAAAAACCACGAAGCCCAAAGAAAAATACCATTTTGCTATTCCACTCAAAAGATTTACGCCCGAAACCAAATATAGTAACATAAGAGAACAAACCAAATCAAAATTAAAAAGTACCTGGAACTATTGTATTTAGCCAATTGATGACCTCTCTTCTAGTGCGTAGCTTCAAGAGAGAGGAGCACTTCAAGGTCGAAAGCAAGGACTTGTTATCTTTAATCTCGTAATAATAAGACATGTGCCTAAGGTTCTTCTCCTTTCCGACCACGACAAGATCTGCCCCGCTGACACCGCTCCGTTTAAGGTAATAGTGCACTTCCCGCCGCCCCTTCTCGTTCGATAACACCACCTCCTCCCACCCTGTATAAAACGCCGTTGAATTCACCATAGCCTTAATAAAGTAAATTATATTTATTCAAATTGATATTCAAAACGATAGGACAAGATGAAATGGAGAAGATAGACGAAACGGATTTTTTTTATTCTGAAAGTTGATGTATAAAGTTGGGAACTAGGGTTTGTGGATTGGAATGGACGGTGAGGATTGCGATTGATTTGGCAATGTGCGGAGGAAGTAGTTGAGAAGTTTCTGAAGGGTTGTTTTTTTCGGTTACAAAAATGCCCCTGGAATTACGCGAATTAACCTGTGTGCCTGTCGTTAGCCTCTTACTGGTCTGATAAGTCAAGGACCCAGAAACTTTTGTGCACATCTAGCTGATTATGGTGCTGAATTGGCTGGCATTTGTTGAGACGTTAAAATTTGGAGTTTTATCTTAAAAAGTCAATCTTATTAAAAGAAAAAATCCAAATTTTTATAAATTGATCTATATTTTCATCTTTATTCGATGTGAGATTTTATCCCTTAACATGTCTCTGACTCGTTTTTTAGCAGAAAAATCTTGAAATTTGTGCTCTTCGTTTTTTAGCAGACCAATCTTGAAATTTGTGTGCTCAATTTTTTTGAGCCTTAATCGGATCGAATTGTTCGTTGGAGTTTAACGGGCTCTGATACCATGTTAAGATTTAGGATTCCATCTTAAATGTCAACTTCATTAAGAGGAGCAGCTCAAATTCTTATAAATTGATATATGTTTTCATCTTTATTCGATGTATGATTTTATTAACACAAACATAAAAAATCGTCGAGAACCCAGAAACTTAACGTTGTTAAGAGCATCCTATTTAAAGAATATGGATAAGGAAAGCTCGTCTCCATGCCTCAAGCAGAGTCAAAAAGCTTGTAGAGATGTTACTCAAAAGTCAAAAAGTAGGAGTCCTACGAGAAATATATAATGTTGAGACGAGATGAGAATTAAACTATGTACTTTTGGGTACAATGGTCACCCGGAGTTCACCAACATTGTTTCATAATTCACTCTGCGAATTGAGAAATCAAATAAAAGAATATATTCTCTATGAAATTATATTTTCTGGCAGAACATATTATGTACGTGTGCCAGTTAACCCACAAATAACTGGTATTTCTGTAGAAAAAATAGCTGCTTCCACCTAAATTTCTGGCCTACATGAACAAGATACAACTATTTCGACTGATAGGATGCTTGGCAACAGGCCTGCAGAAGCATCCATTACTAAGAATCATTACTAGAAGTGAGAGTTGAGTCTGCAGTGATAACAGAACTTCTCAGAACAAAAATTTCTTGCTTCGAATGTAACTTCAGGAAATGTTCTATCTTGCTGCCCCGAGAAACAGGTTTGTATACCAGAAGACTCTTCCAAATGAAGCAAAGCTCACCAATCCAATGAAGCAAAGCTCACCAATCCAACCTGATATTTCTTGAAGTGTACAATTTATCAATGTATTCTATGATTGGAAGAGAGGCATTGATGTATCGTTGCATTTCCTTCTTTGCTGATTTGTCTGAAACAATTGTATCAGTAATAACCGCATCAGTCGTGTTTCCAGTTTATAAAACAGAAACTTCACAAATCATTAATCTAAGCAGAAACTTTATGCATAAAAGCAATAATCTGTAATATGCACTGGCGCAAAGTTTTCTTAAAAATGGTTTTCCACATCTTTTAATTGATTTTATACTCAGTGACCTGATTCCTCGCAACAAAGAATTCCAAAATCTATGCGTGGCTCTTGAAAAGGGATTCCATATGACAAATTGAAAATGATGAAAACTACTTCAAAGCCAACAAAATGTCAGTCCTGTATTTTAAATAGTCACTGTCCATTTTTAAGAGACCTAAAACTTGCATCTTATGCTACAGTTAGATTTGTGCCAAGTACGATGTGAATGTGAAATGCGACTTACAATCTCTCCCTGTCAAAGACGATCAAAACTACGCATCCCACATTTCCCACTTTTAGTCGCTAGGCTTCACACAGAAAAGGCTCATTGGTATTTTACAAGTTCCAAAGAAGTTCCAAAGCTCAAATTTAAAGCTCAACTCTGTTTTTATCCAATAGATGTTGCGGGAAGACAGAATTTCAGGGATTGAACACTAAACATATAACTTATATATTTGTAGAAATAGCGAAGGTTGTCAACCATTAACGAACTACGAAGGTTGTCTTTTGCAGAAACAGGTGAGTGGTTGATAGCCCTCCAAAGTAACTTCCAAAGTGGAGCTCCGTTTCTATAGGTTCTTATGGAGAACTTAATTGAGAAATTTTTGTTCACTGCAAATTCTATAATATATTAACCTTTCCAATTTCCACCATTTCACAAAACTACCGTGCAGTATTCCACTTAAAAAACATAGCCCTCCATTAGTCACCAAAATGATTTTACTATCTAATGACAGAGTAAAAGCAAAAGAAAACAAGCAAAAGTGACAAATAAACTCACCAGATTCATTTAGCCTCAGCAGTAGTTGTTCCCTTGTCGGCAGTGCATACATTCCAGCAGAAACAGCAGTCCTGACAGCCCATGCGTGATATGGTGCACAAGTTTTTGCATAAGCTGCTGAAGCCGCTTCTTTTAAAGAAGAATCGCTGGAAGTAGCATAGTGAGAAGTTAGACATCCTTTCCAGAGAAGAAAATAAAGATTTTGACGAGCAAATAAATTTAAAACAAGAAGGTATTTAAAGGAAGGAAGAGAAACGTACTCTGATGACAAAAAGTTTTGGAATAAAGCTCTGATGAGATCAAGACCCAGCCTAACTCTGCGCAAGTTACGTGATAGGCTTCCTTGTGTTTTTACTGTATCATTTCTTACATCAAAATCAAGTATATTGTTTAATGTTCCATGAATCCGCGATGCTTCTGCCAGATCATTTACCTGAAATGAATTGGAGCATTATATATAATAAGTTACCTAGACAGACCAAAGAAGGAAAATGACGAATGAAAACAGATAATGGAAGTTCTAACACAAGTGGCAAATTGGAAGCAGAGTGACGATATGAGAATTGTAAATCTATGCTGTTATCATCGAATATTATCATCTGTGTTTAAGGTTATCTGCATTCTAAACCCTGTTACAATCCCTCTTATTCTTCTTCATTTGTCCTTTTTTTTTCTTCCTTGGAAGATCATTAAGAAATATCATTTTCAATTAACATGAACCCAAGAATCCTCCTTACATAATCTTGAATTACTGAAAACACATACACAAACACTGAAAATTTCAAATCTAAATTCAATAATATATAAGATTCAATAAAAATGCAACTATTCATGCACATATGGAAGAAATGTAGAATAGAATAGGATTTGAATAACACCAACCTTAGAAACATACTCCGATTCAGCAAATTTAAACGCTATGCCCAAAGAACCAAACAGAACAGAAACAAGCGAACAAGCATCGCAAAAGGGTTCCAAACGAAGATCAAAATTGAAACCCTTGGATTTCACCACCGCAGAAAGCTCCTCAAACGAATCCGCAACCGCCGATAAATTGGTTAATTCGGTGTTAGCGTCCTCAAACGCCGCTTCTTCAACCATGGCAACTCTTGACCTCGAAACTCTTTCTCCGGTCCTTCAAATTCAAGAACATTTTTTCATACTTTTAGACATTAACAACCCAGAAAAAGGTCAAGAGAAAGAAACGAAGATGTTTTAGACAAAGAAGAATGGAAAAAATAAAAATTAGAAGCTTACTTTTGGGCTGTGCACTGTCTTTCTCTTCTGGAAAAGAGAGAGTGAAAATTGGGGGCCATGATTGTTCGCTCTACCAGTACCGTCTAACCTCAAATCAAACAAATCTCGATAAAGAATATATATACAAGCAGGTGGGAAGGTAATAAATAAGGTCGCATCGCCATGTTTGAAGAAGAAATAGTAGTCGCATCGCCGTGTTTGAAGAACAAATAGGTCGTCAAAACTTACCCCACAAATAACCGCCATGACAAAGAGCCATGCACCGTGTCAAACTACTTACGTCAACCTCATTGTCAATTTGTTAATAAAAATTGAATCTTTCCAACTTCTAACAAATTTCTTGTTTTCAATAAAGAAAGCGGTGGAGTTGCTTTCCGTGTATGTTCATGTTTGGACAATAAAGCACCACTATGCAATAGTACCTAATTAATTACCTATGAATATTTGACCAAGACTTCGTCAACTAAGATATTATTGATTGATCGAGTTGTGAATAATGGACATTTTAACCTTAGGGACAAGGTGATAAGTATTAACGTGGATTAAATGTCAAAAAATTAATATAATATAATTGGTGACGACTATGTATTAGAGGAAATTACATAATTCCAGGTATTTAAATTTTACAATTCAAAAATCAGGGCTGAAGTTTCATTATGCATAAATCAGGTATCTATAAATTAAAGGGTAATTGGCGCAAAACGTCCCTACCTTTGCATGTCTTTGTGGAAAACGTCCCTACCTTTCATTTCTTGACGCAGAACGTCCCTACCTTTCACTTTTTGTGTGCAAAACGTCATTTTCCCTAATTTTTAACATAAAATGACCGATATACCCTCCAATTTAAATAAAACAAAAAGGAAAAGAAAAGGAAAAAAGAACAAATTTCAACTATATGTCCAAACTTTTTAAAAAGTGCAAATAAGTCCATATAAATTATTAAAATTTTAAAAATAACAAATTGCAACCATTTCAACATAACCAGCGTTCAGCAATAACCAGCAATCACGACAGCCCACAGGAGGTAAACTTTTAAAAACTTTTTACAAATTGCAACAATTTTAAAAACTTTTTACGAATTGCAACCATTTTCAATATAACCAGCAATCATGAGATTCATGGCAGCCCATGAGGTAAAATTCCTCACAGACATTTTACCAAACACTTGGTTTGCGTTCTCAAAACACCCACAGGAAACAAACGTTAACAACAGAAGATTAGCCAATGTTAAAGTACAAAATTAAGGTTGTCCATTAAGTACAAAATGTCTGAGGTAGCTGTTTTAAGATTGGGGCTTGACTTTGTGGGGGTGTGGTTTAACTTCAATAACAGGTTGAGAAGGTATGGATTTTGGTCTGTGAATCGGCAGTTGAATCTGAATTGGAGGGATCGATTGATGTTTGATTAGAGTAATATTCTTACTTGGAATGTAGTTTTTGTGTTCCTTTGGATACGTGTTGACATGGTATGTTGGTGCTTTCGGATGGAACGCTGTAAATTCCATGATTTTAGAGCATAGATGTTGCTGCCACCGGTTATGTTAAACGAACGAGAAGCAACAAATTTTTAGACACTTAATCTCTCCCAACCTGCTAAGTCCAAATCTGCCTCCTCTAAGCTCATTATTGCTGTTGTTGCTTCTGTAATCACCGCCGTCGCCTTTGTCTCCCTCATTCCTCCACTTCCGCAGGCGGGAAAAATGAAATTACTGAACCGCTTTTGTTCCCAAAACTGAAAAGAGTCGCAATTGGTGATTTAAGTAGATTTATAAGCTTCAGATCTCAACCAAATGCAGTTGGTCTTCTTCAAACATTGCCAATTTATTGACTTTTCCAATTTCTTTAATTCATGTGCTTGCATCAAAAGAAGCCTGTGAAGGCAGAGGCTATGGATTGGACGGAAAAAATGGAGCGTTGTTTAGATGGTTCGGGCGCCGATACAAACAACAATGGTGGCCGGAAGGTGGAGGTGGTGGAGGAGTCTCAGGGAGGGAGAGGAGGAGAAGGGGGAGAGTTTTTTTTTTGGTTATTTTTAAAATTTTAATAATTTATGTGGACTTATTTGCACTTTTTAAAAAGTTTGGACCTATAGTTGAAATTTGTTCTTTTTTCCTTTTCTTTTCCTTTTTGTTTTATTTAAATTGGAGGGTATATCGGTCATTTTATGTTAAAAATTAGGGAAAATGACGTTCTGCACACAAAAAGTGAAAGGTAGGGACGTTCTGCGTCAAGAAATGAAACGTACGGACGTTTTCCACAAAGACATGCAAAGGTAGGGACGTTTTGCGCCAATTACCCTAAATTAAATATTATCCACCTAATTTATTACAAACCCTAATAATTTCAATTCTCTCTCTTTTTCTCTCTCTCTCTCTCTCTCTCTCTATATCTCCCATTCTCTGTCTGCTTCTCTCCTTTCTTTCCCCTCTGCGCCGCCACCCGTTGAAACTCTGGCAACCGATGACGGAGCTGCACCGACCAATACACACACTCTCTCCTCCCACAAGTGCCGCTACCAGATCGTCGCCATCTTCTTCCAATCATCGCGATGGGCGAAGCACATCTTCACATGCGGCGGCGAAGCACAACAGCTCTGTTCGCCGTTGCACGCGGTGCTTAGAGCATCGCTCAATGCAAATCTGAGTCGACGACGACATGATGAAAGCGATCGAGTCAAGATGGTGTAGCCGGGCTGCGCTGTGCGTACACGCCGGTCGACGGTAGTGGGCGATTTCTGTGTGTGAAAGTCGATTGTGTTGTTATGATGTGTGCGGTAACGATAGTCGTTGGTGCGAAGGCAAGGCCAGCAAAAGAGGTGACCACATCATGTGACAATCGGGTCCTGAACCAAGTCGAAGCAAATATTACACTCGAAATGTCCAGCATCTGGGTTTGGGGGCTCTATGTTTATCGATTCCCCAAGCCTACTCGCCATCTTTCACCCTCAAATTATTCGAATCTCCTACTACAAATTTAACTCTGGTGCTGTGGTAACGATGGTTGTTGGTGCAGCCGTGCAGGTGGTGGAGGTGGCCGATTTGTGGCGCATGTGCGCTAATTTGTGTGAGTTCTGTAGTGGTGTGGAGTTGGGGACTTTTTTCAGATGGATGTTGTGAGATGGTGGTGTGGTATTTGACCAGATTAGGTATGTGGTGGGTTGACAATGGTGGTGGCAATCGATGGTGGTGCTGGTGGAGGATCTGGCGGATTTGGTGATTTTGATTTTGTGACTAAAAATATTATCTGCGACCTTACAATTCGGTAATTTGTGACTAAAAATATAATCTGTGACCAACCATTTTGTTATTTGTGACCGTGAAAAAATTTGTGACCAACTAATTTAGAAATCTGTGACTATGTGACCTATAAATTTTGATCTGTGACCAACTAATTTTGAAATCTGTGACCAACGAATTAATTGTGACCTGCAAAATTTTTGAACTATAGCCGTAAAATAATATGTGACCAATTAAATTGTAAATTTGTGACCAAAATCGGAGCAGTCGTCGGAACGGTCATCGGAGAAAAGTGGTGGTCGGAATGGTCGTCGGAATAGTCCCCTGAGTGGTATAGGTGGTGTGGGTGTGGTGGGTTAATTATATTATATTATATTAGAATTAAATATTTAATAATTTATTATTTCATAAAAAAAAAAACCCAATTTTTGAATTTTTAAATTATAAACCTGATTTTTGAATTGGTGTAAACTAAACACCTCATTTATGATTTTTGCCCCATGTATTATCCAATACTCCATCTACTTACATAGTCGAACTCGAGGAGAGGCCCAAGAGCTATCGCCTCATGCCCAACTCTTTAGGGAGCCAAAAAAAAAAAATTGCTTCTTTCTTTATTTTAAAAATCCATTGTCGTTTATATTCGTTCACCCTTGTTCGGTTACTCCAAACAATAAGGTTTCTTCAACAATGATATCGTAAATCATATAATTAGTATCTGAATTTGGAATACTCATTCCATTGTGTAACACCCCCCCTTAGTATATATTTATGCATCGTTACACACATCTTTGTTGATCTGATAGTTTATTAATCTTATTTTTTTTTAATTACATTGACTAATAGATTTTATATATTTAATTGATTACTGTATAGTTTTGTCTCTAAATTCAATTATATTTTTTCAATATCATATTGAGTAGATCATTGATTTGTGTGTGGGATTGGATTTCTTTTCTCTGTCTATAATCTGTTATTAATTAATGTGAATTTGTGCTTTATATGGGGGTAATTGGGTGCAATATATGGTTAAATGTGATATGATTTAATTTTTTTTTATTTTACTGTTATATTATGAAAATATTTATGACCTTAGATAATATATCGTTATTGTTGTTGCAATAATTTTTTTTTTTCCTCTAAAGGCTATGAGCCTTGTGTAAAGTGAGAAAGTGTGTAAAATTTAACAATTTTTGAAGATAAGAAGTTTATTTCTTATTTTATGTGAAATTGAATTCATTATGAGAGCGAAGTGTATTTACCATACACATGTAATGTAAGGAAATGTTCTCCCACTTTAGCTAAGTTATAAACATTGATTATTATTGATTTTTTTTTCTTTTCTATTAATAGATTGTTTAGACACTTTTTTTTTTCCACAAATTTATCTTCGTAAATATCTTATAACTATATTGTAGAATAGAAACAAAAATCTTGATTTGATTTTGTACTTGTGGAATTGAATATTTAGGAAAACAGTTAAATGTCAAACGAGTAAAAGTGTGTTTGGTAGGGATTTTTGGAGGAAGAATTGATTTTTGAATAGTGATATGATGGGAAATGTGTGGTTGAAAAAGGAGAAAAAAGTATTGATGTGATGGAAAATATTATTTTATTAAAAAATGTGTGGTTGAAAATGAGAATTGATTTACTGTAGAAAATGAAAATTTTTACCAAACAGGCTCTAAGTCAAATATCATACCGATTACAATTGCATCAGCAGAAAGAAGGTTTTTCAACTTGAAATTAATTAAGTTTTATCACTGATCAACTTTGTCACAGCAAAGATTGAATGGATTGACCATGTTATCTATTGAAAAAGAAATGGTTGAAGAACCCGACTATTCAAAATTGATTAATATTTTTGTCTCTAAAACTGTGGGATGAGTTGTCTTTAATTGATCGTTTAAAATATTTTCGCATTGTTATTTGATTGTAATATATATTGAATATTTCATTTAGTTATTTTATTGTAGATTTTAAGTTAACAAATTTAATTTCATAAAACTCTTATATATAAAAAATAAATTGATTATTTGCTACGATTTAGGAGTCCAAATTCTAAAATTCGCGTCACACCCCCACGAAATACAAGTACAGCTCTGTCTATTTAAAGATTAGACAAAATCGAAGTTTTACTATAATATCATATACCATATTGATTTCATCTATCTTCTAATGGGATTATGTAGTGAATGTACTTTTCTTTAATCCGCTCTTCACGAATTAGAGCTCAACTATTTAAGTCATTAATATTCAGTTGCACTTGTATAATTAAAAATATTGTTTGAAAAAAAAAATTGTTCAAATTTTGTCAACTTTTATTTTAACCACATTTCATAGGCCACAACTTTTATCGATTTTTCAATCATATATCTTATTAACTTTTTTCAAAATCTGTTAAAATTTTGTACCAAAATATTTGTCAAACAACTCATTAATATTAATATTCTCAACCCACTACTATATGAATAGGAGAAAAACTTTTGAAAATGACAAATGAAATAGTGTTTTGAAAGTTCTGTGACCATGTCAAAAACTTTAAAAGTTTGATAACTTCGGTGGTTATCCAAAAATTTGTAGCCCTCGTCTCTTTTATCTTCTCTATGCGAATAAGAGCTCAACTATTTAATCATTAATCTTCGACTGCACCGACACGATTAGAATTTAGTGCTTGTTCGATAAAAATAAAAAATAAAAAAATTGCTAAACTTTTCAGCAGCACATTTTCGTCAACTTTTATCAAAAACTTTGTCAACAACCCCTTAATAAATAGAACGAAATTGATTTATTGATGTAATTCCATCTATATATATGTCTAGCGGTAATAATTCTTCTAATAGCACGACTCTTGATACAACATTTGCATGTTGATAAAATTGTTCGACGAATCCTAGTACTAAAAAGAAACTATTCCAAGAAAATATAGTCTTGAAAATGCTTACTCGTTTTACGTCGTACACACGTTGATTCATTTTTTCTCTTAGTCTACATAATTCCGTCTACACGGAGGTGGGATGTTTAAGCTTCCACCGAAATTACCGGTGGATTTGACATTATTCCCTACCTCTTTAAGGTTCTACCTGCACTGGTTTCTAGTAACAAAGGTCGAGGCTAAACTCTGGACACTGCCGTAACCTCCAAATATCTTGCCATTAAACATGGCTTGTTAACTCAACTGCATCTTCTTTGACATTTTCATCTTCTGCCTTGCATACCTGAACCGGCTTGAACGTATAGATTTTGGCACAAAACAGGTAATAAATCAAGTTGAAAAATTGCAGTAAAGTGATTAACCAGTAGAAGTTCTCTAATTTTCCCCTGTTCAAATTAGTATTCGGAAGCCAATTTGATCCACCAGGGCCTGCACTGAACTTATGCACAAGAGTAACCAGAAATGTACTTGTATAACTCCCAGCAGAAATGGATAACCAGAACAATGCAGTAGCAGTGCTCCTCATACTTTCCGGCGCCTGATCGTAGAAAAACTCGAGGTGTCCAATCGACATGAAGGCTTCTGCTATTCCATGAAGGCAATACTGTGGCATTAGCCAAAACACTGACATGGGAATTATGTCTTGAGGCAGGTCGATTAGTCCATTTGCCATTGCTGCATCTTTGCGTTTTAATTCAACAAAACCAGCAACCAAAGTGGCTAATAATGAAATGAAAAACCCGATGGCCATTCGTGTAAGGAAGGAGATACCGCGTTCAAGGCCTGTGAATTTGCGTACTATTGGCACGAATACTTGATCATAGAAGATGATAGTCGACAGCATCGAGGTTTGAGTGAAGACACTCATGGATGCAGCAGGAATTTCGAAGGATTTTGTGAGGTGCCTGTTCATGAATACATAATTTAAATAAATTTATTTTCTTTCTAATAATTTAGATGAGGTGATGGAATATATACCTGTCCAAGGTTTTGGCTTGTTGAAGTGAGAAAGTATTTTGTTGGGCATAGGCTGTGATGAGGAGAATTCCAGCTGCCCATATTGGCCCCATTCTTATAAGTGATTTTAGTTCTTCAACCCTGTGGACTGTGTTAAGCTTCCATGGATTGGGGGCTGTCACATTGTCTTCCTCTGTTACAACAGCTGCCTTGTCCAAAAACCTGTACATTATTAAAATTGTCAACAGGTTAAAAACCTAATTGTCACCGAACTTAGAGCCTGTTTGGTAAAACTTTTCATTTTCTACAGTAAATCAATTCTCATTTTCAACCACACATTCTTCAATAAAATAATATTTTCCATCACATCAATATTTTTTTCTTCTTTTTCAACCACACATTTCCCATCATATCACTATTCAAAAATCAATTCTTCCCCCAAAAATCCCTACCAAACACACTCTTAGTCTGATTTCCGTTTGATCAACCACGTTTTTTTTGGTTTCTTAATGGTTACTGAACTTTACGCTTTAGTAAACTATTTTGCCTTTATTACTTATCTTAACAAGATTAATTAAATGACTCGTTAAGTTGCGCTATAACTAAGGAAATATGACAAAATGAAATTAAAATAATACATCATTTCAAAAGAAAAAAGAAAAAGATGGGTAACAAAGAAATGAATTGTGTCACAGTGCTGTAATAATTGACATAATGTCAAATAATACTTTATCATTGGACTAAAACACGGTCATCTTTTCCATCAAATCACCTCCCGTCAACTAGGATTCTAGCACTGCTTTTGACATCATTCTTCGGGCAAAGTGGTTTAACTCCAAAGAAATTGGCAGTTGCCAGAAAAAATCTTGGCTGACAATTTCAGGCCTTATTTTACTGATAAGAACAAATCTGAACTCACTGATGAGATGCCATGTTCTGTTGTAGTACTATGGTGGGCGCATGACCCAATGAATGAACACATGATACTGAAAAACTTGTTGGTTAGTGATAAAGTGAAGGAGGGGCCAAAGAAATTTGCATCACAAGAAAAGAAAAAGAAGTACACAGGGCTTAGCAGAAAGGACCAAATTATTGCTAATGATGGATTTGTTCTTATTCCATCTTGTGATAAGGATGATTGATGGATATGTGATAACTACTCATTAGGCTGTCTTTAATCTATGTTCCAAAACTTGTTCGGGGCACAAATTACGAAGTACTGAATATGATTGAGTGTCTTTGATAAATATTATCGAATTTTGAAAAATGTGTACCAAACAGGGGTTTAGAGCATTTTCAACCAAAAAAATAAATAAAATTGTTACCTTATAAGTTGAGAATTCACAAAATCCGCGGAGTTTTGGGTTCCATAATATATAAGTCGAATAAGTTCGAAATTTTTAAATTATATGACTTGTGGATTTTGGTCCATACAGTTGTGGATCCTCAACTCATAAGATGGTAAATTTTTGTTGCCAAACTTGCTAGCACTAGAGAATTGGTCTTAGATCTAGGTAAGATGAAATCATTTTGGGAGAATGTTCGATAAAAAAAAATAAATTCGATTTGAACTTGGAAGACACCTTTATATAAATATATATAAATTTGTTCTCTTTATTAAATATTAGACGACGTAGTTCAACACATTTAAATCATTAAAAACGTGTTTATGCGTGATAGTTAGTCATTTTAGAAGAAAATACTTCATCTTAAAATAAAATTTGAGCAAATTATGTTTCAAAAAGTAGTCACGCAATTCATCAGTTCCCTTAGGAGGACAGAAAATATTATTCGCAGTTACGATAAATAATATTTGCGCAGACTTACTTCATATTCTTAGTGTGGATGAGCTTCCCACCAAGAGAAATAGCTGCATCAAGATCTTCATTTTCGTACAAAAATTTAGGATCAGAAACCATTGTCACCTTCCTTTTTGTACAAGCCGCGACACAAACTTGTATCAGCCTTGTAAATGGACTACCAGCAGGATCAAGATTTCTATACAAAGGATAGCCAAATATGAATGCAATTATTGATAGAGCCATAGCAATTGTTGGGATACCAAGGCCCCATCCCCATCCAATATTATCTTGAATATAGACTATTACTGTCACGGCCACCAGTATTGATGCTCCCATGCAGAAATAATACCAGTTAAAGAATTTCCATGTTGTGGTTTTCTGCTTAGGATCAGTTTCATCGAATTGATCTGCCCCGAACGCCACTACGCAGGGTCGAATCCCACCTGAACCTAAGGCTGTTAGCAGCAGGGAGATATAGAGAATGGCCAGTTGGCCGGAATTGGCTTCTGTGCAAACTTTATGATCTTGTGTACAAGGGGGAGGCCTTAATTTCGGCAAAATTGCTGATATTGTCAAGCTGATCATTCCCTGATCATGAAAATAAACAAAAATAATTATTTGTGCAAATTACAACCTTGTATGTTGAATACATTGAATTATTTATTTTCTTGCATGAAACACAAGAATATTTCTTTTATTAACTAAAAGTTAAGCTAACTGTTTGAACTTTGAATTCATAATTTAAATAAAGGTATAATTCTTTTTTAACTGCTTAAACTTTTAGACGAAGAGGTTAAACATGGTTCACGAGCACAAGCCTCACCACATATATAAAAATCGTGGACAAATCAAGACTGTGTGGTAGCTTAAGTTGTGGGCAAGTCAAGAATGTGTGGTAGCTTAAGTTTTTATATGAAATGATTCAAAATGATCTCGCAACAAGAAATAAAAAAGAGAGAGACTCTTAACCATTTGATATATGATAGAAGCAACTGTTATGGTCCAAAATCTTCCGGCAAATGCATCTGCGATGAACGCCCCGATTAGTGGCATCAAGGCTGCAGTGCCACCAAAATTGGTGATAGTATTGGCTGCTTTAGTGAGTGGCAGATGTAGTTGAGTTGTTAAGTAGCTGAGCATGTTTGTACCAAAACCAACCACAGCCAATTTCTCACATATTTCATTTGCTGCAAACCAAACAACATTAGTATTAATCACACCATAATTCATAAACAAATCAAAACAGACTTTAATTTCCAAATTCCAATCTGAAGTAATTTAATATTTGATAAATACTTAAGCTTACCAAAGATGAATGGCATAGTGATCATACCACCCTTTTTCCTCTCGGCATGCTGACTTTTCTCCTCCATTATTACCCTCTTTCTTTCTTAATTTTTGCTGTAAATATCTCCTCAATATTCCAGTATTTATAGGCAACTGGTGACAGTGATTTCATCACCATTACCCCCAAGAAATGATTTTTTTTACAGTGACACTATCTTGTCTAAAATTTTAAGTTTGATTTCCTCAACATGCTTCTTTACGCTCAAACTGAATTTCCTTTTTATTCAAAGTTTGATACGTGTGCAATTTACATAAGTAGACAGGCATAAATTAGTATGTGCATGCGTGTGGCGTATCTCTGTGCAATCTACACACAATAAACAGAAATGTATGCCCCCAGGGCATATCTCCCAGTGGCAAAGGGGAGGGCGGTTAGGGCTCAGCGCGGTAGTGTGCAGAGTTCAATTCCCCGCAAGGTGGAATTGGCTTTATTCTGTGGGAGTTACCATAGGGTTAATAGCGCCTATCCATGTTCTCCACCTCTCACAGGAGGCACATCCTGCGATTTACCTCCTCCACAATGGCCCAGGGCAGGGTCGGTGGGGGCCCCCAAGGTTGGGGTTCAACCTTTTTAATAAACAGAAATGTACGAAAAGCTTTGTAACGTATGGTTCACAGGAGAGGAGAATCGTGTAAGGATTCTTCTTTATGACAAACCATGTAAAGACAGATGTAAATTTCTGTCACAAAAGGTTACCTGTCCCTATTGCACTTTTAAAAGGGAAAGTTTAGCCCCTTCTCGCAATATAGCAAATCACATTTAAAGTATTTTGAGAATTGTTTATAAATAATTTAAATTATAAATGAATAAAAATAAGTGATGACTAGGTACTTAATGCTTGTGATTTCTCGAAACACGTAAAAAACATTTAAACTATGTCTGATCCCCATTTTTTCAAAAATTCATTTTTTACAAAACATTCTTTCATAAAATAATTTTACTTGTAATCACATTTTCTAACAAAGCACTATTCAAAAATACATTTTGACCCAAAAGGAGCAGAAACGTGCTCTTATTTGAGCGTTTATGAACAGTTTATAAACATGAATAGGATAAATAATAATATTTTTAACTTCTTTTCTTCTTTACTAGAACGTCCCATTATTATAAGTTCAGTAGATTTGAATTTGACAAAACATTGAATTTACGTGATTTAAAGAAATATGCATTACAAAATTTTGACCATGTTTGATACAGATAAAAATTAGATTTTTAGTAGATTTTTGACAAAAGTTGTTAAGATGTATAGTTCAAAAAATAAAAATGATAAAAACTGTGAATACTATGAATGTGTGGTTGAAAATGAATTTTTAAAAAAATATATTTTAAGAAATGGGTGTCAAACAACGGTTTTGTAAACACACCATTTGTCGCTTTTGAGTTTTAGAATTCTTAAAATTTGTTGAGCTCTTGTAACGATGGTAATGGATTGAGTCGGGTTCGAGTTAGCCCATGAGTCAACTTGTTTCTTAAAAAGATTAAAATGAGTTAAAAATGAGCTGGTCCATGAACTCAACACAAGCTAGCTCGTGAAAAAATTGTGCTCGATTAAGCCCATAACGTGTTTCAATACGAGCAAGCGAGTCGGTGAATGGTTCGACCTTTGGCCACCGCATAACTCTTCTGGGCATCAGACACTTGTTGAGTATAACGAAATTTATCGGGATAAGTAAATAACTATTAAACTTTTTATGACACATTTTTAAGTACTTGTTTAGGTATTATGCGAGTATACTTTTCAATTAATGGTGTGTTTGAGCCACATTAATTTGGAAAAATGTATTCTGGAATAATATATTGATAGAGAATGTGTGGTTGAAAATGAAGGAAAAGTTATTGATGTGATAAAAAATATTATTTTATTGAAAAATGTAGTTGAAAATGAGTAGAAGAATGAAAATGAAAATCTTAATGTGTGCCGAACAGGGACTAAATAAAAAAAATATAAAAAAAGTACTTCAAAATGTACCGCCTAACATGCTAATAATTTAAGAATCGTGCTGCACTGTCAGGCCTGTAAAAGACATGGCAGTGCAAATGTGTGGTGGGGGGTGGGTGTTTAAACATGGGAAAATTGCGGCCACGGTCCCAAACCTTTCATTTTGTTGCAGATTATACTCAAACCTTTAATTTTTGCAGCCGAAGTCCCAAACCTTTATATGTAATAGCAGCGTCGGTCCCAAACATTTACTTGTTGCGGTAGAAGTCCCAAATCTTTGTACATAATTGCAGCGTCGGTCCCAAACCTTTGTATGTAATTGCAGCGTCGATCCCAAGCCGTGAATTCCATCCATAAAACCGTTAGTCAACGTTGAAACAGTAATTTTGACTCGGAAAAATTACATCACCGGTCCCAAACCTTTCATTTTGTTGCAGATTACACCCAAACATTTCATTTTTGCGGCCGAAGTCCCAAACCTTTATATGTAATTGCAGCGTTGGTCCATTTCCAGCTCTTTTTTTTTTTTTTTTTTTTTTTTTGCAATGGAAACAAATTTCATAACCAATTGTAAAAAAAAAAAAAAAAATTCACTTTAATGAACAATTTTCATGTAAAACGAAGTCAAACGAACACTAAACTTTGATGAAAAAATAGTTTTTGAGCAAATTTTTTTTTTTTTTAACTTTTTGGCAATGGTAAGAAATTTCATAACCAATTGCAAAAAAAAAAAAAATCACTTTAATGGACAATTGTCATGTAAAATATGTCTATTAAAGTGATTTGAAGAAGAAAAATATTTTTTTAATAACTTGTTTTGACAATTTTGCGTATCAATTAAGTTATCATTTGAGTCAAAATTAGATTCCGTTTGATTGCAATTGTGGAAAATTGGTGGAAAGAAAATGAATTTCAGGGAAAGTAATTGCCTAAAAATCATTTTCTAGAGAATTGTTAATTAAATGTGTTTGATTCGTATAATTTTCCTCCCGGAAAAATTTTGAAATTTTAGATTTTTTTTTGTTCACGTTTGACTTTATTTTACATGAAAATTGTCCATCAAAGTGATTTTTTTTTTTTTTTTTACAATTGGTTATGAAATTTGTTACCATTGCCAAAAATTTAAAAAAAAAAAAAATTTGCTCAAAAACTATTTTTTAATCAAAGTTTAGTGTTCGTTTGACTTCGTTTTACATGAAAATTGTTCATTAAAGATTTTTTTTTTAATAATTGGTTATGAAATTTGTTTCCATTTAAAAAAAAAAGCTGGAAATGGACCAATTCTGCAATTACATATAAAGGTTTGGGACTTCGGTCGCAAAAATGAAATGTTTGGGTGTAATCTGCAACAAAATGAAAGGTTTGGGACCGGTGCTGTAATTTTTCCGAGTCAAAATTACTGTTTCAACGTTGACTAACGGTTTTACGGACGGAATTCACGGCTTGGGACCGACGCTGCAATTACATACAAAGGTTTGGGACCGACGCTGCAATTATGTACAAATATTTGGGGCTTCTACCGCAACAAGTAAATGTTTGGGACCGACGCTGCTATTACATATAAAGGTTTGGGACTTCGGCTGCAAAAATTAAAGGTTTGGGTGTAATCTGCAACAAAATGAAAGGTTTGGGACCGCGGCCGCAATTTTCCCTTTAAACATTTGGGGGTTTTTTTTTAATGAGGTGGGAGGACCCATCTCATGTGAGAGCTTTTGCTCTACCAGGCTTGGTAGAGCAGGTTAATTCATAATTTAATCATTGCGAAATCTTGTTCATTTTGTGATCAAGCAAGGAGATAACTCAATGACGAAGGAGATAATGATAAGTATTCCGATAGAGACTTGATTTTGACACTAACTTTTTTGCACACTTAAATCTCAATAAGATCTTATATTTATCACTATGAAACCCGTCATTATTTTTATTATACAAATTAAAATAAGAATAGGACAAAAAGTAATTGGTGAATATTATTAATTTTTAAGAATGAGCGATTACCCTTCTCTGATCCTTACTGTCCAACCTGAGAACAGACGGCTAATGCGCTCCACTTATTGTACAGGGTTCTATGGTCGAAGTCACTTCTGGGCTATAGGGACCTATCACTACATACTTCTAAGTAGTTCGAAAGTTTTCGCAATGTTAACTTACTTTATACATTATGTTTTATAAGTTATCAATGAGTTTGGTATACATTGTCAATTAAAAATTAAATACAAGAAATATGAGAAGACTAACGTCAACAAAACGTAACATAATATCTATAAAATCTGGAACGGTTAAAGGTTGATTCTATACTTTTTAGGCAGATATATGAAAAGAACGAATGAGGAGCAATAATTGACAAACTCTGAACTGATTCATTAGTTTACTAACAAAGAAATCTTACCTTATCTCAACATATATTAGCAAACGATGCGCGTGATTAGTTTTTTAATTAGAAGAATCAGAACTAATCCTGGCATTATCATAATCGATTCTGTGTTCTATAACTGATACGAGAAGACAAGGAGATTAGGGACCCCTTCAATTTTTTCGAGTTGTCGACGCAAATCAAATTATTATAAAAATAATCCTAAGAGTCGAAAAACTATGTCTTTGAAAAGATTTCCTTTAGTTGATAGTGATTTTGTCTTTCAAATGATCATGTAGTTTTGAAAATGTGTCACACCATGACTGTAGTTTCTTGATTGTAGAAGAGCAAACGATAAAAAGGAAGATAAGGATAGAATGAACGATGTTAGGAAATGGAAAGGAAGTGACACGAATGCCGACATAAATTTGCAGGCCTATAATGTGAATATTTCATCATTTGGTGCGTATTAGGTTTCGTACTTTCGTTTGTTCGTCCACACGAAGTTGCAATTCACTGGAAATCACTACTTTTAATTTTCAAACACCACATGTCTATGTCCACTTTCACGTTCTCAAGAGAGTTTGTGATCACAAACTCATGAACTCTGATGATGACAATATTTTACCATTGAAATACACTTTCTGTTTCTAGTGCAGAGATAAGTGGTGTAGTTCGTGGGTGGGGCTGTCGTTGGCTAAGAAGGGATGGGACTTGATGTAGACTTGGCTTGAGTTTTGATAGGATCGGTCATGGGTGACGCGTGCGCATGAAGTGATAAGTGTAGTTTATACACTTATTCGTTGCCTTAAATCATGATATTTTATTGTCTTTTGCATTAAATTCTACCCAGTTTATGTTATATTTTATTTTGTAAGTAAAACTTTATATTTAATGAAGAATTTGAGAAAAGAATGCAAAAGTGGCGAAAAATGACAAAATCCAAAGATAAAATCTTGAAGAGAAATATTACATTAAATGTGTTTGAGTTAAATTGGTCTCAATAGACTTACATTGAAAATTTTAATTTGAGGCCCAAATTAAACCTATATATAACCCTAAATCTATATAGAGGAAAAAATAATATACGATTTAGATAGACGGTGCAGACAGAGACGGACAGAAGAAAGAAAAAAATGGAGGAACAAAGGACAGAAGAGAAAGGAAAGCTTAAGCAGGCAAAGGAGAAAAAGAAAAAGAAAGAGAAGAGAGAGAGAGACACGTATTTTTATTTTTACAATATGAATAATTAATTTCTGTATTAGAGAAAATGTAGTCGACTTGTGATTCTTTATTTTTTTTTAATTCAAAATTGCTGTGATTTATTTACACATGTGTTGGTTTTATTATGAGTTTAATGCATAAATTACCTGACCAATATTTTGATGATTATGTGAGTCTCTTATGAATCGAGATGTGAGTTTGAGATTTAGACTATATAATAAAATTCGATAAATTAGTATAACATGTAGAGATACATATACTAATTATTGCGGTCATAATATGAATTCTTAGAACTAGTGTTTCGTTTAACTAAAATTGATTCGCATAAAGATATTGAATTGAATTAGTTAAATAAATTCAATGAGAACTCTAGATGGGTAAATTGAATACAATAGAAAAATTTGATTGAACACTACATTAGGTACATGTTTGGTAGCGATTTTCCACCCCAATTAAAATGATTTTCCAACCGTTATCACCTCTTCCAGCCGTCATTTTTGACCCACCCTCTCAAGGGTGGGCCCCACAAGTACAAAGCAACGGTCATTTTTCCTCTTAAAATTTGATGAAAATGGTTCTCAAACACTTATGAATCTTGAATTAAGAATAAAATATGATTAATAGATGAAATTGTTATACCCTAATATCCATCACATATTCGAATTTTCAATCATCCATTGTTTGCAATTTTTTTATATTTTCAATGAGGCAAAAGTAGTTAGGAAAAAATAAAAACAATCATCATGAATATTTACTCGCTTTTGTCAAATAGAAGTTAAGAAAAATTAGATTAAGTCCCAAAGTATAGTTTTCGTGGGAACGATATCCGGACTTAAAGGTCCATTGTACTACTTGTTACGATATCGTACACTTGCGATATAAAAACGCAACAAATTTTTGGCGCCGTTGCCGGTGACTATTTACTTTAAGTTTTAGTTTATTTTATTTTTAACTGTTATTTGATTTGTTTATTTTATTTTATTTACCTTGACACTAATTCGGACTTCTACATGTATTCTTGTATTATTATTTGCGTTCCATTTTATTTTTTTTCTTTATCTTTTTCAGGATATATAAGAGAACAAAAATAGCAGGATAAAAGATGACTGCAGTTGATTTCAACAAAATGCTTGTATGTGACTTTATCTTGAGGTAACAACAATTGGCAACTCAAGAAATTGATGAGAGAGATATGCTTGTGGGAGATTTCATTATAGGACAACGACTACGAGATATAAAAGCAGAATGTGAACTTGATGAAACTATCCTGAGTGGTTTACCCGTTGCATTATTTCTCTCACTACAACTTGATGTGAGTGATTTGCCTATGAGATTATTTCTTCCACCGATTATTAATGAATATCAATTAAGGGAATCAAATCCATCGGACTTCCAACAAATACAACAAGGGGATGAGACTTTCCACGAAAATGTATCGTTTCTTTGTATTGTCTGAGTTCCGGCGCTTTAAGTGGCGGTTGGGTGGCGGTCAGCTAGATGGAGGCTGACGGTTCCATTCGTTCTATTTTTTTGGTTGGGGGTGGGATGGGATGGGGAAAGAGGATGATGTTATTTTTGTTTTTGGTTTTGATTTTTAATTATTTGTTTGTGACTCGTTTGTAATTTTTGAAAAATTTGGGTCTATGATTGCAATTATTGTTTTATTTAAATAAGAGGGTATATTTGTCATTTTCAAATTTTTATAGAGAAAATTGAGGAAAATAATGTTTTGCACACTAAAGGTCAAACTTATGAACGTTTTGTGCTAATAAGGTTTTTGTCGCACTATGATTATTAGCCAAATTTGACAAACAAAAATTGAAAAAATAAATCCAGAAAGTATGGAAGTGTTCAAAATTATTAGGGAAATTTTGGATGAAGTTGTAGGAGATATTACACCGATAATGTGCATATTATATTTATCAAGAACATGCCGTTAATATGTTTAAAATCGAAATATCATCCGACTTACCGAAATCTAATTTGAGAAAACAAATTAGTGAATTACCGACTTCGAATATATGAATATGGATTCATCACATTCCAATCTTGAAAGCGTGTCATTTTTTAATTCAAACTTTAGCATGAAATCAAAAGAATATTAGTTACTTTTCGAAATCAAAATACTAAATTAGAATGAAATCGGAAAAAGAAAGATGAGATGAAAGTGATGCGATCGGCCGAGGCAAGTGTTTGACACTTTGTCCTTCAGATGAATTTGCCCCGCATCGGTGCTAACGGTTTTCCGGCAATCATCTCCCAAGATACAACGACCACGTCAAGTCATAGGAGCACTCCAAATGGCTTCGACCAACGAACTCGAACGGAGCTCCCTCCCTATCATAACCATGATTTTGATGCAAGAAATAATCACTTTTATAAAGTGTTTTATACAAAACTAAATTGTAAACATGGAATTGAATAATATGAAACTATCAATTGAATTATTTGTTGTTTTCCATAAAATCCAAACACATGGGGATCTATATATATAGTAGTTGGAAACTACACCAAGAGACACATCTCTTGAAATTAAGAATCATAATTATTGGAAGTTACTCACACCAAAAGTCATGATATTCCACATGAAAAGACTCATCTTTTCATCTACTCATTCTCTAGAATATTCCACAATATTCTATACAATTTCCAACAATTTCAAGCATTTAAGCATTTTAAGTTTGGTTTAATTTCTCATTCACCAAACAAAAAATTCCACTTAAACAACCACTTAAATTGGTCACAACTAATTTCGAATTTTCCAACAGAAGTTCCATATACTTGTACTCAAGAAAACAGACCCAGTTCAAAGTGACAAGTATGCGTTTTCTGAAACAAGCCTTACACTTATGCAACAATGTATTGAGGAAGACGTTATTATGTATATGGACGGACGGCCCATTTCCATTTGGATTATAGAAACGGTCCACTCCATCTGGAATTTTGAATAAAAAAAATTCGGTTAAATTCACAAATGGCCACCATACTTTATACTTGTATCATCATGTTTGCCAAATTTTATTTTATCTCATTATAATCACCCAAAATTATACTTAGTGTCACCATAGCAACCCAAATTTGATTTTATCTCATTATAATCACCCAAAATTATACTTATTTCACCATAACCGCCAAATTTCATATAAGGTTTCACAATGACTTAATTTCATATAACATTTTACTATGGTCACCCAATTTTTTTTTTTACCATTTTCACTAATTTCAAAGAGGGTAAAACGATAACTTTGTATTATATATATATATATATAATAAATTTCAAAAAAAAACAAAAATAATATTTGTTAAACTTAAAAAAGTCTATTTTAAAGAATTCTTTATTTTATTTTTGAAGGAAATGTTTTTTTAAAAATAAATTTTTATTTTTCTAACTTTTTTTTATTTTAAAAACGTTTTTTAAAATAAGTTTTTTTTATTTTATTTTTCTAAGTAACTTTTTTTAAAATAAGTTTTTTATTTTATTTTATTTTTTTAAGTAACATTTTTTAAAATAATTTTTTTTAAAAAATAACTTTTTATTTTAATTTTTTTAAAAATATTTTATATATATGATGCAAAGTTACGATTTTATCATTTTTAAAATTAATGAAAATAATGAAGAGAAATTGGATGGTCATGGTGAAACATTATTTGAACTTGGGAGACCAAAATAAAATAAAATTAAATTGGATGGTCATGACGACACTAAACATATAATTAAGTGGCAGTGGTGAAACAAAATCAAATTAGATAACCATAGTGACACCAAATATAAAGTTGGATGACCATTTGTGGATTTAATCAAGTAACAATTACTTGCACTACATTTCAACTTGAGTGATGCTACGGTATATCAGAGGCTACATAAGGGTGTCCATAATGGACACCCGGCGCCTCCTCATTGGAGGGATGGTTGGTGAGGTCGACACTCCATCCAATGGGAGGGCGCCGGGTGTCCATTATGGACACCCTTATGTAACACTTGATGTATAAGAAGAATAACTCTTTCAACTTACTCAAGTACAAGGAATATGTTTTCAAAAACCAGATATATCCATTCCACCCCACCCCATTTCACCTCATCTCCCTTGTTCTCTGTGCAAATCCAAATCTGAAACAACAATTCTTCAGCTTTCTAGACACCATTGCCGCTTTACCTTTCAATATCCACCAATTCATTCAATTTTCATATCTAGAGGATGTTTGGTGTAAATTAAAATCAGAATTTTTTAGTAGATTGTGAGAGAAGTTTTTGAAATGTGTGGTTGAAAAGTTGTGAGACCCATGAAAGATGTAGTTAATATTGATTGTTTGACTTCGATTAAAATCGAATTTTAATCCGAACCAAACATGGGTAATTATGGATTGATTATTGCTATGATAGGCTAAGTCTTATTAGTACTGGAATTTCTACAACATCGAACAACGATATGCTCACCTTTTTTTGGTCTCGCTTGTGGCCCCGCTAGCCATCCTACTATTGTGGTCATCGGTGTTGTCGGGATGCCGATGTTAGGTAATTAATTCACTGTTGGATCCATAAATTGTGTTCTCGTGATTGTGATTTTGTGCAATTTGTGATTACTACGTGATTGTGAACACAAATTGAATGTTATTGTGATCGCGACCTGTGTAATTATATTATAGTTCGTTATATTTTATCAGAGATCATAAAAATGTGACCACCTAATTTTTGATTAAAAAAAAATCACAAATTTTATATTTTTGAAATTTCATTTTGAAACATTCCTTTATAGTTATTTATTTTCCCCTTTTGAATACCCGAAAATCTTGATATTTACTTATTGACCACGCTATCAATATCATATAATTTTGTTTGTGCACTTGACTCTCAATACCTAAATTGTGCAATGCGGAGTCGACCAAGAGAGACTAAAAAAATAATGGTCTTGGGCTGCCGACAACTTAGTCATTTTTTAATATCATCTACTACCATTTGGTTGAGCATCTAGACAGATTCGACTACAAGTCAAAAAAGTTGGTTAAGGGAGATGTGAGCTTTCATTTATTTATTTTTGAATTGATTTAAAAGAAATATGAAATGTTGAAAACATATCAAAGTGTAGACTAGAGATATGGAAAAAACAAAATTAATGAGAGACTAAAATTAACTAAAAACGTGAAGTATGTTGTATGCTAGCGACAAGTCCTACGATACTACTTTATAGACCAAAAAAAAAGAAGAAAAATATTTATCTTGTAAAATAGACAACATTTTCCTGCATTTGAACCGTGGCTATTACGGAATAAAATACTTATTATACATCACTATTTATAGATTTATTTATTTTTACAAATTGATGATGTTGCGATAAATGAATTAAAATTGTCAAAACCTATTAACCACTTAAGTGGTTTTGTTTATGTAATGTGAATTTTTTTTATTTGGTTGGTGAGATTTTAATTTAGAGCTTGTTTGGGATAAATTAAAATCCAATTAAAATTGAAAATATAGTCGTTATTGAGTCTCACTCATCTAATAAAAGTCAACAATAACAGCTAGTTTTTCGATTTTAATCTCTATCAAAAACACTCTCAGTCAAATCTTGCAACATCATTTGTTGATAAAATAAATATGTAAGTTATGATGTACATATAACACAATTGACCATGAAATTTATGAATTAAAAGTGATTCGATTATTTATAAACATGGGCCAAATAAGATTAAAATTAGAAAAAGATGGAATGTATAGTTGAAAAGTTGTTAATACTATAAAATGTGTAATTAAAATTCCAAATAGAAAAATTTGAAATCAATCACCAACTAAATCAAAGCACAATTATCATCCTTTTGATTTTTCCAGTACATCAAAACACTTGATCCGGCCTAATAGCCACATTATAGGAATTCTTGGTAGATTTAGGGTGTGTTTGAGTCACATTATTTTGGAAGAATGTATTCTGAAATAGTAGATTGATGTGAAATTTGTGGTTGAAAAAGAATGAAAAGTTATTGATGTGAAATTTGTGGTTGAAAAGGAATGAAAAGTTATTGATGTGCTAGAAAATATTATTTTATTGAAAATTGTGTGGTTAAAAATGAATAAAAAGATTGAGAATAAAAATTTTAATATATACCAAACATGGGTTTATTAGGCACTTCAAATGTCAAATAAAACCCACTAAAAATTCAAAGGACATCCCAGTCAACATGATGATGCGTCATCAACATGACGTCATTCCGGAACGAGAAGATTCCACGTTTTCCTCGATGGTTATATTTCATCTCTTTTCCAAGCATAAAGAGGACATTTTTCAGTTTCACACTAATCACTCGTCACGCCCAGCATGTCGTCAAAAGTCACCAGATCATTGTTTTCGCTGTTATAAACCTTGAAATTCAAGAAACCCATAACGCATTTGTTTACAAGTTTTCATACTTTACCAGTTTCGTTTTTCTCTTGTTTTTACAATGGAAGTGGAGAAGAGAAAGCGGCGAGATGACGGAGACGCCGACGGAAAGAAATGCAAAGGGCAGGAAGATGATGACAGCGTTATGCCGTTGCCGGAAGACGATGAGGTGGAGGAGTTCTTTGCCATACTTAGGAGAATACACGTTGCCCTTAAGTACTTCGAGAAGCGTAATCACCACGGTGACCGTGAGCCGAAGATGACGGCGTGGAGTCCTTCCTTTCAACGGGAAGATTTTGAGGAGGTCAACGCCGTCAAGAAAGAAGAAAGAATGGACGGAACTCGAGATAAAATTGCGGGTAATTTGGATCTCAATTCTGAGCCGGCCAGTGAGCGGTCTAATTCAGAATCAGTTTAATCTTCTCATTTATAGATTAATTAACGCTATATATTATTATTAACTAACAAAGAGAATTGAAAATCATAAGTTAAGCATGCTCATGAATCAGTTTAATCTACTCATTTATAGTTTGGTATGATCTATGCTTCGAACCTAGATTCGAAGAGGACTACTGATTAGTTTATCGACTAATCTGTGAAAAATAAGTATAAATTTTTATTATATATGAGAAGTTTATTTACATGGTAAGAGTCTTTGATCTATAATGAGTTTTGTTATCTTGAATTAATTGTTAAGCCATCAATATGTATATAATTAGAGTAATGTTACTCAATAATTTAGGGCCATAAGATAAACTATCGTGCAAGAAATTCAAGAAAGGGAAAAAATGAAAAATAGGATCATATGCCGTTGCTATATATAACACACCTTTGAATTGTGATAGGTTAAGCTCTTGTTTGTTTTTCATTTTTTTTAAATATATTTTTCTGTCTCTTATTTTCAATCACACATTCTTTAACAAAATAATATTACAAGTGTTGGGAATTTACTTAACATACACAGCGGAAAATTAATATTTTTTTTCAATTCCCACCACGGATCTGCTTTGTGTTTAGATAGAAACTGTATTGAGAATAATACCTTTGATGAATTTTGCAAACTCTTTTGCTGATTCTCGAACTCCAATGATCACGATCTGCAATTCAAGCTGTCCAATTGTCCAGCCTCCAATGGTGATCCACACAGAGAACAAGAATGACGGCTAGGGTTTTACTTTTCTTGTACTAGCAAGAATAATGAAAATTCTCTACAGTTTACAAACACTAGCAGCCTATTAATATAAGCCCAAGTGGGCTAATCCATCTCTAAACTTTACTCGATCCGATATTTAATTAATCAAATTAATTAAATTCGGTCCATGAATTAATTAATCTAATTAATTAATTCGGACATATTAATAAGCAACTCAATTAATTAATTGTCCAACACTTGTCAATTAATTAATTGGTAAATTTCATACTTCTGGTTCTCTTTTGTATGTGACTCATTAGGTTTCCGATCAAGATACCTAACGATGTGAATTATTATTTTGATCTAATCAAAATCGATAAATTAACACACCCATTTTAATTTATCACTAATTCACATTCGTCGTCCCAAATTGACATCTAGCAATGTGTCGGGCAATACATGTGATGAGAAATGTCACGTGATGTGACAAACCAAATTTGTTCGTTTACCGTGAAATTATAATTCTTTCGTCAATATGATCCAATCAATAATGAGATATGGATACGTGTCAATCTCAACTATTGATCATATTTTTTATCCCAGTGTTAAGTCAATGTAAGTCAAAAACTCTTTTTCGACTTATGAGTTCACATGGCCAATGATTTCATTATTAACTTAATTGAATAAAATGCAGATCATAATCTCTTACTATCTAAGAGTGACGAATTCTCTATTGATTATTCACAACCTTCATATGATTCTTGACATACCTGAACGATGCTGTGTTAGCGACTCTTGGCAGAATAACATTCAATATCATTAAAGTATGACTGTCTCATATAAGGTATTATGATGACCTCAAGTCAAAGGACCAATTCCACTACCGGACGTTAGAGATTAATCACTAACACTCAGATAGTTATCCATGTGGAATCTCCCAGCGGATCTCCAATGTTTTGTTCTATAACAAAATATCAACGTGTTCATTCAAGTGTCACCACACTTTAACTTGTGAGATCAGCTACTTACTTCACAAGTAAGAATACCACACGCGATGATCTATCCGTAATAACGATATCCGTATCTCGTTATTACTTCGACCACGGACGATTTAAAATTCAATCATTTGTAATTTGTATCTCACAATCACAACTCCTTGTGATTAACAAATCACCAAGACTTGAATTTACGGATTCTATTATTTAATTTATTATAATATTAATTCAATTAAATAATAGATATTGTCATACATGCATCAATTATATACTAGGTGCAAGCAACGTGCAATGCACGTTTGCTTAATTTATATTTAATATTTTTGTTTAATAATTAATTTATTATTAATAAATATGTAATTTTTTTTTGGTTAATTAAGGGCGTGTCTGGGCGCGCTGCAAGGAGGAAGGAAAATTGATTCTGTTACCGTTTTTTTTTCAAACCTTCAGCCCTACAGTGAGAGAATTGGTCCAAAATTGCGGCTCCCAACGGTATGAATTGTGTTGCCAACGGCTTGATTTAATTTCCAACTGAAAAATTATGCTCCGGTGTTTTAATCTCATATTGAGACCTATTTTTGGCATATGAAGTGATCGAATTGAAAAATGATGTCTGAATTAAAGTTATAACCAGATGAGTTAGCTTTCCAACGCATTTTGTATCGCCTCAATAGGATATCGGAATGCAAAGTTATGATAAAAATACTGAAGGAAGGTGCAGCTGCCTATTTAAAACAAGAAATTTCGTTATATAGTCCGTTATATTGAGACCTATTTTTGGCATATAAAGTGGTTGAATTGGAGAATAATGTCTGAACCAAAGTTGTAACCAAATGAGTTAGATTTCCAGCGCATTTTGAATTGTCTCAATCGGGTATCGGAATACAAAGTTATGATAAAAACACCGAAGGAAGGTGCAGCTCCCTGTTTAAAACAAGAAATTCTGTTACATAGTCCGTTATATTGAGACATATTTTTGGCATAGAAAGTGATCGAATTGGAGAATGATGTCTGAATCAAAATTGTAGCCAGATGAGTTAACTTTCTAACTCATTTTGAATCTCCTCAATTGGATATCAGAATACAAAGTTATAATAAAAACATTGAAAGAAGGTGCAACTGCCTGTTTAAAACAAGAAATTTCGTTACATAGTCCGTTATATTGAGACCTATTTTTGGCATAGAAAGTGATCCAGTTGGAGAATGATGTCTGAGTCAAAGTTGTAGCCAGATGATTTAGTTTTCCAACGCATTTTGAATCGCCTCAATCGGATATCGAAATACGAAATTATGATAAAAACACTGAAAGAAGGTGTAGCTGCCTGTTTAAAACAAAACATTCCGTTACATAGTCTGTTATATTGAGACATATTTTTGGCATAGAAAGTGATCAAATTGGAGAATGATGTCTGAATCAAAGTTGTAGCCAGATGGGTTAGCTTTCCAACGCATTTTAAATCGCCTCAATCGAATATCGGAATACAAAGTTATGATAAAAATATTAAAGGAAGGTGCAGCTGCCTGTTTAAAACAAAAAATTCCGTTATATAATCCATTAAAACAACAAATTCCGTTAGTTTTTCCGTTAAACCAACAAATTCCGTTAAATAGGCACTTTTTATATATAGAAAGATATTTAAACTGTTTATGTCCAAAGTTGATTGGACCTAGAGCATAACACTTACAACAAGCAAACTCAAAACTTTTCCTTATTTTTTAATCACTCCTATCAAAATACTATTCCAGAATATATTTTTGGCTAAAAACGAGGCTCAAACACAGATATACTATGAGCAAACCTTTGTCAGCTATTTATGTAAAATCCGCATCTAGAAAAATATAGGTACAAAATTACTCAAAGAGTAGTGATTTCAATATCCTAATGTCTTCTAGACAATAATAAAATGAAAATAAATTGAAATTTTATTTCTTGTAATATCTAATCTCATACAATGATATGTACAACGTGTCATAAGTTATACATGACCAGAAGTTTGATGAAACACCTTGTATTATCCAACAACTCATTGAGGTATACTAGAATAAAAGAAATACGAAGAATTTATTGTTCGGTAGTTAATCAAATCGACGTCTCATAGTATTGAAGATGAAGTCTCTCACTACATTTTGTGAGCTTGCACCAGATGAGCACTTAAATTTGAATTAATTTGACCAATGGCTATTGAATTTTAGTTTATTTTATATCCATCACGAACCTTTATAAAAAGATGTCACTGAAGTCATTCAATTAATCAGTTATGTATTTTATAATTGAAATTCTGAAATGGACAAATGGTTTCACGACTTGAACTTTATAAAAATTAAATTGAGAACTCTAGGCAATATTGGAAGAGGGTTTCAGAAATTTCGATTCTAGGTTGGTTTGATTTTTGAGATTTTTGATTTTTATTTTGGAAGTCCGAAATCATGCCTATAATATATCATATAGCGATTTTCCACTTGAACGTACTCATGGACATACAGTCGAACTGTTTGTCCGGGTCGAATTTTTTGCTCAATAATAGACAGTGGATTATCCGGGTCATGGTGAGCTGACTGACTGACATGTTAGTCTCTAATGAGTATTTTTAAGAGAATCTCTAAATATAAAATACTTTTTATTTTAAAGAGCTAATGCTTAAAAATAAGTTTCAACGGACTCTCTAAATATAAAATACCATTTGATTAGATAGTTAAACTCACTCTCTATTCTTAACGTACACAAATTTCAATACTATATTTCTTAAACTATTCAAATCGCATTTAAATTAATTGACCAATGGTCATTAACATATAAGTCCATGTTTGAGTCATATTAAAATTTTCATTCTCATTTTTCTACTCATTTTGAACCACACATTTTCAATAAAATAATATTTTCCATCACATCAATAATTTTTCCTTCTTTTTCAACCATACATTCTACATCAATCTACTATTTCAAAATATATTTTTCAAAATAATGTGGCTCAAACACACCCTAAAAATTAAATACTGAATAAAATATGATGAGAAATCAATAAATATTTTTCAATTAAAAAAAAAGCCAAAATAGAAAGTATTGTTGGAGTGTATAAAAAAATTTGAAAATTAAAAACTTTTGAAGATGCGCTTATTCTCTAGTTTGAAGCAAAAATCACTAATAATTGACACTCCAACCCATCCTATATCTGAGTTCGACAAGAAGAGACAATCTTCATCTCAACTCACTAAAATGAGATTATGGTGACCCACTCGCCAGATTACTTAGTCCTCGACCAAAACCACATCACCTCTTGTTCCCATAAGGATTCTTGATACTTCAAGTCAACACCGTCGACTTAATCATTCAAACTCTGCAATAACCCAACAAAAGAACAATGGAAAGAGGCACGTAGAAACCAATAACATCGAGCCGAATTTGAAGAAGAAAAAAACTTTGCAATCTTTCCATTTTTCGATAACATTTTTTATTAATTTGAGCTTGCATTTGTTCATGGGTTGATTCGATTTTATAAATCGAGTGCTTAAATTGTTAAGCACGAAAATATTCAATTTATGATTCAATTAATAGGCCACATATTTTGCTTATATTTTTATGTTGGATACTCTTTCCCAACATCTATATATTCAAAACAAAATATTAGCGTCTTAAAAATTTCCGAACAACTAACAAGAATTGAAGATAGGGAAATTGTTTGGTGACCAATACAGTTATACCATAATTTCAATGTATTCCACCACAAAATGAATACATGCAGATTAGTTTCTCTCTCACAATGTGAAAATCGATTTCAATTTGTTTTGTGCGCTCATGGTAAATTGGATTTCAGACAATATAAATTGTCGCATGATTATCACAAAAGAGTTGAGCTGGTTTAACTAAATTAACTCCGAGATCACACATCAAACTTTGAAATCGTAGCAGTCTGCACGTTGTAGACGCCATCGATCGGTATTCTACCTCAGCTAATTAGTGAGTTAAGTGTCAGCTGTTTCTTGGATTTCCATGAATTATAAGCATTCCTAAGGAAAACGTAAAACCAGTAACATACCTCATTATTGTCGAACAATCCCTCCAATCCCATCGTAAAATGCTGATAACTGGAGTGAGCTTGCAGCTAGATAGAATAGGCCACTGTGATGGTGAGCCCTTTAAGTACCTTGCAGTCCACAAGGCTGCCTTCCAACTAGTGTCCTTCAGTTTGCTTAAGAATTAGATAAGCACTAGGATTGACTACGAAATGCCTGGACAGGTGATGGTTAAGTAAAGTAACCTCCCAATGAGTCTTCTATATTTGGTAGGATCAGCAAGATCAGTCTTGTCATCTGTAGTTAGTTTTAAATTTTGCTCCATGGGAAAACTAGCAGGTTTTGCAGCAAGAAGTCCACAATTCTGTAGGATCTCTAAGGCATATTTCATTTGACAATTGGAAATGCCTTGAGATGATCGTGCCACTTCGATGCCCAAAAAATACTTCAATGGTCCAAGGTCCTTGAGCTTGAAATTTCGTGTTAAATGGTCCTTCAATTGCTGTAATTCTGAAGCATTATCACTTGCAATAACCATGTCATCTACTTACACCAACATAACACTAAATGAAGCGTTAGTATTCTTAACAAACAAAGAGTAGGCAACCTTAGATTGGATGAACCTAATCTTAGTGATGATCGGAGTAAGTTTTTGGTTCCATTGACAAGATGCTTGCTTCAATTCATAGAGTGACTTCTTTAGCTTGCAAACTCGTTGTTCACATTGAGTGCCATATACCGGAGGTAGAGACTTGTACACTTCTTCATTCAAGTCACCATACAAGAAAGCATTATTGACATCTAGGTGAGATATGAACCATTTTTTGGAGGCTACAAGGGCTAAGAAACAACGTATCCTTCCCTTTGAGTATATCATTTTGCAACCAATCTTGCCTTGTGTAGTTTAATACTTCCATCAACCTTATATTTGGTCTTGAACACTCATTTACATCCAATAGTTTTCTTCCCATCTGGTAGGCATGTAAGTACTCAAGTCTGATTTTCTTCTAATGCACTAATTTCATCACTCATAGCAATCCTCAAATAAGGTAATGTCGTGGCTTTGGCGTAAGAAGTGGGCTCAACCTTAAAGCTAGCTAAGGTGAATTTCAGATGTGATGGTGACAAATGTGTATAATCAAGAATCGAAGAGAGTACATTAGGATGACCTTTATCAGATGACTTGTCAAGTTGAGATTCGTTTGGTGTTGCTAAAGAGGTCACCAACTTGCAATGGAAATCTTGAAGGTAATGCAGTAGTTTTTTGTCTCTGGTAGATCTCCTGAGCTCGGGCAGAGATGTTGCCATTTGGATAGGAGGAGGGTCTAGTGAACTGGGATTTGGTGAACTAAGATTTTCTGTAGTGGGAAGAGCGGGAATATGTGCAGTCTCCACTCGATCTAATGGGCTACTAGAGGTATCATATGAAAGCTGTGTATTCCCTTCAGTACTGGTGTCTACTGGTTGTTGTGACAAATCCATATGATCAAAAATGGGATTAGGAATAACAGCAATATTATCTAGTGTGGATAAGGTTGGAGTTCGCAAAAGAGACGGCACGTCAGTGTGGTATTTGAAAGGGACATTTTCTCATAAAAGACCACATCTAGACTAACTAAGATTTCATGAGTTTTCTTGTTAAAGAGCTTGTAGCCCTTAATCCCATTTGGATATACTATAAAAATACATTTCTTAGGCCTTGAATCAAACTTGGATCGGTGAGGGTCAAGGTTTGATGCATAACATACACATCCCAACATTCTTAAGTGAGAATAAGAAGGAATGAAAATGATTATGTAAGGGGTCTAGTTCTACAGATTTGGTAAGGGTGTACGATTGATAAAGTATGGGGCTGTAAAGACTCACTCTCCCCAAAACTTCAATGATAGGTTGGCTTGGAACCTTAAGGCCCTTGCGACATTTAACAAATGTAAATGCTTCATTTCTATTATAGAGTTTTACTGTGGGGTATAGGTACAACTTTGTTGGTGAATGACTCCTTTTGAAGAAAAAAAATCAGTCATTTTAAAATATTTTCCTTGGTCTGTTCGAATGGCTTTAATCTTGCAGTGGAATCGATTTTCAATAAGTTTAAAGAAAGTTTCTATTGACTGCCGAGTTTGGCTTTTGCTCTTTATGAGATAAATCCATATAGTCCTACTATGATCAACAACAATTGTTAAAAAATAATAAGCTCCATTGAGAGAGGCAACATAAAATAGTCCCCAAATATCCATATGTAATAGATCAAAACATGAATCAACATACTTGTGACCGGATGGAAAAGGTAAGCGAGTTTGTTTAGCCATACGACAAGTATCACATTGGTGTTTTGTAGAAAAATGGGGATAGTCAGATCCATGCTATGCAACAAAACAAGGCGTCGGTCCAATGGATGTCCTACCTTTAGGTGCTACAATTTCGGTGTCAAAATGGTAAGAGAATGTGCAATTGATAGGTTCTGGTGTGACTTGATCCCATGGTCACTTTCCTGTAGGTAGTACAATCCATGCACCTCTTTAGCAATTCTAATCGTCCTCCAATGGACTAGCTCCTTGTAAGTGTTATGCCCTAGTCCAATCAACTTTGGACATAAACAATGCATATATATGGAAATATCTATTATTTAATTGAATTAATATTCTAATAAATTAAATAATAGAATCCGTAGATTCAAGTCTTGGTGATTTGTTAATCACAAGGAGTTGTGATTGTGAGATACAAATTACATATGACTGAATCTTAAATCGTTCATGGTCGAAGTAATAACGAGATACGGATATCGTTATTACGGATAGACTATCGCGTGTGGCATTCTTACTTGTGAAGTAAGTAGCTGATCTCACAAGCTAAAGTGTGGTGACACTTGAATGAACACGTGGATGCTTTGTTATAGAACAAAACATTGGAGACCCGCTGAGAGATTCCACTTGGATAACTATCTAAGTGTTAGTGGTTAATCTCTAACGTTCGGTAGTGGAATTGGTCCTTTGACTTGAGGTCATCATAGTACCTTATATAAGGGCAGTCATACTTTGGTGATGTTGGATGTTGCTCGTCAAGGGTCGCTAATACTGACATCGTTCGGGTATGTCAAGAATCATATGAAGGTTGTGAATGATCAATAGAGGATTCGACACTCTTAGATAGTAAGAGATTATGATCTACATTTTATCCAATTAAGTTGATAATGAAATCCTTGGCCAAGGTGAACTCATAAGTCGGAAAAGAGTTTTCGACGTACATTGACTGACTTAACATGGGATAAAAGATATAATCGATAATTGAGATTGACACATATCCATATCTCATAATTGATCGGATCATATTGACGAAAGGATTATAGTTTCACGGTAAACGAACAAGTTTGGTTTTATCATGCTACGTGATATTTCCCGTCACATGTATTGCCCTGATACATTGCTAGATGTCAATCTGGGACAACGAAAATGAATTAGTGATAAATTAAAAGGGGCGTTTTAATTTATTGATTTTGATTAGATCAAAATAATAATTCACGTCGTTCGGCATCGTGATCGGGAACCTAATGGGTCACACACAAAAGAGAATCAGAAGAATGAGATTTACCAATTAATTAATTGACAAGTGTTGGATAATTAATTAATTGGGTTGTTTGTTAATATGCCCGAATTAATTAATTGGATTAATTAATTCATGGACCAGATTTAATTAATTTGATTAATTAAATCTTGGACCGGGTTAAGTTTAATAGATGGGCCGAGCCCATCTGGACTTATATTAATAAGCTGTTAGGGTTTGAAAAACAGTAGAAAAATTCATTATTCTTGCTAGCACGAGAAAAGAAAACCCTAGCCGTCATTCTTATTCTCTGTGTGGATCACCATTGGAGGCTGGACAATTGGACAGCTTGGATTGCAGATCGTGATCATTGAAGTTCAAGGAAAAGCAAAAGAGTTTGTGGAATTCATCAAAGGTATCATTCTCATCACAGTTTCTATCTAAACACATTGCAGATCCTCGTTTGGGAATTGAAAATTGTTTAATTTCCGCTGTGCATGATAAGTAAATTCCCAACACTCCTAAATGAAACGATAACCAGATAAGAACACAAGACAATAATGAAGATTTTTGGTCAATTTGCTAGTAGATATCATATTGAAACTAAAACTTGGTATATGCAAAATGTTGTCCATGGTAAGAGTGGGTGAAATGCGGATAGTTCCTAGATATGTGACAGCAACACAGTACCATTTGGTAGTCTAACAGATTTGTTTGAAAAGAATTTCTTATAGTAAACATGTATAGTGAACTGACCATGGTCAGTTGCACCTAAATCTAAAATCCAAAGGTTTGAGTAAGTTTTAGTTGACATGTAGCGGAGTGAGTGGCTGATCGAAACAGAGAAAGTGCTGGGAATTTTACCCGTCATATTTGAATATTGGTTACCTATGGGTTCTAAAGTGGAGCTGGCTTGAGGAGATTTTTGGCTTTGGAGAAAAGCCATTAACTGTTGAATCTGGTCAAGAGAAATATTCAGACTTGACAATGTCCATTAATCTATGGAATGGTTGGTGAGGCCACATTTCTTACATGGTGCTTTGTCTTTTGACAATGTCCCCTTGTAGTTGATCTTCTGTCCTTGCTTTGAAGAATTTTTCTGGTATTGAACTTTTCCTAGGAAACATGGCAACAAACTCGACTGTGGTGTTGCTGCCATTGATCAACTCCTAGTTAGCTTCTTCTAGTAAAATGAAGTTGAAAACTTTGTCAAGTGATGGCAATGGATCCTTGAGAAGAATTTGGTTCATCAGCCCATTGTAAGCTTCGTCCAAACCCATCAAAAATTGCATAATCTATCTTATCTCTTGCCTCTTCATGATCATGGAGATGGTTCTACAATCAGTTTTTTTTTTTTGGTGGAAAGAGGGCGGTACCTCCGAAATTTTATTAATATGTCCTCACTTGTGGCGGAGGAATACCGTGGATTCTACAATCAGTTGTCATGCACTTAAATGGTTCTTCATATCTCGAATATTACTTCCACATGAGTTTCAACTTCAAAAAATAGGCACTCACTGGTGTCTTCTCTTGCTTGGTCACTGCCGCTGCTGTTCAAGCATAAAAATTCAGTTATTGCTTTACAAATCGATTCTTGAGCTCCTCCCAGACTTGTGATGCTGAATCGGAGTACATGACATATCTTGCTATCTCCGGTGAAAGAATGTTCATGAGCCAAGACAAGATCATGTGGTTGCATATTTGCCATTGTGGATATTTTTCATCAATTTCTTCAAGCTTCTTGACTGTGCCATCAATGAAACCTAGCTTGTTTTTGGCTGATAGAGCCACATAAATGGCTCTACTCCAAGCATGATAATTTTGGGGTGTAAGGAGCTGTGAGACTAGGAATAATCTGGGGCTCTCGCCATGGTGGAGAAAGTAAGTGGATGATTCATCCGTAAGTTGTGTGTTGGTTGAGTCTTAGACTTGCTTCGGCCATGAGTTTAAGGCAAGCGCAGGAAGGTAGGAGAATAGGTGGGAATTTAAGATCGATTCAATAGAGGTTGAGCCGCTTGCTCTGATACCATAACAAGAATTGAAGAAGGGGATATTGTTTGGTCACCAATACGGTTATACTATAATTCCAATGTATTCCACCACAAAATGAATACATGCAGATGAGTTTTTAAATATTACAAAAATCATGAAAATCAGGATATGATTCTGCTGCTAATAATACAAAAAAAGAGAGCTAAATGACAGCTACAATATCACTTCATAGTTGTCCAATGCAGAGTTCTAACAAAGGAATGTCCATATTCAGCTACTCTACTTCTTCAAGACATGTTGGACCGTAAATATTTAAGTCAACCTTTGAAAACTTTTGCCTTTGTTTCCTGTGTTCTGCTCATTAACAACCTACCATTGCATGAAGAAATAGGAAGCTTATAGCTTTTCCTAAACGCACACGTTCACACGACCGTACCTTCGGTTTCTTCCAGGTTTCATCTAATCTCCTTTTAGTGCTTTTTGGTGGAAGAAATTTGTAGTGTTAGGACTCGAGAATCTATGGTTTTTTTTATATGTAAATATGGGTGCATTAATGCATATATAACAGCCATGTGTTTATTTATACTTAAGAATTAGGAAAGGAATTTGAATGGAAATATTCTAGACACATTTGCAATGAACATATTGAAATCGTAACACCATAAACATCACGTTGAGTGATAGAAAATTTCTTGAATTTTTGACAATAATTTTAAAAACCCAATAGTAGTGGTGGCAATCGACCCGAGCCGACTTGTGGGCCGGGCTCGTTGCCACCGAGCCACGAGCCAATCGGGCTCGTCAAAAGACGAGCACAAGCCTAGCGGTGGGCTCGCTAGGCTAGCCGAGCCCGGCTCGGCTCGTGAAAAAAGCCCACGAGCTGCTCGTGAAAAAAACACTAAAAAAAAAAAAAAGCTAAAAAAAGCTAAAAAAAAAAAAAAAAATTTGACGAGTCACGAGCCAAGCTCGTGGGTAGAGCCGAGCTTGCCCACGAGCCACGAGCCAGCTCGGCTCGTGAGCTCGTGGCTCGTTTTTCCACGAGCCGAGCCGAGCTCGTGGGTTTAAGGGCCAAGCCGGCTCGACTCAGCCCATTAACATCTCTACCCAATAGTGAAAACATACTGACCCAAGCAAATTTTTAGCCCAGAGCTGAACCGTGATCTCTTAATGCTCCTTCCTTCAGGTGATCAATTCTCAAGTAAAGTTTTCTTTGTCTGCAATGTTTTTAGCCCCACTCATATAAATCCTGATATACAGGTAAAAGTAATGGTAAGTAATTCTTTCAACTCTAGTCAAATATCTGCTTGCTTGTCTCTCACGCCCAATTCCCCCTATGACTTTGTTTAGAAAGTTGATTTGAATGTTGGATTATCAACTATCGTCAATCCTTCTTCCAGCTTGGTATCTTGACGCTAACGGTCAGTGACGGAGTTAGGATTTGGTTCATTGATTTGGATCTAATGAAGGCGTGCTTTAACTACCAAAAAAAATTTCAAATACAAAACTTAATAATATTAAAAATAAAAAAGTAATGGAATTTTTTTCCTCAAATCTCAATGGGGGCCACAGCCTCACTAATAGGGTTGACCATGAGAATTTTGAGACCTTAAACGATTAAATAATAATAATTTTTTTTCCAAGCGTAGGAATGCTCATATATTTAAATCAATAACATATTTATACTTAAACAAAGACTTTGTACAATTAAAAAAAAATAGAGCAGTAAAATAAAACTTCACTCACAATCTGATAGATTAGGCTAACATAATATTTAGCTCCCGGTTTGTGTGAATAAAAATTAGATTTTTAGTAGATTAATTTGATAACTATTGATGAATGTATGATTAAAAAGTTGTGGTCGCATGAAATTTATGATTACTCGAGTAATTGGGAAAGCTTGAGTGAGGTGCAATATAGAAAAGTTAAAAGAAATAAAATGAAAATTATGAGAAAAGTTTTAGAATAATGCTCCAAGTACAGGAGCTCTTCTGCCAGGGGCTTACAGGCCCCTCACTGTGCCGAGGCCCCACCTGTGAAAAAAAAAATAAAATTCTAGCCCTACCCCCCAAATATTTCTTACCTGGCAGGGGCCTGATACCTCAAGCACGCCTCAAAGTTGGGTAATTAGCACAAATCATCCCTATCGTTTAGGGTCATTGTGCAAATCATCCCTATCGTTTGAATTTTGGCATTTACAACCCTATTTCTACCTTCTTTTGCAGAGTTCATCCTTTTTCCCTGTTCCGTTACTCCAGCCGTTAAATATGTAGGTGAACTTGCTTTTAGCACAATAGCATAAGGTCAATTTTGTCAAGTGCAAATAAACACTGAAAAAATAAATACACAAGTTATTTGAGCTAAATTCACGCACAAGTAGCATCTATTTTTTTTTTATTACGCACAAGCAAATTTTGAAGCATTAACACAAAAATTGGTCCCAAAAATTCATTGGCTTCATGTTGAAATTGATGAAGACCCGTTACTGGGTTGGGTGCGCCCTGTGATGGCGAACCTAGCCCGGGTGGTCCGCCACCCCAGGTCTTCCCACCGGCGCCGGAATTAATAATTTTCTGTGTCTGTAGCGAATTCGCGATTTTGAACAGTTGAGGATCAGATTCAGGCTGTTGGGGATGAAATTGAAGCTGACCCATACCTTGGCTAGGTGTGTCTGGGTGAGGAGAAAAAAGTCCAGTGGGTTCGACACCTTGGTTCGTTCGGTCGTCGCCGGAATTGAAGGAAACAGCCTGCGAGTTCGCGACAGTCGCGACAGGGCGAATTTCAGATTGCAATTCATCACTTGTGCTGGCTTTTTGGATCAAATTGGTTACATGGGTGTGTGCGTCTAGTTGAGGGGGATTGACCTGTGATATTTTCCGGCCAAAAAGGTGAACGGACGGCTAGATTCCGGCAGAAATAGATTCCGCAGGCAGCTGGTTTTGAAGGTTGTTTTCACCAATTTTTGTGGTTTTTTTGGCTGGATTTTTGTTGGTAATTTTAGAGGGTGGTACGGGCTCAACAATGGTATCCAAATTCAGTTGTTTTGCTGGCCGGCAGTTGCCAGAATTTTGTTCCATTCTGGAGGGAATTTTCACTAGATTACCTCAATTTTACACAAACATTAATAGAGTTTTTCAGAATTTGTTTGCACTTGACAAAATTGCCCTTATGCTATTGTGCTAAAAGCAAGTTCACCTACATATTTAACGGCTGGAGTAACGGAATAGGGAAAAAGGATGAACTCTGCAAAAGAAGGTAGAAATAGGGTTGTAAATGCCAAAATTCAAACGATAGGGATGATTTGCACAATGACCCTAAACGATAGGGATGATTTGTGCTAATTACCCCCTCAAAGTTTTGAGGACCATAATTTGAAGTCACATAAATATTGTAATGATGACTCTTAGCCCCTGTTTGTAAATCATTAAAATGAGTTTTTTTAGGAAAAGTGAGTTTTGAAATATTAATTTTTTAGGCCTCTCAAATTTCGAGGCTTCACGCCATTATCTAGGTGGCTTTGGCCTAGAGTTGAGCCTGCTCACTAGCCCCCATCTCCTTCCACTGCTAACGGTTTCAGTTGTAGTGCGCATGTAACTTACATATTGATAGAAAAAGTGATTGAAGATGTGTCACGAGTCCTAAAGAGTTTTGAAGTCAACAATTATGTCTCTTGTAAGTGAGAAATGTCACATGTACAGGGATATGTACAAGCAGCATGACAGATGCACGCGTGTCGGGAAAAAAATTGAACCATTTTTTAATCAGGTAGGTCCGACGTGGGACCCACCTCATGTGAGAGGTCGGTAAGACCTTTGTGAACCCCATTTCTGTACACTTGAATTAATTCTTTTTACAAATAGCAAAATTCATCGTAAGTATATGACCCGATTCAAATTCCAATGGTAATGAACATGTTTTGTAACAAAAGTAAGATAAAATTGTTTCGAAGTGAAGATTCGTAGAACAATTCAAAAAATGGCAATTAGGAAATAACGTCATTATCTTTCACTGGTATTGTGGAAAACACCATTACCTTTCATTTTTTGGTATTTTCACTCTTGTTTCCACATTTCATTGCGCAAAAAATCATTTTCATCCATTTAAATTATAAATATACAATTTTATTTAAATTAAATAAAAAGAAAAAGAATGAATTAATTGTAACCATAGTTTCAATTTTTTTTTTTTAAATGAAAACAAGTCACAAACAAATTATTAAAGGGTAATTATCAAATAATGTTAATACATTTCACTATTATTGTGAAAAACATTCATACATTTTTATATATATATATTCTCACTCTTAATTACACATTTAATTGCGCAAACCACCATTTTCATCCATTTTCTCAATAAAAGCTATGAAATGACGAATATACTATCCTATTTAAATAAAAATAAAAATAAAAGATAATTATTTTTTTAATAATTTATTTGGGACTCGTTTGTAAATTTTTTTTTAAAAAATAATTTCTAATTTTTTAATAATTAATTTCGGACTCGTTTGCACTTTTTTAAAAAATTAGGACTATGATTGTAATTAGTTCTTTATTTTTTTAAAAAAAATTTAAATAGGAGGGCATGTTAGTCATTTATAACTTTTATTGAGAAATTAGATGAAAATAAATAGAAAGGATGTTTGCGCAATCAAATGTGTAATTAAGAGTGAAAATATCATAAAAGAAATTTATGAATTTTTCAATAATAATAGTGAAATGTAATATTGTGCGTTAATTACTCTTTTACTAATTTATTTGGGACTTGTTTGTATTTTTTAAAAAAAATTGGGACTATGATTGAAATTAGTTCTTTATTTTTCTTTTCGTTTTATTTAAATAAGAATATATATTCATCATTTCACATTTTTTTAATTGAGAAAATGGTTGAAAAAACATTTTGCTCAATTAAAGGAAAATAAGGGTGAAAATGCTAAAGAGTGAAAGGTAATGACGTTTTTCACAATAATAATAAAAGGTAAAGACGTTATGTGCTAAAAACCCATTCCGAAAATACTGTTTACAAATATATTCTCAACTATGATGTGCAACTTGAGAACGCATGAAGGATGCACTTACGAGCATAATTCAAAGTCGACTCCAAGTCGACGTCCTAGTTTTAGTGGAAGTTGAATGGGGCGTCGCCATAATTCAAAGTCGATGTCCTAATTTTAGTGGAAGTTGAATGGGGCGTCAGCATAATTCAAAGTCGACGTCCTAGTTTGGTGGAAGTTGAATGGACGTCAAGGACTTTGTTGAAGTTCGATAAATTTAATTTCACAACTTTCTTTTTCTTTTCTTTTTTTTTTTTCTAGAATATATCATAAATTTGTCACATCACCTTAGTCGTTGTAAAGTTAGATGTGCGTTCACTTTCTCGAAAATTAAGCAATTTATCTTTCACATGATGTGAATAAGCCTACCCGAGCAATAAGTCATCCATGCCCACTAGAAACGTTTTTATTTGGAATAGTCAATGTATATGAATTGTGGCCAACTAGTCTTTACTAGGTAAATGCATTTGTCCCAAGAAAGAAATAGAACTTTGAGGTTGTCTCCACCACAAAGTAGCTAGGATACTTTCGCCAAAATCAAAGATTAGACAAGAATTATTGCCCACTACACTACTCTTCAAAATCCTTCGTTTTCTTGACTTCAACTTGATAGAGTTGTTGACTTTCGTTTGTTACTCGACTAAAGGTGAATTAAAATTTAATTCAAAGTTAACATTTAATTTTAACTATACATTTCATGAAATTCACAATTTTTCAATCAAATTCCATCAACTTTTATTAAAATTTACTAAAAATCTGATGTTTATCTATACCAAATATAGTTTAAATCTTGTTTAACTATTTTAAACTTAAATAATTTCAAATTTGAAAAACTCAATGCCACCCCTATTTAATACTAATGAATTATATTCGTTATCATATACCGAACACGCACGAAACAATCTAATATTCGTGAAATTATACAACAATATTCCACCTTTGAACAAAATCTTTAGAATAAAAACATGTTTCCAAATTATAAAACGCTAAAATGAGGACCAATAAGGGTTAGTGGGAAGACTTTGCCATCAATTAGTGCATCAAATTAGATTTTAATATATATAGGCCCACACGAAGATTTTCCATTGCCAGCTTATGGTGGTGGAAATTGCCACTTGTACACTTTTTTGTTGATTATTGTTGACATTACAAGTGTTGATTGGATCAAAAAACTTTAAAAAAAAATTGAACTATTCAATGTTGTGTTGTCACGTGACATCGTAAAAAAAATGATGCACATGTAGTCTGATTGTATTGTGATTTATCTTAAACACTTATTCAAGTGTGTGCATACTTGTGAACCAACGTGATTCACGAAAAGTGGTAAAGTTTTCCAGAATAACGTTGTTCAAATGCTGAAGGCAACGAATATGGTAATTAATTAATAATTAATCAAAGTATGCAGGATTTTTATAATAATTTTTTGCTGACTAGAACAATTAAAGCAGCCATAAGAGGTTGAAAATCACGTGAACTCGTGAAATCTTCTTGTTACTAGAAACTCGTGAACGTCTTGGCCTTGTTTTGACAACCATCAATTTTGAAAAACAAAGTTTTTGAATGGTCTTTCTTAAAAACGAGTATGTAGAAAAAAGAATTTGAAAATAGTGATCGTCAAATGGGGACTTTTGGTTAAATCACTTCTCAAAATACTCACGAAAGGAAGAAATACTTGGATCTGTTAATTAAATATTGTATTTCTAACCCTATTACAAGAGATTTGTCATTGTTTAATCTAAATTAAAGTTGACAATTGGTTTTAACTATTGGGAGTAAAAGAAGTCCTACATCGGCTAGACATTGAAAATATGATGGGTTTATAAGTGTAGGACAATACTCCATTAGCATGAAGCATTTTTGGTAGTATCCAAAAGCAAATTCGTGATGGTCTAGACCCAAAGCGAACAATATCGTATTAATGTGGAGTTCGACGGGTCCTAACAATTTGGTATCAAAGCCCGGAGGCCCAAAAACTTAGCCGGAGAAACGCGTCAATGGCGACAACAATAACAGCGGTATAAGATGATTGGCTGATGGATTATCGTTTGAGGGGAGGCCATAATGATGTGGTCATTCTTTTGAGGGGAGGATTGTTGGGAGTAAAAAAAAGTCTCACATCGGCTATACATGGAAAATATGATGGGTTTATAAGTGTAGGACAATACTCCATTGGTATGAGGCCTTTTGGGTAGTATCCAAAAACAAATTCGTGACGGTACAGGCCCAAAGCGAACAATATCATACCAATGTGGAGTTTGATGAGTCTACGTTAACCACACATTTAACGGGATTCATAACTTTTTAATTACATATTTTTATCAATTTTTATCAAAATCTACTGAAAATCTAATTTTAAGTCTCATGGACTTAAAGTAGAAGAAGAGAGCTAATGAACTCGCGAGAATGCCGGAAGAAGAAATTTCCAAGATAGTGTAGAGACGTATCAAAAAATTGAGTCTTCGCTCTCTTCTATCGTCCCCTTTTAGGCATTTGAGAGTGAAATTCACGTGACTCCATAAGATTGGTGCGACTGTTGTTAAAATGTGTATCTCACTTTAACTTTAAGCTCATTACAAAAATTACGTTTCTGTGGACCACACTTCTCTTAAATGTTAATTTCTGAATGTGAAAATGATACCATATTTTGTTGTGTAATACTAGTTGATATATGAATCCATTCCCTTGTGATGTGGGGTTAGACACGGCAATAACTCATTTGTTAGTCTTTCACCACTCAACAAATAAAATAAATCCCTTTTTTATTCTTATTTTTCCACATTTATTTTTAATCACATATTTTATAAAAGTCATATATTCCATCTTTTAAAATAATAATAATAATTTGGTCTTAATCCAAATCAGAGATGGCAATGGGTCAGGCAGAGGTATGCCCACGAGAGCTTCTGCTCGACTCGTTACTCACGGGTTGAGCTCGCGAGCTCGTTAAATTTTATTATTTGAAGAAATACCTTTTTTTTGAAAAAAAAAAAATAATAACTATTCACAAAGACGAGCCGCTCAGCTAGCGAGTTGGCTTGCTTGGCTCGGGCTCGTCATTTGACGAGTCCGAACAGAGCGATCGAGTCAATGAGCGGCTCAATCCATTTGACATCACTAATGCTAGAGCACTGGTTTAATATCACGTAATTATCATCCACATTAATACTTGAGATTACATTACTCAAACAAGGGCAAAATTATGTGCAACTAATAAGGTTGTCCCCATCCATTCGGCACTTGGATTGAGAAGCTATCTGATAGGGTTGATTAAAAGTGGGAATGCGGGCCAGCACGTCGTGGCGCCCTTCTTACCGTCCAATTCATTAGATTACTGTGTAATTTAAGACATGGCCGACAAATTCAAAACTATAAAAAGCAACTTATTAATTTCTACAATTAATATACATGATTTTATGGTTTATTGAAAATAGAAACGCTTCGAGGTGGGATTAGACAACACTTTACCCATGTTTGATAGTCATTACTTGATAAAAATAATATTTTAAATAATAATTTTTCAAATAATGTGTAGTTAAAAAAGTAGAAAAAATTTTAAATTTACGTGCAAAATACTTTATTAAAAAAAGGATGAGTCGCATCCTTGACAAGTCCCCAACTATCTTGTTCTGGACCTTGATAAAGGAGGTAAATCGCATGTATGCCTTCAAGGGTATAGGGTGGAAGGCTGTTTGTACACTTGCACTTACCCAATGGCCAAATCCATATTTCAGGATTCGAACCCTTGACGTGGCAGCCTAAAGCACAGCTGTAGTTTTTCCACCTTCCCCTTTTACCACCTGGAGATGTGCCTGGGGGCGCGAATACTTTATTGTGTGAATGCATGATTGAAAATGAATATATTAAAAAAAATGGTTTTTAAATAATGATCGTCAAACATGTACTTAAAAATTGTTTGTGAAATCATATATATAATTGATTGAAACTATAATAAAATATGTAATTAAAAAATAATTTGGTAAATTATAAATCGTTAGTAAACATTGGCATAACACAAGCTACATTCGATTGAGTATTAAACCCTTATTTGATGATCGTTATTTTAAGAAAATAGAAATTTGAATAGTGATTTTTTGAAAAATGCGTGGTTAAAAAATACGAAAAAATTGAATTTATGAATAAAATATTTTATTATATATAAATGTGTGGTTAAAAATAGTATAAAAATTAAAGAGGCTAAATTTCTTTTAAATAATTTGTTCATATTTTTTTTGAGTCATAATCAATTGATTTGACTAATTGTTTCTCTTCCTAGGAACCAACATGTGAGCTGTCCTGGATTAGTCGGATTTTTATCACAGTGCTACTTTTGTTTGTGCAATATAAAACTAACAAGTATAATACAAATAAAATAAATATTTAATTTAATTTAATTTTTGTAATCTATGTCTGATTAGACTTGATGAGCGGGCGGATTCTTAGAATCTATCTATTCTAGGTCAGGACAGCCCTAATCTAAATGCAGTAGTTGGGAGGTTGTTTCACTGTCCTTTAGAATTTTTGTATTTACTTGCTATTTAAATTTATTTCAACAAAATTTTAGACAGGAAATTACAAGAAATGTCCACTCCCACGTGGTCATTTGTAAAAATATTCAAAATTTGTTCATATTGCAATATTTTAGACCAAAATACCCTTGTTAATAATTTATAATTCCATACTAAAGATGAAAATATGCATACAATTAAATATTTTGTAGGCCAATAAAATTTTGACACATAACATACCCTACTTTCAAAAGTACATATATCAAATCACAATAAAGGTCTGTTTGGGAGGGATTAAATTTTTGTACAGTAAATCAATTCTCATTTTCAACCACACATTTTTCAATAAAATAATATTTTTCATCACATCAATAATTTATTTTTCTTTTTCAACCACACATTTCCCATCATATTACTATTCAAATTAATTTTTTCCCCAAAAATCTCTCCCAAACAGGCTATAAATGTTATATTTCTCATTGACACATGTATAAAATATCGAGAACTACATTTCAAATGTCAAGAATTTTATGAAAGGTAGAGAACTCTCATATTTGAAATGAAATCTCGTTCTAAATATCGATAACAATTTTTAAAATATCAATAAAAATAGTTTCTTTTGTATAGTATTTTCTCTAATATAAATATTTATGACTTTTATTGAATAAAAAATGGTCATAAATTCGTCTAGAGTTGCTCCTCAACGGTGCCTTCGGCGGAGTTTCGTATGGAAACAAATCCAAATCCAACCTGGTCGTGATTGACCATGCCACTTGGTCCCCACCTCCCTGTCCCGGATTCCAAATCGAAATTTAAATCCAGTTAATGACCGAATACAAAATTCCAAAAAGAGACTCGTCGACGGAAAACGAAACACGGTGGTCGAGACGTCCGTGATGTGATGGCCCCAACACGTCACATCAAACCTACTCTTTTTCACTCAATTGCCTTTTTCCCTCCCTATATATTCCCTCCCATTTCTCTCTCCATCCACCATCTAATTTTTCACCTGTTTCTTACTTTCTTATCTATATATACTTATATATCATTATCATCTATATTGACGGAAAGGGGTCAATTGTTTTTACATCTTCTATGATTTGATTTGAAGAAAGCTTTTGTAAATTTAATAATTGTAATGGAAGAGTTGAACAATAAGAAGAGATTGCGAGAGGAATCGGAGGTGATTAAATCAGAAATCGACTTTCCAGAGGTCAAGAGGCTGAGGGAGGATCTACTGGAAAGTTTGGATGACGAGACGGATTTTTGTCCGACGAGTCAAGATCTGGACTCGTTTATGAAGAGCTTTGAGAAAGAAATTAGATCTTCATCGAATGTGGAGGAAGTGGTGGATCTGACGTCAGATTCTGGCGAGTCTCAGCCCGAGCTTGGTTACTTGTTGGAAGCTTCTGACTACGAGCTTGGGCTTCCACCGTCGTCTGAATCTCCGAGTGAGGTCGAGAATGATCAAAGACACGAGTTAGTCCGAGTCGAGTCTGACTCGTCTGAACTCGGTAGCGAGTTATCTTGGCTCGATGGAGAAATACCGAGTTTTGACTCGTTCGAGTTTGGATTTGTTGATACGGAGAACTATAACGGCAACACCAACGAATATGTAGCAATGGACGGGTTGTTCGATTATTCGGATATGGGTTTCTGGTCTGATGATTTTGCATGTAGGCCCGAAACGTCGTTACCATCACAGTTCTAGGCAAAGAATATTGTAAAGGTTTTACATTATTTTTTTTTGGTTTAATTTTATACTTTTCAAGGAGCAGCAGCAGTATAAGAGGTTTTGAGATTAATACCAAGATTTTCAATAGAAATTTTCATGTTTACCCAAAAAAAAGTGAAATAATAAATTTCTCCACTGTTGATTATTAAGAGCTTAGTTCTGGTGACATCCTCCAAAAAAATATTGTTTTGAATAGCAGTTCGATTAGGAAGTCTGGGAAAAATTTTTAGTTTACGTGTAAAAATATTTTATTGTATAAATATAATTGAAAATAAGTATGAAAAATAAATTAAAATAAAGTGAACGATGTCAAACATGTTTTCATTGTTGAATATTAAAAAAATTTCTGACAAAATTGAGAGCCTGATCGTGAAAAATTTATTTTTTCAAAAATTATTTTTGACTTTACATTTTTTATAAAATAATTTTATACATAATTCGATTTTTTTTTATTTTTTAATCATATATTTTTTTAATAAAATACTATTTTAAAATGTATTTTGATAATAAAAAAAAAAAAAAAAAGGGATCGAACTTAATGTAAAATTAAATATTAAAATAAAAATTTTCTGAAAAATTATGATTAGCGGTCATTAATCAACTTCTCTCTTTCTTTTGTTAGTTGTGATTTATAATCTTTTACTTTTCTCTTTCCTAATAATTTTGTTTCTTTTAAGATAAATGAAAAAACATTCATGTCAAAAAATAAATAAATAATTGAAAAAAAAATAAATATTTTTTTTTCTTTACATTTCATTAATTAATAGATCAGATCAGATCAATAATTAAATTCAGTAATTTGGCCAGGTTAAGAGCATATTCAAGAGACTCTATTTTTAAAAAGTATATTCTATCATTTGGAGAGTATCAATAAATTTAGAGAGTTAAATTTTGAAGTACTCTAACAAACTCTTTATATTTAGCCCCTGTTTGGTATCCATTAAAATTTTCATTCTCATTCTTCTATTTATTTTCAACCACACATTATTCATTAAAATAATATTTTCCATCACATCAATAACTTTTCCTTTTTTTTCAACCACGCATTCTCCATCAATCTACTATTTCAAAATACATTCTTCCAAAATAATATTTATCAAACACACACTTAACACTTAATTTTATTACTCGTAAAAAATATTTATTATTTTTGTTTATCTTTTATTTTAACTAGTTTTTCTTTATATTATTTTATTGTTTTCCCACCTTTAAAATTGAAATACTTTGAATGCATTTAATTATAGAGAGTGAGTTTGACTTTCCAAATTTGGAGAGTCAAACCCACTATCTAAATTAAAATATTAATTTAAAAAGTCTTTTGAAACATGATTTTAAATGTTGATTCTTTAAAATAGAGAGCGTCTCGCGTTTAAAGAGTATCTTGAAAATGCTCTAATTTGATAAAGTAATAGAATTAAAATTAAATATTTTATTGTTGTTATTTAGGGAAAATTGTATTCGAGGTACCAAACATTTCAATTAGTTGCAGACTTTGCCCAAATTTTTTATTTGTGCCACCGTATGTACCAAACCTTTAAAAAATCACAGCTCAAGTCCAAATTGACGGATTTCATTAATTTGACATTAAAAACTGTCAGTTGATCCCAAAAATTAAAAATTTAATAATTCTTCTCAAATAAGCTAAGGGTATTTTAGACATAATATATTTCTCGCATTAAATCAAAAGTTAAAAAAAAAAATACAACCCACCCCCCATCCCCAACTCCCTCCCTACCAAAAATCAAAACTGTTGCCGGACGCCACACCATCGTCGACACTAACGCTGGTACCACCTAAATTTATAATTTAGGCGACATCTACCAAATTTTCATCTCCAATCCACCTAATGGTCGCCCTCTTCAACTGGAACACTAGTAGCGGCTTAAAATTGGAAGTGCATTTTTTGATGAAATTAGTCAGTAGCATTGGCATCGTAGGGGCTTTAGATGATTTAGCATTCAATGGTGGTGGTGCCATGTGGTGGGTCCTGCTCGAAGTGGACAAATTGTGGATCTTGGAATTTGCACCATCGCAAGTTTAGAGCTCAAATTCAATGGAATTTTCTTCGACAATTGGATCAATTGGCTCCTTGCCCATTGTAAACTGGCCTTGAATTAGATTTTGGCTGGTCGAATTTGGTGGATTAATGTAACACCCCGAAAATTTTAGAATAAAATTATTTGTTTTATAAATTTTATTTTATGATTTTTGAAAGTTGAGGGACTAAAATAAAGTATGTTTTAAATTCTTATATTTTAAATGGGCCAAATATTTAACTTTTTATATAGTGATCAAAAGTATATCAACATTGGGCTCATTTTGTAGCCCGCATTAAATAGTGTTTATTGGGCTCAAGAAAATGTAAGTTCTGATGAGTTAAGCCCAAGATATTTCAATTCGAAAAAGTATGATTTATACGTATTATTTTATTACTTAATAATGGTCCTTTTAGGATAATTAGCAATATATTATAATAATTAAGTAGATAATCACTTATTTTCAAATGAATTAATCATTCCTTATTCTTTTCAATTGCACGTGTATATATATATATATTTTTGGGAAGATAATATTATGTTATATTAGCCATGTTTATCTTTAATATATATTGACCTATCAAAATTCTAGTTCTAACCAACCATTATAACAAACTCTTATCTATTAGAATAAATATGATTTTTATCAGAGTTATATTATGACTCAACTACTGTATTTTTCCCCTATAAATAGTGTGCCCATATCTCACAATTCTTCACACAGAATTTTACACAACAGTTTTCATATAGAAAGCAGTTGTAAATTCTAAGTATATTTTTATATTAAAAGCTCTTTTCATCAATCGAAGTAAGATACTTTTTGTACAAGTTGTTTTGTTTCCTTATGTTTTTATGTTCAATAATTTATGCATGTATTGCCAATGGACCTTCGGGTCGACGTAACGAAATGAGAAATGTGAAGAGATGGGTATCTCGATTGGCCACCGATATACTCCATAAATGAGAAATGTGAAGAATGGTATGAATTGTCTATGTTATTGTTATGTAACTGCATATGGAAACTGCACGTATCTTACTGAGTGTTTTTCAAAATACTCACTCTTACAATTTTTACAGGCTAGTTCGGGTCGATTGGATCTGTGGCGGGATGGTGCAGCGGACTGCCAATGGATTTCCACCTACGAGAATAATATTAAGTTTTGCTTCTTTCCTTTTAAAGTTCATTATTAGTTTGATTTGTCCAATAACATTATTTAGCAAATTTATTAATGTTTAAGTTGTTTTTCGAAGACACGATTTTATGATTCGTATTTAAAATTATGAATGTTTGGTTTATTAGAAAGAAATGAATTTTACAGTTCCGCATTTAAATACATGAAAATTATTTTGGTAACACCTCAAGATACTTGAAATTTTGGGGCGTTACAATTAAGGTCGTAGGACCCTTCAATTGAAATAGAGAAGCAGCTGTGCATTATTTTGGCCGGTCCTCAATTCCCAAGGAGCAGTTGCTGCATTGTTTTGGCCAAAAATTGTTTTATGAAGTTGGTCGCCGTATGTAGGGGGATAAATTGGTGTTGGTTGGCAACCATCAAATTGGCCGGAGGCGGTGCATTTTGGAAGTGGGCCTTGTGCAGCCCTTGATGAATTTTCATTGATTACTTCCTCAATTGGTAATGTTTGTGTGAATGGTTTGTTGGAGTGTGTTGAGGGGCAATTTCTGATGGTTTAGGTGGTAGGTTGAGGGTGGTTTGAAGGTGGTGAGAGAGTTGAGGAAGAAAGAAGTTATGGGTGAGTTGCGATGTTGTTTTTTTGTTCTATTTATTTATTTTTGATTTAATATGAGAAATATGTTATGCCACTATTTGACACACATTAAAATTTTTATTTTTATTATTTTACTTATTTTCAACCCACATTTTTCAATAAAATAATATTTTAAGCGATCAATAACTTTTCTTTCTTTTTCAACCACACATTTTCCATCAATATACTATTCCAAAATACATTTTTCTAAAATAATGTGGCTCAAACACACCCCATGTCTAAAATACCCTTAGCTTATTCGGGAAGAATTATTAAATTTTTAATTTCTGGGGTCAACTGACAGTTTTTAATGTCAAACTAACGGAATCCGTCAATTTGGATTTGAGTTACGATTTTTTTAAAGGTTTGATACCTACGGTGGCACAAATTAAATGTTTAAACAAAGTCTGCAACTAACTAAAATGTTTGGTACATCGGCTGCAATTTTCCCTGCTATTTATGGCAAAAGTAAGACACGGACGCTTAAAACATTTAATTATAATAGCATATTTAACCTTATTTAAAATAGTAATGTTATTTGAAAAGTTGGCTTACGAATTGTTTTTGGTTATGTTTTAAGAACTAAATCCTTAAAAAAAATTGAGAAACTCGATGATTCGATCTCGTTGATAAAAAAATCATATTAAAGCTCTTCGAGAACAAATTAACTTTAATATAAAAATCGTTGATTTGATATACTTATTGTATGATTACAATAATTGTAACTTTTTTCATTTTTTGAGTTGATGTCTTAGTGCTTGTTTGGAAGGGATTTTTGGGGGAAGAATTGATTTTAAATAGTGATATGATGGGAAATGTGTGGTTGAAAAAGAAGAAAAAATTATTGATGTGATGGAAAATATTATTTTATTGAAAAATGTGTGGTTGAAAATGAGAATTGATTTACTGTAGAATTTTGAGAATTCCTCCCAAACAGGGCCTTAGTTTTTATGAGTAGTGAGAATAATAGAATATTTGAAAAGAAATGAAAATGAATGAGAGAGTAGTAATATTTTGTGAATCTTTTGAAATGTATAAATTAAAATAACTTAAATATTTATCGAAAGTATACAAACATACATGACCAAACATAATCAAGATAGCACTAAATCAAAAATTGGGTCCACGGTTTTGGTATGAAGAAATTTCATGACCAAACATAGGCTTAGCTTTCAAGAAGTTTATAAAAATGTCTTGAAAACTTTTTTTTTTTTTTAATTTTCTAGGTTCTTATACATACACTTAATTAAGAATGTATTGATATTGTAAAAAAAAAAAAAAAATCCTCCCCTTGAATTGAGACTCCAATATTAACTCGAATTCATATATTCAAATATGAAATATCCAATTAAGTTTAATTTATGCATCGATATAACACAATATACATTGTTTTGGATCAACATGGTTTAACATTATAAATTAGCTTTTCTTTTTGTATTGTGAATGAAAAAATCTAAAAAGTCCTTGAATTGTATTATGTCTCATCCTATGAGACTTCTGTTGCTTGTTGTATGACAACCAACTATAGGATTAGACAAAACTCTTGAATTGAACAGATCGAATTGGACTATGTCCAACCCTAACCAACTAATCGGGCTTGCACTCAACGTCATTGACTTACCTGGTCTAACCAATGCCGTCAAACATAAGTAGTTAAAGTTATGATATTACCTTAGTCAAAATGTCATGTAGAGATTGACCTTCCACAGTCAAGGCGAAGTGCCACAATTTGAAGTAGCTCATTTCAAAGGCAGCTAGCCTCTAAACCTACAAAAGCATGTTCTGATTGTGAATTGTTATAATTTTTTTGATTGTTTATTTTAATTATAGAAAAAAAAATATTGAAAAATTCAAAAATTATTTATTTATAATTCAAATAATACAACTGAACAATTATAACAATTCACAAACAGGACATTCTAAAACCTACAATGGCATCTTCTTGCTTCACCTTTTACAAAAATCTTTCGTTCAAAATCCTCTATAATGGATTGATGTGATCTCTTTACAGCAGACATTTCTCAATCAGCTTGTTAGTCTACTTTTCAAATGTCAAACCTGGGATATAGGATGACCGATTTTCGAATAATTGAATTTTCTCTAAACCTGAACTACAAAAGTGACGCTTAGAAAAAATGCATCGACCTTTAGGATAAAGTAACAAGTCTTTTATGCAACGGTAACCGCTTCAGCTCTTGTATTATAAAAGTTCACAATCAATGCAACTTTACACTCTTAGCCCCGGTTTGAGTTACATTAAAATTTTCATTTTCATTCTTCTACTCATTTTCAACCACACATTTTTCAATAAAATAATATTTTACATCACATCAATAACTTTTCCTTCTTTTTTAACTACACATTCTCCATCAATCTACTATTCCAAAATATATTCTTCCAAAATAATGTGACTTAAACACACCCTTAATTGTAATATTACTCACTTATTATTTTTTCTCTGTACAACTCGATTCTCGTACATCTACTTGTGACTCATATATTCCATTCATCTCACACTCAAATATATATGTGAATTGACTTTTCATCGGAGTGCTTGAAGTTGTCCCCTCTACCATCGAAGTGGGTTAGATGTTTCTACCAGTTTGTTCAAGTATATAGAAATTTTATGTGTGGACGTGAGTGGACTTGAAATCTGAAATTTGTAGGCCACGACATCAATTGAAAACAGTAGTCAATAGATTGCTCACCATGTCTACCTCAAACCTCAGGACCAAAAATTGGCCTCAAAATTTTGGCGAGACAAACTTTGACACACTATTTGGCCCCTTTTGACGAAATTCTTCTAGAAATAATGAGTTTTTAAATAATAAATTTTTGGAGAATGTATGGTTAAAAAGTAAGAATTTTTTTTTTTTATTTTACGTGAAAAATATTTTATTGTAAGAATGTGTAGTTAAAAATGAGTATGAGAAAAAAAGAGTTTTGAAAGAATGATTGTCAAATACATTTCTCTAATAAAATAATTTCGCATGTAAATTTAAAATTTTTCATTATTTTTTTAATCACGCGTTCTTAAAAATTACTATTATAAAACTCATTTAAAGAAAAATGGATATCAAACACACGACATAGCCCTAATTTGGGCCCCATTTTAATGGAAATTTAGGGGGAAAATAAGTTTTAAAATAATACTTTTTTTTGGGAAAATATGTAATTATAAAATAAAGAATTTTTTTTATTTACGTGTAATATTATTTAATGGGAGAATGCATGATTGAAAAGAGTTTTTTAAAAAACAATCATGCTACATGTACATTCTTTTTTATATCATTCTTTATATTATGCAACATGGAGACTTCACATGAACAGTTTTAAAAAAACACACACTTTCCCGCCGACAATTTATTTGAAAAAAAGGAATGTCAAAAACAATGTCAAATTTTGAATGTATATTTAGCCCCTGTTTGGCACCCATTCTATTCTCATTCTCATTCTCATTTTTTTCTATTTTTTCATTTCAACCACACATTCTTTCAATAAAATAATATTACACACAAATCTAAAACTTTTCATTACTTTTTCACCACACATTCTCCCATCAATCACTATTCCAAAAATTTTCATTCCCATAAAATGGATGTCAAACATAGTTTTAGCATTGTTCTTGAAAAAATGGGGACCAAGCGTAATAGAGTCGATGGACTTATCATTGAACCATTCCAACTCTCACTATAGTTGTTTTGCATCTTCTACTTGAGCTGATGGCAAATATTTAAAAATAAATAAAGTCATAACAATTGAAAGTAAATAATTAAAAAAAATCATGAACGACTTCATATATTTAAGGATCTATTTGAGCTCTATTTTAGAATAGTGGATTTTTTTGGAGAACGTGTGTTTAAAAATAAAAATGATTATTTAAATTTATGTGTAAAATTATTTTACAAAAAAATTGTGCGAACGAAAATTAATTTTGAAAAAATGAAGACCAAAACATATGCTCAACATCCGCGAAAAACCTTTCGTAATAATCGAGGAACAAATACTATGTGCACCAACGAATGGAGGGCACTAGTGTAATGGCGAAACACGTTTCAGAGCCCGAATTGGTTCGGTTTTGCTACCGGTACATCAAGGTATATATCGGCGTGTACATCACACTCACATGGGGGGTGGGACCTGCTTGAATAAAAAAATATTTTATACAAGTGGGTCCCACTTCTATGTGAGTGTGATGTGCAACTTGACGTACAAGTAGCATTTTTGGAATTGGTTTGGTCTAGTCAAAACTTGGCGGAAAAGGCACTGGCAGTGGGTTCCACGTAGCTTCCATCTGTGGGAAGAGAAAGCATTTTCCTCGGTCCACTCACCTCTATTTGTGTACTCAGCTTTCACTTTTTCCAATCTGTACCTAACATGTTACATGTAAGGAAAATGCCACTAGCTCTTTTCTTGGCAAGTGTTGATTTGAATGAAAAATTGTCAAAAATTAGGTTGTCTAATGATGTATTATCATATAGAAGTTAAAACAATGTAAAAAAAAATAACAGTGATGCTACACGTACACGACCCTGGGGGGAGTGGTTCACTGTGAGGCCGCTCACTGTACATTGAGGGGTGTACTTTTTTTCTTTTTTTTTTTTTAAACATGTGGGGCCGCCAGTGTCAGTGGCCTGGCAGGCCCCTGTTAATGTAGAAGATGATATACATGTATTTTCACTAAGCCTCCTTTATGTTCCATTCATACATGATATTTTGCAAGAATCTTGCTACATGTATGTCAATATTTATGTAATTGATTACATAATGTCACACGACACTACCATTTGTCAGTTTAAAGCACAATTCATTTTTTCATCAAATATCTTTCCTCCACATCATAGTATGTACATTTTTCATTATGCACGATTAAAATTAGTTGTTGACTTTAATTTAAATTTTAACTACCCAGCATAACCTTATATTATTTATAACCTATTGTGTATCTTTATCATGTTTCCGTACTTGGTGGTTAAGTAATTTCTTTTAAAAAGTCTCAAATGTGATTCACATAAAGGGATGTATTATTATTTTTTTGTCAAAAGATAGAATCAGATTATGAATGTTAATTTTTCTTTAATTTGAATATTTTTAAATCCTCCACGATCTGCGCCATATGAACAACAAATCCAAAAAGAAAGAAAGAGAAGCAAGTCTACACCAAATAAAGAAAAAGAAAAAGAAAATGAATTGTATAACTTGGTAACCAAGTTTTTGAGTGGCATATAACGTAATATTTGATTATGGATGGCTCTAAAATTGTCCAATCAAATTAGATGTAACATATTTTTATTAAAATCATATACCTTGAATCAACCATCTAATGAAGGGACAATTTTTTATTGGTCACCTAACCTTAACATGATCGGATAGAAAATTGAAGTGAGACGTATTTTCGAGAGTACCACACTAAAAATTAGACATTCGACAGTATTCATTATTGGAATCCATTTGTGGAAGTATAAGATTGAAGATTGATTCACTCATTTATAAAGGTTTTGGACTAGGATGCTAATTCAGGAAACGGTAGAGGGACCAGTAATATAATTTCCCCACTAAATGAATCAACCCAATGGCATTAGCATGGTCATTATGCCATTAACAAGGGCAGAGCCAGGAATATTCTTCAGTGCTAGCACCATTTAATCAACGTCGAATTTTGATTACAGGAAATTGAAAGTTTTAAAACATGAGCAAGGAAATTCATGCCATGAGAAACTATAGTGATCCCCAATTGAGATTCAAATAAAATTGGAGAGTACATGTTGGACACCGAATCTTATATATTATAAAGGATATGAAGAAGTCTTTCCACATACTTATCGTTGCTAGCCGGCAATAAAGGCCGGGTTGACTCTTTTCACGAAGTTCACTAACCGCTACAATTGTCAAAAAGCAAATGTCAAACTCATGTCCAAATCTACCTCTCTTATCCATTGTCGTGTGGAGAGATGGCATTGGAATGCAAAAGGTGATCCTCTTAATAGAAATGAATACAAAGATCATTAGTTTGAACATGTCCAACAACTATGGTTCAACTGGATTGACAAAAATTGTGGCACAGATCAAGCTTATTTCCAGTTCTATCTTTCAATATGATTATTCAACCAGAAAAAAATTATGTTGCTGCTTACAACGATGACTACTTCCCCCATTTTCCGATAAATATCATATGGATCAACACTGCTTTACACAGAACTCGGGAAACGACAAGCAAAAATAAAAGACTCAAATAGCTTATTTTAAATCCAAAAGACTTGATTGAATAACAAAACTGGAAAGAAAAGGGCAAACAGCCTGTTTTTATCTTGATTTCTTCTATCGTGCTAAACAATGGAGGAGGGGAATCCCATCTTGTTGGATGACAGTTGTTGGTAGTGAAAATGATGATGCCCAAGCAACTCAAGCTCCGTTTGGCGAATTAGGAGAACCTTATGACTTACAGAAATGTGGGTTAGTGGTTGTGAACTGTGGTGAAAAAAATAATAATAAACAAAAAAAAAGTCACAAGCTATTGGGTCCTAAAGTCCTTTAAGCTCCGCCCCTTGCCATTAACCAACGTTTATTTCGGCACTGTGTAAATACTTTTATACACCATACTCCGCCACCTCTTTGTTCTTTTACACATTGAACGCCACTAGCCATTAACGGAGAGAGAACAGAACTCCAAGAATAATCAAGCAGCTGAAAGTTACAGAGAGAGAAGCAAATCAGGTATTTACTTACAGTTTTCTGTCCAAAAAATTATCATTTTTTTATGTCTTTCATGTGACGCTTGAATTTCTCTGTATTTTGCTGTTCCTTGAGATTTTTGGTATTTTGGTCAGCCAATTGTTGTTGTAAAAGAAAAGACAGCATTATTTTTTCGTAGTATACCGTTTTTGCATTCTATACACGGCCAACCGCTCTCTATATCAGTTACTTTTCTAGTGGCATTGGAAAGTCATAAAAGAGGTAATATCACGATTAATTCTGCAAATTTTTGTTAAATAGATTGATCTTTTTACTGTTTATGCGGCATAATCGTAGATTCCTAACCTACGAAGGGTTTTTCTTATTATCTATAAATAGGTTTATCTGATCCTTTTTCTTGTTTCTTGGTTGTACCTTTTTCAAGTGAAGGGTTGCTTCTGAGAGTTTTGGAGGCAAGAGATATATGTCGGCAAGGTCTGATTTGTCTGTTTTGTTTGGGGCTCAATTGAAGCTCTGTTCCTGTATTTCTTCCTCTGTTTTCTGCATGCAACAGTACCTCTGCTGTGCACTCCAGCAGAGTCGTCATCTTTTCATTCCACCAGGTTCGATGCGTTTGAGGCTTAAAAGGTACCATTTCACCCTTAAATCTTCACGAGCTTTTTGTGCAATTTTGTGGGTTTTGAGTGATGATCTGAAATGGATTGGGGTACTTTGTTTATGTGTTTTGTGTTGCAGGACTTGTTCAGGGGTGGAGTGTTTTGGAGGATTTCACATAAATCGATTATCAACTTTTTTCTTGTTCTTTAAAGGCCCTCTTACTTGACACCTTTTCAATTTTGATTTTCTTGAATCATTTTACTTAGATTTTCATTGAGGGTGTTGGTGATTTTAAAGCAAGATAAAGATGACAGGGCTTCGGACACTAGTTCAGGTGAATCAAGAAACTGTAGGGAAAAAACTAAGAAACCGGGGAGAACCCACAAGACCCATGAAGAAAGTCCGGATCATCTGTGGTGACCCGGATGCTACCGACTCATCAGAAGATGAGGGAATCGGTGCAAAGAAGGTCAAGCATATTGTTCATGAAATTTGTTTTCCAACTGGGGACTCTTTTTGCCTGCCTGAAGATCCTGAAATAGAAAATTCAGTTCAGGATAGTAGCAATGCTGGGAAAAACCCCAAGAGTAAAAGGATTTTGGGCATAAATCCGAGCTCCATTCCAGGGAAATGCAGAGGTGTGCGGCAGCGTAAGTGGGGCAAATGGGCTGCAGAAATTCGCGATCCATTTAAAGGAAGAAGAATTTGGTTGGGTACATATAACACTGCTGAAGAAGCATCGAGGGCATATGAAATGAAACGACTAGAATTTGAGGCTTTGGCTATGGATAATAGCATCGAGTTTTCAGAGAAGAGTCCAGATGGTAATAACAGAAATAATTGTACTGTGATGGTTTCCAATCCGGTTTGTAAGCATAGTCGAAATCATGCTCACGTTTGTGTCTCTGACAATGCAAGTGGAACGGTGGCTTCACAGGCTTCTCCATCTTCGGTTCTTGAAATGGATCCTTTGACTTCGGCTTCTGGTTTCAGTTTCAAGGTTAATGATGATCAGAAGGTCCGTAATGTTAATTCAGAAGCCAATGCTGCTCAGCAGAAAGTCTCTAATTGGGGTGTAACAGACAGAGAGATTTCATCGCTGCCATTTGTAGAAGGGATGAACTTATATTTTGAACTCGAGTCACTACTGATGGGGGCCGATTCTTCCGGGATACCAATTGATGATGATCTTCTCAGTGGTTTTCAAGATCTTCCAATTTGTAGGTTGGAGGATTGTGATCAACCTCCATTGCCTGATTTCGAATTTGATTTTGACTGTGCTTGGATAGATCAACCCTCTTAAATGGTTCCCCATTCAAGATGTCATTTTCACAAGTCTGGCATCCAAATTATAATATGAATTTGAAGTGTGTTAATTCAAGTTTCCAAGTTAGAATGTGTGTACTAAATAAGAGTTGTTATAGAAATTCATTCGATGGTGATGATGGAGTTTGTGTTCTAATGCGAAAGTTATTTACGATTTTCATTGGATTGTGACATTCTAACGATGTGTCGAGCTATAATTCATCTCGGCTTCTAATCTGATTTGGCGACTAGTCAGCCTTTTGCTTTATTCTTGGAAAAGACTTGGAAAATACCATATTTGGATTGTGACATTTCAGTTATTTTCATTTAATGTTTTATAGATGTGCACCCTTCTGACACCTAGAAGACACTGATTTTATGTCTTGTTGGGCTAAAGTTTAAAAGCAAATTTACTTTTGAGTAAATTTTTATTTTTAAATACGTTGGATAGGTTTATTCCATTTTAGTTATAAGTAGAGAAGTTATTTGCTTTAATAGTGAAGTGAAAATTAGTGTTAAATAAGCAAAATATTATAAATATTTATTTTAAGCTTTGACAAATATTCACATGAGTGATCGTTTTTTTTATAACCGTGGATGTCCGGGTCAGCTTGAGCGCACATCGACTCATTTCACGGGACCCTGAAGTTTACGGTCAGCGTTTTGTATTTGAAATGATGTATCCTCAAAATCTTTTTAAATATGTAAAAATCTTGCTATATGTACATCAATTTTGACATTGTTGTGAGATGACAACTTTTTATACAATAATTTTAACAACACTTTAAACAACAATTGATACAGATTTTGATGCATCACACAGCGTCAATCTTAATGTACACTTTGAATGTGCAACTAGTATAATTGAATACGTACATGTCTAATAATAAAGAATTCGAATAACGTCGAGTAAACTTTAATTATTTATGATTTTCTTTTACTTTTAAGGGTTTGTCCTAAAATCCAAACAAAAAATCAAGTACGTTTGGTGTGGGTTTCTGGACAAATCTATTAGATTTCGATAGATTTGTGAATTAAAGAAGGGAAAAATTCATAAATAAGGTGTATTCTTTACACCAATTCAAAAATAAGGTTTATAGTTTGAAACTTCAAAAATCAGGTTTTTTTTTTTTTTAAATTCTAATATAATATAATATAATAAACCCACCCCACATGCACCACCCCCCCTACTCCGGTGACTATTCCGACGACAATTCCGACCACCACTTTTCTCCGGCTCCGATTCCGGCGACTGCTCCGATTCCCGCGACCATTCCGGCGAGGTCACAGATTTTTAAAGAGTCACGTATTATTATAGTCACCGGTCACATTTTGGTCACAGATTTACAATTTAGTTAGTCACATATTATTTTTCAGTCACGGATAATAATTCTTATAGGTCACATATTATTTTACGGTCACAGTTCAAAAATTTTGTAGGTCACAATTATTTCTTTGGTCACATATTTCAAATTTAGTTGGTCACATATCAAAATTTATAGGTCACACGGTCACATATTTCAAAAACTGTTTGGTCACAGATTATTTTTGAGTCACATATTACTAAATTTTTAGGTCACAGTTAAGTAATCAACATGATTACCAAATATTTGGTCACATACCCTCAAATACTTGGTTACATAACCAAGTAATTGGTCACATACACCAAATAGAGGTCACACATCACACCACACCATACCAACACCGCTTGTCACAGATTAAATATTTGGTCACAGATAACTAAATATTTGGTCACACACCACCAACAATAACCACCAACGTGGCCGCCCCCGCCACAAAATCGCCACCACCACCATAGATCCACCAACAATAACAACCAACGCACATCACACCACCAACAATAACCACCAACGTGGCCGCCCCCGTCACAAAATCGCCACCACCACCATAGATCCACCAACAATAACAATCATAGATAGCCAAAAAAAAATAAAATAAAAGAAAAAAAAAAAAATAAAATGCGGCGATGATTTCATTGGGAGCAAATGATTTCACGCTTTTTCCGAAATAAATCGGCGCTTCTTTCCAGCCGATTTACGCTTCACGGCAATGATTTTTGCTTCATCCAAAGAAATAATACTTGCAGACAAAGATTTATTTCTTGTGCGAGGAGGGGGAGAGGGAGGGAGGGGAGGAGAGAGGGAGGCGGAGGCGCGGCGGCGGCGGCGGTGAGGAAGAGGGCGGCGGTGAGGAATGGAGAGAGAGAGAGAGAGAAAAAATGGATTGAAAATGAATTAGGGTTTGAAAAATTAGTATTATAATATTATTTAAATATTTAATTTATACCTGATTTTTGATTAGATAAATATTGGACCTGAATTTTGAATTTGAAAGTTAAAACCACTGGTTTTTTGTAATTTCCTCATTAAAGAAAAAATAGGGCCCACTCGACGGTTAAATATAATCAATTTTTTAGGAAATAGCACGACCAGACAGAAGTTTATTTTTGGTTCCCAAAACACACCATAAGTCTTTAAAATTGTAAATATGAAATTATATAAACACCAAATCGGGACCGTTAAAAATAAAAAAATCTCTAGTCGTATTTGACACTTTCCATATTAAAGTTAATTAAATGCACAATCTTTGCCGAATTTCTCTTCATTGGTCCAACTACAACATGGTGGTTGATTCTGATAACTTAGAATTTTTCTATGTTGTCCAAAAACCAAAGAATATTATTTTTTTTAAAGTTTTTTTGGTTGACTAATACCTAAAAATTATAGAATTATTCTAGACGACCCGCATGGATGACCGCGGGGATGACCACGCCCTCACAGCCGAGGCGAGGGTCCCACCCGAATAAAATAATTCCGACCCCCCATGTGTGTGTGCGCGGTCACCGGCACGGTCATCCCCACGATTCCTGTAGCATTGCTCAAAATTATAAGCAGGGGCAGGGGAGGGGGCAATATTAAAACTGTTTCTTGGATGCTAGTATGCTACTATGAAAGAATCTCCCTTTGCATTTGGTTGGCATAAGCAGAGGATTTTGGTTGCTCCAAACTGTGTGGGAAGTCATTTTGCAATTGCAACTTTTAATGCAAAGAAATGTTGGCGAAGATGCTCGCATTATGGATTACACCTCTTCAAGTCCATAGACGAGAATTTAACTTCTTTTTTTCATTTTTTATACTATTCAATCTATCACATCAAACATTTTAATTGAATGTTGCATCTGTTGATGGAATTTCGGCAAGTATTCGAAACAGAACTAAACAACAGAATAGTGCATTTTGAAAGATATCATGTGAAAGAATTGTATAAAATGGTGTTGGTTCGAGTTACCAAGACCAGAGAACTTGTATTCATTTATATAGAGTTTACAACATAAAGGCTGAGATTCTGTACATAGAGATATGCAGATTAAGAGGAGAGAATAAAGGTTAGAAGTAAGGAAAGGAGAATATTATGCAATAATCAAGTAATCATCTCTTCCTATAATCACGTCTCTTCCAATATAGGTGGCTGATTATTAGGTATCTTAACATCCCCCCGCAAGCGAATAGGGGGAAGACGAACCATGAGCTTGTCCTTGAGAAAGAGAAACCGAGAAGAAGTAAGTCCCTTTGTGAAAATATCGGCAATCTGGTCATGTGTAGAAATAAACTTAACAGCAACATCCTTATTCAAAACTTTCTCCCGAATAAAATGAAAATCTACCTCCACATGCTTAGTACGAGCATGAAAAATGGGATTGGATGCCAGGGCAATAGCACCCAAATTATCACACCAAATAGTAGGAACACTTGTAAGAGGAACCTGTAAATCTTTGAGAACCATCCTGATCCAATAGAGTTCAGCAACAGTCATCGCCAATGCCCGATATTCCGCCTCAGTACTTGATCGAGCAACAACTGATTGCTTTTTAGCGCACCAAGAAATTAAACAAGGACCTAAGAAGGTACAAAAACCTGTGGTGGAGCGGCGGTCATCTGGATCTCCCGCCCAATCAGAATCACTAAATGCTTGTAAGTGAAGACTCCCTTTGGAGAAAGTAAGACCATGATCAACAGTACCTTTAAGATAGCGAAGGACCCGTTTGGCAGCCTTCCAGTGTGTAGTAGTAGGAGCGTGAAGATGTTGACAAAGCTGATTGACAGAATAAGCAATTTCCGGACGGGTAAGAGTGCAATATTGGAGAGCACCAACAATTTGACGATATTCGGTGGCATGAGAAAGAGGATCACCACTAGATGCAGCAAGTTTCGAACCTGAGGTACATGGTGCAGGATACGGCTTGGCACCAGCCATATGAGCACGATCTAGAACGTCCAAGATGTATTTGGATTGACGGAGATGTAAACACAGGTGACTTGAATTCCAAGAAAATAATGAAGAGACCCCAAATCCTTCAAGGCAAAGTCAGATTTTAATTTCTGAAGTAATGAGACAATGAATGAGTTATGTGATCCTGTAATAAGAATGTCATCCACATAGATCAAAATAAAAATATGAACATCTTCTTGATGATAAGTAAAAAGAGAGTGATCAACCGATGAACCCACAAATCCAAGTTCCAAAAGACATTGAGAGAATCGATTAAACCAAGCTCTAGGAGCCTGCTTTAATCCATAGAGGGCCTTATTAAGATGACATACATAATGTTGACGTTGTGGATCAACATAGCCTTGAGGTTGAGAAATGTAAACTTCTTCATCAAGAGTACCATGAAGGAAGGCATTAGACACATCCAATTGCTTGATATCCCATCCAAAGTGTACGGCAAGAGTCAAAACAATGCGAACAATGGCAGGTTTAATAATAGGACTAAAAGTCTCAAAAAAATCAATGACACTAATTTGATTAAATCCCTTAGCCACCAAGCGAGCTTTGCAACGATCAAGAGAACCATCCTCGTTTTGTTTAGTCTTATAGACCCACTTAGTGTTAATAACATTATGATCAATAGGTCTGGGACAAAGGGTCCATGTGTTATTAGCAAGTAAAGCAGCATATTTCTCATCCATTGCCTTTTTCCACTATGTAGAAACTATTGCTTATGAGAAATTCAATGGTTCTTTAGGTAAAGAAAACGTGGCCAGGGCAGATATAGGATATCGAGTAGAATAGTGGGTAACGAAATCAGGGAAATGCTTGGGCCATGAAGAGCCAGTTTGTGATCTTGTCACAATCTGATTGCAAGGAGAAATGGAATAATTGGGAGGTAATGGCGATGAGGTGGCAGGATGAGTGGAATCCATGACTATGGGTTCAGTGGGAGAGATGACCGACTGAATGGGTGAAGAATCTTCTATAGGCTGAGAATTATTGTCCAAAAGTGGCAAGATATGGGGAGTGATGAAAGTATTCGAGTTGGATACCTGTTCATGAGTGGAGTGATGGTAATCGGTGGGAAAAGTGTCATTTTGGTAAAAAAAGCTGCTGCTTGAACATGTAACAGGTGAAAAATCTTCCGGTGGACGAGTGACGATGGACGTATCCTTGGCTGGAAACAATTTCTCATCAAACACTACGTGCCGTGATAAATATACTCTCTTTGAGATGGGATCAAGACATCGATAACCGCTATGATTGGATGAGTAGCCTATGAAGATGCATTGTTTACTACGAAAAGCGAGCTCGTTTGTACTATAGGGTCTAAGGAGAGGGTAACAAGCACACCCAAAGGATTTTAGTTGAGAGTAATCAGGCGATCTTTTGAACAGGAGACTGTAAGGAGAGTCGGAATGTAAAACGGGAGTTGGAAGTCGATTGATGAGAAATATGGCAGTGGAAAATGCATCGACCCAAAATTGTTTTGGAAGATTGGATTGAGCCAATAGGGATAGTCCAATTTCCATAATATGACGATGTTTTCTTTCGGAAACTCCATTTTGTTGAGATGTATATGGACAAGTAAGCCGATGGAGGATACCATGAGAATTAAGAAAGGAAATGAATTGATTTGAAGTATATTCTCCACCATTATCGGACTGAAATTGTTTCATTTTGCAAGAGAAAAGATTTTCTACTAATAGTTTAAATTTGACAAAGCAACTAAAAACTTCTGATTTAGTGGAAATAGGATACATCCAAGTAAAACGTGAATAATCATCAATAAAAATAACATAGTATCGACAACCACTGGAAGAGGGAATTGGAGAAACCCAAACATCGGAATGAATAAGATCTAATGGACTAACAGACACTCTACTGGACTGAGTAAATGGCAATTGTTTACTTTTCCCTAATTAACAAGAAGAACAAACAAAATCTTGAGAGAAGGACCCGGTAACCGGAAGCTTAAAGGTGGAGATGATTTACTTGGTTACTTTGGAAGAAGGATGGCCAAGCCGAGCATGCCACACATCAAGAGAGGTTTTGATCCCAAAGAGAGCTACACTTGCAAGGTAGTTATTAAGAGAAACTTTATTCAATGTGATAGGATAGAGACCACCTTCACTTGTTCCCTCCAGAAGTGTTTTTCGTGTTGTCTTGTCCTTGACAAAGTAATGAGTATCAGTTAGAATAAAATAACAATTGTTATCCACACATAATTTATTAATAGAGAGCAAATTTATCAAGGCGTTAGGACAATGTAGGACATCTTTAAAGGATAATGATTTTTTAGGATTTTGGATAGAGAAGGAACCAATATTGGAAATGGAGAGACCAGATCCATTACCTACAGCCACTGAATCTTCACCAGTGTAAGGTTCCTGTAAAGACAAATTGGCAACTTCATTAGTAATATGTTGATTTGCCCCCAAATCAGCATACCACACGTTGGACTCGTCAAAAATATTGTTGCTTTGAGCAACCATTGCAGCGAGTTGAGTCGGTGGATGGCGTCCCTGATAACTGTAATCCATGCGATGATAGCAGTCCAAGGCTTGGTGACTTGTTTTGCCACAAATCTGACAGGGAGTGCAAGGATTAGAATTGCCATTACCACTAGACATCAGATTGGAAGGCCCTTCTTGTACCTTAAAATTAAAAGATCTTCCTTGTGGATGAGATCTTGAAAATTGTGGCTTAGATGAACCTTGTCTTGAAGAATATTTAGGAGGATAATTTGGTCTGTTACGCCGCTGTCCTCCCTCACGTGGATTTCTGCCAGCAACCATAGCAAAGGCGGGTTGCTTCATAGAAGCTAAATGAGCTTGGTTGTCAATCATTATCTCATAAGAAAGCAATTCTGATTGGAAGTCATCAAAACTCATGGTACTATATCGCAAGGCAAATGAAACAGACGTGACAAAAGGATTAAAGGCTGAGTTCAATCCACTCAATAGGTAAGAGAGAAGATCGTTCTCACTTTCTGGCTTACCAACAACTGTAAGCTGATCGGCAAGGGATATGACATCAGCTAAATAGTCGGTGCATGTCCTATTTCCTTGTTGCAGTGTCTGTAGTTGGCGCTTGAGGCGTTGCACATGGGCAGGTGAGTGTGAAGCATATCGCTTGGCCAGAGAGTCCCACACTTGTTTGGCAGATGTGCGACCAAAAACAGAAGGAAGGACTTTATTTGTTAGAGTAGCATTCAGCCATCCTAGAACAAATTGATCCTTCTTGTTCCAGAGAACATATTCAGGATTAATATCTTCAGTAGACGTTCCCTCATATTCAAGAAATTTCTTAGGACATGGTTCAGAACCATCCACAAATCCTAGCAAGTCGTTACTACGTAGAACAGGTAGCAATTGTGAGAGCCAATTAAGATAATTGGTACCGTCCATCTTCACTGAAACCAACTGAGAAAAGTTTGGTTGAGAGAAAACCAAGGCAGCGGTAGGAGCGGAAGCCATTATAATCACAGGAAAAAAAAACTTGATTTAGCGTAAGCTATAGAAGCTCTGATACCATGAAAGAATTGTATAAAATGGTGTTGGTTCGAGTTGCCAAGACCAGAGAACTTGTATTCATTTATATAGAGTTTACAACATAAAGGCTGAGATTCTGTACATAGAGATATGCAGATTAAGAGGAGAGAATAAAGGTTAGAAGTAAGGAAAGGAGAATATTATGCAATAATCAAGTAATCATCTCTTCCTATAATCACGTCTCTTCCAATATAGGTGGCTGATTATTAGGTATCTTAACATCATGAATATTAAAGAAATCCCTTCTCTTGGAAACTCTTGATGCAGTCATCAACATTTGAATATTCTCCTTTGTGGCCTGAGTATAATCAGTGAATTGACAGCAAAAAAAATCACTTAATTGCCATATGCACGAGCTTAATTCACACTGGCTTTTCATTTCAAGAAAGCATCAACAAACATATAGCTCAATTTCTCTGCCATTTATTCTTCAAAATCTCATTCTTAGTGATGAACTTTGATGTTGGGAAATTATTTAATTTTCTTGGTGATTTGACATGGAGATCTTGACAATTATGTAAAGTTTAATTTTCATGGAAAATTCAACACATGATCAACCGACATTAATTAGTAATCTATGGCACAAGCTGTTTGAGCCACATTATTTTTTCCATTCTCATTCTTCTACTCATTTTTAATCACACATTCTTCAATAAAATAATATTTTACATCACATCAATAATTTTTCATTCTTTTTCAACCACATATTCCCCATTACATCAAACAAAAAAATACATTCTTGTGAAAATAATGTGGCTCAAACAGGGGCTAGTTTAAACCTAGTAATAAATATTAGTAGCAATATACAGGTTGGTTGAGGTGCAAGCTGAGGACCAACAACAAACGAGGTTCACCACCATTAGATCAATCCCACTTACCTCTACCACTTTCCGAGCTTCTTCTTTCGATATAGTTTTTGCATAAGCATACTATAGCTACAAAGCAAGAATTTCCTGACGTTTATCAACTAATTTACATGCAATGATCTCTGTTTGAAATATAACATAGCTAGAAACATGTTACCTTGTAGTGTATATTCACAGTTCTATTCACTTAGCAAATAATCATTTTTATCATGTAATTTGGCATATACAGGTTCGTTATCATTTCATTAGATTGACTTTGAAGGATGAGATCTTAACACTCGAGAAGATCCAAGAGAGTTACAATTCGGCGACATATCGAGAAACTGAAGTGTTCAGTTGGACTTATGTTTTAAGGAATGAGGAGTTGTTATAGTTGTAGAGTCATTGAGGGTGAATTAGTCTTTTCAAGTGGAAGATTGTTAAGTTGTGGAATCTAATTATTACTACTTTGCTAAACTAGTCTCAAATTGACTTCCACGGTGAGGTCGTCGTGGGGGTTGGAAGGAGGGCAGAAGGCTCCCTCTCATGGGTGCTAGGGGAGCCCGTGGTCCAAAATTTTATTAAGGATTGTTTAATTATTTGTGTTCTTTTAAAATTCTATGAAGGAATTGAAGTTCTTATAAAATTCTATTTTGCTCTAATTTATCTTATAAATAGAGAGTTGTCCTTAGACTTTATGATTATCATCAAAAAAATGAGAAAGGGGAGTTAGAGAAGATAGGCTTGCGATTTCTCTTGTAATTTGTAAACTTTTTGCATCATAGTGAATTATTACAATGGCGAGAAAAGACGTAGTTTCATATTGAAGCGAATCTCTATATTTGTTTTGTGTTCTTAAGGGTTTATTTTTCATTTTTCTAATTAATTACTGCCGATGGAATATAATTATGGTTTATAATGCTTAACAAAGAGGTTGGTGGTGGCCATATAGATCTAATTTTGGCGATAGCGGAGTTGGTGGTGCTAGGGATCTTGAGATATGGTTTTGGTGGTATGAGATGGGATGGGGTCTAGTTAGTATACTTGATTTTTGATATTAAAAAAAAAAGGAAAAAAAATTATGAACACCTGTTTTTTGAAATTAAACCTTAAAAAGATGAGTAATGCTATTCATTTTCATTAGGGATGAAAACACGGTCTACGTGACGTTAATGTGGTATTAAATGAAATGTGAAATTAAATAAGTCATTTCATTTCACATTTCATTTAACCTATTATTTAAAGTCACATAGACTGTGTTTTCACCCTCACTGTGGATGAATAACATTACTTTAAAAAGATAGGGATTGAAGTAATTTTCTCGTCCTAGAATTACCAATTTGTGGGCATTGTTCCCTTTTTCCACAAAACAAGAGTCCAAACTGGATCTTCAAATTCTTCTGTTGGGCCTTGCTTAGTACACCAATTGTCCAAGAAATCGTACATCGTACGCAAGCAAAAAGTGGTAATTACATAAAACCAGCTATTTAATTTTCAATTTATGAAAATCAGATTTAAGCTTTTTTTAATCAAAAATTAGATTTTATTATTTTTACTTAATAATATTATTATAAAATTAAAATAACATATATACCCACCCTACTACCTACCCCATCAATAAAACCCAAACTCTATTGAAACCCTAACCCAATCTAATCCATTTCATTTCTCTCAACTTTTCTCCCCACCGCCGCCGCCTCCACCGTTGTCGCCCGCCGCCTCCCTTCTCCTCTCCCTCCATCCCCCTGCTGTGGTTTGGCAGCAGCGTCACCGTCATTAGCTGCTGCGATTTGCAGCAGCATTCCCTTCCCCAACCCCTCCCCTCCCCTCCCCTCCCTCTCACATGCAGCGCCCCCTCTCCCTCATTTCCCCCAACCCCACCCTCCCTCTCCATCTCCCTCCCTTCTCCCCCTGCCGGCGTCTCGATGCTGCCATATTTATAGGTTGTCTGGGAGGCACTGCAACGGTCTAAGTAGAAAGAGTCGGGGGATTTTTCTTTTGCTATTGTTGTTGCTATTGGGCGGTGGTGATGGTCGTGTGGTGGTGGTGGTTTTTCTATTATTGTTGTGGTGTGTGACCTTGTAGTGGTATTTTTTGGTGTCTGTGACCTAGCTACCTCGCACCAGATCTAACAAATGTGAGCCCCGGCAGTGGTGGCACTGGTGTTTTTAGTTGGGGTTTTTTTGGTTGTTGGAGTGGTGGTGATTATTTTTATGTTTTGGTGGTGTTGGAACTGTTGTGGCGATGGTTGTTTGTTGTTGTGACGGGTCGACGGTGGTGGTGGTGGCGGTCGCGAGTCTCTGTGACCTAGGAATTGTGACTGTGACTCACTGAAATAGAGTTGCGACAAGTAAAAGTTTTGATTTTTTTTCAATCTGTGACCTAAGTAGGTGTCCGTGACCTAGAAATTGGGACTATGACTCGCTGAAATAGAGCTGTGACCCGTAAAAATTTTGAATTTTTTTAATCTGTGACCTATAAAAAATTACCCGTGACCTTAAAATTCTTAATTTGTGACCTACGAAGTTAACTGTGACCTATAATTTTTTTATCAGTTTTGATCTGTTACCTCGAAATATTTCGTGACCCGCCTCCATATATCTGTGACCTTAACAATTGTCGGAATCGGAGCAGTCGCCGGAATTAAGTGCGGCCGGAGAACGGTCGCCGAAGCAATGGGGGTGGTGGAGATGGAGTTTGGTGGGGTGGGGTGGGGTTAATTATATTATATTATAGTTAAATATTTAATTTAATATAATAATTGTGAAATATAATTAATTAATTCAAAAAAAGCCTGATTTTTACAATTTTAAATATTGGGACCTGATTTTTGATTTCCTAAAAATAAATTCCTGAACCATGAATTTTTCCCAAGCAAAAATGGGTAAACGCGAAAATCGTTTGGAACCGTCAGTTTGATCTCAAGTTGACTAATCAATGCAATTATTTACAAGACATTTCAATCCATGCAATAAGTCAAACCACCCAATTACTAACCACTAATTACCGTTCCATTCTATATATTTATAATTTAAATCAAACATTAGCCTCATTTCATCAAAAATTCATTTTTCAAAATTCATTTTCAATCGTACATTTTTCAATAAAATAATATTATACGTAAATTGAATTTTTTTTTTCTTCAATTTTAACCACATATTCTACAAAAATTACTTTTCAAAAATACATTTTTTTCTTTCAAATTGAGGCTCAAACAAGGGTCAATTATAAAAACTTCCCAAACATGCTTTAAAATGGTGTAAAAATTGTCTTTTCTCATGTCGTTTCCAATGTTGGATTATATCCTACTTTTGCTTACTCTATGATGTAATGAGATATCACAATATTAGTAAAGAAAAACCTAAACATGAGTAATAAAAATCAACTTCGATTTTGCTATATCTTGATAATTATTTACATAATAGTTTACATACACATAATATTATAAGACCCTGTTTGATTGATGTTATTTTCCCTAGAATTAAGAAAATATTTTCCACTTTCCAACTTTTTTGATGTTTGATAAGAGAAGTTTTACATGTAAAATGTTTACTCACTTTGTGTGGCACGTGCACATTTTCTTGGAAATGGATGAAAATCATTTCCCACCTTTTTTGATTTTCCAGGTTCTGTTGTTTTTTTTTTTGACAATTGAAAAAAATTCTAGATGCAATGGTAAAAAAATTTATCACTAATTTTCATGCAAAATAAAGCCAAACGAATGATGTTCGGTATTTTTTTTTTCAATTGGAACAAATGCTAGATCCAATGGTGAAAAGAATTATTACATTAATGGACAATTTCCATGAAAAATAAAGTCAAACGGATATCAAACTTTTAACATTTTCCTAGTAAAAAATTATACAGATCAAACAAAATTAATTACAATTCTCAGTAAAATAATTTCTAGGCAATTCAATTCCCTTGAATTCATTTTCTTACCACTCATTTTCCACATTTGCAATCAAACGGACCCTAGGATATGATTGGATTATAATTTCTTTAATTAAATAAGAAAAAACTCTCCGCTCTTTTTGACACCATATTTGTATGTAAATCATTATGTAACTCTTATGTATAAGTTGCATTTTTCGATACCTATAGTCTAGCTTATACGATTTTGGTTCATGTACAAAGAAAAATAAAAGTAGTCTCAAAATAGCCTTGTAAAATGAAATTCCATAAACTGTGAATGCGACTGCCACAACCACATTCTTACGCAAATCACATTCTTTAATACTTAATAGTCACAACTTGCATAGCATACAATCAAACTCAAATGAAAAGAGTCCTACAAGCATTTTCTTAACCCTGGATGCATGTTTGGGTGTGCTTATAATCTTGCTTATTCTACTTATGAGGAGAGAGTGCTTTTACAGAAGAATGCAAAAAATCCTTGCATTTTTTCGACAATAGCTTCTACTAAGTTCATCATCATTTACCAAAAGAAGATTTCCACCTTACGGCCGCAGGACAACAACAAAAACGTTTTTTTTTACATAAGTCATCCAAAAGAAGCCTTCGACCCCAAGGAAGTGAATCATCAACTTGAATGCCACAGGTCATCCAACATCCTGAAAGAAGTCGGGAAAATGATACTGATAAGCTTAAAAATGAAATACGAACTCTAACCAGTTTCATATATGAAACAAAATAATAGGGACTAGTCAAAATTTTACTTTGGTACACCATAAATAAACACTCCCAAAATGGGCAGTGGGAAGATCCAGCTTTTTTATGGGAGTTATGGATTCGATTAACACTCTTGGAGCGAGTTTTAGGCTTTGAGATTGGCAACATGAGGTGATAGATGTGTTGGTTGGATAAGCAGTGAGGTGTGACTGGAAAATGTTTAGTCCACAGGAACTGCTAAAAGATTGGAATATCTGTTGTGCGGAGAATTTGTTTGCCAACTAGTATGACAGCAGGGTGCAGTAAAGGGGATGAGTGCAATGAATGGTATTAGGAGGGCATATATGGTACAAGGCAATGATTTGGTATCACTTGGAAGGTGATCTGTGGTAGGGAAGCGCCCCCCCCAAAGGTGGCATTTTTCATGTAAAATGCTGCCAGATATGCCATTCTTCTACTGTGACATCTTGCATTGGTGCAGGAAACTTGTGTTAAGCTGGGTTTGTATACAGAGTCTGGGAGGTACCTCATCTCCTGCTTCACTGTAATAACTTTTGGGATATTTAAATGTCTTGTGCGATACCAACTGAGGTCAAATATCGGTTTTGGCTGGTGTGTTATAGCAGCGGATTGAGCAGAATGAAGGGAAAACAAGAGATCTTTTCAGGGCATGGGGAACTCCTTTATGTAAGAACATAAGAATTTTTATGTTCTTTTTTTCTGGAGCTAGCAGTCCATCCCCTCTTTGATAGTAATAAATATAAACATATGCAGTCAGCAAGAAATGTGTTGTCTTGGGATCAAGAAGTAAGATTCTGAAAGGAGGCTCCAATAATTACTTGTCCATCCTTGAGGTATAGATTAGGAAAATAAAATTGTAGTTTCCCAGAGGACTCGATTAGCTGGTTTATTACTTGATCAATGGAGTAACGCAGAATCTTTAATGAAATTCATCTTTCAATTCCATAAAGCGGTGAGGATATATGCTCATAAATTGTGTGGTGGATTACACACATTCCAGAGAAGGATTGAGCATTGTTTTGATGCTATATAAGGTTGCCATTAAAAAAATATACAAACGAAAATCCGAAGAATGAAATGTACAATGCAAAAAAATAACCAGTATAGCCATCGAGGAAATACCTCTTTTACCTGGATTAGTTTGATTTCACATGCACTTCAATGATATCATCGTCCTCCATCCCTAGGCTACCAGGAGTCTCTGCTGGACTTATTTTATCACCATCGAAGCAGAAAACTAATTGTTTAATATCAAACTTAGCTTTGTCAGCATACATCTTGAAGAGTCGTTCAAATTTATCATCCTACATGAGTAAGCCATATCTATGATCAGAAATCACAAAATATCATATGACACAAAGTACGAGATCAAAAACTAGCTGTGGAAATCAGAATCACGATGGTCAATGTAGAGAGAAGTATGAAACGAAAGCTGTATCTGGTTAAATAAGAATACTTAGTAGATATGATAAAGTTAGCAGTACAAACTAAAAGTAACAAACAAACAAAAGAATTTGATGACTAAATACAAAGTCATCGTATGCTGAGAACTTCACACAAGGAGCGCTTGAGTAATTCTTAACTAGTACAAATTCTTAAGAAGTAAATTATGATATGAATAAAAAAAAATTGTCAGCTTAAGACAAAGTTTCAAGATGATTGGAAAGAGCCATGATAAGAATAAGCTAAAACATTGTAAATGGAAGCCATTATTGTTTCTCAGGGCTAGAGTTCAAATTGGAAGAATATGAATAAATGACTGTGGACTATGGAATAACAATTTTTTTTGCTCCCTCCACATGTTGACCATGTCTTTTACATCTCTGAAAATCCAATGTGACCTACTTTTACTTGAAATATTAAAGAGTTTAATTCATGTTGCCGTACCCAAAAAAAAGTAGAACCCAAAAGTGTGTACAGTTTCAGACAGGGGAACAATTAATTTAATTTTTCATACATTCACAAGTGTTCTAGACTTTTAATCAATTCTAGCCTTGCTATAAAAAAAAAAATACTCAAATATGAGTTATCTTGGAGAATTTAGTCTCCTTTATAAACATCATCTGCCTAATGATTTTAATACCTTGGTTGACATCGGCGGGGTGTAAATTATTCTGCTTCAAGAAAACACCCGGAACTACTCACCATGTAAACACGAAATTGTTTAAGTTCATCCTTGTTCTGAATGGAGATAACCACTTTTGCTCTCTCCGGAAGAGGATTCTGTGGCTTCTCTGCTGCATTCCCCAGAGAAGACTGTAATGATGCATTGAGGTCTTTCCTTGCAGATTCTTCAACAGCTCGCAAAACTTCCTCAGCAGAATGCGCCAGTGATGCCAACTCCTGCTTTTTTAACCTATGAAGAAAGCATGCAATTCAGAAAGAGGAGTATTAAGTTCACAACATGAACATTTTTCACAACTCCAATGTGGACATTTACTATGGAGAACTAAGTATATAGAAGGTAGAAATTACACAAGCAATCAAGAGTTAAAAAGTATTTCAAGATGAATAACATTAATGTCTTCACTATTTTCTCAACCTTATTATTTCAAACTCGACAATATTGAAGGATGTCAGTTTCAATCAAGAACACATATTCATATGCTAGCACGTTGGAAAGTCCTAGAGATCTATGCATTTGATACCAGGGACCTTCATGCATATATCTATTTATGCATGATTTTGAGGAGATCCTATAACTTATGATGCACAGACCTTTGTGGTTATATATGTTGGTAATATCTGGTTTCCCTCAACTAGGTGCTGATGTGCACGATCACAAGGATTAAATCAGGATAATTTGAGGATGATTGTGTTTACATGATATGATGATCCCCTGATGACAATAAGCAATCATATGAATTACAGCGTTATGATAATAATGAAGATAAAATGACCACAATAACGATGACTAAATTATGAGAATAATGACGATGATATAATACTGTTTTACAATGAGTTTAAAGACAATTGAACTGTATTTTGATACCCAGAGAAGCTGTAGAGATCATTTGTATGAATAGAGAAGACAGTTTCAAGCTTTTGTTTTACGAGATATTATAGGAGTTTAAATTTCCCTACCATTCTGCAAAATAAAAACTTTTTCCTAAATAAGATAGCATGTATAATTTAAAGCATGTTTAGGAAGTGTTTATAAATGATTAATAGATGAAAATGAGTGGTGGATAAGTGGATAGTACATGTAGGTAGTCGAAATGTATAGATAAAAAGTGGCTTGAGTGTTTGTAAACAATTTATAAACATGAGCCACACATAGGATTAGTCGTGCATCATTTATATGTATGTGGTAACCAGGACTATGCAACTTGCAAAACACCAGAATTACAAAATAATGAACCAAATTTATGTTCATTTTAGTAAATAATAAGGCAAAATCTTCATCTGAGGCGAAATAAGAATCCTCTAATAGAACCTAATGTCCTACAAGATTTTGTTGAGGGGACTCAGCTGCAAGTCAAGAATAGGCATTAGATTTTTGGTAGAGCCAGGTTGTCAAGTTCTGAAGACATTTTCCCTTTTCCCAAAAATCCAAGTTCATAAATAATAGAACAATCATATCTTGATTTTATAAATATATCTCAGTGAGTGTTCACAGGCATATATGTAGTTACAAACAAAAACTAGATAATTACCCATTTCTTTATCTAAAATTCTAAATGAGACCAGGATAGTGGTAGTAGACCACATTTTACTATTTTTTTTCATCCCAGTGCAGTTTCACTTAGCAATTACAAGCCTGCACTTACCAAAATTATCATTTATCAACATTAAAAACAAAAAACTAAACTATAAGTGGAAACTATCACTCATTCAACCATGATTTTCCAGATAATGATTAAAGAAAACATGTCTGGTGTAACAAAATGTTTTTGTAGTAGCATCTTTGTGGGAGATTTTTAATAACTTTCCATGGTATATTACTGATAGCCAATATTGCACACCCTTGTGTATTCTGTTAGTCAGTAACTCACCTTTATAACAAATCTAAGAAGCCTACATATGAAAGCAACAAGGATTTTCCTGTACAAAATGACTTACTTAAAAGTTAAAACTTCTAATTCTACTTTATTCTACATTTATTCAAAAGAAAAGAATAACGACCTCTACACAGTGTCCCCTCAGATTAGAACAACAGGAAAATAGGACATCCAGTTTAGAATTTTTTTATTTTCTCAAACAAACAAAACTGTTAGTAACATAATCACAATACAATACATTGCTCATTGAATCCAAAAACTCAAACCTAGCAAATGCAGGTAGCAAATAACCATAAAATGACATCAATTTCAACATACAACCTCACAGGATCAAAATTTTCAAACAAAACACAGAAATCAGTAGCAATTCATAAGCCTGGATATAAATTATACCGTAGCGCCTTTATAGTAGAGTCGTCGTCAAGTATCTTTTCAGTATTTCTTGAATTCTTTGGTGCTGGAGGTAGCCAATCTTCTTCTTCATCTACTTTACTATCGCAATCAATCACCTTGATATCCCTCCCATTTACATCCTTCTCTTTCTCTTGAACCTAACATTTTTCAGTTCAAAAAACCCATTTGAACTTTAAGTTCAATATTCATTAAGAAACATAAAAAGAATTTCAAATCTTTTCCAAGGTAAACAAAGAGAAAAAGTTTTTACATCAGAGTCTGCAATTTTCCGTTTCTTGGCGAAGAATACAGGGGATTCATCCGTGCTATCATCTGCCAATCCACAAAAATGATAAAAAATCTTTCAAATACACTAGGCATTCATACTTGTACGTATATAGAGGGGAGGAGAAGCTGACCATCGATGTTAATGACATTACTGGGCTGAACGCGTGAGTAATCGAAAAGTGGTTCGAATTCTTCAGTAGAATCTGCCTGTCAAATTAAACCCCGAAAAAAAATCAGAAAACAGGAAAATAGACAAATTAAGAAACCCTAAAGAATCTTTTTTTCTTGTTGACAATCTTGTGTATGTACATAAAACTGAAAGAAGCTTTTACCATCTGTGGCTTTCACACTCTGAATCTAGATTTTCGTAAATGCAGTGTGTGTATAAATAAAGAACTGCTGATGTTATAAATTCAAATAATCCTTGTACCTTGTTTGGGAAAGCTTAAATTTTTTTATTTAATAGGTAGATTTTTGTAAGTAGAAATGTGACTTTTACAAATATGAAGATATATTTAAAAGTAATTTTTACTTCTTTTAAAATTCGATAAACATGATGATAAATGCATTTTGATAGAATATTAATATTAAAGTGTAATTATTTATAAATTTAAATAATATTGTTCAAGATAATAATTGAAATTTATTATCTTTTCTTTATTGATATTATTCCAATTAATACACCAAACATGTAATTGGATTGCTAAGCTCTGTTCGACATCACTTAGTAATTAAGTGGAACTGGCTTCAGTTTCTAGTGCAACATTCATAAGCCACTATTTGACTTTAATGTCGTTTTGAGATTATAAGTTGATCAAATTTAATTTTACTTACAGATCACATTGGATTTACAATTTTTATTAATTTTTTATCACACGTGTTATGAAATTCGTCAGTTCACAATATCAATAAATTTTGACAAATGGGGCCTACCAAAACCTATAGCACATGCTCGAGTTAAAGTTCGTATGGGGTTAGATAAGGACTCGCTCTCGTTGACCTTGTGATAGCCAACTCATTTGATACTCTCCCCTCCTTCTCTTTCTAAGCACCACTTTTCTCTCTTTCCTTCGAATATAGTGGATCATAAATATCTTTACATATATATACTTACTAACATAGAGACATTTCTTAAAGCATATATTCTTAAATTGAGACGTTCTATTTTTCTTCTTTTATTTCTCGATCGTTTTCCTGCACAAAACGTGTTGAATTATGGATGACAAAAATATTAGGATTCTACCCTACCCCACATTTGGGGGGTGGGGATACGCGGAGAAGGATGAAGAATATGTCCTCACTCCAAACCAGTCACGAATATTTTTATTTTTATATTTTATAATTTAAATATTTTAAAAATATAAATAGTAATCGAGCGATAAATAGAGATATTTCCCACACTTTGTTTCTAAAAAATTCTTCGATACAGTGGGACGAGAGGGACCGCCTAACCTTGTCCGCTCCTTTGTCATTCGAGTCAAATTATCATAATCAGCCGATGCTTCAAATGTGCAAGAATTCACATAAAATGTTGTATAATTTTAATCAACCACGAAAACGCATAAACGTGATTCTCGTTAAAATCCTTAAGCAACACAAGTAGCACCATGTGGACCAATGTAGAATGTGATGCCCATATAGTGATCACTCATGTATAACGTGAAACAAAATGGCGTGCACATAGAATAAGTGTTTTTGGAGAGTTTTTCTAAAATTTGAAAGTGCTTTTATGTAATATTTATCCAAATTTACTAAAAATTTAATTTGTTAAGCGAAATGTTGGCACATTAATATATAACACGCCTAACAAGTATATATATGCCTATACACGTGTCCACGTGTATCGAAAGTGTGATTGTATATATCGAAAGTAATAATCTGTTTAGTCTAGTTTTAAAAAAATAATTAAAATTAAAATTAACGAGGAATTTTAACCTCATAATTTATAGTTTCACAACTTTTAAGTTACATATTACATCAATATTTATCAAAATCTACTAATATTATATTAATCTGTTAGGTGAAATGTTGGTACGTTAATGTATAACGCGTGTAACAAGTATATAAATACCTATACACGTGTCCACATACGTGTATTAGTATATGTATTTGCTCACCTATCTTATATACTCATATTTAAGCAAAAATTAAATACGATTTAAAAAAAAAAAAATTAATTAGAAGACAGCTGGGCTTGTCCAATAGGCAAGAAGTACAAAAGGATCATACTCCTGAGAAAATTAATTGGTTTCTTCTTTACTCTTTTCGTGCTTCTGCCTTTTTCCCAGATCCTTACATTCTATGGATCCCTTGCCGTCATCGCTCTCCGCCGCTCCACCCACCACCACCACCACGACGGCGGGAGCACCACCTCCACAACCACCCCAAATCAACTACCCAGACTCCGTGGATTCATCCCCTCGCTCCCGCAACACCAACTCCTGGGACGATCCGCCCCCACCGCTCCCTCAACTACCAAAGCTCCGCCTCATGTGCAGTTATGGCGGACACATAGTCCCCCGTCCCACCGACAAGTCTCTCTGCTATATCGGTGGAGACACCCGCATCATCGTCATTGACCGCCACACCAGCCTCTCCGACCTCCACAACCGCCTTTCCAAAGCCCTTCTTAACAACCAGCCTTTTACGTTGAAGTACCAGCTCCCGAACGAGGAGTTGGATTCTTTAATCTCTGTCACTACTGATGAAGATCTTGAGAACATGGTTGAAGAGTACGACCGCCTCTGCAATTCGAGTGCGTTGAAACCTGGCCGCCTTCGCCTGTTTTTGTTTCTCAAAAGTTCGAATATTGAGCAGCTTCTTGTTGAAACTTCGTCTACTAAATCAGATGACTGGTTTCTAAATGCGTTAAACGGGAAGGATATTAGTATGCCTGCATCTGCAAAGGATTGCGGGTTTCCAGAATCCTCTTCGGTCAATTCTCTACTTGACTTTGATGACGAATCTGTAGATAAGGAGGCCAACACAAGGAAATATGTGGAATCCCAAATGGAATCATCAAAGAATGATGGAAATGGGAACGGGACTACTGTTAATCACGATGTCCATTCGGTCCCGGATTCTCCTATGCTGGAAGCCAATTCTTCCTTTGAGTCTGCTTCTAGCTCTCCATTGGTGGCGAACCTGCGGCCAATAAGGGTACGTGCGGAGCAGAATCAGAAGGCAGGAAGATTGGGAATCGAGGATCAGTTTCAGCAGAGCGTTGTGGTTGTGGGGGTTGGTGGAAATGTTAATTTGCCTCAGAAGCAGGAGGAAGGGAGTTTCGTGCCAATGGATGTGGCAGCTGGAACGGTGGTATCAGGAGTTCCAGTGGTGGCAGGTGGCGGTGGGGAGTATGGAAATAGAACTTTCTCCGACGATGATAGATCAGATCATAGTGGGTATAGAAGAGCACAACAAGCACAACAACAGGCACAGGTGCAGTTACAACAGCAGCAGCCTCCTCAATTTCAGCAGAAACAAGCAGGTTCTATCGATTTGCCTTCCCCAGATTCAGTTTCAAGGTACCTAAATTATAAATACAAAGATCTTTAATCTTAAGAATGCTGTGTACAGGGTTTTGTGTGTTAAGTTTGGATTTCTAAATATTATTTGAGTAAATGTGATGAAAATGATCTGAATTGAGATTTTTTTTGGTGTAATTGGTACAGTGAAGGAAGTCTAAACAATCCATTATCTAGGCAGAGACCAACTATTTATCAAGAATCAATGATGCAAATTCAGCCTGGTAACTATAGAATTGTTTCTGCTAATCAAGTTGATCCAAAGACTGGGGATCAAAACCCTAGCAGGGTTCAAATGCATCCACAAGTTCAGGAACAACCTGGTTATGTATTGTCAAGCCAGTTTGACCAAAATCATCCTCAATTACATCAAATGCAACATTTTGTTCATGCTGGTACTCAGTATATCCCTGCTGGAGCAATGCCAACTCCATCGTATTACCCTGTGTATCCTTCACAGCAGCAGCAGCAGCAGCAGCAGCAGCAGCAGCCCCATCATCCTGTTCCTGAGCAGCAGTACCCATTCTACTTTGTGCCTGGTCGACCAGCCCAAGGTTACCATGTGCCGATGCAGCAATTGAATTATAGTGAATCAATGTCAGCTGCCACTTCTACCCGTCCCCAAACACCTCCTTCTGGATCTATGGCCCCTTCTTCGGCTCACAATCAGGCAAGAAATGCTCCTGGATCTGAACATGAAATGGCTGCTGGTGTGTACAGAACAGCAGCTCATCAGCAGTTAGTCCATGATCCTTCCAGCCAGCAACAGGCACAGTATACTGGTTTCACTCAAATTCATTATCCCTCTCAATCGATGGCTCCCCCTTCAGCTGCCAATTCTAATTATGCTTATGAATTTGCTGACCCTTCACGAGCCCAAATATACTACACTCAGCCTCTGCCACCTCAGTTCGCTGCTCAGTACCAGTCCATGGCATCCGCCCCGGCCGGGACGTCACCTGAAGTGTCTACACCGCAGTCCATGCCGCTTCCCACGGACTACAAAGCATCAAGTTAGAACTTTGACGCCATGACGGGTGAGTTGGGCATGGATACACAATTTTGCAGTAATGGCTTTGGCTTGCCTTTGAAATTTATAATACACAGTTTGTCTTGTTACTCTTATCAATATGTGATGTGTAATTGTGATGGATAATTGTTAAACTCTGGTCATTTCTCTTCTTTACATGTTACATGGTTTGTCTACATATAGTTGTTATTAAATAAATGTAAAATGATGTAAAGAGATTGAAATTATGCGTGTTCTTATTTCATGTTTCTTTTTGGATATTTGGGAATGATCCACTTCTTTATTGATGTAATTTATAATTGGACTTGCAAGCGTTTGTTTATTCCATAAATCATTGATCAATCACAAAATTAGACTTCTATGTACATGAACTATGATTTACAGTGATAGCAATAGCATCTCCTTTTTCGTTTCCTTTTCTGAAGAATTCCAGTAATGAGCAGCAGAATCATCAATTCCTGTAGAAAATTAACTGCACTCCCTTGTTTGATTTTCCATAATCCGAATTGAACTTCTACATATAGGCATATTTAAACAATAAGAATGTGGGATCGGCTGGGTTTTAGCAGAATTATGTGAATTTTTTAATCCTATGTTCATATTTATCTTAGTTTGATGGAGCAGAAAGAGTAACACTGCCACTATTTGACAATCATACTTTTGAAAAATAGAGTAACACTGCCCCTATTTGACGATCATGCTTTTGAAAGAAAATAGTGAATTTTAAGAGAATGTGTGGTTAAAAATTAAGGAAAATTTTTGGGTTTACTTGCAGTATATTATACTGTGTGAATGTGTGGTTGAAAATGAGTACGTAGAAAAAATAGTTTGAAAAGTATGGTTGTCAAACCGGGTTGAATTGCAAAAACACTAATTCCAGTGAACTGATTAGATCGAAGTTTACATGCTCTAGCATTTTGGGTGTCTGAAAATTTTTCCCTTTCTTTGCAATTAGACCATTAGAGTCCTTTTGCGTGTGCAAAGGGCATATTTACCAGTCGGGCAGGAAATTTGACAAGGCTTTTCGTTTCACAAAGGTCCATTTTTTCCAAATGGGATTTTGTTACCAGTTTCTGCCCAAAGAGTTGCACGAATTTTTTGAAGTAAAAAATTATTATTATTATTATCATTTGTTAAAAATAATTTTAGAAAAATCTATGCCAAACTAGACTTCACTTCCAAGTCAACTTCATGAATTATTTTTCATCTGTCTGTTTGTTGAGGGGTGTTTATTCGTGAATCCTTATTTATTTTTTGTTTTGTTGGGGGTGGGGCGAGACTGTTTCAAAATAGAATAATCTATTTATCATCGTGATGATAAATTATCGATGATGTGACAGTTTATGTGGAATAATGAGATTTGACAATTCAATATATGAGAGAGAGAGAAGGGGAGGAAAGAGAGAGAAATATGAGAGAGAATGGATTGTCATTTATCATCATCATGATAAGGGGGGACAATTCTAAGTCATTTTTAATAATATAATATCTACTTTGGAAAATGCTCAGTGTACATAATAAGTGTACACAATCTTTGACACAATGTGATGTGGCAACAATCCTGTGGTTGATGTGAAAATATGAGATTTGAATTAAAGGTTTTGATCAATGCCACTTGTAATTGTGTAGACCATTATGTAAACTATTATGTACATGTAGCATTACTCATCTACTTTTTGGGGCTACGCATTTGTTCTGATTCGGGCCGTTTTTTGTGTAGAATTATCAAACTTTAATTGACGTTGATGAACGATAAATTCTCCATTATATAATGCCAAAAGACAAGGAATAATATATTTAAAAGAAAAAAAAATCTTAATTCTTATTCTATGCTAAATTCGGTTTGAATATAAATAACGAGAGTGTTTCAACTTTCAATGTTCAACAAAAAAAAGTGGAATAAAGATGCTCGCTAAATCTCATAAAAATCTAGTATTGTCCCTTCTTTATTCCTTGCTCGAGTTTCATTCTTTAAAATTTATTTTCACAATAATTTTGCACCTAAATTTTTTCTTTAAAAATCATTTTTATTTTTACAAAATCTATTATTAAAAATAGACAAGCGGATTTGTATCCTCATTAATTACTAATTGTAAACAGTAGATTCCACAATGACAGAGACTTATGGGCGATCAATATTGACAATATGATGGCAGTGCAGTTGACTGGGTAGAGGATTGTTAGCTCACTTGAGAACTTAATTTTATATAATTAGAACATGTTTGGTTGCATAAATTAAATTTACTCTTAATTTATTTATTTTACTGTAAATTTCAAAATTATTTTTTATTCATAATTTACTTTCCGGTAAAGAAGTAAGAGTGCCTTTGATTGACAATATTTTTCATGAAAAATGTGTTTTTTTCAATTCAAATTCATATTTTTGCGTTTTTGTTTAAGATTTTTTTCATGAAAACATTTATATATTTTTGATCACGTGATCATATTTTCCTCAAAATTAAATAAAATATTTTATTTAGGAGAAGTAAGATTTTATTTTCCATGGAATTCACTCTCTCTTATCTATCCACTCTCTCATCTGTACACCAATAAAAAATGGACAAATGTAATATTTTCTAAATTGAAACTAAATCAATCAAAAACATTTAATTATTTTTTTAATGCAAATTTCATACTCGCAATCAAGCGCATTCTAATTATAAATAGACATTTTAGAAAACTAACTTTTAAACACGAAGGAAAATATAAGAGCTCGTCTGTATTTCATTAAAATCTTTTTATAAATTAAATATTAATTTTAATCATAAGTTATTATCCATTGGTTTTGTTAAAATTAATTTTTTAGTAGATTTTGATAGAAGTTGATTCATTATGTGACTAAAAAATATTGTAAATATTATGAAATGTATGATTGAAATTGAATTTGTGAAAAAATAATTTTTAGTAAATGAGGTAAATCCAATTAAATCCTATTGCACATCTTTCCTTGTTTGATGTACTATAAAAGTTGATAAAAAATTTTAAGTTAAAAGCCAATAATTAAACGAACATTTTATGAGATCAACAATTTTTTAACCACACAATTAGATCAATTTTTATCAAAATTTAGTAAAAATCTGATTTTAATCCACAAATTGAAATGAAACCCAAACGAGAACTAACTTTCTGTTCCGCTGCAAAGGGGCAGACGTTCTTTTGCAGTCAATTTCTCTGATACCACACACACATAAACGACAGCGTGTGGACGAAATAAAATCCTAGAAGAAACTGAACCAGGAAGAGTGAGCATGATGGACCCTTGTTTGCGAGCCGTGGTAGAAGGCATACACTCCAGTCCCACCCAAGCCGTCGTCTATCTCTCTGGCGGAGCCTCTCAGGTACCTTCACATACAGATATGTACATGAATATATTAAATGTTTGGAGTATGGGGAAGAAGTGGACTTTAGTAGTACTGCTAATTGAGTTGAGGAATCAAACTATATCAATTGTTTTATAGATAGTTCGAACTATTTAAAATCAATATATCTTAATTTCAAATTCCATTGGAGTCCAATAGAGTATTAGACAGGGCTCTCAGATTTTATTTTTTAACACTGTCTAGTATTACTACTAACTTGTGATTACACATCAATTTTCTGATGAAATATCTAATTGAAGTGACTTTGGAAAATGGGCAGGCACTTGGGTGGTTAATGTCTGTACCAGGAGCCTCAAACACAGTTTTGGAAGCTGTGGTGCCTTATTCTAGAATGTCCTTGATCCAATTGCTAGGCAAGGTCAGTTTTTTCCCTCCTTTTCATTCTCATTCGTTTGAAGTTGTTTCGCGTTTACGTGAAAAGCAATTATTGTGCACTACTTTAAAGTGAATATGGATTCTATTTCATTTTATTGTTGTGTTTTTCAAAGATTCCGGCTACATTCGCTAGCAGGCAAACTGCGGAGGACATGGCATTGTTGGCTTATAATAGAGCTCTAAAGCTTTCCCAACCAGGTTCTTTTCCAAACGAATAATAATTTGAACTTCTTATCTTTGTTTTCAATCTTGTCTGTGACAAATTGTCTACAAATTATTTTGATTATTTTTTTTAATATGAGTTTTGGATTTTAAAGATGGTTTATTTCATCTTTCTTTCTCCTTTTACTTGTATTGTTGTTTGGAAATGCGGTGTTTGGTGTTAAATATTTCCAACACGTTATTTTGCCTTAAATTTGTTAAGACGTGCTTGAAACAAAATAATAAATTGATAGACTTGTTGTAACCAAATCAATTTCTAGGAATTAGAGATCATCCTAGTCCTATTTATAACCATTCGATAAAGATTTATGATTTTTAGGATTCTAATTCTATAACTGTAATCCAAGATGTCCTTCTCATGCTCTGAACTGGACTAATTTTCTCCTCCAAAATCGATAAGATTGCATTTTGCGGTGTGCTAGTTGGATCTTTGAAATCAATTAGAAACAAATCCAGTCAAATTTAGATTTATTCTCAAAGAGTTCTAGTTTCAAAACTCTACTGTGCTGCCAAGGACAGAGTGAAATTTTTATTCAATCTGTATTCCGTACTGAAACTTGATTAGCCAACAAACTTTCTAATGGTCAGATGCAGATTTTAAATCGGTGGCCATGTTGAAATCCCATAACTGACCCATTTTGAAAAGAAAAAACCCCTTCTAGTTATTCTAGTTATCTGTTGTGTTATCACTTCTTAATACATATATGTGTGAGTGAAGCCAATTCACGTTTCCAGAATGCACATTTTTCTTCCATTTTTTAATAAATATCCTGGGTATCTAGAAGTTAAACACTTCCATTTTCTTGGTTGATATAGATGGAGGGAGGAAGGGGGAAGTGCTAGAAGATTGCAAAATGCAAATAAGTATTTATCTCGGGACAAAGGGTCTGGTGCAGTTAACATTAACTCAAGTAATGCTTGTTTGATTGATACTTTGGGAATGCACAAGATCTAGAGAACAATTTATAGTGTTCATGGTCACTTTGAAAGATTCTGCTTCCAAATTCTATCACAGTGTGGTAAATTATTTTCCTCGGTCCAAAATCCTGAGATATCAGGCTCTTGCAGTTCAACAATAAATTAATCTGCACGTGCTTTCTTTTGTCAAATAAAACCTGGTTTCAACCCATGTTATATTTCATATTTATCCAAACTTTTTGATTTCTGCCTGGATCGGTGGTTTGTGATGGTTTCGGGTTTGTTTATGCTAAATTTTAAATGAATTCTGGGTTTGCTGTAAATGAATTAAATTCAAAATACTCGTATGTTGAACTGCTATGTGTGATTTGATACTATGGCTTGTAAGTTGTAACTAGTGACTATTGTTCTAAAGTAGAAGTACTTCTTTTTACCAATAGAGTTCTTGCCCACGTGATGATTCCAATATCATTTACATGATACTTAGAGGCTCCAGTTGCACCAACACAACGTTACATTTTGAGGGAACAAGAAAATTTTACACATCTCATATACAACAAAGTTCATAAATGTTTTCTAAAATTTTAAGATTTTGAATTGCTTATTGCTATTTGATGATGTTCTTAAAAGTTATGTAATTTAATTTTGATTTATTTCTCTCTTTTGGGTGGGAGAATTAATATTGGGGGTCAGCAATGTATTAACTTTGCTATTTCTTGATCTATTCATTCAGTATTATATCATGAGTTTGCAATGTATTAATACTTAGTTTTCAATTCAATTGTTCCTCACAGGTTACCACGCTCTTGGCATTGGTTTCACTGGTTCTCTAGCTAGCACACATCCAAAGCTCGGGGATCACAGGTACTGTTTTGCGCTATAATATTTTCAAGTTATTATATCACGATTTTGCAGTGATTCTGCCTGTTTGTGTTGCAAAAGGGTACATGTGCCGTTACAGTTTCAGATTGAGGGATGGAGTTTGGTCCATTTTCTGCCAGATGTAATTATTGGCAGCATATCACCAATATACGTGTTCTTATTCTTATGCTCAACAAATAGATAATGTGTCCTATTCCTATATCTAAAGATTTTTATGTAAACATAGTTTTTCTTGATTTTCATGATTATGCATAGCTTCAATCCCCAGAAAAAAGGAAGATGGCTATCAGTTAAAAATATAATCTGTACTGGACCCTTAAAGGGTTTGGACTTATGATTCTGTTTCCTCTCCCCATTGTCTCACGTAATTTTTGTTTTCTTATATTAACATGGGACAGATATCAAGGAGAGTATGTTGTTTATGTTCAATAGGTTCCATGTATGAAAGGTGGAAGAAAGATAAAATGAAGTATGTGCGTAGAGTTAGCATATCGATAGTAGGTTATGGAATTAAAGAGGCCAAGGCAATTTTTTGCCACTTGATTTTAGGTTATTGTGTAATTTGCAGCAGGCAATATTCTTTCATTCATGGGTTCTATCGGTACTATGCACATTGCACCTGAAAAGCATCTCGACAATTCTGTTGTATGTTAAAAGTTAAAATAAGAAAAGCATCAATTTCGAATGAGTTAGTAATAATCTTTGACATACTTAACTCGCTTCATGCTCTAGATTGGTAAATCGGCTTTTATCTACTTCTTTGTTTCGAAGGAATTGATTTCAGTAATTTTTTTTTTCCATACTAATGGGCTTTATTCATGCATCACATTCAGGTTTCATGTGTCAGCTAGGACATCTGACCGGCTTTGGGTGTCTACTGTTACATTGTCAAAGGTATATGTGTAGCATTCTTTCTATTTCCTTAGCACATGGCTTGGGTTATGGCAAAATTCTGAGATTTCTCTACATAATTGCAATAATTCAGGGCTTGCGAACCCGCGAACAAGAAGACACAGTTTCTAGTCAGTTCTTATTGAAGGTTAGCTATAAACTATGTACCTCATGTGTCTAGTTGTTGTAGAAAATATCACCATGTTGCTCTGATAAATTAGAAGTTATTAAAATTATGATATGATAGAAATGAGAGGTGGATAAGTGGGTGGTAGTTGTGAATCTTTTGAAGTCTGTGGTTAAAATTAAAGTTTGACATTGAAAAGTAAATTAGAAGTTATTTTTTAGGTTTCCCAAACATAGGCAAGATTTGTTAGTCTGGTTATTGGAGAGGAGTGAATTGTGGATTCTGTAAATTTTTATTTAGAATGAGCACGGTTGCTATAAGTCCTATTTTCTGTATTTCATTTAGTTTTTATAAGTAATCCCTTGAAATTCAAGGACGTGGGAGCAATAGTTTGAGTTTTGATGAGACGAAGGACTTCCATCATCAAGGTTTCAGTGTGACGATTAATTTGAATTGTTATTGACTTAAGGTAACATTGATGCAATTCTATCAAAGCCTCCGTTTGGCAAAATTTATAAATTATTTATAGATGGTCAAACTTCATTTGCAACCATACATTCAAATATACCCACAAGTACTATTTACTAATCCAACACTCATTTCTATTTATTTAATAATAAACCGTTTATAAATTCTTATCAAACAGAGGCAAAGTCGTAGAAAATATGTTTTTCTTTTGTGCCTACGCTTGTACTCTCGTTGCAAAAACTTTGTAGAATATTTCCAGGAAATCTGGATAGTAGTTTGTTCCTGCACTTGCTATGGTGAATTGTCGATGAGACAAGTGTATGGCATAAGATCTTTGCTTATCTGCTTACCATTTCGTTTTTCGAATGCGAACATCCTTGATTTTTCAAAATATCTTCGAAAGTAAAGTTTAGTAATTAGTACCTTTTTGGAATATCCATTGTCTTGGTAAAATGTAGCATTACCTTGATATTTTTATAGGCAATAGCATATGCTTGCAAGGTTCCAGCGACTTTTGTTTCGGAGTTAACAGATCATGAAGCTCCTGATGACTTTGAAATGCAATTTGAGGAAGACCAAGAGTTAGAGCAACTTATAAATGGTCAAATTTGCTTCAAGGTTTATCCCTTTTCAAGTGGTATGGTTTATCCATAAACAAGGTTGCTACTTTTAAATGACACATGTATGTTCTATTAATTGTTAATTGTGGAGGGAATGTTGTGCAGGTATGTTAGAGGCGGAAAGGAAGGTTATCCTATCGGGTTCGTTTAATCCCTTGCATGATGGTCACTTAAAACTCTTGGAAGTCGCTGTAAGGTACATGCATCTGCTCCTAAAAGCTTTAAATTTGATGACCGGAATCGTGATTGAGCAATCACTATGTTCCCTTGCGTAATGTGATGTGGATTAATTTTCCGCATTTCTTCAAAATGTTTATGCTTTTTCTTCCTTACCGCATACTTGTGTTCTTGACAGAGGCTTGACTAAACCTTATTCTCCGCAAAACATACATTTACAGAATATTTTCTGATATACTACAATGCCTCTCTCGTATCTGTCATGACCATCTCTAATAGCTTTCTCCTAACATATCGCCTATAGATTCTGTGTTTTGCATTCTAAAATAGGGAATCTTTCATTCTGTATTCCATATCCATTTTTGTTTTATGTCTTTTATGAAGTTGTGCTATGTATTGCACGTGAAAGTATTGAACTGTCTAGGTGACACGAGTATTTTATGTTTGACGAAACTTTTATGATGGGAATCTAGAAATTTGAAGGAACATTTTAGAATCTAATGGTAAGTTGAATTAAAACAGAATACATGTTATGATATCTTAGTTAAAATAGCAATATGATGATGGTGAATTCAGAATATAGAATCATCTTTACCTAACGAGCTATTGTTGATTCGGATATGAATAATGAAGGAGGATTTGAAAGTAGATGCAGTATGCTGAATGTTGAAGGACAAAATACATATAAAACAACATAGTAGAAAATGAATGTCAAGAATGGATGTGTGGTCGTATTCCATATTGGGATGGAGTAAGTAAGAAATGTGCATATACACCAACAAGTGAGGGTTTCTCTAAAGAGGATAAATTAAGAGGAGGACAACTTGGTTAGTGAATATTGTGCATAGACCTAAAACTTCTATTCTCAAATACGATGTGATCCCAACATAACATACTAAAATAGGGAGAGGTAGATGAAAACTAACACGCATGATATAGATTAAGAAATTTTGATTTCAACTGATCTTTTTGATGTAATTCGGATCAAATGGAGTAACAAGAAAGATTCACGTAGCCGATCCAAATTTATTGGGAAGAAGGTTAAGTTCTTATTGTTGTCTTTTGCTAATGATCCAAGTTTTTTATGATTAGAAGCAAAATCCTTATAGTTGTTTAATCTGGATTATTTCTACATGAATAAAATTGCCTTGAGTGCCAAACATGTCATAAATATTTTAATTTTCTTGATAATTCCTAGATGTGTAGACTCTTCGAGTTCTTTATGTTTATTAGCTCTTGGTGTTAAATTTTAAAATTCTTTTTTTTACTCCCCCCCCCCCCCCCCCCCACACACACACACATCTTAAAAATGTTCATGTTCTAAGGATTCTGTCCATACCTTTAATTTAGTCACCCGTTATAGTTTTGTCAACTCATCTTTATCATTAGCTTGTGACATTTTGCTGGAAGCTCATTTTCCCTTGGTCTTTATAGTCTATAAGAATATGATTATTTCATATCCAAGTCATTAATGTTTTTCCGTTTATAATCTACTTAAGAGTTAGTATCAGTACTTTCTCTATGTGCATTTTTATTCAATTTAGATAATTCAATTGCTTTCCTAGAGTATAAAGTGTGAATTCAGTAAAAGTATTCTAATTTAAAATGGAAAAGAGAATTTTTTTGTAGCATATGTGTTATTGCTTTAATCATAAAGCTTTTGTTCTAAACTCATAAACATTCTACTTGTGCTGTTGAGATGCGTCTGCGATCGCTGAAGTTATTCATTTGTCCAATGCAGCATTCTTGGTGATGGATACCCTTGCTTTGAATTGTCAGCGGTGAATGCAGATAAACCTCCGTTAACGACGTCGCAAATTAAAGAACGCGTTTTGCAATTTGAAAAAGTTGGTGAGACTAGATTTGTATCCTTAACAACTTGCAAAGTATATGATATTTTGAATATAACTGTGTTGCTTCCCTACATGGTTTTCCTCATGGTTGAAACAAAACTCTGGACTAGTTTGTGTTCGATCTAATAATCCTTGTCCTTTACCCTTTGAATGGCTCTATTATAAACCAAAGATAATCCTAATTCATTTTTTCCTTGATGTATCGATGTTGGAAATCGTCTTTATAAATCTTGAGGCTTGCTTCTCATAGCGGTAGAATGTCTCAGATTTGATTCTCTATGCATCAAGTTGCTTCTCATAGTTGTATACCTCAGATTTGATTCTCTGTGCATCAAGTTGCTTATATCTCTTCTATTACCTGAATCAGATTTTTTAATGTTGGACTATTAGAGCTCTATCTGCATTAATTTGCTCTCCGTGCTGTTGAATTATTTATTTATTATTATTTTTTTCTGTATGTTTGGCTGGGTGCTTCCTATGGGTCATTTTCCTTTCGTCCGTGATTTGAGTATCTGTTTTGCTATTTTTATTATTGATTTTTTTTCCTTGAATAGGAAGAAAGGTGGACATTCTTATATAGGAATTTCAGTATTATGCCTTGTTCTGGGTGCAACTGAGCTTTTGATGGTTTCAATCGTAAACTTTACGGAGAAAGTCATGATTTCCTAGCAGCATGGTCCTTTTACAAATTTATTATAAATTTAACGAGCATCATGATTCACCTTGTTTTTCACATGTTAACATAGGTGAATTTTTATATGATAACTAGTTACCTACAATGTGAAAAACTGATTGATTTTTCATGTTGTAGGTCCATTTGGTAGAAGGGTTTTGTGTCCCATTAATTATAATTGCAAGATAGTGAGATAATTGGTTTGTGTCAAATGATAAGTTATATAAAATTCTCTGCACATGGGATCCTGCCTCAATTTCTCTCTTTTCTCACTTCCTGTTATTTTCGTTCAATTTTTTCAATGCTGGGAGGGTGGTGCCTTGGTGGTGGTTATGCCTTTATACATTTTTTGTTTTTGATGATTCATGATTTTGATGGTTTTTCGAGCTTTTGAATTTGATTCTATTTGGCAGAAAAATATGGAGCCCCATTGTCTTTACTCTCAAACCTTCTTCAGTGTGCGAATGAGTGAGATTTTAATGATTAAAGTGTTTCAAGCGCAGGGAAGACGGTCATAATTTCCAACCAACCATACTTCTACAAGAAAGCGGAACTTTTCCCTGGTAGTGCTTTTGTAATTGGTGCAGACACTGCAGCAAGGCTTATAAATGTAAGGAATTTATCTGCTTTCTTTCTTAAATGAGTTCAAAATTTTGGTGCAGCTTTTTTTTCCTAGCTCTGATGTCTTGGCCAATGCTACATTTTTCAATTCCTAGTTTTTTAAAGTTTCAATCCCAATGCCTCAATTAATTTGTCATTTATTATCCCATCCATGGATTTTAAGAATTTTCAGAGCGATATAAAATGTTACCATCGGACAATAGATGTCCATACGTAATGAAGAAAAACAAGATTTAAGGAAATCAATTCTGGAAGCAGACCTCTAGAATAAAAAGTTACGCTGATTAAGATGAAATACAAAGGAGCCTACAGTGTTATAGTCAAATGTCCAGTTCCTTCGGGGGGTGGATCTATTAAGAATTCAAGTATTCCAATAACAAAAAAGAAACTGATTTGAATGGTCCTGTATTACGAGAGCTAAATTGGCTGAATCCTGAAGGTATGGATCATAATTATTATGGAAAACCTGCATGGCCTAATAATATTTTCATTACGGGGATACTAAACAATTCATTAGTTTCTGAGAATTTATGCTATCACATGATTGCAAATGAATTACCTCTGCACTTGTCTAATTTTGTGCTGGCTCACACCGTTTATCCTTCGATGTGTTGTTTTACAGCCAAAATACTATGGTGGGGACTATGAAAGAATGTTGAAAATACTCCTTGAATGCAAAAATACAGGTTGCGTTTTCCTAGTTGGTGGTCGAAATGTGGATGGGGTTTTCAAGGTTTGACCTCAAATTCACTACTTCTGTACTTACTCATTTTATTTTGATGTTTAAAAGCAATTCTATTGCATGATTTCGGCAGGTTCTTGAAGATTTTGATATCCCAGAGGAGCTAAAAGATATGTTTATCTCAATACCAGTAGAGAGATTCCGAATGGACATATCATCTTCGGAAATCAGGAAAAGTCGAGGAATATAGATTTTTATTGCCGTAAGGTTTTAGATTTTACTCATCCATATTAATCAGTCATCTATTCATATACATGTGTCAAGCACAGAAAATGGCAAGGTTTAGAGAGGACGTTTCTTGTCTTGCAATTGTGTTGTGAAACTCGATTTAGGGATGGCAACGGGACAGGGCAGGGTCGGGGGATCCTCCCTTGCCCCCCGCCCTGCCAAGCAATTCCCTGCCCCATCCCCGTCCCGTTACCCGTTTAAGGTGGGGTGGGGTCCTTGCCCCGTTTACTACCCCGTTTAATTTTTTTTTTAAATTTTTGATAATTTATTTTTATTATCCACATTCATTAGATTTAGACAAATAATTTTAGTTGTCATTTTCTATTAGAACTAATGAAATTTTCATGAAGTTTTCTATTTAAAGTATTGAATTAAAAAAAATTAAATTAAACAGGGCGGGGCAGAGCGGGGCTCCCGTCCCCGCGAGTATCGAGTTTGTCGGAATTTTTTGCCATCCCTAACACGATTTCTAGTGTAAATTCACGTTGTTTCATTTATTTCGTGTTACAATGTTACACTGTGTACTGGAGCTTGCATATATATTGTGATCTTGAAACCACATTCAGAATCTCTTCTTTTCTTTAACAGGTCCTCTAGGAATCTTGTTCAGAACGGTGGTATCAAGTTTCTTGTACAACTTCTTCATGTCCCGGTTCCCTTTGCTTGCAAGATAATCGACCTCATCTTGATACCGTTCGTACAAGGCAGGTAATGTGGCCAGGCAAATAAAACCTTAAAATCGTATCAAAAAGAGAGAGATTACATTGACTTGTTTTATAAGGTTGACTGTATTACGTCCCAAATGTGTTCTGAACTCTTACCAATGTACAATAGATTCAAGGAGCTGAAGTTGTTTCCAATACCCGAAAGTACCCATAGGAATGCGATGGCCTAAAAGAAAACAAGAATTCATGAAAGATGTACAACAAAATAATCGTTGAATGACAAAAAGAAATGCTTTGTATACCAAGAAAAAGGTCTTCAAATCATTCCCAGAAGAAACATCATAGAATTTCAACAAAAACCTGTGGATTTTGGTCAACAACCAACGAAATGTAGACTCTGGAATTGTAAGGGCTCGTAAATCAGGAGATTCCTAGTGATTAACGTAGGAACATATGGTGTTTGTTAAAATGTCGCAAAGAAAAACAAGTGCTGAATCACATTAACTTGCAAGGGCAACTTGTACCTGTCAGCTAGTCCTGACCCAGTAGACCAAGCAAACACAACTAACATAGCAGCCATTGAGACGTGGCAGAAAAGAGTTACAAAGTTGTACTCCACGACCTCGAACAGAAACCATATTACAGTGAATCCGATCAGTATCGCAGCTGATAAATTCTTGTTCCTCCATAACATTATGTCAGCAACTGCAAAACAAGTTTGATACAATTTTGATTTAGAAAAAACGTCGTGTCATCTAAAAGAACGTGTTCTAGTCGATATTCATTACAATGACAAGTATGTACCCACAGAAGACAAAATCTATAGAGGTTTGGATAAGAAAAGGTTAGAAAATCACATGTCCCTCCTCCAAGAATTGCATGCAATGGCTTTTCATGACCAAACCATCTCTTTGGATTTGTAATTTGATCATCAGAATCCGAGGAATAGTTCGACATGGTCAAGGAATATGATTGGCCAATGCTAAATGCCTCAATAGAACAAAAAACATGAACAGTGGATTGAATTAGTAACGAAAATTAGATTATATAAGCATGCAGTGGAAATATTAATCTTTGCAGCAAAAGATTTGTAACACGAGGAAGAAAGGGATTGCTTTGTTATCACGAGAAAGATTGTCCCATGACAAAGAATTTGTACATATCATGTGAGAGAACAAAGATGTATGATTTGCCAACAATAATCATAAATTATGCTTTTTTAATGATTGTAGCACAAGGTTGATAGAATTATTCTTGATGTACATGAGGGGTTTATAGAACCCATCCAGAACACACAATAGGTGAGGTTGGGGGTTGAATTCTTTATGAGGTGGGTCTCACATGAGGCCCACCTATTATGTGTTCTGGAGAGGTTATGTGAAACCTCTCATGTACACCAAGAATAATCCATGTTGATATGGAAATGTACTTTCACCTGTTTGGTCTCAATTATTTAAAATTCATTTTTCTCTAACTTATTAATTATGAATTTCATCAACTTTTAGTCAAATCTAGCATTACCCACGAGCTCTTGTGGCTCGTCTAATATGAGCCGAGCCCACGAGCTCTCCATTTTTTTATTTTTTATGTAAAAATCCTTGTCCTTTTTTTCCAAGCTTGGGACTGACTACTTAATTTTTTAAAGTGAGCAGAGTTAAAATTGTACAAAAAAAACTTGTCACATGTACAATTTTATTTTAAAAATAAAATATTATTAAGAAAACAACAAAGTTTGATAGATGTGACGAACTTAAATATCATTTATCTGGTTACACGCAATTTTAACATACCTATTTTGTTTTCAGAAATGTGGATCTTGTTAATCTTTTTTACACACGTAGCTTTTCAAAATATCTTCTTTGAGTCGGCTCCTAAACTTGAATAAAGTTCGCTTACATGCACAAAAAGCAGACTCCGAAACTACAGTACTAATCGAAGGTGTTAATAGATCTTTTGCAATTATAGAAATAATAAGATATCTACGTTTGTGATTGATAAGTGTAATTTTTACACTTATTCGGGGCCTAAAATAACGACATTTTATAGTTCTTTTGACAAAATATATTCTAAATCGTTGTATTTTATGTTTAATAGGTGAAACTCTTTGAATGGAAAAGAATTGAAGAAAGGAAGCAAAAGATGATGAAAATGGCAAAAATCTAAAGTACAAGGACCAACTTGCGTTTGATGAAAGAATTGAGGACTTGGAAGCAAGTTCTAATTTAATTAGGCATTGGAATTAATTGGGCTCAACTTGGACTTCTAGTTGTAGTAAAATATTGATGAATTAGGTTATATATATATATATATATATATATATATATATATATATATATATATATATATATATATATATATATATATAAAATACACGGCAGAAGGCAGGGAGTAGCCAGGAAAAAAAGAAAGAAAACACGCCAGATCGAGAGATAGGAATGTCGCATGAGGTGAATAGATTTGATTGCTATCGAGAGAGACTTTCAATTAAATTAGGAAAATTGACCAACTCGCATGATAACAAATTGTCATTTTAATTGTTGTACTAAAAGTGGATTAACAAGGGGGATTCTAGATCTTGGCAATGCATCTCATAAATTTGATAAACTCTTACTTTGATTTTTATTACGTGATTAATTAGATTTAGATTTATTACAAATTATTATTGCTATTCGATTACAGTTATTTTAACTTTAACTCAATCAAATACGTAGTCCTCGTGGGTTCGACACTCTATTTACTACTTTATTACTTGTTCACGATCTCGTTCACTTGCGGGAAATCAAACGACCAGTGATGTTGCCAAAAATCAAGTAAATCAAATTTCATTGCATCAACACGGTCTACGTTCCTAAGTATTTGATGATTAAATTATCTATGTAATTCAGCAAGCATTCCAGCTGGAGCTGCATTTGATGCCTTATTATATGCTGGAGACTTACTAGAAGAACATGCATAAAATTTTTCATCCTTAATGTCTGTAAATAAATTCAAAAAATTTTCATCTTCTTCTTGAAGATTAAAAGGATTATTCATTATTAAACATAAAAGAACGAATTTTATTTTCACGACGATACTATTTAATAATTTGCATAAGAGCATTAAATATGTTGTTAGCATTATGATGACAATTATCTTAAAAACAATTAATCTTTTATGCATGACCCAAAGAGGACCGATTTAGTGTGCAATTGTAGTTATATAACATCTTTTATTAATACTTTCTCATAAATTCGAAGTAAATGATTTAACACCACTATATTTATATAAATAATGAACCATTTGTTTCTTGTGTTTAACAAAATGATCTACGCAATAGAAACGTAGAGTGTTTCTACATATCATAGCGTATCTTGATTGAAGATATTATCTCACGAGCGGTGTGAAATGTTCGTTGTCTCTCTATTGACATCAAACTTCACCATTCCTTCACGAGTATTTTCCTTCGAATACATCCATGTGCTAGTATTGTAGAATTGGTACCAAGAAAATGAGTACCAAGTTGCAGTTGTGTTTGTGTTCCCCTAGCAAGCCCATATTTGGCCGTATATTTGAGGTAACAATGGTTGAGATGGGTAGTTTCGATACCCTTTTGTCATGCCAATTGTGTTTAGCAATATCTCATACTACTTTACGCTCTTGAACTTCATCGATTGTATGCTCATTGAAATTAATTTAAAGTGTTTCCAACACTCTGCAGATTTTTTATCATTTTAATTCCCTCTTGCTTCGGAAATTTCTAGTTCAAATTCTGCAACTTTTTGATCAACTTCATCAAAATCAATTGGATTATTGCTTCGTAAGTGTCATCGTCAATGCACAAATTCGACAAATCGTTGGGAATGGAGATGTCATTGAGACTGAAAAATTCATTATGAAATTGAGATTGTAACGTCATAGGTGAGTAGCCACTGAACAAGTCATCGACAAAAGAATTTGGATCCAAGCATTTGTATGTAATAAAATTGAAATGTATAAAGATGAAACACAATTATAGTAGAGAATGTAAGTTGAATAAAGATGAAATGTGTAAATTGAATGATGTAGAATGTAGATAATTGAATTGTATAAATATAAAACATATAAAGTTATAAATTGTATAAATTGAATTGAGATTTGAATTGATTTGATTTGAGTGTAATTTGAGTGTAAGGAGAAAGTAAAAGAGAGTTGTAACTAATTTACGTGAAAAATGGATTGAATAATAAATTATTTAGAGTGATAAAAAAAATAAAAATTCAGTGACCAATAATCACATTGAAAGAAAAGTGATCACAAAACTCTCCTAAAGTGACAAAATGATCCCACGAGCTAGCGACTCGGCTCTTCTGTAATATTTATCAAAATCTACTAAAAGTCTTATTTTTAACAAAATCAAACAAGGACTTAGCATCTCTGGATACATTGTGTATGATTAGGGTTGATAAGAGTAAGCCGTAAATCGAGGAGATTTTAAAATAACTTTTTGTGTAGATACATATTTAGAAAAATTGTTACTTTTATTAAATGAACTCTTACCTTATTTTTAACTTTTGATAAATAAATTATTTATTTTAAACCTTATTTAACTAACTCATAAGTAAATTTACACGTTGTTTTGTTGATCAATCCAATCATTTTTGGTATATGATTTAGGAAAGAGAAGCCATTTGGATTAGTTTAATCCAAGTATTATTTGCATCAAACACAAAACTACATTAAATTAATTTTAAACACACTCCTAGTGTTTAACACAGCATTATCGCGACACTCAGGACATACTATAATATTGTAACTTCTACTGTCATTAATATTTAATTCTGCAATATTGTCTAAACAAATGTATAAATACATCGCAACAAAGTAAATTTCTATTCAACTAATCTCTCCTCATATTCATGATATCCTAAACTAGCAGTGGCAATGGACCGAACATCTACACGTTAACGAGCTGAGATCGACTTGGTTCACAAGCTGGCAGAGTCGAGTCCACGTGTTTTTTTTATTTTTATTTTTTGGTCCATATGTCGACTCGTGGGCTCGTGAACTTTAAGCTCGTTCGAGAGCTCGACGAGTCGAGCCTTGTTCGGCTCGATTCGAGCTCGAACATTTATGGATGGGATTTTGACGAGTCGAATTGACGAGCTACTTGAACTTTTTAGCACCCCTACGCTGAGCCCATATCATATCATATTACTCTAGGCATGACAATTCACTTGGAATACTAATGATTGGAGGACTCGACTCTCAAAAAAAAGTGATTAGCTAGTTAGAGAATAAAAACTATTTCAATAGGGAAAGTCAAAGAAAGATGACAGGATATGATCTGCAGACACGCATGCTAAGCTATTTCAATCACATCATCACATCACCGAAATTCTAATAAAGAAAAAGTCAATCACTGATCCTTACTGTGGGACCAGTAAAATGAAATAATGATGCATGTAATCATTCTTGGAGAACACAAAATTCTCATGTCTTCTTAGTCCTGGTTTGTCTCAGTCCCTTATTCCAAAAATGCATTCTTCTCTCTTATTTTAATTACATATTCTACAATAAAATAGTATTACAAATAAATTCAAAAAAATTCTTATTTTTTAATTACACATTTTTCTAAAATCGCTATTTCAAAATACATTTTTTCCAAAATTTATTTTCAATGGAACCCAAACATAAATTTAGTATTAAACTTACTGTACTGGAGCTCTTTGATAGGGACTTCGACAGACCATTAAAATTCAAACCAAGGGCCGAGGTGAAAATCCCATGTACGAGTAGTAGCACTCTTCTTTTTATGCCAAACAATAATAGGAATCCTAAGTAAAGACATTGATACTGATCCTGTAATTGAATCGATAGTCATGATGGCCTTAACATATACTAGTAATTCGTGAAGGTATCATAGTGTGATACACAGCAAAGGCCGCATTGTACCAATGATTAGCGAGGATTAGTATGGTATAATGAGGTTTAGATAGTGCATTAGTCATGATAGCTTATCTGTTATAAGCGTGACCAGGGCAACGATGATTACACTCTTATAATGGAAAAAAAAAAAAAAATTGTTGTTAGAAATTAAAACCTCTAGAATCTTAATATAGAAAACCTTTTGTTAGTGTCAAGATTTTCCATGTCAGATCATCAAAAAAATTAGAGTGGAAGCATACTATGATCCATTGAGAATGAAGATTGATAGCGAGTTCTTGATCTTCCTTTTCAATACGATTTCTCTTCAGAAAGAAGTCTCTGTGTTCTTCCGATAATGTGATGACAAAGAGAATGAGAAATCACGTATGAATTGAGAATCTTACCCTAATATATATTTTCACATGTATTTTGGCACATCATAAAATACAACCAAAGAAAATTGATTTCTATATTATATGCCCAAAACTCAATAACTTTAATCCTTATCGGATAACTGTAAATGAGCTTAATTTTAAGATAACATTTAATACATATTTAATTACATAGATAGGTCCACGTGACAAATTATTTTAGAAAAAGTAGCAGTGCCACTAAATTAATTCACTAATATACTTTAGAATTGAAGCACAGGCAATGTTGATTTCTCTATAAATTGAGATTTGGCAAACAAACATTCCTCACAAATCAAAATTCTCTATCCATCTCTCTCTTCTCTCTGTCACACACACACAAAAATGAATACCAAACTAACATGCCTGGCTATCTGTGCTGCACTCGTGTTGCTTCTTGCGTATGAAGCTCAGATAACAAGCGCTGCCGTGACTTGCAACCCACTGCAGCTGAGCCCATGCGCCAGCGCCATCACCTCCGCCTCCACTCCCACCGCTGTGTGCTGCACAAAAATAAAGGAACAGAGGCCTTGCCTTTGCAATTACATGAAGAACCCTAATCTTCAGAAGTTCATCAACTCCCCTAATGCCAGGAAAGTTGCCAACACCTGTGGCACTCCATTTCCCAGATGCTAAATTTTGCCAAAAGTGCCTCTCCATTCCTAGTTGCTGATTAAATTCCGTTGCTTTATGAATATTATATCGGTTGATGTGTCATCTCATATAAGTTTTCTATATAATATGAGTAATTAATGTTCTCTTTAATTATTAATATTAGTAATTAGGCCATTATGGAGAGAGTGTAATGTTAAAGTGAATTTTAATTTCTTCATGTACTGTTATATGTTTGTAACTTTGGTATGAAAACCATATAATGGTTAAAGATTTTCAGTTTCCTGTCCAACTACAATTTCCAAATAAAATATGCATATTTAAACGATATAGGAATGAGTAATGCTATGTAACCCTACTGTGGTTGTAATCACAGTCTAGGTGGCTTTAAATGATAGGCTAAATGTTTAATTTCACATATCATTTAATGTCACTTTAACGTCACCTAGACTGAGATTGTAACCCAGTAAGGCTAAATAATATTACTTTATAGGAATTCACCCGTAATAAAAAAAAGTCACGTAAGATAGTAACTTGCTACTAGAAATATTAGTCTTGAAATTTGACTCTAGTATGAGTGTTAATTATATCGAATTATCCCCCGGCTTTTTGAGCTCTTATACCAAATTGAGTCTCATGTTTCCATCCTAAGATTTCAAAATCTTACATTTATTGTTTTCTTCATTTTATAAATGTCAATTGCCAATAAAATGAAGAATAATGCTATCTGGTGGTAGAGCATCCTATGCGACATTATGTGACATATTCAATCAAAAATGAAATTATGTAATTCATTTAATTGAACTCATAATTTAAAGTCACTAATGCTGCCATCTAGACTAGTGTTAAATACTAGTGATGCCAAATAGCATTTCTCTAAAAAATCAAATATGGTTCGAGTCATCAAGAGGTAGAGCATTGAAATTTTTAACTTATTAAGAGCCCATTTGTCAGGACTCTTAATTTTATTTTTATTTTGTATTATATGATATTTTTTGACCTACCATAAAAAATTCTTCAACAATGGAGCTAAATTTCCTTTATTTCAGACTTTTAGCCATTCTGGTTCACACCAAATCTTCATATGTTGGTATCATGTCTTTTTTCCAATTACAGTGATCTTTAAGATCCAAAATATTGGTACATTTTCTACTTCTAAATATGAAAACTAAGAGTGTGTTTGGTAGGAATTTTTGGGGGAAGAATTGATTTTTGAATAGTGATATGATGGGAAATGTGTGATTGAAAAAGAAGAAAAAAGTATTGATGTGATGGAAAATATTATTTTATTGAAAAATATGTGGTTGAAAATGAGAATTGATTTACTGTAGAAGATGAGAATCTGTACCAAACATGCTCTAAATTATTACACTAATTTTTAAATTTGTGAACTCCTACTTTCTTAAAACATTAATAAAATTTAAAATTCATACGATGGATTAATTTAGGAAAATTGTAACTGGGTTATTTTCTAGGAAATTTTCAAAATAAAAGGTCTTGAGAAGATGTAATGAGCATACCATGTTGAGGATCTTCAGTAGATAAGTTTTACGAATTACAGCTACTTTTCAAGACACGTAGAATCAACAGAACTAATGTTAAAAGACGACAACCATGACAATACACTGACTTTTGCTTTCTAAAAGCAGTACACACAACGTACATAGACAGCTTAATGAGAACCCCCTTCATATCAGTCGATTTCATAGTAACTCCACAAACCTTTAGCAAAGATCTCATCGAACCAAGGTCGAGCTTTTTAATATTCACCGCCCTTTTGTTGCTGCTGATTTTCTGCAAAGCTAGAAGAGGTCATTCCGAGTCCTTCGTTGTTATGTTTTTCCCATCCACCCGTATCAGCCTTGGAATGGGACCAGTAATACAAGATAGAACCCACCATTGATAATAATGTTAGAGCAGCACTGGCAGCAAATACACCCTTCCGGAGAGTGGCGCATGATAAGTGTTCAATGTGAAAATTTGCACGGTATTTTGTATGATATGCATTCCTTGCTGATCCTGCCAATAAGCATGCTTCTGCCCCCAAAAAGCAAACCCTGGCGATTGTTTGAAAGTCAATGCAAGTGAATAGAAAGAATTCAGCATGTTTACACGATTGAATAAAACGACAGAACCCAAGTATATCAAGATGGGCAGATCATGAAACAGGTCAATACATAGAGGCCATTGCTGACCTTTCTGAGTCTCTGATGAATTTTCCAGATTTACAAGCCATTACTGCTGATGTGCCATCGACCAACTCAATATGTAGTATGTTATGCAATGGGATTGGGTAGCAGGGGATTACAAAATCTCAAAACATAAGACTAGTTTCCCCAGGTGCATGTTCAAGTCAATCCATATCTAGAGCTAAATGATTGAAAGCATACATGCAATAATGACTAGAGCAAACACTTCCCTCATTTGCCTCCCCGGAAAACACTTATAAAGAACATAAATATAGAATAAAAAAAAAAAGAAATGCACAAATGGTGAACAAGAAGCAATTAGATTGATTACATTCTGTTAGATTATTAGAGTTTATGATTTATTCTAATTTTTGGAATATCACTATTTTTATTCAAGTCTTTAACTTTATATACTTGGGAATATCTAAGTCAATAGGATAATTATTAGGCGATTCTTGCAGGACATTTTAAATACAAGGCCATCTCTGGATTTCGGAACTTGTTTAATAAACTCCATTAGTGTAAGTTTAGTTTCAGCCTTTGGGAAGAATTTCTTGACAGGTGGTCTTAAACTATACAACTGTAATAGAAAGTAACTTTTGGGGGGATAAATCAGGTAATATTTTGACAAAAAATTGGTAGTATATGAAAACAGAAAGAAAATCCCAAGAAGTGACACAAGTATCCAAAAAAGTCATGCATCCAAGCTTCTTGTAGATAACAAATTTATTAACTCTATTGAGGCTCATCACAGATAGCAAGGTCACATGGATCAATTTATTCCTTTCGTATAACGCCACTGTTTAATATGGTCTGTGATTGTTTGCAGGTCAGGAAAGAGCTAACAAAAAAATTAAATTTTTTTGTGTCAACCAGCCGCCTTAAGTAGAAGTTGAAACTCAGACAAGATTGAAAGAACCAAGTTCAAAGATCAAACAAGTTACAGAAATTTTATGATGACCTCAAGCTTCATTTGAACTAAGATAATTCCCTGGTATCAATCTCGATCTATGTTGCAAAAATTCCACCTTTTTCATTTTGCATACGTTACAGAGTTAAGGTAGCAATGTAATGTGTCTTCATCAATCCTCATGACAGGAGTTGGACAGATAAAATACCATTTTTGACTGTCCAAGTATTATCTTCTTTGATGCATATTATAAAGAAAGTACGGAAGTGTTCCTCTCCTTTCTTGGCTTTCATGATAGAGTGGAAAAGAAGTGAAATAGAAGATAACAGTTTTCTACTCCAATCCAACTTTTCTCCCACTTTCTCAAAATATACAAAACAAAAGAATTTTGCTCCCTTAAATTTCTTATTTTCCAGTATTTTATTTTATCTTGTCAACCAAACAAACCTTGAAGGAGTGATGGGCAAGCATAACACATAAAACTAAGTCTTTTTCCCTATAAATTTGGAGTAGGCAGCTTTGTTCAATCCACAGTTACATCTACTAAACAACTAGGGGAATACATTAATCTAACATTTTACATAAATATATACCAAAAAAAGACACTAGGTTTTGGTGATGAGTTTGGTCATCGAACATGCTAAAAAAAATGAATAAAGATTAGTGTACGCTGTGTTCCTCTCTTGATTTGGTTTTGTTTTATGCTGAATAGAAGTGTTTTAAGAAAGCTATCATAGAAGATATTTGTTTGAACACCAACTCTGACTGGAACTTGATATTCAAATGTGTAAAGCATTATCTCAATATTTTTCAGAATTCCACATCGTAACAGGGGTCTAACAAGCAGTTTGCAGAAGGAAACTGGAGGGTCATAAATAGGTCCAGTGGCAGCCAAGGATATTAGGCTCCTATTTGGTACAGATTCTTTAAACCTTATTTTTCTCCAAACTCATTTTTCACCACACATTCTCTTAATAAAATAATTTTGCACGAGGACTTATAACTTTTCTCTATTTTTTAACCACACATTTTTTCAAAAATATCACTTTAAAAAATCTATTCTCAAAAATCTATATAAAACATGCCCTAGGTAAAATAACTAAAAACTAAATTTCAAGTTTCCTTGAATCAAATTATTTGGATTCAACAATGCATTGCACATCAGTGGTCTGTATCACCTGTAAGGAAGATGTAATCAACTCTATGAGGAACACAAAAATGGAGTGGTAGTGCAAACATTTAAGACTCGTACACCGAGACTTTTAACTCATAAAAATAGGACATAAGACAACCCTAAATTTATCTCAATGTAACTTCGTAAACTATCAGCTGATATCAGGAGGAAATAGGGGTGACCAAAGAGAGAAAGTGACCAAAATTAGAATCAATACCTAATTAAACCATAGAAAGCAAGTCACCAGACAAAAAAAGTTGACCACGAACAATAATCCAATATAATCACAAACATCACTATTGTTTTTTTTCTTTTCTCCATTCTTAAAATTCCCTCGGTCTTTAAATCTCCTTTATTGATTTACAGCAAGCTAAACACAAACGAAGTTGCAAAATGAACCAAAAATCCACATTACAGCATTAACAATCCCACATAATATCACATGTGAAGTCTATTAAACTAAGAATACAAAACAAAATTGGCAAATTAGTTAGTACAACATTCAAATTTGTCATCATCTAATCACATGTAAAACAACTGTGTGGGACCCCACTGTCACACTCATATTATTGAATCCAGTTCACGTAACATATAAGCAGTCAAAAAAGGCACAAAACGGTAAATAAATTGAATCGACAAGTACAATAGAGTAAATTCAGAAATTACCATGAGAAAATGAAGAAGAAAATAGCACAAGAAGTAGAGCCCCCACCCATCATCCCTCTGCCAAAACACAAGCACTTGGTGACGCCGTTAACCACCGTCTGGCTAATCAATAGCAGCCCAAACGCCGCCAAACCGTACACCGTCGACGCGTCAGTGCCATACAAACAGTACGTCTTCTCATCATACTTGTCCGGCACCACTGTTGCCTTCCAACAAAAACCCACTCAAAGAATTTACTACTTTCAAGAAAATTGACTGTAAAACAAAGAAATAATAACGCGAAAAGCAGTAAATGGGAGAATACCGTGCTACGTCGTCGTTCAGCACCGACAGCAAATACGAAGGCAATAAGGTGAAGGGAGATGATAATTACAAGAACGGGAATAGAAACTCCCATTTTTTAGCTTAATCTTTAGCTTTCTCACTGTTTCAGTTCACTTTTTTCTTGAGGTGCTTTGTGTGAATTATTGTGCTGGTGCTTTGAAAATTATGTCGCAGAAAACAGGAAAGTGAAACAAATCGGGAATTACGGCTTTCTCCTCCTCTAAATTGCTTTTTGATGCTAATGTGGAATTATTAATAATATTCAGTGCCCAGCTTAAAGTGCGGCAGGACGTGGAGACGAAGTTTCTTGGTTTACGAGTTGAAACGGGCGTAGCTTTGTTTCGTCGGGTTCGAGGCGAATTTCAGAATTTAAACTTTTAAATCGTAGGGAGTAATCAATTTTTTTTTTCATGTATAAGAATTTTATAGAACTAAAAGCTTGTTTGGTAGGGATTTTTTGGGGAAAGAATTGATTTTGAATAGTGATATGATGGGAAATTTGTGGTTGAAAAAGAAGAAAAAATTATTAAGCCTCTGTTTGGTATCCATTCTTTTTTTCATTCTCATTCTTCTACTAATTTTCAACCACACATTCATCAATAAAATAATATTTTCTATCACATCAATAACTTTTCCTTCATTTTCAACCACAAAAAAGGTGTGATTTGACACAAAGAATACATTTTTTTCTAGAATAATGGTTACCAAACGGTGCCTAAATGTGATGAAAAATATTATTTTATTGAAGAATGTATGGTTGAAAATGAGAATTGATTTACTGTAGAAAATGAAAATTCCTACCAAACAGGCCCTAAATTTGTTAACTTAAAATCAACAATAAAATATTTCATTCCACATGTACAAAATCAAACCAAGATTTTTGTTTATATTTTACAATATGGTTACAAGATATCTATGAAACCAAATTGGTGGGGTGGGGTGGGGTGGGGTGGGGTGGGGGGAGTGTCCAAACAATCTATTAATAGAAAATGAAAAAAAATAAAAATAATCAATGATTATCAATGTTTCTACCTTAGTTATAGTGGAAGAAGATTTCTTTTCATTAGATGTGTATGATAAATAAACTTTGCACTCATAATAAATTCAATTTCACATAAAATAGGAAATAAATTTCTTGTTTTCAAAAAGAGTTAAATTTTACACACTTTCTCACCTTGCACGATGCTCTCAACATTTAGAGAAAAAAATTGTTATTGCAACAACAATAATGATATATTACCGAAGGTCATAAATATTTTCATAATGTAACGGTAAAATTGAAAAAATTAAATCACATCATATTTAACTATATATTACACTCAATTACCCCATAGAAGACATAAATTCACATTAATTAATAATAGATTATAGATCGAGAAAAGAAATTCAATCTCACACATAAATCAATGATCCGATCAACATGATATTGAAATAATGTAATTGAATTTAGAGGCAAAACAATACAGTAATCAATTAAATATATAAAATCTATCAGTCAATGCAATTAAAAAAATTAGGGTTAATAAACAATCAGATCAACAAAGATGTGTGTAATGTTCCATAAATATATACCGAGAGGGTGCTACACAATGGAATGAATATTCTTAATCGAGACACTAATTCTATGATTTACAATATTATTGTTGAAGAAGTCTCATTATTTGGAGCAATCGAACAAAGGTGAATGAGTACAAACGACAATGAGTTTTTTTTTTTTTTTTTAAAAAAAAGAAAGCAAAAAATTTAAAAATATATATATACTTTAGACCTCCTAAAGAGCTGGGTCAGAGGCAATAGCCTCTTGGACCTCTCCTCATGTCTAACCATGTGACGAGTCAAGGCGAGGCTTAGATATAAAAAAATATATTTTCTTATTTTAAATTATTTTAATTTTTTAATCATTTTAAAAATTAAAATAATACATATCAAACCTATCAAATTTCAAAACACTATATTTACTTAATAATTCATACCATTAGTCAATTATACAATTTTTAAATTCTCGAAATGCAAAAATTAGAATATTTTTCATAATTTCAATTTTTAACTAAACAAGTCATACTTAATAGATTTTTAGAAATTTCATACGTGTTTTTAGACTTTGTAACAAAATAATGAGTTTTAAAATCATAATTACATAATATAGATAATATCATATCTTAAAGACTTAAATCTTATTTTGTTGTTTAAATGAAGCTATTTTAAACTTTTGTACTGATTTTTTTTTTAAAAAACTTAAAATTAAAGTCGAATTAATTTTTTTTAAAAATATATTAATAAGCTAAAATCAGATAAAATGATTGAATTGGAGAATGATGTTTGAATCAAAGTTGTAGCCCAATGAGTTAGCTTTTCAACGCATCTTAAATCGCCTCAATCGGACATTAGAATAAAAATTTATGATAAAAATACTGAAAAAATGTGCCGATACCGTTTTCAGCGAACCGGGCACCTCGGTGCCCAAGGTGGTGCCGTGGCGCCCACTACTCAGTGGTGCCGAGGCGCTGCCAGGTGCCGGAAAGGTATTTTTATATTTTTGGAATATTTTCTTGGCTCAATTCAACCTTAATTCGTCCATAATCTCTAATACACTTTAAATACAAGTGGTGAGACCTAATTTTAGGGGGCTTTTGTGGAAGAAAAGGGAAAAACGGCTGAAGACAAAAGAGATTAAACGCAAAGAATGGAATAAATCAATTGAAAAAAGCGTAGAAATATCAAAGGGGATTTCGAGCAACTCTCCAAAAAGAGTTTTTCTTACCTTCTCCTTTATGTTTTCCATTATAAATTGTTTAAATTTTATGAATTTCTTCATGGGTTAAATAATTTAGTTAGAGCTTGATGTAGCCACTTGAGATTATGGTTTGATGAATATATGAATTTTTTTTTTTTTTTTTTTGGAATTTCCCACTTATATTTAATTGTGTCATGATTTTAATACTTTCAATTACCTGATCAATAATTGAATAATTAGATGCTAGTCAATTTCGGTACTCGAGAGAGGGGAATTTAGGCGCGATCATATGATTGACACAACGTAGGTTTTATGGGTTTCGAGAGAAAGTGTAAAATCTATGAACTTTACTCCACAAAAGAATCGGACTTTGATAAATTCTTGCCTTAAATTCGGAATAAAGATATTGAGATTAAATTCTAGAGTTAATTTCTCGTCGGCACTTGAGAGAGGGGAGAGAAATACAATTGGATTCTTGCTTTTGAATATGGGAAAATCAATTGGCATAATTTGATATCATTGAATCATAATTGAAAGTTAGGTGAAATCATTCCCTAGGCTTTCTCATTTTGATAATTTTATATTCTCCAATTTTGTCGTCGCATATTACTTTTTATTAGTTTAATACAATCATTCAACCATTCATCATTTGTCTAAATAAAATAGAAGTTTACAATTATAGTACTTGGTAGAAATTGAATTATAATACCTGTGGGTTCGACACTTTTAACTCAATCATTATATTACAAAACTTGACACCGTGCACTTGCAGTATAAATTCACGTTGTAGAAAATGTGTGGCACCCACCAAGCCACCAGCTATAGATCCACATAGCACCACCTTCTGGCCATCACGCCCACCAGACTCCACCACCACTAGCCTTGCTTCACTCTCCCCAGCATGCTCTCCCACAGTATTGGTCACAAAATCCGTCGAAAACAGTCACATTTGCAACCTAAAATACCAAACTGCCATATATAACCCTTCATGGCAACCTCACTTTTGGCGCCAACCACGGTCGCGCACCACCACCGACGGTTACCCCTCACCTCGACGAACCTATACATGGCCTCACATCAATCAAACCTGCCTCAAATCATTATACTGTAATCTAGACATTCAACAGTGATGACGTCCATTTTGTCAAACTTTTCTCTTTCAATTCATGCATCCCACAACACTAAATTCCTAAATTGACATCAATCGAACCAACAAAAAACCCAAACGACAATGTGTATGAATCTAATTGAACCTATAATCCCCCCAGCCGTTTCGATTTCTAGTCCAAAACTCTCCACGAGCGGGATGCACAGAGAGAGCTGTCTAACCAATATTGGTGGGTCATAAGTGCTCCAATCTTCAAATTTGTGTGGGGGGAGTGAAGCGAGGTTGCTGGCAGTGGAGTCCAACAGGCGTGGTGGCCGAAAGGTAGTGCTATGTGGATCTATAGGCCGTACCTTGGTAGGTTGTGAAAGTGGTGGTGGTGGAGAATTTATGATTTCTTTGTAATTTTTTAAAAATTGAAGGACTATAATTGCAGTTGGTTATTCATTTTTTATTTATTTATTTGAATAGGAGGGTAAAATCGTCTTTTTATTGAAAAATAGTTGAAATAGACTTTTTGCGTAATGAAATGTGGAAGGTATGAGTGAAAATGCCAAAAAATGAAAGGTAGTGGCGTTTCGCACGATGACATTGAAATGTAGGAATGTTCTGTACTATTTATCCAAAAAAACATAATAAAACGAACCTAAAGAAGAAGAAAGAGATGAAGGAAAAAATTCAACCGTTTATGAATTTAAAAAAAAAAATGTCTAGGCTTAAAATGATGCGTTTTATCTGAACTTCGAGCCTAAGCGATGCCCAGGCGCCCCCTAAACAAACTTTTTAGAACATTGATAATATTTGGGGAGAGAGAATAGATAAAATATTTTTATAAAATTATTTAAATAAGTTCAAAAGTAATTCCTTAATTTTATAAGTAACTTTGGACCTTTCAAAAATCTTGTAAAATAGGTCTTGTGTCTTTCCGAAAATTAGTATTGTGCTTAGGGATGGCAACGGGGAGGGGCTGGGTTGGGGCGGGGCGGGGCTGGTCCTTTCTCAGTTTAAATTTTTTTTTTTTGATAATTTATTTTTATTGCCCATATTCATTAGATTTAGACAAATAATTTTAGTTATTATTTTTTATTAAAGCTAATGAAAATTTTCATTTAAAGTATTGAATTCTAAAAAAAATAAAAAAATAAAAATTTTAACGGGGCCGGGCCACCGTTACACGTCCCTGCCCCGTTACCTGTTTAAGCGGGTTATCCCCGCCCCATTCAGGTCGAGACTCCGTTGATATCGGGTTCATCAGATTTTTTGCCATCCTTAATTGTGATAAGCAAGTTACCTAAAACTCAAAAAGTATTGTTGTCATTTCGATCATGATCTCATCAAGTCATCTATGTGGTTTCGCTATACTCTACCTACTACGGAATAAAAGTTTAGCTTCTATTTGGCCTCATTTTTTTTTTTTTTCAAAAACTCATTTTCAACCACACATTCTTTCATAAAATAATTTTACGTGTAAATTAAAAAAATTTGACTTCGTATTTAATCTCTCATTTTCCAAAAGTTAAATCAAACTCGACTCATATCTACAATAAACACATTTTAATTAAGTATTTAAATATTTTTCAATCATACGATGGTAACTTGTGTCAAAGAGAATGAGACATCGAGACATAATTGAAATGAATGCACCGTCCAACTTTCGATAAGCATGTTAGATTTTTGGTATTAAATGTGCACGATATAAGATATTGATGCGAGGGTACCCAAATTGTAGCTATCACCTTGTCATCTTTGTATTTGTCCTTTTTTTAGTATAAATTATTTTTTTTGGACCATGCTAGACGAATCGCGTGGATGACCTCGGGGTTGACCGCGCACACACACATGGGGGGTTGGGATTATTTAATTCATGTGGGACTCTCGTCTCGGTTGTGAGGGTGTGGTCATCCCCGCGGTCATCCATGCGGGTCGTTTAGCATTATTCTTTTTTTTTTTCTCTTTCTTCCTTTTTGTCTATATTCTTCTCGCTCAATCTCAATCACAACCAAACAAACACTTCTGTTGACAAAAAAATAATAATAATAATAAAAAAAAATAAAAATGATTGGGTTAAAATACGGTCACCTAACGCCCCCGGCCCAACTTGTAATCCGATCTTGAATCCGTCTCTGCTTATAATTTCCAAATGTTAGGTTCCTTTTCCATTATGATCATGTATGGCTGTCGATTCCAATTAATGAATTGTTAAGATTAACATTTGAAGCTAAAACAATTGAGAAACAAGAATTTTCTCTTATAATATTTATAATGTTGCGTAGGAACGGTCGCAATGCTATACAATTATATATTAAGGGCAATCATACGTGTATAGAAGAAATCTACTACAATTACGACAGTATTGGATTTTGAAAAACTTGAGCAACTAACAAAATTTCCTCTAAAATATTTGACTGAATCCCTCTGTCTTCCATAAGGTGTACCAAGTAATTACTTCACCCAAAAATTTAGCAATGACAATTGCCAATTAAATTGGACTCTTTGCATAATTAAATCAGGCACATAAATAGTATGAAATAGATCTTCACTAATCGTCCATCCACTCAACACGTAAACGTGCAGATACACCTATTGTTTGGTGAAAATTAAAATCAGATTTTGTGTGTGTGCAGATTTTAATAAAAGTTGATACAATGTATGGTTGAAAAATTGTGGGACCTATGGAATATGTGATTAATATTAGTTATTAACTTCAACTTTAATTAAAATTTTGATTTTAATCACTGGGGAAAAATCAGAAATCTCATTCGATCTCTATAGTTAATCATCTTGCAATGTCAACAATATGGAATAATTGTTATCATAAAAAGCAATTTTTGCGAAGAATTTTCTTAATTTTCCATTTATTTAATTATCAACAACTAGTAGTAGTATTTAAAAATAGTAGTAATAACTAGGCAAATTAAAGACTATGAATCACATAAATTTTACTCTCTTCGAGAATTGTGTGTATGTATTTAGATGATTCCAATATGTATGTAAATTAAAATCCATACAATTTCAAGATTAAGTGGGAAAAATTGGTTATAACCAGACAAATTAAATAAAGTTATATTGGTATACGAACAAAATAAATATTTTCTCAATAAAGAAACATGACTATAAATGGTATAAGAAAATAAGGAAAGTCGACTTATATAAATGGAAAGGAGGAAGTATAATCTTCATTGATTACTTGACTTAAACTTTTGACTAACCTTGAATGTCTTGGACCATGTTTCCAATATTTCAACATTGAGCTCCTTGTTGAAATTTAGGGGACCGTCGTAATTGAAACCTTGAAATTTTGGTAGGACTCAAGCAGTAAAACCTTGATAGTCTAATCTTGGTAGGACTCTTCAAGGTCACTTTAAACATGAAATTACACCTAAATTCCGTGTCTTACTTTTACATTTAGGATTTGGTGATTTAAAGAAGAAATTTAGATGTTGAAAATATTTGCTTGAAGATTCGACAACTCTTCTATTCTTTTTTCTTACTCCTAGTAATGTCGAGTTTAACTTCTACGTCATTGACTACTTCGATTATTAATTTGATCACTTTCAATTATATGACCAATAGTTGAATGATTTATGAAGGTGCTATACATATTTAGTCCATGTTTATTGTCCATTATTTAAAAGAAAAAGAGTTTTAGAAAGTATTTTTAAGAGAATGCGTAGTTAAAAAGTCTGGAAATATTTTAGATTTACAAGCAGAATATGAATGTGATTGAAAATGATCATGTAGCAAAAAGAGTTTTGAAAAAATGGACACCAAACAAGGGCTAAGATCGAATAAGAAGTAAAATAGATTCTGATATAAGATATATATCGTAAGATATATACAACATTTGATTGATTGGTTGTTCTAAATGATTTTTACTTATTCACAACCTTTACAAAATATAAAGATTTAAAAAGTTAATTAGTATAAATACACTCAACTCTACTCGAGAGAGACTATCAAATAATTTAGGAAGATTGGTTGTTAAAAAAAAACGAATATTGCCAATTACACGATAATTTAAATGTAAGTGGATGGAATGATTTCATGTAATTTTTAGTCAAAATTAAAAATACTCAAAATTTGGTATACTTCGGTTGAAATTAAATTTCATTGGATTCATAATTAGCTTTGTGAAATTGATACTCCACTTACTCTTTGTTATTGTGTATTATAATTGCGAGTTTCAAGGCATCCAAATTCGCTTATGTAATTGGGTGTTGAGTGAGTAGCCTTTGAAGCTTCAACCCTACCTTCGAGCCATTGACCTTAAAATTTTTTTATAAAGAGAAGTATTTTACAATGTCACACTCATACACACTCACTCGACATTCCCTCTTTTTATAGAACCTCATGTTACTTGGTTATCAAAAATTATCAATCACCAACACCGGCACCACCCGGCACCACCCCGGTCATGGTTCTTTTCAAATACAGTCGAAAATGTTCTCAAAAAGTTTGAGAAGGTCAAAATTGACATTCTGTTTGATCGAATGGACCAGCAAGAATCAGAAGTACAAACAGTGTCGAAGATTACCATATTATAATTGAGTGGCAACGATAAGGCAGTATAAAAGATAATATTGAACATTAGTCAACTTTTTCTTAAATTGAGAATGGGCAGAGTAAGAGAACTCAAATGTCATCATGATATATTAGCGTTAAATGACATTAATTCATGAAAATTAATAAAATTTAGTTAGATATTTTTGCAAGAGGTTTAAAACAAGGGAAAATTTCATATATCAAATATAAAGTATAGGCTAATTCAAAACTCAGGCAATAAGTTTAAATTTTCAAAACTCGTGTGATAACTAAATAATTAAAAATATGTTATTAATTAAATATATTAAGGTCACAATTATACAATTAGTGATCACAATTATATACTTATAGGTCACAACTTATTTATTTGTCACATATTATCAAATTAATTGATCACAAAATTTATTTATTGGTTACAAATTTTATAAGTCACAACTTATTTAACAAACACATTTTTAACTGATCATAAATTATTTTTCAGTTACAAATTATTGAATTTTGAAGTCACAAATAACAAATAATTGGTCACATACAACAAACACCCCACCCCTACCTCCAATCTCAATCCACTACCAACACTTCGTCACAAATCAACTATATAGTTGGTTATAAACACCTAAATGGTTAGTCACAATTTATTTATCGATTACAAATTACAAATTTTACAAGTCGTGACTCAAATTTTTAGGTCACATATTATTTATTGATCACAAATGAATCAATGTATTGGTCACAATCAACTAAATAATTGGTCACGGACACCCATAACTACCTCACCCACGGCTACGACCACCACCAACACCTCCAAAATATGGAAGTCGCCACCGCCACCACCACCAGCACTACTCCAACAACCAAAACCAATGCCTCACCACAATCAACCACGTGTACCAACGCAACCCACCACCGCATCGCAACCACCACACCAACAAAAAAATATCCAAACCTACAACCACCACCCTAACAAAAAAATCCCCAAACCCACAACCACTACCCCCACAGCACCATTATCCCAACCTGTATCTACAAATCACCACTACCATCACCTCCTCAAATCCACCAAATTCTTTACCTCTACCATACCACACCACACCACACCACACCACAACCATCAACACAACAGATGAAGAGAAAATGAAAAGAATTTGAAGCACGCCATCACCATTGCGGGAAGCGCGGCGATGGGCGTGCATCGTTGTTGCTTCGTGCGCGGCAACACTGCTACTTCATGTGGCACTAGGCGGCAACACTGCGCCTGTCCCGTGCGGTATCGTCATTGTCGGTCGCCGGAGGAAGTGTGAGATGATGTATCATAATAGGTTTGTGTGTGTGAAATGAATTAAGGTTTGTTGCGGTGGGTGGATTGATCGTGGCAGGTTAATTAATTTAATAATATTATTATTAATATTAAAAAAAATTATGATATGATTTTTGCATAAATAACCCTTAAGCCTGATTTTTGAAATTGGAAGTTTAAAAACATGGGTGGGTGTAATTTCTGCTTAAAACAATTCGACTTAGAATACAACCCTTATTCACATTTCCCCTTGTCACTCTTCAATAAGTTAATGGAGCCCTATGCATTTTTATTCTTTCAAAATAAATGTTACTTTTAATTTCAAATTAGGATCAATAAGGAATGAAATAAAGAGTAATCTTATTAATGTAGAGTGATAACCCTCTTGATGTATAGACCAGTGATCATGATATCACTATATGAATAACGTTATTATTGAAATAAAATAGTTGAGTTAAACATCGATTCAATTCGTCTTGCTATGAGCTTATGGTCAATTAACGACGTAGCTTTCTTTCTACTGAGTGTGGACATGCTAAGAAGAGCTAGCTAGAGAAGAGTCAGAGTTGACAATTTTTTTATTTTTATTTTTTGCATTGGATTAATACATAAAAAAATATCATAATTTTTTTTTTACATATAAAACAAAATGAATGGATTGTACCACTAAATTTCAAGGATGATAAGATTCACAAATTATTAATGCTACCTAAATTAACAAATTTCGAATTAAGTCACGACTGTTGAAGAAGATCGCTCATTTTTATGACAGGTGATGCGATCTAAAATGATAAGATCAATTAAATATATTAATATAAAACTCATTTTGTCAATCTTATCATTTAATACCAAATTACATCATCATCTCATGGGGATATTTTAGCATTACTCTACATGGACATCTAGATCGGCACCTAATCGTGAATGGACTCGAACGTAATTTCATTTGGGGCCGGGGGGGGGGGGGATAAACAACATTACTCTATTTGGATATTCTAACATTACTCTACATGGATATTCTCATCTAAATCGTCACCTAATCTAGGTTGGACTAGAACAAATCCTAATTAACATTATTATGTGTATTAATTAGTATATTGTAAGGCCCTAAATCAACAATACTAAATGATCGAAGTTCACAAATCACAAAATAATATGTTAAATCATAAAAGAACACTGAACACGCGATTTTTCACCCCGTAGGGTCTGGATGTTCAGTCACAACGACATAATCACCCGTTGAGTATCCACAAAGGATATAGCTCTAAATCCACTAGTAAAGAACGAGAATCACTACAAATGTTTGAAGAAACCAAAGGTTTCTTTAGTTTAATCTCGCCTCAAATACAGACTCGTAATCACAGATCATCAACCCCTAATCTATAAATCATATAAAGACTTCACAAAGAATAGGATTGAAGAAATCACTACGATCGATTACGATTACAAGAAACCATGAAACCCTAAACTTCACTCAGAGAGACGAAGAAAAATAGAAGGCTCTCGAATGCCAATAATCCAAAAGCCAAGTCAACCAAGTAATATGAACAGTTAGCATCCAAGGGCAGAATATCAGCCACGTGTACGGCTGATAACTTTAGTTCATTGAGGCCACAACCCCTTTCACTTAACAGCCCAACGGCCCAACTAAATAGTATAGTGAGGCAACCCATTTAGTTAACATATATAGTTATTTACGTGGCGACTAGACTGTGCTTCTCTTTCTCTCTCATGCAAAAATATGTATGCTGCCATACAATGCATCTACTTGTCTACATTCATGATTCGTTTGCATAAATAATTGAGGAATTATGTGCTTGTGGAGGTTGGATCTTTATAAATAGTAGCTTAAGAAGAACATCTGTACCAAAACCTTTCAAGTGTTTAGGCCTTTAAAAACTTGCACCAAAACCAGGAATAATGGCTCCAGATCTATCAAAGATCCTCCCTAGGGTTCTTATTGTTTCTCGACGATCTGTTCGGAAAAATAAATTTGTTGATTTTGTGGGTATGCTCTCTCTCTCTCTCTCTCTCTCTCTCTCTCTCTCTCTCTCTCGGATGTGAACTTCTGTATGCACATGCAAATGGGAAATATTATGGTTAAAACTTTTCTTGATTACATACTGAAATTCTCAATTATTTTTTATGAAATAAGCAACAATAAAGAAAAGAATTTCTTTTTCTAATTAATTCTCAGAAGTTTTTATTGTGTTAATAATCACTACAACAAAATTGTGATTTCGCGACAACCAAATGTTATCGCAAAAATTGAGATTTTGTTGCAAAAGTAATTTACCGACGACACTATGTTTGTTGCAGGTATTGTCGCGCTATACGAGTCACGGAATGTGTTCTGCGACGATTTTCGGCCATTTATCGCATTAACAAAATCGCGACACTATTTGTTTGACGCGGAAAATACGGAATAGTAACACAATATTTGTAGCCATAATATCGTCGCAATATATATATATATGTCGCGAAAAATTAGAAGGGCGACATGTCAGTTTGTCGCAACGAATATTCCAATAAAATTTTTACGAGAAATATGTTTATTGCGAATGTTGAGTCACAGAATGTATTCTGCGATAACTTTCGGCCATTTATCGCATTAACAAAATCGTAACACTATTTGTTTGACGCAAAAAATACGAAATAACGACACGATATTTGTAGCCATATTGTCGTACATACATGTCGCGAAAAAATAAAAGTGCGACAAGAAAGTTTGTCGTAACGATTATTCCAATAACGTTTTTGCAAGAAAAAATGTTTGTTGCGAATATTCTTTTAAAGGTGTAATTTTTGTTACCTATTTTATTTTGCGACAATACATGCTCGTAGTAATATATCTTCAATAATAGGTAATGTTTGTCGTGAAATATGTTTTACAATATTTTTGATATGTCGCATAATATATTTTAATATATTCAACATTTGTAGTACAATTTATTATGTAACAAGTGGTGTTTGTAATTAAATTTATTTCGCAACATAAAGAGTTTATCGCATCATCATTTGTGCAACAATGTATAATTGTTGCCTAATTTATTTCGTGTTTATTTATATGTCGCATATTGTATTCTACAATATATAAAATTATTACGCAAATTATTTTGCGACGACTATTTATTTGTGTGCTCGTGATTAAATTTATTTCGAAACAAAAAAAGCTTGTCGCTTCAATGATGTACAATCGTCGCCTAATTTATTCTATTTTTATTTATGTATGTTGGAGATTCTATTTCAAACATTTGATTTTCAATTTCTTTCGTCGCAATAAAATTATTACTGTAGTACACATTTATTTTAAAACGTACTTCATGAAAAGAATGTTTCAATATAGAAGTAGAAATATCACATCACAACTATAGAAGAGAAAAAAATGCCATGTCACGAGAAGAAACTAGGTTTTTCATTTCTACTAAACAATAAAAGAATGACTTAACAAGCAATTTGTTGCAATAAATAAAAGTTTGTCGCTATAAGTTTCCCACCAAAAATATTTTGGCGCCTTACTTGCCTCATATTTTTGGCGACATTCTTTATTATTTGTCGCAACTTCTCCCATTTCACGACAACTTTTTACGTCGCCTTATATTATTTGGTACGTATTTTTTTCATCACAATCTTTGCGACAAACTTTAAAAATATGCCGCGTTAAGTCACTTATTGCGACAACTTTTTGTATGTCGCGAAAAATCTTGTCGCAAAATCACAATTTTGTTGTAGTGAATGTTGTTTCAATAACTATGAACAAGTGAGTATTGTTAAGAAATATATGATTATTTTGTTTTTATTATTTATTAAAAATAGAATAATCTTTTAAGTTTCCTTTATTTTAGACTATATATAGTCTCTTTGTATCTAAATTTTCATTATTCAATTACATTATGTAGAATCAATAAAACTCTAACCTCTTTTTCTTTTTCTCTTTGGATTGTTTAACATGGTATCAGAGCTAAGTTTCATGAGATTTGACATAATCTCAAACACAGCTTTCGCAGATCTGGTATTTCGTTAGGGTTTTCATTCAGTTTCTACAATTTTCTATTTCGTTAGGGATTTTATTCAGTTTCTGCAATCTGGTATTTCGTTTCCCTTTCTTTTGCGATTTGAGTTTCCTTCTTCTTTTATTTTATTATGGCTATTGAAAGAGATGATTCGCTTCAATCTGTAAGTGTGAGATTGGATGGAAAGAATTATTCGTATTGGAGTTATGTGTTGAGAAATTTTCTTAAGGGTAAAAAGATGTGGAGATATGTTAGTGGAACTTCTGTGAAACCTACATATACTGATGAGGGTTATGCTACTTCGATAGATACTTGGGAAGCAAACAATTCAAAAATTATTACTTGGATTAACAATTCTATTGAGCATTCCATAGGTAGAGAGTTGACAAAGTATGAGACAGCAAATGAGGTTTGGGAACATTTGCAAAGGTTATTCACTCAGTCAAATTTTGCAAAACAGTATCAATTGGAGAATGACATATGAGCTCTTCAGCAGAAGAATATGAGTGTTCAGGAGTTTTATTATGCTATAACAGATCTTTGGGATCAATTGGCTCTTACAAAATCATCTGAATTAAAGGCATGTAATGCCTATATTGTTCATAGAGAGTAGCAACGGTTAGTACAGTTTCTAACGGCACTTCGCAGTGATTTTGAAGGACTTAAATGTTCAATTTTACATCGTTCTCCACTTTCTTCTATTGATTCAATTGTCAGTGAGTTATTGGTTGAAGAAATACGTCTTAAATTTTATTCTAAAAAGGGAATTCTTTCTACTCCTAATCCTTCTGTGTTAGTAGTGCCTTCTAAGTCACTGTATAATAATCAGAATATGTTTCACGCAAGGGCTGCCCGTGATGAGTGTAGTTTCTGTAAGGAGAAAGGTCATTGGAAGGCTCATTGTCCTAAGTTGAGATAGCAGAATCGAACCGTGCAGCAATTCCAAGCTTGGAAGCCTGGCAATCAATCACAATCGAATGATCGTAGACCACCTCAGGGTTATAGACCACCACAGTCCAATACTGCAGCGATAGCTTCATCGGGTCCTTTCACCGATCCTAGTACTCTGGCTGAGCAATTTCAGAAGTTTCTCTCCTTACAGCCACAAGTTATGTCTGCTTCTGTAGGTCAGTTGCCTCATAGTTCTTCAGGTATGTCACATTCTATTTGGGTCTTGGATTCTGGTGCTTCACATCATATGTCTCCAGATTCTTCATCTTTTGCTTCCGTATCTCCTTCGTCTTCTATTCCTGTCATGACACTCCTATGCCTTTAGCAGGTGTTGGTTCTGTTGTCACACCTCACTTGTCTCTCCCTAATGATTATCATATTCCGAAACTCACATTAAATCTTGCTTCTGTTGGTCAGTTATGTGATTCGGGTAATTTAGCCACATTTTCCTCTTCTTCTTCTTATGTCCAGGATCTACAGTCCCAGAAGCTGATTGGGATAGATCGTAGGAAGGGGGGACTATATGTTTTGGATGAGTTAAAAGTAGCAGTTGTTGCTGCTGCTATTAGTGTTGATTTGTCTTCTTTTCGTTTGAGTCCTTCTTCTAGTTTTTATTTATGGCATTCTCGTCTAGATCATGTTTCGTCTTTTCGTTTGAGATATTTGGCTTCTATAGGGGCATTAGGAAATTTGTAATCTTATGATATTTCAGATTGTAGTGGATGTAAACTGGCAAAATTTTCAGCTTTACCTTTTAATCGAAGTATTTCTGTTTCTTCCTCTCCATTTGATTTGATTCATTCTGATGTATGGAGGCCTTCTCCTATTGTCACAAAAGGAGGGTCCCGATATTATGTTTCTTTTATTGATGATCATACTCGTTATTGTTGGGTTTATTTAATGAAACATCGTTCTGAATTCTTTGAGATATACACAGCATTTCGTGCTCTTGTCAAAACTCAACATTCTGCTGTTATAAAATGTTTTAGATTGGGTGGGGAATACACTTCTAAAAAATTTTGTGAACTACTTGCCTTAGATGGAACTATTCACCAAACTTCGTGTATAGATACTCCTGAGCAAAATGGTGTTGCTGAATGAAAACATAGGCACATTGTTGAAACTGCTCGTTCTCTCTTGTTGTCTACTTCAGTTCCTAGTGTATTTTGGGGTGAAGTTGTTCTTACTATTGTAAGTTTGATTAATACAATTCTATCTTCTCATATTTCAGATTTTTTCTCCTTTCGAAAAGTTGTATGGGTATGCCCCTGATTATTCTTTCTTTAGAATTTTTGGCTGTACTTGTTTCGTTCTTCTTCCTTATGTAGAACGCAGCAAGTTGTCATCTCGATCTGCTATTTGTGTCTTTCTTGGTTATGGTGAATGTCAAAAGGGGTATCGTTGTTTTGATCCAAAAACTCAAAAATTTTATGTGTCTCGTCATATTGTGTTTCTCGAGCATATACCTTTCTTTTCTATTCCATCAACTACTCATAATTTGACTAGATCTGATTTTATTCGTATATATCCTTTTTCTACTGATTCTGATAGTTTGTCATCTCAAGTTCCTAGCACTTCAAATACTGATCATTCTGCATGTACTCACACTTTATTCTCCGGCACACCTGAAGCTCGCTCTTCCCTATAGTCCCTCAAGCTCCGTCTGAGACTGTGGATCCACCTCTACGTCAATCCATACGCATTCGTAAGTCTACAAAGTTACCAGATTCTGCTTATTCTTGTTATTCATCATCTTTGACTTCATTTTTAGCTTCTATTCATTGTCTCTCTGAGCCCTCTTCCTATAAAGAGGTAATTCGTGATCCTCTTTGGCGGCAAGCTACGGATGAGGAACTTTCTGCTTTACATAAGACTAGTACTTGGAATTTGGTTCCTCTACCTCCTGGTAAGAGTGTTGTTGGTTGTCGTTAGGTGTATAAGATCAAGACTAATTCTGATGGATCAATTGAGCGATACAAAGCTAGGTTGGTTGCAAAAGGGTACTCTCAACAGTATGGTATGGATTACGAGGAGACATTTGCTCCTGTTGCAAAAATGACTACTATTCGTACTCTTATTGCAGTAGTTTCAGTTTGTCAGTGGCGTATCTCTCAACTTGATGTTAAAAATGTTTTCTTGAATGGAGATCTTCAAGAAGAAGTTTATATGGCTCCCATTCCTGATGTTCCACATGATTTTGGGTATGTTTGCAAGCTCAAGAAAGTGTTGTATGGTCTCAAACAAGCACCTCGTGCTTGGTTTGAGGAATTTTCTACTGTGATCTCTTCTCTTGGATTTGCTTCTAGTAGTCATGATTTTGTTCTTTTTTGTTAAGTGTACTGATACAGGTCGTATCATTCTATCTTTATATGTTGATGACATGATTATTACTGGTGATGGTATTTCAGTTTTGAAAACAGAGTTAGCTAAACAGTTTGAAATGAAGGATTTGGGTTCTCTACGATATTTCTTGGGTATTGAGGTAGCCTGCTCACCTAAAAGTTATCTTCTTTCTCAATTGAAATATGTTACAGATATTCTTGAACGAGCTCAACTTACTGATAATAAGACTGTTGATACTCCAATTGAGGTTAACGCAAGTTATTCTTCTTCTGATGGTTTACCTTTATTAGATCCTACTTTATACAGTGCTATTGTTGGGAGTTTGGTATATCTCACTATTACTCGTCCAGATATTGCATATGCTGTTCATGTTGTTAGTCAGTTTGTTGCTTCTCCTACTACAGTTCATTGGGCAGCTGTTCTTCGTATTTTGCTGTATCTTCGGGGTACAGTCTTTCAGAGTCTTTTACTTCCATCCACATCTTCCTTGGAGCTGCGTGCATACTCTGATACTGATCATGGCAGTGATCCCACAGATCGTAAGTCTGTTACTGGCTTCTGTATCTTTTTGGGTGATTCTCTTATTTCTTGGAAGAGCAAGAAGCAATCTATTGTTTCTCAATCTTCAACCGAAGCAGAATATCGTGCTATGGCATCCACTACCAAATAGATTGTTTGGTTACATTGATTACTTGCAGATATGAGAGTTTTTCTTTCACATTCCACTCCTATATATTATGATAACCAGAGTTCCATTCAGATTGCTCACAACTCAGTTTTTCATGAACGAACTAAGCATATTGAGATCGATTGTCACCTTACTCGTCATCATCTCAAGCATGACACAATTACTTTACCATTTGTTTCTTCTTCTTTGCAGTTTACAGATTTCTTTACCAAGTCGCATTTTATTTCTCGTTTTCGTTTTGTAGTTGGCAAACTCTCGATACTTGTAGCTGCTGCATCGTGAGTTTGAGGGGAGATGTTAAGAAATATATGATTATTTTATTTTTATTATTTATTAAGGGTAGAATAGTCTTTTAAGTTTCTTTTATTTTAGACTATATATAGTCTCTTTGTATCTAGATTTTCATTATTCAATTACATTATGCAGAATCAATAAAACCCTAGCCTCTTTTTCTTTTTCTATTTGGATTGTTTAACAAGTATCATCTAGATCTCATAGTAAGATATGGAGCAGCGCCTCTCATCGTCCCACGAGTCAATGGAGTCCATAAGCTACTAGAAAGCTTCGAACCCATCCATGGCGTCCTTATTTGTGAGGGAGAAGACATTGATCCATCTCTTTATGATGCTGAATTATCTGGACTTTCACAACAAGAACTTCAAGAGATTAGACAATTGCATGCAAGTGATACTGCCATTGACAGAGAAAAAGATTCAATTGAACTTAAACTAACAAAGCTTTGTCTTGAAAGGAACATTCCCTACTTAGGCATTTGTAGAGGGTCACAAATCCTTAATGTTGCCTGTGGAGGTACCCTTTATCAAGCTATTGGGAGCTCTCCAAATGCCCAAAAGAGAGAGTCGTTCTTATGAACTATGAAAATTACAATGGTCATCGGCATGTTATTAGGGTACTTGAAACCACACCATTGCATAAATGGTTTAAAGATTCTCTAGATGAGGAAGAAATGGAGATTTCAGTGAATAGTTATCACCATCAAGGCGTGAAGCGATTGGCTGAACGATTTGTTCCAATTGCTTTTGCTCCTGATGGTCTGATTGAAGGGTTTTATGATCCTGATGCTTTAATCCTGAAGAGGCCAAGTTCACAATGGGACTGCAATTTCATCCAGAAAGAATGAGAACGACAGAGTCTGATAATTTTGATTATCCAGGATGTGCATCTGCATACCAGGTAACTATTCATTCTACATATGTCATAATTAGGACACTGATGAAAGTTCAAATTTTCTACATTATAGTGTTGAGAGTGATACCACTATTGCGCATCAAACGTGATTGGTGTGATCTAACACGGCTTGTTTTTGTGTAGGAATTCGTAAAAGCTGTGATAGCTTATAAGAAGAAACTTGGGAGGATAACGAGTGTGCAAAAGCGTGTCAAATTTGATCGGGAGATGGAGAAAACAAGAAAGGGAATTGCACGAAGTTTGTCAATTGCAAGGATCGTATATGGCGCAAGTAGGGGTAGAATTTTAGCCCAGGAGTCCGAAGTCCCGACTGGAGCAGAATTTCTTAAGGTATGGCTCTCTCTGTGGCGAAGGACTTGTATCAGTAGGATAATGTATAGCTATAACTACCCATATTCCTAACAAAAGAAATATAACTAATAAATCGAGAGAAGTATAGTAATGCCGTTTTCAATGGTATCTTCCATTTCGTCCACCGCTATGCAGGACAATACATGATCGAGCCTGCAACAACAACAGAGACTGAAGCAGATGGGAGCAACAGTGAGGATTGCTTTGGTATACATTGACAGATTGAAATTGAACGATCGAAGGGAGAAAGCAGCAAAAGATATAATTGGGAGAATGTCTATTGAACAATTGTCTGAAATGGTTTCCTTCTATCATATGATGGGTAATATGTGTTCTGAGGCCTTGGAGAAGAAGCTCAAGAACTAAGTTTTCATAGCTTAGTTTCTCTTGTATTTACTAGTGAAAAAGAAAACTGCTTCCACTGTTGTAAAGATCCCAGAAAAGTTGCAGAAAATAAAATGTAATGCAAATTTATAATATGTTTCATAGGATTGGATTGCACCAAACGACAGTATGACACAAAAATAAGCTAAAATCATTATCTTTTTCTACATATCAAACATGCAATTCGGACCATGCTACATTCAACTTTGCTTTAAATAGATAAAAGAGAAACACTCATAAACAATCCAAAAGTAACCAAGTTGGGAAAAGAGAGTACGATTTAAAACTGCTAAGCAAGAGGATAATCATAAAAAAAGGGGCTAAGTTCACAATTCCATCGCAGTTCCTACTTGCAAGTTGCAACAGAAGCGTAGCAACAAAGGACACAATAGAGCCATGCGCATACAGAATCACAATTACCAATTGATGTACAACCTTGAAGAAGTGATACATCTAAACATCCATTAGTAAGCTACGTTCTAATTTAAAAAGTTACAGTTAAACATACTTTATACACATCATGGATAATGGAGGGGCCAAAGGTCGCCCCCACGCTGATTCTAACAAAATCCCCTTAAAGTGCTGATATAAATTACAACAACCTACTCATTATCGTCAAGACAGAAATAAACCGATGAAAATATGAAAAGGCAAGATGTGCAGGTTTTTTGACAAGCCAAAGTGCTGCATACAGCACCTGGTTCAGCTCAGCCTACAAGTGTACTTCACATCATTCTCTGTTTTTTTTTTTTTGCAAATACTATTGTCACCTCTCCGTTCTTTTCTTGTGAATACCATGTCACCTCTCAGACGATTCTGTAACATTTTCGATCTTCCTTTTTCTTTTTCTCCTGCACTTTTTCTTCCTTCCTTTCTTTTTTGTTTTTTTTCCTCTATTCTGTTTTTTTTTTCTTTTTCTATTTTTTGGGCTCAGGGGTGGGGTGGCTTAGTCACTTTTCATAATAGTTAACAAAGGAGTAATAACATGGAAAAGAACCCATTCCTCAAAAGCTTAAAATGGTTGGAGGCTTGGAACCATGACGGTACTGATGCCATCTCTAGATTTCATCAACGACAGAAGAAAAGGAAATCTGGGTGGGTGACATGTAGCAACTTCAGCCAATTATCAGCATCCTGCAAGAGGGAGTTTGCCAATTGGCGTTGACGTCCTGCATTTGGAGTCCACAATGAAGCTTCATATTTGTACGAAGCAAGGCCGAAAACTGGCAAAGAAATCTTGGGAACACCATCCATCTCACTGGGATACGTAACAACTGGAGGATGCATAACCTCGCTACCTGAAAAGAGTGCAAATGCAAGTTCCAAATAACGCAACATTGAGGAAGTGATCAATCAAAATGCAACATACATCACACTAGCAAGCTGAACTCCACATAGATTCCAGATGAAGGAGCTGTAACCCATGCTTACCCATTCCAATATAAAGGATTAGAATCAAATAATAGATAGTAATATGGATTGGTTTTAAAAAAATGAATTGCTCTCAGCCACATGGATAGTTCAATGTGTTCATCCCGGAGATGTGGATCATCCAAGGCACATTAGCATGCCGGATAGCCAACAGCTAAACCGCTAATCACATAGTCACTATTGAGATAGCTCATAAAAGTCGATTCACCCCTATTCCCTCTAAAGCTTCTCTTAGGAGAATTCCTTCACCGCACTCGACAGAAGACTCTCTAAAGCTTCTCTTAGGAGAATTCCACCAGATATAATCTAAAGAGCGTGAAGACATCCATTGTAGCACACACATACATGACCATAATAATCTCTTAGAGATGTTTTGCCACATAAAATTTTGAAAGAAAAAGATCGGAGGAAAGCCAGCAGGCGGCTAGGCACTACAAAAAAGAGCAGAGCTTCCTGCGATTTGGTTGGAGTAAATGCTAAGAGGATGTTTGAGTAAGAATAAGATTATAAGTGAATTAAACTTGGAAGTGATTTTTTATTCAAAACATGTTTGGGTGTGCTTATAATGATCGTTTTTTCACTTATTATATATATATATATATATATATATATATATATATATATATATATATATATATATATCACATCAAGTAAGAGTCATTTTTTGGACGATTATAACCCTAATACAATTCAATTATTTCAATAATATCTTATTTTTTGTTTTTAAATAGGTATTTAATTTACAAACTGTAATAAATACTATAATTAATTCTCAATTAATTAACATTTTCATTCATTTAATTAATATTAATTAGAATTTCACATTCACGTTCATTCCCCTTTTATTAATCCTCAATTAATTAATATTAACATTCATTTACTTAATATTAATTAATATTTCAAATTCAATGATGCAATTTAGGGTGTGTTTGACACCCATTTTTGTGAAGAATAAATTTTGGAATAGTGATTGATGGGAAGAATGTGTGGTTGAAAAAGAAGAAGAATTTTTGGGTTTATGTGTAATATTATTTTATTGATAGAATATGTGGTTGAAATGAAGAAAGAGAAAAAAATGAGAAATAGAATGGAAAGAGAATGGGTGTCAAACGGGGGCTTATTATTCACGTCCATGTGTGCTAATTAACATCCATTACTTAATCGAAAATTAAATTATATTCATTTAATATAAATGATTTAACATTCATTGTGAGATATATATTTCTTGGTATTAATTCTAAATTAATTAGCATTCAAGTTAATTCATGTATCGTATTTGTCATTCATCTTAATTTATGCATTTAGTTATAATTCTAAGCCCCTATTTGGTACACATTAAAATTTTCATTCTCATTCTTCTACCACACATTCTTCAATAAAATAATATTTTCCATCACATCAATAACTTTTCCTTCTTTTTCAACCACAAATTCTCCATCAATCTACTATTCCAGAATACATTCTTCCAAAATAATGTGGATCAAACACACCCTAATACTCACATTAAAGTATGTATTTCACTATTTACGTGCATGTATAATTTAACATTTATTTTCAGAGATTTGAATTTATCTTATATTTAGATTAAAAGGGTAAATGAATGGTCATATTATCTTTACAACACTTATAAAGTATTTTAGAATAACGTGCAACGCACGTTCACTCTGACCAGTATATATATATATATAAACAGGGGCGGACGCAGAAGTTTAAATTTAGGGGGCACAATCGAATTTGCAAAGAAGTTGAGAGAAATTTTACAGTTGAAAATTTATGTCCAAAAAAATCAAACACCGTGTAATTTCGCATCCAAAAATTTTCATGGGATATGACTTTTTCGAATGTAAAATTTCGAAAATTTTTAATATCATATTTCATAATAAAATGATGAAAATTACATTGAAAAATTTGTATGACAAAAATAATAGATGTTAATGAAATAATTGAATTTTTTTAAAGAAAATGCGAGTTAGACGCTTTTCTTTAAGACTTACGTTTAATGCATTTTTAACTATTTTCGATATCTATTTAGACTATTCGATATGCCTAAATGTAGTTCTTCAAATAAGTTTTCAGATGACATAAGCAATTTGCAGATTCAACTAGCGTATGATCGTTGAAAAATTTTTAAAATTAGCATGTTATCGAAATTTTCGAAATACTAATTTTGAACGGCTTACTTTGACAAGTCGTAACATTTGCTATGATTGATCCTTACGTAATCCATTAATGACGTAGAAAACTAGACCGTGAGCACTTCAAAATGGTATTAAGAATGCAATATTTCGATTTCGTTTCATATCCTATAATGACTTCGAAAATTGAAACAAAAACATAGAAAATTTAATGGTGAAAAAAAAAAAAAAGCAAAGTTGGAGGGTCACTTGACCCCCCTGGCCACTCCTTACATCTGCCCATGTATATAAAAGTTGACAATAGGATAGGAGTTACTGTCAAAATAAGAAACTTGATAAATGCAGTCAATGTTTGACTCCACATATCATTGGAGATAAAGAACTAAGAGCATCTCCAAGAGACTCTTTAAACATGATATACTCACTATTTTAAAGAGTCAACATTTAAAATCATGCTCCAAGAGACTCTTTAAATTAACATTTTAATTTAGAGAGTGGGTTTGACTCTCCAAATTTGAAGAGCCAAATTCACTTTCTATAATTAAATGCATTCAAAGTATTTCAATTTTCAATGTAGAAAACAATAAAATAATCTAAAGAAAAGCTAGTTAAAATAAAAGATAAAGAAAAATAATATATATTTTTGGGAGTTGTAAAATTATGTGTTAAATGTAAAGAGTTTGTTGGAGTATTTCAAAATTTTAACTCTCTAAATATATAGATGCTCTCCAAATTATAGAACTCTTTAAAAATAGAGAGTTTCTTGGAGATGCTCTAAGCATTGAGGTCAATTATGTAATGGCTTGGTTGTTTCTAAAAATTCAGAAACATGCATGGGAAAAGAAAAAAGGGAGTGACAATGGACAATACATAATAATGAGGAGAAGTAATAATAAACACATCCCATGCGGGGTTGTGTAGAAGAGTGGGAGAAAGAGTTTCAAATACCTGTCACAGGGGTGTGAAGAGAATGAAAAGTCAGAAAGCAAGCATCCAAATCAGCAAGTGTTGGTCCCATTGGTATCCTGTAAATAGGATACCTACAAAAGTAAATCTTTCCCAGTGAGTCATTATATGGTTACACACAGATCAGTAAATGAGTCAAGCATCACACGAGTTTGCAAATAATTGTTACCAGGCCACAGAAATCCAACTGGATTGGAGTAAATCACAACTTCTGAGGGTTTTTAGTTCAGGATAGCGGAGAGCAAGATCATATATCTGTGAGAATTTCAGTATAGAAATCATGAGGAAAAGAGGATAGAACTGTTATTCAACTTCTCTGCCATAAAAGAAATTAAAAAAGAAAAAAACAGTTGTGATTCATTCAGAATCTAAAGAGGAACAAACCTTGTCTGTCAAAGGCTCTCGACTGTAAGGTTGGTCTCTTTCAAGATACTCAAACAGCAAGCAACCTTGTGAACTTCCAGATTCACCTTCATCACTAGAAAAACCTTCTCGAAATGCCACATTCTGATCACTCACAGACAATTGGTCAATTCTAAGAGGATTCTCACTTGATTGACAACGATAGCAATATTGTTGGCTTGAATAATTCAAGCCACCTCTATCCTGTCCGCAGTCACTGCTTCCATCACTACTAGAATCCGCAATACTATCACTGTCACTTTCCTCACCAAGTCGCCTATCACAAAATGTAAATGCGAGACTTGTTTGAGGAACATTAATTTGCCAAAACTATAAATGAGTACTAAACCAGTGTACATCAATCAATTAAGAACAACTAAGAAAGGGGAAAAGGCCTAATGACATTTGACATGCCACATTGTAAGTTGTAACGTCTAGCACAGCAGCCAAGGATAAGACACGGTAAATATATCCTGTAAGTATTTTGACTAATAAAATGAAAAGAAATAAAGCACCATGACTCCGCACAAAACCTCGAGGTCACATAATTAAGACACCTATAATATTGGTTTTACAAGCTGCTGATAAGCATTGTAAATTAAATAATTTATAATGGGACCACCAATAAGTGGAAACAGAATCAGTGCATCTCACACACAAAAAGCATCTTATTTATACAGACTATAACCACCCACACAACCAGTAAAAAAATAAAACAGAAGAGCTTGGATGTCCATGTAACACTCGTCTGTGCATTCCATTGAGCAAAAAGTGGGTGTGTGTTCAGGCACCATATCTTCCCTTTTAGAGTTCATTTGTTACTCTAGAAAGTTGCAAGGTGTGTTTCTTCATGTATACAACTGAAAGATAACTGTAAAATATTGAGTTGCTAATAGCTTCAATAGTCACGAGCGTAAATAACTAAACGCAATGAAATTATGTAAGCAGACTAAACAAAATTACTCCATTGTTGTCTAGCAAATTAAAGATATTAGTGATTTATTAAGGAAGATGACAAAATTAGAGCAGAAAGAAAAATCAGTCATTTTGTTGAGTGTGAGAGAAATAAGTGAAGCATATTGCAAGGAAATTAAATGATAGAACTTAAAATCGTTTTCTCCGTCCATTCATGACTGTGATAAACATATTTTCAATTTTCAATTTTGACATTTTCACATGAACACTTCCAAAATGTCCATGATTAAGCTGGTTCATGTAATTGACAAAAATTTCCAATCCTTACTTTTGTGGAAAACTGAAGTTTTCCATCAAACAGTCACTTTCTCAACTCTTACCAAAAACATGAAGCCAATTTAAACCAAGACATTCTACTGCGAATGAAGGGAACACAAGTAACCATCCAAAGTAGACAGTATATTTCACTTATAATCTAACAAGCTATTTATTAAAGATACAGAATCACACAGACACAGACACAGACACACCCCTACATGTGTATGTGTATATTGATTTAAGACATAACACACATTCTCCCTCCAACCATCCCTCTCATTCTCACATATACAGGAATCCATATTGACAACATTCAAAAACAAACATTTCTATTTCCATTTATCTGTATAACAAATTCATGATTTTATTTCCTGTATGGACATGTGCGTTCAAAATCTTCCACAAAAGCATTACTGCTCAACTTGGATTAGTTCATTCTTGGAACTTGGAAGTATGCATCACATGGCAAATCAAAAATTGCTACAGAAATGATTAATTGTCTACAGTGTGTTGAACCATAAGCTGAAAAATCAGAAGTTGGTCTTGGCAAGAAATGCTAAACTTAAAAGGGGAGTTTCATAGTGTAGCTTGGCAACCACAACGATAACAATAATGCAAAAATAATTTGCCAACTTGATCTCAATAAAAATTAAAAAATAACATGCATGAAATGTAACACGGGAACAGCAGGTCTTTGAGTCTTCATCAGTTTATCCTTTATTTTTCCTTTGGAAAGTATTAGGCTCTCTGAATTCATGGTGCTCCGTGAGGTTCATATTTATCTGAAAGGAACTTATGCAATGAGTGTAGATACCTTGATTTTGCTGAACTCTTTGAATGGTCAGCATACAATTGAATACCCGATAAATAGGGCACATAATATTGAACCACAGAATCAATGTCATTCAATATCAACGGCACTCCAGCACCATATGCACTCCATTCCTTGAATGATTCCCATAAATCACCAAGCACAAAGTATGGCTGAAACTCCACATTGGACGTTTTCCATCCCCTAATAGTCGTCTGTTAACAATTTTCAACATATTCAGTCGGCGTCCATTTAACAAAAGATCAATAGCTAATAAACAAGACAAAACTCATTAATATAAGATTTTCAACTTGTTAGCACTACATCTTTCGAGTTAAAGAAGGTTATTATACTAGCAAAGCTAAACATTATCTTTAAGACATAATTTTCTGCATATTAATGTTATAACTGCAGCTTTGCTTCCTTGAGGCAGGAAAAAAGTGCCACTAGCTTCCTGTGATAAAACGTAACAATAAAAGAGTAGTGGTGATGAAAAAATTCCCAATTTTTAATTTCAATAAACAATAGTTTAGCTAACTAAAAAAAGTGATTTTACATCTACTTTGAATTTAGCACGTGCACATTGCTCCAGATGCATAAAAACATACTACAGAAAACAACCATTAAAAACACATTTCAAAAATCCTTCCATCAACTACTTATTCAAAAACTCAAAAAATTCTTCTAAATTATGGGAACTAAATTTTAAATGTAGAATCAGTAAGAAGCATTGAGAGATGACCACTTCAATAAACAGGTCAAAACAATAAAAACCATCAAAGAAACTAGTAAATTACCAATTCTTCGAAACAACCAAGGAAACAATTGTCCTGGCTAAACAAGCTACAACCTTCGACGAATAAGATCTCATCTAAGCAAAATTCAATGTTCCATAGCACTCGCACTTTCAAAATCGCATTAAATAGCCTAATAACATTAATAGAATAAACCCATCTTTTGGAACTAAATACTACTAACAAAGTCAAATATTAACTAAGCACGAATTCCAAAGCGTCAATTAATGTACAAGCAATGAAACCTTGGATAAATGTTGAGCCGGAACTGAAGGGATGATGGACTCCAAGAACCTCTCCAGATTACAAGACGGCGACGGCTCGGTTGCCGCCACCGTCGGCGCAGCATCAGCCGGTTTGGCTTTTTCCAGAGGCTCGTCTGCTCGGCTCTGGGAGTGACTGGCGGTGACGTCACTTTGGGCTCTCCGCAGGTGATCTCGACTCCGGCGAGCCCTCGCTACACTGTAAAACCGATCTTCCCCGTTTCTACTCCTATTAATCTGCAATCCTGCCACTAGCATTTCCTCTTATATATTAAAAAATCCCAAAAACCTTAATCTATCGATATATCTTTATAGCCCTATACCCTCTATATATAAAGACCTTTCTGTTTATATATATCTGTTATATATGGCTCTATGTAGGATTATTTGATCAAATTAGTTGTTTCAAACTCAATGCAATCGATTCAAGGTATAATTTTTTGTGTTTAAAGAAAAGGAGTTAAATCCGCGGATTTGTGTCGACAAACTCGAGGAATTGAAGCTGATTAAGACCCAAGCTATGTTGTTCGAGATCAACTTTTTCACAAGTTCTTCAAAGAGAGATGCTAACATTTGTGTATATGTATATGTGTATCTATTTGCGGGGAGAGAGAGCGCGTAGATAGATATAGCTCTTGTTTCATCCAATTTTTTGGAAATACATTTTTCTTATTCTTTTCAACAATATTTTTTTGGAAATACTTTTTACTTATTTTTTAAATATATAATCTCCATCAACCCACTATTTCTAAATTCGTTCTTATAATAAAATGGGGCTCAAATATTCTAATAGAGAGGGTTTTCGAGGAAGGATTTTGCTATTTTTACCAAATAAAAAAAAAAAAGGTCGGAAAAAGTGACCTAAATGATGTGGAGGGAAAAATTGAATGAAAAATTGACTATGTTTTAAATTGGAAATGATTGAGTGTCATATTGCATTATGTAATCTTGGATGTACATATATATATTTTTAAAAATTTTATGAGCTTACAAATGGGAATTGTTCTACATGTACATTAAGATTTACACATTGGTGTACATAATCTTCAGTGATATTTCATCATTGATCGGTAACAAAATAATGTACAAGTAACGTTTCATTATTGACGGGTGAAAAATGTCATTTGTACATTATATACACTAGGGTTTACACGTAGCAAAACCCTACAAATGGTAGTGCAAGGAGTTGGAGGAAAATTAGAAAGACGATTTTGCCACTGGAACATAATTTTAGCCCTTGTTTGTCTATCATTATTTTAAACTGTTTTTTTCTCAAATTCATTTCCAACATCACATTTTTACAATAAAATATTTTATACGTAAATTCAAAACTTTTTTCCACTTTTTAGCCCAACATTCTTCACAAATTCTATATTTCAAAACTCGTTTTTCTACTTTAATCACAAATTTTATCAACTTTTATTAAAATTTACTGAAAAAACTAATTATTAGCTAAACTAAACACGAGCTAAAAGTTGTTTATACTATCCAATCAAAAATAAATTTTACTTTCAACCACACATTTAAAATAAAATAATCCGCACATTTTGTGATCCCATCACTATTCGTACTTAAAAGTTCCTAATAATCAATCCAAAACACATGCAAGGCATAGCAAAAGCTTCTACTCTTTATTCTTGCCTGACAAACAACGTTGCGATTAAATAATATTATATATTAACTATTTAAATATATTAATATCTTTTAGTCTTTGTTTGTCTCCCTTTAAAATAAGACTTTTTTTTTTTTTTAAATAATGGCCATAGGATTAATTTGATTATATAATGCGTTATTATTATTATCATCAGTTGAGATTTCTTGTTTTGATGGATTGTGTATTTAATATAAAGATGATAGTACAATGTTAGGTGGAATAATTTTAATCAATTTGATGAAGGTTAGTTTTTACTTTTTAGGTACGACAAATGGTCGACAGACGCTACGGTATAAACATTTTAGTAAAATACTTTTATTAAACGCCAAAAATTGTACTAAAAATGTCGAAGAAAATAAGAACAATGTTGGGTTGGGCTGTCTGTCAAGGAGGGTGTCACTCATTTAGTAAAATACTTTTACTAAACGCAAAAAAGAGAAAATTACCATAAACAAGGTGTTTACTTTTGACTTTTAAAAAATCAGGTTTTTAGTTTATTTAATCAAAAATCAGGTTTTAATTTTACAATTAATATTAATAATAATATTTTTAAATTAAATTAAATACATACCCACCCTACTACCCACCCCACCAACTTTATAAATATAAAACCCTAACCAAACCTAACCTAATTCATTTTCTTCTCCTTCCATTTCTACCGCCGCCTCCACCGCCCGGCCACCGCCCGCCGCCCGCCGCCGCCTCTCCCCCTCCCCTTCTTCCCCTCCTTCTTCCCCCTTCTCTCCCCTTCTTCTGCCGAACGAGCAGCGAACGTCGTCGCGACGTTGTCGCTGCTCGGCAGCCGCAGCACCGCGACGCCGCTGAGCTGCGGGCCGTCACGCGTCGCAGTATTGCTGACAGCTCGTCGCGACGTTGCTGGTAACAATCGCCGGGCAGTAAGTCACTGCTGCCGGCCAAGCTGTCATTGCTGCGACGCCGTTAGCTGACGCTGGCCGACTGATGGTCAAGCTGCTACGATCCGGTTCCGGATCTCTTTTTTTTTTTTTTTTTCTTTTCCTACTACTAAATCTTGAGTTTTTGATTTATGATGAAATTGGGTTTTTATTCATTATCAAATATTGTTGGTGATTTGCACATTGTGATTTTTTTTTAAAATGAAAATGGTTAGATGGTGGTGATTTTGTAGTGGTTTCTCAGTTGTGGTGTGACAGATCTGTGTGTGTGGTTGGTTGTTGATGGATCTCTGTGTTGTTGGTTGTCGACGGTGTTATCGGTGGTCGGACTGGTGGTGGTTTTTTTTTTTTGGGTCTGTGACCTACTTTTTTTGGTGTCTGTGACCTAGATATTGAACTGTGGTGGTTTTTTTTGTGTCTGTGACCTAGGTGGGCTTCTGTGACTCACTCTGAAATAGAGTCGTGACATGTAAAAGTTATTATTTTTCCCAATCATGACCTAGGTGAGTGTCTGTGACCTCGGAATTGTGGACTGTGACTCACCGAAATAGAGTTTTGAACGTAAATTTTTTGATTTTTTCAACTTTGTGACTGTAAAATATAACTTTGTGACCTATAATTTCGAACCTTGTGACCTTAAAAAATAACCTGTGACCTATAATTTTTTATCAGTTTTGATCTGTGACTTCGAAATTATCCGTGACCAAATTGTATATAACTGTGACCTTAACAGTTGCCGGAATCGGAGCGATCGCCGGAAATAAGTACGGCCGGAGAACAGTTGTCGGAGTAGTCGCCGGAGTAGTCGCCGGATTCTTAGAGTAGTAGTCGCCGGAGCAATGGGGGGTGGTGGGGTGGGGTGGATTATATTATATTACAGTTAAATATTTAATGTAATATAATAATTGTGAAATATAATTAATTAATTAAAAAAAAACCTGATTTTTGCAAATTTAAACTTTGAGATCTGATTTTTAATTTTGGTAAAGTAAATGCCTGAACCATAAATTTTTCCCACGCAAAAAATGGTAACTAAAAATGTCCAAGATGGAAATAAGACAATGCTGGGCTGCTAAGGAAGGACAACCCTCTCACAGTTTTTTTTTGGGTTGGGGTGTGCGTGGGACTTTCTTTCATTTTTAATTCATATGGGTCCTGCGTGGATCCCATCACAATGTGAGAGGATGTCAACAAAAGTGTCAAATTTTTTCTGACAAAATGATTTAATTCAGTAAATAAATTATACATTAACTATCTTATCTACATGAGTAATGTTATGCAGCTCAATTGAGATTATCACCTTGTTTGAGCCTCATTTTATCAAAAATTCATTTTGAACCACACATTCTTCAATAAAATAACATTATACATAAATAAATAAAAAATTCTTCATTTTTATTTTTTAACCAGACATTCTCCAAAAATCACTATTCAAAAATGTATTTTTTTTTTCAAAATAGAGCTCAAACAAAGGCTATAATTCTAATTTAGGACTTTCTTTCATTTTTAATTCATATGGACCCCCGTGGATCCCGTCACAATGTGAGAGGATGCCAACAAAAGTGTCAAATTTTTTCTGACAAAATGATTTAATTCAAGAAATAAATTAGACATTAGCTGTTTTATCTATGCGAGTAATGTTATGAAGCTCAATTGGGATTAAAATTCTAATTTAGGGAATATTAGCAGGACATTAAATGATAAATGAAATTAAATAATTTAATCTTATTTAATTTTACATTTCATTTAATCAATCATCTAACGTCACCTACACTGAAATTGTAATCCTAAGGTTATATAGCATTACTCCATCTATGCATATAATGCTGTCTAAGCACAAATGTGATCGAACCATCCTACGTACACACTTCACTTTGCACTATATCACGTGACAAAAACACACATCACATTATTGGACAGATCCCTTTCGAAGATGGTCCATTTTCTTATGCCAAATTAATGGTGGAAATCATGTGCCCAATTAATTTGACTGACGCGTGTATGGCTAGATTTTGAAGACGGTCCATTTTCTTATCTGATGAAATCTTATTATACATATCCCGAGGGGAGGAAATGGAAACGTGGCGGATATCATTTGGGTTAATTAATTGTTAACTACCATGTTAATATTCGTAAGCTACAATTAATTATCTATTAAATATGTAATTATTTTCATGACATTACTATTGTTCTTCAAAGGTCAATTTTACGCGTAATACTTTTCTGCATTGCACCGAGTGGATTTAAACGTCTACATGTCGTTCAAAAATCATAGGACAATAAAAGAAATAAACGAGGACTCTTATGTTTTTCAGAAAAAAAAAAAAACCAAACAAGGTTTATGGACCGAATTAAGAGCTCAACGAGAGGAGTATACGGGACAACATATGTAAGCGCTGTAATGTCTCGCAATGGCAGAAGAAAGAGATATCATTGCCAATCGGACGAGGACAATCATTTTATGGAATTAATGCTTTTCCATTAAAAAAAAAAAAAGCAATAATTTATAGTACTAAAATGATTAAATGCTTTTCCATAAAGAAAAACCGAAAACGTGTTGGACAGACTTGGGACTTAAATGGTCAAGGGCCCGCCAACGTTTGGGCGGTTGTGTTTGTATTTGGGCGGTTTCGACTTCAACCCGAAATCAAACTCAAATTAGTCGATTTAGGTAAATTCAAACCCAAATCAATCCACTCTAACTCTTAAATCGATTTGACCTAGTGAAGGCAATGGGCCGAGCCGAGCGTTGCCCCACGAGCTCGGCTCGTTACAAAACGAGCCGAGCTTCTGCTCGGCTTGTTTGCTCGTGGGCGGGCTCGGCTCGGCCCACGAGCTCGTGATTCACGAGCCCGGCTCGGCTCGGCTCAACTCGGCTCGTGGCTCGTCAAAAATTTTTTTTTTTTTAGTTTTTCTTAGTTTTTTTTTTTTTTTTTAATGTTTTTCACGAGCCCACGAGCTCGGCTCGTGGGCTCGTGCCCCACGAGTGCTCGTCTCTTAACGAGCCGAGCCGAGCCGAGCTCGACTCGTCTATGAACGGGTCCGCTCGGCTCGAGCTCAGGCTCGTCAAAAGACGAGCCCGAGCGGCTCGTGGATCGCTACAGTACGAGCCGAGCGGCCGAGCCGACGAGTCGCTCGGCTCGATTGCCATCACTAATTTGACCCAAACCAAATCTGTTTGGTTTAGTTCGGTTCAGTTAGTCGGCTTGAACTTTTAGTCCAAAAGTTTGAATTTTGGGCCTACTTAGATTACAAGAATTGAAATAACTAAATAACTTTATATTACAAGAACTAGTCTTTCACCCGTGCAATGCACGGTGCGATGCACAAATTTATATTAAGTGATAAACAATTATAATATGAGCAACATATGCTAATTGAGAGTTAGTTGCTGTTGTAGCATCCTAGTCATATCTAGCATGAGATTATCATGTGATAAGACCTATGAAATCCATTTATTTTTTGATGATATATATATTTTTTTAGGACAGGTTCTCTTTTACAACATGGAGACAAAAATAAAATATCCACTTCAAAGAAAATGAACAAAAGGACAAATAAGTCATGATATTTAGAGCCCAAATGTGAATTTTCATAACCCGGATAATTCTGAAGCAAGTTCTATCGCTTACCATCAAGAAGGCTTTGATTTTCTTCCAGGTTTTAAGATGCGCTTGAGTTGTTGCCCTTCCGTTCTCATTACTCTGCAATGTGTAAAGAAAATTTTCAGAAGCTAGAGCAAAAATGCTTGGATTCTTTCCTTGATATCATGTAAAAGTTTGGGAACTCAGAGGCTAGAACGGAACATTTGGTACAAATAAACAATAAGGTAAAATATAGGGAGGAACGTCAAAATCAGTACTGAAACAAGTGAAATTTAATTGGAAATAAAATCAATCAAATGAAATATACAAATTAAATGAAATACAGATACATATGGACCCGTAAAGTTGCTGCAAAGTTTCTGTAGAAGAGGAAGTAAGACGAATTGCAAGTTGGAAGGGAGCAAACCTCTGCATGAGTAAATACATATACATACAACATAGATACAGATAGAGAGTATCTAAATAGTGATGTTCATATGGGTTGGCCAGTACAGCTAACATAACAGAGACCTTATATACCTGAAATTTAGTAATTATTCACAGTAGCTCTGTAAAATATAATATTTCACCAATGAGGTAAAGCAAACTATATATCAAACATTCCACTGAAAATCAACAAAACGTCTCTAATAGACTTCAAAATCTCAAAAAGATCCCTGCAAATCACACATTGCATTCCAGTATTAGATTTCATGAATACACAAGTTCATCAACAACCATTTCCCCTTGAAAGCAGAAGAAGTTTTGCTCTAATGGTCAATTGAAAAGCACACTCATTCTGAAGGGTGAATAAGAGATCAAAATACCTACAGCAACCTGTTCATCTCAAGCGTGGTCATTTATTGCTACTTGGTAGTCTTATCTAAAGACTGACTATTAGATTTCTGTGCAAAGACAGATGTTTCTTTTGTTCAGAGCCATATAAGAAAGATACTTCATGGCTGCCTAATGTTACAAAAGTAGGGTAGGTAGATGTGTTACAAAAGTAAGGTAGATGGTTTTCATTAATGTTTTTTTTTTTTTTTTCAAAGTGAGGACATTGGTCTGGTCATTGGTTTCATGGCCTTTCTGAATCTTCTTTTTAGCTTTAAGTCTATTTCAATAATTTCATCTGATGCCTTTAAGAGAGGCATTTTTGCATTTGGTGGAGTGACCTCTTTGGTGGCTGGGTTGTACATCTTGTTTTTTCCTTGATAAGCAACTGAATCATTTCATTCAGTAATTCCATATTGATTAATATATTCTCAGTTCCCAATAGGCATATTACATTTTCTTTCCACAATAACAGTCACATAAAATTTTTATTCTCAATCTCAATTGAAGATACTATCTATGAATCTCCAAACATTACTATATGATATATCATAAATCTTTCTTCAATAAAGTACATTACTTCTTAGCAGTAAATACAATATCTCCCTCTTTAAATACAACAATTTCAATAGCAATAGAAGTCATGCCATCAAGTTCTCTAAATAACTCAAAATTATTTTTCCTTCTATAGCCAAGAAACATTTTCAATAACTTTACAATATGGATCATCTCATTCTGCTCAGTCAACGCCCGCATACAAAATTAGATAAGAGGGCATACCTTTTTCTCCACCAACCATTGATTTGTTTATTTTCTCTCCTCTATTAGTCCCACTCTTCGAGATAAGCTCTACCTTGCAATTTCTGTTGGAATCACAAGAAATACTTGGCTTTAGATTCCGCGAAACTTTCATTTCTAGGACTACGCAACTACCAATAATTAAACTAATAAAAAATAATATCTGAACTTATAACACATAGAATATTGAAATCCTCTACAACACTCATTAATGCGGGCCCACAATTGGAAAAAAAGGAAGGAAAACAAATAATGGTGATAACTACAAAAAAGGAAAATGAAGGAAGTGGAACTAATCATCTGTTCTTAGCACAGTGACTCAAATACACGGGGGTCATGATGAAGCAAATAAATATTATTTGGCAACAATGAAGCAGTGTTTCACATCAATTTCAAAATGCAAATAATATCTACGCCAAAATATCATAATGGTCCCGCTCTCCATCACTGGGAGGAATTGTTGTTGGGCAACCATTCCTTTAGCAATGTTAATCCTCGATTAAATTGATTTTTTCTCTTCATAGTTCTTCTAGTTTTCATTTCTATAATTTTGATCTAAGACCTCTAATTTGCCAAGAAAAAGAGAAGGACATAGGAGCTCCATAAGTGCGAATTATGGGATTCACATCAATATTATAGAAATGAAAATTATCTGCAATCACAACTTGTTAATTACTTTTCCAAGATAAAATTCACTGACCAGTAGCACCTTTAACTTCTTGAATTCATACAAAGGGCATTATCTCATTTGAGTTTCATAACAATGTCAAAGATATGTCTGTTAAAAGATTGGAAAATATGGATAGGAATTCTGCATTCATAAACCTCTCTGGTGAAACTAAAAGACCCTGAACATGAACATGAACCGAGAAAATTTCTTAGTGTTTAGGTCCATATCTAAAGGATAAAGTGAGTGCTTATCACATTTCAACAAATAATCCATCAAAAGATCCATAATGGTGTGAAATGGTCTTAAACAGAACCAACTGATATAGATGCATTTACATAAACATGAAAAAAACCGTTATGTTGCAATCAAGGACTTAAATTTAACCTTTATTGCTCCTTCTTGTAGTAACCTGAGGTTTTTGCAGCCTCCTCTTGCGTCTAAAATGACCATCAAGAAACATCACGTTTATAAAAATAATCATAGAGAGACAAAAATGCATACGTATCCATCGACGCTAAGAGAGAAAATACCTGGATGCTACACAAAAGACCACCCGGAATTGAAGGAGGCAGCTGTTTGGCTTTGATCGATCATCAAAGCCACTAAAGGACTCACCACAAGGGTGACTCCCGGCAAGATCAACGCAGGCAACTGATAACACAGCGACTTGCTAGAACCCGTTGGCAAAACCAACATTGTCGATTTCCCAGAAAGCACCATCTTTATTGCCTCCAACTGACCATTCCTAAATGAATTATACCCATGTGTGAACTTTAATAACTTCTCCAAATTTCCATTGGAGGCCTCGTTTCGTACACTTATTACAGCCTCCTCAATAGATTCACTATCAAAATCCATACTTTCCTCTCTCTCTCTCTCTCCATTCTCCAAAACCAAACCCTCTCCAAGCAATGGCTACCAGGTAAAAGAGTTTCAGAGGCATTATGATAATTTTGGTGGTGTGTTGAAGTATGGATTTGAAAAGGTAAATTGGAGAAATTTGGTGGACGGATCTGGGGATGGCTTCGAAATGAGTTTATTATGGGAGGTTTTGGAGTGGGTTCTGTAATGGGTTTTAAGTTTTTGGTGGAGAGTTTGAGTTTTAAACCGGTACGGGAAGTGGTGGGGTCAGCGGCTTTAATTTTGGTTCTTGATCGGGTGGAAGATAGACAGGTGGGCCGCAGTGGTGGCACTGCCGACAGAGGAGGCGTAGGTGTCGGAGGTGGTGAGTGACGCGGTGGTGTGGCAGAGATATGAGAGCCGTCGGAATCCGCACGAGGAGGCTCTGTCCTCCGCACGCGGAGGATCTGGCATCCGCTTGCGGAGGCGATGACCTCCGCACGAGGAGGCTCTGTCCTCCGTACGCGGAGGATCTGGCATCCGCTTGCGGAGGCGATGACCTCCGCACGAGGAGCCTCTGTCCTCCGCACGCGGAGGATCTGGTGACCTCCGCAAGCGGAGGCTTTGTCCGAACCAGCCCCGGCAAGCTGAAGCTCAGCCTCCGAGGGCCTTCGCGTTGAGCTTCGCATCCATGTAAAGCGACTTCAAGCCATCATTTTCAAGCTGCGTCTCTGACTTCCTTAATTCAGTCGAGATTTCACAATTTTGAGCATTTGACCCACCAAAAGGTATCACGGACACACTACTTTCAAATATCGGATTGAAAAAAAATGAAAACTCAGCGTAGATTGAACAATACAACTAAAAAAACCAAAAGTTATAGAAGAGGAAAAAATCGAAACAACGAAGATACAAATTGAATCACAGAACTAAATCAATTTGTAAAAAAGGGGTATGGATGTTGTTTAGAACGGGTTTGTTTTCGTATGTGTGAAAAATGAGATTCACAAATAACTACTCACGTTCAAACCATGGTTTTGTAAAATTGAAAATCAAACCAAACCAATTATCTGTATCAAATCGAACCGAGTCCATTCGGTTTGATTGGTTTAGTTGATTTCTTGATTTTTTTGCTCAAGTCTAGTTATGTTGAACGAAAAGACCATTGGTGAATGATTATAGGGAGATAATTCGTTTGATCTCTAAAATGAAATAATATGATATTAAAGTATCAATTTATGTGGTATTAATGCGATAGTAAATAAGATATATAATTAAATGAATCATTAATATAACTTATCTTCATAAATTAGATTTTTTCTAAATCCCATGTCAAATTGTGGCATGACTTTCGAATGTCAAATTTTACGAAACTAGATTTTGCTCCACATCCTTAACCAATATTTCATAAATTTGAAGCACGTTTCGATGAAAATCAAGTAACAATATAACAAAAATATTGATAATTTCTTTCTTTTAAAATAATTTTGTATCTATGATGAAAACGAGCCTGTTTAGTAGAAAAAAGATGAGCTTCTTTTTAAAGATTTACTGAAATGCTCTTTATGTGTGAGAATCTAATTATTGGTAAGGATAAAATAAATTTCCCCCCGTCAAATTAAGTACATATTTGGTAAAAATTCTTTAAAACTCATTTTTCTTCGAACTTATTTTCAATCATATCTTCTTCCACTAAAATAATTTTATACGTGAACTCATAATTTTTTTTTTCTAATTTTAACCGTATATTTTTCAAAAAAAAAAAAAAAAATCACTTTTCCAAAATATTTACATCAAATATATAGTTTGATAAAGTAAAGTAAGTATGATTCCACATGGGCCAAATTTAAAAGAAAAGCCACTTTTGTCAATTTCTTTTTCTGACCTTGACACTTTGGTTGTTACTGTTCTACTCCCTTTTATTGATTAGGTTATTTTGTTCATTATTTATATTTTATTCGATACTTCCCTTCTAAATTTTATTTGTAACGTGTCTTCAAAACTTTATGAAGACATCCGTTAGGTTCGACTCAATCAACCAACCCAATGTCGATGTTTAGGTAGCCGTGAAATTGTAGATTAAGTCCCTGTTTGAGCCTAATTATTTTTTTTATTCTCATTCTCCTACTTTTTTTTTAAGCACATATTTTTCAATAAAATAATATTTTTCATCACATTAATAATTTTTCCTTCTTTTTAAACCACATATTCTCCATCACATCAAACAAAAAAATGCATTCTTGGACTCAAAATGTGAACTAAACAGGGGCTAAAGAATTATTTTGCCAACTTTTGATGAGAAAATAATTGCAGCTTTAGTTGGGAGGATTTGTGTGTCATTTTCTTGAAATGATTGAGAGTTCAATTTCTCTCCACCACCACAATAGAGTGCGGTGGATCTTATCTCAATGATTTGGCACAAAACTTAATTTAGGTGCATGGTACCATTAACTCTCTAGTGGTGCTTTTTTTGGGAACATTTATTTAGAGTTAATTACCCAAAAAAAAAATGGCCTTTTTGATGTGTAAGATATGATTAATCATTTGACACATTTTACTCTGAATCTGACTTCATTTTATTCATTGTTATTGGTTTTCGTCAACATGGTAAACCTAAAACAACCAAAATTTGAACATTTTTACTGTATATTTTTCCTTTCTTCCTCACCAGATTTCCGTCATAAATAAAAGAGTTGAGGCTGCAAGTTTTCCACACACCTCTCTATAATTCTCAAGTCTCAACGTCTAGCTTCATTGCAATCACTGTTGAGTCTCGTCATTTCAAAAATATTACTATTTTTACTCCTCGATCTATTTGGTATTCACATTGCACCACTTAGGAAAAAAATATTTTCAACCTCTACATCCATATTTTCTTCCGTATTTACGCAAGTTATCTAATGACTAGTTCATCATTATTTTCATTCAAGAAAAAAATATTTTGAGAATTTTTTGGGGACGTTTTCAGAAATTCAATTAAAGGCATATCTGTGTTATAGCTTTAAGATAAGGAAGAGTTAAATATGTTTTGGGAAATTATAAAAATTCAGGTGTTTAAAGATAACTTTTTAAAAATCAGGTCCAAAGTTTATATATTCAAAAATCAGGTATCAATTGAATATTTAAATAATATTATAATACTAATAATTCACAACCCTAATTCATTTTCATTCGTTTTCTCTCACTACCCTCCCTCTCTCTCTTGCCTCTTTCTCTGTCCAAATCGGCGCTGCGCCACCTCTCGCCAACAGCGTTCACGACTTCTCCATCGTCGAAGACCACCGCTCACCGTTGACAATCCAACTATACTCAATTAATCGGTCACCGCTTGAGATGGTAATGACTCGATCATTTCGGTCGATGTGCAGTCGATCGGAGAGACATTGCGAGATCTGGTACACTGTGACGTTCGATCTGGTGGCATCGAAGTTTTTGGGGGAGATTTTTGTTGGTTGTATTTGCAGTCTTGTGGTGGTGGTGTTTGCGTCGGGTGTGGTGGTGGTGTTGATACTGGTTGTGTTGTGGTGCAGATGTGGTGTGGTGGGTTTGTGGGTTGAGATCTGGTTGGTGGCGCGGTGAGTGGTTGTTTGCGGTGGAGGTGGTAGTGTGAGTTGTTGTACGCGGTGGAGGTATGGTGCAGTGGAAGTGGAGGTGGAGGTGGAGGTGGAGGTGGAGGTGCAGTGGTGTTTTTCAATGGAGGTGTTGCGGTGTCGTGGCAATGGTGGATTTGTTGGTTGTGTGGTAGTAATATACCATGGTCTACTTGCTGGTCAGATTTGCTTGCTGGTAAGATCTGCTTGGTGGTGGGCGGTGGTTGGTGCAGGCGGCGGTGGTTGTGGTCATTTTCATTGGGTGTTGGTGGTGGTTGTTGGGGGATCGTGTTGGTGGTGTCGAGGTCTTTTTCTGGTGGTGGTGGTGGTGATGTCGTTTTCATTGGGTGGGCGGCAGTGGTGGTTGCTGGGGTGGTTTATGTGGTGGCGACAGGGATGGTTATGTGGTGGCGGTGGTGTGTTTCTATGGTGTTGGCGGTGGAGACGACGGTGGTGTTGTGTTGGTGGTGGTCACAGATGGTTTGTTGATTGTGACCAATAAATTGGTTGGTGTGTGACCAATAAAGAATAAATTGTGATCAATAAATATTGTGTGACCTACAAATTTATTGTTATGTGACCAATAAAAGTAATTTGTGACCTATAATTTATGTTTTGTGACCATAAAATAAGTTGTGTGACTTATAAATTTTGTGATTTGTGACCGATGAACGAACTGTGACCTATAAAATTTTTGAATCGTGACCTTAAATTTTTGAAATCTGTGACTAACGAATTAAATCTGTGACCGTAAAAAATCTGTGACCAACTAATTTGGAAATTTGTGACCGTGTGACCTATAAATTTTGATATGTGACTAACTAATTTTGAAATCTGTGACCAACAAATTAAATGTGACCTATAAAATTTTTGAACTGTGACCATTAAATAATCTGTGGCGTATAAAAATTAGTATTTGTGACTGAAAAATAATATGTGACTAATTCAATTATAAATTTGTGATCGGAATGGTCGTCGGAATAGTCATCGGAATTGGAGCAGTCACCGGAATGGTCGCTGGAGAAGAGTAGTCGCCGGAATAGTCCCCGGAGAGGTAGGGGTGGTGCATGTGGGGTGAGTTTATTATATTTTATTTTATTAGAATTTAAATAAAAAAAAAAAAAAAACATGACTTTTGAATTTTCAAACTATAAACATGATTTTTGAATTGGTGTAAACTAAACACCTTATTTATAAATTTTTCCCATATGTTTTTCCTAAACTATGAAGGCTGTAAGGTTCCGAAATTTATTTTGCTTGGTTGGTTTGACCCACTTAAAAAAATGAATATTGGAGGTTCAACCCAGAGAGAAAAGCCCATATACGTAGATGGTTTAAAAGTCATCTATATGATTCTCAAATATTACAACCTAGATACAAATTATCGTGCAAATATTTTTATTAAAAAATTATAAGAATTTTGAGTTAAAAACTCTTCAAATTCTCACTTTAAGGCTCAATTTAATAAGGTTTATGATTATCATAATTAGTTTTTCATAAAATGAGAGGTTCCAAGAAGAGGGAACTCACTTTAGAGTTGAAATCTGTTATCTACATAATTAATTATTGGCACGTCATTTTAAATTAACATATCATCAATTTGGTGGGTTAGTGGTGAAGTTAATGAGGATAAATTTGATATGACATGTTAAATTTAAAAATGATGTGTGACTGCAAATTGAACAATAAAAATTAGACAACAGATCTCAACTCATCCTTTTTTAGCCTATTCGAAATTCATTTTTCTTCATCTCAAATTCTGTTGGTTTGAACTTATTTACTATAAGGAAAAACAAGAATGTTGTTACTACAAGTTTGGTTATTCAAAGCAAAGGATTTTCTATTTTCATATCAAGGGTCGAGATAGGCAGTGCAAGTTGATTTTCCTTATGAATGTTTATGTATATTTTATTTGTATAAATGTAATTGTAAGTTACGAACTGTAAAAGTTAAAGTTTTATGGCATAACCAATTTTTACGATCCCAAGTGATTCTTCGGAATAAAAAAATTTAACCGATAACTCAATTACATGGAAATATTTATTGTATGGAGTTTTTATGTTTGCATATGAATACTATTTGTTCAAAGGGGATTGCATCTAAGAAATATTACGGGCCTTTATGCCCATTCCTTCTCTATGAAAATTTTTAGATTGGAATTGCGTAGATTGTAGAAAAGCCAAGGGGAGGAAAATTAAATCAGAGACTAAGGTTCTCATGCACAGGATGTACTGCCATGCATTTTAAAATTAAGACTAAGATAATGAATTTACACGATTATTTATGAGCTTGTACTTCATTTGAGTATGAAATTAGATTCTCATATAACTCTACGAATTGATGTCTATTAATGTATGTTAGCATGATATGTTAGCAAAAGTTTTTGACATTGTGCGAATTTGGACACGTAAACACTTAAAAGTAGAAATTTTAGCATTCTATTTGATTTTCAAAGTGTCGTCCAAATCGTTTTCTACGAAGTTTTGAATGAGATCAGTGGGGTTTAAAAGCTCTATGAGTCTTCTATCCGTTGGCTTTAGAATCAAGTCATTTGGAGGTTGAAAGGACAAAATTACGCTCTTTTTTCATATGTTAGGTTCAGTGTATCCGATAATAACTTTGGCATATGATTAGTTGTCCTATTTGTTGGTCCCAAATATTATGATTAAATTGTGACTCAACCAAGATATACCAAAATACACAAAGTAAATGCAGAAATTTAAAGAACACAGAGAATTTTTGGCCCAAGGCCCCGGAGGTTCGACTACCACTTCTAACGCCTAATCCCCCGTTGAGCATCCATTAGGATATAGCTTGAATCCACTAGAACAACCCAAATCAGGCAAAATAGAGTCACGGAACAACACGAATATTCGAATTCAAGAACATAGCACAAAACCCTCAACAATACAGACTAATCTCACTAAGAGATCAAGCACAACACTCTCTATCTGATTACATGAAAATCACTCAGAATATCTCACAAATATTTATAGATCGAAGAGAGAACATAACAGAGTCGAGAGAACACAAAGTCTAGGGTTTCAAAATGAACGAATCAATCATCCCAAGAGTCAGCCACGCTATTTATATGAAATAGCCAAAAGTTTCAATCCAACGGTCAGCAATAGTCCAAGTGTCAACCATCCATAAATCTTGTTTAATTAAATCCAACGGACAGATTCTGGAGCATTCCATTAGTTGGGCCAATCCGGGTAATGGGCTAACATATCATATTTGGGCTCAAGAAGTCAGCATCCAAACCTCACCCCATTGTGTGCCTAAATGATGTTGAAATTTTACTATGTTGTACTTCAATGAGTTCAAAAAAATACTATAAAAATTTCATAAAATTCTAAACTTGAGAAATTGTCCAATTGAGCATGATTGTAGATATTGCGTTGTAGGGTTGAACTCTATTAACATAAGCTAGCCTCCATTTTCACCCTCCATTTTAGTTTCTTTTATTCAAGAAACAAAATTTAACTAACTTTACCCATTTGTTTTCATTAGTTGTTGAAACTTGTACGAGAACGTAATGGTAATCTTCAAAATTTAACTAACTCGAATATCAAAGAACTAAGAAGCACGTTTTTTCAACAAATTCAAATCCTAAATTTTGGAGCGTTACGAAGGTCGTATTTCTTTGGCTTTTGATTCGAAGTATTCTATTGAAGGCATCGGTATGTATATTTAGTATCCATATATCTTGAAGTTAATGATATGATTCTAAAAAAGAAACTTATTTATGATATGATTCTTTTCGTCACATCGCACATATTATGTCAAATATTTTACAAGATTTTAATTTTTCTCATGTTCCTGCAAATGTTATTGATGACGCTCAATTTTTTTAGTGTTCAATTTTTTGTTACACGTAGATAAAACGAGATCTATATTTTTTTTAATTATCGAAATGGGATTATTTTGACTGATGATGATTGGATAGTATGCATGTTGATTTATAATCCGTCAAACATTTTTCATCTTTCATGAAATGTGAAACCCGTTACCTAAATTTAATTTATGTGTTACCTTCTTTAATAAATATTTTTATAGCCTTCTTCAAGTACAGGAATAAAGATTCTCCTCTATGTTTTTTTTTCCGTAAAAGAATTATTATTAAGAATATCCTCACTTTAGGCGGAGGAATACCGTGGTATAAGTAAGGGGATAAATCATTTACATCTAATATTCGGTAGTGTTTCATGCGTTTACTAGCTAACAATTAAAAAGGGATCAGACGATTGTGTAAGGGACAAACCTTTTGGAACAAAGTCCCAAAAATAGGTGTTTATTGAATATAAAGATTATAGTTTGGACGAGAACAAGATGCCTCCAAGGGACGCAAACACACAAGTACAAGGGAATTGAAATAACTAAAGTTAATTGAAGAAAAAGTAAATTACATATTCTCTATTTGAGAGTGAATTTTGTCGGGGCTATCTTCGTTGTCTTCTTTTTTATTTTATACGGTTTGGGCAGTTTTTAATCGTTTAGAAACTGTTTGTAACTACCCATTTCTTTTATAATGGCGGATTGGCCAATAACTACCGTGTGTAACTCCTATCACCACGTCTTCTTCATAACTGCTTGTTACCAACTTTCTCAAATCGTGGGGCGTAATTATGATGTGCTCAAACCGCCTTAAATTGCGACTTTGGATAACAGCAAGCTTTAGTCATCGCTGGGACTCTGGGCGACTCGTCATTTTTGGGCGACAATTGGTCTTCTGCTCTGGGCGATTACATGATACTTTATTCGCTCAACATCTGGGTGTTCTGCAGGCTTGGACGACGACGTACCTTTGTTTTTGGGCTTTCATCATATTTAATGATATTTTTGGTCGGGCTTTTACCCTAATCTCTCTAAATGAGCTTCTTCTCTTGAGCCATTTCCTTTCTTGAGCCATTTGAATTGGGCTGCACATATTGTGTATCAACAATTATTCCCCAATATGGCGGAATTAAATTTAATTTTCGCCATATTCATCTTTGTGTCTTCCAGCAATATTTGAAATTTCCAAGGATTTTCAATCATCACTTTCTTCTAATTGTCTGGAACGGTGTGACGTTACAACCCGTATAAGCTCAAGAATCGCGCCATTTCGTTGCACCACTAAACCAGGTCTTCACACTTAGCGTCTTCTCCCCACTATTTTACTGTTCATCGTCTTGCTTCTCCTCTACGTTTCTCAAGCAAATTCAGATAAACTCGTATTTTGCATTCAATGGCGACCTCTTAAACCCGTTCGGAGAACCCTTTTGGTTTCGAAGACTTCCAAAACCTCCTTACCAGGCCGTATGTAAACCCTTCTTATCTTGCACCGGCTATCCAGACCTGAATGAGTTTTATATTGGTCCAATGTTCAATAATGCTGCATCTATAGAGAAAGTGGCGGTATGTCAAGTGTTCCCGTGCACGGAAAACCTCCCTTTCTTGAACTCGCTATCGTTGAAGCCTATCCAGGAGCGAGGTATTCGTACTTGGCTGATTCTTCTTTTCGTTTTTGGCATGCACGTCTGGTGAAATATGGTCCCACAAAAGCACTTTTTGATCGTGCACGGATTTTTGATTTGTTGGAGATTATCCTCCATCCCCCAATTTACGATTCAGTACTTTTTCCAATTGCACTAAGTTTTTGGTCTTCAGAGTATAGTACTTTTGTTTTTCCACTTGGCCCGATATCTATTACTTTGAGGGACGTAGGGGCTTTAGTAAACCTCCCACCTCTGGGCGATACCATATTTCCTGGTATCTTGGTTACTGGTGCTGCTCCGAAGTTTGATAAGAAAATTACTGAGTCTTATTCGAGCATGCAAAGCCTTTATACTGCTTCTGTTTCTGAACCTAACCATGTTGAGCGTGTAACTTTCCTTCATGTTTGGCTGTGTAAATATGTCCTCTGCGTCCCTGGTCTGAAGCTTTCTACGAGCTATCTGCCCATATCACATGAACTAGCACGTGGTCGATCCCTGAATTTATGTTCATTCTTTTTGGCTGCCCTTTATAGAGGCATGGCCTCTCTCCAATTCCAACTAAAGAATGGTGCCTCTCCTACAGGCAGCGGGCCTCTTTGGTTAGCCCAATTATGGTCGATGGCGTATTTCCCACAACTTGGTGCTGTATCTTCTCCTCCTAGGTCGGTTGCCTGCTATGGGTTATTCATTTATCAATTGAATCCTGTAAATATGTCTGCCAGGGTTGTCTTCACTTTCTTTTATAATTTGAATTCAATCCCTTCATTCTTTCCTTTTCCTGCTCATCAGACTCCCATTTTTGTTCGTCCTCCTTCCACCATGGATGAAGCGAACACATCTTTGTCCATGTGGGTTGAATTTTTAGTTGGGAGAGAATTGTTTCATGATATCTTGACGGGGACAAATGCTAAAGCTGGAGTCGAGATATAAGCTCCTCATTTCTTTGCCCGTCAGCTTGGTTTTGGCCAAACTTGGCCTGTTCCTCCTTGTTATTCCAAGAATATCGCAGAGCGTTTTCATCTTATTAATAAGGCTGAGGCTGGGGCTATTGATGCTCGTAATAAATGCTTGGCTGAGGCTTTTCTTTTGTTCCTTTCAATCCTACTGCTGTTACGCATCCTCTTTTTGACCAACTGTGGCCGTCTGTGAAGCGTAGGCTCTTTTCAGTCAACGCTAGTCTTGCATTTCACTCGTTGGATCGCTCAGAGACTCTCTCTTCTTCCCCTATTCTTACTACTCCCCTGTCCATTAAGGGCCCTTCCAAATCACCGTCAGCTTCCCACAAATGATCAAGTCTTCCATCTGCTTCCCCAACTACCCAGGCTATTGCTACCAAAGGTGCTTCCAGCCGGAAACGGCCAGCCACAGCTTCTCCAGTTCTGCAAGATGACGCTAAAGAAGATGATGGTGGTGATGATGTTGATGTTCCCCTCATCCACAAAAGAAAGGTAATGACTTTGTTTAACCATGACCTATTGACTTTCATGAATTGATGCTTCATTTGATTTTTCCATTTGATGGTTTCAGAAAGGCTCATCTTCTTATTTAGAAGCCTTGGTCACAGCCTCTCCTGCTCCAATTCCTGCTATTGTAACCGTCTCAACAGGATCATCTGATGAAGGGATTCCACCCAAAGAGCAACTTTTGATGCCGAAATTTCATCACAACCCCCGAGGCATTGCAGACTTGCCAGGACGTTCATCTCCCAATTACTGAACCAGCAGGTAGGACGTCTCTTGGCACTTTCACTCTACTTGTTGATTTAGTAGTCTTTAACTTGTTTTCCTCTGTGTATGTCAGGTGTTTCTACATACCTGCCCGTTGCAGTAAGTTCGTCCTATTCAGAGAAAGGGAAGTCTTCGCGAATGGTGGGGCCAATTGATGATGATCCTGAACATTCGAAGGTCGCTGATGAGGTAGCTCATGTTCCTCCTTCACTCTTTTGCTTTGCTTGATTTGATGTAGTGAAATTTTAATATTGGCATTTTCTTTCAATGCATTAATACTGTTGTGTGCTCCATCCAAGACTCGCTTTCCTCTTGGGAACAAATGGAAACGTCCTGCCCTTCTTCCGGCCATCCTTCTGACTCCTCATAGGCAAACATGGAGATTCTCAGACAATCAATGCTTGAGTATGTTGCCTTCATGGATATGGATGTTCGCACGGCCAGTGCTGCCACACAAAAGGATAAATTTGATCTTTTGAGCACGAAATTGGCACAAGCACTTACGCTTCCGTCGCTCAATGTTTCTCCTAAATTCAAGGCGACGTTGATGGCCATTCATTCTGAAGTCCTTTCTCTGTTGGCTAGATGTGTCGAGCTGAAGGCCAAAAGTACTCAGTATCTTAGTGCCTCTTCTGAAAAGGAACCTTTGCTTCAGGAGATCAACAAAGCCAAGATTGGATTGAATGAAATTTCTTCTAAAATTAAGGCTGAAGATTCCCTAATGATGTCCTTGGCTGCACAGATGAATGAGCTTCAAGCAAGGATGGACGATTGCAAGGCCACGATGGCTGCTAAAGAGCATAATGCTTCCCAAGAGGTAGAGCGGACCAAGTCCTTAGTTGAGCGTTACCAACAGCTGAAGGTTGATGATGAGGTTGTGACCGATATAAACACTGCTTCTTCAAGGCAGGATGATGATTGGGTGAAGTTTAGGGAACAGATGCGATCTGTTTGGGGTGAACTGTAATTGAGATATTTGCTGTCATTTTCTTTGTAATTTCATGAACTAATCATCATAGTCATTTTTCAACTGTGGCAGCAGTATTTGCCTTTAATGAACAATTATTTTGTATGTTCGTGTATTAATTGACGTTCCTCTTTTAAATCGTCAACCCCCCAGCACTTGATTATTTCTATGCTTAAATTCATGCATATCAACTTCCTCACCTTTCAGATTTTGGGCCATTTAATGTACGTGGCCTTTTATATTCCGACTTTTCATATTCGTACCCTTATAAATACGCTTGTGCTTTCAGCACTTATCATCCCCTTTCGTAGTTCTTCTCCTAGAATTATTTTGCTACCATCGTCCAGCATCTCGATTCTTTCTCCAGTTCCACTTTTCCGTAGAAATGAGTCAGTTGATCCATCCTATTTGTTGTCTACTTTGATTGCACCTGTCAGTATGGGAGATATAGGAAATGTTTCTTGGCCAGCAGCAAAATTTTTCCCATCCATCGATGGTGGGAGGGAATATTTTTGGGCCACTTTTGCTTGTTGAGAATACTTCTCAGCCCTTTTTTGCTCGTCATTGCAGCAACGCATTTAGGAAGGCGGCTGGTCCGAGTCCACAATTTTCATCATTGTTGCCAGAAATACCATAATTGTTCATCCCTAGTTGAAACTTGTAGGAGTTTTATACTTTTATTCATAGGATACTTCGAACTCTTGTATTCCATAGATGTAACCAACATTTATTTAATAAAAGTTTTGCTTGAACGTATTTCGTTCTTTATTTTATCTGGCTATCATCGCTCAATAAGTTTTTATTTGTTCGTCTTCCCATAAGGAAGGAACATATTTCTTCAAATATTTTCCATTGATGAACCTCACATGATTAGTACCATTTAAATTTTCTAAATTTTAGGCTCCATTAGGCAACACACTTTTCACCTTATATGGTCCTTCCCAATTTGGTGACTATTTACTGTACTTTGGGTCTTTACTATCCAAAGGGAGTATTATTTTTCAAACTAAATCGCCCAAATTGAAGGACTTGGCTATGACCTTTTTGTTGTAAAATTTAGCCATTTTTTGTTTACTGGGCTTGCAATCTATCCAGGACGTCCAACCTTAATTCGCCCAATTCCAATAAATTTTGGATAAGTAACTCTGCACGTTCGTTGTCGCCCAAATTGTTTTGTGAACATACTCTCATTGACTAGACGTTGATTTCCATGGGTAGCATTGCGTCTGTCCGTATGTTAGCTGAAAAGGGGTAACTTTAGTGTTTGTGCGTGCGACGTTCTATAAGCCCACAAAGCTTGATTCAAACACTCGTGCCAATCTCTGGCGTTTTCACTTATCATCTTTCTTACAATGTTTTAGAGAATCTTGTTAGAAGATTCAGCATGACCATTGGATTGAGCGTAATAAGGCGTGGAATTCACCAACTTGACCCCAAATTCATTCAAAAATTCCTTCACTTGATCCTCATTCAAGGAAGTCCTATGATCCACCATCAGGGTTTGTGGGATCCCAAACCTATAAATGATATGATCGCGAATGAACTCTATAACACTTTTCTGAGATATCTTTTTTAGAGGTATTGCCTCTACCCACTTGGTAAAGAAATCTGTCGCCACTATAATGAACGTATGTTGTTGGACGATGGTGGATAAATCTTTCATATTAAGTCCATTGCCCAACCTCTAAACGACCATGGTTTAATGATAGGTGCCATTTCTCTAGCTGGCGCTCTTTGGATTGGTCCATGTATTTGAAATGCCAGTACCTTTTTGCATATTGGACACACATTTCTCCCATCTTAGGCCAAAATTATCCATTCCTAATAATTAGCCACCTCATCCTTTGGCCAGCTTGGTGGGCTCTACAAATTCCTTCATGTGTTTCAGCCATAATTACTTTAGCTTCTTGTAAGCTTACACATTTCAACAACACCCCATCCGGGCATTTTTTAAGTAATTCGCCTTCGATCAATGTGTAATTCAACGATCGTAGCCTTATCTTTCTATTGTTCTTTTTACATGGTTCTTTCAAGAACTCTTTTATCTCTACCCTCCAATCCATTGCTTCTCCTTCTTGTATGCAATGAACTCCAATCTTATTTACCCTCCTTTGTATAACGGGCAATATTGTTCCATATTCACAAGTGGGTTCTATATGTAAAATTTTTAAGTAACATGAGGCCGTTTGGGCTAGTTCGTTTGCTATGTCATTGTATATTCTATTGACATATTGAAGTTCTACTTGGTCGAACTCCTCTAACAATTCTCGGGTGACTTCATACTGGCTTATGACGGATTCGCTTTGACATTTAAAATCGCCAGTGAGTTGGTAAATCACCAACTGGGAATCGCCCCTAATAATCACGTTTTTTACTTCCATTTCAATTAATAACTCTAGGCCGACAATCAATGCTTCATACTCGGCCTGATTATTGGTGCACGTTCTGTCCAATGTGAAGGCGAATTTATAACAAACTCCTAGAGGATTTATCAAGGCTATTCCTACCCTTGCACCTTTGGAAGTTTTTGATCCATCAAAATATATGATCCATTGTTTGAACTCGAATGAGTCTATTTCCAATTTAATTTCTTCAGGCATATCGAGGCACGGGTGATCGGCCAAGAAATTAGCCAATGCTTGATTTTTTACTACCTTCTGTGGTACATATTGTATTTCAAACTCGGATAATGCCAAAATCCAAAGGTCAATCCTTTGGTGTAAAACAGGGCGAGAAAACATGTACTTCACTAAATTTACTTTAGAAATTAGATACACTGTTACAGGCCGTAAATAATCCCTTAATTTAGTACATGTGAAATATAAAGTGAGACATAGTTTCTCGATGGCAAAATAATTACATTCACATTTTGTCAAACGTCTACTTAAATAATATATTGCCCTTTTTTCACCAAATTGGTCTTCTTGCGCGACCATTCCAGCTATCGATTCTTATTTAGCCGATATATACACCTTCATTGGCCGTCCTTGGATAGGTGACACCAACACTGACAGATTTGACAAATACGTCTTTAGGCTATCAAAGGCCTTTTGATGTTCTTCCTTCCAGACGAGTACGTCCTGATTTTTCAACTTTAGGAAAGGCGAAAAAGATTTTGTTCGCCCTGCACAATTAGAGATAAAACGCCTTAAGAAATTTACTTGACCTAGAAATCGTTGCAATTATTTTTTGTTGCTAGACGGTTTGGCCTCTAAAATGGCCTTTGCTTTATTCTTATCGAGTTCGATTCCTCTTTGGTGTACTAGAAAGCCAAGGAAATTACCAGCATTAACACCAAACACACACTTCAAATGATTTAATTTCAGCTTATATTGTCTCATTTGCTCAAATGAGCGTTTCAGTTGTTCAAAATGATCTTCCTCTTTAACAGATTTGACTACAATATCATCCACATACACCTCTACAAACTTGCCTATCATATTATGAAAGATCAAATTTATTGCCCTTTGATAAGTCGCCCCCGCAATTTTTAGGCCGAAAGGCATAACTACCCATTCATAACACTCTAAGGTAGTTTTGTGTATATCTTCTTCAGCTATATATATTTGATTATATCCTGAATACCCGTCCATAAAGGAATACATGACATGTCCGGCAGTGAAATCAACTAAAGAATCTACCGTGGGCATTGGATACTCATCTTTAGGTGTCGCTAAATTCAGATTTCTAAAGTCTATGCACACCCTTATTTTGCCATTCTTTTTTAACACTGACACAATATTAGATAACCATTTAACATATCTAGCTGTCCTGATGAGGCCTGCTCTTAATAATCGCTCAATCTCTTTCTTAATTTCAGGTAACACGTTAGGAGTAAAGCGTCTAGGAGGCTGTTTATGGGGCTTAAAATTTAATTTAGTTGGCAATCTATGTTCCACTAAATTTTTATCTAAACTAGACATATGTTCATACTCCCAAACAAAACAATCTTTATATTCTTTTAATAAAGCGATTAATGCTGTACTAACTTCTTGACTAAGCATCTGGTTGATAAAAGTTGGGCGATCTTCTCCCACGTCGCCAATGTTTACTTTGACCAAAGGGTCTTATACTTGAGCGTTCCCAGGCTTGTTATCATCATTACTTAATCATCCATGTCCCTTGTAGGCACTTCTTCTTTTAGGCAATCCACCTTATTGATTTCTTGATCAACACTTTGCTCTAATTTAAATACTGTCAATTTGTCTCCCAATGTTTTCAATGCGACTTCTTTTTTGATTTTCTCTTGACATTCTTTATTGAAAGCCATTAATCTGGGTTTGAAGGCCTGGATCTCGGCCACGTGCTCTTTTGGTTGCCAACTCATCAATATTCTTTGATCGTCCTTTTGCTAATCACTGGCTCTTCTAGGACCACTATATTTGGCCTCATTTGATTGAATATTTCAGTGAGTGCTTCTACCGAAAATGGTTTTTCACTCTGTGCGACGACTTGAGTTTCTTCTCCATCTTGGATTATCCTGACAGGTCCATAGTTTCCCTAGTACATGAATCTTTCCACTGAGCTAGCTTCTGAAACAAAAGGACTATGATCTGCATGTACCACTTCTGCATTACCTTGGTCATTCCAGAAAACTAAGCACTGGTAGAGTGATGATGGTATACAGCGACTTCCGTGGATCCAGTCTCGCCCTAATAGTATTTGTAACTAGTAGGACCATCAATGACAAAGAAGACTGTGGTTCTAGTAGTTGTTTCCACGGTTATATCTAGTGGCATTACTCCCTTGGCCCAAGTTGCTCCCCCATTAAAGCTTGTGAGAATGACTTGGGATCATGTCATCCTCTGTCTTCGCGAATTTCCTCATCATCCTTAATGGGATAGTGTTTATGGCTGCCCCATTATCAATAAGCACCTTTACCACAGGTATCCCATTGACCAAGGCCTTCACATAAAGTGGCCTTAAATGCTTAGTTAGTTTTATAGTTGGTTTTTTGAAGACGACCTTTTCTGCTGCATCAATTTCTACTTCCTGTTTGTCCCCTGTTGACTTATCCCCTTGTGATAAATCAACTTGCAATACCTCGGGCTGAATATTTGTTTGTGGGGCACTATCTTCATCCTCCAGTATTTCTCCAGTAGCTATCCAGCCTGTTGGAGGAGGCAGTATCCTTGGAGGAGATCTGTATTTCTCAGAATGAGGTACTATTTTCTTCCTCTTGGGTGTTCCATATAGTACGTAGAAATCGAAAGAATGCCCATATGATTCTTCTAACAAATCTACTTCACGAACCCATTCCCGATGCAATTGTTTCAGCAAAGTGTTACGCGACACTCCTCTCTTTCTCTTTTCTTCTTCTAAATCAATTTCTTCCTCAATATCAGTCATACCATCATCCTCTTCGCCTTATATTTCTTAAGACATCTGACCACCTTCAGATTCCAACACACACGCTTCTTCTTCATCTCCTCCTTCTTCCTCCTTATTCTTGAATTCATTGGCCAACAGATAATTATTAGTCATGACGGGAGGTAAGGTGCCGAACTGGATAGTAAGGGGTGGTTTTGTATCTTCTTCGTCTCTTTTGCTTCGATCAAATTTCGACTTCCCAGAAGAACTTTCTGGTATTTCTCCCATTGATTCCCCAGTGCCAGTCTCTTCGCTATCTTCGAGAGCATTTTGATTAACTATTTCCAGTACTCTTGGTGCTTTAGGACGTGGCATTTCTTGTTGTTGCCTCATCATTCGTCCATAATTCCGTTGAAATCGTCTTTGCTGAATCCTGGTCATTTCATTAAAAGGCACAACACGTCTTGCATTATACTGATATGAGTACCATACATTAGGCGGTGAGGCTGTGGTCTGAACGATCTCTCATGCCTTGCTAGCCTGAACAGCCTTTCCAGAGGTGGTCCTTTATAGAATGATGTGCCCTGCCTCCTATTTGGAACGAACTCAGGGTGATGGTGATTCTGCCGTTCTTCTGGTTTCCCAGTATTTGCTCTCATTTCTCCTTTACATCTGGCACACAAGACTTCTTCGTTCTTCATAGGTTCTTTTCCTCTGATACGTTCAAACACGCGGCATGTTTCTCAGGGTCTTCTTCATCGTCGATAACCAACTTGAATCTTGACAACTTATTTTTAAGACTGGTTGTCACCATATTCACTTCAAGTGGCTGTGGGAAAGGATTTTCATCCGCTGCCATTTTCTTTTTATCTTCGAACGTGATTCGTCCTGACTCAATAGCGTCCTGTAAAACATGACAGAAAACCAAGCAATAATTAGTCATATGTGACCATGCATTATGCAATTTACAATATTTTTTACCCTTAATTTGCTCTGAGCTTGGCAACTTATGTTTATCGCTCATCTTTATCTGCTTATCCTTATACAATTTATCGAATATAAGGTCAGCCTTAGTTACATCGAACGAGAACATTCTACTCCTTTTGTTTTCTCCTTTCATAGGCTCATCTCTGGCTAAATCTCTAGGTTTAGCCATTATGGGACAAGTATATGCATCCCCCTTGGCTAGTTCAGCCAAACATATTTCAGTTTGATCGTAAAATTCATCATTTATAGTATGAACGCCAAACTTTGGGTCTTTGTAATAAGTCCATTTACTAGAACTTTTTACTTGCTCTTCGTCTTTTATTAAACGTTCGTACCTAATTACGTTCGCACTAAGTTGGAAAAGGTCAGGGAACTCCCTATCCTGAAACTTTTTCTTTAAATCAAAACTTAAACAGTTTTGAGTGATTTTGACAAATTTTTTTTCAGGCAGGGGTACAAAACATTTACTCCTGACTGTTTTGAACCTTTGAAGGAACCCTTCTGCCTATTCATTTGGCATTTGACATACGTTCGCCAAATCGGCCAGTGTAACCTCAGATTCTGTTTTATAAAACTGAGCATGGAACAACTGTTCCATTTGTTGCCATGTTTGAATGGAATTTGCTGGCAAGTTAATAAACCACGAAAAGGCTAATCCTGTTATGAACTAGGGAATATTCTCATTCTATGGTAGTCGGTCAACTCACCACTCTGTAATGTGAATCGTCCTATATGCTCCAGAGTAAATACTTCTCCTAAACCAGTGAACAACGAGAATTCGGGCACTTTATATTCTCTAGGCCATGGATATGCTTGATCTACCCAATCAGGATATGGTTTAGTGTAAGTCGGCCTGATGACAGGGCGTACCCCAACAGCCATTTGATCTTGTAATATTTCTGCAATTTGATTCCTCAACAAAACATTTTGATCATATAGGACTCCTATGGGTTGGTTCACTTGAGGCGGCCTGATGTTTGGTCCTTGATTGGTAGGAAAGTGCCATTATTCAGACCATTATACCCATTATATTGAGTATTTACTCCCTCAGTAACACGGAGTAAATTATGTCCGTTATTCAGAACATTATCTCTTATGTTTAGATTACCCTCAGGTTGGTAGTCACATTATCACCATTCAAATTTGGCGCTCCATTAACCCCCTGATTTGAGGTGGAAGGGCCGAAAAATGTTTCTAGACCTGGACCTGGGTTCAAACCAGGGGAATTGTGTGGTGAAGTATGTCCCACAATCGTCCTGGTTTGGAAATGACTTCCTATGGGTATGGTTGGTTGACATACTTGGCCTACTAATTTGCTCATAAGATCATTCAAAACACTTAATTGTTTGGCCATGTTATCATAGTGAACATTTCCATTCTGGGTAAATTTTTCCATATTATGGACGTTTCGTAAATTTACCTGTTCGACGACATCTTGTGTGAGTTCTCCAAGCAATGCACGCATGGTTCGAGGACTCAACTCTGTCATTGCTTCATAACGACTGTGACTGCTCGGAGTCTGTCTTTCCGTCTGAAGAGAATGTTGCTGCTCCTCGTATCGCTCGATCACAGACTGGACCACTCCGTGACTTACTGGTGCTTTATCAGAACTTTTATGAGGCATAATATTTTCCTTTTGCATCTTCAAACACCAAGTGTCCCACTGGACTTGCTAAATTGTTTCGCGCGTTTACTCGCTAACAATTAAAAATGGATCAGACGATTGTGTAAGGGACAAATCTCTTGGAACAAAGTCTCAAAAAGGGGTGTTTATTGAATATGAAGATTACAGTTTGGACGCAAATAAGATGCCTCCAAGGGGTGTAAGCACACAAGTACAAGGGAATTGAAATAACTAAAGTTAATCTAAGAAAAAGTAAATTACATATTCTCTGTTTGAGAGTGAATTTTGTTGGGGCTATCTTCGTTGTCTTCTTCTTTCTTTTATACGGTTTCGGCAGTTTTTAACCGTTTAGAAACTGTTTGTAATTACCCATTTCTTTCATAATGGCCGACTGGCCAATAACTACCGTGTGTAACTCCTATCACCACGTCTTCTTCATAACTGCTTGTCACCAACTTTCTCAAATCGTGGGGCGTAATTGTGATGTGCTCAAACCGCCTTAAATTGCGACTTTGGATAACAGCAAGCTTTAGTCATCGCTGGGACTCTGGGCGACTCAACATTTTTGGGCGACAATTGGTCTTCTGCTCTGGGCGATTACAGGATACTTCATTCGCTCAACATCTGGGCGTTCTGCAGGCTTGGGCGACGACGTACCTTTGTTTTTGGGCTTTCATCATATTTAATGATATTCTTGGTCGGGCTTTTACCCTGATCTCTCTAAATGGGCTTCTTCTCTTGGGCCATTTCCTTTCTTGGGCCATTTGAATTGGGCTGCACATTTTGTGTGTCAAGAGGTAGACTCCAAGAGTTGGTCCTTAAAATTACTCTAAGGCCAAGTAGAGCATTGTCCCCTTCTAGGATGGTTAAAGAGTTACCAATAGCTCCTATTTTTGCCAAGTAATCTACTGCCATATTTCCATCCTTGTATATATGTGTTATCTTGGCACCGGTGGCTTCAATCAAAGCGTAAATATCCTCCCATAAATCCCACAAATACCATAAAGTGCATCTTCCATCTTATGCCCATTTTACCATCAGCGTAGAATCTGATTCTATCACCAAATCCACAAATCCCCGTTCCTTGCACATAGCTAATCCGTCACTGAGAGCACGGGACTCTGCCGTAGTGTTGGTTATCTTCTATTTGAAGTGAGTGTCACGATGGAAAACAAATTAAAAATATATTCACCAGTTACCTATGATCTTTATTCTTTCTGTAATTTTCGATCCCCGACTCAAGTTGGGAGAAGTAAAATATTGTTTATAGTTAATTAAAAATAATTTAAACTTCACGTTTGCAACAAAAATTTACTCCGTATGTGACAGAATAATAAAATTATATAACTCGTACTTCAGTTCCAACTATATTGATTTTAATTTTCCCAAATTCAAAATGTATGATAATTATATGCTTGGAGTAGTAACATGGGATGAGTCAGTGCCGAGTTCTTTAGTTTATTTAAGTGATGAAATGTATTCCTATAGGTACTTGGATTTTTATTTTCCAACTTATATGAAATTGAAAAGTCTTTTCACATTTACCAATCAAACAGATTCTAATTTCCACCTTCACCCACATTTTCTCATTTTATTGCTGAAATCATAATTTTAATCAAATTTCTCAATTAAAAAATTGTGAAATGACGAATATACCCTGTATTTAAAGAAAACAAAATTAAAAAATTAATTGCACAATACTCCCAAATTTTTTAAAAAGTACAAACAAGTCCCGAATAAATTATTAAAAAAAAATCACTTTCTTCATCCTTTCTCTTCCACTCCCCGCGGCCACTACACTCGATTTCAATTCTAAAGATACGGTTCCACATGCCACACTATCGCTCATGCTTCCAGTTCTAGAACACGAAAAGCTCGATTCATAGATGAGGATTCTAACAAAGGGTTTCTCAAGGCAATCGCCGTTGATTCCGGAGCAGGTAAAATCTGAAGTGCATTTGCTGAGAGAAAGCAAGATAGTTGAAATTGATACTACCCTATCTGAGGCTATAAAGAAAAGGGAAGTAGAATGGTTATAGGATGCACTGAAGAAATACTTAGAGGATGAGATTCTTCCAAGTTTAGGCGAAACCCTATTTCCGGCCTCTTCCTCAGTACCTTTGGCCGTCTCATCTTCCCATATTGTAAGCTTAAACTGTTTGAGAAACTATATATTTATTAATTTTAAATTACGGCCTCATTTTTCGAAAATTTTGCAGGTGGTATTGGAAAGTAATTCGGGGTGAGTACGTGTTGGGTTGGATCGGTTTTTACCTTAACCCAATCCCAACCCAACATGATCTGTTTGATCATAATTTAATACAATCCAACCCAATCAAGTATCGGTTGGATTGGGTTGGGTTGGTCGGGTTGTGACAACTTCTCAACAAAGACTAAAGTAGGCGGGTTGGGTTGGACGGATTTATGATTCATTCATGACTTATATAATATTGGGAAATTACAAAAAATCAGTTGTTTAAAGATTAGTTTTAAAAAATCAGGTCTACAATTTATTTATTCAAAAATCAGGTACTATATTAAAACCCTAATTCATAACCTAATTCTTTCATCCCTTCCCAACTCTCTCACTTTCTCGCCTCCTTCCCCTACCCCTACCCCTACCCCTCTCTCCCACCTTCCCCTACTCTTCTCCCTCGCCTCTCCATGCCGACAACGTTGCGATGATGCTGCTCAGTTCGAGGCAACGTTGCGACGCTGCCGCGAACTGCAGCAGCGTCGATGCTGCAGTGCGAACAGCAGCGTCGCGACGCCGTTTGCGCAGCAGAGTCGACGCTGCCGAGAACTGTAGCAAGGGGCAACGTCGCGTGAACGATGGCGTGGTGGTGTTTTGTGCACAGCAGCGGGGACGGTGTGGTGTTGATAGTCATCCGGCGGTGGTGATGGTGTTTTATGTGGTTGGATGCGACGGTGGTGGTTTTGAGGTGGTGGTGATTTTTTTTTTGTAGGAACTTAAAGCGGCGCGGTGGTTTTGTTGGACTGATGGTGGCTGAATTTTTTGTTGATGGTGGCGCAGAGGTGGTGGATCTGACGTTTGGGTGATTTTTGTTGAATCGACAGTGTATTTGATAGTAGCAGTGGTGGTTTGTAGTTGCAAATGATGATTTGTTGGTGGTGGTGATGTGGTGTCGATGGTGGTGGCAACAGTGACGGAGATGGTGGTGGATCTCTCGGATGTGAAGATGGTGGCGGCGGTGGCGGTGGTGTGTGACCACTTGACCAATTACTTGGTTATCTGTGACCAAGATTAAACTGTGAATTTAAAATTTGATAACATGTGACTTGACAAGTAATTTGTGACTACGAAATCTTGAAATCTGTGACCAATAGATAAATCGTGACCTGCAATTTAAAAATATGGTTTGTTAATATCTGTGACCAATTACTCAAAATGTGACCTAAAAATATAATAATATGTGACTCTTTAAAAATCTGTGACCTCGAAATAATTTTTGACGTATAAATTTTTGACCTCGAAATAATTTGAGATCAAGAAATTTGACGATATGTGACTAGTAAATAAATCTGTAACTTAAAATTATGAATATGTGACCATTAATCACAAAATATGACTTTATTATTTTTATTTAATAAATATTTTTAATTAATTAAATCCATACCTGATTTTTGAATTTTTAAACTATTTACCTCATTTTTGAATTGAGGTAAAGAATACACCTTAAATATGAATTTTTCCCTATAATATTTGGTCTCCTTAGTTGCAATGATAAAAAAAAATGAATTATTTTGGTACTTCATGTTAGGAAATGTTACATGGACATATTGATATTAAATTATATAAAATCAAGAAATGTTTTTGGCAATTAAAATATTTTTGTGTTGAATGTGTATTTGCTTATACTATTTTTCGTAAAATGTATTCTATCCAAATCTTATAATATTATTCTAAGAGTTTTCAAGCGATATCATAACACTCGTAAAATTCATAAATATAGTCGGGTTGGGTTCATCGGGTTTATTTGATTTTTATGAGTTAACCCATAATCCGACCCAACCCAACCCGCCAACACAATCAACCCACCTAATCCGTGTAAAAAACAAAAAAAATCAACCAAAACAGGTCGGGTTGGTTCGGTTTGGACGATTTTGACGTGTTTGGTCGGGTTTTGCCCACCCCTAGGTAAGGTATGTAAACAGGTTGGAATTTATGTGGAAAAATGGAAGGAGAAAGGAAATTGAGATACCTGAATACATGTATGAAGAGGAAGAAGAAATGGAGTACCGTCCACCCACCTTGAATTATCGGATGGAGAGTGATCACCCAAGATTACATGGAGCTCCGATTCTTGATCAATATTAGAAGAAAAATGTGCATATATATTTTGGGGGATTGTTCCATTTTTACCTTTGGCTTGAAGCCCTACATGAAAATGAGACGTAAAAAATTAATGTACAAGTGTATGGCCTGATATAGCCATAGAGGATTAGCATCGGCCAAATGAATGCCTGGAATTGATGCAAATTTCTAAAGGTAAAAATATCTTTAGAAGCTAGAAAAGAGATTAGGCTGACATAACTTTTCGTATTTATTTTTGGGATAATGCAAAAGCTGGAAATATAGGTGGTGGTGGTGGAAGGAGGAGGAAGAAGAAAGTGATTTTTTTTTTAATAATTTATTTGAGATTCTTTTGTACTTCACTATAAAATAAAAGAGGCTAAACAAATCTTACACGTGTCGTCATTTCACGTCGTCATAAAAAATCCCTTTTTTTAAAAAAAAATTCTCAAAAATTTCCACACCGCCGTCCTCCTACAAATTTTATACGTGTCGCCATTTCCCCTCGTCGTCAAAAATCCTCTTTTTAAAAAAAAAAATTCTCAAAAATTCCCACACCGCCGTCCTGCTTCTCTATTATCTCACGCAACCAACCACTCCTCCATTTTTCTCCATTTTCCCACGCAACCTCTCATTGGACTACCTCAGGTTTGGATTATATTTTCGGGTTTTGGGTTGTTGCGGTTTCGTTTTTTCTCCCTTCTCTCTACATGCTAATCTAATTTTTTCACCCAACCTCATTTTTGCAGGATTAGAAGTTTTCGACGTTTGAGAAATTGATTGCTCAAAATAGTGATTGAAATAAGGTATTTTATTGTCAATTGTTTTTCAGTAGTTTTCAATTTTTGCTGTGAAGGTATTTTCTATTACCATCAATCTATTGCCATTCTTAAACGTAATTTAACTACGTTTTTTTTTTTTGGATTTTTAGTTAATTTAATTGGTGATTGTTGAAATTTAATTTTACCGGCATGTTTGACTTGTTTACTTTGGATCTGATTTCTCAGCATGGAGTTTCACTTTTTTCTTATCTTTGCTTCATCTCTTTCGCAGTCAAAATCAAATTTGGTACTTCTTCTCTTAGTTTGATATGAAATTTAATTTTATGAGGAAATAATAATTCTTGAAACGAAGAAATTGAGTTCAATTTTGATCCATCTACTTGGGTTTGTTCCGTTTCTTTATTTACTCCGTAGTGCTGAATATTTTTTTGTGGTATTCGTTTTTTAAATAATAATTAATTGAGGATTTGGAGTGAAGACAAGAAATAAATAAAAATGTTGAATATTTATTCAATAGAAATTTTGGTTGATTATTTTATGTGAATTTTTGGGTGTTTTCATAAGATCAGGACATTAGGCCTTGTATGGGAGTGATTAAAATCAGATTAAAATTGAAAATATAGCCGTTATTGTTGACTTTTATTAGACGAGTGAGATCCAATAACGGTCATATTTTCAATTTTAATTGGCTTTTAATTCCTCCCGAACAGGGCCTAGATTTTTATCAAGTTAGAACTTTCTTATGTTATACTATGAAGTTATGAAATGCTTAGTTAAGTTTTTTTTTTTTTGGATAGTTTGGATTATTAGATTTGCATTGCCGAGAACCAAGTTAATGTTTTGTTTTAGCAACTTTCACTCATCTCAACTGGCTGCGCACGGGGCACTAGCGTGCGTGCCTCCGTACTGGTGCCCCATGCGCGCCAGCGTGCTTCCGTCCGCGTGTAATACTTCAATTTCTCTATGAAGAGAAATTCAACGAGGCAGTTCACAAGTAAGATTTCAATTTTCCAATTTTCTTTTCCGGTTTAATTCAAAATTTATGGCTGTTGACAAATTGAGGAAAAAGAATTTAAAAAAGATGATACTTCACTCTTTTTCACAGAAATTTTTACATATTCGCGCTTCGAACTGGTCGACGGTTTAGAGCAAGAAGAATGTTACTAGGTTTTTCCCTTTTCAAAGTCTTGGATGAAGGCAAGCTATTCAAAGTTGAGGTATTTTTAGTATGTAAGGAAAAGTTTTTGATCCTGTTGTTCATCGATTCTTTTTTATTTCTGATAAATTTTTGCATCAAATCAAATAATTAGTAACTTTACACAAATTTTATATAGAATATATTGATAGATAGATGTAATTGAAAAGGCTTTGTATATTGATTGAAATATTGAATGATTCATGATGTGTTTATGGTCAAAATTTATTAATTATTGAGGCTTTGATCGTTCATACAAGAATTTATAGGTGGTACTGTCTGCAAATCAGGAGCTGTAACCGGGTAATATTTGAGTGAGCTCCTGTGAGAGTTAAATTTGTGTTTCAATAGTTTTGAAGAATGGCTGGGGGGGAATGGCATTGTGAGAAAAGGGATTATCTAAAGAACGAATCTTTTACGAAAGACAACGGTAATGTGCCAGAAACTGGGTGTTTTTTTCCAAACAATAATCGGGTATTAATTATCATTTTGTTTTGGGCTTAAGCCACTTCCAGTGTAGCCAAACTCATCGGCAAATCGGAAGTCGTAATATATTCATCATGTTTCTATTTCTTTACCTTCTTTTATGTTTAATCATAATATATAATAATAATCTCAGTTTTGGATTCCTATGCTCAATTGACTACATTTCGTATACGTTTGTTTATGAGTTTTCTATTCCCTTGTTATATTATCGATTTTTGGGGGCTTAAAATTGTGTTGGAAACCTTTGTTTGTGTAATTATGCTTAAAATCTTGGTGGTTTCTATGGTTCTTTAATTTTGCTATTGTTGGCATATTGTGGTTAGTTTATGGAAAAAGCTGGTTGAATTTGGTGCTGGGGGTGTAAAAAATTAACCACGAGATTAAAAAGGAGATTATGGAATAGTGGCATATTGAGATTAGTTTATGGTTTAATGTTAATTTAGTTTCTTTTAATTTATTTCTTTCTCAATTCAATTTTATTTTTTTTTATTTCAAAGATTTGGATGTAATTAGCGGGTGTTAATTGATTGTACTATTTATTAACTTAGTTGATTAAGGGGAAAACAAATCTAATGAGGAATTTTTTCCTTAGAGTTGAAGGAAGTTACTTCATATTTTTTAAGGGTAAATAAATGTCACGTGGTTAGTTATTCAATTGGTGTTTGTTATATGGATTAAATTGGATACAATTTATGTTTCTGACATCGATGATCAGGTAAAGAGAGTATATGGTGTGAAGTCTGTGTTATTTTAAAGTATGGAGGCATGGTGCCTCCGTCCAAGTGGATGGAGGCACCATGCCCAGGTACGGTGCCTCCACCCACTTGGATGGAGGCATGTGTAGATGGAGGCATCATGCCTCCATCCAAGTAATGGAGGCATGGTTTGCCTCCATCCCCTTGGATAAGAGGATGGAGGCACGACGATGTCTCCGGAGGTGTCCCTGTCCGCGCAGGCAATTTTTTTTTTACTAATAACATGTTTTTCTTTTGTCTTGATGTAGGTTCCTTTCGTGACTACCTTATTATTTAGTTTTTGAAACTTGGATGGAGGCATGGCGATATCTCCATCCTAGATGTGAGGTGCCCCCTCGCGCGCGTTTTTTTTTTTTTTACTAATAACATTTTTTCCTTTTGTCTTGATGTACGTTTCCTTCTTGTCTTGTCTAAATCATAAATCATAAAAAGTTCCATGACCAAAAAAAAAAAAAAAATGTAATTGATCAACATGTACAAAAACTTGCCACAATAGAAGAAACCAAGGTAATCAACAATGATTTTTTTTTCAAGTACTTCATTTGCTTCATTGTTTTTTAGGTGGTTGGAGGGATTGATAGCCAAAGTGGAATTTTAAACTATTCAAGTTATTGTCAAATATAGATGCATTTGAGTTTCTCAAATTGCTCATATATTAATTTATGATCTGGGTGTTGTCTGAATACATTTACTTATTTTTGTTTTTTAGGTTGTCTAAAATTTCGTTGCATGTGGAAATTGGGAGGAGGACTACAATACTTGGGATTGGATGGAAAGAAAAGTTCATTTTCATTTGATGTAAGTAAAAGTTCATTAATCAACGCACGTTCACCTTAATAATCAACTAAAACTTTTATATATATATATATATAAAAATTATTGTTGTTTCTTCTTCTACAGGTAACAAAGAGAGCAACATACTGTGAGTTGACTACTGTTGAGGAAGCTAATTTCCTTGAAGCCCGGATATTGACGTACATTCTCTTGCTAATGCTGTATGTAAGGATAAATATTTTTTTTTCTTTTTTAGCGAGGGTTTGTAGGAAATCTTTTATATACAATAGTACTTCTTATTTTATGTTTAAAGACTAAACTAATGAACAACTATGAAATATATAATTTATAGTTAAATAAATACTTTGGTTTATAGTTATATGTCATAAGGCTTTCCAGTTAACTGAATTAACTGGAAAGGCAATGTTAGCATGGGTGCATATGAATGCACTTGTAAGTGGTGATCTGGTGATTTTGATATGCACTTATGCTAACATTGCCTTTATCAGTTGCACCAAATTCCAACTCGTCAATACAATTTCTCCTGTTCACGTTCACCACTACATTTTTTTTCCTTTGCTACCTTAAAGCCCACAGAACATGTCATGTCCCACCATTCCACCACCTTAGCCACATGCCTCCTTGCCACCTTAGCCACATGCCTCCCTGCCTCAAATCATCAAGCAAAAAAGTAGTGGTCTTAAAATCCAACCTCCCATACTATAGAAATCTTCTTTTAAATAACTTTCTTTCTTTCTCTTCACCAGCTAAAAGCCTGCAGACCGCATCACATGCTCGATCCTGACAAATTTTTTTTTACCTGCTAAATATCTTTCATGTTTATAAATGAATTTCTCTAAAACTTACATATATTTATTTTCAACATTAAACAACTAACATGCAACGCACGTAAACCACACTAATTTTTAAAAAAATTGGGAGTATAGTGCAATTGATTTTTTGCTTCTCTTTTATTTTATTTAAATACAAAGGTATATTTGTCATTTCAAAAAAAAAATTATAGAGAAAATTGATAAAGGGTACTTAGCACATAACGTCTCCACCTTTTATTATTATTATTGTCCCCACAAAAATTAATTGCAACTATAGTCCCAAATTTTTTTTAAAAGTGTAAACGAGTCCTAAATAAATCATTTAAAAATTAGAATTAATTTTTTTAAAAAAGTGCAAATGAGTCCCAAATAAACTATTAAAAAAATAAATATTTTTAAAAAATTATTTTTCTTCAATTTTTTTAAACATGATGGTATATTTATCATTTCATAACTATTTATTGACAAATTGGATAAAAATGGATAGAAATGATGGTTTGCGCAATCAAATATGAAATTAAGGGTGAAATGTTAAAAAATAAATGAAAGGTATGTACGTTTCCCTCTAATCATAGTGAAAGGTATGTATATTATGTACTAGTTACCCTTTTAATAATTTATTTGAGACTCATTTGTTCTTTTTTTAAAAAAATTGGGATCATGATTGCAATTAGTTTTTTTCCTTTTATTTTTGTTCTATTTAAAGAGAAATGGTTATTCGTCATTTTCAAATTTTAATTGAGAAAATGGATGAAATGACCTTTTGTGCAATGAAATGTGAAAATAATGGTGAAAATGCCAAAAAATGAAAGGTAAGAACGTTTTCTACAATAATAGTGAAAGATGGAGATGCTACATGCTAATTACTCATTGATAAAAATGATGATTTTGATAATAAAAAGTGTAAATAGGGATAAAAATGCAAAAAAAGAAAAAAAAAAAAAAAGATTGGTGCAGACGATTTATACAATGAACTTCAAATATATGAACGTTTTGAGTTAATAACTATTTTCTTTTTATAGATTTAAAATGTTTTCACTATCATTTCAAACTAGATAAAAACTTTGTTAATTGAACGAACTAATTCAGATCAAGGATAATTATTGTACTAGATGGCTTCCACAGAGTGCTCTTTTTAAAAAGGAACAAGCTAGGGTTCGAAGTTATATTACCAAATTTATAAAATTTTATTAGAATGTCCTCGAGCCACATTTTCTAAATGAATCAAAGCCAATTCGAATTGATATTGTAAAAGATCTGATAAAGAACGAATACGTTTATTTTCGAAGGATTCATATCACACTCAAGTGGACGATGTGAATCACGTGATTATGGCTGATTTTAAATTTCAACAAACGTACCCACTTACTCTAATTTAGGACCGTGGAACACGAAAAAAAACCACACCACACATCCTGAATTTTCTTTTATACTTGATTTATTATTGTTTCAATATTTTTAAATTGGGGACAATCAATTAAAACTCACCTTATTTTCGCTCCTATTGAGTTTTTTTTAATACCTTCTTAACTTATTTTTCTAAGCCTCTGCTTGGTGTAGCTAAAATTATATTTTAATAGATTTTGATAAAAGTTGATAAAATGTATAGTTGAAAATTGACCCACACCAAATAGGGGCTAAATTCATTCACCCGAAAATTGATCCTAAATTTGGGATGAAAATTCAGAGTTGACCATAAGAAAAGAATTTTAGAGGTAAAACAAGAAAAAAGAAGGCGGCCAAAGAAAATGGGGACTATAATTTCTTTCTTCTTTGCATGGCTGCAGTTTCAACGCATGGTTCCGTGACGACTTGGCCCAAATTAGTGACCAATTATATCCCAAATTAATTAGGAGTGGAAAAAATAGAATGGAATAGCAAGAGAAATATTTAACAAAACACGTGTCAGATCAAAGACTCAAGTTCTATCTAGAAGTATCTTATGAGATACAATATGTGCGCGCTTGGAATTTCAAGAAGATAAAATATATGAGTGAAGGGCATCTAATTTATCTTCGATAGACAGAGGGGGTCAACATCCTGATCTTCTTCGACTTCCTCTTCATTTAGGTCTTGTGACGGTGCAATTGCTATGAAATCTTCATCCAATCACTTTCATGGATAATCTTTTGCTCCTATGAATTTAAGGTTGCATTATAATCCAAATTAGCATGATGAAAATTATTTACTGCCTAGAAATATATAGTGACGCCAACAGTTTGAATTTAAAAAGATCAAACTATACTACTAAAGAATGAAACTTACGGACTACGGCAGAAACATCCCATCGGCATTGGACAGCTTGCACTATAATTAGCCTCTCTTTGAGCTAAAGAATGAAACTTACGGACTACGGCAGAAACATCCCATCAGCATTGGACAGCTTGCACCAGTGCTGGTCCTGTGATTGGTGGGACCTGAGGCGGACTTCGAAAATTGGGCCCCCGGCAGGGACGTAGCCAGAAATAGTTCGGGGGGCGGAGCCCCCGAAATTTTTTTTTAACTAAGAGACAACGGAGATCAACGGCGGCCCCCTAGCTCCGTCTCTGGCCCCCGGAGATCAACGTAAAAGCAAAATCCAACCGTGCATTATGCAACGTATTGCAAACTTAACACTGACGCGTAGAACAACAAACAAATATCACAATCATCTCACAATTAAAGTATTCAATATAGTGACTACGTGTGCAATTGATCCTACATGCTACAATGAACATTCATACAAGCCGACCAGGCCACAATTATATAAGCCGACAAGGTTTCAAACAATTTCAATATCAAGTTAGAGCAAGCCATTGCTTACTTGAGAAGTAGAAAATTCACGAAAATTGTGGAATCACGCCTATTCCAGCATCCAGCGTTGCATCTCAGTTCTCACAAGCTTGAAATTGAATCATGTTCAAATCATGAAGAACGATAAAGCTTTTACAAAACAAAATAAGTCTGTTCAAAAGTGTTCAACTAAATTAGCATATGACCTTGTTGCCCTCACATTTTCACATCCTTAATCTTTAACTAAATCCAATAATTCGAAGCTAAACCTTTAATAAAATGTAAACTTAAAGATGAATAATGAAAGAGACTAGTTAATTAGGTGTGTAAAATCGAGGAAGAAGAAGTCAAACCAAGATCCTATCTGAACAGATCAAAACAACTCTGATCTCATCGCTTGACTCCTAGTACCGATCTTGTTCCACCATAGGAAACAGGACCCACTCAATTTCCAGTAAGCAGATAAAACCCCCAAAAGTTCAAATTATCCCCCTACTCAGATAACTACAACAAATCCTTGCAATTTATCCATAAAAATTAGTTCCTTTTTTTGCTTTGACCTATAAGAAGTTCAAAGATGTGCTCAGGCGTTTAAGTTTCATCAGAAGGATTTCAAAAATTAGTTCCTTTTTTCACTTATTAAGCTCTGATTTTGCTCACTCAAGTACTAATAGATTTCGTATATTTGGATTTTAGCTCATATATTTGGATTTCACTCTTCAATCAGCCCAATGCAATTCGGAACTCGCCCAAAACATATTATCAAATTGATAAACATATCTATAAGAAAAATGATAGAAGTGTTTAAATGGTATAAAAAAATGGTAGAACGCTGCCCACCGCCCACAGCCCACTTACCAGTTACCAGCAGAACTCCAGAACCAGAAGACGCCAGTCGCAGACCTAGACTACCGCAGGTAGCAGGAAGCAGTCGCGGGCGATTGGGAAAGGATTAAAGGAATCGCAGTCGCCGGAACTCGAAAGGGAAAGGATTAAAGGAAGGAAGAAGAAGAGTGGGTGACTGCACTGGAAAATACCACTCCGGCGTTGGCGTGAAGAACGGTTGGATTGGATTTGGTGGATTCTTGGAGAGTTTGAGTGTTGCGAGCGGGAAGGAGACGGGAGTGCTGTGAGCCTGTGATGGTTTTGTTACTATTGTAGTTTAGGTTACTGAAAAAAAACCAATGGGCCAAAATTTTTAGGGCCTCAGTGTTGGGCCTAATATATAAAAAAAAAAAGAAGTGGGCCAAAAAATTAGGCCCCCTTTAATTTTGGGCCTGAGGCGGTGGCCTCACTTGCCTCGCCTCAGGGCCGGCCCTGGCTTGCACCATACTAAAAATAAGATTTTCATCGACGAATAATTACTAACAAATTGTATCCATTAATAAGAAACGAATTATTCTTTGTTAAAAATATTAGGGTGCGTTTGATTGCAATGGTGGAAAATGGGTGGAAAGAAAATGTTTTACAGGGAAAAGATTTTTTTAGAAAATATTTTGCAGGGAAAATGATTTCAAGTGTGTTTGATTGGCATAATTTTCCACCCGGAAAATTTTTAAATTTTCTATTCGTTTGGCTTTGTTTTACATGAAAATTGTCCATTAAAGTAATATTTTTTTCCCCAATTGGTTATAAAATTTGTTTCCATTGCCAAAAAGTAAAAAAAAAAAGGAAAAAAATTGTTTCCTAAAAAATCATTTTTTTTATCAAAGTTTAGTGTTCGTTTGACTTTGTTTTACATGAAAATTGTCCATTAAAGTGAAAAAAAAATTTACAATTGATTATGACATTTGTTTCCATGGCAAAAAAAAAAAAAAAAAAAACCGAGCAACTGGTTGGAAAATATTTTCCCACCTAAAAAAGTGGGAAAATATTTTCAATGAAAAGTGGGAAAAAGCTGACGTGGCGGAGGAAGTGGAAAAATATTTTTCGTGGAAAATTTAAGCTATCAAACAGCGCAAAAAGTGGAAAACGGAAAAATTTTTCCTAGTTCCATGGAAAATCTTGTCAATGAAACAGGGCCTTAGACTTTGAATAAAGCTATGTGTACACAACACCCCCCTCACATGGAGGGGGGCCCACACATAATAAAATAATCGTGGGCCCCCCTCCATGTGAGGGGGGTGTAAAACATTGTGTAAAAAATTGTGTGTACACATAGCACCACTCTTAGACTTTTAACTACAAAATGGCTAACGAAATTTTCGTTGCTAAAAGTCACAGTTCTTCATCAATGGATATTTCGTGACTATTATTGTTGTTTAATATGCGTAACATTTACCAACAGCATTTTTTTAAAGTTATATAATTTAATTTTTTTCTAAAAAGCATGTCAACATTTCACCCACATATTTTCATTGGGTGAAGAGTAGTTCATGTTAATGATGGAATTGTCGTTGCTAATATTAATCAATTTTAATAATAAAGAATTCAAACATTCTCCTACGGAATATCCGTAGGTGAAGAGTAATTATTTTTTTTCAAAAAAACAAAAAAATCGTTCTCTTCACTAATGGAAATTTCGTAGGTGAAAATTAATTTATATTACCTATGGAAAAATCCATTGATGATATTAATCAATTTTAATAATTAAAAAAACCAATAAGCAGTTGAAGATTAATAAAATATAACTGTTGGCAATGGTTAAGATTTTTACCAATGAAACTTTCGTTAGTAAAATGTTCATACTTTACCAATGAAAAATTCGTTGGTAAAATGCTTACTCTTTACCTATGATTCGTTGGTAACTATTAACGACCCTCAAATTAACAACGAATTTGTGATTGCTAATATTTCGTTAGTAAAAAGTAAAGCAACATATATCATGCTTTTATGAATAAAAAATCTGTGCTTGAAGCCAATTTTTTTTTTTTTTTTGTATTGACCACTGTCATAGATATACAATTTTTGACAATTGAACGTTGAATTGTAAAAAATTATAGATTTGACCACTAACATGGCATTGCCACTTCAGCTGTGAGCTTGTTACATCCTATGTATCATGGGTAGGAGATCATTTTTATTATTTCAAAACTCTGTAATTTTCATACCCATTTTTAACCACACATTTACACAATAAAATATTTTGTACGTAAATTAAAAAGAAATTCCTTATTTTTTAACCACACATTCTCTAAAAAAATCATTATTCAAAACTCTACCTTCTCAAAATAATGACCATCAAACATGGACGTAATGGTAGAATCATGGACCAGTTTTTTTATCCACTTGCATAGATTGATGAAAGGCATCACAAGCCTATATGTATGGCTACAATTTTGTGAATATTATAATCAACATTTTAATGTTGGACACGAGGATGGGTTTCAGCCTTTCATAAGTGGAGACAGAATAAAGCTTCCACAATAAAGACCTTTTTACAAAAAATATTGATTGCATAAATCACCAAATATCATAAATGGCCCTGTCTACAGTATGAGAAATTAAGCCCTTGTTTGTTTCTGATTAAAATCTGATTTTAATCTCAAATCAAAGTCAACAATTAATTTTAACAACACATTTTATGGGGTCCACAACTTTTCAACCATACTTTTCATCAATTTTATCAAAATCTACTAAAAATTTGATTTTAATCAATAACAAACCGTGGCTAAATGTTAACGAGCACTATGGTCATTTTAAAATCTCGCCCAGACATGCGCTGAATTTGTGACCTCTTGATTGCATATTCCACAAGGCAAAAACCAGTAAAATACTTGTACAAATATTCAAAAATTCTCTATACAGACAGATTGGTCAATATATGCCCTTAATTAGTTTAATAAATGAGGCAGACATCAACCATTTGTGTCAGAAGCTTTGTAATTTCACCAAAACATGAAATATACCGTTTTCTTGCCATCTTTAGATCTTTGTATATTCTGTTTTATCCTTTTATCGAGAAAATCTTCAGCTGCTGATTATCGGTACGAAGCATGCCCTGCCAGGGATTGTGGCAATGGCCCAAACATAACCTTCCCATTTTACATTGAAGGTTTGCAAGAATCCTACTGTGGTTACCCTGGATTGCATCTCAAGTGCAGCAAACATGGATATCCAACGATTAGTTTACCAGAAAATGACTATATAGTCGAAAGCATTTCCTATCCTAATCGTTCTTTTCGTGTTTATAATGCTGCTGTTTCGAGTACTTCAAACCTTAGATGCCTTCCACAAATCATAAACACGACATTTCCTACCAGGGCGTTTCGTTATGTTAATGCATCAATGCTTTATTTATTGTCCAATTGCACAGAACCGTTGTCTAATGATCTTTTGCAATACAAGGTTGTCTGTCAGGGTGACAAAAGAGATAATTTGGTTTTAGCACTATGGGATGAGGATGAAGATTTGCAGAAGGGATTGGAAAATTGCGAAAAACATGTGGTGGCGCCGGTGGAAGTGCATGGAGATGAAGAGAGGATTGGAATGGGAGAGTATGAGGAGATTTTGAGGAGAGGGTTTGCACTGAATTGGTCAGTCGAGGGTGACTGCAGTAGATGTGAGAGAGATGGCGGCCGATGTGGCTTTAACACCACTACTTTCAGGTTCCGTTGCTTCTGCCGTGACGGACCCAGTTGGAGTTGCAGACCACGTACAGATTCAGGTATGTTATTTTCTTTTTTGTTGCACAGTGTTTTCTTTTTCTTTTTTTTACATACATACCTATAAACTTTTGATAACATCTATTATTATTTTTATTTATAAGTCATACATATATATATTACTAAGGAATAAAATTCCACATCGAATAAAGATGAAAATATACTTCTTTTAATAAGGTTGACTTTTTAAGATGCTCTAATGTGTAATTCAATCCGATTAAGACTCAAAAAATGAGCACACGAATTTTAAGGTTGATCTGTTCAAACGAACTATCTTACGGTGCATGTTAAAGAATAAAATCTAACATCGAATAAAGATGAAAATATATACCAATTGTTTGATTCATATAAAAATCAAATTCTTAGCAGATTTTGATAAAAGTTGATAAAATATATGATCGAAAAGTTATGATTCCCATAAAATATGTGATTTTTATTCACTTTTTAAGCTGGATCGAATATATATAATATACCGTACATAGAGTAGTGAGTAACATCAAGTTAGAATGTCAAAAGGCGTTATATCTTTATTTTGACTTACATTTTGATTAGGAGTAACATTTATGTAGGAAAAAGAAAGCAACGACCAAATCAAATATTTGTTGCCAAGGGTCCAGACTTAGCCACCAAAGGTGACTCCTTAGAATCAAATTGCAATACCCCTCCTTTGTCGAATCAAATTGCCCAAGACCGCAACCAGTTTTTAATTTATAAAATTTCATATTAGTTCCCTTTCATGAAATTATTTGATTCAGTTTTCAAATATTTATTATCGAATTTTTGGAATTTGTAACTGAATGTCAAATGGGTTGCTTTCATTTGTTGAATCCAGTGGATAAATCCATTTGGTAGACATTAAAATCAAATTTTTAGTTGATTTTGATGAAATGTGTGATTGAAAAGTTGCGGGTCTCATAAAATGTGTGGTTAAAATTAATTGTTGATTTTGATTTGAAATTATATTCAAACCAAACAAAGGCCAAGTGATCAATTATAATCAGAATCTTAAAGCATTTGACAGAAAACCTTGACTCCTGATAAAAATGAATATTTTGATGGAGAAAAATCTTTACACGCAGGGGAGAGTATACTGAGAAAGTGCGTTCCCATTGGGGCTCGTCCTAAAACTTTGGATGTCTTGTACGACATTTTAAAATTGTGTTCATTTCATGAAGTTAAAAAATATATATTTCAATAACATTATATTATCGTAAAATTATGATATTATTATTTATTTTTTTAAATGTCATGAATAAGAAAAATACAAATGAAGTTCAAAAGCATCTCTCAAACTTTATCAAAATTCATGTCATCAACAAAGAACCATCCAAACCCCTAAACTTTTCGTACAATTCCACATGAGAAAACCTTGAAATTAGAAACATCAAATACCGCGTGTGAACTTTAAAATGCACAAATTATGTAAAAATAAATTTTCTCGCATTTCTAGGAGCAAACTAGCTAATTAAACTTTCGTTTCTAACAAATCTTTTTCAATAGATATTAAAGTGATGTTATTCAATCGTTCTTATAACATGGTTGATTGTAAATAAGATTTTAATAATTCCAATTCTGAAAAATTTCTTTCAGCAGACGCAACAAAAACATTAATTTTCAGTAATACTCTACAAACAATAAATGTATTCGAAAAACGATCCAATCTTTTCAAATAAGTCAATATATCAAAAGTTGTCTTTGTTTCTTTTGGTATTTCAAATAAGTTAATATATAAAAAACTGTCTTTGTTTCTTTTGGTAAAAGATTTCGCAAAATTTTTAACTCTTGAAGCAAATCTTTGCCATAAAATCGCAAAAAATTACATGTCTTAGAACAGTGTCAAAATGATCGCAATATACTTTCAAATCAGCATCATCCAATACATTTAACTTGTCAAAAATAAATAGAAATCCAAATTTCTTTCATATGAGTTGAATTGATCGAACCTTTGCTGAAGTGATCAAATTGCTTGATCTGCTATATAAAGGAAATATTTGATTATGAAGGAATTTTCAAGTGATTGTGCATTTTCTACAGTGACATTTTCATCAATATGTTTCTTTCTATGAATAATACTTTGTCCTCTTTTTACTTTTCATTGACATTATTTTAAGCATGATATTATTTAAGAAAATTATGATTACTAGTCAATTACATTATTCTTAGCTTTATGATCTTATGCAATTGCATATCGTACCAGGTCAAATGAATAAAATTAATAAAGAAATAATTCATAAATGAAAATAGTTAAGCACAACACATTGAAATTAGCTATGAAGGAGCTTAAACCATCTAAATTCTTTCCCTTGCTTGAATAAAAATGTACTGGTATGATATGTAATTAGAAATAGAAATACAACAATGTTAAATAATAATCATCATTTGTCTATCTTTTAACTCATTTTTTATAAATATTGTGCCCTTTAATTAAAATAATGATTAAAATTTTAAATTTTAAAATTAATAAATATTTTAAATAAATAATTATACATATATACACACAAATAACAAAAAACATTTTGGTGCCCCTACAAACTCGCATGCCCACAAGGCCGCTTCTGGTTCCCATCTTGTTAGGTTTTCTTAATCTTAAATGTATTTTACTTCATCTACAGGAAGGAGTAAATCGAAACTGATTTTGATTTCAGGTAACTCTTTCAAATTTCAGTACCATTCGTTTAGATTTTTTTACTTATTAAACATAGAATTTTTTTTCATCACAGGTGTTTCAGCTGCAATTGTACTCCTCTTCTCTGTAATCTTGCTCGCTTTCAAAAAGAGGAAGTACATGCTGAATTTGAAGGGAAAAATGAAAAACTATAAGGACATTGAACTCTTCCTGATGAACAATGAAAATCTTGAACTAAGAAGATACAACTACTCTGATCTTAAGAAAATGACTAGCTCATTCAGAGACAACTTAGGGGAAGGGGGCTTTGCTAGTGTGTATAGAGGGAAGTTACCCGATGGCCGTCCTATAGCAGTAAAGATTTTGAAAGAATCGAGAGGCAATGGAGAAGAATTTATCAATGAGGTTGCAAGCATCAGTAGAACTTCCCACATTAACATTGTCACTCTCCTAGGATTTTGCTTTGAGGGTTCCAAAAGAGCTCTCATTTACGAGTTCATGCCTAATGGATCTCTTGAGAAGTACATATGCCATAATAGCTCCATAACAGAACGTCAGTTAGGGTGGGAAAAATTGTTTCAAATTGCAGTTGGCATAGCTCGGGGAATAGAATACTTGCACCAAGGATGTAATACAAAGATTTTGCACTTCGACATAAAGCCTCATAACATTCTCCTGGATAAAGACTTCAACCCTAAAATATCGGATTTTGGCCTAGCGAGACTTTGCCCCAATAGGTCAAGTATAGTGTCAATGTCAAGGGCCAGAGGGACAATAGGGTATATAGCTGCAGAAGTATTTTGTAGAAACTTTGGAGACGTTTCTCACAAGTCAGATGTCTATAGCTATGGTATGATGACTTTGGAAATGGCTGGAGAGACAAAAAATATTCATTTCAGAGTTGACCATTCAAGTGAAAATTATTTTCCTAATTGGATATATAAGAACCTTGAACAGAATGCTGAACTTGATCTGAACATCATTGTGAATGCAAATGAACATTTGAGGATAAGGAAAATGTTAATAGTTGGCTTATGGTGCACACAAACTGATCCTACAACTAGACCATCAATGAGCAGGGTTATAGAAATGTTAGAAGGGAACATAGAATCTCTGCAAATCCCACCCAAACCCTACTTGTTTTTACAGCCAAGAGCATCAGCACATCCTTCAACTTCTGAGTGATCACTCGCTTTCTGATGTTCATGAAGTTAAGCTATGACCCCATTAAAACTTCCTGGGATTCCGTGGTGATTGGAGGCTCCTAGAGACCAGGCACATAAGCAGCTATCTCTATTATTTGTGCTCTAACAATCTGTAAGTTTTTAATGTTAGAATGTTACTATATGTTCACTTGTAAATTAAAAACAAGAAACTTATATTAAGAATTTATCCAAACTCAATAATCAAATCTTGATCCTGATCTGAATCACAAACTCCCAACTTTCTTAAATCACGAAAGGTTTTGATTTCAAGAACTTGGTGCTTTAAACCGTTAAATCTTTTATGATATTCTTCAAGTCTTTTATTGTATTCTTCGAAGTTAAAATTTTATCAACATGTAGGCACCTTCTTTAATTAAACTAAAAAACAAATTTTAGAATCAACGAGCCAAGAAAAGATAAAAACAAGATACAATGTTTTTTTTAAGTTTTCCTCTTTTTTCTTATGTACTAGTCTTTGCCCGTAAAATGCACGGGCTTGGTTATATTGAAAGTAATGTTCGTGCGTTAAATGTGATTTTCGTGTTAAATGTGATTTTCGTGAAGTACATTTTGAAAAAGAAGAAGGAAAAAAAAAAAAAAGGAGTAATTCTAGCATTAAAAACCCTCACAATGAACTAAGAAAGATAAAGATATCAAGCAAAACTTCGTCTCCTATCCCCCACATCACATGAGAACAGCTGGACCTCTTACCAAACTAAATTAGTTTTACACATGGCTGGAAATCAAACTTTGTCAACAGCATTTTCAAAACTTTCTCCCTGATCCAGGATTGGCTCTTAGAGAAAACTGATGCAAATTGTTGAAAAGAAATGTCCAAGTATAGAAGTCATTGGAGACCATGTTTCTGAATTCCTGCATTTTGAAAGAACTTACAAAACAACCCCTAAATTTGCATTTACTTCAAAAACCAAAGCATTGCTAACAACAAATAGAAACTAACCAAAAATGTTGCTGACTGCCAAGACAGAGAGGAATACTCCACCCATATTTGCAGTAACCGGAGCCATCTATGATAAAAATAAATTGGAAACGAATTGGTCAAATACGGTAGGTTAAATCTCAAATGGATTAAAGGGTATTTAAGATCTTTTCACTCGAAGGAAAAAGAGACGAGAAAAGACTATAAAGAAGAAGCAGAGAAAAAGAGGTAAAAGAAGGGCAAAATGTGCAACGGCCGATTTGGAGGAAATACGAGAAATTCTATCGCCCTTCTTATATTTTTCTTATATTCTATAGTTGAAGAGTGGATATAATAAAATAAAAGAGATGGAATAAGTGATAAAACTTGAAGAAATATTTATAATATTCTCTTGTTTGGTTGGGGTAGAAGCTGAAGAAATTCACATCATATTCTCTTGATATTACTTAATATGGTAAATTGGCCATTGATCGTTGGAGAATTGCGTTTGAAAGAAACTGTAAATCATGAAAGAAAAGACATTCATGCCCACCTGACTGAGTAGTGAAACTCAAATAATCAACATTTAGTAATCTATCAACTTTGGCGCAGGCGGAAAATATGGTTTGGAGGTGACAATTAACTCACATTTATACAGAAATGGACATTAATAGAAGTAAAACTTTTCTAAAGACACACCTAAAACAGTAATAAAGAGAGCAAGTATACACAAATGATTAAATAGTACCAAATGTAATCATAAACTTCTATTTATTAATAGATAAACAATTATATAAACAAGAAAATAAAGAAAAATAGACGTTTTCCTGCATTAGTAAAAGAAAATAGACAGAAGTTGGGAGCTGCTCTTTGAAATGAAATTTGTTTGGTGGTGATCGCGGAGTTGCAGTTCAGGCACAGAGATACAATCGCCCATGGGCGGACGCAGACTTTCAAAACTAGGGGGGCACAATCTAACTTTCACAAAGAAACGAAAAAATAAAAAGAGATGTCGCATAGCGCGTCAACACGTAATAACAGGGTTGCGGGCTAAAACAAATAATAGAGCAGCATTTCTTTCTTCAATGGGCTGCTTAGCCCAGTTTTTGGAGATAATCATCTGAGAAAATGTAGAGTGGAGAAAAAAGAGAACATAATGGATGGAGACTTGTATAGACATCGCCATACAGATTCTGACGACATTGTATTTCTGATTACTTGCATTGCTTCGACAAGGAGAATTGAAGAACGAAGGCCGACCATTGAAGCACATTACTATATTGCAGAAGAAATTCTTTGTACCCTCCAACCAATTATACACATTATCCACACAAAACAGAATTAACATAGAAAAATAAACATGCATAGCAAACAGTGGGAGAGAATGATTACAAAGAGAATTGTGATCTTTGACAACTAACTTGAATTGGAACAGTAAGCTTTCAGTCCTCCATTTTATTTTTAAAAAAAATTAAAAAAAAAAAAAAAAAAAAACTTCAAAATCTGGGTGGGGTACTTGCCCCACTAGGCCCCACTGTAGATCCGCCAGTGCAATCGCCGGTTACGTATTGTTGGAGTATTGCATCACACATTGACAATATGGAATTAAAAAGAAAAGAAGAAAAAGCAAAAATAGAAGAAAAGCCAGCTGAGAAGAAGAATCAGTTAAAGAGTTAATTGAATTAGGAATTCGTTATTTTCTGTTATTCAGTTCATTAATCAGTTCAATTTGCTGTTGAGTCATGTTATAAATATGGCCAGAAGTCTGCTGTAATCATAATGAATTTTTCTTCATTCAAATAAATAAAAGTTACACTTTCTCTAAGTTTTTCTTCTTCCTCTACTACTATCCCGAGGACCTGTTGGTTCCTCAACATGATATCAGAGCTTTGATCCATTAATCTAAGGCTTCTGCATCATTCTCTACATAACTCAGATCTGTTTTTTTTTTTTTTTTCTAAAAATCCTAATATGAGTTCTGGTAATTCTGCAAATCCATCTGATGATTCTTCCAGTCCATACTATCTTCACCCAAGTGATAATCCTGGTGCTCTTTTAGTCACAGAAATCTTCGATGGAGATAATTATGTTGCTTGGAGTCGTTCCATAATCATGGCATTGACTATCAAAAACAAGGTTCGATTCATTGATGGTTCCATCATTTCTCCACCTACTGACCAGTTCATCACTCACACTGCGTGGCTACGTGCGAATAATCTAGTTCTCTCATGGTTGATGAATTCAATTTCTAAAGATATACGAAACAGCTTATTGTTTATGACTTCTGCTGCTGATCTGTGGAATGAATTAAGGACAAGATATCTTAGGAGTGATGGAACATGGGTCTTTCATCTAGAGAAATCATTAAGCTGTATAAATCAAGGCTCTTCTTCAATTACTGAGTATTTCAGATCCTTTAAGGCTCTTTGGGATGAATACATCAGCTATAGACCATTTCCTTTGTGCACCTGTGGAAAAATGGCATCGTGCACTTGTGAGTTGTTCCAATTTTTACAAGCTCGGCAACAGTCTGACTATGTTCTGAAATTCCTGGTTGGATTAAATGATTCATTTGCATCAGTTAGGAGCCAACTACTTCTTATGGTTCCATTGCCTAGCATGGCCAAAGTCTTCTCTCTATTGCTTCAAGAGGAAAGCCAGAGACAACTTACAAACTCCATCACATATAATGAGTCACATGCTTTGATGGCTAAGCAACCTAATAAGCAGATTTTTCAGCCAAAGTCATTCAGGGATAAAGTCAAGCCGCCTGGATTACGCTGTACTTACTGCGGATATAATGGACACAGAGTTGATAAATGCTTTCAACTTCATGGATATCCTCCTGGGTGGACTGGACCAAAGAGAAAGAGGAATCTTACTACTGCACATGCTGTACTCATGACTCAAGAGACTTCTAATCAGAATGGTGATGAGCAACAGAAGTTTTCGTTTACTCCAGAGGAATTTCAAAGATTAATGGCACTTGCTAATTCCACTCCATCAGATTCTTCTACCCAGAACATCACTACATCACCAGTTGTTAATCTTGTCTCTACATCTGCATCTGCATTCAAACTTTCTGGTAGACCTTACCCTAAATCATATTCTTCTTCATATGGTCCTGCTATTTCCGAATTGCACTCCAATTTCACTTGGATCCTTACACCGGTGCAACAGATCATATGATCTGTTCACCGCTTTTATATCATTCGTCACCTAGATCTATCAGTGCATCTATAACACTTCCTAATGGCATTACAGTCCCTGCATCACACATTGGTACCGTGTGTCTCTCCAATTCTTTACTACTACATAATGTCTTATGTGTGCCCACTTTTTCTTTCAATCTATTATCTGTCTCAAAACTTGCCAGCCATTCTAACCTTCGTCTCATATTTACTGCTTCTCATTGCATTTTATAGGATCACCTAATGAGGAAGATGATTGGGATTGCATTTGAGAAAGATGGGCTTTACCACTTGATTCAGACTTCATAAAAAACTCAACCATCAGAGACTCAGCCTTGTTCTTTTAACTCTGCATTTTCTGTTTCAGCCTTCACACAAAAAAAAAATCAGATATCTGGTATTATAGGTTAGGACATGTATCCAATTCCAAATTGGCTTCCCTCAAACACATTGAACCTTCCATTACTCTTGACTGTACAAGTGTTTGTGATATATGTCCCTTAGCAAAGCAAAGGAAAATCCCTTTCTCTGTATCGCAAAGTAATTCACATAAAAAATTTGAGTTGATCCATTGTTACATTTGGGGTCCTTTTGGTACCATCTCCTATTCTGGTTTTAAATATGTTTTGACAATTGTAGATGGTTTTACACGATGTACGTGGGTATACATGATGAAAGCAAAATCCGATGTACCATCCTTAATCAAATTTTTTAGTAAAATGGTGGAAAACCAGCACTCTTCCTCTGTCAAAGTCATAAGGACTGATAATGGCCCGAAATTTTTTATCACAGAATTTTACAATGAACATGGCATCATCCATCTGAAAAGTTGTGTCGAAACTCCCCAACAAAATGAAGTTGTAGAGAGGAAGCATCAGCACCTGTTAAGTACAGCTAGGGCCCTGATGTTCCAAGCCAATCTGTCCCTTCGTTATTGGAGTGATTGTGTTCTCACTGCATCCCACATTATTAACAGAATTCCTACCCCCCTCCTCCAAAATAAGACCCCATTTGAAATGCTTTTTGACAGACTACCCGACCTTTCACATCTCAAAGTGTTTGGCTGCCTTTGTTTTGCTTCCACATTGACAGCACATAGACAAAAGTTCGATCCTAGAGCAATCAAGTGCATTTTCTTAGGGTATCCTCCTGATATCAAAGGATACAAACTTTTGGACTTAAGTACCAATAGAATCCTAGTTTCTAGAAATGTTATTTTTCATGAAACTATTTTTCCATTTAGAGTGCTTCATGTGACTTCTGAACCTCACTCTTTTCTTTTTCCCTCATCAGAATATTTCCCAGATTCTTCCAGTCCTCCTCACTTTCCTCTGGATCACATCCCATCCTCCTCATCATCCCCTAATTCCCCTCCTTCTCTTCTTGGACCTGCACCATATACTGCTCAGGTTTTCCCTAATTCCCCTTTACATACTGGTGAATCACAACCTCAGATTTCTGAGTCTCTCAGAAAGTCCAGCAGAATCAAACATACCCCAGGTTATCTACATGACTACTATTGTGGTACTGCCACTTCTTCTCAATTTGCACCTCCAGTCTCTGACTCATCTGGTTGTCCTTCCATCCCAGGTACTCTTTATCCTATTCATCATTTTATTTCACCCTCCAAGTTATCTGCATCCCATCAAACCTTTTTGGCATCCATTTCTAATTCTTCTGAACCTAAGTCATTTAAACAAGCATCTCAACTGCCTGAGTGGCAAGCTGCCATGAAAAGTGAAATTCTTGCTCTGGAGTTAAATAAAACATGGGAGCTTGTCCCCCTTCCTGCCAACAAAAAGAACATTGGTTGTAAATGGGTCTTCAAGATTAAATATAGGGCTAATGGATCGATTGATAGACATAAAGCTCGACTAGTGGCGAAGGGCTATATTCAACAAGAGGGTTTGGACTTCTTTGATACCTTCTCACCTGTGGCAAAAATCACCTCCATTCGCCTTTTACTTGCTGTGGCTGCAACTCGTCATTGGCATCTCCATCAGCTAGATGTCAATAATGCATTCTTGCACGGAGATTTACATGAAGAGGTCTACATGGAGTTACCTCCTGGTTTGGCTGCAACAGGTGACATGATGGTTTGTAAACTTCTGAAGAGTTTATATGGTCTAAAGCAGGCTTCCAGGCAGTGGTTTGCTAAGCTATCTAGTGCCCTCCTTCACTATGGCTTTGTCCAAGGCACCTCTGATTGCTCCCTATTCATCAAGAAAACTGACCACTCCTTTATTGCTTTGCTAATCTATGTGGATGATGTCCTATTGGCAAGTGACTGCATCCTGGAAATTCAGAGTTTGAAAACTTTTTTACACGACAAATTCACCATTAAAGACTCAGGGCAGCTGAAATACTTTCTTGGTTTGGAGGTTGCACGGTCCAAATCTGGTATCTCCTTATGCCAATGGAAATATGCCCTTGATATCCTCCAGGACAGTGGTTTAGCTGGCTTAAAGCCAGCTGCTTTTCCTATGGAATCCAATCTCAAGTTATCTGCCCATGACACAGAATTGTATGATGATCCTTTTGGTTATCGAAGACTTGTTGGTAGATTATTGTACTTAACTATCACAAGGCCCGACTTAGCCTATTCTGTCCAGGTGCTTAGTCAATTTCTTGCTACCCCTGCCATTACTCATCATAAAGCTGCACTTCGAGTATTGAGATATCTAAAAGCTACACCAGGTCAAGGACTCTTCTTCCCCCCTTCCTCAGATTTGCAATTGAAGGCTTTCTCCGATAGTGATTGGGTGGGTTGTGTCAATACTTGGCGAAGTGTCACTGGTTTTGCGATATTTCTTGGTCGCTCACTGATTTCATGGAAATCAAAGAAATAGATCACCATGAGTCGTTCATCAGCAGAGGCGGAGTGTCGGGCACTTGCGACAACTACTTGTGAAATTCAATGGCTGTAGGCCTTGCAAGATCTGCACATTGCTCATCCACAACCCAGTTTTCTCTATACCGACAGCAAATCAGCATTCTCAATAGCTACCAATCCCGTTCAGCACGAAAGAACGAAACACATTCAAATCGACTCTCACCTTGTTCGCGAAAAGTTACAACAGAATGTTCTCAAACTTTTCCACATCCCATCCCGACTTCAGCTCGCGGATATCTTCACAAAGCCTCTCGGCTGCCTATCTTTCCATCACATCCTTCTCAAGATGAACCTTCTTAACATACATGTTCATCTTGAGGGAGGGGGGGTGGTGTTGGAGTATTGCATCACACATTGGCAATATGGAATTAAAAAGAAAAGAAGAAAAATCAAAAATAGAAGAAAAGCCAGCTGGGAAGAAGAATCAATTAAAGAGTTAATTGAATTAGGAATTCGTTATTTTCTGTTATTCAGTTCATTAATCAGTTCAATTTTGCTGTTGAGTCATGTTATAAATATAGCCAGAAGTCTGCTGTAATCATAATGAATTTTTCTTCATTCAAATAAATAAAAGTTACACTTTCTCTATCTCGAGGACCTGTTGGTTCCTCAACACGTATACTTAGATCTTCAAATTTATCTAGTGAACTACCGTGCTCAAGATTAAGGGAGAGTTTTTTCTGTACATCGGACTCCATGACTTGAATCTTTCTTCATTTCTAGAGCTCGCTTGTAAGGTGGTGCAATAGGAGCTTGCATAGGATCTAAGCTCTGGTAAGATCCATCTGTAAGAGAGAGAAAACGAAACCATATTTTAGATATGTTGTGAGGAAATCACAGCAAATCCTAGAAGTTAATAGTCTTAGACAACATAAATAATGAAGAAAATTTTAATTTTTTTTTCTCTTCCTTAATAGTCTCGAGTGCTGCCATCCAATTCTTCCTAGTTCCTTCGAAACATACCGATAACGCACAAAACATTTTGATAAACAAATAAATAAATAAATAAAATCACAGACTTTGACAATAGGTACCAGTTTTTGTGCTGATTATACAACTTCCAAACTCTCCCATCACTTAAATATCTTTTTTAGTTAATGTCACGATAGGCTAAAACATGAGTAGTTGATGCAAAAGGCCTATCCCCAGAACCCTTAATAAACCGAATTACCCATACCTCACTGTTGATACCAAATTGGTTAAACAGAAGAAAATACAGAGGTGCCTCACATATATCAATAACAAATGCTAGAAAATTCTATTTGAGATATTCACAGCATTACACCTCAGATTGTGTAAGTATTGAAGTAGTCTTGACATAAGATCTGCAGCTTCAAAAGGTGTTCGTTTGTGGAAAATCTGAGTGCAGCAGAAATGAGAAATCAAACAATTTAGCCCCCGTTTGGCCTCACTATTTGCCATTATTTGAGATTATAATTTTCAAAATAGTATTTTTTTTTAAGAATATGTAGTTGAAAAAGAAGAAATTGTTTTGGATTTATGTATAATATTATTTTATTGAAAAATGCGTGGTCGAGAAAAAAAGAGAAAAATGAATTATTATTATAATGGGGGCTAAACGGGAGGTTAGTATGCATGCAAAAGGACCAACATCAATAGCAACATTGATTTTTGAGTAAAACATCCTTAAGCAGAAACATGTCACATTTGAATAAGATTTAGGGCCTGGTTGGAAGAAATTATTTCAACAAAAAAAAAAAGGGATTTTTGGACCCTTTTTTGCCAAAATTGTGGACCCACTATGACACAACAAAGTCAAATATTGTGGGCAGAACACCGTAGCAACGGTTGGAATTTTGCTTGAAATCGGAATCAGACACAGCCTTACTTTCTAGAAATGAACATGGACAAGTACGAATATGTGTCACCCGACATGCGAACATTTCATCCATAGAGATACCAATGGATTGCCCGTGAAATTGTTTTTGTTAAATTCAAAAAGTATTTGTGAAGATGAATAATTAGAATTTGCAAATGGATTAGCTAATTATGAAGAGGAAAGTCAATTTACAAAAAATCAAAAATAGAAGAACAAGGATATTTAGGGATAAAAGTATAAACAATTATTTGGTCACTATACGTACGGTAGAAAATGTTAGTAGTTGCAAGATTCGAAAAGGAATTTCTTCTATAAGAGTAAACTCATAACTCATAAGAATTATAATATGTTAGAGAACTACACTTTTTTAACAAGAATATGAAGTGAAAAGAATATCCCAAACTACTTGTATAAAAATATGTGAATATTAGAATTATGTATTGGGGAAAAGTGAGATGAACTAACACATAAAGCATAAGATTAAGAGAGCTATTTGTAAAGCAATAATTCACTAACATTATGAGCTTCTCTTATAACTCTTTCTCATCTTTTCTTCTAGTTATTTGTAAGTTATTCCTTGTAAATTTGATAGCTTCATTGACCACTTTGATTGCATAAATTCATGAAGTTATTCAACAATGAGACAAGAATGCCAAGTTGCAGTAATATATATACTAAAATAGAATAAATGAAAAGCAGAATTAACAATAAGAGTACTATTATTCTCAATTATAGCCCTTGTTTGAGCCCCATTTTATCAAAAAAATCATTTTTTCAAAACTCATTTTCAACTACACATTATCTAATAAAATAATATTACACGTAAATCGATTTTTTTTCATTTTTAACCACACATTCATAAAAAATCACTATTCAAAAATGTATTTTTCGTCTAAAAATGGGGCTCAAATAAGGGCATAATATACAAAAGAATCAACAAAACAGAAGAGAAAAAATATTCAATATGAACTATATGTATGGTAATGGATTTTTGTTCTATGAAATTTAATATCAAATAAGATGAAGTGAGAAATGGGAAACATGAGAAAGAATATATGAAAGGGATGTAGTTCTACGTATATATGAAATAATGAATTTTCTTGTAGACAACATTCTTAATACACGTACTATGTAAGTTTTCAGAAGTTGATGGTTTCAACAAAACTTTTATATATGTACTTGTTCTGGCCATTGATAATACTACATACAGTTGATCATGACAAAAAAAGGGTTCTGGAAGATACAAATCAACAAAATCAAGTGTTTGATGATGTGATTTGTTTAGTGTCATTGCAAAGTATGGTTTAATTGAAAATTGAGTTCTTTTAAATGGAATTGAGTTTCGATTTGTCTTAAGAGGTATAAAAGGAATCTTTGGTAAGAAAACATGGTTTTCGCTATACTCACTCGTTGTGATTTCAGCAAAAATTACATTCTTCTCAAATTTTCGACAAGTAAGGTGTGTCTTATTACATAACCCTTCAGAATGATTAATATTTCGCAATAACATGACATGACAGTTTACCTTAAAATTCAATTCATTTGGTAGAATACCATTTGGGGTTAAACCATTCAAGAAATCTTCCTACGAGCTCTTTTTTTATTTCTCAATCGAAGCTAAAATATGTGAAAATTTGACTTGAAATTTGTTCAAGTAAAATTCCGTTAATATGATCAACACATTCATTAAAAATAACTCGATTTGCCATCACATGCAGATTATCAGTATATGCTTAAATATTTGGAAATACATGATTTATCAATTTTTTAGAGACTGAATTTTGTCCTCAAATGATAGAGTGATATTCTCTGGATTCTTAATGTAGTCACAAGTATGTTCTTCCGTTCCATCTCCAATTCTAAGTAAATAATCACAAAATGTGGGATCCAATTTACCTTTCACGTTCTCAATCAATGATAGATGTACATACAAAGGCCATAAGTCAGATAAGACTAAGCTTGCTTTCATTATATCTTTTTTTTCCCTCTCGGTACAACCAATAAGACTTGTTGAAGATCTCTTTTGAGAACAACCACTTTTCCACCAAAAGGCAAATTATAATCAGTAATATCTCTGATCATTTTATCTACAACTTCAACAGCAGAACGATTTACCATAAGTGCTTCATCCCAAATTATTAACTTGTACATTTTAAGTAAAGTTTCTAAGGCTGATTGCTTGCTGACGGAGCATGTTACTTCACCACATGTTTCTAAAAGAATTTTAAATCTAGAATGAGCTATTCGACCTCCTGGTAATAGACATATAGATTCTCCAAAAGATGCAATTGCAAAAGCAACCAAATTTTGGCATCTCACAGTAGCAAGAAGTGCTTTATATAAAAAAATTTTACCTGTCCCACCTGGACTATCAATGAAGAAAGCACGTCTTGATTCTGATTTAACTTTTTCTATGATTGTATCATATGCAAATTTATGTTCTTTATTTAAACTTGCTGCACAAGCATAGCCTCATTTGATATCCAAATCGGTTGTCTCCTCTATAACCATTTTCCTCAACCTTTCATCCTCATCTATATTTACACTAAATGGAATTATTCTATAGTAATTTATGTTTTTACCCAACGATTAGAACACCACCAATATCTTGTAGATCATGTACTTTAACAATTTGTGTAGGTATATTTTCATGTAGATAATCATCAATCATAAAAGCGTTAAATTTATCCCACGGTAATTTTGGATGATTAGGGTTGCAGAGTGTAAGTAGTATAGTAAATAATCGTCTTAAAAAGCTGGCATTTTGTAAACAATAGTTTCGGATAAACATTATTCACAATGAGTCGATGATTATCTACATTTAACAAACCATGTAGAAGTGCAACATCTCTATAAGCTGTAACAGTTACCCCATTTGAAGTTCGTAAATCAAGAAATGACGTTGGCCTCGATTATGATTAAAAAGAATGCAAAGGAAATAACGTTTTCCTTCAAAATGATTTACTGTAGCAATTCGTCCTATAACAATTTGCTTCTTTCTCGGAGTTCAAAATTTTGTATTAGTATTACAAAAAAATGTGTAGAAAATCTCGACACAATATTTGTTCGAGCAAATTCATTTATTTGATTCATTTGAAGAAACTCTGTCAACATTGTTTTCTTCATATTCTCGTTCTCATTGACAGTAGATAAATTATCATTACTATCGTATGTTACTTGTTGATTTTGGATATGAAACTGTAAAGAAGAAACAGTAGTACAATTTTAGACAAATTGAAAGAAAAATCATTTACATAGTTTCAGGTGGAGATATCCATCTAACAGATTGGTAAGCATAAAGTTCCTCAATTTCTTTCTTTGTTTCATTTGTTCCAATTGAGAAATAAATATGATCATATCATTTGTATACATATTTGTATATATGTTTTACAGTTTTGATAGAAGATCATACATCAACATTAATGTGACAGTCAAATTTCAGACTTAAATAAGGATCGTTTAGTACAACCCAACGATTGTCTAACATTTGGCCTCTTAACTTTAACAGAGATGCCATTATTACTACGCTTATACAATGGATATGAGCTATTACCAAGTGTAGTCATGTTACAATAATCCGTAGGGTATTTATTTTTGCAAACTTTATTTGCTTCAATACATACATTTGTAAGACTAAAGTTTTCACAATGACCATGTATATTATGTTTAACAATAATACAATGAAGATGAGAGTATTTATCTTTGTTAGGAATTTCACAACGTACAATCGTATCGACATGTTCAGCACAACAATTTTTTTTTTGCCAGATTTGAAAATCAGAAAAATATTTGCATGAGGAGCTTTCGTTTTTGAAATTCAATCATATATACATGTACAACAACATGACCTAAGATGTTTTTCTTGTATAAATCATTTTTTTTAACTTTTCTAATTTTGCTATAAATATACATGCAATTAGATTGGCTCGATTTTGAACTTCATCATTATGTTTTAGTTCTTGCTTAATCTCTAATCAATTTTGATTACATGTCATAGTAAAAAAGATGTTTGATTTTTCATAATATTGCACATTAGACATTGCATCCATGTATCTTCTTAGTATGTCTCTAGACCCACATGTAAAAGATTGTGGTAGGACAATTTTTTTTCCAATTTTGTACACTCTCATTTCCCCATTTTCAACACTATCCACAATATCTTGATATAGTTCAACACGAATTTTTTTGTTTATTACGAAAATAGTCCAACCTAGCAGTTTCAATAAACTGCTGAAATAATCTACCAGTGTGAAGCAATAAAGACTTACTAGAAGGCCTAATCTGGAATTTGTACGAATAATCTTCTTGGCAACAGACCTAAGGCCATTTCTTTGTTCCGTTAAATACTATATGACGAAAAAAATATCAAAATCATATATTTATTTATTAAATTTACATAGAAACTATAAAGAAAATATATGCATAAACCTTCATCCTCTTTTTCAATAATTTCAGATGCGGAAATAATTGTGCTAGGAAAACCATTTAAGTTAGACAGATGCTGAGACTGGAAATATTTGTTGTTGCATCTCTTAATGCCTACATGCCAACCAGATTCTCTATATGGGAAAAACAAAGGATATTGTAAAGGATCATAACAATCATACTAATAATGAATCTTGTGTGAATCATTAGAATGACTGTAGATAGTAATATCTCGAGTATGCACATCTGCACTCTCATCATCTTCGACCTATACAACAGCCACTTGAGACGTAATAGGAGTATTGAAAACTCTTTAATCAAGTCCCGGATCGCATCTCATTTGTATTCTATAATCGTGCAAATTCGTCATATTACTTAAAGACTTAAAAAATCTACTATATGAATTTATTTTAAGGATTTCAATCAAACTAACCAAAGTTGATTGAATAAAGTTCTCTGAAATTTTCATATGATTCTCAACTTCATTATCCGTGTCACAAAAATATAACTGCATATAAGAAGATGTATTATTTTCTGGTGTAAGTGGATTTATGTAATGATATTTTTGACCCCAAATCCTAATTGTGTAGATACCCATATATGATTTGAACTGTTATATGTTGTATTTTACACCAAATGAAGTGAATGTAAAATGATTATTATATCACCTATCAATTTTTTTGAATTCCATACATGTAGGTTCTTTAGAAGTAAACAAATTGTATAGTTAAACTGAGGGATCAAACATACAAAGTTTAACTTTCTCATCAGAACAATAGAAACCTTTACTTTCTCTATATAATTTTTTTTACACCACAATCTTTACAATATGTACATATCGGTAATACATATACAATATATGGTACATTTAATTGGTTAGAACTTCCGTGTAATTCAGGATTACATTTGTTCAATGCTTCGTTGTTCGAAGTAGAAGGCTCAAAATGATGGTATGTTGAAGGTTCATGTACTTTGACACCATGAGAATTATTATTTGTAGATAACATAGGTTGAATTACTCCTTTACGATGATTAATGAATCCGGTTTGAGCTTGATGTCATCAATCTCTTTGTCTTTGATTTCGTCATTGACTAATTAATGCACTGTATGACTAACTTATACTTTCAGAAGTAGTTTGTGCGTTACTCAAATGGGACTCTCAATGAGCACATGGTTCCATTATGTCAATCAAAGAAGGAAGAAAAATTATCGAGTAATTGGAGCTGAAAGTAAGCAAAAACAACTACATGAAGAAAAATGAAAACTATTACCACAGACGTTAAGTCATACGTAGTTTAAATATGAGTGCTAGAGTTGAAGAATGTCGAAGAATCTGTACACAAGATAATGAAAAATATGAATTAATGTCAACAATAGGTAAAAATGTTAGAACCAACATAATATGGGGTTCATTTTTTATAAAATATATAGCAACACAAACAACAAAATTCCATAGATGGAAATTTGTTGTAAAACATTCAGTCAAATTACAAATATCTGAAAGGATCTTAATTTTCAACCAAAAGTAAAGTAAGAGGAAGATAATGAAGAAAAAAAAATAATAACACTGCATATTACATGCCAACAAGAAGAGAAGAAACTGGATTTTAGATGTAATGTAATCGAAGCTGATAATTAACCTGAGAAAATGATCGGAAGAAGAAAATCTAATTATTTCTGGAGAAGCTTTAGATAGCTAAAAAGAGAATTCATAAATTATGAAATATGATTAAAATACAGGAAGAATATAAGAGAAGTAAATTATGTTACAATTTCTTTCATCATCACTATGGTCACAATAGATGCCACAAATATTAAAAAAGAACACTGAGAGAATATGCATAACAATGCAGTGAACTTGATGCAACAAATATTATTAACCATAAAATTCTGAAGGGTAATTAGCAGAAATGGTCCCTAACATTTACACTCTTTGCTAAAATGGTCCCTATTGTTTGTACCCTTATTTCAAACGTTTCTTGCGGAATTGGTTCTTCCATCCATAAACCGTTAAACATCCTTTAGAACCTTTTGGTAATTTGCAGAAATGGCCCCTATGGAATATAATTTAATATAATTTTGGAACGGCCTGCTTCGACGAGTGGTAACTTTCACTACGGTTGATCGTTTCGCATGCCGTTAGGGATGGGAGAAACTAGGTCATGAGCACTTCGAAATGATATTAAAAATGTAATATTTTGACTTCGTTTGACTTCTCGTAATAATCCCGCAAAATGGAGACAAAAAATAAGAAAAATCGTTTATATATTTTGGAACGGCCTGCTTCGACGAGTGGTAACTTTCGCTACGGTTGGTCGTTTCGCACGCCGTTAAGGATAACCTTTCATTTCTTGGCATTTATACCCTTATTGTTTTTTGGTTTTGTGTATGTTAGATTTTGGACTAATTTGCACTTTTAAAAAAATTTGGGAGCATGGCTGCAATTAATTATTTAGTTTTTCTTTTCTTTTCTTTTTGTTTTATTTGAATAGAGGGTAAAATGGTCAAAATATGGTGAAAATGACGTTCAACGCACGAAAAGTGAAAGGTAAGGGTATAAATGCCAAGAAATGAAAGGTTGGGACGATTTCCAAACAATCAACCCCAAGGTAAGGACGTTTTGTGCCAATTACCCTAATTTGACAGCGAAAACTATCATTTCTATCAATTTTCATCCAAATTCTCAATAAAAACAGTGGGATGACGAATATACTATCATATATAAATAAAAAAGCTAAAAAAAATTAATTGCAACCATTGTCCCAATTTTTTAAAAAAGTACAAACGAGTCCCCAATAATTTATTAAAAAAATTTAATTTTTTTATGAAAAGTGCAAACGACTCCCAAATAAATTTATTTAAAAATTAAAAAATAAAAAAAATAAAAAGTGCAAACGAGTCCCAAATAAATTATTAAATAATTATAAATAAAAAAATACTTTTATTTAAATATGAGAGTATATTCAATATTTCACTGTTTTTTACAGTGTTCTAAAATGCATAATGCGTAGCGAAGCGTCGAGGCCGAGAATCAAGAATCACAAGTTTAGGCGTGTCAATGCGAAGAATAAACGTCATAATGCTTTTTGTATTTTTAAGGCATTAAATATATTTTTATATAAAAAAATAGATTTTTTAATATATAAAAAAAACAGATTTAAAAAAAAAAAGGATTAGACGAACTAATGCGCGTCTAGGCGCGACTAGGCGTGCATTAGTCGCACCTAGGCGCGCCTTTTAGTTGAAAAACGCATTTTTCCCGCATTTCTCGAATTCGACGCGTTTTGGTCGCGCGTCGCGCCTAGGCGGCGCATTTTCGCGTTTTTTAGAACAATGGTTTTTTATGGAGAAATTTGATGAAAATAGAATGAAATGATGGTTTGCGCTATTAAATTATAATTAATGGAGAAAATGCTAAAAAAATAAAAGGTATGATTTCGCAATAATAGTGAAAGGTAGTGACATTATGTGTTAATTATCATTTTAATAATTTATTTAGGACTCATTTGCGCTTTTCAAAAAAGTTGGGACTATGTTTGCAATTAATTTTTTTTTCTTTTTTCTTTTGTTTAATTTAAAGGAAATAGTATTTTCGTCATTTTACAATTTTTAATTGAGAAAATGGATAAAAATGACATTCTGTGGAATGAAAGGTGAACATAAGGGTGAAAATGTCAAAAAAGAAAGGTATGGACGTTTTCCACAATAACAATGAAAGGTGTATATGTTTTGTGCTAATTACCTTGAAGAAAATGGGAAAGTAAATAATAATGTAATTTTTCCACCACGTAGAGTTGAAGAATGGAAAATTAAAGCACACTATAATTTTTCCACCACATTACTCTCCATAGTAAACGAAAGCATCCCACTTCCCAGTGGGCCCTACATGTAGAAAAATTGAAAAGAAAATGTAGAAAAATTGAAAACAATTACGCGTGAGATATGAAAACCTATTGACATGATTTAATTGAAAATTGAGAAGACCATTATGCCCTTCTTCTAATAATCAATTTGCTACAATTATCCTCAAATTCATAGGTTTGACATATTCTTCATAAAGGTTCAAGTTAAAAGTGAGACGGGGAATTAGCACTAAAGTCAATATCAAAAAGCTGAAGCATCCCATTTGTATTCGTCTTCCCAATAATGATATATAATATAATAATATATATACACACAAAAATTCAGTTGTATCTATATTCCTAATACAAACATTTGTATTCCCAATACGACCTTTTTACACAAAAAAAAGAAAAGAAAAGAGAACTTGTTTAAAATTAGATGAGTTTGACCTCGTACCAATAATGAACAGTACGCACCCCATCGTCTCTTTTACATAGAGGCATGAATGAGATATTTCGGGCACCCCCCATGTGCATATATAGGCACAAAAGGCTTCTCCTAATTGAAGTCAAATTAGACCTTAATTCGATATAATTTCGCATGTAGTTCCTAAACTTTCTTCATAACTATAATTAAGTTCAAAACTTTTCAAGTAGTTACAATTGAGACCAAAACTTTTCTGAGCTACCGTGGAGACCTATTTGGATATATATTATCCAAACTCCAATAATTAATTAAATGTTTCTATTGCCATCTTACAGTACATGAACAAAGATTCTCATCTATTCTAAGTGTGTTTGCGATTGAAAACAAAGTAAAAATATTTTCGCTATTTACGTACGATATTTATTCTTGTTGCAGTGTTCGATCTCCGGATCAACTTGCCAAGTTGAAACATTGTTTGAAGTTAATTCAAAATAATTTAAACTTCACGTTTGCAACAAATATTTCATCTCGAAGTGATAAAATAATAGAATTATGTAACTCGTACTTCGGTTACCAAATTCAAAATTTATCTCATATACTTGAAGCAACAACATGAGACGTATAAGATGGGGAACAAAATTGTATTAGCATTAAATGCCGATGATTGATTGATGCCATTAACAAGAGGCCTCAACCATGTGGATGATGCCCCTTATATTTTCATACCATGGTCAATATTTATCATATTCTACTATAAAAACTCACACAATGTGTCATTTTAATAGTAATACAAGTTTAAACTCTCAAACTACAATTTTGCTATCTTAACTATTATTATCACGGTTTTTTTTCCCAAAATCGATCCCTTTTTTATATTGGATACTCACGTTTAAAGCATCTCCCACACCCATACTTACTACTTCTACCGACTTGACCGTAGGAGTGCGCGCATCCAACTCCACCACCACCGGAGGAAGCCACGTGTGGTTAACAATTTGTCCAAGTGTATAGGAATTGGGCTTACGTGAATGTGGAGGCCTTGAGATCTGTTGGCCACGTTGGAAGTACAAAATCCGAGGTCAACAAATTCTACGATTTCAATACGGTTTATTTACATAATCTGTCACTAGAAATCAAGGATTAAAAGTTTTCATCCATCATTTTTGTAGAAATTCAAGAAGTAGCCGTCATTTTCATCCATCATTTTTGTATATTTATTCACTTTATAAAAAAATTATATTATATTTTTAACCTTATGTAAATTTATTTAAATAGATAAAAATAAAATAAAATAAAATCTCTCATTCTAATTTCATCCAAGAATAATATATATCCTCGAACACATGAATCCAAAACTCATGGACTCACATGCAGGTCGAAATGATTATTGATCAATCATGGGATTCATTTGGTGACTACGATGACGCGTATATTGAGATTTTGATTGGCACTTATCTGAATTTTATTCAATTAATCCCGCTTGTAGTTTTTTAGCCACTTTGTGGTATATTTTTGACTTCTTGATAAAATTATTTGAATTTGATTTAATAATCCTATATGATTTTTTTTTTCTTTTGACTCAACAGTTGGAGGAAATCAGAAGAACGTGCGATCGATGGAAGAAATCAGCAAGCTCTAGGAGATATAGGATACCTGGTTTCCTGCTCCAATTATAGAGGGGAAGCCCCAAACTCAGATCTCTCGACCCATAACAAGGTTCTCCCATTCTCTTATATACAAACAGACTATCGTTTTTTGGTTTTGTGTATGTTAGATTTAACTGAACTGTAATCATAACTTTCAGGATTTTCTATCCTCAATTACTTGAATATGCACAAGTAGTCGCTGAGAAGAACAGTAAGGTAAATTTTTGAATTTTCTAGTGTTCAAGATATTTTATATTATTTGCATGCATGTATAACAAGTAATAATTGATTTATTTTAACTTGTAGAAACCTGTAGCAGAAGTTGTGTGGGATAATTATCAGTGTTCTAAAATGTGTACATACTCTTGAGGCATTTTTGAAACACCCCGCATATGGGTATGCCGTATGCGCATGATAATTCGATCAACCCATATCATTTACCACACAGCTTAAACATCAAAATACACACACGTTTGTTTTAAAAATATGTCAAAGTTAGCCTAGCAAAGGTCAACAAATTTTTATAACTTCAAAAGCAAATTGAGCCCAACAAATATCAAATTAATGCAAATCACACAAACCTATAAATTACAATCAACAATCTTTAGTATTTCGACGTTTAGAAAAATAATGAAATAAAACAAATTTTGAGTAGAGTTGCAAATTATTTACGTCGATCCCTAGCCTACTTCTTTTTTGGTCTTCTTTCAGTTTTAGTAGCAAGTGATGCTAGTAATGCACAATCTTGAATTGTTGATTACTGTAACGATGATGAGAATGTTTACAATGATGTCTTACCATATATAGGAGGTAATATAAATTCTCGAGTTCAAATAAGGGAGTTTGATGAAAATATTTTTGCATCGGATAACATAAAAGATAATTTAGATAAAAAAGAGGAGATTGAATTGGGATTCGATAGTTAGACAAGATTTAGGATTTTTTTAAAGTTGGTGTTCGTGTCTAATCTAATTGTAGGAATTGATTACTAAGTAATTGTAGTATTTATGATTTTGAACAATATGTTTTTTGTTGAAAATTCGAAGAATATGTATAAAGTTCAAGTAATTGTAATATTTATGATTTTGAGCAATATGATTTTTTTTTTTAAATTTGAAGAATATATTTAAAGTTCAAAGAATGCATTACTTTATTTATTTATTAGCTTAGAATATATGAAATAATCTTAAAAATTGAAAATTGCATAATTATGCATATAGTTCGCATAGACACACATATGCTTGTGATTCTTGATGCTTGATCGAAATGCATTTTACATTTTAAAACATTGGTATATATATAAAAATGATGCGGATATATAGAGTTTAAGTGAGAGAATTTAATAAGAATAACGTTGGAATGCAATGTGTATGGATATAGTGTTCTTTTAAAATTTAATAGGGATAAATTTAGAGTAGAGTAATTTTACAAGAACGTTGAATAAAAATAGCGACACTCCTTTAAAACATATATACTTTATTTTGGACAAATTTCAATGGAAATCCTCATTTGGAATTGACACCGCTTTAAGGCTTAGACTTTGTTTGGTTTTGCTTTAAAAATTTGAACAAAAATCAATAATTAATCTTAATTACACATTTCATAAGACTCATAATTTTATCAACTTTTTCACCACATTTCATCAACTTTTATTCAAATTTATTGAAAAGTCGATTTTTAGGGGGGAAAAATCAAACATGCATTAAAATTTGTTCAAATCGTTCAAACTTGAACAAACCTTGTTCAATTTATCATATAAAACTAGATAAAAACTTTGTTAAATTGAATGAACTAGTTCTAGATGGCTTCCACAAAGGACTGTTAATACAAAGGAACAAATTAGGTTTCAAAGTTGTATGACCAAATTTAGAAAATTTATTATAATGTCCTCGAACAACATTTTCTAAACTAACGAGAGGCAATCCGAATTGATCTTATAAAAGACCCGCAACAGAACGAATACGTTTAATTTTCAAATGATTTATATCACACACTAAAGGAAATCACGTGATTTTATATTCTAACAATATATACACACCTATCGCAGTTTGAGAGTTTAGATTCTTCAAAGAGATGGTTGAACGCGAAAAAGTAAAATCACACATCTTGAATTTAATTTATACTTGATTTCTTATGTTTCAATGTTTTTTAATTGGAGACGATCATTTGAAACACACCTTATTTTCCCTTTTATTATTTTTATTATTCATTTCTTAACTTATTTATTCTAATCTTCTGTTTGGTGTAGTGAAAAATCAATTTTTTTTTGTCGATTTTGATGAAAGTTGATGAAATATACGATTGAAGAATTAATAAAAATTTTGATTCTCATTAAATATTAATATGTAATTGAAATTGTTGAGGCTCGAACCCCGGATCCATGATGTGTGCTCCCAAAATTGGCAAAAGCGTGTTTAACTAAAAGGCGTTTCTTTTAGTGTTGAACTTCTATTCCGATGATGACATTTGGTCTCTTGCTGGCCCTTGGATCTGTGATTTGTTGGTGTGTGATATAAATACCAAACTCGAGATATTTTCTCTCATTCGATCTCTGGCTTTTCTCCTTCTGCCGTTCTTCTGAGAGTTTATCCTTTTACTGTAAACTAGGGTTTGAGATTTCGTGTTCTTCATCCCTTATGATGAACCTTGTAAACTGAGATATTTAGTGGTTTAGCCTTTGTAATATGTTATCTGAGTGATTGTCGCGAGAATAAGAGGTTTCTTGTGGTCTTGTAATTTCAGTAGGCTGTTGAAGGTTATCTTCTGTGATTCCTTCGTTTGATCTGCAGTTTGGTGTTAGAGATAAGTGATTTTGTGCCTTTCTCTTGTATTTTGAAGAACGATCGGTAACTTGTCTTGCCATTTTAGGCTTGTTAGTGCAATCGAGCATTTATTCATTTAATAGATGCTCAATATCCGATCGCCGAACCTCCGGGGCTTATTCCAAAATATATCTTGTGTTCATTTTAATTTTCTGCAACTTTTACTTTCTGTTGTGATCGATTCTTTTGTATCTTATTTTAATACCGTGTGGTTTGGGTCTTTTCAGTGGTATCAGAGCCTGGAACTGAAAGGACAAGATACCTGGATCATCAGGGAAAGGTTCGATCTGTTGTAGATCAACATTTTTGGAACTGCTGAAAATTAAGTTAAAGAATTCGAGTTTTTTGCTAACTCGCTGGGTGAGATCTTTCCTTCTATTTTTCTGTAAAAGTTTTAAATACTTTTAGGGTTTCTTGATCATACCCTTGATTTACCAAAACACCGTTGAAACCCCATTGAAACTAATCTTTGTCTCGTGGCTCCTGCGAGGCTCCTGGAATCTGAGATAAATCAAGTTTGGGTGCCTTTTTTGGAGAATCTTGATGGAGTAATCTGTGAAACATAGAATGTGATCTCTGTTGTGTTCTTTAATTGAGCTTGTTCTGTATGTTTTAATGATCCCTTTGATTGATACTTGATATCTTGTATTACTACGTGTTATACTGTGATTTCCTGAGTTGCTGAATTTGTTGTAAGTCTCTGATTGTTTTCTATTATCTTGAATTCCTACTTGAGCATCATACCTGTTTTCAAGTATGGCCTCTGCCAAGTTTGAAGTTTCACAATTTGATGGTAAATGTGATTTTAATAAATGGTGCCAAAAGATGAAAGCTATCTTAATGCAAATGAGAGTAGCTAGAACTCTTGATAATAGTTGGCTTGTAGACTTATTACCTGTTAAGAAAACTGAACTTGAAGAGGTTGCATGGAGTACTATTTTCTTGTACTTATCTGATAATGTTGTAAGAGAAATTGGTGAAACCAAAATTGCTTCTGAATTGTGGGTTAAACTTCAATCCAAATATATAACTAAGACTATCCCAAATAAATATTTTCTGTTAAAACAACTTTTTTCTATTAAAATGGATCATTCTGTCGACTTGGATGAAAATTTGAGCAGATTTACTAAACTGACCATTGACTTAGCCAACTGTGATAAAAAATTTCAAAAGATTAGTTGGCGTAGTTTTGTTAAACTCTATTTGTGACAAGTATAGAGACATCAAGGTTGCTCTTGAATATGGTAGATCACTACTGATGATATTATTAGTGCTTTAAGAAATAAGACCTTAGAGATCAAGTCTGAAAATAGGAGTCATAATGGAGAAAACCTGCTTGCTAAGGGTAAATGGTTTAGTAGACCTAATTTTCACACTAAGTCTTTGAATGAAAACAGGACCAAATAGAATGACAAGAATAAATCCAAGAATAAGGCAAAAGGTAAGAAATGTTTTCGTTGTGGTAAATTGAGTCATTTTATTAAAGATTGTTACAAGAAAAAGAATGAAGCAAAAGATAAAAGTTTCACTGATGGGAATGCTGCCTTAGCCTATAATAAGATTGATTCTGGAGATGGTTTAGTCCTTGTTCATAATGAGAAGAAGCTGAGTGAAGAGTGGATTCTGGACTCTGGCTGTTCCTTTCATATATGTTCAAATGAAAACTGTTTTCTTGATTTTGAAGCCACCTCTGGGGAGAGGTTATTATGGGAAATAATATGACTTGTAAAGTGAAAGGAATATGAACTATTAAATTGCTTCTTGAAATTGGGAAGGTACTCTGCTTAAAGGGCACCAGATATGTGCCTGAATTAGAGAAAACCCTGGTGTCTTTAGGAATGTTGGATGACATGAAGTTTAACATAAAATTGGGTCAGACATATTGAAATTCTTAGGGGTTCTGATTTAATTATAAGCACCCCTAAGAGACATGGTCTTTATTTCTTGAATGCAAAGCCTTTACTTGGTTTAATTGCTGCTGCCCTATCTGACAATTTTATTTTGGCCAAACTGTGCCAAGAAAGACTTGGCCATTTTGGCAAGAAAAGTTTGAAATCTTTACAAAATAAAGGTATTTTTGGAAAACAAAATCTTGGTGATTTTGGTGCATGTGAACAGTGTGTTATTGGAAAGTGAGTTAAATTACTTGGAACTCATAAGTCCAAACAAACACTTTAATATCTGCATACTGATTTGTGGGGTCCTGCATCTGTGTGTACCTTATTTGATTTTAGATATTATCTTTTGATCATTGATGATTTTTCTTTGTGGGGTCCTGCATCTGTGTGTACCTTATCTGATTTTAGATATTATCTTTTGATCAATGATGATTTTTCTAGAAAAATCTGAATTTTCTTATTAAAATCAAAAGATGAAACATTTTCTTTTTTAAGGATTGGAAAACACAAATAGAAAATCAAACTGATCATAAGATAAAGACCCCAAGAACGGATAATGGTCTGAAATTCTGCAACTATGAGTTTGATAATTTCTGTAAAGAATATGGCATTTTGAGACACAAAACAGTAGTTTACACTCCACAGTAAAATGGCATAGCTGAAAGAATGAATAGGATTTTATTAAATAAAGTAAGATGCATGTTCCTAAGTTCTGGTTTGCCTAAACTGTTTTGGGATGAGGCTATAAAAACTGCTGCATATCTTGTGAATAGAACACCTACTAGTGCTTTAAATTTTGAAGTATCGAAACTGTGTGGTCTAAAAATCCTGTTGATTATTCTCATTTAAAAATATTTGTCCGTGTTGCATATGCTCATCAAAATATTGGAAAATTAGAATCTAGATCACTTAAATGTGTTTTCTTGGGTTATTGAGAAAACATTAAGGGTTATAGACTATGGGTTAAAAATAAAAAAGGCTATAGGGTGATTGTTAGAAGAGATGTTATCTTCAATGAATCTATTATGCCATGTCTAGAAGGTAAGGAAAATAATTTGAATGAAAATGATGTTCAAATTAAGGTGGAGTCTCCTGTTGTTAATAATGCACCACCGCAATTGTTGTTGACGATTCTGTTCTAGATGATAATAATCTGCCTGTTGAAATTGATAATATTTCTGAATCAGAAGAACAATTTGATTTACCTGACCTACTTCTTGATGACTATCAACTTACAAGAAATAGAGAAAGGAGGAAGATTAGACCACCTGTTAGATTTGATAATGATGAGTTTGTTTCATTATTTACTTATCAAGATAAATCTGAAAATGAACCGACTCCTATGATGATGCTATAAACTGTAAAGATTCTATATGTTGGAAGGCCACTATGGATGATGAGATGAATTCTCTTCTTAAAAATATAACCTGGGAATTGGTTAAAAGACCTAATGGCCAAAAGCTTATTGACTGCAAGTTGATTTTCAAAATAAAAGAAGGCGAATGAGGTAATAATAGTGTAAGATATAAAGCTAGATTAGTAGGAAAATGTTTTACACAGAAAGAAAGTGTTGATTACACTGAAATATTTTCTCACGTTGTTAAATATACCACCATTAGATGCATACTTGCTCTTATTGTTCAATTTAAACGGGAACTTGATCAATTAGATGTTAAAACTGTTTTTATCTATGGTGATTTAGATGAAAAGATATATATGAGATAGCTTGTTCGTTTTGTTAATGGTAATCCTGAAAATGTTGTTTGCTTGTTAAAGAAATCTCTCTATGTAAAATGTTTGACACTTTTATTTTGAAACATGGTTTTCAAAGAAGCAATTATGATGTATGTCTGTACTATAAATGTAATATAGAGATAAGAATTCTCTGTACTTAGTACTATATGTTGATGACATATTGCTTGCTAGCTGCAATAAAATTGAAATTGATGATATCAAATGTATGTTGAAATCTGAATTTTATATGAAGGATCTTGGTCAAGTTAAAAAGATCCTTGGCACGCAAATCTTGAGAAATAGAAATAAGGACATGTTATTTTTGCATCAACATGATTATGCGGTTAAACTTCTAAAAAGATTTAATATGTTTGAGTGTAAACCTATGACACTGCTTCTTTCTAATCATTTTAAACTGTCGTCTGATTTCTGTCCTAAAACTGATGAAGAATTTGATAGAATGTCAAAAGTTCCATATGCAAATGTTATTGGTTCAGTGGTATATCTTATGGTTTGTACCAAACTTGACCTAGCACATGGTATTAGAGTATTTAATAGGTTTATGGTTAACCTTGGTGAAGAACATTGGAATGCTTTGAAATGGCCTTTAAGATACCTCAAAGAAACTTTAAATTTAGGTCGGGTTTAAATTTGATAAAAAAGGAATTATGTTAAAGGGTTTTACAGATTCTGACTTTGTTTGGGATATGGACAATAGAAAGTCCATTTCTGCTTATTTCTTTACTTTGTGTGATACTGCCATAAGCTGGAAATCCCAACTATAAAAGGCTGTTGCCATATCTTCTACTGAAGCAGAGTACAAAGCTGCTTCAGATGCTGTTAAAGAAGGAATATGGCTTAGTAGACTATTAAATGAACTTGGCTTTGTTGATGAAAATGCAATTCTGTATTCTGATAATCAAAGTGCAATACATTTGAGTAAAAATCTCATGTTTCATGATAGAACTAAGCATATAGACATTAAATATCATTTTGTTAGAGATGTCATATTAAAAGGAATTATGAAAATTGATAAAATTCCTACTCAAGTTAATCTTTCAGATATGGGAACTAAAATAATACATTTAAACAAGTTTCTTAACTGTTTGAAGTTGTTATCTATTGATACTTTATAATGCTGAACAGGTACTTGGAGCAAATGAAATAAACGTGACAGATTGCTCCTGGCTGCACTGTATAAAGTTCAATTTCTGGTAGCAAGGTGGAGATTGTTGAGCCTCGAACCCTGGATCCATGATGTGTGCTCCCAAAATTGGCAAAAGCGTGTTTAACTAAAAGGTGTTTCTTTTAGTGTCGAACTTCTATTCTGATGATGACATGTGGTCACTTGCTGGCCCTTGGATCTGTGGTTTGTTGGTGTGATATAAATATCAAACTCGAGATATTTTCTCTCATTCGGTCTTTGGCTTTTCTCCTTCCGCCATTCTTCTAGGTTCTTCTGAGAGTTTATCCTTTTACTGTAAACTAGAGTTTGAGATTTCGTGTTCTTCGTCCCTTATAGTTAGCCTCTGTAATATGTTATCTGAGTGATAGTCGCAAGAATAAGAGGTTTCTTGTGGTCTTGTAATTTCGGCAGGCTTTTGAAGGTTATTTTCTGTGATTCCTTCGTTTGATATGCAGTTTGGTGTTAGAGATAAGTGCTTTTGTGCCTTTCTCTTGTATTTTGAAGAACGATCGGTAACTTGTATTGCCATTTTGAGCTTGTTAGTGCAACCGAGCATTTATCTATTTAATGGATGCTCAACGGGAGATGTGACGTTAGATCCGATCGCCGAACCTCCGGGGCTTAGGCCAAAATATATCTTGTGTTCATTTTAATTTTTTGCAACTTTTACTTTCTGTTGTAATCGATTCTTTTGTATCTTGTTTTAATATCGTGTGGTTTGGGCTTTTTCAGAAATTAATTATTGACTTTGACTATAATTTTTGCCAATTTTTTAAGTTATACTAGACGTGACTAAATTTATTCAACAAAAAAATTGACCACAAAGATGATAATTCAAAGTTGACCATAAGAAAGGAATGCTAGAGTCAAAGGTAAAACAAGAGGAAAAAAAGGGCTAGAGAAATGGGGACCAGAATTTCTTTGTTCTTTGCATAAGTTGATCACCGTCCTATGGGACCATTACCTAAAAACTTCAACTAAGATTGCAGTACTTTCAACGCATTCCATGACGAGAATTGGTCCAAATAGCGACTAATTATTTACCACATTAATTAGGAGTTTATTTAGGTTAACAGGGAATCGCAAAAGAAAAGTTTAACCAATCTTGTAAATAAGATAAATCAACATATTATCGATTCAAAGACTCAAGTTACACATTCGAATTTAATCGCCAGCCATATATAAAAATTGTGTAAGAAGATGTGTCGTTAACACAAAAGGAGATAAGGAAACTTATGGTCCGTTTGATTGGTAAATGTGGAAATACTTTTCAATTCCATGTAAGTGGAAAATAAAAACCCAAGTACCATATATGAATGCATTTTACATGAAATTGACAAAAAAAAACAAGTTTATCAAACTTTTCTAGCAATGTAGCTTGATTTTTAGGAGAAATACATGAGTAAAGGACACCTAATTTATCTTTGTTTGACTAAAGGGGATCATCATTTATATCCTCTTCAATTTTATCTTCAAGTTGATCTTGTGACGATGCAATTGTTATGAGATCTTCATCCGTTATTACCTTGTGGACAATATGTTGCTCCTTATCTAACTTTTTTATAAATTACTGCACAACATATAATTTTAAACAACCCCACTACATGTACAACTCTTAGGGTGTTGTAATTTTTACAACCTCTCACATGGAGGTGGGGCCCGCTAATTAATTAATTAGCGGGCCCCACCTCCATGTGAGAGGTTGTAAAATTACAACCCCTAAGTGTTGTACAAATATATTTTTTGAATTTTAAAAGATCAAACTGTACTACTAAAGAATTAGACTTGTACTTCGTTTCCCACTTGGTTTTCCTCTATTTTCCTTATGTTAACGTGTTTATGTCTAATCAATCAAATTTTAGGTAATTAATTAGCGGGCCCCACCTCCATGTGAGAGGTTGTAAAAATTACAACCCCCTAAGTGTTGTACAAATATATTTTTTGAATTTTAAAAGATCAAACTGTACTACTAAAGAATTAGACTTGTACTTCGTTTCCCACTTGGTTTTCCTCTATTTTCCTTATGTTAACGTGTTTATGTCTAATCAATCAAATTTTAGGTGATTTATCAAATATCATGAATAATCATGAAATGTTTGAAAATATATTAGTCAGATTTGGACATCGCTTTCTAAAGGAAAGTGGAAAGACACTTGGTATGCACAAAATCTAGACGAATTTTACCAATATGCGACAATATTATATGGTCCAAGAATGGAATTTTTAATCTATCCCCTCGAGATGGAATGTTTATATCTATTTGCTTATTTGATAGAACTTTGCTTTATTTTTATCTACTTTTAACGGGCCGAACTTTTATTTTAATCATATATTTTGCGAAAACAACTTTTATTAAAACTACAAAAGTTTTATCAAAAACTTTGTCAAACAACTCGTTAGTCACAAACCTTGGGAGAAAAAACTTCAATAGATGATTTTACAAACACACGTGATAGGACTTACCGTTTAAATTAGACACACCTCGAACTCTGAACCACTTTAATCATGACAATTTTTACATTCAAGGTAATAAGAGAGAGAAACAAGTGTTGTTGGATCCATTAAATCAAACACACCTCGAACTCTGAACCATTCAAATCACGGCTTTTCTACATTCAAGATAATAAGAGAGGGAAACAAGTACTGTTGTTGGATCCATTTAAATGTCAATTCCTCGTGATTTAAGTAGGTTAGGATCCATTAAGTTATGATTTAAATGACCAATCCTACCACATGTCCATGTAAAATCATCCCACTGAAGAGTAATGCTATATATTATTGGTGCTAAAACACCACATTATATGACAACACGTGATAGGTTCGATTCGATTCGATTGATCTCATAACACCAAATTTAATTGAATTTATCATTTAATGCTATCAATTTGTCACATAATGTGGTGTTTTAATATGAGTAGTGCCACATAGCATTATTTTTTACTGAATACTTTATTCAAACTTGGAATTTACATTAGTGATTTTGACTAAAAAACTCGTGTATTAATTGTAAACGCAGAATTACTAGAATATATAAACTATTAAGAGTAAATTTACTAACCAATATATGAATTTGGCTACTCGTTTTTTTTTAAAAAATTACATTTTAATATGGAACTTTAATCTTAATACGATACTAGAGTCTATAAAGCTCTAATAAGCAATTCAATCCATCTCAAATTCGAACGATCATTTGAATTTCAAGGTTGGCGTGCTTAAATGAGTTACCATCTTTCAAGACCATATTAAAAGTAAAATATTTCGATTTAGTATAAAAATACTAATCAATATATAAGGATTGACGGTTAGCGTTTGAGTTTATTCTCTTAACAAGTTTAATATTTTAAGATTAAGCTTCAAAATATAAACATCTAATTATTAGCAACATATAAAATTATTATTATTATTATTTTGGGTTTGCAACTCCATTTCACGATGTTGGTCACAACTACTCGAATAGCATGAATAAATGTTGTACAGATAAATAAAATCTAATGGGAGTTCAATTTTTAAGAACTTTTAAATACTTATTTCTTTACTCAGAATTTATATCCAATGAAGAAAGCAACCAAGTCAGAGGTCTGACTAATATTCAGTCTAACGTAGAAACTACGCAAAAATAAAGGGAGTGAAGTGTCTCTTGGACAACGGTAGAAACATCCATCGGCAGAGGGCAGCTTGCACTATAGTCCACAATAAATTAACGGTAGAATCATGGACCAGTTTTTTTTCAATCGATTAGCACGGAAGATACATTTTGATGGATGGCGCATAAGCATAAATTCAATCTGTGGCCTCTTTCTTTGCGTATTCCACCAGGCAACATGAAAAACCAGTAAAACCCTTGCACCAGTATTCAAATATTCACAGATTGGTCAATAAGTGCGACTTTTGTAAGATGACCCTTAATTAGTTTAATAAATAAGGAAGACATAGACAGCCATCCATTTGTGTCTGAAGCTTTGAATTCATTTCACCAAAACATGAAGTATACCGTTTTCTTGCCATCTTTAGATCTTTGTATATTCTGTTTTATCCTTTTATCGAGAAAATCTTCAGCTGCTGATTATCGGTACGAAGCATGCCCTCCCAGGGATTGTGGCAATGGCCTAAACATAACCTTTCCATTTTACATTGAAGGTTTGCAAGAATCCTACTGTGGTTACCCTGGGCCTGGATTTCATCTCAAGTGCAGCAAACATGGCTATCCAACGATTAGTTTACCAGAAAATGACTATATAGTTGAAAGCATTTCCTATCCAAATCGTTCTTTTCGTGTTTATAATGCTGCTGTTTCGAGTACTTCAAACCGTAGATGCATTCCACAAATCACAAACACGACACTTCCTACCTGGGAGTTTCGTTATGTTAATGCATCAATGCTTTATTTGTTGTCCAATTGTACAGAACCGTTGTCTAATGATCTTTTGCAATACAAGGTTGTCTGTCAGGGTGACGAAAGAGATGATTTGGTTTTAGCACTATGGGATGAGGATGAAAATTTGCAGAAGGGATTGGAAAATTGCGAAAAACATGTGGTGGCGCCGGTGGAAGTGCATGGAGATGAAGAGAGGATTGGAATGGGAGAGTATGAGGAGATTTTGAGGAGAGGGTTTGCACTGAATTGGTCAGTCGAGGGTGACTGCAGTAGATGTGAGAGAGATGGCGGCCGATGTGGCTTTAACACCACTACTTTGAGGTTCCGTTGCTTCTGCCTTGACGGACCCAGTTGGAGTTGCAGACCACGAGATTCAGGTATGTTATTTTCTTTTTTGTCGCTTTCGATTTATGAAATGTGATAATTGAAAAATTAAATTTGATAAAAGTTTCTTGGGACATGTTTACTGTTCACACTGCCGAATAAGATTTTAAGGATGTTTTCTTACTTCCATTGAACAATCTTGCTCCGTATACATCAAATTTGATAGTGTTATGGGATGATAATTTTTTATACATTAATTTTAACTATATTTTAAATAATTAATGAATCAAATTTTGACAGAATGAACTGTCCAAATTGAACACTGGAGTATTAATTCTCCGTCAAATATGCAAACAGGGTATGTTGACAGAAGATGTACTGTGACCTTAGCCGCCTAAATCTTTTCTTCTGCGTTACGTAAGATTGGATAAATTCAAGAAATAATGTACACTGTGTATTTTTTTTTGAATAATGCTACTTGTCCACCATGTGTACGTTCACCTCTCTCACATGAATAATGTGCGTGAATATTTTATTGTCTGTAGAACCCTCTCCATGTGAGGGGAGTGTAAAAGATTGTGTGAATGATTATGTACATATAACATGATTCTTTTTTTTTTTTTAATATATATTTGAACAAAAAGCTAGGGAAAATTGTAACAACGGTCCCAAATTTTTGAGTTTTTAGCAGAGTTTACTCTAACCTTCAATTTATGTTAATAGAGGTCTCAAACCTCTGAGAAATTAGTAGCTGGAGTCCAATTGGGTGGAAACCATCAATTTGACTGTTAATTGACCAAGAAAAGTGAATTTGACCAATTTTAACTAAATTGAAAGGGGTAAAATAGTAATTTTAAATTTCCCTATTATAAACAAGTAAAAGAATAAATAAAAATTGAAAAAAGAAAAGAAGAAAAAAAGTGTAGAATTGAAACTTCTTCCCTAGCTCCACCTCCACAATCAAAATTAAACCAGAAAAAAACACCTTTCACTGTCAGCGAACCACCACCCCACCATTCGCCGCCATCACAGCCACCACCATGACGTGAAATCGCCAATTGCCACCATACCAAAATTTCGCAAATTCATTCTTTCAAAACCTCCAATTTCACATGTTTAATTTTGATTCGAAAACACATTTCCAAATTCTCATTTTTTTTCCCTTACCCAGGATCGTGTCATGGACTCAATATGCCATTACTTGCTTATTGGGCCATTTACTTTTGTTTTATCTAAGTTGGCTAGCCCAAGCCTTAGGCTTATATATATGGTTTTGTTTTGACGACGATTGAGAAGAGGAAGTGAATCGTGGTTTGCTGCCTCTTCTTCCTCTTTTCCTCCCATCTCTTGTTATTCTTCTTTTCTGTCCTTGTTCTTCTCTCTGGTAAGGTTCTTCCCCTGCTTCTTCCTCTTCTTCCCTGTTTCTCCTGCTTCTTCCTCTGCTGATCGATATTTTCTCCTTTATAATTGTTCTTTCACTTGTAATTCCTTGCATTTTAATAGAAAATATCAGTTGAACGAAATATAGTTTACACTTAAGTGCCAAGTATTGAATTTAGTTCCATTATTCTGGTTTATTTGGTGTTTGATTGAGTTTTGATGCGAAATTGGAATTCAACCATAACAATTGGTATCAGAGCAATACGTAAGTTGGGAAAGCAAATGGAAACTCTTGGTAAAAATCAGGAAGAAAAAATTAATAGGTTCGAAAAGAAACTGGGAGTTCTAAATGTGACTGAAAATTCATGGGATCTGTTACCCCCCGATTCCGGAGTTTAAGGGAGCAAGGCCACGTAGGCAGGACGGTCAACAGAAAGTCAAAGGGGGCCCAGTATGTCAAAAACCCCAGTAAGGCATTAGGCCGAAGTCATGTGCCACGAACATAATATGAAGTCTCCTCTGAAGATAGCATGGGCTTCATTCCAAGGAGCCTCGGGTTGAAGGTCCCATGTGAACGACCTCGGACTGATGCACTCACTCAAAACACAACACGATCCGAGGCTACTATAGGGTCATTCAGAGCTCATAAGCCAGCGTCACCTCAACAGATTTGAGGATTTCTTTGAATCGATTGATGGGACGTCTACTGTAAATGTGTCAGTAACTCTTCCATGGTAATGTCAGCCTATTCCTAGTGCGGCTGACTTCTATCAAATATTAAATGTGATGTGAGAGTTCAGTTTAGAAGATGTCGCCACATGGATTTGATTCGACGGTCAATACGTCGTTTGGACAGTATAAATAGTCTTCATTTGTATAGATTGAGGGGGTTAGATCTTGGAAATCAAGGAATAAAACACAAAATACCATCATTCTCGTAGAAATGAGATATTGAAGAAGATTCACATACTTTGTTCTTTAGATATTTCACAAACACCATAGCAAATATATCTAGATTCCAACATAAAACATCACTGGATTTTATCTATCCTTCCACATATTCCATAACAAAACAGGCACTCATTGAAAGAAAGTTGATCCGGCCCATGTTGATAGCGCAAGGGTTGCACCAAGAAAATTGCCGGAGCTTGAACATTTGTGTCTCTTGCCGGAAAGCAACTCCCACGCCCTTTCCAACTACGCTACCGCTCTTGTTCCGGTAGAGACGTGCCGGATTATTGCTTGACGTGGCAAGAGTGGGCCCGACATCTGTTGACAACATTTTTTGGGGTCAACAGGATCAAATGTTGAAGAGAGTCTGCACTAAGCAAGATAGGATGGAGCAATTGATGGGGCAAATGAACAGAAAAAAATGAATTGATCATTTCAATGTTCACTAAAATGATTGAGGATCAATCAGCCTTGAAAGTGGAACAACACGAGTTCAATATTAGTGCTGATTCAGCTAAGGCAACTAATGAAGGCAATGGAAGCACTAGTGTTGTAGAGACAGAGAATAAATCCAGTGAAAAGTTATCAGAAGATTCAAACAACGTTGAGTTAACTGATCAGATTTCAAGCATAGATACAAAAGAATCTTCTGGTTGTGGTGCAGATTTAGAAAGTGTTGGATATGTGGAGGAATGTTCAAGTGAAAATCACAGGAATGAGATCTTACCTATTGTAAGTGTGACTATGCTCGATGAGAGTTCTAAAGTAGATAATGGTAGTGTTATTATGGAATCAGCAGAAGAGAAAATTGGTGGAGATATGATGTTTCAATCGATTCACTTGAAGCCAGACCGTGTCAATGATATAATTGATGATATTGTTACTGAGGAAAATATTGGGAAAACTATAACAGCTACAAATGTTTCTGCAAATAATCAGAGTATAGAGGCTGGAACCCGAATTGAGACCGTAGAAAATGGTAAAGGAAATGACAGGAGTGCAGTAACACTAGTTTGCCCTCAGTTGGAACGATCTATGAGTTTGTTTTTAAACACTGAGAACCAAAATTTGGAAATTGGAATGCCAGCTAATATAACTAAAGATGGTATCACAAGTGATATGAATGTTGTGGCCACATTCCTTTTCACAGAAGCAACTGTTGATTTCTCTTTAGAATCAAAGGATTAGAATTCTGAATCAACTGTTGATTCCTCTAAAGATTCTAAGGATCAGAAGGAGGGGGTTGAGAATGGAACGCCAAGTAACAATGTTGAAGATAGAAGTCAAAGTGATATGATTGTGCTTAACAATTCTCAAAATACCCTTTTGGAACCAATGAGAACCGATGATGATCATAGAGTGAGAAACAATTATTTTATAGAGACATATGTCACCTTGCACTACCTACTTAATCCAATGGTAGTGAAGAGAATGAAGTAGCTAGCTTCATACATATAAGACATCCAAACTTTGAAGACAAGGTTAATTTAAGGGGAAAAGATGTCATGGACTCAATATACCATTACTTGCTTATTGGGCCATTTACTTTTGTTTTATCTAAGTGGACTAGCCCAAGCCTTAGGATTGTATATATGGTTTTGTTTTGAAGACGATGGAGATGAGGAAGTGAATCGTGGTCTGCTGCCTCTTCTTCATCTTCTCCTCCCATCTCCTGTTCTTCTTCTTCTTCTCTGTCCCCGTTCTTCTCTTTGGTAAGGTTTTTCCCCTGCTTCTTCCTCTTTTTCATTGTTTCTCCTACTTATTCCTCTTCTTCCTATGCTGATCGATATTTTCTCCTTTGTAATTGTTCTTCCACTTGTAATTCCTTGCATTTTAATAGAAAATATTAGTTGAATGAAATATAGTTCACATTTAAGTGCCCAGTATTGAATTTAGTTCCATGGTTTATTTGGTGTTTGATTGAGTTTTGGTGCGAAATTGGAATTCAACCATAACAAATCCATAGCTTGCACAATGAATTTTTGAGGGAGTCTCCTTCTAGGATTAATTTGTTGGAGAATGTAGAGTGGTGGTTGGAATTGTGACCCTTGAGCCTTCTTTTCTTTCTCTGCTTTCTCACCTCAAAAAGCTTTTCTTCTACAAATGCTAACCTAAACAAAAATCCCATTTCCAAATTTTTCTCAATTATCTATTCAAAACTCTATATTGAAAGAGCTAGTTTTCATTGAAACCCAGCTTCATTTGGCTTACTCAGTGACAAACTCAATAATTTGACGAGTTTAAGAAGGCTAGTTTTGACTGGGACCAATGTTTCTAGGACAATACCGGGTGAGTTTGGTGAATTAGTCAGTCTTGAACAACTTACACTTTCGAGAAACAATTTTGAAGGTGAAATTTCTGCAAATATTTTCAAGAACTGAAGGTTCTTGATTTGAGTGAAAATGGGTTCAAAGGGGTTGTGCCAGAATCCATTGGAAATTTGACAAATCTGTTGAAGTTAGATCTCGATTTCAATGAATTTTTCAAGAAAATCCAAGAAAATCAAAACAATTCAATTTGGGTGTGTTGTATGTGTTTGATCCATTTGAAATGAGGGTTTAACATGTTGTATGTGTGTGCCAACGATGATTCCTGTGGTGGTGTCGATGGTGGTGATTGATTTTCAGTGAGGGTGGGAAAGGGGGTTTGTGAAGGAGACAACTCTTTTATTATTATTATTATTATTATTATTATTATTATTTATTGGTTTTTTCTTTATTTATTTAATGGGATAAATTTAAACTTATTATTTTATTCCTTTTAATTTGATCAAAATTAGTCAAAGTTCATTTTTCTTAGTCAACTAACGGTCATATGGATGACTTTCGTCAATTTGGACTTCAACCGCTAATTTCTCAAAGGTTTGGGGACCTCCGCAAATACAAACTGAAGGTTAAGATAAAAGTTTGCTAAAATTTCACAAGTTTGAGACCATTGCTGCTATTTTCCCAAAAAGCTATTAAGATTTGAATTTTTATCATAAAAAATCAACTTTGTTATTAGAAACATTTCAAATCCATGGAAATATTTCTAATTCATGGTCTACGCTTTAGTCGACGTGAGATTTATTATTTAATGTGTCCCTACAAGAGAGTTATTCATTTAAACAGTGTAATTTTGAAATTCATGTGTTCATTTGATGTTTTAATCTGTTTAAATTGTTTATTTGAACTTAATTAACTCTGATCCATCTTAAGATAAGGGTCATCCTCGGAGCATTCTTACATATTGAAGACAAAATTGAAGTTTATAACTATTATTACAACTGGCATAACTTTCTATCATTGGTTTTTTATTGTTTTTAGAAGTCAAATGAGCTTTTCAATAAGTATATCAGGTGGAAAAGCATTCTTAAAATTATCCTTGATCTAAGAGCAGTCTAGCTAGAGCACGTCAACCATGGCTTGCATCTCGCCAAACCAATGAGTAGACCAGATGTCTAAAGGACTCCATTGATTTGGTGCACGTGTGGTTTTCATATAGTAGTCACTATATTGCTACAATTAGTCTCAATGAAAGATATTTCATGGCCTCGATTCATGCAAATTTAGCACATGTTTGGTGGTCATTTTCTTTTTCGGGAAAAAACATTGTGTTAAACAGTGATTTTTTGAAGAATACGTGATTAAAAAGTAGGAAATTTTTTTGGGTTTTACATGTAATATATTTTATTGTGTGAATGTATGATTGAAATTGAATATACAAATAAAAAAAAAAAGAGTTTGAAAAGAATGAAAAACAAGTATACGCTTAAGCTCCTTCCAAATGGAAAAGGCAGGCAGCCTCTTTGCCATGAGTAATATTATTCATCCCCAGTGGAGATGAAAATACAGTCTATGTGTCATTAAATGATAGGTTAAATGAAAGGTGAAATTAAATGACTTAGGCCCTGTCTGGGCCTGATTTCTTGCAAAATTTGGAACGTTGAGCCGCAAGTTTTGACCAAGGTTATGAGATGATGGCCCACCTTTTGTAATGTAACGGTCAAAAAAATCTAATTTGGGCTGATTTTAAGCGCTAGCAGACAGGGTCTTATTTAATTTCACCTATCATTTAATGTCACATTAGCGCCACATAGACTGTGTTTACATCCCCAATGGGGATAAATAGCATTACTCTTTTGCCATTCTCATCCCTACAAATATCCCAATCCGATAGACATTCCGACCTAACTCCACTGCATCAACATTCAATTAATTAGTGACTTCTAACAATTATGGATTTGGTCAGTTTTAGCCCATTTCGTTTGTTTTTTTTTTTTTTGTTTTTGTGGGACTGGCCCAATGGATTTGAAATTTAACTATCCATTTGTTAACAAATGAAGCATGCTTGAATTGCCATGGCCCAAACTATGCACTTCATTAGTTTGAATCCTAATATGTGACTGTGGGACCTACTAGGGACGGAGTTAGAACTATATAAAATTTAGAGCTAGATTGGAATATAGACTTCTGGGGTGAACTAGTTTCTTTGAGCCAATTTTTTGACGTAAGCCCCTGTTTGAGCCATATTATTTTTTTTATTTTCATTTTTCTATTCATTTTCAATCACACATTTTTCAATAAAATAATATTTTCCATCACATCAATAACTTTTCATTCTTTTTCAATCACATATTCCCCATCACATCAACCAAAAAATACATTATTGGAGCAAAAATGTGCACCAAACAGGGGCTAAATAAGGTTTTTGGCCAAATTTATGAAGTAAAAGAAATAAATCTTTTTGGCCCAAATTTTAGATTAGGCTATAACCCAATTTGTTAAAAGTTAGGTTCTTCACTGAATTATCAACCCGGCTTTTAGCCCAAGTAATGCGTTATTCTCTAGCCAACTTTCACATAAGAATCCTCTATGTTAAAGAGACAACCTTTCATCTGATTAATCTAAATATATTGTAAATTTGTGACTTAGGACCATTTTGGTAGAATTTTTGAAAAATTAAACGTTGTATTCAATACTAAAAAACTGTATTAAAACATGTTTGGATAATTTATTGAAAGTACTTTGTTTGGATAGACATTTTTTTTTAAAAAGAAAAAACTAAAATAAGATTGGTAGCTTTTTTAGGAAGCTCTTTTTACAAGAAGTAAAAGCAAAAATTGTCACATAAATGTCCCTTCGGGGGTGGCCGAGTTGGTGGGGCATGTGAACGCGGAGATCAAAGGTCACGAGTTCGAATTCCCTGCCAACACTTCCTCGGACGAGCCCGTCAAGCCCGTGCGATTTACCTCTTCTGTGTTGTTTGCGGGCTACTGCACATGAAACGGAGTTTACCTAGTGCGTACTCACAGTGGTCGGGCCTCCGCCCATTCGAGGTGGTCGGGGTTCCGCTGACAGGTAGCGACCGCGGGTTCATACGTAAAAAAAAAAAAAAATTGTCACATCAACTAATGGTCACAATTAAGCTCAAAATTGAAGAATTTTTTTTTTCGCATTGATTATTAGAATTCTTCTCCCTCAAATGTGAAAATTCAAATTGAAATCGTTCAATTGCGATTGTCAGACTCAAATTTTTTTATATTCAATTAATAATTTCAATGAATAAACTCGAATAGTTCAATTGTGATTGTGACACAACTTACCTCATATATTAAATTTTAAAAGTAACACTAAAGTCGATGAAATGAATAATTTTGTAATACTAATGTGAGTAGAGTGAAAGGCACCGAACTATCCTTTACACTTCCACCACAATTTTGACAATAGAAAAAAGGAAAATAAGATAAGAAGAGTAAGGCCTCGTAGTTGTTTCTGATTCGCAGGTCAGGAATTCAAATAATTTATTAGGCAGGAAACTGCAGCGTTATTGGTTTAGGCTGACCATTTCAACTCCGTACCTTTCTGATAATCCTTTTCTATTAGTCTTTGATGAAAAATGTTCCTAGTCAAATACGGTGTTTCATACAAATAATTTTCAAATAGGAATTGGGACAAAGCTAGAAAATTTGATTTCTCTCACCATCTTCTTCTACTGTTGTTAATCATGGTTTCTTCAAGAGAGCTCTGTAGGGATGCTGCCAGTTGTTTTGTTTATTTCTCTGTGTTTCTTCATGTATTTATCCTCAACTTTGTGTATTCTAAATGCCCAAAAAGTTTCCAGTGTGGAAATCTTTGCAATTTGTCGTTTCCTCTGGCAGATATTTCGCAACCCGGATGTGGGTTGTTCGCGGTTGAGTGCAATGCTCTTCCGCATCCAAGAATTCACCTGGATACTGAAAGGTTATCGACATCATATGAGATTATATCCAACATATCTACCAATCGAGCATTGATTCGAAACCCTATTCTTGAAAGTCTTTTGCAAAGTAAGAGCTGCAATTTATTCGTCCAATTCTATATTCCATATTCTATTTCGTTGATATTCTTCCCAAACATCAGTTTGATCAGATGCCCCAAAAATATGAACTCCGACGAAGACGATGAGATACGTCATTTAAAGGAAACTTATAATAGAACCTACGAAGGCTGCGGTGACTTCTATATATATTACGCCAATTCAAATGAAAATCTTCCGCCCTCAATTCCAAATAGTTGTTCTGTTCTTTACTTGCCAATCAAATCACCGCCTATATCAGATTCAGCTGACTTGTTCGAACGGTTAGGCGCCGAATATAATATAGAATGGAATAATGATTGTATTGATTGCCACCGAGAGGGAGGACAGTGTACAGCTGACCAAAATATTCGATTTCGATGTGTAAAAGGTAGCATCGGCTTTTGCGATTGCAAGTTATTCTTTTACACGCTTCTTCCTGATTTGTGTTTTTGCCAGCAATCAAGAGCAGGGTTTAATGTGATTTTAACTCTAAAGCATATAAATTGTTTGGTTTTTATGTGTTACTGATAAATTTTCAATTTTTATTTCTATATGCCAATCAATCCACATGAAAACATTTGATTTATGTTCTTTACATGTATAGATGTTCTTTATGCTTTTTTTAGGGTTTTATAAAGGACATGAAAACAGAGAAATTTTATTTTTATTTGACCAATTGGACCTGATCTGACATATTTGCTGATGTTGGCAATGAATGCAGAAAAGAGCAAGTTAAAGCTGATTTTATTATTCACAGGTAAAAGAATATACATATATTACACAGTAGACTTCGAAATTCTGTTCTTACCTACATATCTTCTTTACTTAATTACTTCCCTTTTTTTCTTTGTTTCAATTTAATGGAAGAAATCATTATTCTCATCCCAGTTTCTCGTTTCATTTTCTTGTAGTGAGTTCCTCATTTCTCTGTTTTCTGATTTTCAGTTATACCTGGAAGTATAGTCGTACTTTGCGTGTTAGGCTTTTTCATTTGGCGCCATAAAAGACGAATCAATGATGCATACTTACTTTCGAGGAACGTATCCTCCGATCCCTCCTCAAAATCAGACATTGAAGCCGGGAGTTTCTACTTTGGTATCCCCATCTTCTCCTACACAGAACTTGAAGTTGCCACCAATAATTTTGATGATTCTAGAGAACTTGGAGACGGAGGTTTTGGAACTGTCTACTATGGTAAGAATCTATTAGTCATCAGGAGGCAAACTCACTCTAAATCACGATAAATAAAGTTGTGGCTAGTCGATATATAATATAATTGGCAACTGTTTAAATCTAATAGCAAGTCTGCCTTCTTTCTAATTAGGCAAACTCCAGGATGGACGAGAAGTAGCAATAAAGCGCCTCTATGAGCATAATTACAAACGAGTAGAGCAGTTTATGAATGAAATCAAGATCCTTACTTGCTTGAGGCACCAGAATCTTGTCTCTCTCTATGGCTGTACATCTAGGCGCAGCCGGGAACTCCTACTTGTTTATGAGTACGTTTCTAATGGCACAGTTGCAGATCATATCCATGGTGACCGAGCTAATGAAGCACCACTCTCATGGCCAATTCGCATGAACATTGCCATAGAAACTGCTAGTGCATTGGCATACCTACATAAATCTGATATAATACATCGCGATGTGAAGACTAACAACATACTACTAGACAAAAATTTTTGCGTCAAAGTTGCAGATTTCGGGCTTTCAAGACTCTTCCCTAATGATGTCACTCATATATCGACTGCCCCTCAGGGAACTCCGGGATATGTTGATCCAGAATATCATCAATGTTACCAACTTACTAATAGAAGTGACGTTTACAGCTTTGGAGTTGTCCTCATCGAGCTCATATCATCAATGCCTGCCGTGGATATAAGTAGGCATCGGCATGAAATCAACTTAGCCAACTTAGCGATAAGCAGGATCCAACGGTGTGCCTTTGACGAGTTAATTGATCCATCTCTGGGATTTGGATCTGATGCTGAAGTCACAAGGATGACTACTTCAGTGGCGGAGTTAGCTTTCCGATGTTTGCAACTTGATAAGGATCTGAGGCCTTCTATGGACGAAGTATTTGCATTTCTGAAGGAGATAAGGGGGGACGAGGAGTTAGAATTTGAGAATAAAATGGAGACTAATGATAATAATAGCGTTCAAAGAGGTGTAAAGATCCCACCTTCACCTGAAACAGATGATGTTTTATTGTTGAAGAACAAGTACTTACAATCCTCACCAAATGCTGTGACTGATATGTGGATCAGTGGCTCTACAACAGCTAGTTCCAGTGGGTGAGATTTTTATTTTCATTTTCTTGTTTGTAGAAGTAGATTATGGTAAGAGTTTTCTTAAACACCCATTATATTGTTTGCCAAATGGGTGGGGATTTATTCTGTATTCTATGCTTTCAACTTCACAAACAGTAAATATAGAACTAAAACCGAAAATATGCTAGTAAATAATGTAGCTTTTTTTTAAAACATCTGGCTATGTTGTTCTCTGGCTTGAATAATACGAGGAAACGTACAAAACAACATACAACATTTTTACTTGTTTTTATTCGTTCGTCCTGTCTTGTGTTGTTCAATCAAGTACGTCAAACATCCTATGCGGAACAATAATTTTTGGTAAACTGATATGCATTCCCACCAGCAAAGACCATCTGAGATGATGTCTCAATCTTATCGATCTGTCAAACGTGAAGCATTCCTAGGTTTCATTTGGATCCTGGATTAAAATGAAGAAATTTTCTAGAGATTTTTGCTTCTTTTTATTTATTATTTTTTTCCCCTTTTGGCCAGGGTTTTCGGATCTGTTTCATGTATGTAGTCTTGCTCTTAATCTAAAGTTAAATTCTTTGAGTAGGGAAGTAAAAGAAAAGGTTACGCGAATACTAAAATATATTGCAAACAGCTTTTTACGCTTTTAAAAGCACCAGTTTTCATATACGGTTGTTCAAGGGGAAAAGCGGATAAGATACGAGCTGTCATTGAAGAAGAGACGTGGAGCGAGATAGCTTGTTAGGCTACTATTCAGGGCTGGGAAAGTGCGAAAAAAGATCTCATGTCCACTAGACATAGGGTAAATAATGAGTTATGATGGAGTTTCTCGATACATAATATAGCATTTGATGAACCAAACCAACAGAAACCTCAAAAGACCACAGTTGAATATGACTCTTTTCTAGAAGGTAACTCATCCAGCGAAGGAACGATTCAACAATCGTCGCAAGCGCTACAAGAGGCATAGGACGTGTGGAAATAACAAAGAAGATGAGGGATTTGACCTCTGTGTAGCTAAATTAAAGAAAAGAACAAAGATTGAGATATGCATTCGAGTTTCATATTGGCCTCCTCAGTTTTAAGAAGAATAGCCTTCTAAGAATTACTACCATTTGGAATTAGAGTTGACAATTCTTACATTTTGATTATTTTTGTTTATGCCTTGTGATTTTCATACTTTGCACTTAGCCTATCGTAAGATTTTATGTATGGTTGGTTAGATAGAGAAATTAATACAACACCTAACAATATTAAGAAAAATAGAAAATAAAATCTCGTCAATTTGAAAAATCATGTATCGTCTTGTATTTTGAGAGTATGACTTTATGAAGTTTAACGGCGTTATGCAACAGCTTACTGTTACCCCCTTGATGATTGCAAGAGCTGGAACGACTAAGACATGGGCAGTGTCTTGCTCCCATGTCAAATGCAACCTAATAGATTCGTGGCATGCAAACTTTAAAATCAATTGGTGGAAGTGTTCAAAGCTAGCTAGACGGATTTCCCTAAGGCGGTTACTTTCGACAGTGTCAAGGATTTTATATGTGCAAAGCAGTTTAACAGGCAAGTTGGTTATCAGCCATGTTAGGGCAGCTTCCTTGTTGGGAAACATTTGAATTTTGATCCTTAGTAATATGAATTTTATATGTACTCTTAAGACGAGATATAGGGTATTGAGTGTACTGTTCCGATCCTTGTCTGATTTTGTGAGTTGTCATTTACTACGGCAATAAAAGTCGGAAAGTGTTTTCTGTGGTTCGTGTGTTTGTTTACATATTCTGTCCCTTTCATAAAGTGTTGCAATTCTTCGTTAAACAAAGAAATTTGAGTGTCTTCGAGAGCTGATTGAGTGCAAAACTAAGTGCCATATAGGGAAAAATTTACTGCAGAAAAATTGACGCTATAACATTTTCCATGCTGGTATAACCAAATGAAATGCATAATTTCATAAGAGAGTTAGATTTCCAATCTATTTTTCTTTGCCAATTTCAATTTCAAAACCAGCTTCCGCGATAATATTGTAAGCACTTTTATATGAAAAAAAAAAAACATACTATTTTTTGTTCCTCCTGCAGCATGGGCGACATGAAAATATTAATACCCATTCAATGCTCCCAAAATTTGTATCTGGGAAGAGGATAGGTTGGATAGGAAGCCTAACTCTGAACTTGAGATGATCTCGAATAGTGCTTTTGAGTACCTAAAACAAAGGCTAATATGTAGGACATTGTATTTCATCCATTATTTAAGTTAGTATATGTATGAAATTTCAAGTGTACGATATCGTCGAACTCGGAGTTAAGTAGACATAAAGAGTGCGAAATATCATTTTCACGAGGACAATATTATTTATTATTGACCTTGTTATGAATATGATTTCTTCAAGACTACTTCAATAAAAACTCCAATACTCACTAGAATTCGGGTCAAACTACAACATATCTAAATTAATCCTACTTTTTGAACCAATACAAAAATTTAAACCTTGTTTGAGCCACATTTTTTTAAGAATGCATTTTGAAACAATAAATTAATGAAGAATGTGTGGTTGAAAAATAAAGAAAAGATCTGTGTTTGCATATAATATTATTTTATTGAAAAATATGTGACTGAAAAGAAGAGAGAGAAAAAATATATTTTGAAAATAATGTGGATCAAATAAGCGCTTAATATAGAATGTATTTATTCTAATTTTAGACTAAAACTAAGCTATGATTAATTAACTAGTTGACAAGATTGTTTTCGAGATTAAAACGATGAAAAAAGTGAAAGGACTCACGATTTCTCCTTAAGTGTCATAAAAAAATTAACGTGCGCATTTGGTCGAACTTAATTAAGTAAATCCATTATATTTCTGTGTGAATTTCAAGCAAATTAAATGCATTAATCTATATTAAAATGATTATTTAACAACCGGCAACAATTCTAAGAGTATACTAAGTTACTGGTTTTTAATATTTAGTATAAACAAATAATTCATCTTTGGATTCTTTACTTTTCACAAAGCAATTAATTATTGATCACGTAACAATCGAGATCATCATAATAGTAAAAACAGTATACAATATCAATAAAAAAAATGTCTTTAATTGATAAATTTAATCACAAATCATTGTACAAGAAAAATACAAATTACCATTGAAAGTGAAAGCAATCTTGCACCATGCTTAATTCTCCTTCTTCAATAAAATTTTCAAATCCTAGTTCATTGCTTCGTATCTCTCAATTTAATCTTCAAGAATTTCTAAAAAAATGTGTTAATTGTCAACCCTAATAATGAATGAAAAAAGTCCTATTTATCAGAAGTATCCTAATTCCATAGAAATTCGATGGTCACAGTTCAGACAAAACCCGTTCTTTTTGAACAAGTGAAGTCCAATTTGAAATAAAGACTAGGTGGGAGGCCTCCCCAAATTTGGGAAACCTCGTACTTGCAACATAAACTCACGTTCCAGAGTTTGCTTGAAGCCCCCTGAACTTCTTTCCAGTCTCCAACTTAATTTTTGAACTTTTTTCAGCTTCCACTTTAGTCCTTCGCCTTCTTGAATTAGTCCAATTGCATATATGGACGAGATACAAATTTGAGAGCCCATGTTTGATTTTGGTACAAAGTTGAGTTCATGTATAGTTTTGATTAGGGGTTTTGACATACAAAAAATGAAGTCAAATTATATGGTCCCAGAACTGGAGCCCAGTTAGGGAGTTCAAGATATAGGCACAAATGAGACAATTGTAGAATATAACAGATATCCATAAACAAAGTACTATCATCGCCAAATTCTGCAGGACGCCCAAGATCCGAGCGAATGAAGTGCTTTACTGTCGCCTAGAAAGATGATTACATTCTCGCCCAAGCCTTTGAGTCGCTCAAGATTTGAGCGAATACGGTGTCTTGTGGTTACTTAAAACGCGGTTATTAAAGTGGTTATTGAGCAACATTATCAAACCCCACGATCCAAGAATCTTGGTTACAAGCCATTAAATGACAAGAGCAGTAGCAACAGTTGCAAACGGCAGTTCCTTGACAAGTCAGTCATCACGAAGAAAGTGGGTAATTATAAAGTGCCAAGCAATTTTCAGGCAGTTCTACATTGAAAATCGTCAAAGGAGTATAAAAAATAAAAGAAGACATAGAAGGAAGGACCCTGAATCAATCACTCTCAAACAGAGAATATGTAATTTCAATTCATTTAATTTTCTAAGTGCAAACTTTCAATTTACTTCGTGTGCTTGTGCCCCTTGGAGGCGTTTTGCTTCTTCCCAATTGTAATCTTCATAAATAAAGCACCCCATTTTGGGACTTTATCTCAAGAGGTTTGTTCCTTACACAAGCGTCTGAACCTATCTTTTAATTATTAGCGACAACCCGCGCAAAACAATTTGGCACGCCCAGTGGGACAATTGGTGTATGAGGATACGAAAAGTGAAGTATTATACCTCATAAGAATTCTGATAAAGAACTAGTAAGCCAAGGAGTAGTCCAGTCTGTGATTGAGCAATATGAGGAGCAGCAAAGCTCTCCACGAACAGAGGGACAGAGTCAAAGCAGTCAAAGTCGCTACGAGCCAATGACAGAGTTGAGTCCTCGAACCATGAGCGCATTGCTTGGGGAACTCACACAGGAAGTCGTTGAATAGGTAAATTCACGAAATGTTCATAATATGAAAAGATTTACCCAAAATTGGAATGCACATTATGACAACATGGTCAAACAACTAAATATATTAAATGAAATCATGAACAAGTTAGTGGGCCAAATGTGTTAGCCATTGGGCCAATTGCAAGCCACTTTCAAGCCAGCATGATTGTGGGACATAATTCCCCAGTCATGAGTCCGAATCAAGGAATAGAACCACCTTCTGGACCATCTACTTCAAACCAGGGGGTAGTGGAATGCCAAACTTGAATAGTGGTAATGTGATGTCAAACCTGGGGGGTAACCCAAATTTAAGAGACAAGTAATGAACAGAACACCCCGCGTATCAATGATGGTGGAAACACTCAGGCTAACGATAATAATAGTCTGAATAACAGCGTTTTTTTGTCTCCAACCAAGGACCAAATATTAAGCCTCAAGTAACTCAACCAACGAACCAACCTGTGGAAGTTCTATATAATCCCAATGTTATGTTGAAGAATCACGTTCGAAGATAAAAAGAAAATGAGAGTGGATGAAAATCCTTTCCCACAGCCACTTGGGGTGAACATGGTGACGACTGGTTTCAAAAACAAGTTGTCAAGGTTCAAATTGGTCGTAGACGATGGAGAAGAAGATTTTGGACATCCCAGTATTTTGTAACGTATCAAAGGGAAGCAGCCTAGAGAGGACGGAGGCGTCTTGTGTGCGAGATGCAAAGGAGAAGTGAATGCAAACATAAAGAGACCAGGAGTGTGGCAACATCACCATCGCCCTGATTTTGTCCCAAATATCCAACATGGTGGAGGGCGAGGTACATCATTCTATAGAGGACCGCCTTTTAAGAGGCAGTTCAGGCCAATAAACAATGGAAGGACGTTCAAGCCGCAGACTCTCCAACCAAATATATGACATTCATTCCAGTATAATGCAGTGATATGTTTCAATGAGATGACCAGAACTCAACAAAGGCGTTCTCAACGAAATTATGGACTAATGATGAGGTAATAACAGGGATTGCTACGTCCTAAGGCTCCTAAACTGCTTGATGTGGCCAACCAAAACATTCTCGAAGATAGTTAAGAAGCTGGTATTGGTGAATCAATGGAAGAGTTACCAAAAAATTCTTCCGGGATATCCAAGTTTGAGTGAGGGGAAAGAGATGAAGAAGATCCAGAGCAACCTCTCACTATTCAGTTTTGTACGTTACATCCTGTTATCGCTAATAATTATTTATTAGCCAATGAATTCAAAAACAAAGAAAATGAAGAGGAAGAAAGTGAGGATAACGAGGAGGAATCGTGTGTGCTGGAATGTAAAAAAGGCTAAACATCTCGAGGGGTATATAATAAAGAGGAGGATGATGGTATGACGGATATCGAAGAAGAAATTGATTTGGAAGCAGAAAGAAGAAAGAGGAGAGTGTCGCGCAATACTTTGTTGAAATGGCTACACCGGGAAGGTGTTCACGAGGTGAATTTGTTGGGAGAACCATCTGGGCATTCCTTTGATTACTATGTGTTGTACGGGACACCCAAAAGAAAGAAAAGAGTGCATCGCTCTGAGAAATATGGGTTACCTCCAAGAATATTGTCTCCCCCTATAGGATGGGTAACCGAAGAAGAAGCACTAGAAGAAAGTAAAAGGGAAATCCAAGATGCAGAAGCTCAGTGCGAAATATTACATGTTGACTTATCACAAAGAAATGATTCAACAGAAGACAAACATGAAGTGGAAATAGATGCTGCTGAAAAGGTAATCTTTAAAAGACCAACCATGAAACTAACTAAACATCTAAGGCCAGTCAATGGGATACCAGTGGCAAAAGTACTCATTGACAATGGAGCAGCCATAAATACCATCTCATCTAGGATGATAAGAAAATTTGTAAAGACAGAAAGCAATATGATCCCAACAGAGGTTATTTTCACAAGTTTTAACGGAGGAGCAACTTCAGCTAAATGGATAATGCCACTGGATATAACCGTGGAAACAACTACTAGGACCATAGTCTTCTTTGTGATAGATGATCCTACTAGTTACAATGTGCTACTAGGAAGGGACTGGATCCACTGGAGTCGTTGCATACTTTCATCACTCCACTAATGCCTACTTTTCTGGAATGATAAGGGCGAAGCAGGAGTGGTGAAGGCAGATCATAGACCCTTTGTCGTAGAAGCAAACTCAGTAGAAAAGTTCATGTACAAAGGAAATTATGGACCTGTCAGGGTGGTTCAAGATGGAGAAGAAACTCAGAATGTCGCTCAGAGTAAAGAGCCGTTTTCAGTAGATGCACTTACTGAAATGTTCAATCAAATAAGACCAAACATAGTGGCCTTGGAAAAGCCAATGATTGGTAAAAAAATAATCAAGGAAATCTAATGAATTATCAACAACAAGAACATATGGTCGACATTCAGGCCTTCAAAGCCAAATTAATGGCTTTCAATAAGGAATGTCAAAGGAAAACGAAAGAAGAAGTAGCATTAAAGACATTGGGAAACAAATTGGCAGTGTTCGAGTTGGAGCAGAATATTGGCCGAGAAGTCAATAAGGTGGATTGCTTAGAAGATGAAGTCCTTGCAAAGAACCTGGACGATGAAGTAATGAGGATCACAAGCACAAGACCCTTTGATTAGGGTAAATATTGACGACGAAGGGGAAGATCGCCCAACATTTGTCAGCCAAATGCTTAGTCAAGAGGTTAGTAGTAAATTAATCACTTTGTTAAAAGAGTATAAAGATTGTTTTTCTTGGGAATATGAACATATGCCTAGTTTAGATAAGAATTTGGTAGAACATAGATTACCAACTAATCCAGATTTTAAACCTCATAAACAATCTCCTAAGAATTTTGCCCCTAATGTGCTTCCTGAAGGTAAGAAAGAGAGTGAGCGATTGTTAAAAGTAGGTTTTATTAGGACAGCTAGATACGTTGAATGGTTATCTAACATCGTACCGTGTTAAAAAAGAATGGAAAATTAAGGGTGTCTATAGATTTTAGAAACTTAAATTTAGCGACACCTAAAGATGAATATCCAATGCCTACGGTGGATTCTTTAGTAGATTCAACTGCAGGATACGTAATTTATTCCTTTATGGAATATATTTAGGATACAACCAAATCTACATAGTTGAAGAAGATGTACACAAAACTGTCTTTAGATACCCAGGGGCTTTGGGATGCTTTGAATGGGTAGTTATGCATTTCGACCTAAAAAATATAGAGTCAACTTATCAAAGGGCAATGAACTTGATTTTTTACGACATGATAGGCAAGTTTGTTGAAGTATATGTAGATGATATAGTTGTCAAATCTATTAAAGATGAAGACCATTTTGAATAGTTAAAATGCTCATTTGAGCGAATGAGGCAATACAAACTAAAATTGAATCCATTGAAATATGCATTTGGTGTTAAAGTAGGGAATTTCCTTAGTTTTCTAGTGCATAGAAGAGGAATTGAACTTGATAAAAATAAAGTGAATGCCATTTTAGAGGCTAAATCACCCGGTAACAAGAAGGAATTGCAAAGATTTCTAGACCAAGTAAACTTTTTAAGACGTTTTATCTCTAATTGTGTAGGGCGAACGAAAGCTTTTTCGCCTCTTTTAAAGCTGAAAAACCAGGACGAATTCATCTGGAAAGAAGAGCACCAAAAAGCTTTTGATAGCCTGAAGGCATTTATCAAGTCCGCCAATTTTAATATCACCTGTCCAAGGACGGCCAATGAAGGTGTACGTATCTGCTGACTAAGAATCGATGGCTGAAATGGTAACGCAAGAAGACCAAATTTGGTGAAGAAATGGTGATTTACTACTTGAGTAGATGGTTAACAAAATGTGAATGTAATTACTTTGCTATTGAAAAATTGTGTCTTGCTTTATATTTCACATATACAAAACTAAGGGCTCATTTACGGCCTGTAACAGTCTATTTAGTTTCTAAAGTAAATCTAGTTAAATATATGTTTTCTCGCCCTATTTTGCACAAAAGGATAGATCTTTGGACTTTAACATTATCGAAATTTGAAATACAATACATACCCCAAAAAATAGTCAAAAATCAAGCATTGGCTAACTTGTTGGCCGATCATCCATGCCTCGACATGCCTAAGGAGATTGAGTTGGAGATCGATTCATTCGAATTAAAACCTTGGGTTTTGTACTTTGATTGATCAAAAACATCTAGAGGTATAGGGGTATGTATAGTTTTGATAAATCCCTAGGATGTGTACTAATAATCAAGCCGAATACGAAGCATTGATCGTGAGTTTAGAGCTGGTAGTAGAAATGAGAATAAAAAATGTGATTATTAGGGGCGATTCTCAATTGTTAATTCACCAATTAATTGGTGATTTTAAATGCCAAAGTGATTCTTTAAATAAGTCAATATGAAATCGCCCAAGAGTTGTTGGAAGAATTTGACCAAGTAGAGCTTCAATATGTTAATATGATATATAATGATATAGCAAACGAATTAGCTCAAATGGCTTCGGGTTATTCAATCGCTTTAAATTGAGAAACTAATGAGTATGGAGTAGTATTGCCCATAGTACAAAGGAGGGCGAGGAGAATTAAAGTTCATTGCATACAAGATGGAGATACAATAGATTCGAGGGCAGAAATTAAAAGGTTCTTGAAAGAACCTAACGAGGAAAATAGTAGAAAAATAAAGTTGCGTTCGTTGAATTATGTATTGATAAATGAGGAATTATTTAAGAAACGCTCAGATGGTATACTACTAAAATGTGTGAATTTGCAGGAGGCTAAAACAATCATAGCTGAAGTGCATGAAGGGATATGTAGAGCCCATCAAGCTGACCAAAGAATGAGATGGTTGATTGTGAGGAGTGGATACTTTTGGCCCAAAATGGGAGAGCTATGTGTTCAATATGCAAAGAGTTGTTTAGCATGCCAAATGAATGTTTCGATACGAAGAGCGCCAGCAAGAGAAATGACACCCATTATTAAACTTTGACAGTTCAAAGGTTGAGCGATAGACTTGATAGGGAAGATTTATCCCCCATCGTCCAAGCAACATACATTTGTAATAGTTGCAACAGATTTCTTCACTAAATGGGTAGAAGTGATACATTTAAAAGAGATCTCTCAGAAAAGTGTCATAGATTTTATTCGTGACCACATTATTTATAGATTTGGGATTCTACAAACTTTAATGGTGGATCACGGAACTTCCCTGAATGGATATCAAGTCAAGAAATTCTTGAGCGAGTTTGGAGTTAAAATAGTAAACTCCACACCTTATTGCGCTCAATCTAATGGACATGCAGAACCTTCTAATAAGTCATAAGGAAAATGATAAATGAAAATGCCAGAAATTGGCACGAATGTTTAAGTAAAGCCTTATGGGCTTATGGGACGTCGCCTTGTTCAAGTACCAAAGTTACTCCTTTTTAACTTACTTATGGACATGAGGCTGTTTTGCCTATGGAAATTAATGTGCAATCGATTAGAGTGTGTTTGCAACATAATTTAAGTGATGGCGATTATACCGAGTCATTAGCCCAAAACCTATTGGAGTTAGACGAATTAAAGTTGGATGTCCTAGATAGATTGCAAGTTCAAAAACAAAGAATTGCTAAATTTTATAACAAAAAAGTTATAGCCAAATATTTTAGTATGGGCGAATTGATATGGAAAACAATACTCTCTTTTGATAGTAAAGATCCAAAGTATGGCAAATGGTCGCCCAATTGGAAATGACCATATAAAGTGAAAAGCATATTGCCTAATAGAGCCTATCATTTGGAAGATTTAGATGGCACTAAGCACGTGAGATTCATTAACGGCAAATACTTAAAAAAGTATGTTCCTTCGTTATGGGAACGTGAACAAATAAAGACATAAATAAACAGTATTGTTGAGCGATTATGACGAAGTAAAACGAGAACGAAATGCGTTCAAATAAACTCTTTCATTATCAAATATTTGTTACAAACCATGAGATACAAACTACAAGATGCTCTAAAAGCCGCAATTGGAAGCAAGCTATTATCGTTCTTCTGTCAATCACAAAGAAAAGGGCGAATTGGCCTTAATCGCCTTCCTAAATGCATTGCTGCAATAGCATGCAAGAAGGCTGAGAAGCACTCTCAGCAAGCAATTGACTCTCATCTAGAACTCCCTCTGGAAAACATAAATGGAGGCACTGTGAATATCTTCATTGGCCAAAGAACATTTCTTATATCTCCCATACCAAATGTAATATCAAGACAGACAGCGAAATGGATAACAGATCAAATGATCCATTCATGTTGAAGGAAAAAATAGTTGATTAATTATATGAAATGCCAAACGATGGCAAGTAAGCTGATTTTGTGGAGAATGAAGATGAATATGACAAATGCGTAGCGCATACGCATTTATAGAGGTGTGAAAGTGAAAATGCGGAATATGAATGACCACTTAAATGCATAGTAACTGAAATGAAATGACCCAAAATGTTGGAAAAGAAGATCGGAATACCAAAAGTTTTGCTCCGTGTAAAAATTCCATGAGGGGAAATGTACACGAGTTTAGCACAAGGTAATCAAATGCTTGGAGGTTGACGATTGAAGAAGACGTCAATTATTACGCAAGTAAATAAAATAGTCGTTCCATTAATGACATTGGCTGCCCTTATATTCGAATTAACAGTGGCTGCCAGCACAAAATTATAAGGAAAATAAAGACATCAATGTCTTAATTGCAATTTACCCCAAGCTGAACGCATTTGTTCCCTAAGTTTCCCTCATTCATCGCTCTGCTTAGAAAAAATAGCAGACAACTCAATTGCAACATTCTCGTCAACTTCCATTAAATGACACATTTCATTTAACTTATCATTTAGAGCCACCTAAACTGTGTTTGTAACCCCACTGGAGATGAATAACATTACTTATTTTGAATATAAAGTGCCTTCGAATACATAACAAGATTCGAAAGGGAAACTATAAAAATTACAATTTCATCTTATACCTGACTTATCAATATTTCTTATGTTGGTTTATATATGAATTATATATTTGGCTGTCCAATCACAAAATCTGAAAGAAAATATTTTATTAGTTTTTTGAATTTCATAACAAGTCTTCAAGAAAACATTCAATTTGTCTGTTTCCAAGTCTTCATGAAAACATTTCCAAGTCAACTGCTCTGTTCAACCGCGTCTATAGAATTGAGAGACTTTGATTTCTATCCTATTCTTCTTTCTTTTCATTGTAGTTAGGCATGGCTTTTTACAGGGAGCTCTATAGGCCTGCTGCTAGTTTTCCAGTATATTTCTCTCTGTTTTATCTACTTAATCTAAACTTTGTCTATTCTAAATGCCAAAAGTCTTTCCAGTGTGGACATCTTGGTCGTTTGGAGTTTCCTCTATCCAATTATACGCAACCTGAATGTGGATTGCTCAGGTTCAGTGCGATGCAATTCCTCATCCATTACTTTACCTGGAATATGAAGGGATTTCATCGTCCAGGGAGATTCTGTCCAAGATATCTACCCATGTACTCAGGATTAGAAACCCTACTCTTGAAGGTCTTTTGAAAAGTAAAAGCTGCGCTCTGTTCAACAATTACTCTATTCAGGGCTCGCCTTCTATTTCTTTTTCAGTCTTACCTAATATCACTTTGTTTAAATGCGCCAAAACTTCGACACCTTATGCCATGAAAATAAAAAATATTTCTTGCCCAGATGAGTGTTCTGTTTTTCACTTACCAGGGGAATTGAAAAATGAATCAGATTCAACTGATTTGTTTGATCAGCTTAGCCCTGAATATAATCTACAATGGTTTCTGTCTGTTGACTGTGTTGAGTGTCACGACAAAGGAAGCCAGTGTACAACTACCCGAAAGAATGAATTTTGTATGTGAAAAAGGTAGCATCGACCTTCAACATGGACAATTGCTATATATATCTGAACTGACATATTTGCTCATATGTTTACATAGGTGCAGAGAAAAAAAAATTGCAGGAAGGAGTAAATCGAAACTGATTTTGATTTCAGGTAACTCTTTCAAATTTCGGTACCATTCGTTTTGATTTTTTTGCTTCATACACAGAGAAATTTTTTTCATCACTGGTGTTTCAGCTGCAGTGGTACTCCTCTTCTCTGCAATCTTGTTCGCTTTCAACAAGAGGAAGTAAATACTGAATTTGAAGGGAAAAACGCAAAACCATAAGGACATTGAACTCTTCCTGAAGAACAATGAGAATCTTGCACTAAGAAGATACAACTACTCTGATCTTAAGAAAATGACTAACTCATTCAGTGACAACTTAGGGGAAGGAGGCTTTGCTAGTGTGTATAGAGGGAAGTTACCCGATGGCCGTCCTGTAGCAGTAAAGATTTTGAAAGAATCGAAAGGCAATGGAGAAGAATTTATCAATGAGGTTGCAAGCATCAGCAGAACTTCCCACATTAAAATTGTCACTCTCCTGGGATTTTGCTTTGAGGAACGAAAAATTGTTAGGGTGGGAAAAATTGTTTGCAGAATGTCAGTTAGGGTGGGAAAAATTGTTTCAAATTGCAGTCGGCATTGCTCAGGGAATAGAATACTTGCACCAAGGATGTAATACACGGATTTTGCACTTCGACATAAAGCCTCATAACATTCTCCTGGATAAAGACTTCAACCCTAAAATATTGGATTTTGGCCTGGCGAGACTTTGCCCCAACAGGTCCAGTATAGTGTCAATGCTAGGGGCCAGAGGGACAATAGGGTATATAGCTCCAGAAATCGTTTGTAGAAACTTTGGAGATGTTTCTCACAAGTCAGATGTCTATAGCTATGGTATGATGATTTTGGAAATGGCTGGAGAGACGAAAAGTATTGAAGTCAGAGTTGATCATTCAAGTGAAAATTATTTTCCTGATTGGATATATAAGAACCTTGAACAGAATGCTGAACTTGATCTGAACATTGTGAAGGCAAATGAACATTTGAGTATAAGGAAAATGTTAATAGTTGGCTTATGGTGCATACAAACTGATCCTACAACTAGACCATCAATGAGCAGGGTTGTAGAAATGTTAGAAGGGAACATGGAATCTTTGCAAATCCCACCTAAATCCAACTTCCTTTTACAGCCAAGGGATGCAGTAAATCCTTCGACTTTTGAGTTATAACTCTCTTTCTCTGATGTTCATGAAGATAAGCTATGACCCCATTCAAACTTCCTGGTATTGGTGACTGGAAGCTCCTGGTGACCAAGCACAGAAGCAGTTCTGTGTTGTTTGTGCTCTAGCAATTTGTAAGTTGTTAATGTTGGATAGCGGAACAACACTTATCTGCAAGAAGAACAAATTGCAAACTTGTATAGTGAATTATCAACACTACAGCCTTTTATCAAGATGCCAACCCACAAATATTGGCTGAGAACAATATAATTTATGATCAAAATATAAGTAGTATCATATTGTACTTTTCCAACTAATATTATGGATGAAATACGAATTTATAAGTTCATGTATATTTTTGATATACTGTTGAGTTCAGTGATGATTTTGATAAATGGTGTAAAGTTCATTTACCGTTCACGCATTAACTCTCTATTTTGATTATAAAATGCCTTCAAGTATATACCTAACTTATCAATATTTCTTATGTTGGTTTATATATGAATTATATATTTGGTTGTCCAATCACAAAATCTGAAAGAAAACATCTTATTGGTTTTTTGATTCTTTGAATTTCAAATATATATATATATATATTCCTTTCAAAATTTGTAACCGCTAGTGATATGTCCTTAGAATAAATCTGCAGGTACAGGAAGGGTTTTGCTACACGGACAGGGCCAACATGGCCCTGCCCGTTTAGAATAATCCCAAGATTATTCTTCTTGAATAGGGCTACCTGGTGCCCCTGTTTGAACAGGGCCGAGGTAGCATGACTCTAATCCCAAATAGAATATGAAAGCAGATGTTGGGTTGAAACAATCATGGGCAGTGCCAAGGGGCCTGGCAGAGTGGAATAAACCAACAATCATTCACTTGCATAAATTCTGGACTTGCCTAATCTTATTGGAATCTGAAAAGGACCTGAAGTGAAGGCACGGAAATCTGACTGGTTTAACCATCTTTGTCATTAATTCAAGAAAAATGCTTTGCACAGATTTTGCTGTGCAAAATTTGTATTGTTCCAGGTCTTCATGAAAACATTTCCAAGTCAACTGCGTCCATATAATTTAATGGAATTGAGAGAGACTTTGATTTCTATCCTATTCCTCTTTCTTTTCATTGTAGTTAGGCATGGCTTTTTACAGGGAGCTCTATAGGCCAGCTGCTAGTTTTCCAGTTTATTTCTATCTGATTTATCTACTTAATCTAAGCTTTGTCTATTCTAAATGCCAAAAGTCTTTCCAGTGTGGACATCTTGGCCGTTTGCAGTTTCCTCTATCCAATTATACGCAACCTGAATGTGGATTGTTCAGGGTTCAGTGCGATGCAATTCCTTATCCGTTAGTTTACCTGGAATACGAAGGGATTTCATCGTCCAGGGAGATTCTGTCCAAGATATCTACCCATGTATTCAGGATTAGGAACCCTACTATTGAAGGTCTTTTGAAAAGTAAGAGCTGCGCTCTGTTCAACAATTACTCTATTCAGGGCTCGCCTTCTATTTCTTTTTCAGTCTTACGTAATATCACTTTGTTTAAATGCGCCAAAAATTCGACACCTTATTTCCCGGATTATTATAGAAAGTACACAGGTTGCCAATACTTCGATATATATTATGCCATGAAAATTAAAAATATTTCTTGCCCAGATGAGTGTTCTGTTTTTCACTTACCAGGCAAATTGAAAAATGAATCAGATTCAACTGATTTGTTTGATCAGCTTAGCCCTGAATATAATCTACAATGGTTTCTGTCTGTTGACTGTGCTGAGTGTCACAACAAAGGAGGCCAGTGTACAACTACCCGAAAGAATGAATTTATATGTGAAAAAGGTACCATCGACCTTCAACATGGACAATTGCTATATATATCTGAACTGACATATTTGCTCATATGTTTGCAGAGAAAAAAAATTTGAAGCTGATTCTAGCCATAGGTAAATATATTGAAAGAATACAGATATATTACATATTAGATGTCAAAGTTCTGTCCATTTTGCTCAATTTCATTTCAAGTCAATCGCAGAAATCAATATATTCATAACAATTTTTCTTTCCAACTTTGGCTAGTGAGCTCTTGATTTCTCTCTGTATTATGATTTTCAGTTACATGTGCTTCATGACTTGTTGAGAATTTTGTTTTTCTTTCTTTGACTGAGTTTGAACTGACATATTTGCTGCCGGTTTTTATGTTTATTTCTCTGTGTTTCTTCATCAAATTACCATCACATTCTATTGCACATACTAGAAATGATTTCATGTAAACTTGTGGTTCAGAAGCAGTATCTTCATTTAATCAAGTCCTGCAATGCTAAAAACAATTTGCATATTTTTTTCCCCATGTAAATACATATAAACTCTTGATAATCCATTATTATTTTTATTTATAAATCATAAAATATTTTTGTAAAAAAAAAAATCCATGTACAAGTAGTAAAATTAATAAAATATTTTCAAATTTATAAAAATGCATTCATCAAAAAATAAACAACTCTTATAAAATAATAATTTTTCATAGTCTCGAGAGTGTTACTTTATAGGGTTTTTATTTTAGCGTGTTACATTACAATCACCATATATAAATATAAACAGCTAAGTCGTGTTATTTCAAAGTTTGTCTTTTAGCATTGTAATATATAGTGGTTAAGTGATCTCAATTCTAATCAGAAACTTAAAATCATTTCCAGACTACAAAGTGTGTTGAATTAAATAGTAGTCATATTCTTTCAGTATAACAGGCAATTTGACAGAAAATCTTGACTCCAGATAAATTTATTTCACAGCTGTGTGAAATCACGTGGTCATGAAACATACCCGTAAAGATTTTCATATGGAAGAGAGTATACTGAGAAAAATGAGTTCCCATCTTATTTTTATGAAGTGTTCTTAATCTGACATGTATTTTGACTTCAGCTGAAAGGAGTAAATTGAAACTGATTTTCATAGCTGGTAACTCTTCCAAATTTTAGTACCATTTGTTTTTTTTTCTTTATAATTATAGATATCTTTTTTCAACACAGGTGTCTCAGCTGCAGCGGTATTCCTCTTCTCCATAATCTTGTTCACTTTCAACAAGAGGAAGTTCATGCTGAATTTGAAGGGAAAAACGCAAAACCATAAGGACATTGAACTCTTCCTGAAGAACAATGAGAATCTTGCACAAAGAAGATACAACTACTCTGATCTTAAGAAAATGACTAACTCATTCAGTGACAACTTAGGGGAAGGGGGCTTTGCTCGTGTGTATAGAGGGAAGTTACCCGATGGCCGTCCTGTAGCAGTAAAGATTTTGAAAGAATCGAAAGGCAATGGAGAAGAATTTATCAATGAGGTAAGCATCAGTAGAACTTCCCACATTAACATTGTCACTCTCCTGGGATTTTGCTTTGAGGGTTCCAAAAGAGCTCTCATTTACGAGTTCATGCCTAATGGATCTCTTGAGAAGTTCTTATGCCACAATAGCTCCATAGAAGAGCGTCAGTTAGGGTGGGAAAAATTGTTTCAAATTGCAATTGGCATTGCTCAGGGAATAGAATACTTGCACCAAGGATGTAATACACGGATTTTGCACTTCGACATAAAGCCTCATAACATTCTCCTGGATAAAGACTTTAACCCTAAAATATCGGATTTTGGCCTGGCGAGACTTTGCCCCAACAGGTCTAGTATAGTGTCAATGCTAGGGGCCAGAGGGACAATAGGGTATATAGCTCCAGAAATCGTTTGTAGGAACTTTGGAGATGTTTCTCACAAGTCAGATGTCTATAGCTATGGTATGATGATTTTGGAAATGGCTGGAGAGACGAAAAATGTTGAAGTCAGAGTTGATCATTCAAGTGAAAATTATTTTCCTGATTGGATATATAAGAACCTTGAACAGAATGCTGAACTTGATCTGAACAATGTGAATGCAAATGAACATTTGAGGATAAGGAAAATGTTAATAGTTGGCTTATGGTGCATACAAACTGATCCTACAACTAGACCATCAATGAGCAGGGTTGTGGAAATGTTAGAAGGGAACATGGAATCTCTGCAAATCCCACCTAAACCCAACTTCCTTTTACAGCCAAGAGATGGAGTAAATCCTTCCACTTTTGAGTTATAACTCTCTCTCTCTCTGATGTTCATGAAGTTAAGCCAGGATCCAATTCAAACTTCCTGGTATTGGTGACTGGAGGCTCCTGGTGACCAAGCACAGCAGCAGTTCTGTGTTGTTTGTGCTCAGCAATTTGTAAGTTGTTAATATTGGAAAGCGGAACAACACTTATCCGAAATATCTGTTTTTTTTTTTAGTTCAAGTATACAAGACTGTTACTATATGTTCGCGTGTATGTTATAATCAAGAAATTTAGATTAAGAATTTAACCAAATTCGTGAAACAAATTTTGATCTGGATCCGAGTCATGAACTTCCAACTTTTTAGAATACAAACGTCCAGTTTTTGATTTCAAAAACTTAATGATTCAAACCTTCAAGCTTTTTATGGTACAATCTAAAGTCAAGACAACGTGTAGGCACATTTTTTTAATTAAAACCATAAACCAAATTCTAGACCACCAACCTAATTATTAGTCATTGTTTTTCCATTGAATGTAAAAAATACTCTGTGAATATATAAGATCACGTAAGCTCAGTGGCGGACGCAGATATTTTGAGTTAGGGAGCACAATCAAACTCTGTACATATCGAATATTGTGTTTTTGATTTTTGAATGATTCATACTTGATCCGAGAAAATACAAATTTACGTTTAAAAAATATTCCTTCATTAATATTTTGCTCATTACAAGAAAACTCATATTTACATTCTCATAGTGTATTTGATACAAGTAATCGATAAAACAATTAATTCATGTAATTGGAAGGAAAAACATATAATCAATATTCAATACTAATAATCAATTTAAATAAACACAATTCGTTAAATACAAGTGAAATTGAACACACACACACACACACACACACATATATATATAAATCATTTCAGACCCATTCTATATACAAAATTTGATTGAAGAAAATGCAAATTCAGGTTCTAATTAGTTGAAAATTTGATTGGGAAGTGAAGATTTGCAGTAAATGTAATAAAATGTGGAGAAATTATAGATAAATTTTGAAAAATTAAAAGGGAGATTTTGGTAAAAGGCGTGAAGGAAAGAATTGCGAGGGAATAAGATAAAAGAGAAAAAAGTTCAAATTTATTTTTATTTTGCTCATGTTTGGTGGGGATTAAAATTAGATTTTGATAAAAGTTGAAAAGTTATAAATCCTATGAAATTTTCTATCAAAATTAATTGTTATCTTTGATTTATATTAAAATTTAGATTTGAATCCATACCAAATGGGAATATATATATATATATATATATATATATATATATATATATATATATATATATATATATATATATACAGAAATGATCTAATGAGCACCGATGCTTATCTTATCCTAAGCACCGATGAGTTGGCACATTAATTCATTGGTGGATTGGAACTCACAAAATCTTTATCCACCAATAAATTAATGTGCCAACTCATCGGTGTTTAGGATAAGATGAGCACCGGTGCTCATTAGATCATTTCTGTATATATATATAACCCAAAATTTGGGAGGTCACGTGACCCCCAAGGACCCCTCTATGTCCATCCCTGCGTAAGCTAATATATATTTGTAATACTTTCCTCTAACCTTTTGTATATTTGTTTATGTGGCAATTACATTATCCCTGTTTTTGAACTTCCAATTTCAAAAATCAAGTTTAAGAATTTTTTATAAAAAAAATCAGGTCATAATTTATTCTTTAATATTAATAATATTTTTACTAAATTAATTAACCTACCACATCCAATCCGCTCAACCCAAAAAACCCCAATTCATTTCACACCATCTCTTCATGTTGCTACTTCATTTCACACTCGGAATCTTCTTCCTTCGCACCTTCGCCAGAGACAAGCACATCGGCGGTGCCATGCAAATGGTGACATGCATAGCGTTGTCGCCCAGTGCCACTACTTTGTGCGAAGCGACGATCTATTTTTTTGTCCCCTATTGTCGCTGCTCCGTGTTGTGCATGTCACTATGCACAAAGCGGCAGATCCACCATTTTCTTCCCCTCTACCAAACCACAACCATCAACACCACACTAAATAGATTAAGAGAAAACATAGGAAATGGAGGCAAAGAAAATAAATCATCGCTACGCACGAAGCAGCAATGATTGGCACCCATCATCGTTGCTTCATGCGTAACGATGATTTATTTTCTTTGCCTCCATTTCCTATGTTTTCTCTTAATCTATCTAGTGTGGTGTTGATGGTTGTGGTATTGTAGAGGTGAAGAAAATGGTGGATTTGATGATGTGGTGATGGTGATTGTGGACTAGGCTATGGTAGTGGTCTGATGGTGGTGGCGACTACGAGTTTGGGGATTTTTTTGGTGGGGATAGTGGTTATGGTGTGGTAAATATGGTGAGGTGGTTGAGTGTGGTGCTGACGATGTGGTTTTGGCGATGGTAGTGCTAGTGACGGTGGTAGTAGTAGTTCTGGCAGTGGTGGTGTGATTGTGATTAATAAACTGATTAATTTGTAACTAATAAATAATATGTTATAAATAAAATAGATAATTTGTGACCGTTGTGACCTAAAAAATGTGAGACTACGACTTAATTTGCAATTGTGAGTCACACTTTGTTAATTACTTTGATAATTTGTGACCTGAAATAAGTTGTGACATATAAAATTTATGATTTGTGAATTATTAATTTGATAATTTCTTACCGATAAATAAATTGTGACTTATAAATTTGTGATGGAGAAAAATGCGTGTCCAATTAATTTTATAATTTATGACTGATAAATAAGTTGTGGTTTATAAAATTTGTTCTGACATAAAAACACTACGTTACTTATCAATTTGTGGATTTGTTGCTGATAAATAAATTGTGACCGGTAAAATTTATGATTTATGACTGAGAAAAAATGTGTGACCAATTAATTTCATAATTTGTAACTTATAAAATTTGTGATTTATGATTGTGATATTCTATGATTGTGACTAATATATAACTGAGATCATAGACTGTAATACCGTGACCTTAATATATTTAATTAATAAATTTTAATTATAACTTGATTTTTGAAATTTTAAAACATATTTCTTAATTTTGAAAATGTATATATATTTTAAACACCTTATATTTGTATTGTTCCCTTTGTTTATCCCCGTCTGATATCCAACAATTAATTATTAGTTCAAATGACCGTTTTGACGCTCTAATTATTCTCATCAACGTAAATACCATTTTATTCAACAGTCATGTGAATTATCATACATGTCTAAATTTAGTCGTCATTAAACAGTAAGTTCGGATTTATAACTGTTCAACACAAAATATTTAAGTAGTCATTTGATTCGTTTTTCAAGAAAACGATTCTCAACACGAATTCGTGCTCTCTAATTTATTCATTCTCAAATTTACAACTCACCAAATATTTAATCAATCAAATTGATTTAACACATTAGTAAATTAAAGAACATTAAACTCACGCAAATATACACAATACTGTCTATAGATTTACATGAAATAGCTGAAGATCAAGTGAAATTTAATTTTTCGCATGGTCATCCTATAGAATTAAGCTTGACATGTAGTCTATTCAATATACTCCAAGTGTGCTAGTGTCACCATTAAATTACATCTACAAGAAGAACAAATTGCAAACTCGTATAGTGAATTATCAACACTACAACCTTTTATTAAGGTGCCAACCCACAAATATTGGTTGAGAACAATATAATTTATGATCAAAATATATGTACTTTAATATTGTGCTTTTCCAACTGATATTATGGATAAAATACGAATTTATAAGTTCATGTAGAGTTTTGATATAATGTTGAGTTCATTTATGATTTTGATATATGGCGTCAAGCTTATTTACCGTTCACGTATTAACTCTCTATTTTGATTATAAAGTGCCTTCAAGTATATAACAAGACTCGAAAGGGAAATAATAAAAATTACAATTTCACCTTATACCTAACTTATCAATATTTCTTATGTTGGTTTATATATGAAGAGGAAATTACACCAATCCCTACTTTTAAATTACCATTTTCATAAATTCTAATTTAAGTTTCATATTTCAAAAATCAGGTTTTAATTAATTTTAATTTTTTTTATTTTTATTTTTATATCTATTTACCATAAATTCATTTATATAATTCTCCCTACCCTATGTACCCCGAAGCCTAAATCAATTGATCCCTCAACCTCTCCACTCAATTCCACCGCCCGTCTCTTTGCACTACTCCTACGCCGTCACTGCCTCGGTCGTTGGATCTTCTTCCTCTCCTCTCCCTATCTTGTATTCACTATTCTCTCGTCACTTTCCCTAGATTTTCGCAGATCCAACCATTTTTCCCTCTACCTCACCGTTCTTCTCTCGCAGATCCAACTGTTTTTTAAACCGTCGACGCTGTAGCCGTCTATCTTTGCCGTTTCTTTCTTTCTTTTTTTTTTGTGGCGCGGTAGTTGCGGTGTTGGGATGTAGCGGTGGATGGGGGGTTTTGTGCGTGGGTGCAGCAGGTTTTGCGGTTAGGTGTGTGGGTGCGACATATCTGTTTTTTGGTGGAGGTACGACGGTCCTAGAATTTAACAAGTTTATTTGGACTCCACTGTTAGTCCGTCGATTCGGTTGGGTGTCAGTGCATGCGTGCAGTTGGGTTTGTGTGTGGGTGCGACGGTGGTAGAGGTGCAGTTCCATTTTTTTTGTTTTATTTTGAGATGTTAACGTTGGGCGGCGACGGTGGTAGTGCCGTTGGCGGAAGCAGTGGCGAAGTGGTGGTCACAACTGATTTTGGTGTGGTCACAAATGATTTGGTTGTTTGTGACCAATAATTTGGTTAGTTTGTGACCAGTAAACAATATGTGACCAATAAATTAGATAATCTGTGATCAACAAATGCTTTGTGACCTTAAAATTATTAACTTTTGACCCAAAATTTGATAAATTGTGACCTAAATATAATTAATGTGATGTTTGTGATCGTGAAATAAGTATTGTGACTTATAAATTTTGTGATCTGTAATCGATGAACAAATTGTGACTTTTTAAATTTTTAAGTTGTGATCGATAAACAAATTGTGACCTATGAAAATTTTGATTTGTGACCTAAAAATTTTTGCCAGAGTTGGAACACTTGCCGGAATCGTCGTCGGAATCGGAGCAGTCGTAGGAACAGTCGCCTAAGATGAGTTGTGACCGGAACGGTAGCGGAATAGTCCTCGGAGCAGTAGAGGTGGTGGAGGTAGGGTGGGATAAATATATTATATTAGAATTAAATATTTAATAATAAATTGATTTAATAATTTATTAATTCATAAATAAAAAATTAAAAAATCTGATTTGTGAATTTTGGAACTTGTTTTGGTATTTTTGAAAAGGGGTAAAGTAAACACATTAGAAATGTATTTTTTCCATATATGAATTATATATTTGGCTGTCCAATCAAAAAATCTGAAAGAAAATATCTTATTAGTTTTTTGATTCTTTGAATTTCATACAAGTGAAATTATATATATATATTTGTAACCGATATTGATCTGTCCTTTGAACTAATGACAAAATGGTCAAACCAGTCAGATTTCTATGCCTTCACGTCAGGTCCTTTTCAGATTCCAATAAGATTAGGCAAGTCCAAAATTTATGCAAGTGAATGATTGTTGGGTTATTCCACTCTGCAAAGCCGCCTGGCACTGCCCATGATTGTTTCAACCCAACATCTGCTTTCATATTCTATTTGGGATTCAAAAATGCTTAATGTACATTTAAAATTGTACAGCAATTTTAACAGCCCTCTTTCATGGGTGGGGTCACGATTATTTTAATTATGGACCCCACCAAATGTATGTGAGAGGACTGTCAAAATTAATGTCAAAATTGATGTAACTCTGACATTGTTCATTTGAGATTAGAGTCATGCTACTTGAACGGGCCACCCCTTCGAACAGGGGCGTCAGGTGGCCCTATTCAAGAAGAATAATCTTGGGATGCGCAGACCCCAGGGGCGTGGCGCCCCCGTGGGGACGGTTGGCCCTGTCCGTAGAAAAACCCATTTGTCTTGATCCAGGTCTTCATGAAAACATTTCCAAGTCAACTGCTCTGTTCAACCGCATCTATAGAACTGAGAGAGACTTTGATTTCTATCCTATTCTTCTTTCTTTTCATTGTTGTTAGGCATGGCTTTTTACAGGGAGCTCTATAGTTTCCCTGTTTATTTCTCTCTGTTTTATCTGCTTAATCTACGCTTAATCTATTCTAAATGCCAAAAGTCTTTCCAGTGTGGACATCTTGGCCGTTTGGAGTTTCCTCTATCCAATTATACGCAACCTGAATGTGGATTGTTCAGGGTTCAGTGCGATGCAATTCCTTATCCATTAGTTTACCTGGAATATGAAGGGATTTCATCGTCCAGGGAGATTCTGTCCAAGATATCTACCCATGTATTCAGGATTAGGAGCCCTACTTTTGAAGGTCTTTTGAAAAGTAAGAGCTGCGCTCTGTTCAACAATTACTCTTTTCAGGGCTCGCCTTCTATTTCTTTTTCAGTCTTACCTAATATCACTTTGTTTAAATGCGCCAAAAATTGGACACCTTATTTCCCGGATTATTACAGAAAGTACACAGTTTGCCAATACTTCGATATATATTATGCCATGAAAATTAAAAATATTTCTTGCCCAGATGAGTGTTCTGTTTTTCACTTACCAGGCAAATTGAAAAATGAATCAGATTCAACTGATTTGTTTGATCAGCTTAGCCCCGAATATAATCTACAATGGTCTCTGTCTGTTGACTGTGCTGAGTGTCACAACAAAGGAGGCCAGTGTACAACTACCCGAAAGAATGAATTTATATGTGAAAAAGGTAGCATCGACCTTCAACATGGACAATTGCTATATATATCTGAACTGACATATTTGCTCATTTGTTGAAATAGGTGCAGAGAAAAAAAATTTGAAGCTGATTCTAGCCATAGGTAAATATATTGAAAGAATACAGATATATTACATATTAGATGTCAAAGTTCTGTCCAGTTTGCCCAATTTCATTTCTAGTTAATGGCAGAAATCAATATATTCACAACAATTTTTCTTTCCAACTCTGGCTAGCGAGCTCTTGATTTCTCTCTGTATTGTGATTTTCAGTTATACCTGGAAGTATGGTCATACTTTGCGTGTTAGGCCTTTTCATTTGGCGCCATAAAAGAAGAATCAATGATGCATACTTACTTTCGAGGACCGTGTCCTCCGATCCCTCCTCAAAACCAGACATTGAAGCCGGGAGTTTCTACTTTGGTATCCCCATCTTCTCCTACACAGAACTTGAAGTTGCCACCAATAATTTTGATGATTCTAAAGAACTTGGAGAGGGAGGTTTTGGAACTGTCTACTATGGTAAGAATCTATTAGTCATCAGGACGCAAACTCACTCTAAATCACGATAAATAAAGTTGTGGCTAGTCAATATATAATATAATTGGCAACTGTTTAAATCTAAGAGCAAGTCTGCCTTCTTTCTAATTAGGCAAACTCCAGGATGGACGAGAAGTAGCAATAAAGCGCCTCTATGAGCATAATTACAAACGAGTAGAGCAGTTTATGAATGAAATCAAGATCCTTACTCGCTTGAGGCACCAGAATCTTGTTTCTCTCTATGGCTGTACATCTAGGCGCAGCCGGGAACTCCTACTTGTTTACGAGTACGTTTCTAATGGCACAGTTGCAGATCATATCCATGGTGACCGAGCTAATGAAGCACCACTCTCATGGCCAATTCGCATGAACATTGCCATAGAAACTGCTAGCGCATTGGCATACCTTCATAAATCTGATATAATACATCGCGATGTGAAGACTAACAACATACTACTCAACAACAATTTTTGTGTCAAAGTTGCAGATTTCGGGCTTTCAAGACTCTTCCCTAATGATGTTACTCATATATCGACTGCCCCTCAGGGAACTCCTGGATATGTTGATCCTGAATATCATCAATGTTACCAACTTACTAATAGAAGTGACGTTTACAGCTTTGGAGTTGTCCTCATTGAGCTCATATCATCAATGCATGCTGTGGATATAAGTAGGCATAGTCATGAAATCAACTTAGCCAACTTAGCAATCAGCAGGATCCAACGGTGTGCATTTAACGAGTTAATCGATCCATCTCTTGGATTTGGATCTGATGCTAACATCACAAGGATGACTACTTCAGTCGCAGAGATAGCTTTCCAATGTTTGCAACATCAAAAGGATCTAAGGCCTTCTATGGACGAAGTGTTAGCATTTCTTAAGGAAATAAGGGGTGATGAGGAGTTCGAAATTGAGAAGAAAATGGAAACTAATGATAATTACTGTGTTCCAAGAAGTATAAAGATCCCACCTTCACCTGAAACAGATGATGTTGTATTGTTGAAGAGCATGTACTCACAATCCTCACCAAATGCCGTGACTGATATGTGGATTAGCGGCTCTTCAACAACTAGTTCCAGTGTATGAGATCTTTATTTTCCTCTTCATTTTTGCAGAAGATGATGATGGTAAGAATTTTCTTAAACTCCCTTATATTGTTTGCCATAAGGGTGCTATATATTTTGTCTTCTATGCTTTCATCTTCACATACAGTAAATATAGAACTAAAAACAGAGGATTATTAAGTGTTGTAGCTTTTTTAACTTCTGGCCGCGATGTTCTTTGCTTGAATAATCTTGGACATTTTGGTATGCAGAAGCAATGTACAAATCAAGAAACTTTTTCTTCGTTCCTTGTATCCCATGTTGTTCAATCAACTATATCAGTAACAATATTTTGCATAAACTGATTATATTGTGACCAATAGAGCAAATACCACACATCTGAGTAGTAGTCATTCTTGTCACACTGTCAAATGTGAAGACTCGTAGTTTTCGTTTGGATCCTGGATTCTACAAGGAAAAGGAAGAAATATGCTAAAGAAAATTTTCGACAATCACAGTTTTTGGATTTGTTTCATGTATTTAGTCTTCTCCAGTACTTCTTAATATATCCCAAAATACTTTTTACGTTTCTAAAGCACCAAATTTTTATATATGGTTGTTCAAACTGGTAAAGCCGATCAGATATGAGCTGAAATAGAAGAACAAATGTGGACGGGCTTGTTAGGTTGCAAAAAAAAACCTCACATAAGATAAATAATGGGTTTATATAGAAATAGAGAGGTTATCTATTTACGATGGAACCCCAATTCTCAACACGCATAGATATTCAATGGACCAACCCAAACCTCACGTGACTTAGTTGAACATGACTAGTTTCTAGAGGGAAACTCGTCTCAACAATCATTGCAAGCGACTCAAGAGCCATACCACACTCTACCTATTACTTGACAATATTAAGAAAAATTAAAAATTCAATTGTAAAAGTCATCTAAATTGTCAAGCAGTTCTCAGTTGTAGTCTATATGGATGGATGCTTAACAACTTTTTCTAGTCAAAGGTATCTTGTCCGGTCATCTTAATTCTCAACTCTATTTGTTGAAATAAAACAAATAGTAAAATCACACAATTCATTGCCAAAAAGAATGCATTCTTATTTTATGTTTATCAATTACAATAAGCAAATATATATAATTACATCGTGTAGCGCAATAAGGAAATTTAGCGGTTTGTTGGAAACGAAATGGTATATGGAATATATGAAAATCAAATCAAATTCTTATTTTTAACAATCTCCTTCAAGTTGGTGTGAAAATATTGATAGCAACATGGATAAAATTTCTTGAAACTTGACCGTAGGCAGACAATTCGTAAAGATATCTGCCAATGGTTGATTGATCCGAACACATGATGTGCACATCCACCTCAATATGTTTAGTTCACTCATGAAACACGGGATTTAAAGCAATATGTATCGCTACTTGATTATCACAAAACTACTTGGATGGAGAAGAACTATTTAAGCCAACACTCGATGTAAACCACGCAACCAAATAGATTCACTAGTGGCTGACGTCATAGCGCGATATTCAACTTTTGCACTAAATGTGTAATGACATTATGTTTCTTGCGGCACTACTAGAAACATTCTAGAGGGACGCTTCCTTTTTTTTTTCCCCCTTAATCACCAGCCCAATCCTAGTCGGTAGCGCTACCAAATTTTATACTGACAATGCAATACCCCATAACTAGCTCTAGAAAACCCAGTAAAAAATCAATATTAACCCCCCATGTTAAGATTAGATTTGAATCATCTCATTTGAAAATCGTCCAATGAGGATATGTTAAACTTTTTATATCATTCGATCATAATTATTTGAGTGAACAAACTCGTAGACTTAACAACGACCTCGTTGCACCCCAACAATTTCTCATTCAACATGAGACTTTTGTGATTAGAACCCATGACACTAGCTCTGATTTCACTCGTAAAGATCGAGTTTCAATCATCTCATTTAAAATTCAATTGATATCTAACGTGGCATACAATATTTTCGAGTGTGTTTGATTGAAATTGAAAATAAAAGAAAATATTTTCCTCGTTTTGAGGAAAACAAAAACTTACTCCCTCAAAGAAAATTTTCCTTAAAAAGAAGGAAAATTAGACATATTTTTAAAAGTTGAAAAATATTTTTCATGAAAAAATTAGCAATCAAACACTTCAAAGTAGGAATTTGAATGAAAAATTGACATTTTTCATGAAATATAAAGGAAATTAAACATACCATTGGATTGCCATCGTTCGAATGATCGAACCCATAAATTAAGTGTGGCCTTGTGGAACCCCTACATTAGTGACGGATCGATGCCCACACTGTCCCAATCCACTCTCCGCCGGCCAGCCCCACCACTACCTCCGGTCCTTGTCGATCCATGTCAAAACCCAACTAGAGAGTACTCCATTTGCAATTTTCTCACAATCTCTTCCCCCGACGAAAGAGTGAAAGAACAGACAAGGTTGCAATCAAAATAATAACCAAATTGAATTCAAATAAAGCTACAAAGTTAACGCTGATCACATGTTAAGAACCAAACAATCATCCCTCTTGCAGTGGAAATTGTTTGGCTTTGAGTCACCATTATATCTTCATTTAGCATTCTTTGTTAAATAGGGAAAAAAAAAAAAGAAATGAAAAAAAGCACACAACACAAAATAAAGCAGGCCTTTTTCGTACGAGGTAATCCCATGTTCCACTGTCTGTCTATTGGAATCTTATCTTTTACATTTTTTGTGCTGTTTCATTGTCTTGTTATAGATATTTGGTTGGAATTTTGAGATCTTATCTTCAATTTGGTTATGTGTCCATGAATTGTGCTTGTAGATAAAGTTAGAATCTGTTACACCATAAATTATCCTATTGGGCCCGAACTTAGCCTATCTTACCAGGCCCATTATCCAGCAGGCCCATTAGGTCCCCGAGCCCATTTACATTTCACTTCTCTATATATATGAGTGACCTATTTCATTTAAGGTATGATTTCTAACCCTATCCAAATTCCCCTTCCCGCCTCTTGTACTTATTTTTCCCTCGTCCGGCAGTTGACTTGACCGTCGGAGTGCGAACGGTCGTCGAACATTTTTCTTGGCCGGCGGCCTTTTGCCTTCTAACGGAGTGTTCAGTGTGCAGGTGGTGTCCACGTGGAGGGGGCATGGCAGGGATTCTGTTCGACCATTTTTTGAGGTCAACAGATTGGCGTCGTCTGTGGGAAACGTGGCATTAACCATGTTTTACCACGTACCAAAAGGTCACCGGAAAATGAAAAATTTTCCGGACAGTGTTCTGTTGGAAATAGAGCAAAGACAGTAGTCGGAGTGGAAAAATATTATTTTTCCGGACAGTTTCTCTACCTAACAGCAAAGATAGCAACTGAAGAATGATCTGGGCAGCTTCCTCTACCAAGAAACCGAGCTCAACCACAGAAAATAAAATTGGCTATTGAAGATTTCCTTGAAGAATGGGAATTTTCCGACGAAGGGTTGAAGAAACTCGGGCCATGAAAAATGGTTATTGCCGACAAGGGGTTGAATAAACCTACCACAAAAAGGCTATTGGAAGAGAGGAGCTTTCTGAAAAAAGAGTTGAAGAAACCCAGATTGAGAAATTTCGTCACAAAAATGGCCAGTTCCAATCCCGCCATGAAAGTAGCTACTTCAAACAAATCTGAAAGTGAAACTTCCCTAGCACTTTCTGGCATCAAATTCACAACAAAGAAGCCATCATTTATTTAGAGCTTCAGCATTACAAAACTTAGCAATTAACAAAGAAGAAATCCGGCAAAGAAAATAGCTGCAGGAAGCTGATTTGAATCGAAAAATTTTAGACAAAATTAAAGTGGCATACAGCAGCAAGAAGCCACAATCAGGAAAAATTGAAATTTCCACACCAAATTGAGAAACCAGCCACAAGGAAAAGAAGAGAATGTTGAAAGTAAGGAGAACAGGGGCGACCAAGCAAAATTGGAATATCACCCTAAAATTTCCTCACATTTTCTACTTGTCCAATCATAGTAAGAATGGTGAAACTATTTTACAAGCCTACTGCATACAGCAAGAAACTCTCAAAACATTCTAGTTGATGAAGACCAAATCCTGGTGCTACTTTCTAAACAAATTTCAAGTATTCAGAACTCAGAAGGGCTCATTATCTTCAAACATGGAACCCGTTTATGAAGCTTTCAATGTACAAACACATGCCGGTGACATACAAAACTTTGGCCGAGGTGGAGCTTTTAGGCCACATGCTCGACGAAATGCTCCAATCAAACTTCCTACTCCTACTCTCTTCGTCCCCCTAGTGCTAAAATGGCATCGACCGGAGTTAGCGTCAACACCACAGTGATCGCCGATGAACTGGCACAATTTTTGTCTACATTAATTGGTGATGGGTACAAGACTGACACTGGTATACCTTTCAAATAGGGGCGGGCTGTCAATTTCAGCCCCCTTTTGAAGACTTTGTGGTTGCAAATGAAAGAAGCTTCTACAGTTCACGGGTACCTTAATTATGTCTTTGTTCAATTTCAGCCCCCTTCTTGAAGACTTTTTGCATGACCTAGTTTGGACTTCTAGTTGGACTTCAACTATTCAAGTATTTATTTTATTGGGCCCATTACTCCCTATTATGTTCCATATATTTGGACCCATTAGATAATTCATTTTGCTTGCACTTGTTCCTTTTTGATGGGGCCACCTTTTGGACATTCTTTCTTATTGGGCCCTATATTTATAATGTTCCTCTTGGGCTGCCCTTGATTCCACTTTACAGCCTACAAGATGAGGCCTAGCACATAAGGTGTAAGGATTTTAAAGCTCCAGTTGGTTTGCTTGAGATTCGGCTGCTCTTCCAAAATATTTTCTGCTGGCGACCCCAAATTCAAAACTACTTACATAACAAAAACATATTGGTGCATGGCTATGTTATATTTGTTTTGTCACATGGGAAGCATATCAACAGCCTCCATTCTTCATTATTAAATAATTGCCTCATGATTTGATATAGTGAAACTCAGAGAATATTTTTCTGTTATGCTCTTATCTTGAGGCCGTGCTAAAGAAAAAACTGTTCGAGGTTCTAAAATTAATGTTATGGCCTCATTTTGAAACTGGAATTATTTAATATTCCTGTCTTCTCTTGAAATGATTTTACGATTATGTCTAGCATGCATTTCGAAAGATGGGGTATAGATTGTGCTACTAACGCCCTATTAGTTGATTTGGATAAGAAGAATATTACGGTTGAGGCTTAAATTTGAAGATTATGTACTCCAGGCATTCGATTGAATGACCAGGTGATTTTATCCCTACTAAAGAGCAATTAGATTGGGGACAGACAATATCTCGCTCATCTCTACATGCTTCATGGGGCAAATATTGGAAATATTTCGGCCACTATCTCGTGGATCCCTTAATTATTGAAAGCGAGCCGTAGTCTATGGCTTTTTTACTATCAGAGGCAACACTTTGTAAGTCCTCATTCCTTGAATAAAGGAAGAGGCAATTCGTCAGATGCTTATTCCTGGCCTCGCGAGATATTTATTCCTCGCATCGCCAGATGTTTATTCCTGGCATCGCGAGATGTCGCTTCGTCAGATGTTCATTCCTGGCCTCGTGAGATGATTATTCCTCGCTAATCCAGAGGCTCATTCCTGGCCTCGCGAGATGTCTATTCCTCGGTTCGCCAGATGTTTATTCCTGGCCTCGCGAGATGTTTATTCCTCGCTTCGTCAGATGCTTATTCCTGGCCTCGCGAGATATTTATTCCTCGCATCACCAGATGTTTATTCCTGGCATCGCGAGATGTCGCTTCGCCAGATGTTCATTCCTGGCCTCGTGAGATGATTATTCCTCGCTTCGCCGAGGCTCATTCCTGGCCTCGCGAGATGTTTATTCCTCAGTTCGCCAGATGTTTATTCCTGGCCTCGCGAGATGATTATTCCTCGCTTCGTCAGATGTTTATTCCTGGTATCGCGAGATGTCGCTTCGCCAAATGTTCATTCCTGGCCTCGTGAGATGATTATTCCTCGCTTCGCCAGAGGCTCATTCCTGGCCTTGCGAGATGTTTATTCCTGGCATCGCGAGATGTCGCTTCGCCAGATGTTCATTCCTGACCTCGTGAGATGATTATTCCTCGCTTCACCAGAGGCTCATTCCTGGCCTCGCTAGATGTCTATTCCTCGGTTCGCCAGATGTTTATTCCTGGCCTTGCGAGATGTTTATTCCTCGCTTCGTCAGATGCTTATTCCTGGCCTCGCGAGATATTTATTCCTCGCATCGCCAGATGTTTATTCCTGGCATCGCGAGATGTCGCATCGCCAGATGTTCATTCCTGGCCTCGTGAGATGATTATTCCTCGCTTCGCCAGAGGCTCATTCCTGGCCTCGCGAGATGTCTATTCCTCGGTTCGCCAGATGTTTATTCCTGGCCTCGCGAGATGTTTATTCCTCGCTTCGTCAGATGCTTATTCCTGGCCTCACGAGATATTTATTCCTCGCATCGCCAGATGTTTATTCCTGGCATCGCGAGATGTCGCTTCGCCAGATGTTCATTCCTGGCCTCGTGAGATGATTATTCCTCGCTTCGCCAGAGGCTCATTCCTGGCCTCGCGAGATGTTTATTCCTCGGTTCGCCAGATGTTTATTCCTGGCCTCGCGAGATGATTATTCCTCGCTTCGTCAGATGTTTATTCCTGGCATCGCGAGATGTCGCTTCGCCAGATGTTCATTCCTGGCCTCGTGAGATGATTATTCCTCGCTTCGCCAGAGGCTCATTCCTGGCCTCGCGAGATGTTTATTCCTCGGTTCGCCAGATGTTTATTCCTGGCCTCGCGAGCTGATTATTCCTCGCTTCGTCAGATGTTTATTCCTGGCATCGCGAGATGTCGCTTCGCCAGATGTTCATTCCTGGCCTCGTGAGATGATTATTCCTCGCTTCGCCAGAGGCTCATTCCTGGCCTCGCGAGATGTTTATTCCTCGGTTCGCCAGATGTTTATTCCTGGCCTCGCGAGCTGATTATTCCTCGCTTCGTCAGATGTTTATTCCTGGCATCGCGAGATGTCGCTTCGCCAGATGTTCATTCCTGGCCTCGTGAGATGATTATTCCTCGCTTCGCCGAGGCTCATTCCTGGCCTCGCGAGATGTTTATTCCTCAGTTCGCCAGATGTTTATTCCTGGCCTCGCGAGATGATTATTCCTCGCTTCGTCAGATGTTTATTCCTGGTATCGCGAGATGTCGCTTCGCCAAATGTTCATTCCTGGCCTCGTGAGATGATTATTCCTCGCTTCGCCAGAGGCTCATTCCTAGCCTCGCGAGATGTTTATTCCTGGCATCGCGAGATGTCGCTTCGCCAGATGTTCATTCCTGACCTCGTGAGATGATTATTCCTCGCTTCACCAGAGGCTCATTCCTGGCCTCGCTAGATGTCTATTCCTCGGTTCGCCAGATGTTTATTCCTGGCCTTGCGAGATGTTTATTCCTCGCTTCGTCAGATGCTTATTCCTGGCCTCGCGAGATATTTATTCCTCGCATCGCCAGATGTTTATTCCTGGCATCGCGAGATGTCGCATCGCCAGATGTTCATTCCTGGCCTCGTGAGATGATTATTCCTCGCTTCGCCAGAGGCTCATTCCTGGCCTCGCGAGATGTCTATTCCTCGGTTCGCCAGATGTTTATTCCTGGCCTCGCGAGATGTTTATTCCTCGCTTCGTCAGATGCTTATTCCTGGCCTCACGAGATATTTATTCCTCGCATCGCCAGATGTTTATTCCTGGCATCGCGAGATGTCGCTTCGCCAGATGTTCATTCCTGGCCTCGTGAGATGATTATTCCTCGCTTCGCCAGAGGCTCATTCCTGGCCTCGCGAGATGTTTATTCCTCGGTTCGCCAGATGTTTATTCCTGGCCTCGCGAGATGATTATTCCTCGCTTCGTCAGATGTTTATTCCTGGCATCGCGAGATGTCGCTTCGCCAGATGTTCATTCCTGGCCTCGTGAGATGATTATTCCTCGCTTCGCCAGAGGCTCATTCCTGGCCTCGCGAGATGTTTATTCCTCGGTTCGCCAGATGTTTATTCCTGGCCTCACGAGCTGATTATTCCTCGCTTCGTCAGATGTTTATTCCTGGCATCGCGAGATGTCGCTTCGCCAGATGTTCATTCCTGGCCTCGTGAGATGATTATTCCTCGCTTCGCCAGAGGCTCATTCCTGGCCTCGCGAGATGTTTATTCCTCGGTTCGCCAGATGTTTATTCCTGGCCTCGCGAGCTGATTATTCCTCGCTTCGTCAGATGTTTATTCCTGGCATCGCGAGATGTCGCTTCGCCAGATGTTCATTCCTGGCCTCGTGAGATGATTATTCCTCGCTTCGCCAGAGGCTCATTCCTGGCCTCGCTAGATGTTTATTCCTCGCTTCGCCATATGTTTATTCCTAGCCTCGCGAGATATCGCTTCGCCAGATGTTTATTCCTGGCCTCGTGAGATGATTATTCCTCGCTTCGCCAGAGGCTCATTTCTGGCCTCGCGAGATGCTTATTCCTCGCTTCGCCAGATGTTTATTCCTCGCTTCGCGAGATGCTTATTCCTCGGTTCGCGAGATGATTATTCCTCGCTTCGCCAGATGCTCATTCCTGACTTCGCGAGATGTTTATCCCTCGCTTCTCACTATCGTTGAGCCTAACTGTAAGACCTTGTCATTCCGAAGCTAGTTTATAAGAGTCCGATAGGTCGAGACTTTATTAGCGGGATGTTTATTCCCCGCTTCGCCAGATGCTTATCCCTGGTCGAAGACCATAAAGCTTCAAGTTGATATTGATTCTGTGCAAATTGAGAGAATTGAAGATATACCTTTCCTAGATGAGAATGGCTCTGTTATCTTTGATGAAGATGGGAAGCCTCTTTTACATACTGATGGAACATGCTACATCTCTAAAAATCTAGCCATGCAGTGTTCGAAAGGTCCCTGCGGAGCTAAATATATGAAGGATGATGATTTTCTGAAGATTCGTGATTTTGAGGATGTATCATGTTAACAAAAAGGAAAGAAAGTTGGGAACATGGAACCGCCTTTAGTGATGCAAGTTAGGTTGTTCTACAATAGTTGTGCTGCTAAGGGAACTCTTCTCGTAAATAAGAAGAGGAACATCATCTTGAAGTCCTCGTTCTTTGAATAAAGGAAGAGGTAGTATATTTTGATGTCCTCATTCCTCGAAAGAGGAAGAGGCAAACCGCCTCGTCAGATGTTTATTCATAGTCTCGCGAGATGGTTATTCCTCGTTTCTCACTATCGTCGAGCTTAACTGTAAGCCCTCGTCATTTAGAGGCCAGTTGATAAGACTGCGATAGTTCGACTATTCGCGGGATGTCTATCCCCCGCTTCGTCAGTTGCTTATTCTTGGTTTCGCGAGATGTTTATCCCTCGTTTCTTACTATCGTCGAGCCGAATCGTAAGTCCTCTTCATTTCGAGGCCAGTTTATATCTGCAAAGGTGCATACGCCCCCATGGGCGGGGCCACCTCAAGGATGTCCACTTCATCAGGGGAGGTGCGGGTGCCACTTCTGGTGAAGCGGATCTACAGTGTTCTCACACTATGCCTTCCATTGCTGGATCAGACACCATGGAAGATGCCCTTGCGAAGGTGCATACGCCCCCATGGGCGGGGCCACCTCAAGGATGTCCACTTCATCAGGAGAGGTGCGGGTGCCACTTCTGGTGAAGCGGATCAGCACTGTTCTCACACTCATTCTTTCTACTTCCTGGGCTAGGACTTCACTTCTGTAACTACTCTTTTGAGAGCTGTCAGTACTTATCACTTCGTCCTTCGATCGGGACTTTGCTTCTACAACATCGATTTGCCTCTGCTGCTTGTATTCAGAGTCTCGCCTCTGCATCGGCTTATCACAGCTACTTATCTTCAGAATATTGCCTCTGCTGCTTGTATTCAGAGTCTCGCCTCTGCATCGGCTTATTGCAGCTACTTATCTTCGGAGTGTCGAGTTGCCTATCTTTCAGTGATTTATATCTCAACTCGACCTGTATATAAATATTTATACCGAGACTTGGGGGGACCATTGTGATACTGGTATCTTAGTATCATTACATTATTGTGCCAACATATGCATTATATTATTAATGTCGAGTACGTACTTCACATCAATACTAGCATGTCATGCTACTATTTTCACTACAGTCAATATGCATGCTACGTTATCTACTTTAGTAATATTGTTACACTGAACTGTGCGAGCATACGACCTGCTATGATACATGATAAACTCTCTGCATATTATATCTTGGAGAAATTTAATAAGTCATTATTCACCTTATTGTCATGAGTAATTTGAGGGCAAATGGACCCCCAAAGTTTATTTAGTATATGTGCTGTGGATATATTGTGTTATATTACAAGTTGGTTTAGTCCATATTACAGAGGAGATGCTGCCGAAATTTCGACAAATTATATGCAGTATTTACCTTTCGAGGCAATTTGTAAGCCCTCGCTTATTCAGGCTGACGTGCATATTTTCGAGGCAGTTCGTCAATCCTCGCCCATCGGAGCTACTTATATTTCTGAGGCAATCTGTAAGATTTCGACTACTTGATAATTTATATTTCAAGTCCGACTCGCACATGAATGTACAACTCAGACTTGGGGGACTGTTGTTACACCATAAATTATCCTATTGGGCCCGAACTTAGCCTATCTTACCAGGCCCATTATCCAGCCGGCCCATTATGTCCCCGAGCCCATTTACATTTCACTTCTCTATATATATGAGTGACCTATTTCATTTAAGGTATGATTTCTAACCCTATCCAAATTCCCCTTCCCGCCTCTTGTACTTATTTTTCCCTCGTCCGGCAGTTGACTTGACCGTCGGAGTGCGAACGGTCGCCGGACATTTTTCTTGGCCGGCGGCCTTTTGCCTTCTAACGGGGTGTTCAGTGTGCAGGTGGTGTCCACGTGGAGGGGGCATGGCAGGGATTCTGTTCGACCATTTTTTGAGGTCAATAGAATCGTTTGGGGTTGTTTGGAGAAATTCTTGGCTTTTCTTTCAGTGAAATTTCTTCCTTCGCATTGCATATAAAAGTTTCAAAATTTGCTTTTATTTTGGGAAATCTTGGATTTATGAAGTTGGAGAGTAAAATGCTCTTTTCATGATGAAAAGTGAATTGAATATGCAAAATTTGGGAGACTATGGAATATAAACTTCTGTTCAGTGGATTTTTATGGTAATGGAAAATGCAGTGACGTGAAAATAAGCTTGGTTTTATAAGGATATAAGGGTCTGCAGCTTAGTTGAATAGAAGGTTTTTGTAAGTGTTATGCCCTAGGTCCAATCAACTTTGGACATAAACACTTTGAATATATATATAATCAATGCATATGTACGGCAATATCTATTATTTAATTGAATTAATATTCTAATAAATTAAATAATAGAATCCGTAAATTCAAGTTTTGGTGATTTGTTAATCACAAGGAGTTGTGATTGTGAGATACAAATTACATATGATTGAATCTTAAATCGTCCGTGGTCGAAATAATAACGAGATACGGATATCGTTATTACAGATAGACTATCGCGTGTGGCATTCTTACTTGTGAAGTAAGTAGCTGATCTCACAAGCTAAAGTGTGGTGACACTTGAATGAACACGTGGATGTTTTGTTATAGTACAAAACATTGGAGACCCGCTGAGAGATTCCACATAGATAACTATCTGAGTGTTAGTGGTTAATCTCTAACATTCGGTAGTGGAATTGGTCCTTTGGCTTGAGGTCATCATGGTACCTTATATGAGGACAGTCATACTTTGGTGGTGTTGGATGTTGCTCTGCCAAGGGTCGCTAATACAATATCGTTCGGGTATGTCAAGAATCATATGAAGGTTGTGAATGACCAATAGAGGATTCGTCACTCTTAGATAGTAAGAGATTATGATTTACATTTTATTGAGTTAAGTTGATAATGAACTCCTTGGCCAATGTGAACTCATAAGTCGGAAAATACTTTTCGACGTACATTGACAGTGTGATAAAAGATATGATCGATAATTGAGATTGACACATATCCATATCTCATAATTGATCGGATCATATTGGCAAAAAGATTATAGTTTCACGGTAAACGAACAAGTTTGGTTTTGTCATACTACGTGATATTTCTCGTCACATATATTGCCCGACACATTGCTAGATGTCAATTTGGGACAACGAAAGTGAATTAGTGATAAATTAAAAGGGGCGTTTTAATTTATCGATTTTGATTAGATCAGAATAATAATTCACGTCGTTAGGCATCGTGATCGGGAACCTAATGGGTCACACACAAAAGAGAATCAGAAGAATGAGATTTACCAATTAATTAATTGACAAGTGTTGGACAATTAATTAATTGAGTTGTTTATTAATAGGCCCGAATTGATTAATTGGATTAATTAATTCATGGACCAAATTTAATTAATTTGATTAATTAAATATTGGATTGGGTTAAGTTTAACAGATGGGCCGAGCACATTTGGACTTATATTAATAGGCTACTAGGGTTTGAAAACAGTATGTAATTTTTCATTATTCTTGCTAGCACAAGAAAAGAAAACCCTAGCCGTCATTCTTGTTTTCTGTGTGGATCTACATTGAAGGTTGGACAATTGGACAGCTTGATTGTAGATCGTGATAATTGGAGTTCAAGAAAAAACAAGAGTTCGTGGAATTCATCAAATATCTAAACACTTATCCGCAATTGAAAATTGTTTTATTTAATCCCAACAGTTTTCAGGAAAGGAGCCGGTGGGGATTGGAAATGGGATCGAGGGAAGAGAGACATAGGCATAGCCATGATTTTGTGCCATTAGCTGCACTAATAAGTAGAGAATTGAAGATGGAGAAAATGGAGAAGCCAACCATTAGGTATGGGTGTGCAGCTCAGTCCCGGAAAGGGAAGGATTATTTTCTGATGAAGACCGATTGCCAGAGAGTTCCAGGAAATCCATCAACATCGTTTTCTGTTTTCGGGGTATGTAACTCTTTACATGATTTACTATTTGGGTTGGTTAAACGTTTTAGTTTTACACTTTATTGTTTTTGCAAACTTCCATTTATACTGACAAAGAAAGCAACCCACACTGAATTTTGGAAAATACTTTTCCGGCTATCTGTAGTCTACCTTGAGCATGTTTGGGAATGCTTAAAAGTTATTGTGAATATGATGTTTGGCATAATAAGTAACTTAAACCAAAAGCGCTGCTTGTATAAAATTATAAGGCAACTAAACTGGGAGGTTATTAACTTTAGGCCGAATGTAAACTATTTGGTTTAGCTGTAGATTCTGGTGATAAGTTGTTTCATGAATCACAGTCTTGTAGACTTCAATTTTCAGAATGAGTTGTCATGCCTGATACGATGGTAATTTATGTACCAAATTTCAGATTTTTGATGGGCATAATGGGGATGCTGCTGCAATTTTTTCAAGGGATCATTTATTGAATTATGTTTTGGGTGATATTCCTCGTGGGCTCAGGCAGGATGAGTGGCTACAAGCTTTACCTCGAGCATTGGTTGCTGGGTTTGTTAAAACTGATAAGGAGTTTCAGAGCAGAGGCATGGCACCCAGCATTCAGTTTCCTTTGCAATGTAATACGTATCCTTATTTATGAGGTTCAAGAAGCTTGCTGTTTCTCTCTTCATCCTATTCTCAACACGAAAAACTTCAGGAACCACAGCAACACTTGTAGTAGTTGATGGATGGACCGTAACTGTTGCTTCTGTAGGCGATTCCCACTGCATTTTAGATGCACAGGGTGGTGCTGTCTCTGTCTTGACTGTCGACCACAGACTTGAGGAAAATGCAGAGGAGTAAGTGCTAATCTAGTTACCCTTTTTATTTTTGCTTTTAGAGAGAGACTCGTGTATTCATTTAAATATCGTCTACAATAGTACCCATCAAGTGGAAACCATATTCATTTTTTGATCAAAGGTTTGACGCATGCATAGTTCTCAAAAATGGGTGGTTGCAAGACTTTTGAACTTGGGTCTTTTGCGTGGATTTGGTGTCATGTTGAAACTATAGAGTAAAAGTCATTGAGACATGAATATGAGGAGGAATAGACAATTTACAAAGAGAAATCCTATTTATAGTGTTACAAATAACCATAAAATTGGAAGTTATAACTACCTAACATAGTAACCGTCTTGTCTTGCTAATTGTAGAAGAGCAAGTGTAACAAAGAGTGGAGGTGAAGTTGGAAGACTTAGCATTTTTGGTGGCACGGAGGTTATAGTGCTTTCTAGTTCTGAATCTCATATTGGTTAATGCATAGGAATGTCTTCTTATGGGGATGAGGCAAACATATTTGCTTCACATGTTATTTGGTCAGAGTTAATCATGCCTTTTTTTTTTATACATATATTTTGACAGATTGGCCCTCTCAGATGTTGGCCAGGGGGTTTATGCCTTTCAAGATCTATTGGAGACATGGATGTTGGTGAATTTATAGTTCCAGTACCGTATGTCAAACAAGTGAAGGTTGCTACATAAGTATTGCTCTTTTATTGCTTCTTATTCAACTGTTGAACCTTCTCATTTGAAAGCTTAAATTCCTAGAGAGGGAATACTATTAGTTATTTATAGGTTAGTTTTCAACATGCCCTCGATGTGCAGGCTACATTCTTTTATAAAAGGCAACAAATTTTCTTAAATAGGTGGTGATTAGACTTAAACTTAGAACCTTTACCTTCTATGATACCATGTTGGAGAACCTCTTCTAAAATTTTAAGCCGTTAGAGGGACATAAATTTATTTATTTTAAGTTTTTCTTCAACATCTATGACCGCCCTCCCCACTTCCCCTCTCCCACCCCCATTCTCACTCCTGAGTTTTATTTACTATTTCACACGCGCCTCTCATTATTTATGAAGTAGATGCTTATGTGTGGAATCCTTGACTTGTTTAATTGCTATGAAGCTATCAATGGAGGTGGAAGGCTAATAATTGCCTCGGATGGCATATGGGATGCATTGTCATCAGAAATGGCAGCAGAATCTTGTCGTGGATTGCCCGCTGAACTTGCTTCTAGGCTAGTAGTGAAGGTATTTAACTTCTAAGCTCACCAGTCTATTAAGCTCTAGTCTCCTTACTAGCTGAGTTTATAAAATCTGGTCCTTTCAAAATATGTATGTAGGATGATACAAAATAATAATGTATTGACCTACATTTTACTTTTGGTTTGTACGTGTGGTAAATCAGTTTATGGGAATATCTCATTCCATGAATTGGTAATTGTATATGAAGCACTGAAGAAACGTGGACTGAAGGATGACACAACTTGTGTAGTTGTTGATATAATTCCTCCTAATTGTACAGTGCAGCCTCCTTCTCCACCCAAGAAATATAACAAACTTCAAGCCTTGTTCTTCAGAAAAAAATCTTGCAAATCTGCTCATAAACTATCAAAGAAGCTATCCGCTGTGGGTATAGTAGAGGAATTATTTGAAGAAGGATCAGCAATGCTTGCTGAGAGGTTGGCATTCTCCTACCATTATTGTTTTATCTTAAAAATGATTAAAGACACAAATACTGCTTCTTAACATTATCTTATTTTTCTCTCCATTTACTTGGTATTTTTATTGCATTCACTAGAATGCTATTTAGTACATAAACACATGCTATAGTAAAAAGTTATATGCACGAGGAAAAATTCAAAGAAGGTCCTTCAGATATTTTATGAAACTACAATTTTTTTTATGTTTCATTGTGGAGAAGAACATTTATAGTTCGTAAACAATGAATAATTTAACGAGGACAAATTTCCAGATCTTGCATTGACCTTTTTAATTATGAATATATTTGTCTTACACTGGTTGGGGCTCAAGGAAGAACCAAGTTGTATTGTCTACCTTAATTTCAGTTAGTATCTAGTAAGACGTTTTACGCATCCGAGTCACACGATTGGGGTGAAAGGGGATGATTTGGATCGAGTCTCTATATTCTGTGCACACCGTGCTTTTCTTTTTCTAGTTATTATCTTCGGAATGAGTGTGCATATGCTGTGTATTCTTAATATTGGATATCTTCTGGGACTGCTTAATCCTTGCAGCGAACAGCACCACAATGTTGAACAGAAATACATAAAATTGGACAGAAGAACATGCTTTATATAATGTCAGAATTTCAGGAAATATTCACATGTTATTTTTTAGGCTAACTGGACTAAAATGAAGAAAAAATAACTTTCAAAGAAATGTGAAGCATAAAATTCAAATCTGAATATAATTCAATTTAGTCACTTTTGGTTTCCTATCTAACTCATGGAAGAAGCTAGGTACTTGAGTAATGATATGGTTGAACCACTTTTAAAAATAAGAAACAAACAATTGACCCACTTAAAAAAATGTTGACCCATTTTTTATTTTAAAAAAACATAAAATTTTTTGCTTGGGGTTTGGCTTTCAACTTTCAAGTGTCGTCTTCGTCTCCGTGAAAATAATGCTAAGGGTTCTATTGTCTATCTCTCCACCTCTCTCTTCCAGTGCATTCGCCAGTGATAGCGTCTTCCACTTCACTTGTTGGTGATGACCTTTTTCATTGCACTCACTGGCATGTTTGTTTCTCTATTTTTGGGAGCACTTACCATGGTTTTTCACGTCCACTAACGTGGGATTTGAAAAAATAAACTAATGAGGGACATCATGTCTTGTGGCAATTTTGAGACATGTCGGAATTTGTATGTCGCATGTCAGTGTCTGACATGTGTTAGACACCAACACGTCGGCTCTGGTAGCGTATCGGTGCAACATGGCAAGGAAGTATGTGTGTTTAATTATACTCTATTTTTGGGTTCAGGATATTCCGTATTTGCAGTAGGTCCACAGACATTCTACCATGTGTAATGGATTTAGGCGACTACATGAGAAAACCGTTGTACAGTTTTTTCTCCAACATAAGGAAAATCAATGGCAAGTGGATGTAGCTCTCATATTAATTGCGAAACTCTATAAATTTTTGCGTTGCTAGTCTATGTTTCTTATTTCAGTTTGCTTATTATTGCTCTCATAATTGGTATTTGGGCTTAATTCCCAACAGAATCAAATACCAATTACAGATGGTCCAAATAAATAGCAGGGGAGATTTTTCCTACTATATTTATATGATTTCCATTACTTGCCACTTAATGGCATGGGATCTATCCAATTCTGTTACTTTTATCTCTTGATTCATTTACTTGCAATTTTATCAATATCATCCAAAGTCTTCTGGTTGGTATATGTGCTTCCACAGCTGAGTCTGTCATCGCCATCACCATCTGTTGTGTCTTTATAGCTTTTTTTTCAACTTTATTTGTAGGCTGGGTAATGATGATTCCAACGGTCAAACATGTGGCCTTCTCGTTTGTGCCATTTGCCAAGCTGACCTCGCTCCAAATGAAGGAATATCAGTTCACGCTGGTTCCATCTTCTCAATGAGCTCAACTCCTTGGCAAGGACCTTTCCTTTGTACTGACTGCCATGATAAGAAGGACGCCATGGAAGGAAAATGGCCAAGTGGAGTTAAAGTAGCATAGTATTTTTTTCATATTTTCTCAATTTTTTTTCTTGATATTCTCTCTCATTGATCCCCATTATTTTTAGTCAGAAATATTTGGTCATTGGTGATGATATCAGATCAAAATGTAATGTCCTCGAGAAATTATGTAAAATGAGCTTTCATAGCAGGACAATGATAGGAAAAGACGGTATATACATTTTAATAGGATGTTTTGACCTATCTAAAGCTAGCTGTTTGCTGTGTATTTGTTATATTAAGGTAAATAAAATGAAATATTCACTCAGATGGTAGAATACCTATCTATTATTGCATGTGATGAGGTCACATCAACAGATAGTAGATCATATTTGCACAGTGCGGTTGGTGTTCTTTCATTAATTGGTATATGACAAATGGGGAATTGCTACGAACTGAAAGTGCTCAATCTTCAATTCTTGGCCAGTCTCAGTCTGCCAAGAGGGACTTTGTACTTTGCTTTACTTTTTGAGACCTTAAAGCCAACGACAGCCATTTCTCAACTCCACGAATGGGTTATGAGGATAGGGCTTTTATTCTGGTTTGTAAGTGAATTTAGCAATGAATTCAGTGAAACCCTTCTCCTTTGATTGAGGTTCTTGGCTTGAAGTTGATGTCGAACTATCCAAGCTTGACAAACTACTTTAGGAGTCTTATGGAGGCACCAGGATTTTGAATAACTTGTTTTGGCAATGACTGATTAGCACTATCAGGAGAATGCTAACTTCTCTATTCATGATACCTCGACTTAGCGTCATATGAGGATTCACTAATGTATCACATTGGTAATTGTGTCAAAACTCTCCTTTCTAACGAGTGTTGAGCAATAACATGCTTAGATACAGCTTGAAAAATGTGAAATCTTCATTTGTATAGACTTTGATAATAATGGAAGCTTGGTGTTGCGCTGTTAATGCTTTCAATGCATTTTGTCACTTCTCTGTCCATTCAAACTTGTTTCCTCCACCTTAATTGCTCTTTCTTGTGCATGCACTGCTGAACTGCCACCTAGTCTGTTAAAGACTTCCTCTAGCACAATGTTCATGTCGTATGAACAACAATGCTCTTTAGACGAGTGGCAATGGATATTGAGCTTGTTCATCTTTGTAGTTATCTTGGCAACTGTGACCCATGCGCTAATTCATGCAAAGGTTAGGGGCTCCGAGGGCTATTTTCTCGAAAAAGAAATAACAACAATAATTAAAATCACTTATTTTGCCAAATATATAATCTTTAGAGTGAGTTACAACATGATGACAATTCCGTGCTCTTGGGCATTGATCCTAAAATTCTAATCGATAATTGTAAGTAGTAAAACAGTAGCATTGACAATTCAACAAAATGTTCCTTTTCAAAATTTTGCTGGAGTGACAACTGAAGCGGTGTGGATCTTGGAAATCTTTTCACTTTTTATATCTGTTTTTTCGCATTTAGAAATAAATAAAAAATAACAGAAAGTGAATGAGATGAGATTGACTTGACTTCAATTTATATTAATTACAAGAAGAGTGGGGCCTTGAAGTTGTTTCTGATTAGCCGGGAGTGTATAGGAAACTTCAGCGTTATTGGTTTAGGCTGACTATTCAGTACCTTCTATTAGACTTGACTAAAAAAATCCCGAGTACACTGCCGTGTTCCACTTTGATGGTGCAAATAATTTTCAATTATAATTGAGACAGAGCTAGAGAATTTTATTTTATTTCTCTTCTTCTACTGTTGTTAATCATGGTTTCTTCAAGAGAGCTCTGTAGGGATGCTGCCAGTTTTTTTGTTTATTTCTCTGTGTTTCTTCATGTATTTATCCTCAACTTTGTGTATTCTAAATGCCCAAAAAGTTTCCAGTGTGGAAATCTTTGCAATTTGTCGTTTCCTCTGGCAGATATTTCGCAACCCGGATGTGGGTTGTTCGCGGTTGAGTGCAATGCTCTTCCGCATCCAAGAATTCACCTGGATACTGAAAGGTTATCGACATCATATGAGATTATATCCAACATATCTACCAATCGAGCATTGATTCGAAACCCTATTCTTGAAAGTCTTTTGCAAAGTAAGAGCTGCAATTTATTCGTCCAATTCTATATTCCATATTCTATTTCGTTGATATTCTTCCCAAACATCAGTTTGATCAGATGCCCCAAAAATATGAAGTCCGACGAAGACGATGAGATACGTCATTTAAAGGAAACTTATAATAGAACCTACGAAGTCTGCGGTGACTTCGATATATATTACGCCAATTCAAATGAAAATCTTCCGCCCCCAATTCCAAATAATTGTTCTGCTCTTTATTTGCCAATCAAATCACCGCCTATATCAGATTCAGCTGACTTGTTCGAACGGTTAGGCGCCGAATATAATATAGAATGGAATAATGATTGTATTGATTGCCACCGAGAGGGAGGACAGTGTACAGCTGACCAAAATATTCGATTTCGATGTGTCAAAGGTAGCATCGGCTTTTGAACATGATTTTTTAATTATTAAATATAGTAATCAAAATTATTTAATAAGATGTTTTTTAGATGCTAATTTCTATTTTGTCAATTTAGCTATTTCATATTTAGCCTTTGTTTGGTTCTATTATTTTGAAAATATATTTTTAGAAACAGGCTCTTAATTGCTTTTTCTTGTATTCAAATGAGACTCAACCTTATCCCTAATTTGTTCGTGTATATATACATTTTTAGAAAGTAATTATTTGAAATTACTGATTTGAAAGGCCACTTTTGATAAATAATTTATAAGCCACAGTTATCATTATGATCACAGTAATTCAATATCCCTTTAATAATCTTCTCATCAATAGGCAATGCTCATCATCGAATTATTTTTATTAGGATAATTCAAAAGATGTTCGATATCTATCACATTCTATAGAACAGACTAACAAATGAATTCACGTAATTTTTGGATCATATACACCAACTTGTGGTTTATAAGCAATATCTTCATTTAATCGAGTCTTGTGATGCTGAAAAAAAAACTTTTGGCAACCACAACTATTGTTTTTAATTATACGTTATACATGGAAATTTTTTTTTTTTTTACATAATTAGTAAAAGTATAAAACGTTTATAAAATTATAAATATTCATTTATCAAAAAATAAATAACTCCTGTCAAATAATATTTTTTCCTAATATAATTATGCATGACTAAGTCGTTGGTTTTTTAAAGTTTGTCTTTTAGCATTGTAATCTATAGTGGCTAAGTGATCTCAATTATAATTAGAATCTTAAATCATTTCCAGACTTCAAAGTCTGTTGAATTGCATAGTAGTGATTTTCTGTAACAGACAATTGAACAGAAAATCTTGACTTCACATGTTCATGAATCATACATACCCCGTAAAGATTTACATGCAGGATCTAGTATACTGAGAACAATGAGTTCCCATCTTATTTTTATGAAGTTCTCTTCGTCTAACGTGTGTTCTGACTTCTGCTGCAGAAAAGAGTAAATTGAAACTGGTTGTTGCCGCAGGTAACTTTTACAAGTTTCAGTATCATTTGTTTTGTTTTATTCATAAACATGGATATCTTTTTTTCATCACAGGTGCTTCAGCTTCAGCGGTAGTCCTTTTCTCAGTAATCTTGTTCACTTTCAAGAAGAGGAAGTACATGCTGAATTTGAAGAGAAAAAATCAAAACCATAAAGACATTGAACTCTTCCTGAAGAACTATAAGAATCTTGCACCAAGAAGATACAACTACTCTGATCTTAAGAAAATGACTAACTCGTTCAGAGACAAGTTAGGGGAAGGGGGCTTTGCTAGTGTGTATAAAGGAAAGTTACCCGATGGCCATCTTGTAGCAGTAAAGATTTTGAAAGATATGAAAGGTAATGGAGAAGAATTTATCAATGAGGTAGCAAGTATCAGTAGAACTTCCCATGTTAACATCGTTAATCTCTTGGGATTTTGCTTTGAGGGTTCCAAAAGAGCTCTCATTTACGAGTTCGTGCCCAATGGATCTCTTGAGAAGTTCATAGGACACAATAACTCCACAGTAGAACGACAATTAGGATTGGAAAAATTGTTTCCAATTGCAGTTGGCATAGCTCAGGGAGTAGAATACTTGCACCAAGGATGTAATACACGGATTTTGCACTTTGACATAAAGCCTCATAACATACTCTTGGATAAAGACTTCAACCCTAAAATATCGGATTTTGGCCTGGCAAGACTTTGCCCCAATAGGTCAAGTATAGTTTCAATGTCAGGGACCAGAGGGACAATAGGGTATATAGCTCCAGAAGTATTTTGTAGAAGCTTTGGAGACGTTTCTCACAAGTCGGATGTCTATAGCTATGGTATGATGATTTTGGAAATGACTGGAGAAACAAAAAATATTGGAGTCAGAGTTGATCGTTCAAGTGAAAATTATTTTCCTGATTGGATATATAAGAACCTTGTGCAGAATGCTGAACTTGATCTGAACATCATTATAAATGCAAATGAACATTTGAGGATAAGGAAAATGTTAATAGTTGGCTTATGGTGCATACAAACTGATCCTACAACTAGACCATCAATGAGCAGGGTTGTAGAAATGTTAGAAGGGAACATGGAATCTCTGCAAATCCCACCTAAATCCAACTTCCTTTTACAGCGAAGAGAAGCAGTAAATCCTTCAACTTTTGAGTTATCACTCTCTTCATCTGATGCTCATGAAGTTAAGCTATGACGCATTAAAACTTCCTGGAATCCTGTCCTGTGGTGATTGGAGGCTCCTAGTGACCGAGTATAGAAGCAGTTATCTCGGTTGTTGGTGCTATAGCAATTTGTATGTTGAATCTCGTCTCAATGTCAAATTTCACATTTGTGTAAAACCAGAGTAATTAAAGAGAACACATATACCTTTCGTTTGTCTAGTCATTGTTATTACATAGTACTTAAATAAGATAATGTGTTGCATAGCATTTATTCGTTGTGCTTGATCTCCTCTTACTTCTAGGAGATCAATCTAGTCTTTCATGTGCTTGAAGTTTATTTCTTTTATATCGATCTTGATTATGGACAGCATTCGAATTCCGAGGCAACCATGACCTCCTCCCTGAGAGTTGCTCCTTTGGTGTTTTGCGAGCCTTCTAACCAATGAACGGCAAAAGGAAGAACCAGTCCACCTCCCTCAACCATGCAATTGACTTGGCCTCAACATATTTTACCACATTTTTACCATCCTTGGAACGGTGGTGATGGAGAAGGCAACATATATAATTGCGAAACAGATTTAGGAGACCCTTTCTGTGAAACAGAGAAACATGAAAAACCGTAGTACACTTTTTTCTCCTACATGGCAAAAATAAGCAACGAGTGAACGTAGTTCTCATATTAAATGTGTAACTTTATAAATTTTTGTGTTTTCTAGTCTATATTTCTTATTTCAGTTTGCTTTTTATTGCTCCAATAATTAGTATTTGCGCTTAATTCCCAATAGATGGTCCAAATAAATATCAGGGGAGAGTTTTCCTACTATTTTTCTATGCAATTTTGTTACTTCTCTCTCTTGATTCATTTACGAGCAATTTTATCAATATCATCCATAGTCTTCTGCCTGGTGTATGTGCTGCAATAGCTGAGTCTGTTATCCCCATCTACCATCTGTTGTCTCTTTGAAGCTTATTTTTCAACTTAATTGTAGGCTGGGTAACGGTGATTCCAACGGTCAAACATGCGGCCTTTTCACTTGTGCAATTGCCAGGCTGACCTCACTCCAAATGAAGGAATATCAGTTCACGCTGGTTCCATCTTGTCTATGAGCTTGACTCCTTGGCAAGGTCCTTTCCTTTGTACTGACTGCATGCAATGGAAGGAAAACGGCCAAGTGGAGTTAGCATAGTACTTTTTCATAATATCTTTTTTTTTTTTTTTTCCTTTTGACATTCTTTCTCATTGATCGCCATTATTTTTAGTCAGAAATATTTGGTCATTGGTTGATGTATATCAGATCAAAAAGTAATTCTAGTGAGCGTTGAGCAAGAACATGCTTAGATACAGCTTGACAAATGTGAAATCTCCCTTTGGATTGATTTTTATAATAATGGAGGCTTGGTGATGCACTCTAATGCTTTCAACACATTTTCTCACATCTGTGTCCGTTCAAACTTGTTTCCTCCATCTTCGTTGTTCTTTCTTGTGCATGCGCGGCTGAAATTCCACCCAGTCTTTTAAAGATTGCCTCTAGTGCAATGGTCATGTCATTATGGACAACAAGGTTCTTTGGACAAGCTGGCTCTGGATATTGAGCTTGTTCATATTTGTAGTTGAAGGAATTGAAGCTTTTCTCTTAAACTCCTAACCAAGGTTGTCTATTTCAATCTACAGTATAAAGAAAAGTGGCCTGCAAAAGAAATGTTGAATAGATGGCTAATGTACTCTAAATTCAGCTTTTGTGAATTTTCCAGCTTTTATGTAGAAAAGGAAGAAGTCTATCATTCCGTGGGGTGTGTAGAAATTATATGAACTGACTTTCCTTCCTCTTCAACTGGTTTTCCATTTTTCTCTGTTCTTCATTAGCTGGTTTTGCTCTGTTTTTTCTTGGACTTTTTTTGCATATTTCTCTGTTCTTTTCATCAGCAAAAACTAACAGTAGCTATGCGGGCAACCATGAGGTCCATGACCCCTACGGAAACTTATGCAAAGGTAAGAGGCTCCCAGTGCTGTTATCTAAAAAAAAAAAGTAACAAGAATAATTAAAATCACTTATTTTGCTAAAAATAAAGTGACTTACAACATGATGTTATGCCACATGTGCAGAAAATATTAAACTAATAGAACTTACAACACGATGTTATGCTACACGTGCAGAAAAAACTTTCATAGAATTGTTACAGAATTCCATTTCCCGCATTATTGTTGATTTTTCTCAGAAATCACAAAAAAAGCACTATACCCGTACTCAGGGAATAATTCTTAAGTCAGTACCTTCGGATAATCCTTTTAGTAAGTCTCGATGAAAAGAATTCTTCATTTTGTTAATCATGATTTCTTCAAGAGAGCTCTGTAGGGATGCTGCCAGTTTTTTGGTTCATTTCTCTGTGTTTCTTCATGTGTTTTTCCTCAACTTTTGTGTACGCTAAATGCCCAAAAAGTTTCGAGTGTGGACATCTAGGCAATTTGGAATTTCTTCTGGCTGATTTTTCACAACCCGAATGTGGGTTGTTCACGGTTGAATGCAATACTATTCCAAAACCAATAATTCACCTGGATACTGAAAAGTTATCGCCATCCTATGAGATTTTGTCCAACATATCTACCAATCAAGCATTGGTTCGAAACCCTGTTCTTGAAGGTCTTTTGAGAAGTAACAGCTGCAGTTTATTCCCCCAACTCTATATTCCACACTCCCTAGTTCTATTTCGTTTTCATTCTTCCCCAATTTCACTTTGATCAGATGCCCCAAAAATATGAACTCCGACGACGATCAGATAGGTCGTTCTTTACTTGCCACTCAAATTACAGCCTATACCAGATTCAGCTGACTTGTTCGAACAGTTAGGCACCAATTGTAATCTACATTGGAATCTGTCTGATGATTGTATTAATTGCCACCGAGAGGGAGGACATTGTACATATGAGTCATGACACAAATAATAATAAATTTCTAAGTGAAAAAGGTACCATCGCCCTTTGAACTTGATTTTTCATTATTGATTATTGAAATAAAATTTTTGAATTAAATGCCTGTTTGGTAAAAATTCTCATTTTCTACAGTAAATCAATTCTCATTTTCAACCACACATTCTTCAATAAAATAATATTTTCCATCACATCAATACTTTTTTCTTCTTTTTCAACCACACATTTTCCATCATATCACTATTCAAAAATCAATTCTTCCCCAAAAAATCCCTACCAAACACACTATAAGAAACGTTTTAGATGACAATTTATATTTTGTCAATCGAGCCCTTTCTTAGCATATGTTTTAAATTTAATTGCTTTTCGTTGTATTCAAATCAAACTCAACTTATCCCCAATTTATTTGCAATGCATAAATCTCATTTGATGTATACTTTTTGCATTTTGTAAAAAGTAATTATTTGAAATTAAGACGATTTAAAAGGCACATTTCGGGAAAAAAACAGTTTACAATCCACAACTATCATTAAGATCATAAAATTCATTTTCCCATTGTCAATCTTTTCATCAGTAGGTGATTTCATCACCTTATTATCATTACTAGGATAATTTAAAAGGTGTTCAATATCCGTCATATTCTATAGCACAGACTTACAAATGATTTCACGTAATTTATGGATACCTTCATATGCACCACCTTGTGATTTAGAACCAATATCTTCATTTGATCGAGTCTTGTGGTGCTAAAAACAATTTGCATAGTTTTTTTTAATGGACATAAAAACTTTTGAAAACCTCCGTTATTATTTTTATTGAAAAATAAAATAACTCTTCTAAAATAATAATTTTTCTTAGTCCGGACTCCGGAGTGTGTAATTGTATAGGAAGCACTGAAGAAACGTGGACTGAAGGATGACACAACTTGTGTAGTTGTTGATATAATTCCTCCTAATTGTACAGTGCAGCCTCGTTCTCCACCCAAGAAATATAACAAACTTCAAGGCTCAAGCCTTGTTTTTCAGAAAAAAATCTTGCAAATCTGTTGATAAACTATCTGTTAGGAAATTTGGTAGTTCAAGAGCATAAGTCACAGCAATAGTAACATTTCATAGCTTACAAACTAAACATAATAGACGGACAGCTTAAAACATAGAGCTACAGTTTACTGAAAAATCAGAAAGCTTCTTCCCTGTTCGTAGTCGACAAGTAGGCTCAGGAACAGCCCCATCCATGCCACGCAAACTGCCATCCAGAGAGAGTAGTCAACAGAGAAACCATGGGTTCAGTTTCTGGTCATCGATCGAGAACGATCTACCAAGGTTCAACATATTCTAGCTACAAATCTAGGAAGGGAAATCTACACCGAAACCAACCAATATTTCAGGCCTGGATATACCCAAGATTACCCCTAAATCACTAGAAGCAAAAAACCCAGAAACCACCCAAGACAAGATAGAAGAAACTCTACACACAAGGAGCAGAACCAACGAACAGAGAGCGGAGACGAGAGAACGAAATAGAGAAAACCTTAATGAAGACCAAGAGTCAAAACCAAGGAAATATCTCAACCGTCCATCTCATCCAATGGTCCTAATAAAACCAAATTAGCACAATCCATGTAACAACCAAGCTACCAATAGGCAAACAACACCTAAGCAGCAAGGGCCAAAAAATAATGCAAACAATGCAAATGACACAAATAGCACTAGTCCATATAAAGTTAGGAGAACCACGATTCTCACATTCTTCACCTTGGTTCTCATAACACATACACTCTCTCGGTTGCAAATTTGCACATGGAAGGCTGTTCATCATCATTGCCCACTGCCTGCAAGAAAAATTAACCAGTGTTAATATGTAACAAAGATAAGCATAATTTAAATTTTCCTACAGGCAGAATTTTTGTCCCCATATCAGAGGGATTCTTGTCAGTATGAATCTTAACAAGTTCGACTTCACCTTGAGACAACTTTTCTCGAATAAAATGATACTTCACCTCAATATGTTTTGATCTTTCATGATAAACATGATTTTTACTAAGTGACAATGCACTTTGACTATCAGTAAACATAATAGGTGTATCATGCATGAAGTTCAATTCTTTTAAAATTCCTTGTAAACAAATACATTCCTTAACCGCTTCGGTTATGGCAACATATTCCGCTTCAGTACTAGACAAAGTCACTACAGGCTGTAGCCGTGATTTCCATGTTATGCAGTTATCACCTAGGGTAAAGAAGTATGATGTAGTTGATTTTCTACTGTCTTTAACACCAGCAAAGTCAGCATCAACATAGCCTTTAAGAGTTAACTTTTCAGATCTTTTCTCATATACTAATCCTAGATTTAACGTCCCAACCAAATACCTCAACAACTATTTCATTCCAGCCCAGTGTGGCCTGCCAGGATTGGACATAAATCTACTTAGGAGACTAATGGAAAATGCAAGATCAGGTCTGGTAGTAATCATAGAAAACATGATAAAACCTTTGGCATTTGCATAAGGTACATTTTCCATCTCTTTCAATTCAGACTCAAATTTAGGCGAATGAGCATGTGAAAGATTCATATGACTAGCAAGAGGCACATTCACAATTTTACTGTCTTTCATTCCAAATTTTGTTACCACTTTATTCAAGTATGCTTCTTGTGAAATAGTTAACCTATTCTCAGCCATATTTCTAGTTATAACCATCCTAAGAATCTTTCTAACATTCTCTAAATCCTTCATGTCAAATTCAGATTTTAAAAGATCCTTCAGTTTATTAATTTGAGACTTGCTAGGTCCAGCTAACAGCATATCATCAACATAAAGCAGCAAGTAGACTTCACAACCGCTCTTTATGTCATTAAAATACAAGCAAGCATCAAATTCACTTCTTTTAAATCCTATCTTTAGCACATAGGCATCAAACCTCTTGTACCATTGTCTTGGGCTTTGTTTCAGCCCGTACAATTATTTTTCTTACTTGCATACATAATCAAATTTGCCTTTAGCTACAAAGCCTTGTGATTAGCTCATGAAGATATCATCTTCCAACTCCCCATGTAAAAATGCAGTTTTTACATCGAGTTGTTCAAGTTCCCAATTGAATTGAATAACAAGAGCAAACATCAATCTGATTGTCTTATACTTAATCACATGTGGAAATATTTCGTTATAGTTCACACCCTTTCTTTGAGTATAACCCTTAGCCACTAACCTTGCCTTAAACCTTACATGATTATTAGGGCTCAAACCATCTTTTAATTTGTAGATCCACTTACATGGAACCAATTTTTGATCTCTAGGTTTCTTAACAAGTTTCCCGGTTTTGTTATCATTCAAAGATTTCATTTTTTCCTGTATGGCTTTTATCCAATTTTCAGAATATTTTCCATTAATAACTTCTTCACAAGTGACATGTTCTATCTGTTGAAGGGCTTCACCTGAAATTAAGGCAAAATCAGTCAAGCTTAAGGATTCATATCCAGGATTAGGCCTGATCTGCCTTCTTGCCCTATCCCTAGTAACTTGATAGTCTTGATTAGGTAGCTCATCATTAAAATGTTCAACTTCAGCTGGTTCAATGTTATCTTGAAGTTCAATCACCTCTTCAGGTTCAGTTTCAGTTTCATGATGTGTAGGATCATTATCGTCATTCCCAGGTGTAGGTGAATCAAGCTTGGTTAGCTTCACCTCAGTCTGAACACTCCTTTCAGTTTCAGATTTGTTAGCTTCATCAGTTTTCTGTTTTCTAAGATCCATTAAAGACTACATTCCTGCTGTTAATAATCTTAATGCACTGAACCCCTAAAACCCATAACCTATAACCTTTCACACCCTCGGGATACCCTAACATCACACACTTGACAGCCCTGAGCTCAAGTTTCCCTTCAGACTGATGTGCATATGCAGCACATCCAAACACCCTCAAGTGACTTAGATTTGGAGGCTCTCCCGTCCACAACTCCTATGGAGTCTTAAACCCTATACTGTTGGACGGTGACCTATTAATCAAATAAGCTGCAGTACTGACAGCTTCAGCCCAAAATCTTTGGCAAGGCCAGAGCTAATCAATATACATCTAACCTTGTTCATTATGGTCTTGTTTATTCTTTTAGCGACCCCATTTTGTTCAAGTGTGTACTTAACTGTTCTGTGTCTTGTTATCCATTTTTGTTTACAAAAGTTGTCAAATTCTAAATTATAGAATTCAAGGCCATTATCAGTTCTTAATGTTTTAAGTTTCTTGTCTAACTGATTCTCAACAGACTTAAACCAAATTCTGAATTTTTCAAAAGTATCAGACTTAGCCTTCAAAGGAAAAATCCAAACTTTTCTTAAATAATCATCCACTAAGGACAAGAAGTACTTACTTCCACCAAATGTGGAATGCTTCTCAGGACCCCATAGATCAGCATGGACATAGTCCAATGGTTCGCTGGTTCTATGAGAGCTAGCCTCAAAGCTCACTTTATGGAACTTACCCAAAATACAAGTTTCACAGAAGTCCATAGCTTCAATGTCATCTTGTCCAAGTAATTTCTGATTACTTAAAGATTTTAGCCCTTTAAACCCAATGTGACCCATTCTATTATGTCAAAGTTCAGTTTTGTCTTTACTAACTGTAAGAAGACTAAAATCATGTGTTGTTTCAGTTCTACCCTCAAGATAGTACAGCCTATTTCTCTTAGGTCCTTTCATAACTATCAGAGGGTCATACATCCTGATGGCTATGTCACCAATCCCAACCACATTCTGAGAATTATTATCTCTCATGTAGACCTTCCTACGTTCAATTTCTCTATAGTTATAGAACCAAGACCTTTCAAGGCACATGTGAAAGGTGCACCCTGTGTCTAGGATCCAATTTTTATCAATTTCTTCCTCAGACACATTTAGGACATGTAAACTATCGAATTCAAAAATAACGGCATCATTGTTTAGGTCAGTATTGTTCAAGTCTTTTTGTTTCTTTTTCCAGTCAAAACAGTCTCTCTTGAAATGTCCTAACTTTCCACGGTTATAACATTTCTTACCACTTCTGTCTTTAGATTTAGATCTCATTTTAGATTTTTTCCTTCCCTTTTTGCTATGGAAGTTAAATTCTTTCTTTTCAGGTCTTTCCCTAACAAATATGCTTTCTTCTCTTGAATTAGTTCTGTTGTCTCTTTTAAGTTCAAGTTCTCTTGATTTCAATGCATCCACCACAATAGCCTGTGAAAGAGTGTCCCTACTATATTTTGTGGCATTTTCGATTCTTTATAAGATTCGGGTAATGAATTCAACAGTATTACAACTAAATCTTCATCCTCAAACTTTTTATCGTTGTGAGCCAGACTATTAACGATTATACTATAATTACTCAAATTCCCTTCTACATGCTTCCTCGGGTCTATCTTAAAACTAAACAGCTTCTCTAATAGATATATCTTGTTAGGCAAAATTTTGGTCAAGAATAATGCATCTAAGGCAGTCCACAAAGTTCTAGCATCTTCAGCACTATCAACTTGTCTAACAACATTATCAGATAAATGCAAGATTATAGAACTATAAGCAATTTCATTCATTTCTTCAATTTCAGCAGGTTTGGATTTTAACTCATCAGAAAAAGTAGTGGGATCATCGAGAGCTTTCGCAACTCTCTATTGGACCAAAATGGCCCTCATTTTCTGTTTCCATATCGAGTAATCCCCCTTTCCATCGAATTGTGACAATTCGACCCTAGAACCTATTCTGAATTCTGTAAAAGGGTGGCCTGTACTCGTGGAAATAATAGAAAATGTTTTGAAAAAATCTTTTCCAGATGATCAATATAAAGTATGAATGCAGAGTTAAAACCAATGTCCAGAAATGAAGCACATAAATGAATCAATTTCGACCAAGAAACCTCAGTGTGATGTGTGTGCAAGTGTGATCAAACTCAGGCAATGTACATGTATAAAATGCAGGTAAGTATGCTTTCAGGTTCCAAATCAATCACAAGAATTCAACCAACAGAATTTACAGACAAGTAACCAAGCAATCATACATTAATCAGGGTAGAATACCAAACCTATCCTAAGGGAGAGTTTGGAACAATCTTACCAACCAACTGTTGAAAAACAGTAACTAGACCATCAACTCCCCAATTGAGCAAGCAAGCCAAAGTCACCAAATCACCCAATCCAGCCAACACATACACAATAAATAGGCAAAGAAATCAGTATCGAATTAGATGACTAAAATGCCAAATAGTGATGTTCTCTGTTTAGACCTTTGAATGTCTATACAGATATACCACTAAACCAGAAACGAAGAACCCAAATTAATGAAGGACAAGCAAGCCCTAGACTGAAGCTAGGCTCTGATAAACTATCTGTTAGGAAATTTGGTAGTTCAACAGCATAAGTCACAGCAATAGTAACATTTCATAGCTTACAAACTAAACATAATAGACCGACAGCTTCAAACATAGAGCTACAGTTTATTGAAAAATCAGAAAGCTTCTTCCCTGTTCGTAGTCGACAAGCAGGCTTAGGAACAGCCCCATCCACGCCACGCAAATCGCCATCCAGAGAGAGGTGTCATCAGAGAAACCATGGGATCGATTTCTGGTCATCAATCAAGAACGATCTATCAAGGTTCAACAGATTCTAGCTACAGATTTAGGGAAGAAATCTACACCGAAACCAATTAATATTTCAGGCTTGGATATACCCAAAATTAACCCAAATCACTAGAAGCATAAACCCAGAAACCACCCAAGACAAGATAGAAGAAACTCTACACACAAGGAGCAGAACCAACGAACAGAGAGCAAAGACGAGAAAACGAAAGAGAGAAAACCTTAATCAAGACCAAGAGTCAAAACCAAGGAAATATCTCAACCAAGAATAGATCTCAACCGTCCATCTCATCCAACGGTCCTAATAAAACCAAACTAGCACAATCCATGTAACAACCAAGCTACCAATAGGCAAACGACACCTAAGCAGCAAGGGCCAAAAAATAATGTAAACAATGCAAATGACACAAATAGCACTAGTCCATATAGAGTTAGGAGAACCACGATTTCTCACACTATCAAAGAAGCTACCTGCTGTGGGTATAGTAGAGGAATTATTTGAAGAAGGATCAGCAATGCTTGCTGAAAGGTTAGTATTCTCCTGCCATTATTGTTTTATCTTAAACATGATTAAAGACATAAATACTGCTTCTTAGCATTATCTTATTTTTCTCTCCATCTACTTGGTATTTTTATTGCATTCACTAGAATGCTATTTGGTACATAAACACATGCTATAGTAAAAAGTTATAGGCACGAGGAAAAATTCAAAAAAGGTCCTTCAGAGATTTTATGAAACTATATTTTTTCATGTTTCATTGTGGAGAAGAACAGTTATAGTTCGTAAACAATGAATAATTTAACGAGGACAAATTTCTAGATCTTGCATTGACCTTTTTAATTATGAATATATTTGTCTTACACTGGTTGGGCTCAAGGAAGATCCAAGTTGTATTGTCCACCTTAATTTCAGTTAGTATCTAGTAAGACGTTTTGCGCATCAGAGTCACACTATTGGGGTGAAAGGGGATGATTTGGATCGAGTCTCTAAATTCTGTGTACATCGTGCTTTTCCTTTTCTAGTTATTATCTTCAGAATGAGTATGCATATGCTGTGTATTCTTAGTATTGGATATCTTCTGGGACTGCTTGATTCTTGCAGCGAACAGCACCACAATGTTGAACAGAAATACATAAAATTGTACAGAAGAACATGCTTTATATAATGTCAGAGTTTCAGGAAATATTCATGTGTTATTTTTTAGGCTAACTGGACAAAAATGAAGAAAATATAACTTTCAATGATCTAAGTAATGTGAAGCATAAAATTCAAATGTGAATATAATTCAATTTAGTCACTTTTGGTTTCCTATCTAACTCATGGAAGAAGCTTGGTACTTGAGTAATGATATGGTTGAACCACTTTTAAAAATAAGAAACAAACAATTGACCCACTTAAAAAAATGTTGACCCATTTTTTATTTTAAAAAACATAAAATTTTTTGCTTGGGGTTTGACTTTCAACTTTTAAGTGCCATCTTTGTCTCTATGAAAATAATGCTAAGGGTTCAATTGTCTATTTCTCTCTTCCAGTGCATTCGCCAGCGATAGCGTCTTCCACTTCACTTGTCGGTGATGACATTTTTCATTGCACTCACTCACCAGCATGTTTGTTTCTCTATTTTTGGGAGCACTTACCATGGTTTTTCACGTCCACTAACTTGTGGGATTTGAAAAAATAAACTAATGAGGGACATCATGTCTCGTGGCAATTTCAAGACATGTCGGAATGTGTATGGTGCATGTCAGTGTCCAATATGTGTCGGACACCAACACGCCGGCTCTGGTAGCATATCAGTGCAACGTGGCAAGGAAGTATGTACGTTTAATTATACTCTATTTTTGGGTTCAGGATATTCCATATTTGCAGTAGGTCCACAGACATTCTACCATATGTAACGGATTTAGGCGACTACATGAGAAAACTGTTGTACAGTTTTTTCTCCAACATAAAGAAAATCAATGGCCAGTGGACGTAGCTCTCATATTAATTGCGAAACTCTATAAATTTTTGTGTTGTTGCTCTATGTTTCTTATTTCAGTTTACTTATTATTGCTCTCATAATTGGTATTTGGGCTTAACCTCCAACAGAATCAAATACCAATTACAGATGGTCCAAATAAATAGCAGGGGAGAGTTTTCCTACATATCTCCACGATTTCCATTACATGCCGCTTAATGGCATGGGATCTATCCAATTCTGTTACTTTTATCTCTTGATTCATTTACTTGCAATTTTATCAATATCATCCAAAGTCTTCTGGCTGGTATATGTGCTTCCACGGCTGAGTCTGTCATCGCCATCTACCATCTGTTCTCTCTTTATAGCTTCTTTTTCAACTTTATTTGTAGGCTGGGTAATGATGATTCCAACGGTTAAACATGTGGCCTTTTGTTTGTGCCATTTGCCAAGCTGACCTAGCTCCAAATGAAGGAATATCAGTTCACGCTGGTTCCATCTTCTCAATGAGCTCGACTCCTTGGCAAGGACCTTTCCTTTGTACTGACTGCCATGATAAGAAGGACGGCATGGAAGGAAAACGGCCAAGTGGAGTTAAAGTAGCGTAGTATTTTTTTCAATTTTTTTTCTTGATATTCTTTCGCATTGATCCCCATTATTTTTAGTCAGAAATTGGTCATTGGTTGATGATATCAGATCAAAATGTAATGTCCTCGAGAAATTATGTAAAATGAGCTTTCATAGCAGGACAATGATAGGAAAAGACGGTATATACATTTTAATAGGATGCTTTGACCTATCCAAAGCTAGCTGTTTGCTGTGTATTTGTTATATTAAGGTAAATAAAATGAAATCAGATGGTAGAATACCTATCTATTATTGAATTCGATGGATGATAGATGGACATGTTCTTCCTATTGATAAGTGCGTTTTATATACTTATTTATGGCAAAAAATATGAACAAGTGTTGGTAAATATATTGAAATATGGCTTAATTCTATATAAATTTTGTTTTGTTGGATAACATTGATGAATATTGTGAAATTTAGGAAAAAGGAGCGAAAAATGACTAAAATGGAAGAAAATCAACGTTCAGGAACCAAAATGCAAATAGCCATAAGATGACCCGGAAGAAGAAATGAATATGTGAAAAGAGTTGAACACCAATTTAGCGAAGAAATGAAATGTTGGAAGAAGAAGAAACGAGAAAATGGAGTTCGTGGACCAAAATGCAAAGAATGGAAGTTTGCTTGAACTATGCGGTCGCATAGTTCTTCTTACATGCTGTCACATGTAGTGCTTCAAAGAACTTCAGGGAGAATTTAACTGATCTATGTAGTCGCATATGAATGTACCATGCGGTCCAACATATAGTAGATCATGTTTGCACTGTGAGGTTGGTATTCTTTCATTAATTGGTTTATGACAAATGGGGAATTGCTACGAATTGAAAATGCTCTATATTCAATTCTTCGCCAACCTCAGTTTGCCTAGAAATACTTTGTACTTAGCTTTACATTTTGAGACCTTAAAGCCAACAACAGCCATTTCTCACCTCCACGAAACCCTTTAATGGGTTATTAGGATAGGACTTTTATTCTGGTTTGTAAGTGAATTTAGCAATGAATTCAGTGAAACCTTTCTCCTTTGATTGAGGTTCTTGGCTTGAAGTTGATGTTGAACTTTCCAAGCTTGACAAACTACTTTAGGAGTCGTAAGGAGGCACCAGGATTTTGAATAACTTGTTTTGGCAATGATTGATCAGAACTACCAGGAGAAGGCTAACTTCTCTGTTCATGATACCTTGACTTCATGTGAGGATTCACTAATGTATTACATTAGTAATTGTGTCAAAACCCTCATTTCTAATGAGTGTTGAGCAATAACATGCTTAGATACAACTTGAAAAATGTGAAATCTCCATTTGTATTGACTTCGATAATAATGGAGGTTTGGTGATACACTGTTAATGCTTTCAATGCATTTTGTCACTTCTCTGTCCGTTCAAACTTGTTAAAGACTTCCTCTAGCACAATGTTCATGTCATTATGAACAACAACACTCTTTAGACGAGTGGCACGAGTGGTAGTGGATATTGAGCTTGTTCAGTTTTGTAGTTCTCTTGGAACTATGACCCATGCGCTAATTCATGCAAAGGTTAGGGGCTCCGAGGGCTATTTTCTCAAAAAAGAAATAACAACAATAATTAAAATCACTTCTTTTGCCAAATATATAATCTTTAGAGTGAGTTACAACATGATGACAATTCCGTGTTCTTGGGCATTGATCCTAAAATTCTAATTGATAATTTTAAGTAGTAAAACAGTAGCAATTGACAATTCAACAAACTGCTGTTTCCTGGTAAATTCCTTTTCAAATTTTTGCTGAAGTGACAACTAAAGTGATAAGTGTGTTTTACACACTTATTTAGATCACAAAACATGGAAAATTGTTGATGTATATGTTGAAATGTGACTTAATTCGATATAATTTGTGTTTGTAGGATTACATTGATGGATGGAATGAAAAGTATGATATGACCCGAATGACGAATCAAGTATGAGGTTGAGCTAAGTAACATATGGTGATATCATGGGATGTTAGAAGAAGAAGGAGAAGAAATCAAGGCCAAAAGGTGGATGAAACCAACTTGGGGACAAAAGCGAATCAAAGGAAAAACAAGTTCTACCATGCAGTCGCATGGTAGAAAACTCATGCAGTCGCACAAGCATTTACATGAGTTGAACAGTAAAAATTTTGTATAACCATGCTGTCGCATGGGTTTATACCATGCAGTCGCATGGTTCATTCCGAGAATGAAAATTCTGGTTTCCTTATTTGAATCATACAGATATGCATTACGTGAATCTCTAAGTGTTTACAAAATTTCATGCATTCTTATATATTGCATTTGTCATATAAATATAGTCAAATGGTATGCTAGAATAGGTTCAATTATACTCGAAAGAAATTGTTGGATATGTTAAAAACATTAATTCTTCAACCAATTCCTCGTGTTGTCAAATTGTGAAATAGGGGTTAAGGGTGAACTTTGATTGGGGATTCGGGATCCTAGTACGCTTTTCATACATTAATTTCATCAACTTTTGCATTCAACCATTATTCTTGCATTTAGATCGCAATTTTAGTTTAATTCGCATATTAGTCATAATTTCATCATAAAATCACAAAAACAATCATCTTGAGTTTAATAGATTCGGTTAAGGTCGACATAATAAAAATCACTTTAAATCAATCCTCGTGGGAACGATACTCGAAATTCTTGAATTTTCACTTTATTACTTGTGAACGATCCGTACACTTGTGGGATTTAAATTCGAAACATATTTTCGTGAACAAGTTTTTGGCGCCGTTGCCGGGGATTGAGTATTAACTTGATTTTTGTTATTTAGACACTAATTCGAACTTGTCTTCCTTTAGTTTTTATTTTATTTTATTTTTAGTTCAAGTGTTTAGGCTGAGCTAAGTGCTAATATTGTTTTTGCCTCATCAGGTATTGCATGCGAAAATCAATCAGATGCGGATTACTCCAAGATGATTTGGAAATTGAACGAACTTTTCATCGCAGACTGAGGGAAGCAAGAGGAGCACATCAGCTCAATCAAGGACAAATACAAATGGCTGACGAACAAATGGAATCAAGGATAGATTGTGCAGCTCCAGCCAATGCTGAAGCTCAGTATGATGAGGAAGCTTTACTTGGAGATTTCTTGACACCATTCATCATTCAAAGCCAATCCAGCATCGTTTACCCAGCATTCGGACAACCAAACTTTCAATTGAAGACAAATATCATCCAACTCTTTCAGAATGGACATCAATTTTATGGGACAGCCAACGAGAATCTACATACACATATATCCTGTTTCTTGGATATGTGTCAACACTTCAAATACCCAGGGATATCAGAAGATGCAATCAAGCTAAGGTTGTTTCCACTAACTCTTCGAGATAAAGCACTTGAGTGGCTCGATTCACATTCGATGGCTAGCATAACTAATTGGAACGATTTGGCTCATAAATTCTGCACCAAATACTTCTCACCGGCTAAAGTAGCGAGACTGAGGCATGACATATCCATTTTTAGCCAGCACGAAACTGAATCACTTGATGAAGCGTGGAATAGGTTCAAGGGCATGCTAAGAAAGTGTTCTCAATATGGATACGACAAGAAGGAACAATTCAAATACTTCTATTTCGGACTAACACCAACTTTTAGAAGCATGGTGGATTCTTCATCAAATGGCTCCCTAACTACTCGGTCAGTCGAGGGAGCTTGGGAATTATTCGAGAGAATGGCTAATACCTCAGCCATGTGGTCTTCAGATAGAGTGGGTCCAAAGAAAGTAGCTGGAGTATATGAGGTAGATACATATTCAGCATTGTCTGCAAAGATTGACTTGTTGTTTCACAAGATAGAGGGCATAACTCAGACCGTGAATTAAGCACAAGTGAAGAAACTAAATTGTGAAGAATGTGGAGCAGAGCATGGTACAGCTGAATGCCCTATCCTCACACAAAGGATAGAACATGTAGATTTTGCTCAATGGGGTCAACGTCAGCAAAACAATCCTCACTTTGAGACTTACAATCCAGGATGGAGAAATCACCCGAACTTCTCTTGGGGTGGAAACCAAAATCATAATCATAATCATAATCGGGCGCAAGGACAATTTCAGCAGGAGAGGAAGCCTCAGTTGGAAGATATTTGCGAAGTTCATGGAAAAGACCGATAAGTACATGGAAACCACAAATAAATTCATGAGAAAGACTGAAACAGACCTCCAGAATCATGGTGCAGCTATTAAGAATCTGAAAACTCAAATAGGACAGTTAGCTCTCTCTATGACACGAAGGGTACCTGGTGCATTGCCAAGCAACACAGAAATAAATCCTAGGGAGCATGTTTAAGCCATTACTACACGAAGTGAAGTTCAGCTACCTGAGATACATGTCAAGAGGCCAGGTGCAAATAACGAGCAAGTGAAGTCGTGTGAAGAAGAGAATGAGAAACATGTTGACAACATTAAGAAGATACCGTAAGAGAGAGTCCAGAAAAATTACAGCAAGAGCTAGATAAGTCGATAAATCCCTATGAGCCACCCATTCCATTCCCACAACGGTTGAGGAAGCATCAATGGGAGCAACAATACAAGAAATTCCTCGAAATTTTCACGAAACTCCATATAAATATCCCATTTGCAGAAGCATTGTTTAAAATGCCTGGCTATGCTAAGTTCCTGAAAGATATTCTATCCAAGAAACGAAAGCTAGATGAACATGAGACAGTGATGCTAACAAAGGAGTGCAGTGTCGTAATTCAGAAAAGCTCCCACCAAAACTGAAAGATCCAGGGAGTTTTACTATACTTTACACTATTGGTGAATGCTACTTTGATAAAGCTCTTTGTGATCTTGGTGCAAGTATTAATTTAATGCCTCAATCTGTTTTCAAGAAACTTGGACTAGGTGAAGCCAAAGCAACCACGGTGACACTTCAGTTAGCTGATCGATCATTTGCACATCCGAGGGGGATAATTGAAGACGTGCTAGTTAAGGTGGACAAATTCATTTTTCCAGCGGACTTCCTCATTTCGGATATGGAAGAAGACAAGGATATCCCACTTATCTTGGGCAGGCCATTCCTAGCTACTAGTAGAGCTCTAATAGATGTTGAAAAGGGTCAGTTAAATTTGAGATTTGGCGAGGAGCAGATCACTTTCAGCGTCCTCAATGTTATGGATGATCATGTCAAGTCAGATAGTTGCTATCAAATTGATGTGGTGGAGGAGGTGTTGCAGAAGACAATTGTGTTTCAAAACTTTTCAAACACTGCTGATGACTGTAATGTGCATTTTCAACCCGAACAAAATCTTAAGAAGCAAGAAGGCTGCATTATTGAGTTTGAGGTAGTTGATGAGGGAAAAACAGATGACACGGATAAAGATAAGGCTAACATTTGGAAGAACGCTGCAGTAAGAAAGAAAATGTCATTGAAGAAGCTAATCAGGACCTCCAAGGCTATATTCGACATTCCTTAACAGACCAACACGGTAGAGTCGAGTTATAGACTATAAACCAGTGCTGGATGGGAGGCAACCCATCGTTTCTATCATTTTATTTATTTTGCCTTAAGCATTCGATTGGTAATTTCTCCTTCAAGTTTTTTTTCATAAATTTTAATAAGATTACTTTTTCATCGTCTCTACAAGTAATAAAAGAGCTTATGCATAGTCCACACTTCTTTTTCCTCCACCATCTTCACATTCGCATCCCATCGATCGGGGGAGTATTCCACACCTTTTTTTCTTTACCTTCTGTGAATTTGTCCTTAATTTTATGCGCTGCTAAGTTTGTATTTTATTATTCTTTAAATATTGAGGACAATGTTCTGTATGCGTTTGGGGGTGAGAATATGTTAATAAGTCATTCATCATATTACTGCAGTTTTTGTTTTTGTGTGATTATGTGAAAAAAAACAAAAAATAAAAAAATAAAACTGGTTTTTCGTTTTACTGAGTTATTCTTGGTTTTACGCATTTCTAGTAGTAGTTTAGAATTTTGTGTGCTTGTGTGGGTTTAATGGCCTTGCCGACAATGATGAAAATATTAGAAGCAGTATAGCTATGAATTGTGAAAATTGTGCAAGTTAAATTGATCGATACTTGTCTATGTGGAAACTTGACATTTTTTTTTGCGCACAATACTTGTGTTAGGCATGTTAAGCTAATGATGAGATATATGAATCAAAGTAGAGTTGAACATGATAGGTAAACCCCGAAAACCTCTATTGCACTTATCAATAAACCATCATTTTAGAAGTTTGGAGATGATTTAGCTATTACAGGGGAACATTAAGATGAGTAGGGATTCCATGGGTGAAAAATTGTGTTGTGTGGATTTGATTAGGCCAATGAGACAAAAACGAGGTAAAAGTTTCAAGGTAGAGGTTAGTTCTAGAAACTGAGTGTCTAAAAGAAAATGGGCATTGCACTATTCATCGAATAAATAAAGACATATGTTCGAGCCTGTATAACTCGAGTTCTTAAGCCTGCAAGAGTTTAAAACTTGGTGCCCTATGGTCATTTGACTTGGGAGTCATCGGCCTAAATCTCGCTACAAGGGTTATATAGAAAGTAAATGGAAGATGTTATAAAAAAAAAAAATTATTTATCCATTGAAGAATAATATACATGCTTCTATGTATGAAATGCATTGATTAGCTCCAGACACCCGGTTGATAGAATCATATCTCTAATACGAAGCAAGTAACTTAGTCTAGTCTTAACGGTTGAAACAATCAAAAGGATAGGAGAATCCCTACTTGTTGAAGTGTGACTTGTGACTGCGAGATCTATTCAAACTAAGAGAGGGTAAGGACTTCAGTAAATCAAAAACCCTATTCTAGAACACACTCCGGGATCTTTGAGCGAAAATAATAAGTTTGGGGGTGTGAATTTCTTGAGTGAAGAAAGGAAAAAATTGACTATTATAGGTCGGGATTTGCAACCCTCATCAGTTTGGTATGTTCTACATAAGTATGCACACACCTACACATCAAGTTTTGCATATGATAAGTGGAGATTCATTTGATTTTACACTATTGAAACTGTTCATTTTGTTTATTACTGAATTCTGATCCTGAGACATGACATGCTATTAAACCATGCTTTGTGTCAAGTTAAGTCACCATCTTATTTGAGGACAAACAATAGTTCAAATTTGGGGGATTTGATAAGTGTGTTTTACACACTTATTTAGGTCACAAAACATGAAAAATTGTTGATGTATATGTTGAAATATGACTTAATTCGATATAATTTGTGTTTGTAGGATTACATTGATGGATGGAATGAAAAGTATAAGAAAATGAACGAAAAAGGACCAAAATGGAAGAATATGAAACTTCGAGGACCAAAATGTAATTATTCAAAAGATTACCCGAATGACGAATCAAGCATGAGGTTGAGCTAAGTAACATATGGTGATATCATGGGATATTAGAAGAAGAAGGAGAAGAAATCAAGGCCAAAAGGTGGATGAAACCAACTTGGGGACAAAAGCGAATCAAAGGAAAAACAAGTTCTACCATGCAGTCGCATGGTAGAAAACTCATGCAGTCGCACAAGCATTTACATGAGTTGAACAGTAAAAATTTTGTATAACCATGCTGTCGCATGGGTTTATACCATGCAGTCGCATGGTTCATTCCGAGAATGAAAATTCTGGTTTCCTTATTTGAATCATACAGATATGCATTACGTGAATCTCTAAGTGTTTACAAAACTTCATACATTCTTGTATATTGCATTTGTCATAGAAATATAGTCAAATGGTATGCTAGAATAGGTTCAATTATACTCGAAAGAGATTGTTGGATAGGTTAGAAACATTGATTCTTCAACCAATTTCTCGTGTTGTCAAATTGTGAAATAGGGGTTAAGGGTGAACTTTGCTTGGGGATTCGGGATTCTAGTACGCTTTTCATACATTAATTTCATCAACTTTTGCATTCAACCATTATTCTTGCATTTAGATCGCAATTTTAGTTTAATTCGCATATTAGTCATAATTTCATCATAAAATCACAAAAACAATTATCTTGAGTTTAATAGATTCGGTTAAGGTCGACATAATAAAAATCACTTTAAATCAATCCTCGTGGGAACGATACTCGAAATTCTTGAATTTTCACTTTATTACTTGTGAACGATCCGTACACTTGCGGGATTTAAATTCGAAACGTATTTTCGTGAATATAAAGCAATATGGATCTTGCAAATCTTTTTACTTTTTATTACTGTTTTTTCGCTTTTAGAAATAAATAAAAAATAACAAAGTCAAATTGACTTGATTGGAGCCTTGAATGTCGAATAGGAAACTTCAGTGTTTTTTGGTTTAGGCTCACTGCTTAGTACCTTCTATTAGTCTTGACTAAAAAAATTCCAAGTACACTGCCGTGTTCCACGTTGATGTTGCAAATAATTTTCAAATACAATTGAGACAGACCTAGAGAATTTTATTTCTCACTTCTTCCTCCTCCTCTTCTTCTTCTTGCGTTGTTAATCATGGTTACTTCAAGAGAGCTCTGTAGGGATGCTGCCAGTTTTTTGGTTTATTTCTCTGTGTTTCTTCATGTATTTATCCTCAACTCTATGTATTCTCAATGCCCAAAATGTTTCCAGTGTGGAAATCTTGGCAATTTGGAGTTTCCTCTGGTAGATTTTTCGCAACCGGAATGTGGGTTGTTCTCGGTTGAGCGCAATGCTCTTCCAAATCCAAGAATTAACCTAGATATTGAAAGGTTATCGCCATCATATGAGATTATGTCCAACATGTCTACCAATCAAGTATTGATTCGAAACCCTCTTCTTGAAATTTGTTTGCAAAGTAAGAGCTGCAATTTAGTCCTCCCATTCTATATTCCATAACTCATTCTATTTCAATGATATTCTTCCCCAATATCACTTTGATCAAATGCCCAAAAATCTGAACTCCGACGAAGACGATGAGATACGTCATTTAAAGGAAACTTATAATAGAACCTGATGCTACCAAAATTCGTACCTGGATGAATTCAAGCTGGACGAGAGAACTCCACGCAGTCTGGTCTTCAATACCTGAAACAAAGTCGGCGAGGTGTGTCCTCGTTGCCCCTCCGATGCTTAAGTCAGTTAAACTTCTTGAGAGAAATTTGTGTTGAATGATTGTATTAAAAAACATACCTTAATGATGAAGCAGGGTCGCATATTTATAGGTGCTGGTGGAGGAGTCCTAGAAGGACTGCACTTCCGGTAGTTCGAACTGCTTTAGGTATTTGGCTTGCGTTAGGATTGTAGAGTTGGAGCTAGGGTAAAAGTTGTAATGAATTAGGAGTTTGTAAATAAATAGGGTTATGGGGGGAAGAGGCTGCGAGCGACGTGCCTCGAGGGTCGAGCTCGAGCTTGGTCCTAGCACCTTTTGGCACAATCTGGGAGGCCCAAGGTCGGGCCCATTGGTCGAGGTCGAGCCCAATTATGTGTCATCAGAGGTCCCCGTGCATCGAGGTCGCAGTTGAAACATGAACTTGTGTTGTGGGCCTAGATGCATCGAGGTATCAGTGAATTGGACCAAACCTAATGGGCATTGGTGCGTGACAGCTATGCTGACATGTGTATGCCACGTGTAGGGCGGTGGGCCTCGACCTTGGATGGGCGACACTTGGCAGATCCAATGGTCAAGATCAGACGACCTTTGACATTCCTTTTGACCTTTATAAATACTGCTCCATTTTCACATTCATTTTCACCTTTTTCACTTTTTACTCTCAATCTCCAGCAGCTCAAAATTGGGGACGTAAAGGGTTTGGTGAGCGTCGACTTTTGGGAGGTAAGCGTTCGAGCCTTTAAGTTATTTATTTACGATGTCGAGTAGTAGCAGCGAGGGGTCGAGTGGTAGTAGTGGTAGCCAGACGTCTAGGAGTTCGAACCCTAGAGACCCTGACCCCGATGTTTCATCCCTGATCCCAATGGCAGTTCCTATCGCGTCGTACCCTGAGGTCGAGGCCATATTGAATTACCCTAGGATACCAACCATGTATAAGGAGCACATGGTAATAAAAATTGCAAGGGAGTTCGGGGTTATACCTCTATGTGATGTTAGGACTCTCGAGCCCAACGAGAATGTGTTGGATGCTCGGGACGGAGAGATGACATTTTTCAGAGACGCCCTTAAGGCTGGGCTTAGGTGGCCATTGCACCCTTTCTTTATAGACTTCATGACCTCATACTTAATTTGCCCGGGTCAGCTAGCCCCGAACGGATGGAGGTTGCTGGTCTACTTTTTTATCTTGTGTAGGTGTATCGGGGTTGAACCTAGGACGGACCTTCTAAGGATGGTGTATGACCTGAAATACTCGTCGGGGTTTAATTGTTTTGTGTATTTATTGATGAAGGGAGGATTTAGGACCCCAGAAACACCGAGCTCTCTTCGTGGTTGGAAAGAGAGATATTTTTTTGTAAGACCTGACAACCCCGATCACCCCTTCAGGCCAATGTGGTCGGTCCCTGCTAAAGATAGGTTTAATGAGGGACAAGCTTACTTCGAGGTCTTGGAGAGGGATAGGCTTAGGCTAGTTAACCACGAACCACTCACAGCTAAGGTTGATTATCTGCTCGAGGAAGACACCCTCGACCTCGCCAACGTGAGGGGCATCGAGGGTATGAGACGAATCGTTACTGCTTTTTTATTGACTCCCCGAACTATGATCGAGCTAATGACTTGTCTTTTTCCTTCGCAGATTTGGAAATGTCTTTCAACCCGTCAGCCTTCTTGGCCAATGTGCATAAGAAATCGAAGGGCCCGAAGCCCAAAATATCAGCCCCGTCCAAGGGGAAGAACAGAGCTCAAGAATTTGCATCGAGCAAAGTGGTTACTGAGTCTGGCCAACCATCGAAGAGCCCTGAGCTCCATTCGCAGCCCTCACCTCGACCTTCTGCTTTTCGGGCGCCCCCTGAGATTGTCGACTTGGAGGAAGATGCCTATCTTTCTCAAGAGCTACTCGAGGATCAAGCCCGATGCCCTTTAATTCCATCCATCGTGGCGAAGTACAGAGGTGAGATTGATCCTGGCGAGGGAGTTCGAGCCTTGGAGCTCATCACCCTGAAGGTATGTTTGCTTCACATCGAGCTTTTGCCTTGCAATATTTTCTATCTTCCGAGGCTTTATTCTGATCGATGTTGTTATTGTAGGCTTTGAGCATAGCCCGAGGCCTATCTCTGAAGAGTCTTAAGTCATCGAGCAAAGCTGAAGAGCTCGAGTCCAAGATCGAGCAAAAAGATAAACAAATCAGGGAGCTCGAGGTCGAGCGTGACCTTGTTCGCATCGAGATGAGGAAGATGCAAGATCAGATGGGCGAGATAAAAGACGAGGCTGAGGAGGTGAAGCTGGAGCTCATTCAGGTGAAGAAAGGGGTCGAAGATCAATTAACCAAGGCCCGAGATCGAGCTATCGAGGAATTCAAAGCTTTTGAAGAGCAAAAGAACTTACTCGGGGAATATGGTTCGGGCTCCTACCACTATGGCCTGAAGTTGGCTTGGGCTTACTTGAGGACAAAGTTGCCTGACGACGAAAAGCCCCTCATTGAAGACCTAAAGTCAGTGAATGAGCTCGCGAACGAACTCGAGCTATCTACATCGGAGCTCGATGACAACGCTGATGAGGACGTGCCACCCCGATGATGAAGATCCAGTTGACCCCACAGACCTAGCTTAGGCTTCTCCTGATCTCGAATGTAATTTCCTTTTCATTTTGAAAAAATGTAATGTACTTCGCCCGACTTGGGCTTAATGAATGGTTTATGCTTATTTTTGATCGTGCATTTTTCTCATTTTTCTTTTATTTGCCGTCAAGGTCGAGTTATGTTCAAGAAGTAGCTCGAGCCCTGCTGAGGAGCTCGAGCGTTTTACTTGGGCGTTTGCTTGCCAAGTAGCTCGAGTCCTGTTTAGGAGCTCGAGCGTTTCACTTGGGCGTTTGCTGGCTAAGTAGCTCGAGTCCTGGGGAGGAGCTCGAGCTCATTACTTGGGCGTTAGGTTGTCCAAGTAGCTCGAGTCCTGGGGAGGAGCTCGACCGTATTACTTGGACTTTTTTAGGCCAAATAGCTGGAGTCCCGTGGAGGAGCTCGAGCATATCACTTGGGCTTTTTTAGGCCAAGTAGCTCGAGTCCTGTAGAGGAGCTCGAGCGTATCACTTGGGGGTTAGGTTGGCTAAGTAGCTCGAGACCTGTGGAGGAGCTCGAGGCGTACTACTTGGGCTTTTGAAGGCCAAGTAGCTCGAGTCCTGTGGAGGAGCTCGAGCGTATTACTTGGGCTTTTTTAGGCCAAGTAGCTCGAGTCCTGTGGAGGAGCTCGAGCATATCACTTGGGCGTTAGGTTGGCCAAGTAGCTCGAGACCTGTGGAGGAGCTCAAGGCGTACTACTTAGGCTTTTGAAGGCCAAGTAGCTCGAAACTTGTGAAGGAGCTCGAGCGTATTACTTGGGCTTTTGTAGGCCAAGTAGCTCGAGTCCTTTAGAGGAGCTCGAGCGTATCACTTGGGCGTTAGGTTGGCCAAGTAGCTCGAGACTTGTGGAGGAGCTCGAGGCGTACTATTTGAGCTTTTGAAGGCCAAGTAGCTCGAGTCCTGTGGAGGAGCTCGAGCGTATTACTTGGGCGTTAGGTTGGCCAAGTAGCTCGAGACTTGTGGAGGAGCTCGAGGCGTATTACTTGGGCTTTTGTAGCTCGAGCTCGAACTCGAAATTTTTTTCAAAAACGATTAAGGCCTTACCTGAGGTCGTGCTCGGGGTATGGACATTTCTTGCTGTCTTAATATGCTTGATTGTATTCAAATAGTTTGCGTTACATGGTATATTGGCCATAGCCGAATGCGTAGACTGTTTGGGGGCTTGCAAGCCCAAACCAAAACTTTAAAAAAAAAGGGAATAAAACACTAAGCTCATACTGAAAATACCTTAGGCCCTTGCTACTTGGTTGCTTAAGTCAGTTACTTATGATGAATGTTGATTGTGTTGGCGTTGTATAGCAAAACTTAGCGCGAATTGATGAGCACCCTCGGGTCTTTGGAGCCTTGTTGCGTACCCAATTACTTTTAATAAATTTTCAAGTTGTCAGCATTCCACGGCCTTGGGAGTGGTTTTCTCGAGGTGTCCCTCAAACTATAAGCTCCCCCTTTCACTTTTCGTATCACTTCGTAAGGTCCTTCCCATGTGGGTCCTAACTTACTAGGGGGATGTCCGGCAGCCGCTGCTTTCCTCAGGACCAGATCACCAACTCTGAACCTTCGTGCCTTTACCTTGGTGTTGAAGTGTTTTGCGGCTTTGTTTTGATAACTTGTAGCTCGTATCGAAGCCTACTCTCACACTTCCTCAATAAAATCAAGATGTTTAGTAGTCTATTCTTCACTACAGGGCTCGATCATCCTCTATGTTGGGATACCGATTTCGACAGGAATCATAGCCTCTACGCCAAAAGCTAACGTAAAAGGGGTCTTACCAGTTGCTGTTTTGTGAGAGGTCCTGTATGTCCAAAGTATGGAGGGCAACTCTTCGGGCCAACTTCCTTTAGCATCTCCAATCCTTGTTCTAAGGTCTTGCAATATAATTCGATTAGTTACTTCAGAGAGACCGTTACTTTGGGGATGTGCGACTGAAGTTAGGCGATGTTCAATTCCGAAGTTGGTACAAAAGTTCCTGAATTGTGAATATCAAATTGCCTCCCGTTGTCTGTTATCAGAACCTTTGGTATCCCGAATCTACACACAACGGACTTCCATACGAATGACTTGAGCTTGGGTTCCGAGATGATTGCTAGGAATTCAGCTTCCACCCACTTTGTAAAGTATTCCACTGCAACAGCAACAAATTTCACTTGACCTTTTGCCAGTGGAAAAGGTCCAAGTATGTCCACTTCCCATTGCTCAAAAGGGGCAGCATAGGGTATGGAAGTGAGTTCTTCGACGTGAGTATGTATCAAATTGTCAAACCTCTGGCACTTATTACACCTCTTTACATAGTCTGAAGCGTCCTTCTTCATAGTTGGCCAATAATACCCATATTGTATGAGCTTGTAAGCTAGTACGCGAGCCCCTTGATGATTTTCGCATATACCTTCATGAACCTCTGCTAAGGCTTGAAGGGAGTCGGTGGGCTTGAGACGTCTGAGGTAAGGGAGAGTGAAACTTCGGCAAAACAAAACTCCTCTGATGATGCAATATCTTAAGGCTCTAGTCTTGATGCTTCGCGCCTCTCTTGGATCAGGAGATAGGTCCCCACTAGCTAGGTATTCCAATATCGGATCTACCTAGAAGGCTCTTGGTCGATGTCCATGATGCTTGGCTTTTGATTTATGCTAGGCTCTGTCACCATTTTGACATGCACTGTTCTGTTTAGTCCATCTATCCCCATGAACATAAGTCTAGATAGGGCGTCGGCCTTTGCATTGTTCGCTCTAGCAATTTTGATGATTTCACAGTCCTTGAACCATCTTCGAAGGTCATGCACCTTTAGGCTATACAAACTCATTTTTTCTTCTCCTCTCGAAAGTGCCCTCGATTTGGCCAATCACAAGTTGTAAGTCACTAAAGACTTTAATATGCTAGATGTCAAGATTGTATGCAAGTTCCAGAGCTAGGATGACGGCTTCATACTCCGCTTCATTTTTAGTGGCCTCGAATTCAAATATGAACGTGCACCGAGTCTCGATGGCCTTGCTAGGGTTAGTGAGTATGACCCCTGCACCCGACCCCGAATTGTTCGATGCTCCATCCACGAAGGTTTCCCAAATTTCCAGGTTCTTGGTCGGGATAGAATCCACTGGCCCCCGAGCTCTTGGGATAAGTTTTGCAATGAAGTTTGCTAAAGCCCGTGCCTTAATGGCGGGCCGCGGCTTAAACTCTATGTCAAACTCGCCTAGTTCAACTGCCCAGTTCAGTAGTCTTCCCGAGACATCCGGCTTCTGAAGTATGTATCTAAGTGGTTAATTGGTGAGCACAATAATTAGATGAGACTGGATATATTGGCGTAGCTTCCTGGCAGCTACAACCAATGCCAATGCAAACTGTTCAGCCAGGGTGTACCGAGTCTCTGCATCAAGAAGCACTTTACTAACATAGTAAATAGGTCTCTGGACCTTTCCTGCCTCCTTCACCAACACTCCACTTACTGCGTTCTCCGAAACGGCCAAGTACAATAGTAACGTGTCACCTGGTTCCGGCTTGGTGAGGACCGGGGGCATCGATAGTGTTTGCTTCAGCTCTTGAAAGGCAACACTACATTTCTCACTCCAATCAAAGTTCTGGTTATCCCTTAGGATTTTGAAAAAGGGGACACACCTGTCAGCTGCTCGAGAAACGAACCTATTCAGTGTCGCTACTCGACTCGCCAATTTTTGAATGTCCTTTTTGCATGTTGGGGGTTGCATTGATACCAAGGCTTGGATCTTGTCTGGATTGGCCTCTATCCCTCTATGCGTGATCATGAACCCTAAGAACTTGTCTGAGGCCACTCTGAACATGCACTTCGTGGGGTTTAGCTTCATTCTGTACTTCCGTAGCGTAGCAAATACCTCCTCAAGGTCCGAGATATGACCTCCCACTTGCTTGCTCTTGACGACCATGTATTCAACGTATGCCTCGATGTTCTTCCCTATTAAGTTAGCAAAACCTTGTTAACTAGCCTTTGATATGTAGCTCCTGCATTCTTCAAACCGAATGGCATGACCTTGTAGCAATAAATGGCTGAATCTGCCATAAATGAGGTCTTTTCTCTGTCGTCTTCCGACATGAGAATTTGATGGTACCCAGAGAATGCATCCAAGAAACTGTATAACTTATGGCCCGATGTTCTGTCTACAAGGCTATCGATTCGAGGTAGGGGATAGCTGTCTTTGGGGCATGCTTTGTTCAGGTCTGTAAAGTCAATACACGCTCTCCACTTCCCATTGGCTTTTTTCACAAGAACGATGTTGGCAAGCCAATCAGGATAATGAACTTCCCGAATGAAATCTGCCTTGACGAGCTTCAAAATTTCTTCCCGTATGACCTCCCTTTGTTCGGGTGCAAACTGTCTCCTCCTCTGCTTTACTGGTTTTGCACCTGGGGTTATGTTGAGCCTGTGTACTGCAACCTCCGGGTCTATTCCAGGCATGTCTTCAACGGTCCAAGCAAATACATCAAGGTTACGGGCTACCTAGTTAACAAGCTAGGTCTTGGTTGTAAGATCAAGATCTCGGCCAATGGTGACTTTTCTTCCAGACTCGAGCTCGACCTCGTCCATCTCCTCAACTGGGGCAAGCCTACCACGATGCTCGAGTTCAGGCTCGGCCTTATAGAGTTGCATGACATCAGTCTTGATTTCGCGAACACTAGTGACATAGCACTGTCTGGCCATTGATTGACTCCCCCGGACTACTCCAATTCCATTGCCAGTAGGAAACTTCAATGCCAGGTGGAAAGTTGAGATAATATCCCTGATTCGATTTAGCAACGGCCTTCCCAATATGGCGTTGTAAGCCATAGCTGCACGAACCACTTAGAATGTTGTGACATGCATGACCCTCTTCCCCTCCGACCCCAATGTAAGGGGTAGCCCGACAATGCCTTCCGGAACAACTACACCTCCACCGAAACCCTGAAGGGGTTTTTGACCGGCTTGAGCTGCTCCAAGGATATACCCATCTGAACGAAGGCTTCATGCTATAGCACATTTATCGCGCTTCCATTATCCACCAAAATTCTCTTCACTTCAAAATTAGCGATGATTGTTGATATGACTAAGGCGTCATCATGAGGAAAAGACACACCCTCTAGGTCCCTTGACCCGAAGGTGATGTCACCTATATCACCTAGATCCAAGGTTGAGACTGAGTGGTATTGTCTGGCATATTGCTTAAGCCCGCTGCTGGAGTCCCCTCCCGAGGCTGTTCTCCCGATGATGACGTTAATAGTCCCGGCAGTAAGTTGTTTATTCCCATTCTCAAGGGCCTTACCCCTGTTCTGGTTGTTCCGCTGACGCTTCTCTTCACTGACGTAAGTGCCTAGGAAACCCCTCTTGATGAGAGTCTCCATCTCACGCTTCAGGGCAAAACATCCGTCGGTTGTATGTCCATGATCCCTATGAAAGTCGCAGTACTTGCTCTTGTCACGGGCTTCAGATGGACCCCGGAGTCTCGGAGGTCACTTCAACTCCTTAAGGTCCTTGATCTCCATCAAAGTGTCAGATCTTGTTGTGTTCAGGCGAGTAAAAGGTGCTGAAGAAGGGTCTTACCTTAGTTTGATTCGCACGGGGTCCGGGCGCTGGTTGGACTCATGAGGCCTCTTGAGATCGGGCTTTTTCACAGGCATGGCATCCCTCTTTGGAAACATGGTCTCCTCCATGGAAACGTGGTCTCCTCCATGTTGATGTACTTCTCTGCTCGGGTCAGTAGGTCGGTCATCTACTTCGGAGGGGTCTTTGATAGTGACATCTTAAACGCTTCACATCTTACGGCATAGGTTAGGGCAGAAACCGCAGCTGTGATGTGTAGATCGGGGATCATAAGCCTTTCCTTATTGAACTTCGCCATGAAATTCCGAAGTGTTTCGTTGGGCCCCTGACGTATCTGCCTGAGTGATGCAACCATCTTCCTGATGCGCTTGCTACTAGCAAAGAACGCCGAGAACTTGTCTGCCATGTCCGAAAAGGAAGATACGGAGTTGGGTTCCAATGTGGAGAACCAATCCCGGGCTGCGTTGGTAAGTGTCTGAGGGAATACCTTACACATAACGACATCGGGTGCGACCTGGAAGTTCATGATATCCGTGCATATGTTGAGATGGTTGATAGGGTCCATCATCCCATCATACTCCTTTACCCGTGGGTACTTCAATCGATCCGATAGGGGGTATGACAATACTTCAGAGGTAAAAGGCGTGTTAGGGGTGAATCCTATTGCTGCCTGAGACTTTTGGAGCATTCCAGCCGTGATTCCCTGTTGGATGATCCGTGCAAGATCAGTCGAGTTCATAGTAATTGATTGCGAACCTGTGGGGATATGCTGTGCATCTGAGGCTCTCGCTTCACCGCGAGTTGGGCCAGGGGGTCGCTCATTGGCCACGATATTACTTTGCGAGAAAGGTACTGGGGGCGTGGATCTCTGATGTAGTAGTTGGGTAAGCCTTGCTACCTGCTGGAGGAGCTCCTCCAGTTTTTCGGGAGGGGCTGTCGTCGGCGGGTGTTGTTCTCCTAATGATACGTCCTGGGGACCCGGATGGTCTCCGACGAGGGGTTGGTTAGGGGCGGGTGAACTTGCTGGGAGATTTCCTAAACGTGTGTTCACCATGGCTTTTGGTAGCGAGTTCCCACAAACGACACTAATGATGCTACCAAAATTCGTACCTGGATGAATTCAAGCTGGACGAGAGAACTCCACGCAGTCTGGTCTTCAATACCTGAAACAAAGGCGGCGAGGTGTGTCCTCGTTGCCCCTCCGATGCTGAAGTCAGTTAAACTTCTTGAGAGAAATTTGTGTTGAATGATTGTATTAAAAAACGTACCTTAATGATGAAGCAGGGTCGCATATTTATAGGTGTTGGTGGAGGAGTCCTAGAAGGACTGCACTTCTGGTAGTTTGAACTGCTTTAGGTATTTGAGTTGCGTTAGGATTGTAGAGTTGGAGCTAGGGTAGAAGTTGTAATGAATTAGGAGTTTGTAAATAAATAGGGTTATGGGGAGGAAAAGGCTGTGAGCAACGTACCTCGAGGGTCGAGCTCGAGCTTGGCCCTAGCACCTTTTGGCCCAATCGGGAGGCCCAAGGTCGGGCCCATTGGTCGAGGTCGGGCCCAATTATGTGTCATCAGAAACTACAAAAGCTGCGGTGACTTCGATATATATTATGCCAATTCAAATGAAAATCTTCTATCCCCAATTCCAAATAATATAGAATGGACTCTTTCTAATGATTGTATTGATTGCCACCGAGAGGGAGGACAGTGTACAGTTGGCCAAAATACTCGATTTCGCTGTGTAATAGGTAACATCGGCTTTTGAACAATGATTTTTTAATTATTACATATAGTAATCAAAATTATTTAATAAGATGTTTTTAGATGATAATTTCTATTTCGTTAATTTAGCTAGATGTGTCAATCCGGGTGGTCCGGGCCGGGTCGGCTCACCAACATATGAGCCCGGTAACGGTCCGCGTGAAAAAAAAAGTCAGCCCGCTACAGGTTTCGGGCATGTTCCGGGTTGACCCACGGAATTTTGGACTATAACCCAAGCCCGCCTGCTAACCTATCTGGGTCGAGCCCATGCGGGTTACGGGTCGCGCGAGTAGTGGTTGTTCCGATTTGACCCGTATTATTGTATAAATAAAATTATAAAAGTATAAAATTTTTCATATTTATAGCAAAAAAATATTTTTTTGCTAAATGTAAACTAATAATTGAACAAAATGATAAATTCATATTTATACCAAGAAATGTTTACATAGAATTCAAATTTAATGTTACATGAATTATTTATAACTTTGTGAAGTTGAATTTAATTTAAACAAATAACAACTAAATGCATTTCTAATTACTATTATCAAATATTTATAGTATAAGTACATCCCAACTAAGTTGGCACTTGGCACCTACTTTTATTATAATTTATAGTTTAAATACATTCCAACTAGGTTGGCACCACTTAAATCTTAACTATAATTTAGTTGTTCAAAAATTATATATTTTAATATTTGTTTTCCAATCAATCTCTATTCGTTCAACAGCTGTCCCCCTCTTTTTTTTTTGAATTTTTAAATTTTTTTTCCGTGAAGCCCGCAGTCAAAACTCTTTGACCCGTGAACCGCCCGCTCGGGTCACGGGTCGGCCCGTGGTTCCGGGTCGATCCAAGCCAATTTTCACGAGTCTGGCCGGTCCGTCCGTCTTTACACCTCTAAATTTATCTATTTCTCAACATATATATATTTTATATTTAGCCTTTGTTTGGTCCCATTATTTTCAAAATACATTTTTATTTGTTTTATTTTTAACCACACATTTAAAATCAGAACACTATTCCAAAATACATTTTGGACAAAAAATGGAGACTGAAATAGGCTCTTAATTGCTTTTTCTTGTATTCAAATGAAACTCCACCTTATCCCTAATTTGTTCGTATATATACATTTTTAGAAAGTAATTATTTGAAATTACTGATTTGAAAGGCCACTTTTGATAAATGATTTATAAGCCACAGTTATCATTAGGATCACAGTAATTCAATATCCCTTTAATAATCTTCTCATCAATAGGCGATGCCCATCATCGTATTAATTTTATTAGGTTAATTCAAAAGATGTTCGATATTTATCACATTCTATGGTACAAACTAACAAATGATTTCACGTAATTTTTGGATACCTTCATATACACCAACTTGTGGTTTATAAGCAATGTCTTCATTTAATCGAGTCTTGCGATGCTAAAAAATATATTTGCATAGTTTTTGCTATGTACATACATATAAACATGGGCGGACCCACGGGGTCCGGTGCCCCTCCCCCCAACTTTTTAGATTTGTTTTTTCAAAGTCATGTTTGATATCAATTGAAATCTAAATTTTAATCTAAATCAAAGTTAACAATTAATTTTAATAACTTATTTCATGGAATCCATAACTGTTTAACTTTTATCAAAATTTACTAAAAATTTGATTTTAATCTTCACCAAACAGGGGCAAAATCACAATAAATATGAATTTCGATAACATGCTAATTTTAAAAATTCTCCAACGATCGTACGCTAATCGAATCTACAAAATGCTTATGTCATCTCAAAACTTATTTCGAGAACTAAATTATGGGCATATCGAAAATAGTTAAAAATACGTTAAACGTGAGTTTTAAAGAAATACGTCTAACTCGTAATTTTTTTTAAAAAATTCAATTATTTCATCAACATTTATTATTTTTGCGATACAAATTTCTCAATATAATTTTCATCATTTTATTAGAAAATTTTATATGGAATATAATATAAAAAATTTTCGAAATTTTACATCCGAAAAAGTTATATCCCATGTAAATTTTCGAATGCAAAATTACATGGGGTATGATTTTTTTAGACGTAAAATTTTGATTGTAAAATTTTTTCCAACTTCTTTGCAAGTTCGATTGTGCCCCTCCAACTTTAAAGTTTTGCGTCCACCCCTACATATAAACTTTTGACAACCACAACTATCGTTTTTAATTATAAGTTATACATGGATTTTTTTTTTTTTTACATAATTAGTAGAAGTATAAAACATTTATAAAATGATAAATATTCATTTATCAAAAAATAAATAACTCGATTGTGTTAGTTTATAGGGATTTTATTGTAGTGTGTTGCATTGCAACACTAAATATAAATATACATGACTAAGTCGTTGGTTTTTTAAAGTTTGTCGTTTAGCATTGTAATCTATAGTGGTTAAGTGATCTCAATTATAATTAGAATCTTAAATCATTTCCAGACTTCAAAGTCTGTTGAATTACATAGTAGTGATTTTCTGTAACAGACAATTGAACAGAAAATCTCGACTCCAGATAAATTTATTTCACATCTGTGTGAAATCACATGTTCATGAATCATACATACCCCGTAAAGATTTACATGCAGGACAGAGTATACTGAGAAAATTGAGTTCCCATCTTATTTTTATGAAGTTCTCTTCATCTAACGTGTGATCTGACTTCTGCTGCAGGAAGGAGTAAATTGAAACTATTAGAATCCCACATTGGCTGGTGATATTAACACAATCTACTTAATAAGGTGAGGACAATCCTCCCCTAACAAGTCGGTTTTGTTAGATTGAGTTAAGTCAAATATCCTTTCTAATATGGTATCAGAGCAGACCCAGTTTTGCAATGTTGGGTGCACCCAATATCGATTTGTTCACAGTTATTTGGCGTGGTCCACGCTGTGTGTGAGAGGGCTTATTAGAATCCCATATTGACTAGTGATATTAACACAATCCACTTAGTAAGGGAGGGCAATCCTCCCCTAACAAGCCGATTTTATTAGATTGAGTTAGACCTAATATCATTTCTAATAGAAACTGGTTTTTGTTGCAGGTAACTCTTGCAAATTTCATTATCATTTGTTTTGTTTGATTTATAAACATAGATATCTTTTTTCATCACAGGTGCTCCAGCTACAGCGGTAGTCCTCTTCTCAGTAATTTTGTTCACTTTCAAGAAGAGGAAGTACATGCTGAATTTGAAGGGAAAAAGGCAAAACTGTAACGACATTGAACTCTTCCTGAAGAATAATAAGAATCTTCCACCAAGAAGATACAACTAATCTGATCTTAAGAAAATAACTAACTCGTTCAGAGAAAAGTTAGGGGAAGGGAGCTTTGCTAGTGTGTATAGAGGAAAGTTACCCGATGGCCATCTTGTAGCAGTAAAGATTTTGAAATAAATGAAAGGTAATGAAGAAGAATTTATCAATGAGGTAGCAAGTATCAGTAGAACTTCCCACGTTAACATTGTTACTCTCCTAAGAGATATGATCTTTATTTTTTGAAAGCTAAACTTTTACTTGGTTTGACTGCTGCTTTACCTGAAACCTTTATTTTAGCAAAGTTATGGCGTGAAAGACTTGACCACTTTGGCAAGAAAAGTTTAAAGTCCTTACAAAATAAATGAGTTTTTGGAAAACAAAACCTTGGTGATTTTGGTTCTTGTGAACAATGTGTTATTGGCAAGCAAGTAAAGTTACCTTTTCTTACCCGAAATTCATAAATCGAAACAAATACTTGAATACCTGCATGATGACCTGTGGGGTCTTGCTTCTGTGTCTACCTTGACTTTTGATCATTGATGATTTTTTTAGAAAAATCTGAATTTTCTTGTTAAAATCAAAAGATGAAACATTTTCTGTTTTCAAATATTGAAAAGTACAAATTGAGAATCAAACTGATCATAAGATAAAAATTCTAAGAGCAGATAATGGTTTGGAATTTTGCAACTATGAATTCAATAATTTCTGCAAAGAATATGGCATAGAACTGTTGTTTACACACCTCAATAAAATGATATAGCTGAAAGAATGAATAGAACTTTATTAAATAAAGTAAGATGCATGCTTTTGAGTTCTGGATTACCTTTCTTCCAATAGTGATTTCAGTAGGCGATTGTGGAGTTTCTCGAGTGATTCCTTACATATTGTTGTGAAAGAGATAAGCGTTCTGTACTTTTTTCTTGTGTTGGAATAATATTTTGTAACTTGTTGCCATTTTTGGGCTAAATAGTGCATCCTAACAGATATCCATTATTTGTATGCTCAACGGAGGATACATGCGTCAGATGTGGTCGCCGAACTTCCAGGGGTTAGGCCGAAATAATTCTTTATGTTCAATCTTTAATTTTCTGTAAGTTCATTTTCTGATCGATTGATGTTTGGTGGAATCTTGTTTTAATATCGTGTTTTGTGGGCCTTTTCAATTACATTAGTAATTGTGTCAAAAATCTCATTTCTAATGACCGTTGAGCAATAACATGCTTAGATACATCTTGAAAAATGTGAAATCTCCATTTGTATTGACTTCGATAATAATGGAGGCTTGGTGATGGGCTGTTAATGCTTTCAATGCATTTTGTCACTTCTCTGTCCGTTCAAACTTGTTTCCTTCACCTTAATTGCTCAACTGCCACCTATAAACTTGTTTCCTTCACATATTCTCTTAAAGACTGCCTCTAGCACAATGTTCATGTCATTATGAACAACAACGCTCTTTAGACGAGTGGCAGTGGATATTGAGCTTGTTCATCTTTGTACTTATCTTGGCAACTATGACCCATGCGCTAATTCATGCAAAGGTTAGGGGCTCTGAGGGCTATTTTTTTCGATAAAGAAATAACAACAATAATTAAAATCAATTCTTTTGCCAAATATATAATCTTTGGAGTGAGTTATAACATGATGACAATTCCCTGCTCTTGGGCATTGATCCTAAAATTCTAATCGATAATTGTAAGTAGTAAAACAGTAGCATTGACAATTCAACAAAATGTTGTTTCCCGGTAAATTCCTTTTCAAAATTTTGCTAGAGTGACAACTGAAGCGGTATGGATCTTGGAAATCTTTTCACTTTTTCTATTTGTTTTTTCGCATTTAGAAATAAATAAAAAATAACAGAAAGTTAATGAGATGAGATTGACTCGACTTCAATTTATATGAGTAATGCTATTTATCCCCACTGGGGATGAAAATACAGTCTAGGTGATTCTAATGTGGCATTAAATGATAGGTGAAATTAAATAAGTCATTTAATTTCACCTTTCATTTCACCTATCATTTACAGCCATCTAGACTGTGTTTTCATCCCCACTGAGAATGAATAACATTACTCAATTTATATTAATTACAAGAAGAGTGGGGCCTTGAAGTTGTTTCTGATTCGCCGGGAGTGTATAGGAAACTTCAGCGTTATTGGTTTCGGCTGACTATTCAGTACCTTCTATTAGACTTGACTAAAAAAATCCCGAGTACACTGCCGTGTTCCACTTTGATGGTGCAAATAATTTTCAAATATAATTGAGATAGAGCTAGAGAATTTTATTTTATTTCTCTTCTTCTACTGTTGTTAATCATGGTTTCTTCAAGAGAGCTCTGTAGGGATGCTGCCAGTTTTTTTGTTTATTTCTCTGTGTTTCTTCATGTATTTATCCTCAACTTTGTGTATTCTAAATGCCCAAAAAGTTTCCAGTGTGGAAATCTTTACAATTTGTCGTTTCCTCTGGCAGATATTTCGCAACCCGGATGTGGGTTGTTCGCGGTTGAGTGCAATGCTCTTCCGCATCCAAGAATTCACCTGGATACTGAAAGGTTATCGACATCATATGAGATTATATCCAACATATCTACCAATCGAGCATTGATTCGAAACCCTATTCTTGAAAGTCTTTTGCAAAGTAAGAGCTGTAGTTTATTCCTCGATTTCTATATTCCATATAATGATTCTATTCCGTTGATATTCTTCGCCAATATCACTTTGATCAGATGCCCCAAAAATCTGAACTCCGACGAAGACGATGAGAAACGTCATTTAAAGGAAACTTATAATAGAAACTACACAGTCTGCGATGGCTTCGATATATATTATGCCAATTCAAATGAAAATCTTCCGCCCCCAATTCCGAATGTTTGTTCTGTTCTTTACTTGCCAATCAAATCACCGCCTATATCAGATTCAACTGACTTGTTCGAACGGTTAGGCGCCGAATATAATATAGAATGGAATCTGTCGAATGATTGTATTGATTGCCACCGAGAGGGAGGACAGTGTACAGCTGACCAAAATATTCGATTTCGATGTGTAAAAGGTAGCATCGGCTTTTGAACATGATTTTTTAATTATTAAATATAGTAATCAAAATTATTTAATAAGATGGTTTTTAGATGCTAATTTCTATTTGGTCAATTTAGCTATTTCATATTTAGCCTTTGTTTGGTTCCATTATTTTCAAAATATATTTTTAGAAACAGGCTCTTAATTGCTTTTTCTTGTATTCAAATGAGACTCAACCTCATCCCTAATTTGTTCGTATATATATACATTTTTAGAAAGTAATTATTTGAAATTACTGATTTGAAAGGCCACTTTTGATAAATAATTTATAAGCCACAGTTATCATTATGATCACAGTAATTCAATATCCCTTTAATAATCTTCTCATCAATAGGCAATGCTCATCATCGAATTATTTTTGTTAGGATAATTCAAAAGATATTCGATATCTATCACATTCTATAGAACAGACTAACAAATGAATTCACGTAATTTTTGGATCATATACACCAACTTGTGGTTTATAAGCAATATCTTCATTTAATCGAGTCTTGTGATGCTGAAAAAAAAAACTTTTGACAACCACAACTATTGTTTTTAATTATAAGTTATACATGGAATTTTTTTTTTTTTTAACATAATTAGTAAAAGTATAAAACGTTTATAAAATTATAAATATTCCTTTATCAAAAAATAAATAACTCCTGTCAAATAATATTTTTTCCTAATATAATTATGCATCACTAAGTCGTTGGTTTTTTAAAGTTTGTCTTTTAGCATTGTAATCTATAGTGGCTAAGTCATCTCAATTATAATTAGAATCTTAAATCATTTCCAGACTTCAAAGTCTGTTGAATTGCATAGTAGTGATTTTCTGTAACAGACAATTGAACAGAAAATCTTGAGTCCAGATGCATTTATTTCACAACTGTATGAAATCACATGTTCATGAATCATACATACCCCGTAAAGATGTACATGCAGGATCTAGTATACTGAGAAAAATGAGTTCCCATCTTATTTTTATGAAGTTCTCTTCATCTAACGTGTGTTCTGACTTCTGCTGCAGGAAAGAGTAAATTGAAACTGGTTGTTGCCGCAGGTAACTTTTACAAATTTCAGTATCATTTGTTTTGTTTGATTCATAAACATAGATATCTTTTTTTCATCACAGTTGCTTCAGCTTCAGCGGTAGTCCTTTTCTCAGTAATCTTGTTCACTTTCAAGAAGAGGAAGTACATGCTGAATTTGAAGAGAAAAAATCAAAACCATGAAGACATTGAACTCTTCCTGAAGAACAATAAGAATCTTGCACCAAGAAGATACAACTACTCTGATCTTAAGAAAATGACTAACTCGTTCAGAGACAAGTTAGGGGAAGGGGGCTTTGCTAGTGTGTATAAAGGAAAGTTACCCGATGGCCATCTTGTAGCAGTAAAGATTTTGAAAGAAATGAAAGGTAATGGAGAAGAATTTATCAATGAGGTAGCAAGTATCAGTAGAACTTCCCATGTTAACATCGTTACTCTCCTGGGATTTTGCTTTGAGGGTTCCAAAAGAGCTCTCATTTACGAGTTCGTGCCCAATGGATCTCTTGAGAAGTTCATAGGACACAATAACTCCACAGCAGAACGTCAATTAGGATTGGAAAAATTGTTTCAAATTGCAGTTGGCATAGCTCAGGGAGTAGAATACTTGCACCAAGGATGTAATACACGGATTTTGCACTTTGACATAAAGCCTCATAACATACTCCTGGATAAAGACTTCAACCCTAAAATATCGGATTTTGGCCTGGCAAGACTTTGCCCCAATAGGTCAAGTATAGTTTCAATGTCAGGGGCCAGAGGGACAATAGGGTATATAGCTCCAGAAGAATTTTGTAGAAACTTTGGAGACGTTTCTCACAAGTCGGATGTCTATAGCTATGGTATGATGATTTTGGAAATGACTGGAGAGACAAAAAATATTGGAGTCAGAGTTGATCATTCAAGTGAAAATTATTTTCCTGATTGGATATATAAGAACCTTGTGCAGAATGCTGAACTTGATCTGAACATCATTATGAATGCAAATGAACATTTGGGGATAAGGAAAATGTTAATAGTTGGCTTATGGTGCATACAAACTGATCCTACAACTAGACCATCAATGAGCAGGGTTGTAGAAATGTTAGAAGGGAACATGGAATCTCTGCAAATCCCACCTAAATCCAACTTCATTTTACAGCGAAGAGAAGCAGTAAATCCTTCAACTTTTGAGTTATCACTCTCTTCATCTGATGCTCATGAAGTTAAGCTATGACGCATTAAAACTTCCTGGAATCCTGTCCTGTGGTGATTGGAGGCTCCTAGTGACCGAGTATAGAAGCAGTTATCTCGGTTGTTGGAGCTATAGCAATTTGTATGTTGAATCTCATCTCAATGTCAAATTTCACATTTGTGTAAAACCAGAGTAATTAAAGAGAAAACATATACCTTCCGTTGGTCTAGTCATTGTTATTACATAGTACTTAAATAAGATAATGTGTTGCATGGCATTTATTCGTTGTGCTTGATCTCCTCTTTCTTCTAGGAGATCAATCTAGTCTTTCATGTGCTTGAAGTTTATTTCTTTTATATCGATCTTGATTATGGACAGCATTCGAATTCCAAGGCAACCATGACCTCCTCCCTGAGAGTTGCTCCTTTGGTGTTTTGCGAGCCTTCTAACCAATGAACGGCAAAAGGAAGAACCAGTCCACCTCCCTCAACCATGCAATTGACTTGGCCTCAACATATTTTACCATCCTTGGAACGGTGGTGATGGAGAAGGCAACATATATAATTGCGAAACAGATTTAGGGGACCCTTTCTGTGAAACAGAGAAACATGAAAAACCGTAGTACACTTTTTTCTCCTACATGGCAAAAATAAGCAACGAGTGAACGTAGTTCTCATATTAAATGTGTAACTTTATAAATTTTTGTGTTTTCTAGTCTATATTTCTTATTTCAGTTTGCTTTTTATTGCTCCAATAATTAGTATTTGGGCTTAATTCCCAATAGATGGTCCAAATAAATATCAGGGGAGAGTTTTCCTACTATTTTTCTGTCCAATTTTGTTACTTCTTTCTCTTGATTCATTTACGAGCAATTTTATCAATATCATCCATAGTCTTCTGCCTGGTGTATGTGCTGCAACAGCTGAGTCTGTTATCCCCATCTACCATCTGTTGTCTCTTTGAAGTTTATTTTTCAACTTAATTGTAGGCTGGGTAACGGTGATTCCAACGGTCAAACATGCGGCCTTTTCACTTGTGCAATTGCCAGGCTGACCTCACTCCAAATGAAGGAATATCAGTTCACGCTGGTTCCATCTTGTCTATGAGCTTGACTCCTTGGCAAGGTCCTTTCCTTTGTACTGACTGCCATGATGAGATGGATGGATGCAATGGAAGGAAAACGGCCAAGTGGAGTTAGCATAGTACTTTTTCATAATATCTTTTTTTTTTTTTTTCCTTTTGACATTCTTTCTCATTGATCGCCATTATTTTTAGTCAGAAATATTTGGTCATTGGTTGATGTATATCAGATCAAAAAGTAATTCTAGTGAGCGTTGAGCAAGAACATGCTTAGATACAGCTTGACAAATGTGAAATCTCCCTTTGGATTGATTTTTATAATAATGGAGGCTTGGTGATGCACTCTAATGCTTTCAACACATTTTCTCACATCTGTGTCCGTTCAAACTTGTTTCCTCCATCTTCGTTGTTCTTTCTTGTGCATGCGCGGCTGAAATTCCACCCAGTCTTTTAAAGATTGCCTCTAGTGCAATGGTCATGTCATTATGGACAACAAGGTTCTTTGGACAAGCTGGCTCTGGATATTGAGCTTGTTCATATTTGTAGTTGAAGGAATTGAAGCTTTTCTCTAAAACTCCTAACCAAGGTTGTCTATTTCAATCTACAGTATAAAGAAAAGTGGCCTGCAAAAGAAATGTTGAATAGATGGCTAATGTACTCTAAATTCAGCTTTTGTGAATTTTCCAGCTTTTATGTAGAAAAGGAAGAAGTCTATCATTCCGTGGGGTGTGTAGAAATTATATGAACTGACTTTCCTTCCTCTTCAACTGGTTTTCCATTTTTCTCTGTTCTTCATTAGCTGGTTTTGCTCTGTTTTTTCTTGGACTTTTTTTGCATATTTCTCTGTTCTTTTCAGCAGCAAAAACTAACAGTAGCTATGCGGGCAACCATGAGGTCCATGACCCCTACGGAAACTTATGCAAAGGTAAGAGGCTCCCAGTGCTGTTATCTAAAAAAAACAAGTAACAAGAATAATTAAAATCACTTATTTTGCTAAAAATAAAGTGACTTACAACATGATGTTATGCCACATGTGCAGAAAATATTAAACTAATAGAACTTACAACACGATGTTATGCTACACGTGCAGAAAAAACTTTCATAGAATTGTTACAGAATTCCATTTCGCGCATTATTGTTGATTTTTCTCAGAAATCACAAAAAAAGCACTATACCCGTACTCAGGGAATAATTCTTAAGTCAGTACCTTCGGATAATCCTTTTCAGTAAGTCTCGATGAAAAGAATTCTTCATTTTGTTAATCATGATTTCTTCAAGAGAGCTCTGTAGGGATGCTGCCAGTTTTTTTGTTCATTTCTCTGTGTTTCTTCATGTGTTTTTCCTCAACTTTTGTGTACGCTAAATGCCCAAAAAGTTTCGAGTGTGGACATCTAGGCAATTTGGAATTTCCTCTGGCTGATTTTTCACAACCCGAATGTGGGTTGTTCACGGTTGAATGCAATACTATTCCGAAACCAATAATTCACCTGGATACTGAAAAGTTATCGCCACCCTATGAGATTTTGTCCAACATATCTACCAATCAGGCATTGGTTCGAAACCCTGTTCTTGAAGGTCTTTTGAGAAGTAACAGCTGCAGTTTATTCCCCCAACTCTATATTCCACACTCCTTAGTTCTATTTCGTTTTCATTCTTCCCCAATTTCACTTTGATCAGATGCCCCAAAAATATGAACTCCGACGACGATCAGATAGGTCGTTCTTTACTTGCCACTCAAATTACAGCCTATACCAGATTCAGCTGACTTGTTCGAACAGTTAGGCACCAATTGTAATCTACATTGGAATCTGTCTGATGATTGTATTAATTGCCACCGAGAGGGAGGACATTGTACATATGAGTCATAACACATAATAATAAATTTCGAAGTGAAAAAGGTACCATCGCCCTTTGAACTTGATTTTTCATTATTGAATATTGAAATAAAATTTTTGAATTAAGAAACATTTTAGATGACAATTTATATTTTGTCAATCAGCCCTTTCTCAGCATATGTTTTAAATTAATTGCTTTTCGTTGTATTCAAATCAAACTCAACGTTATCCCCAATTTGTTTGCAATGCATAAATCTCATTTGATGTATACTTTTTGCATTGTGTAAAAAGTAATTATTTGAAATTAAGACGACTTAAAAGGCACATTTCTAGGGGAAAAAAAAACAGTTTATATACCACAACTATCGTTAAGATCATAAAATTCATTTTCCTTTTAACAATCTTTTCATGTGATTTCACCACCTTATTATCTTTACTGGGATAATTTAAAAGGTGTTCAATATCTGTCACATTCTATAGCACAGACTTACAAATGATTTCACGTAATTTATGGATACCTTCATATGCACCAACTTGTGATTCAGAACCAATATCTTCATTTGATCGAGTCTTGTGATGCTAAAAACAATTTGCATAGTTTTTTTTTTTTCAATAGACATATAAACTTTTGAAAACCACAATTTTTTATTTTTATATATAAGTTATACATATATTTTTGTAAAAACTCCATGTACAAGTAGTAAAAATATAAAACATTTTTAAATTTTTAAATATTCATTTATTGAAAAATAAAATAACTCTTCTAAAATAATAATTTTTTTGAGTGTGTTACTTTATAGGAAGAGTTTTGCTTGGGGTACATAGGAGCTAACATAGGGGTTGACATAATACTCACATGAAGTGGGGCCCGCTTTTAAAATGGGTCCCACCACATGTGAATATTATGTGTACCATTATGTAGAAAAATTATGTACAAGTAGCATTTTTGTTATAGGAATTATGCTATAGGGCCTGGCTCAATGACCGGGCACAAATACAGGGCGAGGGGGTACCGTCCAAAGTCAGCCCTCCTCCAATAACAGGGCACCACCTCAGCGACCTGGGACATTTGGCATAATTCTACTTTATAGGGGTTTTATTGTAGTGGGGTTTTACATGCAGGAGAGAGAGAGAGAGAGAGAGAGAGAGAGAGAGAGAGAGAGAGAGAGAGAGAGAGAGAGAGAGAGAGAGAGAGTATATTGAGAAAAATGAGTTCCCATCTTATTTTAATAAAGTTCTCTTAATCCAACATGTGTTTTGACTTCTGCTGCAGGAAGGAGTAAATTGACACTGGTTTTCATTGCAGGTAACTCTTGCAAATTTCCATACCATTTATTTATATATTGATTTATAAACATAGATATCTTTCTTCATCATAGGTGCCTCAGCTTCAGCGGTAGTCCTCTTCTCAGTAATCTTTTTGACTTTCAACAAGAGTGTTGGAAAAATCGACTCGAACGCAAGAATTGAGATTAATGACGAATTGAAATAACAAAGATCACAAAAAAAAGTACAAGATTAAAGTGAAGAAAATAGAGAAGAAATTGGCAGAGGAACCGATGTTTTATTTCAACAATATGGAGAGAATATAATGTAAACTTAGCAATCTAAGCGTCTCTGATCTCTAAAACTGAATGAAGAGTCTACTATTTATAGGGAAGATGTCCAAACTTAAGATGGAAACAAAATAAAAAAACAAATGACGTGAAATAAAGGAAAAATATTTTCTCAATATTTTTCCAATAAAATACGTGAAATAATGGAAATAATACTTTTCCAAATACGTGCAAAGAAGGAAAAATATATTCCCAAAGATTCCAACCTAATTTGGATTTTTCACATATGGTAACCCTAATTTGGGTCACCAATTCCAACAATCTCCACCTTAACCCAAATTCCGGTGCAATGAACAAAACTTCAAAATCTCTTCACCTGAGAAATGACTTCGTCTGCATCGAAATAAATAGTCTAGCATCATCTGAATAGAAGATTGCCCCCTATTATTTGCAACTAAATTACCTTTAGCTTGCAACTTGTCGCGATCCCTCTTGACATGCCCTTTCTTCTTGCAGTAGAAGCAATACACATTGCTGAAATTCCCTTTCGGTCTATCCCTTCGTCGATCACCATGAGAAACCAGAGCATCCCCATCCCTTGATGTAGTAGCTCCAACCAAATGCTTCATCTTCTCCTTTGAGAATAAAGCATCGTAAGCATCTTCAATTGTCAATGTGTCACGACTGTACAAGATCGTGTCCTGAAATGACGAATAAGAAGCGAGTAGAGAACATAACAGGATCAAGGCCAGATCCTCCTCATCATATTTTACCTCCAACATTTCCAGATCCGCAACAATTTCCTTGAACATAGCCAGGTGGTCTTCCAATGATCCTCCTTCTGCCATGTGTGGGAATACAGTATTTGCTTTAGACGCAGTTTGCTTGTGAGAATTTTGGTCATGCATAACTGCTCCAGTTTCAACTACAAAGTGGCCGTCGTTTTCTCCTTCAAAACATCCTGCAGAATATTATTGGAGAGATGAAGATGAATTTGCGATAAAGCCTTCCTGTCTTCCGCTGTTTCTCCTCCGTTGTCCAGTTTGCTGGCATTTTATCAAAACCCAGCACAGCATCATCCAAATCCATCTGCACCAACAAAGCCCTCATCTTTACTTGTCATAGTGAAAACCTTGTATTTCGATCCAATAGCAGAATATCATATTTCAATGAAGCCATCTCTGAAAAATCTCAATCAAATCACAAAGAACCGGCAATCTTGGCTCTGATACCACTTGTTGGGAAAATCGCCTCGAACGCAAGAATTAAGATTAATGACGAATTGAAATAACAAAGATCACAAGAAGAAGTACATGATTAAAGTAAAGAAAATAGAGGAGAAATTGGTTGAGGAACCGATGTTTTATTTCAACAATATGGAGAGAATACAATGTGAACTTAGCAATCTAAGCTTCTCTGATCTATAAAACTGAATGAAGAGTCTACTATTTATAGGGAAGATGTACAAACTCAAGATCGAAACAAAATAAAAAAACAAATCACGTGAAATAAAGGAAAAATATTTTCTCAATATTTTTCCAATAAAATACGTGAAATAATGGAAATAATATTTTTCCAAGTACGTGCAAAAAAGGAAAAATATATTCCCAAAGATCCCAACCTAGTTTGGGATTTTCACATATGGTAACCCTAATTGGGGTCACCAATTCCAACAGAGAGGAAGTACAAGCTGAATTTGAAGGGAAAAGTGCAAAACCCTAAAGACATCGAACTCTTCCTGAAGAACAATGAGAATCTTGTATCAAGAAGATACAACTACTCTGATCTTAAGAAAATGACTAACTCATTCAGTGACAACTTAGGGGAAGGGGACTTTGCTAGTGTGTATAGGGGAAAGTTACCCAATGGTCGTCTTGTAGCAGTAAAGAATTTTGAAAGAACTGAAAGGCAATGGAGAAGAATTTATCAATGAGGTCGCAAGTATCTGAAGAACTTCCCATGTTAACATTGTTAGTCGCCTGGGATTTTGCTTTGAGGGTTTAAAAAGAGCTCTCATTTATGAGTTCATGCCAAATGGATCTCTTGAGAAGTTCATATACAGTAATAGACCCTTTGCAGATGGGCGATTAGGATATGAAAAATTGTTTGAAATTGCAGTTGGCATTGCTAGAGGAATAGAATACTTGCATCAAGGTTGTAATACACGAATCTTGCAATTTGACATAAAGCCTCACAATATTCTCCTGGATAAAGACTTCAACCCTGAAGTATCGGATTTTGGTCTGGCTAAACTTTACCCCAATAGGTCTAGTATAGTATCAATGCTCTGGCCGAGGGGGACAATAGGGTATATAGCTCCCGAAGTAGTTTGTAGGATTGTTTCAGAAATATTTCTCAAATCAGATGTCTATAGCAATGGGGTGATGGTTTTGGAAATGGTTGCAGAGAAGAATATCATTGATGTCAAAGTTGATCATTCAAGTGAAATAGATTTTCCTCATTGGATATATAAACGCCTTGAACAGCTCAACTTGATCTTAATGGCGTTCTGAATGAAGATGAACATTTAAGAATAAGAAAAATGGTAACCGCTGGCTTATGGTGCATACAACTGATCCTACAATAAGGTCATCAATGAATAGGGTTCTTGAAACGATAGAAGGGAACATGGAATCTCTGCAAATCCCACCTAAACCCTACTTCTCTTCACCACCAAGAGCAGCAAAAATTCTTCAGTTTCTGACTTTGCACTCACTTTCTCTGAATGCTCATGAATTGAAGCTTCCAGGGTGTTTGGAGGCTCCTAGTGACCAAGCATATGAGCACTTATCTATGTTGCTTTATGCTATTGCAATTTGTAAGTAACATACCTGTGTTAAATTTCACAATGTGTAAAACCAGAGTAATTAAAGACATTCAAGTACCCTTTAGTTATTATAGTCATTGTTATTTCCTAGTACTTGGAGTTGGAAAATACTCGACTAATTGGAATATTCTGCTTCCATGCTTGTCTTCATTGCCCTTTATTCTCAAATGAAAGAATACGCAAGAAGAGATAACTTATAAGGTAATATGTTGCATAGCATTTAATCATTGTTCTTGATCTCCTCTTTCTTCTAGGAGATCAAGCTTGACGTTTCATGAGCTTAATGTTTATTTCTTCGTCATATTAAGCTTGATTATGAAGAGCATTCCAATTCCCAGGGTGACCATGAATTCCACCCATGAGTCATAGAAATAAAGTGCCCCGATGGAAGAACTTGTAGGTTTCTGGCTTCGAGAATGAGGCTGTGCATAATCCATCAGGGGCACAACCGCACAATATCTGATATTCAATCTATTTGATAGTTTGGCAAGAGGTAAAAGTAAAACTTAAGAATATCAGGAATAACGTGGGAATCATGAACTTCAAGTTGCTCCTTGGGTGTTTTGTTAGCCTTCTAACCCTTGAACAGCATGAGGGAGAACCTGTCCACGTCACTCGATTGTGCAATTGACCTTTGCCTCAACTTCATTTACCACATTCAGGGGCGGACCCAGCACCTGGCCAGCCCCCGCGGCCGCCCGTGCTGGGTTAGTCGGAAGCTTCAGGTCTTGCAGCCAGAGTTGCCATCCGCCGGGAAGAAGAACTGAAGAAGAAGAAGAGCCGCTGAATTTTTCTGTTTTCCCCTTTTCTAATTTTTTGATTTGTTTGGGCTTTGTTTTTTAAAAAAGGCTCAATTAACTGCTTGATTGCAATTTAAATTTTGCAAGTCCATTAGATTAGCCCACTTTCCAAAACAAATTCAATTTAATCCACTTAACGATTGGTTTGGTAGAGAGAGGGAGAACGAGTGAGTGAGTGAGCGACGAGGGCGAAATTGACAGGTGGACGGAGTCACGGTCATGGAGGAGTGGAGGATGGTGGTCGGTGACTCGGTGAACCGGTGCAATAGCTGTTGGAGGCTGGATCTTCGAGTCTTCAACCGTCAGTACAGGTGACAGGATAATAGCTCAAAAATCTTGCAGTTCTTGGCTTCTTGCCCTTGAAAATTTGAAATCGATATTGCTATTTTCTATTTTCTATTTGCTACTTGCTAGTGCTTGTGAGATGTGATTTGTGAGATTTTGTTATGAATTATGATTCTGAATTTCTGGGTCACTCACCGTGCATTTTTTTGACGGAACAAATATTATAGTTCACGCTTCTAATTTACGAATACACGAATGATCTTCTGTTGAAATATTATTAAATTTTGTTTTCTTGTTCAGAAATTGAATGTGTTTGGTGTCCTGTTTGTGTGCGCAATTATTTGATCCCTGGTCTTTACGAATAGGTTAATGAAGGATTCTTGAGGGAGAAATATTGTTTCCAGTAAAAGAAACTTTAATTATAATTCTTTGTTCTGTATCATCTGAGCCAGGACGGGCAGGGGCTGAGTTTTTGGGCTGGGCCGCGGCTGGAGGTATCAGGTATGTCATGGGTGTTGCCCCTGGACTGCGTAAATTTATGTTTTTATATTTCTTGTTAATTTGTGAATTATGATAAATGAGTAAATGAGAGTTTATGGATGGGTGCAGTCCCTAGACTGCTTATATTCATTTTTTGTATTTCTTGTTAATTTGTGATGTGAATTGTGATACATGAGTTAATGAGAATTTAGGGATGGGTGCAGCCCCTAGACTGCTTATATTCATTTTTTGTATTTCTTGTTAATTTGTGATGTGAATTGTGATACACGAGCAAGTGAGAATTTATGGATGGGTGCAGCCCCTGGACGGCGTATATTTATGTTTTTTGTATTTTTTTTTTTTGTTAATTTGTGAATTGTGATACGAGTAAATGAGACTTTATGGATGGGTGCAGCCCCCGGATTGTGTATATTTATGCTTTTGTATTCTTTTGACTTATAATTTTGAATTGTGTTTGTGTATTGTGAATTCGTAATTTGGGAATCTAGGAAATTAGGATTTAAAGATAAGAGTAGACAATTAATGAACGAAGTCACTCTTACGATAGCTGATTGTCGACGTTGACCGATCGGTGTTGACCGGTCAACGTCCGCCCGGGCTGGGCTGGTGGGCTGGGTCCACCCCTGACCACATTGTTGCCATTTTTGTAAGGGTGGTGATGGAGAAGGCCCCATATATAATTGCATTGTAGTCTTCATTTAATTCTGTTTTGGATTGATATATGTCGAGATAGTTCACAGGATCTCTCTTAATATCGTTTATATATAAATATTAGGCATTTTAAACTGTTTAAACACTAGGGCAACCCTGATTGCCTCCACAAAGGGAGACTCTACTACGGTACTTATGTCTCCTTCTCCATCTTACCATCACTTTGCCATTTCATCTTCTCGGTTTTTCTTCTAGCTTCAATCTCTGAAGAGTCATTTGATTTAAATCATATAAATTTGATCTACCATTAAACTTATTTTAAAACCACATCACCACTGTTTGTTTCCATATGAGCTTATATTTCATCATAGATTTCTTTCCTAAATGGCCAGGATCTAGATGTTTGTATGACTCGTCGAGGTAAGTGAGTATTAAAGTGTAACAGGCAGTCTATATTTCTTTAGTTAATGGTGTCTGATCTGACATGCATGTCCATTCCTACTTAATTCTGGGAAAAAGAAAAGTGGATTGAAATTGATTTTGGTGACTATGTTTATGTCCATTTAGCTCGCTGTTTAAGCTTAAACATTCAAATGTATTTTTTTTATGTGGTAAATCCATGTTTACAGACACTGATTTCAGTAGTATGAGTCTAATAGATACTTCCAAGGAGTAAGAAATAGCCGTTGACAAGTCAACCAGACTGGTCGGGTCTAATGCAGTTTCCTGGTTAATTCCATCTCAAGACTTTATTAGTCTACAATTGTGACAAATACATAACCATTATATAAAAAAGAGGTATAGAGTGCAATTTTCTCTTGTATACTTATTCTCATCATAGTGATTACTGCAACTGTGAAAAATAACGTAATCTCACATTAAGACAAATCTCTATAAATCTTTCGTGTTCTTATTTATTTATTTGCGAATTAATTGCTCAATATCCAAGGTATTTCCAGTGTGGAACTAGTGGCAATTTGGAGTTTCCTTTGGCCAATTAATATTCGCAACCCGGGTTGTTCACGTTTGAGTGTGTTGCACGTTCGTATCCGAAACTTGACATGAAAAATAGTTAGCTTTCAGCATATGAAATTCTGACCAAGTTGTCTTCCAACAAAAGTATTGGATCGAAATCCATTTCTTCAACTTTATATAGATAATGCAAGATATGATCATTCGTCAATGTCTCTTTGCCAAACGCTCCTTTAATTTCGTTTAAATTTACCCAATATCATTCTGTTCATATGCGCAAAAGGTATGAACTACAACGAGGAGATGCCTAATTTCCAGGAAAATTATAGAAACCACACAGATAGCAAGCTTTTCGATATATGGTACTCTAATTCAACTAAAAATCTTGCTTTCTATTGCTACAAAATATACAAGATAAACCAGATTCAACTGACTTGTGTTCTATGTAGTGTGCTGCATTACCATTACTACATATATTATATATACCAGTTGAACTCAAAAAATGCGCTAACAAAATCCTGACCATCTCCCGTCTACGTAGGCATCACCTACACACTGGAACATCTCATTAGGAGGCAAAGGCCGCCAGTTGAGAAAAAGTTAAGGCCATCGTTTCACTCCCACAGTCAAATCAACGGCCGGATGAAAGATAATATGAGTGCAAGAGATGGAAGATGAGGTTTTGGTTAGGGTTAAATGAGGTACCTTTGATTGTAAATGAACTCGCATATATATATATATAAACAAAAATGGGTCAAGTGAGCGCCAATGAAATGGGCCAAAATCCAAGCCCAAGATGAGGTTGTCGAGCTTGCTTAGTTTAATAGGCCCAATTCAATTAAATAATCAATGTCGAGTCTACCAATGTGAGACCCCTTCTATCTGTGCATGTCACGTAATTTATGGATATAACAATAGTCCCCAATTCTGAGTCGTACATTCATATGTGGGTCAAATTTCGAAATATAAGTAGTCAAGTAGGTGAGGTATTATAGATTGCCTCAGAATATGATTAGCTCCAATATATGAGGACTTACAAAAATATCGATGTGGCCTGAATAAACGAGGGCTTATAGATTGCCTCGAAATATATCGCATATAATTTATCAAAATTTCAGCAGCATCTCCTCTATAATATGGACTAAACCAACATGTAATACAATACAATATATCTTGTTGGGTTGAATATTGTAATTGACAATTCTGTGAATAAAAAGGACTTAATTGAACAGGTGTAAAAGTCAATGAGTGAAGTGCAATTTTGTATAGTTGAGTTAGGTTGCCTAGGGTTTGAGCTTGAGTTTGGAAACAAGGAAGAAGCGGCGCCGAAATTTCGCTAGCCTCACGCCTGGCCATCACTCGAGTGACAGAAACAGAACTATTGTCGCTCGCTTATCGCCCCGGCTTCACTCGAACGACAGACCTTTGGCTCGAGCGACATGTCCCCGCGAAATTACAACCTCACGGGTTATTAAGTTACCATTTTCATAAATCCAAAATCAACTTTAATAATATATAAATCAAGTTTTAATTAATAATTTTTAAATTAATTTTTATTTAAATCAATCCTACACAATTTCAAACCCTAATTATTTTATTTTCACCATCTCTCTCTCTCTCTCCTGCCAAACCATTTTTTTTCCCATCTCTCTCTATCCCCGTCGCCACCACCCGTCCGCACCCCCACTTCGTCCATTTTCCTTCAATCTGTAACCCCTTATCACTACTAACTTTTCTCTTCAGCGGGAGATTTCAAGATTTTTTCATAACTGTAAAGGAAAAGGCTAATAATACTGTTAATGGCGTTAATGAGGTGCACTACAGGGGCGTAAGGAAGAGGCTGTGGGGCCATTACGCGATGGGGATTCTTGATCTTGTCTAGTTGGGCACGTTCGACACGGTGGAGGCGGCGGCACGTGCTTACGACACCGCCGCTTATGAGTTCCATAGATCTAAAGCTAAAACTAACTTCCCTTTACCATCAGAGGTGCACAGTCCTAGCCAGAGCAGCACCGTAGAGTTATCCAGCTAGCCATGGCGATTTCGCCACTCGACAAAAAAATATTGGAAGGGGTTTGGGTATTTTGGTCTCCGACATAAGAGAAAATTTAGGGTATTTTAGGGTGATTTCGTTCTCCTCTAATTTGATCTGCTTAGCCGGAGTCACTGTGTAGAGGCGTCATCTCTACAGGAGTGGAGAAATCTGGTGGCGATTTTGGTGTTGTAGCGGTGTTGGTGGCTGTGTTGGATTGGTAATTTTGTGGAGGTTGTCGGCGTGCGTGCGTGCGATTACGGTTGGGTGTGTGCGGTGTTGTGCTGTGTGCAGTGTCGTGACGATGGACGTGGGTGGGATGAGATGGACGTGGGTGTTTGTGACCAATTATTTGGTTGATTGTGACCAATAATTGGTTAATATTTGACAAATTAATAATGTGTGACCTAAAAATTGTGACTGTACTCATATTTTATGAAGTTATAATCGAGTTGTGACCAATAAAAGTAATCAGTGACCTATAATTTGATGTTTTGTGACCATAAAATAAGTTGTGTGACTTATAAATTTTGTGATTTGTGACCAATAAACAAATTGTGACTTTAAAATTTTTAATTTGTGACCGATAAACGAACTGTGACTTATAAAATTTTTGAATTGTGACCCTAAAAATTTTGAATTTTGACCAAATTGTATAGATCTGTGACCTTTATATATTTATTAATAAAACATATATTAATTAATTAAATTATAAATAAATTTTAATGAAAACCTAATTTTTGAAATTTAAAACATCTATCTTTAATTTTGAAATAGTAATACTTAAATACCTTATTTATGTATTGCTGTGAGTGAATATTACATGGAACCAGATTTTTCAAGTTATCATTTCAAAAATCAGATTTAAAGTTTGTTCTTACACAAATCAGATCATAATCCAACATTTTAATATTAATAATAATATTTTAAAACATTTTAATCATATTTTCCCCTCTCCACTCTCTCTCCATCTCTCTTCCTTTAATTTAAAAACATTGAACCCCACCATCGGAGACGACACAGCACTCGCTGCGGCGACCACATCATGACATTGTCGACGCAACAGCAGAACGATGCAGATAGAACCCAGCCTATTTGTTGAACCAAATGCAAACACAAACACAGACGAAGTGAGCGACGACGTTGTCCCCCATGTTTGAAGATCTGAGAGCAATGGCGTCATCTCCGGCATCATGATACAGCAACTTGGGGTGATTTTCATGCTGCCGTGGTTTTCAACAGCGGCGGTGTAATAGATCTAATTTGTGGTGGTTAGATCTGATTTGCGGTGGTTTTCATGCCATCGTCGTAGTGATGGTGAGGTGCTGCGGTGGTGAGATGCTGACTGTGGTGGTGAATCTACTTGGGGTGTGGTGGTGGTGTTGATGCTGCTTATGGTGGTTTGGGATGATTTTGGTGTTGTTGGGAGTTTTTGTCGGTTGTGCAGGTGGAGGTGCGATGACGATGGTGGATCTGGCGATGGCTACGACGTGAGGGTAGTGGCGGTCGGGGCTCTAGGGACCTTGGCAAGGATACCCTTTTGCCGCTACTGGTGCTACGATGACGTTGGTGCGGTGGTGGGTTACGATGGTGGTACATGTCGTGATGGTGGTGCTACATGTGGTGGTAGATCTGGTGGCGACGGTGAGGTGTTGGTTTTTTTTTTTGTTGTGGAGTGGTAGTGGTGGTTTCCATATTTTGGTGGTGTTGGGAGTTTAAGGTGATTTTTGTTGATGGTGCAGGTGGTTGCGGTTGACGGTGGTGATGGAGATGGTGGTAGTGGCGGTAGTGCGATGGTTGAGAGTGAGATGGCGTGGGTTAGGGGTGTTTGTGATCAATTATTTGGTTGATTGTGACCAATATATTGGTTCACTTGCGACCAATAAATAATATGTGATCAATTATTTGAGATTGTGACCAATAAATTGGATATTTTGTAACCAATAAATAAAATATGACCTAAAAATTTGAATCGTGACTTATAAAATTTGTGACTTGTGACCGATAAATAAATTGTGATTCAAAATTTTTTTTTGTGTTACCGATAAATAAATTGTGACCTAAAAATTTGAATCGTGACTTATAAAATTTGTTACTTGCAATCGATAATTAAATTGTGACTTGAATTTTTTTTTATGAATGACCGATGAATAAATTGTGACTTATAAAATTTTTTATTTGTGATCAATAGTATAGAATTGTGACATTAATATATTTAATTAATAAAATATATTTTTAATTAATTATTTCATAAGTAAAATTTAATTAATATCTGATTTTTGAAATAATAAACTTTGTTTTTTAATTTTGAAATGGGTCAAACTTAATTTCTTATGTTTGAAATTTTTCCTAAGGGTGCGTTTGATTGCAAGTGTGGAAAATAGGTGGAAAGAAAATATTTTGCAGGTAAAAGATTTGTCTAGAAAATGTTTTGCAGGGAAAATGATTTCAAGTGTGTTTGATTGGTATAATTTTCCACTCGGAAAATTTTTAAATTTTCTATTCGTTTGGCTTTGTTTTATATGGAAATTTTTCATTAAAGTGATATTTTTTTCCACAATTGGTTATAAAATTTGTTTCCATTGCCAAAAAGGAAAAAAAAAAAAAAAAAGGGGGAAAAAAATTGTTTCCTAAAAAATCACTTTTTTCATCAAAGTTTAGTATTCGTTTGACTTTGTTTTACATGAAAATTGTCCATTAAAGTGAAAATTTTTTTTTTACCATTAGTTATGACATTTGTTTCCATTGCCTAAAAAAAAAAATATTTTCAACCATCCGGGAAAATATTTTCCCACCAAAAAGGCGGAAAAACATTTTCATCAAAAACTCGAAAATTGCACATGTGTGGGGAAAATCCGGAAAATATTTTCCGTGGAAAATTTCGCCTATCAAACAGCCAAAAAAGTGGAAAGTGAAAAATATTTTTCTACTTCCCCAGAAAATGTGGCCTATCAAACACGGCCTAAGTATAATATCCTTGCAAAAGCTTGTCAACAATTCAGATAAAAAACATGTGGCACGCCTCTATCAATCCTTGTCTTCGTAAAAAACTTAATGCTTTGTATTGGACAATAGCTAGCTATGTCAACGAGTTGAGACATGCCCAAGCCAAAAAAAAAGGTCGGGCTCGACTCGAGCTTTTTTGGCCAAGTGTTTTTCGAGCCCAAGCCAAGTCGAGCCTGGCCAAAAAAAATAAGGCTCGGCCCGAGCTGAGCCGAGCCGGGCCCTGCTCGGGCTTTTTTCGAGCCGAGCCCAAGCCGCTCGAGCTGACGAGCTTTTTTGCCATCCCTAACAATAGCTAAATCCACCAGTACGTTGATAGAGTTGTGAGCGTCGACGACTGTGTTAACAGCCTTTGTCGGAGGTCATGGATAATAGCTGTAATCGGGAATGAAATAGCTGCTCGACGAGGGTCATCGGAATAGAAACTTTTCTGGTGCATTTCATCGAGCGGGTTGTCAGCGCCTATAAACTCTTATTTTCTTATAACACAACATTCGAATTACCTTTAGTCATTTCTCTTTCATTTCTTTATTTTCTTCCATGCCTTCACAAATGCAGTACCAAGAATCCATCTTTTTCATAGTAGTCCATTTGGAAGGTTCCACTGGATAATGGTTTTTTGGTAAATAACTATATAATATTATATATGATATTCAGAGTGGTAGAAGTGCGTGTTTAGATGTATGGGATGTTTAGGCCATCTCCAGTGCTGCATCAAAATTTGCACAATTTTGTACCAAATCTTTCACCATACTAAAATTTATATCCAACCACTACACCAAAAGTTACACTAAATGAACAGTGTTTAATCATTTTCTTCTCTTTTTTTATTCTTAATAATTTATTTATTGGAAATATTATTTATTTATTTATTTCTCTTCTAGATTACTAAATTATGCACTTGTTTTTATGTATCGTTTTCTTTAAATAAAAGTAGATTAATGTTGGTATGTGGTTGTTGTAATATATTTCGTGTTAACTATAAATAATCATGTTTGTTATATTTTAAATTTTTTTTATTCTTATTTTAATTAATTCAGTAATTATTATTTTCAACATTTAAAATTTATTTTAAATGCAAATAATAATAATAATAATAATAATAATAATAATAATAATAATAATAATAATAATAATAATAATAATAATAATAATAATAATAATATTTGTATTAAAAATTATATAACACAAATGACACAAATATCCTCCAACAACTTTTTTGGCAAAAGAAAAAATGGGGACAAATTGGACTTTGCACAATTTTTCCAAAATGGTGTAAAATTTGGTGCCACATAATATTGGAACACTTTTGCACCAAATTTTGGTGCATTTTGGTGTCTCCATTGGAGATGCCCTTAGGAGGCATGATTTTGATTTCCTTTGACTTGTGATTTTTGTGTTTGAATACAAAGGCAGAAAGTTTTGTAGTGGGCAGGGTAAAATGAAGTGATATCCCTTTTCTTCTATGCTCTATATTCTTCAGAAAGGCATAAGAGAACCTGTTGAAATATTGCATCAAGTTGCCTCCTGAATACTACCACTTCTGGTCTCCATTTTCATAGCTGTTTTCTTCTTCCATTAACCAGCAATAACCATTTTTCATCGTGGATTTTTCACCTCGAGTTTCTTCAACCCTTTGTCGGAAAGTTCCCTTTTTCAAGAAGATTTTCAAATGCTTCCAGTACCTTTCTTCCTCTTAGTTCTTTGGAGGTTGGTGTCTATTTTTTGGTATGGAAAACTATCCAAAAAAATTATCATTTTTCGATGGACTTTTTAGATGTGGTGATAACATGGTTAACATACCATTTTTCATAGACAGCGCTAATTCGTTGACCTAAAAAATGTGCCAACAGAATTCCGACAATCTCCCTTCCACGTAGGCATCACATGTACACGGAAACACCCTTTTAGGAGGCAAATGTCGCCAATCAAGAAAAAGATCCAGATACCGCTTGCACTCCGATGGTCAAATCAACGGTTGGACGATTATGAGTGCAAGAGACGGAAGATGGGATTTTGGTTAGGGTTAAAGGACATGCCTTTGATTGTGAATGAACTCATATATATATATATATATATATATATATATATATATATAATAAAAATGGGTCAAGTGAGCGTCAATGAAATTGTCGAGATTGCTTAGTTTAATTAGGATCAATTCAATTAAATAATCAATGTCGAGTATGTCAATGTGGATCATCTCCTCTCTGCGCATGCCACATAATTATGAATATAACATTTACCATTATGTCGTTGCTTTTTCAAGGCTTTCTTAGCATTGGAATCTATATTGGTTTTGTGATCTTAATTTAAATCAGAATCTAAATCACTTCCAGAGTATAAAATTTGTCGAATTACAAACTAGCCATTTCCTTTTGGCATAACAGACATTTTGACATAAAATTTATTTATTACAATTCCGTGTTCTTAGGCACTGATCCTAAGCCACTGCTTGGTTTGGATAAAAATAATTTTTTTATTAAATTTTGATAAAAGTTAGTGAAATGTGTAAATGACAAGTTAACTAAAGTCATGAGCTCCATAACGTGTTGTGGGATTAATATCAGAAAAAATAAGTCTAAAAAATTGGTATTAATAGGGGCTAAAAGTATTAGTCCAATAGATAATTCCATGGAGTAAGCAGTAGCAATTGACAATTTGACCAATTGGTGTTTCTTGGTAAATTCCTTTTCAAGAGTTTGCTGAAGTGACAACTGAAGCTGTATGGATCTTGCAAATCTTTTCACTTTCTTATTTATGTATTTTTGCATTTGAAAAAAAATAATAATAATGATAATGTCATGAGATGATGAAAAATAAGATTTATAGTAAATTTTTTATAAAAGTTGGTGAAATATATTATTAAAAATTGATAAAAAATTTGAATAACATAAAATGTGTGATTGGAAATGCATTTTGAAAAAGAAAATTATAAATTAATGTCAAAAGATTAATTTTGTAATAATAATGTGAATACCGTAAAAGTCACAGAACTATCCTCTATTTTTCTTCAATGCTGTTAGTCGTTAGATAGTTTTAAAAAACACTTTCCTGTCACAATTTTTTGCTACACAAAGAGGAAGTCATCCTCTGAGGAAAATGATATAAAAGTAGCATTGTTGATTTTTCTTTTCCACGTTTCTGACTTGCAGGTCAGGAATAGTATGGCCTTGAAGAATAGGCTGACTAATTCAACTTAGTACCTTCTTATTAATATTTCTGTTAAGTCTTGATGGAAAAAATTCAACTGCCGCGTTTCACCGCGATGATGTTCAAATAGAATTGAAACCGAGCTAGAAAATTTGATTTCTCTCATCTTCTTCTTCTTGTTAATCATGGTTTCTTCAGGAGAGCTCTGTGGAGATGCTGCCAGTTTTTTTGTTTATTTCTCTGTGTTTCTTCATGTATTCATCCTCAACTTTGTGTTTTCTCAATGCCCAAAAAGTCTCCCGTGTGGAAATCTTGGCAATTTGGAGTTTCCTCTGGCCAATTTTACGCAACCCAGATGTGGGTTGTTCATGGTTGATTGCAATGCTCTTCCTAATCCAAGCCTTCGCCTGGATACTGATAAATTATCGCCATCGTATGATATACTGTCCTACGTGTCTACCAAGCAAGCATTGATTCGAAACCCTGTTTTTGAAAGTCTTTTGACAAGTAAAAGCTGCAGTGCATTCCGCGATTTCTATATTCCACAGTCTCCCTATATTTCGTTTACATATTTCCCCAATATCACTTTGATCAGATGCCCCAAAAATCCGAACTCCGGCGAAGACGATAAGTTCCGTCATTTAAATGAAACTTATAATAGAAACTACAAAAGCTGCGCTGACTTCGATATATATTACACCAATTCAAATGAAAATCTTCCGCCCCCAATTCAATTTCCGAATGTTTGTTCTGTTCTTTACTTGCCAATCAAATCACAGCCTATATCAGATTCGGCTGACTTGTTCGAAAGGTTAGGCGCCGATTATAATATAGAATGGTATCTGTCGGATGATTGTATTGATTGCCACCGAGAGGGAGGACAGTGTACAGACACAGAGAATAAATTTCGATGTGAAAAAGGTACCATCAGCCTTTGAACATGATTTTTTCATCATTGACGAGTTGTTTGTCAAAGTTTTTGTTTAAAGAAATTTAGTAGGTTTTCATAAGAGTTCAGGTGATGAAAATTTGATAGAAGTTGTGGGATGAAGTAAGACCCTATTTGACAACTATTATTTGAAAACCCTTTTTTAACATATTTATTTTCAAAAACACATCTGTACAGTAAAATATTTTGCAAGTAAATCCAAAATATTTTTTCCTACTTTTTAAACACTGCTCTTCTAAAAATTACTATTCAAAACATTGTTTTACTCTGATAATGATTGTCAAACAAGGATTAAATATGTAATTAAAATTAATTATTTACTTTGAAATCAAACGTTTTAGTGATTTTTTGAATTGTACCAAACCAGCACTTAATATTGAAATCAAATTTATTGAATTAAGAAACTTTTTAGATGACAATTCTATTTTGTCAATTGAGCTCTTTCTCAACATATGTATTTAAATTTAATTGCTTTTTATTTGTATAATTTAAATCAAGTTCAATCTTATCCCTAATTTGCTTTCGGTGCACACCGCATTTGATATATATTATTATTATTATTATTATTATTATTATTATTATTATTATTATTATTATTATTATTATTATTATTGCATTTTGTGGAAAGTAATTGTTTGACATTATGATGATTTGAAATACAGATATCTTGCCGAAAAACAGTTTATAAAGCAAAGCCATCATTCAATTCTCCTTTAATAATCTTTTCATCCATAGGCAATTTCATTACCATATTATTTTCACCAAAAATGATATTTGATATCCATCACGTTCTATAGAACATACTAGAAATAATTTCACGTAATCTATGAATACCTTCATATTCACCAACTTGTGGTTCAAAAGAAATTTCTTTTTCTTTTTTATTTATTTAGGCCCTGTTTGGTAGGGATTCTCATTTTCTACAGTAAATCAATTCTCATTTTCAACCACACATTCTTCAATAAAATAATATTTTTCATCACATCAATAATTTTTTTTTCTTTTTCAACCACACATTTCCTATCATATCACTATTCAAAATCAATTTTTCCCCCAAAAAATCCCTACCAAACAAGCTGCTATTCTCTCTCTCCCTTCTTTGTTTCTTTCTAATTATGACCAGTTTGAGCTCCATTTTTTTTTTTTTTTGCCAAAAGTGCATTTTAGAATTGTGATTTGATGGAGAATATATGGTTAAAAAATAATGAAAAAGTTTTGAATTTACGTATAATATTATTTTATTGAAAAATGTGAAGTTAAAAAGGAGAGAGAAAAATATATTTTGAAAACGTACTAAATTTGTTGATTTAAGTACCAATTATTTTCTTTTGGTATTACAGGCCATTTATAAAATATCCTGACTCCAGACAAATTTAGCCCCTGTTTGTCACCCATTATTTTACATTCTACCACATTCTTTTTTTCTACCGTACTCATTTTTAACCACAAATTCTCCATTAAAATAATATTACACACAAATCAAAAGCTTTTCCTTCATTTTTAACCACACATTCTCCATCAATCTACTATTCTATAATACATTTTTCAAAATTAAAGGGGCTCAAACATACCCTTATTTCACAACTGCGTGTGAAATCTAATGTTCATAACTTTGTGAAGGTTTTACATAGCCGCCTTGTTTTATTATGTTTGCTTAAACTCTAACACGCGTTTTTACTTCAGAAGATGCAGAAAATAATATATTGAAAGTGATTCTCATTGCAGGTAACTCTCTCTAATTTCAATTCCCTTTTTTCTGTTCTTCAACATATAAATGTAGATGCTGTTACTCTTTATAGGTGTTCTGGCTGCTGCAGTCATCTTCTCCGCAATCTTGTTCATTTTCACCAGGAGGAAGTTGATGGGAAAAACCCAAAACGATAAGGACATTGAACTCTTCCTCGAGAACCACGGGAATCTTGTACCAAGAAGATACAATTACTCAGATCTTAAGAAAATGACCAACTCATTTGGTTATAAATTAGGAGAAGGGGGATTTGGTAGTGTGTATAAAGGAAAGTTACCTGATGGCCATCTTGTAGCAGTAAAGATTTTGAAAGAATCGAAAGGAAATGGTGAAGAATTTATCAATGAAGTTGCAAGTATTGGTCAAACTTCCCACGTTAACGTTGTCACTCTCCTTGGATTTTGCTATGAGGGTTCCAGAAGAGCTCTCGTTTACGAGTTCATGCCAAATGGATCTCTTGAGAAGTTCATATACAGTAATAGCCCCTTAGCAGAAGGGCGATTAGGATATGAAAAATTGTTTGAAATTGCAGTTGGCATTGCTCGAGGAATAGAATACTTGCATCAAGGTTGTAATACACGAATCTTGCACTTCGACATAAAGCCTCACAATATTCTTCTGGATAAAGACTTCAAACCTAAAGTATCCGATTTTGGTCTGGCTAAACTTTGCCCCAATAGGTCGAGTACAGTATCAATGCTCGGGCTGAGGGGGACAATAGGGTATATAGCTCCCGAAGTAGTTTGTAGGAATATTGGAGAAATATCTCACAAATCAGATGTCTATAGCTATGGGATGATGGTTTTGGAAATGGTTGGAGAGAAGAATAACATTGATGTCAAAGTTGATCATTCAAGTGAAATATATTTTCCTCATTGGATATATAAACGCCTTGAACAGAACGCTGAACTTGATCTTAATGGCATTCTGACTGAAGATGAGCATTTAAGAATAAGAAAAATGGTAATAGTTGGCTTATGGTGCATACAAACTGATCCTACAATAAGGCCATCAATTAATAGGGTTCTTGAAATGTTAGAAGGGAACATGGAATCTCTGCAAATCCCACCTAAACCCTACTTCTCTTCACCACCAAGAGCAGCAAAAAATTCTTCAGTTTCTGAGTTTTCACTCACTTTCTCTGAATCTTCTTGAATTGAAGCTATGACACCATTAAAGCTTCCAGGGTGTTTGGAGGCTCCTAGTGAGCAAGCATATAAGCACTTATCTATGTTGTTTGTGCTATTGCAATTGTAACATACCTATGTTAAATATCTTGTCTCCGTGTTAAATTTCACATTGTGTAAAACCAGAGTAACGACACTCAAATACACTTTTACTATTCTAGTCATTGTTGTTACCTAGTACTTGGAAAATACTAAACTAATTGGAATATTCTGCATCTATGCTTATCTTCATTGTCCTTTATTCTCAAAAGAAAAAAGATGCAAGAAAGGTAAGATGTAAGATAGCATTTATTCATTGTTCTTGATCTCTTCTTTCTTCTAGGAGATCAAGCTTGATGTTCGTGATCTTAATGTTTATTTCTTGTAATATTAAGCTCGATTATGGATAGCATTTAAAATCCCAGCGTCACCATGAATTCCCAGCTCCCATGAGTCACAGAAAATAAAGTTCCCCGATGGAAAAATTTGTAAGTTTCTGGCTTCGAGAATGAGGCTGTGCATAATCCATCAGGGTCGTAAAATCTGATATTCAGTCTACTTGGTAGTTCGGCAAATGATACAAGTAACACTTCAGAATATCAGGAATAACATGGGAATCATGAACTGCCATTTCTCCTTGGGTGTTCTGCGAGCCTTCTAACCTATGAACTGCATAAGGGCACCTCATTTGACTGTGCAATTGACCTTTGCCTCAACTTCATTTTGTTGGCGATATGGTATAGTGAAATGGTTGTTGATTAAATGGCAAAGTAATATTTTAAGTTTAATTCGTAAGAGCGTAATTAAACTCTATAAAGCAAAAGAAAGAAAATAAAGGAAAAGGAGAAAAATGAAATTCGAGACAAGTGATTAAAATTTTTTACTCAGATAAAATTGCCCTGCAATGGTGTTAACAAATTACGGCACCTGTCTCCCAAAATATAATGGATACAATTTGTGGTAGAAGCACTTCAAACCACAAGCAACAGTAAACTCGAACGAAATTCTTCCTTCTACAAGAAAATGATTTTTGGAGAGTTTTTACAAGAATTTTTTATAGAATTCTCAATGCAAATGATATAGGATGCATAATGGACGTCCAAATGGTCCTATTTATAGAAAATGAGGGGTTGTAAGTAAAGTGTCACGCCCCAAACTCAACAACTTTTACGAAGGGAAGCATTCATTGCTGTCGCTTGCCTATCGTTGGCCTCTCGTTTGAACTACAATGACATCTGTTCATCTGAAACTTTGTCGCCCGCATGTTGCTCAAGGGCTAGGTGAGCGATGGAGTTGGTGAATTTCCCAACCAATTTTTCATCTTCTCTTTCCAACTTTGGACCGCAATTTTTCATTCATTCGGAATTAGTTTTGAGATTTCAAATATACCACGACGATTTACTCAACGAGTAGAACAAGTTAGTTTATTTATATTTATAATTTGATTATTGAATCAAGTTCAAATATTTGATCGAAATTGACAAAGTTACTTTTTAAGTTGTGTACTTAACTAAATTTTCATTCTCTAAACCAAATTTCAACAGTCCTCCACATGAATGGAAATTCAAATATGCTCATGTTATGTGGAAACATAACGCATTGTAGAGAGAGCAAAAAAACACTGCATCAGGTAATGTAGCTTTTGGTTTTCAACTTTCCTTGGTGAAATACTATCGAATTTATTTGACTAATTGGTGAATGTGATATCTTGAACCATTCAACCGTTGGTATAAACCAAGACAATAATACTCACACAAATGTCTTTCTTAGACCGTTCATGATTCTCAAGATTTGGTTCATTAAGGTCCTGAACCATTCCTAGGTTTCATAAATGTTTAGAAAATTTCAATTTTTGAACAATTTTCATTGAGGCGGCACCACCTCACACTTACATATGTGACATCCTATTAAGAGTATTCTGCCCTACTCCACTTAACTTAATCATAATATAGGAATTATTAAAAGAATATATTAACATTTAACATTCTGTAAAAAGCACTTTAATTATCATATAAATGAGTTAGGAAATATATTTTTCAAGTGCTTTATTGAATTTTCATAACTTAGTTGTCCCATTGAACCAAGATCTTGGGATCTCTAGTCAATAAGGTAGGGTTACCATTACAAAGATTCTTACATAGTAGGCTTTAATCTCATTGCTTTCAATATGCAACGTACTTGATCTCTAGGTAAACATTTCGTAAGTGGATTCACTGTGTTCTCCTTTGACTTCATATAATTTATGGACATGGTGTCATTATAGATCAGTTGCTTAATGGTATTGTTACGATGCATATGTCTAGACTTACTGTTCGTTATAAAAGTGCAAACCGCAAGTGCACAGGTCACGTTCAAAAAATAAAGTGGACTTTTTTGAGTTCGAGTTTCGTTTTGACTCATGTAGCGAGTTTTAGGTCAAGAACTCCCCAGCATTTTAGACCAAAGGGTATCAGGTTTCGAGATACCCCTACAAACTTAATAACTCGAGTCAAGAAGGCTATGGAGTGAGGCAAGAATTAACAAGTGCAATGTCCCTTTTTCGCATGACAAAATCAATGGGACTTAGATCCCTAGCATATGGTTATTACCTAACTTATACTTATCAAAAGACACTCCACACAAATATGATCACATGCATGGAATCAACATACTTCCAAATAATATCATTCACCGACTCAACCACCCTCAAACTTATCTCACAATATGGTTTAAGTGATGGAGAAGAGAATATAAGATTGATAAAAATTTAAATACAATTCACAACCTAATTCAACCAATTCAAAAACCTCTCCATCAATCAAAAACTTTCACATCTAAATAACAATTAATCATGACTATTGTGCCCAAATTAAGGATCTCACATCGATAAGCAAAGTTTTGAGAAAAACAATTAGGCACAAATAACATATTTGGACATAGATTATGAATCAACAACAATTTTAAACATCAAAACATCCTAAGCTGGCGAGATTATCTAACATGTCAATATAATATCACCAATTTAAGTACAATCTCCCCAAACTTAAATCACACATTGTCTTTAATGTGTGAAGAACAAGATAAAAGAGAAGAGGGGATAACGAAACTTCCCCGAGTGCATATTTGTGAAGAGGTACAAAGGCTTAAATTAGACTTGTGATGCTTTTGATGAACTTGGATAAGTGACCTTCTTATACACCAATTTGCCCCCAAACCTGTTAGGAACCATTTTTATGTGGAACTTCAAAAATTAGCTACAAAAATAATAGTAGCTAGTTAAATGAAAACATTAAAGTACATAAAAGTAAAAAAAAAAGGCTTAAAAGTTAGAAAATTAGGTTGCCTCCCTACAAATACTTTTGTATAATCTTTGGCTCGAATTTGACAATTAAATCACTGGCACATAAAGAGGGCTTTGGATGCCTTGCCCATTTTTCTTCGTTTGGCTTTGATCCACTTTTCATTTAGTCTCCAAACCTCAACATTTCCCATTTCCATATAATAGGACTTGCATATTCCATCCAATTCAAATTCAACTATGAAGATTTCTACTTCCTCATCGGGCTTAATCACAAAATTAATATCTTGGCAATCAACTAAGTCGGAATAATGTAAGTTGATTTTCTTCTCATTGATTGCCACATCCTCGTTTAGCTGCGTTGTGATTAAATTTTCACTCATTTTAAGCTCTTCTTCAATGGTTGAATACTCGTCGGGTTGAATGATTGGTCCGCAATCAAACTCCACGAACAATGGCAAGCATTTCCTATTAACTTGGTCGAGTGGATTATATCCCCCAATTTTGAAATCCATCCCAATATTCGTACTCTCCCACAAGCATATCATCTACATCCAACTTGGCAAGTTCATGGTAATACTTTGCAAGTACATTCTCATTCAAAAATGGAGGACCATCTCCTGAAACTTTGATGTCCTCGTCCCAATCATCAGGTACATAATCTCCTACGAGCATGTAACTTTCATCAAAATTGTCCAGAGCTTGTTTTCGACATTTCAAATATTGTCTAAACCAAAGAAGTTTCGACATTGAGGCATCGATGCAAGAATACAAGCATTGCTATGTAAAATGCATCGCTTGACAAATTTCATATTTTGGACCTCCAAGCATATTTTCATAATCAATGTAGAGATTAGACATTATAAACATTTTGTTATTTTACCAAGATTGGAATAATGCAACTATAGCTGAAAAGTACAATGAGAGAATACCAATTCAAGATGGATTAAAAATACTGGGGTTATCCAAATATACAAAAATAAAAACTAACAAGTAAATAAAAAATTATTAAAACTAATATTAATTAAACTAGTAAGTAAAGTAAAAATATTCCCCGACAACGGCCCCAAAAATTTGTTCGCTATAAACGCAAGTGCACGGGTCGCGTTCAAGTAATAAAGTGAACTTTTTGAATCCGAGTTGTCGATCCCTCGAGAAATGTTTACTTTCAATTACATAACTTTAATCAAATAAATTTTTACAATAAAAACAAACACACAATAACATTAGATGTTAGAAAATAAGGAAAAATAAACTCAAACTCTACAAAATAAAAAAACATAAACACTTGAGAATTTTGGAGGAAAACTTGGTTAAGATTCATGGTTTCGCTAGAGGTGTCAAGACGGACGGGCCGGCCATGACCCGTAAAAACCGGCCCGTGAAAATCGGGACCGCGGGCCGACCCGTGACCCGTGCGGGCGGTTCACGGGCCAAGGAGGTGTAACCCGCGGGATTCGCGGGTTGCACCCCCACGGGACGCGGTTAACCCGCGGCCCGTAAAAAAAAAATTAAAAATAAAATAAAATAAAAATTAAAAAAAGGGGAGAGATTATTTTTACAATACCCTCTCATTAGTTATTATACATTTATACTTTATAGTTCATACTTGTTACTACCTTACTACAATTACAATTATTCAATTGCAAATATCATCATCATCTTGATTATATTTCTTTCTTCTCGATTCTCACTAGTCACTACTAAATTTTTTAATCCTACTATATTATAGATTCTCACGATTCTTTTTCTCAAAATCCTATTTTCAATAATAGTTGTTCTCCAATAAATTTAGAAGATGATAATGTTGTAGAAGTTTGCAAAGTTATAAATAATTCATGTAACATTAAATTTGAATTCTATGTAAAAATTTCTTGATATAATTATGAATTTATCATTTTGTTCAATTCTTAGTTTACATTTAATAAAAAAATATATTTTTTGCTATAAATATGAAAAATTCTATACTTTTATAATTTATTTATACAATCATACGGGCCAAAATCGGAACGAACCGCGACCCGCGCGACCCGTGACCCGCATGGGCTCGACCCGGATGGGTCAGCGGGCGGGCCTGGGTTGTAGTCCAAAATTGTGGGCCGACCCGTAACCGGCCCGGAACCCGCAACGGGCGGGCTTTTTTTCACGCGGGCCGTTACCGGGCTTACATGTTGGCGGGCCGACCCGGCCCGGACCACCCGGATTGACACCTCTAGGTTTCGCTTAACCATCACCTAATTAATTTCTTCAAAAGCCAATTAATAAATTATTTATTTATGATATTAGATCCGATTTTCCAATTTTAGTTAATTACATCTCTCGGGCGAAATTGACTCTAATTGATTGTTTTAACACACTATATCTTTATGTCGATTAAAACCAAACAATCGTATTAAATCTTTATGAAAATTGTTCAATAGGTCACCTAGGATTAGGGGTATATCTCTATCCCCTACACAAATTTAGGGTTTCTATTATTTGGTCTAAAATACACAAATTTCTCTCGAACGACATACAAATCACTAAACATAATCATTAATGATCATATAAATGAAAATGAAATAAATACAATAATAGATATACATGAAAATAAGCATTTTAATATATAAAGGCAAATATTAAAATTAATCAATGCTATGTTAAATTTCAACCATAAATCCCAACACAAATAATTTAGCTCATTTTATATATGTAATAACAAATGAGAATATTCATACAATATCTCACAAATAGAAGAAAATAATAAAGAAACAACAAAATTATAGATAAAACCCTTGTTTGGCTAGATTTGTGAGGATAATGGCTAGCTCTTGATTATTCCAAAATTTCTCCAACTTCTTGATTGATTCTCCTTTGAGTGATCTATAATTTTCTTCAAAATACCAAGAAAAATCGGAAGAAAAATAAAAATGAACAGAAAAAAGTAAAAGAAGAAAACAGATAGAAGCTACCGAAATTCAAGTTTAAAAACCTAGCAAATCAGAAATTTACAGCCACAAGTCCCCTAGTTTAAAAAAGTAAAGGCAAGACGATTCCTAGGATTTTGAACCAGGCGCTACTATAGTAATGCCTAGGCGCCAATTCTCTGCTGAAAAATGAATTTGGTTTAATTTTGCAGCTTGTCCCCTAGATAATTGCATGCTAGGTCCTATCAACTTTGATCTTGTACAATTTGGTCCTCATATTTTGAATTTTCTTTCATTTACGTCATCTATAAATTGCATCCACTGTCCTTCAACTTTCTAGACTTGTTCATTTTGGTCCCTACATTAACAATTTTGCACAAATTTGGTTATTTTCTCCTCCTTTTTACTTTGTTCTATTTCTTTGGGTGATCTTTACCTACAAAAGCAATAATTACCTAATTGTGAGTAGAAATTTGCTCATTTTTATAAATAATAAGTATATTTAGGTATTAAATAAGTGTGTAAAAATACATTTATCACTTACCATTATATATGTTACTTTGAGCCCTTCCAATAGTCGATTGACTATCACAATGTATATTAATTGCAGGTATCGGCTTAAGCCAATATGAAATATCTTCCAAGAAGTTGCGATGTCATTTGGCTTCTTCTCTAGCTTTGTCTGAATTAATAAACTCTGGTTACATCGTTGATCGAACTATACACGTTTGTTTTGTAGACTTCCATGATATAACAGCTCCACCGATGGTAAATATATAACCTCTAGTAGACTTCGAATTCTTTATGTTGGATGTCCAATTCGAGTCACAATATCCTCCCAATACTGCATATTTTGTGAAGTGTAATCCATATGTTGAGGTATACTTTAGGTAACTAAGAACCCTTATTAAAGTCTTCCAATGAGTATGGCTTGGATTACTTTTGAATCTACTAAATTTATTCACTACAAATACTATCTCTAGTCGAGTGCAGTTTGTAATATACATTAGACTGCCTATAACATGTGAATACTTTAGTTGTGACACATATTCACCCTTATTTTTTACTAAGTCTAAACTCGTGTCAATATTTCGCAAGACTTTCCTTAAGTGTATTATACCTTTTAAGTATACTCTCAATGTAGTGAGAATGGGAAAGTATAATTTCTTCTGATGTTCTAGAGGTCTTAATCCATGATATTACATCAGTCACACCCAAGTCTTTCTTATTAAAATGTTTTGTGAACATTCTCTTGGTATTTAGCATTATTTCGTGACTATTGGCCATATCAACATGTCGTCTACATATAGACATACAATCACATAGGCTTTTGGTGTATGTTTTATGTATACACACTTGTCACACTCATTTATCTTAAATCCATTAGACAAAATCGTTTTGTCAAACTTTTGATGCCATTGTTTAAGAGTTTATTTCAATTCATACAAGGATTTAACTAGTTTATAAACATTTTGTTTGTGATTAGGAGATATGAACCCTTCGAGTTGTTCCATGTATATCCCATCTTCTAACTAACCATTTAGGAATCCGGTCTTTACATCCATTTGATGAATCTTAAGATTATGTCAATTAACAACCTTATCGAAGTGATTCTAATCACATGTGAGTAGGTATCAAAGAAATCAAGTTTTTCTTTGTCTATATTCCTTATCTACCAATCTAGTCTTATATTTATCAATGGATCCATCCGATTTTATTTTCCTTTTGAAGATCCATTTACACCCTGAACTTATTTTCGGGAAGTAAATCAACTAATTCCCAAGTATGATTTTGCATTATAGAATATATCTCACTATTGATAGCTTCTTTCCAATACGGTGCTTCTAGTGTGGGCATTACTTCATTGAAAGTGTTTCGATCACTTTCTACCCTATATGTTAGAAAATTTGGGGAGAAAAGTAGATATTCTAGCCCTTTTATTACGCCTTAGTTATTCCTCATTTGAAATACCATTTGTAGTATCATAGATTCTTTTATTTGAATTTGCATTTTCCTTATCTTTACGTGGAAAAACATTCTCGAATAATGAAGCATTTCTCGATTCAATTATGGTTCCTTCATATACATCTTGAATTTCAGATTTATATACAAGGAAGCGGTATGTACTACTATTATTGACTTATCCAATAAATATACAATCAATAGTCTTGAGACTGATTTTAACTTGTTTAGGTTTAGGTACTTCAACCTTAGCCAAACACTAATGACTTTTTCATAGTTCATATGAAAAAATTTCCATTTTTTTAAGGGGTATTTTGTTAAGAATGCTATTTGCCGATAAATTAGCTTTCTCCCTAAGTTCTAGGATAGACCCGAACTTATCAACATTGTATTCATCATCTCTTTAAGAGTTTGATTTTTGCATTCAGCAACACCCTTCGATTGGATTGAGTAAGGTATCATTGTTTGATGAATGATTCCATGCTCAAAACAGTATTCATCAAATGGTGCCATGTATTCACCACCTCTATCAATACAAGTACTTTTTATTTGTTTACCAAGCTGATTTTCAACTTCCTTCTTATAATGTTTAAATACATCTAAGGCTTCATCTTTATTTCGTAGTAGAAAACATAACAATACTTTGTACAATCATCAAATGAAAGTTATAAAATATTACTTACTACCTTTAGTTTGAAAAAATTTCAAATCACATATATCGCTATGTATTAATTCTAAAGATGTCGTGTTCTCTTCAATTGAGTGAAACTATGTTTTGGCCAATTTTTCTTCAACACATATTTCACATTTATGATTAGGATCAATCTTAAGAGTCGAAATTAAACTTTGACTCATAAGTTTGAGTATAGATTTGTAATTAACGTGTCCTAATTGACTATGCCACAAATAAGACAATTCAAGCATATAAATAAAATTAAAATTTTTATTCATAATGTTTTTTGGTACAATTGTAAAAACGTTCATTTTGAATATTCCTCCACTAAGATATCCCTTACCAATATACATATCATTTTTTGGTAAGTACAAACTTATTCGACATAAATACAAGTTTAAAGTCATTATTGCTAAGTAGAGACTCCAAAACCAGGTTCTTGAGAATGTCTGGCACATGGAGGACATTATTGAGGACTAGTTTTTTCTGGAAGTCATTTTCAATGTGATCTTTCCAAATCCTTCAACCTTCGAACTTGTAGAATTCCCTTGAACAGTTGTTCTCCTTTCAATTCATGATAGTTTGAGAACATGATCTTATCTACACAAATGTGGTGGGTAGCACCAGTATTGACCCATCAATCCCTTCAATTACCAACCATGTTGTGTTCAGAAACAATCGCAAATTGACTCATCTTTTGAACTCCTTCAGAAATGGTTTCTTTTTCAACTACATTTACTCGTGCAGTCTTCTTCGACTTTTAACTTTCATTTGAACGATGTCCAACTTTTCCATAATTGTAAAAGTTGCCTTTAAACTTCTTGGAATTCTTGGAGTGTCTCTTCTGGTACAACACCGGAAATCTTATGCTTTTTGTTGATAACTTTCGAAATAGTTTCAACAAAATTTGCTCCAAGTTGAACAATAGATTTTCTTTCAGTGTTTCTATTGTCTTTCTCAATCCTAAAATGAACTATCAATTCCTCCAAGTTCATCTCCTTGCGTTTGTGCTTGAAATAGTTTTTGAAGTCTCTCCACATAGGAGGGAGTTTCTCAATGATGATAGCAACTAGGAAAGATTTTCTCAATTTCATATTTTCTGCATGTATGTCATGAAATAGAACTTAGAGTTCTTGCATTAGACTTATTACGATTTTGGAGTCTACCATTTTGTAGTCCAAAAATTTTCCGACAATAAACTTCTTTGTTCCAACATCCTCGGTCTTGTATTTTTTCTCCAATGAATCTCATAGGTCCTTGGCCGAGTCCATTGAACTATATACTCCATAAAGTATATTATCCAATCCATTTAGAATGTAATTTTTGTAAAGAAAATTCGAGTGCTTTCACGGATCCAATGCAATAATCGACTCATGATTATTTTCTCCTTGTACAGCATGAGTTGTCTGTTTTAAGAACTTTATCAAATTCAAAGTAGTAAGATAGAACATCTTTTGTTACCATCTTTTAAAATCCATACCTCCAAACTTTTTCAATTTTTTCCTATGTGAGTATTATAATTTGGTATATGTATAGCCAAAGGTGGAACCACAAGATTCGTATTATTCGTTGTTTAACTCGAAGTAGTCTCAACAGTATTCATTTTTGTTACAAATAAAAGTTTGACGCAAAATGTAAGAAAGTAATGTCACACAAAGATAAATTCCAAAGATGAAGAGAGATTATTTGTTAAACAACAACCACAAAAACACAATTTTGTCTTAAAATTGTTGGCTACATCCTGAGCTACATCCCCATGTAGTGGCTGCTCATGAGTCTGATGAATAGATTCATCACCCCTACATCCCCATGTAGTGGCTGCTCATGAGTCCGATGAATAGATTCATCACCCTTATTCCCCTCTCTAATATCCTCTCTATCAGGGTAAACTTGAGGTTTAGGCAGCATATCCTGGAGCTGCGAGACTTACCCCCACGAGCCATGACCTCCAACTACAAAATGTGCATGATATGTTGAGAAAGAAATCGAAATAGGCAATGCAAGCTGACTGTATGAACTTGCTCTGATACCAACTGACACGACCCGTCCCAAGTCACCCTAATGGACCCGACATGTGTTGTGCGCCGATGATATATACCAGCTAAGTGTTAGACCCACCATCAAGATGACTATGACCTATTTAAACTGTAACCTACTTTTATAAAAATTTGGACAGAGTGTCTCATCTAATATGGACTAAAACCACCTGAACAATAATCAATATTCTCCAACCAGTACATATGATTTAAAACAGGGTACACCAACCCCTCAAAACTCAAACTATTCAAAATACAATACTAGAAAGTTGACCTTTACAAATATTCTACAACAAAAATCTCCAAATGTATTCAAGATACCTAATATGCAGTGAGCCCATAATATGGATACATGTACTACTATTTAACTTCTCTGACACAACCTACATGCATCTCAAAAGAACTATGAACTAAGTAAGTTGACAAAATGAATCATACTCGGTAGATCAACAGGCTCCAGTGCTGCTCAATTCAACTACTATATGATAAGGAAAGAGATGACAAAATATATGAGCTTGTAACTCAGTCAGTAGATAGTTTACAAATAAGTATATACTTTTCTTCAATTTATACATATTTTCTGAAAATTCTTACTCTTTTGAAACTTTGAGTAATTCTAAAATCTAATACTACTCTCAAAAACTTAAACATGATTGCATCATAAAATCCTTTGTTTTTCATTCTAAACAAGTAATTATAAAGTATAACGAATATAATTAATCTGATATCTAAAATCTCTGAAATATTTTGTTGTTCAATACTATAAGCTGAAAGAGGTTTATACTGAAAATTGAATAATATGAATTCTATAACTGGAAATCAAATAAGCTGTAGAAATACTGAAATATCACACCAAAAAGGTACCCTAAATAACCTTACTCATGTATCGATTAGTACCGATATACATGGCAAAACTATTCAATTCTGAAATTCTGTAATTCTGGTCATACGCGCGCAGAGCTATGATGTGGTCATACACTATGGAAACACATTCACAATAGTGTAAAGCTGGTAAAATCACCATAACTGATCATACACTGTGGAAACACATTCACACCAGTACAGACGAGTGTAAAATCACCTCGGTACTTTCTGGTGATTTTTAAAATGACTTTAAAAATACTGAAACATGTAATATGAATATAACATGCTAGAGAAATGATTAAATGAACTGAAGTTAACGTTAAAAGAACTAACTATAAAATCCGTTTGATTCTGGAAATCATGTTGTTAAATCAAGTATATGAGACAATTAGGTCTTGTTCTCTTTACCATTTTCAAGCCGTTTTCTGTCTTCGATTTTTCAAAACAGTAAAAACGCGTTCTCTTTCCTATTTTCGAAAACGTGTTTTTGAAAACAAGTTAAAAATTTATAAAGAAAACCCAAAACGACAAATTTGTCATTTTAGGTGTTTTCAGTTATAATCAAGTCAAAATTTTCAAAACGCGTTTTGGGTGTTTTCAAAACAATTTTTCAAAATTTCAAAAAGAACACATTTTCAATAATCTCAAAATGGACACTCAAAACACAAAACCAAAAATGAATTCAAAACTCAAAACACAAAACTGAAATATAAAGAGAACAGCCCCTTAACTTTCGGATATATATATAAGGGATTTATTAAGAATCTAAAGAATTGTAAAAAACTAAGGAGAGTACTTATTAGGATTAAAGTTTATTTTTGAAAAACAGTTGCCCATAACAGTCGTTTTAATAGTTGTAAATCACCCCCCCCCCCCCCGGCCACCATTTGGTATCAGAGCATATAGGAAGTAGAAACTGAACAAAAAAAATTTTATGATATTAGAAATTATAGGAATAAGAAAAAATAGATTTAGATATAAAGTTAAATATAGTACTGATATTTGTAGTTATTTCGAAGAAGATAATATAGTAGGATCTTATAGTAAATATATAAAAGAAGTTATAGAAATTTTAAAAGTTATTAGACCATTAAATTTAGAATTAAGAGAAAAAATAGTTAAAAAGATATCAGTTGAAGAATTTAGACACATATATATAATAATAGAAGTTTTTGATAAACTATAATGGAAATAAAAAGATTAGATTTTTTAGATTTAGAAATAAAAAATTATAGTAGAAAAGTACAAACTATAGAAAATAATATAATAAAGTGTAATCTAGAAAATAAGCATAAATTACATAGTTTATTTTCAGTAGAACCAAGTCATAATAGTATTATAGATTTGATTATAAATTTATCCAGAAATTTAGAGTTAGAAAGTAAAAATATCTTTAATTATTTAGAAAGAATTAAAGATAAAGATTTTGAAATAAAGAATATTAGAGAATCTTTAGATTATATTAAAATTCAAAATTCTAGTATCTTAGAAAAAAAAACCTATAAAAGTAGATTTTTCAAAATTTACAAGAATTTTAGATAATAATAAATCCAAAGAAATAGAAATAAAAAAAGATAATACTAAGAATAGAAGAATTAGTTAAAGAACTAAAAGAAATTGTTACTAATTAATGACATTGAGAAATTATTTAGAAGCATCAGAATTTTGCAAAAATTTTCACGAAGAACCAGAAGGATTTTCTAAACATACTTCACCAAAAACAACAGAATCTATAATTATCAAACATAATAATTTAATAATTGCACTCTTATTATCATTGCACAAGAAAAATGATAATTTAGATAAGGTAAAAATTTCAGAAAATAGACAAACTACATCATATTTAGAAAACGATTTAAAATTTTTAGCAGATAAGTTAGAAAATAGACAAACTACATCAATTAATGAAGTAAGTATTAGAAATAATGAAGAAACCTCTACATCTAGAAATAGTATTTCAAGTATAAATAGAAATATAATAGAAAGGATTCTAAATAGATCTGAAAGACATAATCAAAATATATAAGAAATTTTAGACCCTCAACAAGATTATTTAAGATCTCAAACTAATGGTTTAAGATTACTTAATCCAGAAGTATTATACAATAGAGGAATATTTGAATCAAGAACACAGTTTTTTAGACACGGTAGAGAAATATCTCTTCAGTGTATAGCAAGCCAAGTAAGGAAATTTAATTTAATTTCAGAAGAATCTAAAAGAGAATTAAAAAAGAAAAATTTTAGATTTATGCATTTAGGATTAATAGTTATAGGGATAAAACGATTAATGAGAAAAAACTTAGGATATAAAGTCTTGATAACCGTTTATGATGAAAGAATTAATAATATTGAAAAAAATCAAATTGCTAGCACGGAAATAGATATGAACAATAATAGTGGTATAATATATTGTAATCCAGATTTCTTAATAACTATAAAAGATTTTTCAGAAAAAATTAAAATAGGAATTCAAACCAAAGGATATGAAGATACAGAAAGTGGAGATAATTTATTAATTCATATAGGATTTTTAGGAAGATGTTCTAATAGTTCTCAGACTAAATATAAAATGCTTATAGATAAAGAAGTAAATTTAATGAGTGGTAAATGAATAAATATGTTAAAACCAAAAGAATATTCATCAAAACAATTAGCAGGACTAGAATGGGATATGGAAATTTTTTTAGAAAAAGAAGAAAAAATAATTGCACCACAAGAAGCACTTACATGTAAAGATATACATGCAAGAGCTAGTTTAAGATTTTTAGATTATAATCAGATACAAAGACAAAATGATTCTGAAGAAGAATCTAATCAAGAAGAACAAGAACCATATCAAGAACATGTACACATATAACTAATAAATGAAAAAATAGATAAAATAATTTTCCCTAAAGAATTAGGAATGAATTTAAATAAAAAAGAACTTTTAGAATTAGAAGATCAAATGTATTTAATTAAAAAGATAAAAGAAACAGAATATTTATATTATGATCAAGAACAAAATATTAAAATAGGAATTATTAAAGAAGAAGATGATAATTCAGTTGATTCAGAATGTAGCTATGAAAAAGATCTTATGGATGACTCTAATATTTATAGAACCTTTGATGAAACACCATTTGATAAGACCGTTAAACATGAGACAATTGTTTATGGAGGTGGTTTTCCCCCAAGAGGAGCTTATCCTTTTTATAACGATTCAGAAAAAATATATATATAGCAAGAGGTAGTGAAAGACCATTAGAAAAGAAAATAGAATTTCAAGCAGAACATAAAGCACAAATTTTAAATATCACAGCACATGATCCACAGACATGGAATAATGTTATAGATGTTTGGAAAAATACTATAATAGGTCATTATATTAGAAATTTCCAAGAAATGGAAGCTTTAGATATGTTTAGATATTTAGAAACTTTTTTAAGAGAAAGTGTTAAAGTTATGTGGGAAGCATTTAAATCAAAAAAGAAAGAAGAATTCGATCAGTTAGTCAGTATGGGTAGTAATCCTTATAATTTTGTTAATAAAATTCAGATTTTAATAATATGAGCATATCCAAATTCAGGACATATGAGTATACAAAGAAAAGCTATGAGAGATTTAGAACAACTTAGTTTGTATAAATGGACTATGGGTAGATATGTTAAGAATTTTTTAAATGAATATCATTATTTAGCCTCAATTTCAGGAAATACATTTAATCAAGAAATAGGAAATAAATTGTTTCATAAATTACCAAGACCTTTAGGATTAGAGATAACAGATAAATGGAATAATTAAATTTTAGTAAAAGAGAATCCAAAAAAACATTGGAGTATAGGACAAAGAATACAACATGTAATAAGATGTTTAGAAGACAAATGTGTAGAATTACAAATACAAAAACAACTTCAAAAGACAGATTATAAATTCTGTAAAGATATATTTACTCCACAGACTTATGGAGCTTCTAGTTCAAAAAATAATAAGAGATATAATAGGAAAGATAAAAACTATAAAAGACAAATTAAGAAAAGATATTTTTTTAGAAAATCAAATAAGAGAAAACCTTATTTAGATGAAAAAAGACATGTTAGAAAATTTAAACCAAATAAAATCTATAAGAATAAGTTGAGTTGTTTTGTTTGTAATAGTAATGAACATTTAGCAAGAACTTGTCCAAAAAGAATAAATAATTATGATAAAAAGAGTATTTTAATAGAATGTACTAATGAAGATTTAATACAATTAGATGAATATATTTCAGATAAAGAATCTATATATAGTATAATATCAATAGAAGATAAAAATGTAGAACAAGAACAAGAAGATTCAGATTTTGAGATTATAGATGAATTTTCAAACTTGAATATTGAAAAAGATTCAGAATCAGAAGAAGAAGAAATTAATTTAATGAATACTGTAATAATAGAATGTATAAATAATTGGCAAAAATATATAGAAACAGATAATATAGCTTGTTATTTATGTAAATGGTACCCAACTAGGAAACTTAGAGCTAAATGCTTAGAATGTTATAAAGACGCGTATAAAGTTTAGAAGAAGAAAATTTAATAAATAAAGAAGAAATTAATGCAGAACATATAAAAGAGAAATATGAAATTTCTGAAATAAGAATTCTTAGAAGAAGAATTGAAAATTTAGAAGATATACAAAAAATATTAATAGGAAGAATAGAAATATTAGAAGATAAAGGTAAAAGAAAAATAGAAGAATCAAAACAAAATAATATAAAATGTTTACAAACATCCTTTGTACAAGTAATATGTAATTCAGAAAAATTAAAAAGCATCAAAGCAAAATGTCATATAAGAATATGAGATTATATAATAAAATGTCTAGGGTTAATAGACTCACGATGTAGTAATTGTATAATAAATAAGAAATTATTATCAAATGATCATATAATAAAATCAAAAGATCCAATAGAAGCACAACAGATGGACGGAGACTTATTTACTTATACAGAATTATTAAGACAAAATAGTAAAATTAGTTTTGAAACTAATTGTGGACAAAGTATAGAATATACATTACCAAAAGATTCAACATAGGTAAGACATTTAAATCTTAAAGAAACAGATTTTATCATAGGTTTAAGTTTTTTATTAAAAGATAACAGTAGTTTTACAATTACTACAGATTTTATTCATATACAAAAACATACATTATTTACTCCAACACATACTAAATATTTTTCATCGGAGTACTTTAGGAAGCATGGTGGTAGTAGGAAAAATAAAGAAGAAGAATGTTCATGTAATAAAGAAAGAGAATGTCAACTCATAGAAGAAAATAGGGGTGGGCGCGGGTCGGTTCGATTCGGTTTTTTTCGGTTCCAGAAATTTTCGGTTCTTTAGTAAATGGAACCGTCGGTTCCAAATATAATTTTGGAACCGTTCGGGTTCGGTTCGGTTCCATACTATAATTAAATTTTTTAATATTTAAAATAATACTACATAAATACACCTAAAAGTAGATACTAATATTAGTCCCTGTTTGGAGGGCATTTTTTTCCCATTTCTAGAAATTTTCTTACCGTTAGACATGGGGCCAGCCGAAATATTTGACCAACTTGTGAGAGGGAGGGGCCCACTAATTTGAAAAAAATGGTCCAATTCTTCATTTTTTCTTCACAATAATGCTGGCCAAACAGAGGCTTAATAACAAGAAGTAGATATAAATACGAAGTTCGATCTTAGCAACTAAACCCTAAACCCAACCATGAATGGCTAAAATATCAACTAAAGCCTAGTCCAAGACTGAAATCAAACCCAATCTAAACTAAGTCCAATAGGAAATAAGAACAAAACTACAAACTAGCCCAAAATTAAACCCGTGTTAGGTTAAGGAATATATATATATATATATATATATATATATATATATATATATATATATCAAATAGTTAAAACAAAAAATTTTTAATTTGTTTAAAAAAAATAAAATAAATTGATTTATCAAAAAAAATTCGGTTCTCATTCGGTTCTTCGGTTCTAGGTCTAGAACCGAGAACCGAACCAAAATTTTTCGATTCTTCGGTTCTCGGTTCTTCGAGTTTTTAAGTTAAGAAAACCCGCTCGGTTCGGTTCGATTCGGTTAGGTTCCGGTTCGGTTTAGTTCGGTTCGGACATTTTGCCCAGTCGTAGAAGAAATAGATAGTAATGAGAATTTGGAAGATAATTTAGAAATAGAAGAATTTATAGAATTTAATAGAGACTTTATTGATAATGAAAAAGTTTATAATATTTTAGTTACAGAATAAGATATAAAAAATTTAATATCTAAATTAGAAAAAATGAAAATTTTAGGAGAAAATGTATTAAAATATTGGGAAAAAGATAAGATTTTATGTGAGTTAAAAATAAAAAATCCAGAATATATAGTAAAAACTAAAAATATAGAAGCTACAAATATAGACATAGAAGAATTTAAAATACATATAGAAGAATTATTAAAATTAGGAGTAATTAAAAAATCAGATAGTCCTCATATGTCAGCAACCTTTATAGTAAGAAAACATTCAGAAATAATAAGAGAAAAAAGTAGAATGGTTATTAATTATAAAAGATTAAATGATAATACAATAGATGATGCTTATAATATACCAGATAAGACAGTTTTAATAAATAAAATATAAGATTGTAAGATTTTTAGTAAGTTTGATTTGAAATCAGGTTTTTGGCAAATAAAGATGCACACAGATAGTATTAAATGGACAGCTTTTGCATGTCCAGAAGGCCATTTTGATTGGTTAGTTATGTCATTTGAAATAAAGAATGCACCAAGTATATTTCAAAGAAAAATGGAAAGTATATTTAATAAACATAGTTAATTTGTAGTAGTATATATGGATGATATTCTTGTTTTTAGTAAAAATAGTGGAGAGCATAGATGACATTTGCAGATTGTTTTCTCAGAATTTATTAGAGATGGTTTAATAATTAGCAAAAAGAAAATGGTATTATTTAAAGAATATATAGATTTTTTAGGAGTAAATAGGAGAAGGAAAAATTAAATTACAACCTCATATAGCCCAAAAAGCTTTAGAATTTTCAGATAAATTAGAAGATTTAAAACAAATTCAGAAATTTTTAGGATTAGTTAATTATGCTAGATCCTTTATAAAAGTTTTAGGAAAAATTGCAGGACCATTTTATGCAAAGACTTCTTCTACAGGACAAATGTATTTTAATCAAGAAGATATAAAATTAGTTCAAGAAATAAAAAATAAAATAAAAAATTGGCCAGAATTATCTATGCCATTAGATACAGATTATTTAATTATTGAGACATATGGAAGTTTATTAGGATTGGGTGCAGTATTGATATGTAAACCTAATAAGTATTCAGAAAGGAGTTTAGAAAAAATATGTAGATATAATAGTGAAAATTATAAAGAAAAATGTAATATGAGTAGTATAGATGCATAATTATTAGCAGTAAACTATGCCTTAGATAGTTTTGAATTATTTATAATTTCTAAAGAAGAAATAACTATAAGAACAGATTGTGAAGTCATAGTTTCCTTTTGTAATAAATTAAAGTTAGATTCTAAAAAGATTAGTAGAAGGAGATGGTAAATTTTATAGATAGAATAGTTAATACTGGAATTAGTATAAATTTTAAATATATAAAAGGTAGTGATAATAAAGAAGTAGATATCTTAAGTAGAATTATAAATAGAAATTTTTATGGGATTAATTTGGTTCAAATTTTACAGATGACCAGACCTCCTCCCAGACCAGGAATTCCTCTGAGAAATTCTTTTGCATCAAATACATTGTTACAGACTTCATCTACTCAAAACAGACCATATTACCAAGAAAGAATTAGATTTTGTAATAAAAAACCTTTATGTTTTCCAAGTAGTAATATCTCTTTTAAAGTTTTAAAACATATTTCATTATCTAGAGAAGAAAAATGCTTGTTAGATAATCTTTGGATTTCATACAACAAAAACCCAAAAGATAAAAAATATTTTCTTGCATGTTTAAATGCACTGTCAGAACATTTTAATCAGAATATATGTAAGTATAAGTTTTATGTTGTTGTTAAAGGTAGAAACCCTGGTGTTTTTCATACATGGTTAGAAGTTTTAGATTGTATTAAAAATTTTAAAGATCCATTATATAAAGGTTTTACAAATTTTCAAGAAGCTCTTGAAGCAGCTAGACAGAACATTGGGATAAACTTTTATATTTCACCTTCTCTAAAAAATTATTCAGATCCTCCATTAGACTTTTCTCCAAGCAAAGATAAAAATATTTTCTGTACACATTGTGAATGTATGCAGAATAATTTTAGAATAGTTAATGAATCCAATCAAGATCTTATGTCACAAAGAACCTTTCTTCAGAAAAAAGATCACTCAGCTTGAAAAAGAGATAATTGAGTTAAAACTTAGTTTATCCAAGGTACTATTGAGCCTAAGAAGTCAATAGTTAATCCAACTCAAACGGTAGTTGCTAAAGATTTTCAAATCCGTTGATGGCTATGAACTTGCCAAAAGTTCAACTGACTCAAAAGACTGTTGATTCTTCTACTAGAAAATTTGTTCAGACTCAACAGACTGATAAATCTGTTACAGAAAAAAGTAAAGAGATTTGGGATTTGTTAGGACAACCTAATGGTAAATATGTCTTAGTAAAGTATAGTCCACCAAAAAATCAAATTTCAGATTTTCCAAGTTCATCACATAACTAGAAGATCATAATGAAAAAGGTAAAGCTATTGTTCAAGATAGTCAAGATCCAGATCCAGCACTCTTTCAAGATAGTCAAGACCCAGATGATGATTTGATTCCAATTAATAAGATTTTAGCCCAGATCCAAGAGTTCCAAAAAGATCAAAGAATGATGAAGGAACTTTTTCCAGAAGAAAAAAGAAAATTGTCATTAAGAAAAAGAAAAAAAAAATGAAGTAAAAGACAAGATTGATGAAGCAATCAAAAAAAGCTTTTGAGACAATTTTTGAAAAGAAAGATGTTAAAGAAAAAGAAATTTCAGAATGTCCACAAAGAGAAGAAGATATTTCTTAGGCAAGCAATGAAAATTACATAATTTTACCAACATAAGAAGGCGGACTACTTTAAGAAAAGAAGATTTGAAGTAAAGCAATCGACGCTCCAAAAACAAAATACTTTTTACGAAGATCAAAGATCGTGCAAAAACAGTGAAGATTCTCAAACAAAGATTGACATAAAGGAAGATTTGAAAGATTTCAGAAAGACTTTTGTAAAAAGAAAGATTCTTATTAGGGATAATTTAGATATTTTGCTCCCAAAAATTTCTCTATATAAGGAAGTTTTTTCATTTGGAAAATGCATGAGCTTACAACTTGTGTAAACCTTGCTTTCAGTCCGTTGAAACATTTCCTTAAAGAAAAATTCACAATCCAAAATTGTATAGCTGAATCAGATTTTGTACAAATTCCTCAAGGTATAATAGTTTTTAAAGTTTATTTTAAATCTTTTAGGGACTTCCCGAAAGGGAAATCCTTAGTTTTATTTCTTTAAGATGTCTAAATAAATCCTTGCATAAATATTTTTTATTTTGTAAAGATTTTTTTTGTGTTTTAAATATGTAATTATGTTGCATAATTTATTCATTTCAAGAATATCAAAAAAGCATAACTTAATTTTTAGAAGTCTTACTGTTTGTAGGTTAATGCCTGAGTGACCAAGAAAAGTGAGAATGTTAGGGTGAGGGTGCCCTTTAGGATGTTCTCTTAAAGCTAGGGAAAGGGAATCAATAAATCTATGAATTCTTTAAGGGAGTGCCACTAGTAACCTTAGAGAAAGGGATTAGGTTAAAGTTGATATGTCTTAAGTGGTGAAAAAAAAAAAGGATTTATTAAGAATCTAAAGAATTATACAAAACTAAGGAGAGTAATTAGTAGGATTAAAGTTTATTTTTGAAAAATAGTTGCCCATAACAGTCGTTTTAACAGTTGTAAACCCCCTAGGGGTGTAAGCGGTCCGATTTTACCGATTTTTGACAAATTTTCAAACCAAACCGTTTCAACCGGTTTGAGAAAAACTCAAACCTAAACCAAACCGTTTTGACCGGTTTGAAAAAAACTCAAACCTAAACCTAACGGTTTGGTCCGATTTTAAACCGCCGGTTTCGCGTATATTTTTTTGCCTGTCTAGTATCTACTTTTATGCCATTAATTCAATATATATTTATATCTTACTGACAATAAATCTAAAATAAATTAAATATATCTACTATAAATTTAAATACCAACAAAATCAAAGTAAAATCACAAAAAACTAAAATCACAGTCATATAATTCCAGAGACAACTTAGACGGTTTCCATGTTCAAGAATCAAGAACACGCAGTTATGTAACTAAAATCACAGAACTACGAAAATAGAAATAATCCACAGGTCACAAAAAATCACGAATTTGGAAATTTTCAAGAATCGAGATGACAAACTATGTTTAGTAATAATTTAGATGGTTTCCATGTTCAAGAATAAAGAACACGCAACTATGTAACTAAAATCACCAAAAAAAAAATCACAGAACTAACTCACAGGTCACAAAAAATCACGCAGTCTTGCAACAAAATTGAAGGCTATCAGTTGTGACTGACCGTAGACTACCAGCGACCGTCGCTGGCATCTAAAAATTCTGACTGTAGACTACCAATGATTTGAGGAAAATTCAAGAACGAGAGAGAGAAATGGAAGGTTAGGGATTATGGTTGTGTTTGAGAGAGTTTGAATTTGTTTTTTTTTTTTTTTTAAATTAGGATAGCGGGTCGGGTTGGGATTTGGGCGGATCGTAAATTGTAATAACTAATAGAAAATTAGAAATTGACAAAAATACCAACAAAATGACAAAATTATTGAATTTACAAAATTGGAATTTTAGATAAATTAAATTAATTTTTTTATTTTATATATTTTTTCGCCGGTCCGATTTGGTTTTAAACCGTAATTAAAATTCTCAAACCTAAACCAAATAGTTTTTGACCGGTTTGATTTAATTCAAAATCATTTCGTTGACGGGTTCACATGGCACCAAATTGCCGGTTTCGAAATTGCGATTTCGGTTCGATTTTCCGATTTGACTGTCTTTATTTACAGCCCTCCCTCCCCCCATTTGGTATTATATACGTAAACCACAAAAAAAATAAATAAGTAAATCTTTACAAAATTTAAAATATTTATGCAGGGATTTATTTAGACATCTTAAAGAAATATAACTACGGATTTCCCTTTTGGGAAGTCCCTAAAAGATTTAAAATAAACTTTACACACTTTTATACCTTGAGGATTTTGTAAGGAAATGTTTCAAAGGAAATTCATCTATAATTTCAAAATCTGAATCTTCTTGTTCTTGTTCTATATTTTTATCTTCTATTGATATTATACTATATATAGATTCTTTATCTGAAATATATTCATCTAATTTTATTAAATCTTCATTAGTACATTCTATTAAAGTACTCTTTTTATTATTTATTCTTTTTGGACAAGTTTTTGCTAAAATGTTTAGGGTTAATAGACTCAGGATGTAGTAATTGTATAATAGATAAGAAATTATTATCAAATGATCATATAATAAAATCAAAAGATCCGATAGAAGCACAACAGATGGATGGAGACTTATTTACTTAAACGGAATTATTAAGACCAAATAGTAAAATTAGTTTTGAAACTAATTGTGGACAAAGTATAGAATATACATTACCAAAAGATTCAACATGGGTAAGACATTTAAATCTTAAAGAAACAGATTTTATCATAGGTTTAAGTTTTTTATTAAAAGATAATGGTAGTTTTACAATTACTAAAGATTTTATTCATATACAAAAACATACATTATATATATATATATATATATATATATATATATATATATATATATATATATATATATATATATATATATATATGTGTGTGTGTGTGTGTGTGTGTGTAATAAGTTTTTCCACTCACATAAAACAAGCTACAGACTATGACGTTCGGTAAGCTTTTCCAATATCTTCGTCACCACCTGAAATACCATACAAGATAACAAATTTAACCACTATCAAATCAAGAAACCTTTAATATCTAATGCTATAATACTTAAACTAAATTTCTGGATACTTGAGTAAATCTCCCAAATTATTTTTTTAATCCATTGGAACTAATTACACTTTCTAGTCCACTTTCTAATATCTAATTCATCAACACAACCTTCATTCCAAGCATACATGCAACTAGTAATTATAATTCAACCATTAAAATTTTCATCTTGTTCTATATATCATTCTTTCAAGTGAATATTTCATCAACACCATCATTTCTCTAAACTATAGATATATATATTCAAGAACCCAATTAAAATTCTAGGATTTGCCAAAATGGTATAGCTTACCTTAATCCAACTGAAAATTTCTCAATCAAATAACTTGAGCAAGAAATTATTCTCCTTCCACATAATCTAAAAGTTAAACTAACAAATTAAACCCTAGCAACTTAGTAGGAAATTCCTTTACTCTTGAAGAAAATAAAGAGAAGGGAAAATAAAAGGCAAGCTTGAACTACCTTTATTCCCTTCTTCTTCTCTCTTGAACTACCTTTATTCCCTTCTTCTTCTCTTTCTTTCCTTCTTCTTCTTTCTTTCCCTTTTCCTTCTGTAAGAAAATGCAGCATTCTTTAACATGAGTTTCGGGTCAAGAAACTTACTTGAAATGATGAATTCCAAGATCTTTTCATGGTTGAATCACCTTGTATTCCAAAATCTACATTTCCTTGCTCTCAAATGGTCCCAATCCTGATCACAATGGAAGGGGATTATTATCCACAATTTAAGTGTCAAATTTTGTAAGTTTTCATGCCAAAAATATGGTTCTAAGGACATTTCAATTTAGGTGTAAAATTCCATACGAATTTTCACTCCATTTTTTCATGTCCACTTTTTCCCTCTATTTTCCAATCCATAATGAATGGAAGTTGTATAGGAGTTGATGGTGGTTGTAGGGAGTTACATATTTGAACTTTAAATTCAAACCATTCCCTCCAACCCTTTTAATAACTTGTGGGTTGGGTCATCTCACATGGGCGACACATGACCCGTATTTTCTAACATCTCTCACTCGCACATGATTGGTTTGATCCAAACCACAAGGGACAACGAATGTCATATGTTAAGTCTTTTTCAATATCTATCTTACAAAAATTCATACAACAAATAGATTGTGCGACCAGCGAGTAATATTAGAGCTTACAGTACTATAAACCTGTTAGGGATATATAGTAGCTCTACTAGAGGAACATTACATCTCGCTATACCCCAAACTTATTTTTCAACATTAATTCAAGTATTTTCGATCCCTCGAATATTTATGGAACATACTTGAATCCCACATCATATCATTGTATTCACAATTGTGTTCTATACCCTAAATGGTTAAACACAATTGTCCGACCGGTGAATACAAATATAAATGTTGGTCAAAATAGTTTTCCTTTCCTACTTGAATCCTTCAAATTTAAATCACCCGCTTTCCTAGACATGTCACATCCAACCGAATCAATCATAGTTATTTGCAACATATTAAAGTAGCAACACCGAAATAAAATCTCGAGAAACAGTCAAAAGTCATAAGGTATATATGAGGTTATAAAAACCTCAAGGTCTCACACAATGAAGAAGTAGGGATCCATTCACTTATTTACCCATTATTGGTCATAAAATTACATGTGGTATAAACACGCGCTACGATGTTTTCTCTCATTTTCAGGGCGTATGTCATATCCTTTATAAAAAATAACACCATACAGATCCTAGTTTAGGTATTCCCCGATACCTAACTAGAGTTCTCCTTATGTTCATTCTTCCAGATAATCTCAAATCGAGAACTCGATCTGGCTACTAAATAGGTTTAATGGATAACAAAATCCATTTCAATTACTTGTTGTAATCTCATCTTGATATCTTATCAAGGCGATCGGATCACGTATACAACATGATCACTTTGTCTCATCTCAGGACACCCCAAAGTATCTGAGGCGATCGTTCTGAGTGAACCAATCTCAACTTGTTTGACATACTTTATATCTGCATGCAAAATACTGTCTCTAATCCCAACAATAGATTACACATGAACTCAAAATTGTTCATCCATGGGTACATAAAACTCATTCAAGAGTTTTCTGATACACTGAGTATCATATTCTACGTAATTTTAGAGATTCGACATTATCGAAAGTACATCTCTAAAAATCTTTAGAGTATGATTACAGACCATCATTTACGTAGATATATTGCAAAGACACTTTCTTAGATAATGCCTCTCACATGAACACTATCGAGTGTTTGGTTCCATCATGATATTTTGAGACCCTCATCACATGAGATAATTTGCATAACTATCATGGATCTCATATTCACAACTAATATTATTAGATGCCCAATACATCTATACCAAATAATTTCTTCAGCGTCAAGTTATATGCTACAAGATATGCTTCTTGCTACTATATGTAGTAAGATTGCACAAGTCTAATAACTATTTGTGCTCGACCAACTCTCATCCTTAGTTGATATTAGCATAGCTATTCCAACACAAGTTATTTATTCTACAACAAATAGAATAACTGACAGCAACACTCTTCAGGTATCACAATATCCTTTCTAAGGACAATATCGATACCTACTAGCTAGATCCATGGCATGACAAAAATTAGGGTAAGTATACATCATAGCATACTTGTAACTCATAATCGTACTAGATATGATTTTTTGGATATTTGTTTTGTGCACTTATGGAGTCCTTGGACATTCATGAAGACTCATATGATCACCTTTCGACATAGGAGTATCAATAGGGTAGCAATTCCACGGTTAAAAATATATTCTAGTATCTTTATAGCATGCTGCTCTTGTAACAGAGAAAAAAGACTGGAATAATCTTTTTAACACAAAATATACAATTTGCTAAATCCATATCATTCGTCTCAAAAATTGAGGCCAACCATTTCAAAATGGTCTCAATATACTCCTTCTCATACTTAGCCAATATAGTGTCATCAACATCAAAATTAAAATTACAACCTACCATTAGACTTTTACATAAATGCAGTGATTTTCATCCACGTGATGAAATTTTATACGAGATTTAAACCTTGTTAAAACTCAAGTATCACTGTCAAGATGACTGCATTAGGCTACAAATGTAACTGTAGAGTTACCATAATATACTATAAAAGCCTTCAACATGAAGCCTACAAATCGATTCATGTAGATCTCTTCAATTAATTCTCAATTGAAAATGAAAATACAGTCTCAAAGTTTATTTGGTGTAATCTAAACTTAAACACACTATCATGGCTAGTATCAGCGTATAGGAGTGAATCTCGCTGCTAAGAAAAATGTTTATCAAACTCAATATATTAATATTGAATCCAACATTTCCCAAAAAAATGAGCTTTATCTATCATAAACTCATTAGTCTCCTATTTAGTTTTTAAGAACCCGAATGTTCTCAATAAACATAATGTCCAATTAGAACTTCCACCAAATCTCAAATTAGATTTGAATTATGTATTCCATATATATACTTCCATTACTTTCCTCAAATTTCTCCACTGATTTTCTAAATCATGAATCATTGAAATTGAATAGCTCTTAGCTCCCACTCGGAACCAAGAACCATTGAAATTGGAAAGTTCTTTGATAGCTTCCACTCAGATAGATGGCTCCCACTCGGAAACAGATTACTCCCACTTGAATCAGAAATTTATACCAACTCTTACGTATTTTTTAAAAAAATGATTCATCAATACAAATAATATCAATTTCAATAATATTCTCCAAAGAAAAATTTTACTAAAAAAATGTCACATCTTGTGACCTGATATCCATCCATCCAAAATATCACTTAAGTACCTTTTTGGATTATAATGTGTATCTCATAGATATATCTCGTTCTTAATAGACTCATGTTCCCAAACTCATTATCAAGAACTTACATAATTGATTATGAGTCTAAGACAACCCATATTTGGTTGTATTCATGTCCAAAACTTATACAATTCTGAAAGTACTAATCTATAGAGAACTCCGTTAACTGAATATTATAGTTAACCAACTTTGTTTCCAAAAGAAAATACACAAATTGGACTACATATTTCAAACTTCATCATATTCAGTAATATTCCATGCTTCTACCCAATATACCATATAGTTATTGGTGATTAAGGAATAGTCAATCAAATAAGAATGTCTTTCATTACATAGATAACTGATATCTTGTGATAGAGATTCATGATATTAAATAGTTCTCAAAGACTTCACTTCCCTAATCAGATTTTCTACTCCACTTCAAAGAAGTCTAAATCAATATAATATTTTCAATTTAAGAAAATCAGAAGCACAATTGAGATGCGTGAATCCATCTATAAATGTAATGAAAATATAAAATTCTATCTCTATCTCTCAAGAAATTTGAATTGATCTACTCCATCAAAGTTTAACTTCTACAGCTTTTAATGATTTTCTCAACTTAAAATCTCAAACCATTGCACAAATATTCAGAACCATAATTAAAAATCACCACTATAAGTATGAACAGAAATACCACATATAAGTTCAAGTAATAGACCACTTTTAGGAGAACGACTGAGATCAAATTTAGTGGAGAGTTTGATACTATCTTAATATCAAATAGGAGGTCCGTTCTCCACTTTACAACACTAAGTTGCAGTATCAGTAATATAAACCTCCATTCCATCTTCATTATTTATATATATCTATTCTGTATCAAGTTAAAGACTTGACAATATAAGATACTTCTTGATCTCATATAAAGTGGGTTTCTAACATTTGAATCCACTATCCACACAAGATAAGATCCAATATGTATAGTGCTGACATGTAAACAACACTAAGAGGAATATATTCAAGTGCAATATTATTTAACTTAACCACTTTCAAGCTAAGAGATTCAAACCGTATAGTTGAAACACTTGAACCTTTATAACATTGATCCTCTTACCAAATCCACTTTCATTTACTTACTATCTGATATGTTCTTCTTGGTCCCTTTTCTAGTCTCTACATCTATCCCGCATTTGTTCTAGCTCATTTAATGCTTAAGATCCAAAGTCTTGTGCAAATTAGAACATTGCAACACAAGTATATTCTCGAAACTTAGCAACATCAAGTCGCACGTCTTTTAAATCACACGGCGGATAGTTTCAATAGAGAAAATTGACACTTCAATTTGTAAGCCACATTGACCTTCAAAATTTTCATCTATTAAAAAAGAGACTAGTTTGAACTTATTACTCGTCTAAAAAAAATGTGACCAACAAAAAAATGTCAACATTATGCTAACCATCTTAGCCAAGTCACATTCGAGAAAAAAAATCATTTATAACAGAACTTAACAATTCAAATGTTCAAGTACTAGAATCTATCTTTTCTTGTATTTATCAAAGTTCTGATCTTTATTCTCTAAAGTAGTATGACCTACATAAGGTCTTCTATTGCGTGGTTGATGCCCTCTAAAGCATCATATCCTTCTAGTACACTCAAAATTTTACCATGTCAAATGTTATTGCATTTAGCTTATCACCTTTATTAATGTGAACTACTATAGATTTTGATGTCACGATCTATATGTTTTTAGAGACATTTTATTCTCAACCAATGCCCATTTATGCACATTCAATTTTGTATTAATGAAAATTAACATATACAATAGTTCAACGGTAGGCATAGAGTTGAAAGTTCAATGTGTTCTCAATTATCATCTACAATCCAATTGTTTTACTATCATAAATTTAATTTCATAACGCGAAATTCCTTGGGTTCTAAACGATTATTACATTAATTCTTCCAGTTTGAGAACTCTTATTCAGTTGGTGAATCAAATAGTTATACGTGAGATTTTCTCTAAATCTTTCAACCACCGAAATATCACTCAACTAACAATCAATAGGTCTAAGTAAGAATCTAATTCTACTTACCTCAACATTTATAAAAATAAACGAGTTGACGGATATCATGTATTCAATTAGATAATTTCATAATATGAAATATAAAAGCATAAATATGCACGTTTATCCAATTATGACATATATCATGATATCACAAATTAATTCTTCCAAAAATGAAACTAATATCATTTAAGTTTTATTTTACAAATACTCAATCCCATTTAAATTTATGTTGCAACATAGTCCTAACAAATGGGAAGTGACATTAGAATTCTCATATTCTGCTTAACAAAAAACTTATGTCCCAAAATATTCATGTGTTCCACATTAGTTCATGGTCCATATCGATTCACTTATATTGATAAGCACTGAACATTTTAACAAGTTCTATAACATATACTTTTCTAACATTCCCTCTAAAGAAGCTAAAAGTGTGCATATATTCAACCATATCTGATCGAGCACAAACTTGAAAAATATGTTACAATGGACCGCATAACCTAATCAAGACTCACACAACTCATGAACGTATATAAAACGTGGTATTTTAAATACTTTCGGAGTATTTTTCATTTCAAAAAAAATGAAACATCTAAAAAACATAACTCCCACTAGGCAAATACCACTTAACAAATATTCTTGATTTTTATAAAAAATTTCACAATTTAATCAAATCCAAAAAATATTTTTAATACTTTTTTTATATAATTTATTTCAATAATAAAATAAAAAAATATTTTTGATTTTTTGAAAATTAATTTTAATTTTACATAAAAATCAAGAATAATTCAAAGATCCTGTTACAATTTTCGAAATTGTTATTTGAATAATCAACTTCCAAAAAAAATATATGTTGGAAGCAACATACAATTTTTCAAATTGGTATTTGAATAAACAACTTCCAAAAAAAATAATATTTTTGGGACCAATATACAACATGCAGTTTTCCAAACTGCAATTGAAAAAATCAACATTCAAAAGTGTGGAGACCAACATGCAATTTTCGAAATTGCATTTGGAATATTTAAGGGACCATGCAATTTTCTCAAAATTGAATTTGGAATCATTCACTTCCATGACAACAATTCAGATTTCTGCCATTTTTTTAAATTATTATTTCAGATTCCTATAAAAATTTCGAAAAGCCATAACTTTTTCAATGCAAGGCCAAAAATTATGCTCTTTATACCGTTGGAAAGGTATCGAGAAGATCTATCAATCCATATCAAATGGGAATCATGAAACACAGTGTGGAAGAAGTTATCATGTGATTAAGTTTCAGATTTTACCGATTTTAATGCAAAAAAATCAGATTTTCATCCAAAACTTCGAAACATCATAACTTCTTCATTTTAAGTCCAAAACTTGTGTTCTTTATATGGTTGGAAAGCTTATGAAAAGACCTTTCTAACCATACTAATCTTACTGCATAAAGATGAATGAGAAAATGGAAGTGAATATTTAAAGTTTCTGTAATTTTATTTAGGATTTCGATTTTCTCCAAATTTATAGAACCAAAAATTTCCAAACTTTGCAGATATGATCTACATCATATAAGGAATATGCTGCAAAAATTTCGTGAATTTATGTTGCATATTTCATGACATGCCATTAACAATGATTCAAGTTTCAACAAAAATGGCATACATGCATTTTCAACATATTAATTCCATTTACAGTAAGATAATATACAAGGGAAACAACTTTTATGGCTTTGATACCAATGTAAGAATACGCAGCACTCTTTAACATGAGTTTCGGGTCAAGAAACTACTTGAAATGATGAATTCCAAGATCTTTTCATGATTGAATCACCTTATATTCCAAAACTTCAAAATCTACATTTCCTTGCTCTCCAATGATCCAAATCCCGATCACAATGGAAGGGAATTATTATCCACAATCTAAGTGTCAAATTTTGTAAGATTTCATGTCAAAAATATGGTTCAAAGGACTTTCCAATTTAGGCGTAAAATTCCATACGAATTTTCACTCCATTTTTGATGTCCACTTTTTCCCTCTATTTTCCAATCCATAATGAATGGAAGTTGTATAGGAGTTGATGGTGGTTTTAGGGAGTTACATATTTGAACTTCAAATTAAAACCGTTCCCTCCAACCCTTTTAATAACTTGTGGGTTGGGTCATCCCACATGGGCGACCCATAACCCGTATTTTCTAACACCTTTCTTCTTTTTCCTTCTTTTCTCTCGATTCTTCTCTATCTACTGGTTTCTGATTCTGTGTGTATGTGTGGAAAAAGGATGAAAAATGGGTTTCCAATTGCTATGTTAATAGGTCACTAACCTTTAATTGCAAAGGAAGCCCTCCAATCTTCTTATAAGACCCTATTAAATTCTTACATTTTAATACTTGAAAAGTGAACTCCCAACTTAAAATTGTATCCATTTAAAACCCTCACGTATTAACCATTGCAAAATAAACCCTAAGAAAATAATTTGCTTCATTTAAGTCCCATTTTGACTTTGACTTTGATAATTTCACTTTTGACTTTGAAATAAAATCTTGACTTTTAACTTGTAGGAAATGAGGTGTAACAATTAGACTTATTTTAAAACGAATAACGCTACTTTGCCCGAAAAATGTAACATAATGGTTGACAAAATAAGTGTTGGCAAGATGTGATTGGTTGAAAAAGTTGACCGTGTTTTAAATAGTCCAATGATAGATTGGCATGTGGCAGTATGTCAATGATTATGTCAACCATTATGTTCATGTAGCATGATTCTTTTAAAACCATATCACCAATGTTTGTTTCCATATGGGCTTATATTTCATCATAGATTTCTTTCCTAAATGCCCAGGATCAGGATTCTTGTATGACTTGTCAAGGTGTGTCTGAGTATTAATGGTGTCTGATCTGACATGCATGTCCGTCCATTCCTACTTTGATTCTGGGAAAACGAAAAGTGGATTCAAATTGATTTGGTGACTATGTTTATGTTCCCTTAGGTCACTGTTTAAGCTCAAACATTCAAATGCTTCTTATACATAAGTATCTCTTTAATGTGGTAAATCTACGTTTACAGATAATGATCCCAGTAGTATGAGCCTAATAGATACTTCCAAGGAGTAAGAACTAGCCTGCCTTTGACAAGTCAACCAGACGGCCGGGTCGAATGCTGTTTCCGGGTTAATTCTATCTCAAGACTTTATTAGTCTACAAATGTGACAAATACATAATCTAAATCAGTCATAAGAAAAACTGTAGAAGTTCAACATGTACACTATATTAGATAATGACATAAAAAGGGAAAATAGAATTCCGCGTTCATAGGAATTGATCCTAAATTATCAGTCAAATAGAGGCTTCTAAGGATTAAGAAGTAGCAACTGACAATTCAACAAACTGCTGTTAATTTCTTGGTTAATTCATTTTCAAGACTTTCTAAGTCTACTGAAGTGACAACTGAAGTTGTTTGTGTTAAGGAATATATTATTATTTCATTTTTGTTATTTATTAAGGGTAGAATAGTCTTTTAAATTTTCTTTATTTTAGACTATATATAGTCTCTTTGTATATAGGTTTTCATTATTCAATTACATTATGTAAAATCAATAAAACCCTAGCCTCTTTTTCTTTTTCTCTTTGGATTGTTTAACATGGTATCAGAGCAAGGTTTCATGGGATTTGACATAAGCTCAAACACAGCTTTCGCAGATCCAACTTCTTTTTAGAGAAGAGACGATTTCGAGAGGATTTTTCATTCCGTTTCTGCAATCTGATATTTCATTAGGGTTTTCATTCAGTTTCTACAATTTGGTATTTCGTTAGGGTTTTCATTCAATTTCTGCAATCTGGTATTTCGTTTCCCTTTCTTTTGCAATTTGGGTTTCCTTCCTTTTTTTTCTTTTATTATGGCTACTGAAAGAGACGATTCGCTTCAATCTGTGAATGTGAGGTTGGATGGAAAGAATTATTCGTATTGTAGTTATGTGTTGAGAAATTTTCTTAAGGGTAAAAAGATGTGGGGATATGTTAGTTGAACTTCTGTGAAACATATGGATACTGATGAGGGTTATGCTGCTTCGATAGATACTTGGGAAGCAAACAATTCAAAAATTATTACTTGGATTAACAATTCTGTTGAGCATTCCATTGGCAGAGAGTTGGCAAAGTATGAGACAGCAAAGGAGGTTTGGGAACATCTGCAGAGGTTATTCACTCAGTCAAATTTTGCAAAACAATATCAATTGGAGAATGACATACGAGCTCTTCAGCAGAAGAATATGAGTGTTCAGGAGTTTTATTCTGCTATAACAGATCTTTGGGATCAATTGGCTCTTACAGAATCAGTAGAATTAAAGGCGTGTAATGCCTGCCTATATTGTTTATAGAGAGCAGCAACCGTTGGTACAGTTTCTAACGGCACTTCGCAGTGATTTTGAAGGACTTAGAGGTTCAATTTTACATCGTTCTCCACTTCCTTCTGTTGATTCAGTTGTCAGCGAGTTATTGGCTGAAGAAATACGCCTTAAGTCTTATTCTGAAAAGGGAATTCTTTCTACTTCTAATCCTTCTGTGTTAGCAGTGCCTTCTAAATCACTGTCTAATAATCAGAATTTGTTTCACGCAAGGGCTGTCCCTGATGAATGCAGCTTCTGTAAGGAGAAAGGTCATTGGAAGGCTCAGTGTCCTAAGTTGAGACAGCAGAATCAAACCGTGCAGCAATTCCAAGCTTGGAAGTCTGGCAATCAATCACAATCGAATGCTCATAGACCACCTCAGGGTTATAGACCACCACAGTCCAATACTGCAGCGGTAGCTTCATCGGGTCCTTTCAATGATCCTCTTTAGGGGTGTCCAAAAGTCTCGAACCAAACCGGGCTGAACCGAACCAAGCGGTTCTTCGTAAATTAAATACTCGAACGGGTACCCGAATCGAGTACCGATGGGTTTGGGTCGGGGTCTCGGGTCTAGATCAAGAACCGAAGAACCGAAAAAGAACCGAAACTAAATATTTTTTTTTATTTTTTTTATTGATTAATTAAATTAAATTATTTTTTCTAAATAAATTAACAAATTAATTAAATAAATCAAATTATTTCATATTTTTAATTTTAAAGCCCAAAACCAAATCATTTTTAAAGCATTGGCCCATTTTAACAACCCAAACCCTACAAAAAATGTTGGTAATAAATATATATTATATTTTTTTATTAAATCTTATTAATTGAATAATTTTTCTTTTATTTGTGTTTGTTAATTGTGTCTTTTCAATTATACTTGTAGAGTTTCTTAACATGACAAGTCAAGCAATTGATTATTAAATCAAATAGTTGGTAAGTATTACCAATACTTAAAAATATTTTATTTTTATAACTTTTAATTTATATTTCATTTTTTTTATGCAGGCAGGCTGCTTGAAGCAAATGAATTTACTTTTTGTAGTGTTGCTGTAATATTAATATCTACTTTTTGATATTTGTATGAGTTGAATTAATCTTATTGGATGGCTAGTTATTAATATATTTTTGAATTGGACTACGTTAATTTGTAAAAGTTACGAATAAAATATCATTAGTTGTATTTATGTAGTGTTGCTGTAAATATTAAAAAAATTAATTATGGTACAGAACCGAACCCGAACGGTTCCATAATTATATTTGGACCCGACGGGTCCATTTATTAAATACCCAAAAGTTTTGGGTCGGTTCGGGTCTCTTCAGAACTGATCCGAACCGACCTACGGACAGCCCTAATCCTAGTAGCTAGCTGAGCAATTTCAGAAGTTTCTCTCCTTACAGCCACAAGTTACGTCTGCTTCTGTAGGTCAGTTGCCTCATAATTCTTAGGTATGTCACATTCTGTTTGGGTCTTGGATTCTGGTGCTTCCCATCATATGTCTCCAAATTTTTTATCTTTTGCTTTCGTGTCTCATTCGTCTTCTATTCCTGTGCCGTTAGCAGGTGTTGGTTCTGTTGTCACACCTCACTTGTCTCTCTCTAATGTTTATCATATTTCGAAGCTCACATTAAATCTTGCTTTTGTTGGTCAATTATGTGATTCTGGTAATTTAGTTACATTTTCTTCTTCTTCTTGTTATGTGTAGGATCTACAGTCTCAGAAGCTAATTGGGACAGGCTGTAGGAAGGGGGGACTATATGTTTTGGATGAGTTAAAAGTACCAGTTGCTCCTGCTGCTGCTGCTACTAGTGTTGATTTGTTTTCTTTTCGTTTGAGTCCTTCTTTTTCTAATTTTTATTTATGGCATTCTCGCCTAGGTCATGTTTCGTCTTCTCGTTTGAGATATTTGGCTTCTACAGGGACATTAGAAAATTTGTAACCTTATGACATTTCAGATTGTAGTGGATGTAAACTGGCAAAATTTTCAACTTTACCTTTTAATCGAAGTATTTCTATTTCTTCCTCTCCATTTGATTTGATTCATTCTGATATATGGGGGCTTTCTCTGTTGCCACAAAAGGAGGGTCTCGATATTATTTTTTTTAATTGATGATCATACTCGTTATTGTTGGATTTATTTAATGAAACATCGTTCTGAATTATTTGAGATATACACAACATTTCGTGATCTTGTCAAAACTCAACATTCTGCTATTATCAAATGTTCTAAGTGTGATTTGGGTGGGGAATACACTTCTAAAAAATTTTGTGAACTGCTTGCCTTAGATGGAACTATTCACCAAACTTCGTGTACAGATACTCCTGAGCAAAATGGTGTTGCTGAAAGAAAACATAGGTACATTGTTGAAACTGCTCGCTCTCTCTTGTTGTCTACTTCTGTTCCTAGTGTGTTTTGGGGTGAATCTGTTCTTACTACTGTAAGTTTGATTAGTACAATTCCATCTTCTCATATTTCAGGTTTTTCTCATTTCGAAATGTTATATGGGTATGCCCCTAATTATTCTTTCTTTAGAGTTTTTTGTTGTACTTGTTTCGTTCTTCGTCCTCATGTTGAACGCAGCAAATTGTCATCTCGATCTGCTATTTATGTCTTTTTTGGTTATGGTGAAGGTCAAAAGGGGTATCGTTGTTTTGATCCAATAACTCAGAAACTTTATGCGTCTCGTCATGTTGTGTTTCTCGAGCATATACCTTTCTTTTCTATTCCATCAACTACTCATAGTTTGACAAGATCTGATCTTATTCGTATAGATCATTTTTCTACTGATTCTGATAGTTTGTCATCTCAAGTTCCTAGCACTTCAAATACTGATCATTCTACATGTACTTACACTTTACTCTCCAGCACACCTGAAGCTCCCTCTTCTCCTATGGTCCCTCAAGCTCCGTCTGAGACTGTGGATCCACCTCTACGTCAATCCATGCACATTCGTAAGTCTACAAAGTTACCAGATTTTGCTTATTCTTGTTATTCTTCATCTTTTAATTCATTTTTAGCTTCTATTCATTGTCTCTCTGAGCCCTCTTCCTATAAAAAGGCAATTCTTGATCCTCTTTGGCAGCAAGCTATGGATGAGGAACTTTATGCTTTGCATAAGACTGGTACTTGGGATTTGGTTCATCTACCTCCTAGTAAGAGTGTTGTTGGTTGTCGTTGGGTGTATAAGATCAAGACTAATTCTGATGGATCAATTGAGCGGTACAAAGCTAGGTTGGTTACAAAAGAGTACTCTCAACAATATGGTATGGATTACGAGGAGACATTTACTCCTGTTGCAAAAATGACTACTATTCGTACTCTTATTGCAGTAGCTTCGGTTCGTCAGTGGCGTATCTCTCAACTTGATGTTAAAAATGCCTGCTTGAATGGAGATCTTCAAGAAGAAGTTTATATAGCTCCCCCTCCTGGTGTTCCACATGATTTTGGATATGTTTGCAAGTTCAAGAAAGCATTGTATGGTCTTAAACAAGCACTTCGTGCTTGGTTTGAGAAATTTTCTGTTGTGATCTCTTCCCTTTGATTTGCCTCTAGTAGTCATGATTCTGCTCTTTTTGTTAAGTGCACTGATGCAGGTCGTATCATTCTATCTTTATATGTTGATGACATGATTATTACTGGTGATGATATTGATGGTATTTCAGTTTTGAAGACAGAGTTGGCTAGACAATTTGAAATAAAGGATTTGGGTTCTCTACGATATTTCTTGGGTATTGAGGTGGCCCACTCACCTAGAGATTATCTTCTTTCTTAGTCGAAATATGTTGCAGATATTCTTGAATGGGCTCGACTTACTGATAATAAGACTGTTGATATTCCCATTGAGGTTAACGCAAAGTATTCTTCTTCTGATGGTTTACCTTTATCAGATCCTACTTTATACTGTACTATTGTTGGGAGCTTGGTATATCTCACTATTACTCGTCCAGATATTGCATATGCTGTTCATGTTGTTAGTCAATTTGTTGATTCTCCTACTACAGTTCATTGGGCAGCTGTTCTTCGTATTTTACGGTATCTTTGGGATACAGTCTTTTAGAATCTTTTACTTCCATCCACATCTCCCTTGAAGCTGCATGCATACTCTGATGCTGATCATGGCAGTGATCCCACAGATCGTAAGTCTGTTACTGGCTTCTGTATCTTTTTGGGTGATTCTCTTATTTCTTGGAAGAGCAAGAAGCAATCTATTGTTTCTCAATTTTCAACCGAAGCAGAATATCGTGCTATAGCATCCACTACCAAAGAGATTGTTTGGTTACGATGGTTACTTGCAGATATGAGAGTTTTTCTTTCACATCCCACTCCTATGTATTGTGATAACCAGAGTTCCATTCAGATTGCTCACAACTCGATTTTTCATGAACGAACTAAGCACATTGAGATCGACTACCACCTTACTCGTCATCATCTCAAGCATGACACAATTACTTTGCCATTTGTTTCTTCTTCTTTGCAGCTTGCAGATTTCTTTACCAAGTCGCATTCTATTTCTCGTTTTCGTTTTCTAGTTGGCAAACTCTCGATACTTGTAGTTGTTGCATCTTGAGTTTGAGGGGAGATGTTAAGAAATATATGATTATTTTGTTTTTGTTATTTATTAAGGGAAGAATAGTCTTTTAAGTTTCCTTTATTTTAGACTATATATAGTCTCTTTGTATCTAGATTTTCATTATTCAATTACATTATGCAAAATCAATAAAACCCTAGCCTCTTTTTCTTTTTCTCTTTGGATTGTTTAACAGTTTGGATCTTGCAAATCTTTTCGCTTATTTCCTAGCGAATGGGCAATCCTCTTTGCTGTCAACAAGCCCGTGAAAAAGGTTCCCAAGTCTACTTGCACGAAAATAAGTTGTGAAAATCAGATAGTAGACCTTCTCTTGTTCTTCTTGTTGGCCATGTTTTTTTAACGGGAGTTTTGTAGGGAAGCTACAGCCTGCAAGTATTCTTCTATTATATTTACTTAACCTTTACTTAAATGAACTCTCATATTAAGCTGTGAAGCCTAATTATTGTCGTCGTGTGAAGCCTCGGACCAAAATCTCATTAAGAACAATTTAGGAATTTCACTCTTGTAATTTCAGTTTTGCCCTATTTTATCTTTTAAACAAGGAGCCGTTAAGTTTGGCGTTACTATTTATATAAAAGAGAGAGTGATCAAAGAAAATAAGGTGTGAGATTTTATCTTGTAAATTTCTTCTTATCATAGTAAATTATAGCAGTGGTGAAAGCTAATATAGTCTCACATTGTGACGAACCTCTAAAAATCTCGCGTGTTTCCCTTTTTCTTTTTTTGTCTTTCTACAAATTAATTTCGCTGGGTGAAATAGAATTGTGATTTCTAATTCTCAACATCTCAATTCCCAAGTTAATTCCAGTGTGGAACGCATTGCAATTTTGAGTTTCCTTTGTCCAATTATTCACAATCCGAATGTGGGTTATATAAAAGAGAGAGTGATCAGTAAAAAGTTTGATTAGTCACTGAACTTATCACTTTGTCACGTTGTGGTCACTGAACTTACGAACCAACCCCTCCATCCATCACCCATCATCCCCGCTATTTCAACCCGTCCGACGTGGCTTCACGGCCGCCGACATGGCAATCGACGGCGTCAATGACGCCCACGTAGGACGCGATTTCAGCAGGCTGTAAAAATGCCATTTCTCCCCAAATCGAAATCCTTCAACACCCTCCCCCAAATCGAAACGCCCTAGACCGATTGCCCCTCAACTCCCTCCCCCAAATCGATTCCCCAAGGCGATGAAGATTTTTCCCCAATTCGAAATCCCTTCCAATCCGAAAACACCACCTGAAGCGCCATTAAATTCCTCCAAAATTGCCCCACCTGGAATCGTATGAGTGATTGAGCTTTTTGGGTAGCAATTAAGAGCTTGACTGAGGAAGGGTTGCAATGGAATGGAGAAATGGTGGGGCCAGTAATGGAGGAATTTATACCAATTGAATGTGATTTTTGGTTGCAGAGTTGCCAAGGAGAGGATGGGATTTTGTGTAATCTGAATAAACCAGTGAAGGGAGAGAATGGACTTATCCCAATTGAAGCGCTCTCACTGTCAATTCCTGTGGCTAAAGTGGGATCATTTCATTAAGTTCGAAAGTGAATTTTGGTCATGCGAAGTCTCAACTACAACAGAGGAAATAGAGACACTGTTGGTCTCCAGACTTGCACAAGAGTTTTGTCAATGCTCTTCACCAGCTTGGTGGAAACACGACCTGTTGTACATTTGTTCCAAACATGTAAGGGAATCGTTCTGTGAATATGTTCGAAACATGTGAGGAGTTGAAGCTTCTAATGAACTTCTGTGAATTTGTTGTACATTTGTAGTACATGTGTTGGCCTTCGGTGGAGTAGTTGAATTTGCTTGTAATGAAGCTTTTATGTATGTAAATATTGTATCAAATGTGGCGTTGGATTTACTTGATTGTAGTTGATGTAACATACATCTCTTACCACCTTCTGATAATAACAGTTGGCACAACGAAACAACTGGACAAATATAAAAGCATTGGAAAAACCAGGCAGCTAAGAAAAACAAGGAAAGGGAGTTGCGGAGGACAGTGGGAAAGGAAAGGAAAAGGTCCAGTGATAAGAAATTGTTTAGAATTTTCTCTATTGTAGTCTGCTCCTTTGGCAAGACAAGGCAGCTATTTTGATGTGGTGTGTGATTAGTTTATTTGCATGTAAAAAATTCTGCACTAGTGTTTCTTTGAATAAAATTATGTTTACATCTTGGAATTTTCTTTGTTTAGAAATCACCTTTGTTGATGGAATGTAGAGCTTATATTACTCATTTTGAATGTCCATAACAGCTTAATATTTCAAACTTCTTTATATATTATTTTTCAGATAGAATTCATTATATAGATTAAAAACAATGAAGGTTTTCAAGTCATTTTAAATTTTAAAAAATTGTTCAAATTCAACAAAAAAATAATCGGATCAAACTTGAATTGGGTTCGAGTCCAAACTAACCAACCCAACTGAAACTTGATCGATTTGGGTTGTGTTAGATTTAAACAAATAATTGGGTTGGGCTGGTTTGATTTTAGATCAAACCGACCATGTGGGGTAGGGTTTGTGTTAGATAAAAAATCGATCCAGCCCAACCCTACTCTACCCAACCTTAAGCATTTGTGGCTTGAATTTTATTCCTCAGTATCATTTTCAAGGGGATAAGGGGTGTCAAAACATTGTGCATGTTGTACAGAATATGTTGTTTACTTGCCTTTTATGAGATTAGCTAGGGCAAATAATTTTGTTTAGTATTGAAATAATTAATGGTGACTGACTATATGTTCAACTATCTTTAATTTGTTTTCTTTGGTAATAACTAGCTTTGTACTAGTTAAAAATCCTTAAGTTGTTGCTTTTCAAAATTTTTGCTAGTTATGCTTTTTTTTGCTTGCCTGTTGATCCTATGATTATGAAATTTTTAATTTATAACTTAAAACTATGATGTTTGAAGCATAAGTGTCACCTTATGAGTTTCTCGTTGTTTGTATAATGTATACGATAGAAAAAAGTGTAGTTGGATTAATCAGAGAAGAAAATTACTTTTTCACACAGTCAAAAGTCGAGTACGTTTCCACTTTACATTGTTGGCAAAATATGTTTTTGAACGTAACTTTTATTAAATTTTGACTGTATTAATTGAAAAATATGAATTTTTATTATTGAGTAATTTGGAGAAGTTTATGTTTCGGAAGCTCGCTCCAAGATTTTCGTAATGGTGATTTTTGGGTTCAGTTTCACATTATCTTTCTATATCAAACAACAAATCCAAACGGTTTCAGCCCACAACCAATATATTCATCTTGGTTGCTTCTCAATTTCAATTACGGTGTTTATTTGCAAGTCACAAAGGCAAGAGAAAAATAATGAATGAAGGCACAAAAAGGGGACCAAAAAATCAGAGGGAAGTCACCAGTTTTCTTCTCAAGATGATAGGCGATTTTCATAGCAATATGGTAACCATGTTTTTCTCAAAATTCATACAAATCACACATTAGAAAACGGCTTGGTTAAGCAACATATATATAGGAATAGATTAGGCATTAGTTGAACGGAATTAAATGGGTTAAGATTAAAAATTATGGGTCATGAGTAATATTAATTCTTTAAGCTTCTTCAAACGGTCCATATTATTTTTAGATCAAGCCTTTGGACTTGGTTATTGGTAATCAATTCACCATTGGGTCGAGGCCTATGAAATTATATTCCAACGTTTTACATTATAGCCCGAATTTATTGAGCGTCAAAATCCAACAAATTTTCATCTTGATACCCAATCAACCTGCAAGTAAACAAAATACAAAATTAATAATTGCATAATTAAGATAACCAATAAAATTGGGATCAGAGATATTACATTGTGTTTCAAATCTGAAACACATATCATACATGCTCCATATACTCACCAGAGTTAAGATAAAAAATATCCAAGTAGAAGCAGATAATCATAGTAACCAATCAAAAACAAATAAACATGCGATGAAGATATAATATAGAATAATATATATCTTTTCAAATATGTTCGCAAGGAACCATATATTAGCACCATGTTAATCAATCAAATTATCAAACACATATACAACAATGCATAAAATGACCCCACGAAAAAAAGTTCAGCACACTTATCCATCACATTCTGTGTTACTCACACCTTGAGAACACATATTTCCTCTCATCGCCCATCCTACTCACTAAACTGATTACTCAACTCATGTCTAATTGATAAACACAATAGATCCTAAGTCCCTGGAATAATCCTATATCATTACCTCACTTCTTCCAACCTAAGTGGATAATAGGTATCTACCTAATAGAAGTGGTAGAAGTCTCTCTCACACTCTACCTGTACAGTGTCTTTCACGGATAAAGAATTCCAGACATTTAATCGCATCTCCACTCGTGATTCAAATTTCACCTTCCACATCCCTCGTGCTAATCACCAATGCACATTTAGGCATCTATACTCCACATCACTAATAAACACATAACACATTAACTGTTAATGCATCACAACCCACTATGCATGCAGACACATTACACGAAGTAATCAAATTGCTCTCAAATTCATACAAAATGTACATATCAAACACATTGAAATGAAAAATATAACCATGTAATAGAATTAAGCAATCACATACATGTAAAAAGGATTACACACAAATGCACGTACAGTAACTGGGTTGGCTCTCAATAAACCTTACTAGGGTCATCACTCGACCCTATAGTCACATTCGCCCTCACAAAGTATCTAGACTTACCACAGCTGTAAAACCGCTTACCATCGGACTTATCCCGACCCTTGCCCTTCTTTTTACTACCATTGTCAATCGAGTCACTACTATCTTGAGCCATACCCAAATTAATTTGCTCAAACTTTATTCTACTTCTCATCTGTATCTCACCAATCCTTTTATCATATTTTTCCGTCTTAAGCTCTATTTCCTTACTCCTAATGGAATCTATGACAATCTTGGGTGTTAAGGTGTCCCTACCATACTTCATCGCATGCTTAACCTCCCTATATGAGTAAGACATAGAATTTATCAAAATAATAGTATATTTGAGACACATTTTCATCACAGTTAACAATATCTTAAACAAATTCGTTAAAAAATCCAAATTATCATCAAGATCAGTTGAAGGATTCATTTTAAAACTAAAAAAATCTTTCAAACAAGTACAATTTATTAGAAGTAAACTTAAACAAATATAAGTCCTCCAACTTGTTTTAAAGTTCTTTAGTAGAATCAAATTTTCCAACTTTTTTCAAAACAGTATCAGATAAGTGTAAAATAATTGAAGTGTAAATAAGTTCATCATATTTTTCTTTTTGTGCTTTTGTTTGCCATCTACTGCCTTTGAAACTTTTTGTTGAACCAAGATTTCCTTCATCTTTTGTTGCCAAATTGAAAATTTTCATTTTCCATTGAATATTCATACTTTGAAATATGAAGACATTTTGAAAAATAGAACAAAAAAAGTGCACAAATATGTCACACAAAGAAATTCTAAGGTCATAATATACACCGTTCTAGATTCCCAAGATTTTGTAAGATTCACAATCTCAGTACCAAGGGAATGGTCAAGCGGGTCAAGTCCAAGAGTTCTAACAGAATAATTAATACAACATGAAGGTATGTGAGCAAAAATTCAATTTCTCACGTAATATAGTCTCACACAATAACTTAATGGCAATCAAACACAAAAAGAAATATCAACTTGCAATTAAATTCAGCACTTCAAATAGAGCTAATAATTCCTAAATTTTTAACGCAAGCAATGATTACCTTACACGGAAACCATAATTCTAATGTCACCCTATAGGGTAACTCACTAATGCTGAAATTAAATGGGATAAGCCAATATATCAAAACAAATTACATCTGAAATTTCGTAAATATCGAGAGATGTGAATTTACAAAACTTTAGGGTCACCAATATTCGCCCTAAAGCTCCACAGCACAAAGGGAAAAATCATCCAGATTCCATGAATAACTCGAAACGGAAAATTAACAACACCACAATATCAAAAATGATGTTAGGAACAGGTTGTCTGAAGACTATGTCTCCAAATTCCTCTTCACGGATCCTCACACGCCAATAAGGTTCTTTGAGCATGGTTATGACGCTTCCCCGCCGATCACAAGCACCGCACCGTCGGGATCACCTCCACTTGCACATCACGCCAGTGGTCTTCGTTTCACTAACTGGTCGCTGGCCGGAAATTGCACTAACTGATCCGATTTTTCAACAATTTTTGGACAGATTGTGTTTCTATTTCTACTTCAATTATGGTCCATTTTTTGTCAGATTTTTTAGTCAAATCCACCACCTTGAAGCTCTTATACCAATTGTCGTGGAAGCTTGCTTCAAGATCTTCGAAATGGTGTTTTTCGAGCTCAATAAGTTGCTTCTCAATCTCACCCACAAATGACAAGATAACGGTGTTGATTTGCAAATCACAAAGGCACGAGAAAAAAAAAATGAATGAAGGCACAAAGAGGGGACAAAAAAATTGAAGGAAAGTCACCGATTTTTCTTCTCAAGATGACAGTCGATTTTCATTGCAATATGGCAACCACAATTTTTTCAAAGTTCACACAAATCACATACTAGAAAATAGCCAGGTTAAAAGTGACCTTCTAAGATTCTTATTCTTCTTGGAGTATCACCTCACAAATCAACAGCATGGAGTTAAAGAGAAATGAAGAAAAAGCAAAGACAGTTGAAGTTAGTTCAAGTTAGTTGGAAGAGTTAGTTAAATTTAGTTCAAGTTAGTTAGAGGAGTTAGTTAATTTCTATTGTTTTTGTTATTCAATCTGTTGAGCTCCTTCTATAAATAGAGCTTGTGTTCTTGTAAATCAATTAATAGAATTCTTCAATTAAGCTTCAGTTATGTTCCTTTTTTCCTCCCTTTCTTTGCATTTTCTTTGTTTTGATTCTGCAATTTAACATGGTATCAGAGTTGAATACCATACTTGTTTCCGCGCCTTTTCCTTTTTCGGATATGTACTCATTCTAACTTACCGGATTAAGCCTAAGTAACTTACCGAATCCGTACTCTCCGGATATTCCAATACTCACCAGATTGAGCCTAAGTAACTCACCAGATTCTGCACTCACCGGATATCCTTAACACTCATCGGATATCCTTAATACTCACCGATTTGAGCTGCACTTACCGTATTGATACAAATCTGCTCGAGATTTTCTCTAGAATCTCAAACCCCTATCAATTTTTCTCTTCTTCTTGATAAAATGACATAAACAAATCATCTCAATCCTTCAGATGATTCTTCTAGCCCATATTATCTCCATCCTAGTGATAATCCGGGTTCTCTTTTGGTCTCAAAAATATTTGTAGGAGATAATTACATTGTCTAGAGCCGCTTGATCGCCATTGCTCTGACTGTGAAGAATAAGGTGGCTTTTATTGATGGTTCAATCTCTGCTCCTCCTGATACTCAGAGCATCCTTCATATTGCTTGGCTTCGTGAAAATAATTTGGTATTCTCTTGGCTTATGAATTCTATTTCTAAAGACATTAGAAATAGTTTACTCTATGTTGCATCTGCTATGGATCTTTGGAATGAATTGAAAACAAGATACTTGAAAAGTGATGGCCCAAGGGTTTTCCATCTTGAAAAATCCATAAGTTCTATAAATCAGGGTTCATCATCAATTACAGAATATTTCAGTGCCTTTAAGACTCTTTGGGATGAATATGTAAGCCATAGGCCTTTTCCAACTTGTACAGGTGGCAAAATGGCTTCCTGCACATGTGACCTGTTCAATTTCCTATTACTTCGACAACAATCAAATTATGCGTTGAAGTTCCTTGTAGGCCTTAATGATTCCTATGCGACTGTGAAGAGTCAGTTGTTGCTTGTTGTGCCATTGCCATGCTTGGCTAAAGCTTTTCATTGTTGCTTCAAGAAGAAAGCCAGAGGCAATTAACAAATTCTGCAAATAATGAATCTCATGCTTTGATAGTAAAACAGCATACTCAGCCTAATCAGATTAATCAATTCAGGTTCTCCAAAGATAAATCAAAGAAATACATGTTTCATTGCACTCACTGTGGCTATAATGGCCATACGATTGATAAATGCTTTCAGTTACATGGTTAGCCCCCTGGATGGACTGGACCAAAGAGAAAGAGGAATCCTCCCTCTGCACACGCAGCCATTTCAACTGAAGAGGTTTGCATTCAAGGTAGTAATTAGAATCAAAGGTTCAGTTTAACTGTTGAAGAGTTTAATAAACTTATAGCACTTGCCAATTCAAGTTCCACTCCAAAAACTGGTATACCCACAGCAGCAGCAGCAAATGTAGCAACCACTTCTCATTTTTTTGGTAAACCTTTTAATCAATGTAATTCTGCCTCTACCGGGTTACATTCTAAATTTTCTTGGATATTAGATACTGGTGCAACAGATCATATGATCTGTTCACCTCTGTTGTACTCTTCTACTCCTAAACCATTATCAACTTTTATTAACCTTCCTAATAGACAAACTGTTCCAGCAATATATACTGGAACAATAAGTCTCTCCAGCACACTACCACTACATTTAAATAATGTCTTATGTGTTCCTAGCTTTTCTTTCAACCTATTATCTATTTCAAAACTAAGTAAAAAATCTAATCTTTGTTTATCTTTCTTTGGATCTTGTTGCCTTTTACAGGACCAATCGATGAAGAGGATGATTGGGATTGCATTTAAGAAACAAGGACTCTAACACATCTCTCAAACTCCTTCCAAAGTTGCTTCATGTCAGTAACACCAATCTACTAATTCCTGCCAGCAATATCAATCTACCTTTGCACCAGTCCTTGCTTCAGTCACTTCTCAAAACCTTTGGCACTACAGATTAGGTCATGTCTCAAATTCTAGAATTCGTTCCTTAGAAAAATAGACAATTCAATAACATTTGATTGTGTAAATGTCTGTGAAATCTGCGCTCTAGCAAGGCAAAAAGGCTCTCTTTTCCTGTATCACAAAGTGTTTCTAATAAAAGGTTTGATTTGATTCATTGTGACATATGGGGTCCCTTTTCCACGATATCATATTCTGGTTTCAAATTCTTCCTTACCATAGTAGATGATTTTACAAGATGCACTTAGGTATATATGCTCAAAAATAAATCTGAGGTGTCTTTCTTGCTGCTAAACTTCTGTAAAATGGTAACCACTCAGTTTAACACTCATGTTAAAACCATAAGAACAGACAATGGTTCAGAATTTACTTTTGCAAAGTTTTACATTGAACATGAAATTTTACATCAAATGAGTTATGTTGAAACCCCACAACAAAATGGGGTTGTTGAGAGAAGACACCAACACCTACTAAATAAAGCCAGAATCCTGATGTTTCAAGCAAATTTACTTTTAACCTTTTGGAGTGATTATGCACTAACTGCAGTACATATCATAAATCGAATTACAATCCTCTTCTTCAGAACAAAACACCTTTTGAGATGCTATTTCACAAACCACCTAATATTTCTCATTTAAAGGTCTTTGGATGCTCATGCTTTGCATCTACTATCACTAGCCACAGACAAAAGTTTGATCCAAGAGCAACTAAGTGCCTATTTTTAGGGTATCCATCTAACGCCAAAGGTTATAAACTCATGGAGCTGAGCACAAACAAGATCATCATTTCTAGAAATGTTGTCTTCCATGAAACCAACTTTCCATTCAAGCAGCTTCCTTTTCATTCTGAAATACCAAATTTTCTATTTCCTCCTACAGAGTTTTCACATGAAGCCTCTCTCTCAAATAAACCCATATCTTCCTTAGTTCCTATACCTTCTGATCAAAATACTCCTTCACAGTAACCCTCAAATTCCTTACACATCGACATGCACTATCATACTGATGCTGCAAATTCAATTCCTATTGATTTAGCATATCCATTAACACTGATTCTCACATCAGAAAATTGACAAGACCTAAACAACCACCAAAATTCCTGCAGAATTACTATTGTGGCAATGTCTCCTTGTTTCCTTATGCAAACAACTCATCTGCTTCCATTGATTGTTCTTCTGACACAGGTAACTTCTATCCTATATCAACTTTTCTTTCTGTCAATAGACTTTCAGTACCTCACAAAGCCTTGTTAGCTTCCATTTCTCTTACAAAAGAACCCAAAACATATAAACAAGCTGCAAAAATACATGAATGGCAAGTTGCTATGAGGAATGAAATAAATGCTTTAGAGTTAAACAAAACCTAGAAACTTGTTACTCTTCCTAATGATAAGCAACAAATAGGTTGCAAATGGGTCTTTCGAGTAAAATACAAGGCTGATGGAACTATAGAAAGACACAAGGCTAAAGGTTACACCCAACAAGAAGGATTGGACTTCTTTGATATTTTCTCCCAAGTGGCAAAAATCACTTCAATTCATTTACTGCTGGATGTAGCTGCTATCAGGGGCGGGTATATTCATCAATTAGATGTAAATAATGCATTTTTACATGGTGAATTGCATGAAGAAGTTTATATGGAAGTGCCCCCTGGTTTGGAAGTTAAACAACCCAATATGGTTTGTAAACTCCTAAAAAGTCTCTATGGTTTGAAGCAGTCCTCTCGACAATGGTTTGCAAAACTTTCTCATGCTCTTCTTGATTATGGATTTACACAAGGCAATTCTGATTGCTCACTTTTCATTAAGAAAACTACATCCTCTTTCATAGCACTACTAATATATGTGGATGATGTTTTACTGGCTAGTGATAATCTAACTGAAATATGGAAACATAAGATTTTTCTACATTACATGTTTACAATCAAGGACTTGGGACAGCTGAAGTACTTCCTAGGATTGGAAGTGGCCAGATCAAAGTCTGGAATTTCAATTTGTCAAATAAAGTATGCTTTGGACATACTTGAGGATACAGGTCTTACAAGTTCTAAACCAGTTGCATTCCCAATGGAATCCAACCTTAAACTCAATGCAGAAGATTTAGATCTATATGAGGATGCCTCAGGTTACAGAAGGTTGATTGGCAGATTATAGTATTTGACAATTACAAGGCCTGAATTGGCTTATTCTATTTAGGTTATTAGCCAGTTTCTCGCTAAACCTACAATGGCTCATCATTAAGCTGCAATACATGTGCTCAGATACTTAAAGACAACACCAGGTCAAGGGTTATTCTTCTCCTCTTCCTCAGACTTAAGTTGAAGGCCTTTTTCTGATAGTGATTGGGCAAGCTGCATCGATACCAGGAGAAGTGTTACATGTTATGCATTTTTTTTAGGAGACTCATTAATCTCATGGAAATCAAAGAAACAAGCCATAGTTAGCCGCGCATCTATAGAAGCGGAATACAGAGCTCTTGCAGCCACCACATGTGAAGTCCAATGGTTGCTATATGCCCTTCAAGATCTTAATGTTGATCATTCTCAGCCAACTATGCTCTACACTGACAGCAAGTCCGCTTAGGGATGGCAAAAAAACCCGACAAACCCGATACCCGCGGGGACCCGCCCCGAACGGGGAAAGGAAAACCCGCTTAAACGGGTAACGGGGCGGGGATGGGGCGGGGAATTATTCCCCGAGGCGGGGACGGGGCGGGGATGGGTAACGGGGTCCCCGCCCCGCCCCGTTAAAAAAAAAAAATTTTTTTTTTTTTTTTTTTAAGAATTCAATACTTTAAGTGAACATTTTCGTTAGTTCTAATAGAAAATAGCAACTAAAATTATTTGTTTAAATATAATGAATATGGACAATAAAAATAAATTATCAAAAACTAAAAAAAAAAAAAATTAAACGGGGAATAACCCCGCCCCCGCCCCGACCCCGCCCCGCCTTAAACGGGGAACGGGGCGGGGACGGGGAATGAATTTCTTAACGGGGCGGGGGACGGGGAGGGCATCCCCGCCCCCGCCCCGCCCCGCCCCGTTGCCATCCCTAAGTCCGCTTTATCCATTGCAACCAATTATGTACAGCATGAAATGATCAAACATATTCAAATAGATTGCCATCTTGTTAGAGAAAAACTGCAGCAAAATGTAATCAAACTCTTTTACATCCCCTCAAGGTTACAACTAGCAAACATATTTACAAAACCACTCGGATCACTACCTTTCCATGGCAATTTATGCAAGATGAGCATTATAAATATGCATGCTCCTCTTGGAGGGGAGGGGGGGGGGGGTCTTGGAGTATCACCTCACAAAATCGACAGCATGGAGTTAAAGAGAAAGGAAGAATAAGCAAAGACAGTTGAAGTTAGTTGGAAGAGTTAATTAAATTTAGTTCAAGTTAGTTAATTTCAGTTGTTTTTGTCATTCAATCTGTTGAGCTCCTTCTATAAATAGAGCTCGAGTTCTTGTAAATCAATCAATAGAATTCTTCAATTCAGCTTTAGTTATGTTCCTTCTTTCCTCCCTTTCTTTGCATTTTCTTTGGTTTGATTCTGTAATTTAACAGTTCTCTTTTAAGAAGCAAATTAAAGATAATTTTCTTGTACATGAAATCCAAAAACTAACCATACAAAGAATAGGGTTGCTGGACGTTTTATCTATGTCCTTTGCTATAGGGAAATTTGGGGAAAAAATATTGGAGCACAAAAATTCTGTAAAACCCTTTGAGCAGAATTTAAAAAAAGTCTTGATCAAAATTATAGGGCAGACGGTTTTTTTACGGAGAGGAAGTGAGAGGATGGCCCCTGAAAACTTTCTGCTGCAGAGAGAACGTTTCTAGTAAAAAAGTTTGCTGCAAGTATTGTAAAGACATTATTTTTGGTGCTCGTGGGAATTTACTTATAGAAGTTGCATCTCAACGTGAAAATAAGAACGGTTCTTATTCTAATTTGTGGAGCAATTCGGGTACCAATATAGGAGTGGTAAAAGTCTAAAAGATCAAGATTATGTGCTTTGTTCCATTCCTCTACCATTTAAATGGGCAAGAAGCGAGGAAAGTTTGCCTAGTTTTTTTTTTTTTACTTTATTTTTATTTCGGTTTTATGTAATTCCAAAATATTTGAGACATTTGTATCATTTTCTATATAGCTTATTTACCCATGACATATGGGTATGTGGATACTTCTCTTAGGGTCTGCTTGGCAATTTTTTATCACTGATTTTGACCGATTTTAAATGACACCTTTATAAATGGTTGAAAAAATGGATACTTGCGACCCTTTTTTACACGAATTTTGGATGGTTTAAAAACTACCCAAAATCGATATAGTGTAACTTTGACCGATTTTCTTGCTCCAACAAATTGACGAATTGTGAATGTTTCTCATATTCCCTTGATAAGAAAAATTACATTATAATTAAAAAATTACTTTAAGTAAAAAATAACTTTTATGCAAAAAAAATGGTTTATAAAATAAAGATACTACTAGTAAGAAAAAAAATTTATAAAATATAAAAAGTTACTTATAAGTAAAGAATTCACTTAAAATATTTGAAAGTATAAAATTACCTTATAATTGTAAAAATTACTTATAAGTAAAAAAAATACTAACTTAGAATTTTAAGTAAATATATAACTTTATTAAATTTTTGAAGCTAAACATTAACTTATATATAATTAAAAAATTGCCTTTAATTAAAATATCACTTATGAGTAAAAATTCCAAACTATAAATTAGAAATTTCACTCATGGACATATATATAATTTTATTCAAAAAAAAAAAATCAGAACCGGGGAATAATAAATTCTAAAACATAGGTTGACAGTTTTAAAATTCGCTATTAAAACCACTCAAAATTGATCCAATCATAGACGCTCAAAACTGCTGATAATCTATACCCTTGAGTTAATTGTTTTATTATGACAGATTATTGTTGTATTAGTGAATCATGAAATTCTGTAGCTTGTGAACTAGTTAGAACATATTGTTTAACTATGAGGGTAAACGAGAACTGCAGGATTAATTAATTTTGAATTTCGGTCCTTGATAAATAGTTTGATAGCTCGTTATAATCTTAGAAGTTAGAACCAATTTTCCTGAACCGGCAGATGATAATTATTTTTGAATATAATTAATTAATAGGTAACTACCTAGGTTTTAATCTATCATACTCCAATCGGGGCTTGACGGAGTCTTTAAATGAAAAGACCCGTTCCAGTGACGGACCCAGTATTGAAATTCAGCTCGGGCGGGTCAACGTCGACAATTAGCGATCGTATGAGCGAAGTCGTTTATTAATATTTAATTTAATAGTATTAACAATTACTCAATATTTTCAAGTTCTATGTTTTTAGTGTTGGAAACTTACAATGTTTTGCATCATAGTTTTGGAATACTCTGTATACAGAAGTTTTTCATTATTTCTTCTCTATGAGTATTAATTATCACTGCCCATATAACTACTAAGGGCTTGTTTGGTGAAGTTTTTGTTTGCTAAAAAATTGATAACCTAATTTTTAACCATACATTATTCATAACTTTCACCCAATGTTTCACCTAACATTTCATAGGATAGTTTGAATGTAGTGTCATTATATATTTGTTGATAATGTAAAAGTGAAAAGTGCCAACATTCATAAATCCAAATTTCCAATTCTCCCAATTCTAAATCCAATTCCAAACCCTAAATCCAATTCCAATCCCCCTAATTCCAATTCATAAACCATACATGAAACAACATTGAAATTTGGATAAAACATGATTTCATAAAACATAAATAGATAATAACACCAAAAACAAAACAAACAAACAAAAAAAGATGGGCAGAAATGAGAAAACTCAACTCATGGCGTCACGTCAAACCGTGGCAAAGCGCAAGCTGCAGCCGTTCGTTCACATATCACAACGGCAGCCGGTCAGTGGTGGTGAGGATTCACCGACAGACGGGAGAAGGCGACCGGATAGCTGTGGCGAAACTCGACAGGAAATCGGAATCGTCGATCACGTCGAAGCCTTGAATTGAAGGAAATGATTTTGTTTCCAACAATTTTAATTTCAATTGGGGAAAAAGGGTTGGGATCATGGGCTGGACCTATATAACTAAGTATTGGGTCGAAAAACAAATGTCCAACCCAATTACAAAAGAAAAAGAAAAGGGCTGGATTGGGCCTATATAATTAAGTATTGGGCCCAACCAAATTTAAAAAAAAAAAAAAAAAAGTGGGACAAGGCTGGGCAGTTGGCAACAATGGGTCAATCTAATAACAAAAAAAAAAGAACGAGGAAGATGAACCAAAAGAGAACAGCAGCGCCGCAGCAGAACCAAACCAGTTCCGACAGTCCCGCGGAGCCCAGCACGGGCGGCCGCCCCCCTAGCCAGGTGCTGGGTCCGCCACTAACTCGTTCCATGCTTTATGGGGGTCATAGAGGATCTAGGACTGGATTGTTTGTAGACTTGGCTCTCCAATCCACCATCTTCTGAAATTAACTTAAAAATGAATCAAATCTTTCTATTTTTGACTTGACATTAATTCAGAATGGATTAAAGCTTTCCACTTAAAGGGATGGCTAAAAATAGGGTTCTCTATTTACAATTTGATCACTACATTGGCTCATTCAGGGGCGGACCCACGTGGTGTCATGTGGGGTCAAATGACCCCACAAAATTTTGGATTTTTTTTTTTTAACTACCAGCCCCAGTTACCCAAGAGCAGCCCACAACCTACAAGCCCAAATCCAATTACCCAACCCAACTTCTATGACCTAATATTCCCAACAAATCCCAATTTCCCAGATGGTGCGTCATTCGTCTCTCTTCTCCTCTATTTTATAGTTTTCCTCTTCCCCCCTCCGCCCGATCGCCCTTGCTATAGGTTACTGCTACTCGGATATGGACTCCATCAAAAGTACCTGTACGTGTTTGGATTTGTATTTTTGACCGAGTAAGTCCCGTTCTTAGAACATGGGTTTGTAATATTTGGATTTATTTTTTGCAAATTAATATGGATAAACAATGGATTCGATTCTTCTAAAATATATTTGGTAGTTCCGATTCGGATTTGAGGAACTGGAAACATTGTATGTCTAAAATTGATGAATTGAAAGTATTCGATGAAAATACGCACTGATTTGGTATGAAATAATGGAACTGATTTTTTACAATTTGGGAACAATCAATTGCTTAAAATATTGTGAAGTCTATTATTTGAAATTGGGAACAATCAACTGTTTAAATTACAGTTTCAATGTATTGTAGTGGATGACTGAAAATAATTATTCAACAGAACAAATACAAGATACAAGAGCTACAACTGCAATTTTGGAAATATTAGTCTTCATTCTCAAAAGTCAAATCTCAATTCCAAGTACTGAAGTAAGTAATGGCTTTCTCTAATCTGGTGATTTAGAATTGTTTATGAAAGGAATTGTTGTTTATAATGAATTTAACATTACGTATCAAGAATCGACTGCATAATCGAATGAGAGATCAATGGTTAAGTGATAGTTTGGTTGCATATAGTGAGAACGATGTACTTAACAATATTGATAACGATGTAATTATACGACGTTTTCAGACTATGACGCGTAGGCTACATTTGTAATAGCGTATTGGCTTATTTTTGTTAATGATATGTTATTCTAAACATTTTTGAATTTTCATTTTTGACCCCACAATACAAATTGTCTGAGTCCGCCCCTGGGCTCATTTGCCTTTATTTTGAACAACGTCGTGTATATAATATATATGATTAAGAAAGTAAGTTTCATATTCATATATTTAATTAATGGTATCATTTTATAATATATTACATTTCACATGAACAGATGATTATCTCTAAATGAGATAAACAATATTATTTTTTTTATTTTTATTGTCATTTATTGTCCACTGTATACGACGACCTATTGAAGTCTAGTAAGCATCATTTACACTTGTTCTCGTACTATTGCTTCAATAAAAAGCTACAATATTAAATAATTTCATATTCTATTAAACTTTAGTTTAGGACAGGTCTAAGCTAAATTATAATAACCCATATATCACAGATTTCTTTAATGTTTCATCTTACACTACTTGTCTGAATCTTCCTACATCCTTAGTTGCCCAAAATTTGTGGCATGTTCTCTTCATAAAGACTGTTATGACTCGCCACTGGCATTGCCACGTGGCCAACCCACTATAATTGTGGACCCACTCTTGCCGAAACATCAGCCATAGAAAACGAGGCCCTAGGGTAAATTCCGAGGCCCGTTATTCATTTCGAGGTGGACATGCCGAAGCGGATCAAGTCCGAGGCTCTACCCCGGTTAGTGACGACCCACATGCAAAGATCTTGAATTTATGACTAGAGATCCTCGTGGAATGATTGATATGACCTTTGTAAAAGTATATTTATGTCTTGTATTGTCAATAGAGTGTAAAAGCATTAAATGTGTTGTAAGCTAGAAATGTCAAAAGGATGGCTAGAATTAGATGTTTCGATTGAGGAGATGAGGTCACGTGTAATTTCATCCAAGGGTCACCATCCCGTCTGTAACACTATAAATACCCCTCCATGTGACCATTGAGGAATAATGCAACTCTTAACACTTAAAGTAACTTATGTTTTCTTACGCACGTTGATTTACAGTCTTTTACTTTGATTTCATATCGATTGGTTATTATTGTACAATTGTATCCCAGATATTTCGTCGGAACTCGAACAGAAAGGTCTCGTGTCGTTGAACTTCTCTCATGTCCAATTTAGGAGTGATCTCGACCGTTGATCTGTTGTTACGTGTCGAATTTAACTTGTGCGTGCACGAGTGGGGCCGGCATCTGTTGACAGCATATTTTGAGGTCAACAAAGACCACCCAATAAAGTAAAGGGTATAAGCTAACTTGCACTGTAGATTATACAAATAAAATACCAAGAAAAGACATGATGTCTTAGGTTATCTGTTCCTAGACTTGTCTATACATAAATATTTTAGCTGATATTTTTTTATAAAGAGATGCCCTAAAAACAATTCAGTTGAAACTACAATTCCCTCTGTTGAATTTGTTGTTTGTGGAGACCAATTGCATCCACTTGCATTATTTAATGGCTGAAGTTACAAGTACTTCCAAGACTTTCAAGGACTGTTTATCAGAGGTTCTTTCTTAAAGAAATCTATTATACTCCAATTGATGAATGAATCATCATGCATGTGCGGTGGAAATAGAATTTTAATGTTCAGTTTGGTTGCTTTCCATTCATATAATACGTAATATTTGTTAAAGGAGTGCAACGACTATTGTAGTTTTTCTTTGTATCAAGTTTTCATTCTAATTTTGATCTACAATGGATCGATTGCATTTATTTGACTTGTATCAATCTTGTAGTGCTATAGCTAATGTTCGTGCTTGGCGGTTGATCAACCTCTCAAACCAACTACTTATCGCATTTTATTGATAGTTCTAAATCCCATTATGAACAAGCAAAACACTATAATAAATCTTCTCGCGACACAATTTGTTTTTAAAAATCTTGTGTGTACAATGTTCTTTGATAAACGAATAATACTATTTATCTCGATGATTGATGATCATGAGTATATGTGATAAATAAGTGACATTACTTGATGTGTCATCTTAAATTTAAAGTTGTGGATCCCATTTAAAATAATGGTCATGTTTGACACTCATTCTCATTCATTATTTTTCAATCACACATTCTTCCATCAATCATTATTTCATAATTCATTTTTTCCCTCAAAATGGGTGTCAAACACAATCAATATATCAATGAAGGTCACTTAGATGTCACATATTGATCACGAGCTTAATAGATAGCATTGCTCTCGACCAATGGGTCCAAACATTGAAAAATAAAAAATAATGGCATCCCACATTAAAAAAGATGTGGATCCCATTTAAAATAATGGTCATGTTTGACACCCATTCTCATTTTCATTTTTTTTCCTCTTTTTACATTTTAACCACACATTCTCTAAATAAAGCAATATTACACACAAATCTAAGGGTCTGTTCTCTTTGTCATTTTCAGGTCGTTTTCCGTTTTCGATTTTTCAAAACAGCGAAAACGCATTCTCTTTTCGATTTTCGAAAATCCGTTTTTGAAAACAAGAAAAAAAATTAGCCTAAAAACACAAAACGTGATTTTTGGCGTTTTCACCGTTTTCAAGCCAAATCCCTTCAAAATACAAAAACAAAGAAAATGACCATTTTCTCTATTTCCACCACTGTGCGTGAGAGAACCATGGAATCGATTCTTCTTCCTCAACAATCGACCACCATCTTCAACCTAGACCACCAGAACCCACTACCATTCGAACCCCCTCACCTCCCTCTTCAACCTCTTGTCATCACCTGGCTACGGAGTTATCGAAAACAGCCCCAATCACCACCCAAAAAAGCGTTACCAGTCACGATTTTCGCCATATTTCCACCACGTCGGCCTACGTTTCTATCTAGGACCACCACCACTCCAATCCTCTCAACCAGGCGCATCCACTCCCACCACGGGTCACCTGCAATTTTGTACAGAATCGAGTGAGCTTGTGATAGTAGTCCATGAGTTGTGTAGCAAATTCGGTCCATTTATGTAAGGTAAGGATTTGAGGATTTCTTGAATTATTTGCAAGAGAATTGGGGCTTTTCCACTTATGGTCATTCCTAAAGCTATTTCTGGCCGATTTTGTCATTCTTAATGTGAATCAAAATTGCTATTTACCAAATTCTCACCCTGTCAATTTGAAATGATTAAGAAGGTAAAAGAAAGTTGGGTTGGAGTTTGTTGCAGTGTAGAAGTTAAAATCTAGAAAAAAACAAAATTTGTGGCTGCAATTTTGTGGACCAGAATAGACTACCATAGCCGATCCACCTTCATCGCTTTTTCTCAACCAACTCGAGATGTTTGAACTGTTGGATAAAAGGTAGACTATAGAGTGCACATGATTTCCTATGTGAATATTTTTGTAGAGATTCTTTGACAGTGCGTGCTCATACTGAAACATTTTTGGAGAGTTTCTGATCTATTTGCATTTTTTTGGGTGTTTATGTGTTGATGTGCTCAAAGAATATGACAAGTGATTGCAGGTTTAACTCTTACTGAGGAGGGGTTATCACCCTTATATTTTGAGGATTGTCTAGGATTGTTTGTCTAGCATTGTTGCTGTTACTGCAATGTCGTTGGATTATATTGCTTTTTCAGATCAATTTTCATATGGAGGCCCAAGGAGATGTTTGAATCTGAACTACAAGGGGATGAAAAGATGATTATTCTTTGCGGAAAGGGTGAAAAGAAACTCAGACAGTTTGATGATGAAAGTGATGATGCAATATATAGATCCAAGGGCAAGAGTTTGAAGACCAAAAAACCAAGTTTAAAATCATCCTCACATGGCAGAAAGAGAAATGCTAGTATTGGGAATCAAAATCTTTCAGAGTCACACTTACAAAGTCCTTGATAATTTTGTTAGGCAACTGACTTTCTTGAATGGATTGTCACTCAACTATCCTCTGTAAATTTGTTAGCAGTGATAAGTTCAGTAGGAGAGTACATTGCCTACATGGCTACTTCCTGACACTCGAAGGATGCTTAACATATAATGACCGTTATTTTGTTGAAAAAAAGGATTTCTTTTAGTTGTAATGAAGGTTGGAAGAATACATTTAAGCTCGAGCAATATATGCTCTAAGTTGCACACAATTTCCACTCGTATTTGTTAGCATTATGTCCTGTTAATCTTTTTTTGGTTTTACTTTTATGTGCCCATTAGATACTTGAATCCAGAACCTCGAACATTGCTGGCTGAGGTGAATCAGCAGATGGCTCCACAATTTGAAAATCTCAACAAATCTTTGATTGAATTGGTATGTTTGAGCATCTGTCAATTTTTACATTGATCGCTACTTCTCCAGAAAAGTATTTGTTTGGATTTGGAATAGCATTTGTTGCCCAGATTATAAGCTTTAAATGTGTAACATGTATTTTGTTATTATCTCAAAGTAGCTTATTTTGTAAATTGATTGAAGCTGGAGACTCTTGCTGCAAAAATACATGGCATGATCTGTGAATTCTTTTGCGTAATAGTTAGTTCAGAGAAATGTACTTCCAAGAACAAAGAAACGGACGAGCTGGTTCACGAAGAAGCTGTGCTCGAAAACCTGATGGATTTGTTGTTAACGAAGAAGCTGTGCTCGATTAGCTTTCTCTTTCCCAAATTGCCAATAACCTGATGGATTTGTTGTTAACTTATTAGAATTATTATTATACTGTTGTAATATTAGCTACAAAAGAAAATGTATAGAAATGTGAAAGCAATATTGTTATTTCCTTGTCTATAAGTACCATCTATTTGGTAAACGCTTGCACTATTTTCATTAGTTTCTTTTAATGATGACATAATTTCAAGATATTATTCTCCTATAGACCAACGATGCTCAATTTGAAAATCCATTTAAAGTGTGTTTCGTTCTTCTCCATTTAATTTTTACATTCTTCTCAATTTCAAATTTCAAATTTCAAATTAATTTTTACGTTCATTTACATTTTAACATTCTTTGAGAAGAATCCATTTACATTCTTCTCATTTACACTTTAAAATGTAAATGGATGTAAATGGATTTTCAAATTAAATGGATGCTCAATTTCAAATTAATTTTTACATTCTTCTCCTAGAGTCCATTAAAGTGTGTTTCGCTCCGACTAGCACTTGGATGTTAAAATTTTTCTATCTGGACGAGCCACTTGAATATTAAAATTTAGGTTGTGTTTTTGATATGTAAATATTTCAAAATTTAACAACTTCAAAATTAACATTATTATTTAATATTATATTAATATTAAACTATTAAAATTTATTGAATAATTAGATTTCTTGAATAAAATATTAAAAAAAATTCTCAAAATTTCAAAGTAAACGCGTTTTCTAATTTTATGTTTTCAGAAACAATTTTCCCAAACAATAAACAAAATGCATTTTCAGCAATTTTAAAACAAACACTCAAAATACAAAACACAAAACGAATTCAAAACTCAAAACAGAAAACTGAAATACAAAGAGAACGGCACCTAAACTTTTCATTATTTTTCAATCACACATTCTTCCATCAATCACTATTTCAGAATTCAAATTTTCCCCCAAAATGAGTGTCAAATACAAGCAATATATCAATGAATGTCACTTAGATGTCACATATTGATCACGAGCTTAATAGATAGCATTGGTCTCGACCAATGGGGTCCAAACATTAAGAAATAAAAAATAAAATTACTCGGTCTGTTACTTGATGTAAACCATCAAAGCACACATGGCAATCACCATTTTTTTTTTTTTTTTTGTTTTTTTTTTTTTTTTTTGTCAAATATTAGTACTTAGACTAGAATCACCCAAAAGTTCTTGTCCAAGTCCGTTGCCAAAAAATATTTTGAGCCCAGAGATGAAAATATAATTAATTCCCAATACATGTGGATGTGTCTATCAATTAACATGTTATGTAGTGTTTATGTAGCCGTCAAGTGTCCACTCAATACCCACATTTTATTTGTCTCATTGGTTGGTTGACTAATTCCCCTTTCTTTCTCCAACCTCTCAATTCACGGGAGTTTCTATTATTTGTATTTTAAATGCAATGCCCCCATTAGATTTGTATATATAATATAGGCTTAGGATTCTGATTAGGTTAATTACTAATTAATTAATTGATCGAGATGTTAATCTATATTTTACTATATAGACGAAGAGAGAGAGCCATTTCACATGACTTACTAGCCTCCACCCACCCTTCAACTTTTGTGTTTAAATGAAGTAGGTAGTGTCGTTTGGAATGCATGGAAGATGTATTTGGAATTTGGGTTAAAGAAAAGAAGTACGTGATAATTATTTGTATTTTATATGCTGTTCGTTGTAATAATTTGAATCACTTTAATCAGAAAGTTAAAATGACGTGTTGATTTTGAAATAAATAAAACATATTGATTTTAAATCTTGTTCTCGTCAATTTATGAAAATAAAAAATGGGTTGGTCATGTGTTCTTTCTCTAATAACTCAAGTTTTTAGATGGCGTATATATGAAATCTATGTAGGCGTTAGACCTTTACGGAAAAAAGGTATTTGACCCTTGTGCTCGAGGGGAATTACGCTTTTACGTGAAGATATAATTTAAATAAATACATTTGTCATTTTTTTTTAAGAGATTATGCTTTATTCAGAAGTGGGCTAGTATATCATACACGAATATTAAAGTCATGCCCACATTATTTTTATTACTTAAATATGTTGTAAACGTATCTAAAAAGGGATTACAACTTGCAAAGTAAGTTACATTATAGTTGTCTTTTCTTCTTTTTTGTCCCTCCAAAGCAATGGTTGTAACCAGGAGGAAACATGATTAGAAAGTTAATGGGGTTGTTTTATGATAGCATTAGTCTCAAATTAATAATCTTAAGCTAACATAGACCAAAAAAATAAGTTTCATTGGTTTGATTTTCTTGAATATGTGGGCCACAATCACGATTTGGATGATCTTAAACGATAATTCCACAAAGATTTCAATTAACAACAGCATGATTAGTGTCCTTAAAAGGTATTTTATATTAGGTGGTGGAACCATAACTAGGAAAATCGTTAGGACATTTCTTGATTAATCAACTAGCTACCTTGAAAAAGTTGATTGGAAATGCTAAACACTCTACATGAAATTCTAAAACTCTAGGGTTCCCCCACCCCATCCCACCCTACGGACGAAACCAAGAGAATAGAGTTGTGGAGGAAAATTTCACAATATTGAAAATTATAAGGATTTTTTTTTCTTTTGAAAATTGTGTAAAATCTTGAATTTCAAATTTAGTGCGAGGGCAGCGGGCTCATGCCGCACCCCCACCTGCGGGAGGAACTCTCTTGCAGGCTCTACCAAAAATCTAGGTGTCAACGTGAATAGGTGAGAGCTCTAATTTCCCTATAACAATAGTGGCCATGTGCTTATCTCTTTTTCCCTTAATTAAACATCTATATATGGTTAATTTTTACAATGTTGTCGTAACTCTTAACATGTTTGGATATAAAATCTTAGGAAATTTGGAATGAGTGGATTCATGTTTCCGAAAATGTTATAAAGAGATAGGAAAATGGCGATATATTGGTGCTTATGTAATGATTTTGTCTTGAATGATTTACTTATTAAGTGAATTACTTCAATTTTCTCATAAAATCAAGACTATCTTACGTATAACTGATATTAATTTTTTGTCGCACGACTATTTTTCAAAAATCAAAGTCGTAAAATGATGTACCAATCAATTCAATAACATTTACTTTCAAATTATATAATTAAATATATTTAATTTAGTGTACCAAACCTTTTATAACAAAAGAAATTGAAAATGATGCCCAAAGACTAAAGTTTAGAGAGTACAAAATTTTTAAGTTAGCCACTTGTTGAGAGTCTAAACTACTTGATGTAACCAATCTTTATGATACAGCCACTTACATTAAAACTAAGGGTCACTTCATTACATTATCTTTCTTGTGAAACCTACTTCTTGAGCCCCATAGCCATTGAAAAAGTCCCCAAAAAAATCATTGGATGCATATTTTCTAAAGCTATAAATTAATTTAACATTTTTGTATTCATTAATTGGGTGCTTAATCTCTTCCTTAATCTATGACCATAATTTCAGCTCCCTATTGAACATGCAAACAATAGATTGGTCCCACCATTATAGGACTTATAAAAAAAATTTAATAATTTTTGTCTAGAAGCTAAGTGGCAACCAAAACCAAAACCAAATTTTCTTATCTACCAAATAAAAATGATCAAAAGAAATAGATATTAACATGTTAATTATTCTTCTAAAATAATATTAATTTAATGTATCGTCACAAATCGTATAGAACCCTAGTTCAACAAAATAAAACTACCCAAAATAAGTCCTCGTGAGATTAATTTATATTTGTCCCAAATCGATTCGAAATTCTAATAATATATTTGACAAGTTAATCTTTTAAAAAATAAAAAATAATAAAAAAAGCACCATAATTGACAATTCTATTGCTCGTTTTTTTCTCTTATTCAACTACATTCTATTTCGTTTGAATAACGTCTCAAAACATTTTCTATAAAAATAATTGTAAAGCCAATTTCAAATGTCAATTTGACTTTCGTAGCATAGCATGATTATGCTTATATAAATGCTCGGTGGAATATTGGAGTGGAGGAATTTCTTATTAAAATGTAAACAATTTTCATAATTACTTATCCTTAATCCAAAATTCATAAACTTTCAACCAAGATAATTATGCTTAATTAGGGTTTCTTGTAAAGAAAATTTTGACTAATTAAGTGAGAGAACATATAAAGAGAAGACATGGTGGGTCATTCTTGGAGTTGTGGTGAAGACTTTGGAAAAGCTCTTTGATTTATTCATTTTCACACACACCCATTAATCAACTATGCTTTTGTAAACCCCCACCCCACCCCACCCCACCCCACCCCACCCCACATTCTCTCTCTAAACTCATTCAGTTTGATTGGGCAGATCGTATACAGGAAACCTATGCATAAACAAGGTAAATTTCAACGTCAATCACGCAAACATCGTAAACAATAATCCATCATCAACACGTAATGGTGGGCTCCAATCTAACTTGTAAGATGTTACACTTACACACTTACAACTAATTTGCACATTTCAGATATAATATTAAAGTCTTGTTTAGTATATGTTAAAAAGTTTGATTAAAATCTAAGTTAAAGTTAACAATTAGTTCATGTTCGATATTATTATTTGGGAAAAATAATATTTTGAATAGTGATTTTGAGATAATGTGTTGTTAAAAAATAGAGAAAAGTTTTGAAATTATGTGCAGAATATTTTATCGTATGAATGTATGGTTGAAAATAAGTATGTATAAAAAAAAGTTTTCAAATAATTACCATAAAACATGGGCTTAATTTTAACTGCACATTTTATAGAATTCATAACTTTCCAACTATACATTTCATCAGTTTTTATCAAGATCTATTAAAAATCAAATTTTAATCTCTACCAAACAGGGACTAAGGGACTATGAAATTCAAATTTTGAAATAAGATTGGTAATGGAGTATATCATTCTGAATCTACCCCCAATAAATTCAAAAGATTGTAGGTAGGCCATCTATACATGAAAATGTTACTTCGTGCATTGCTATGTTCAGGTGAAAATATTCTCATATATTCAATATTTTAGAAAGATTTTTTACCTTATGTCATGACAAGTGAAGTAAATGCAAATTCTGTATTATATAATCAGACTACGAAGTGTGGAGCATTTTGTAGTTGAGGGAGTCAGAATGCACATGAACATGGACCTCGGCTTTATAAATATATAGTTAATTAGAGAAAAGGGGGGGGGGGGGGGGTGGAGGCTCGTTCCACTGTATATTCCAAATATGGATGAGAAACTGAGTACAAATACCCAAACCACTGAATTTTGGTGGAAAGATGTGGGTTTTATTCTGGCTGCATGTATGCTGACATCTTTTTATTGGAATGCTCATATTGTTGTGCAAATAAACAAGGGGAATTTTCAAAAATGTCACTAAATTTGAAAATCCAAAAAAAATTGTCACTTTCACTTTTTGTTTGCAAAAATGTCACTTTTTTGGTGCAAAATGTCCAAAATATCCTTGTTACCACCTTTTTAGGAGCAATAAATGTTTGATTTGAGTGTAATTAATGTTGTGATGTGATGATTTAGTTTAAATATTAAAAAAATTGTTTATAGTATATTATATTGAGTAATATGAGTTTTCTTAAAAAGAAAAAAAGAGAAAAGAATTAGAAATATTAACATAATCAAACATTCTTCTTCTCCACTATCAAACCCTAACATTTTCTTCATCTTCTTCATTCTTCATTGCTCAAGAACACATTATTCATCATCAATATTTCGAGGTAAGTCATTACAAATTATTTATAACTTTATAAATTCATGTTATAGATTACTATTTCTCAAATGTTTAAATAAAATATCTTCAAATGCAATGGGAGGTATATTTGAAACTATATTCATTTGTTTGATTTTGGAAATATTTGTGAAAAAGATTCAATCATCAATATCCTTTACATAAATGAAGGATTCCATAATTAATGAAGCATTGAACTGTTTATTAATGAGAAGATGCTTTCATGTGGTAGTTGAAAATTGATTATCACCATTAATGTTTTCAAAAATTTCTTCAAACATACGGGATTTCCAGTTCCCCGGTAGTTTCTACACGTCATCTCGAAACCGTTTCGGACCCGACATTTATGAACTGTCGAACCCGACATTTATGAACTGTCGAACCCGACATTTTTGAAATGTCGAATTCGACAGTTGAAATTTGTTGACACAGTGTTGATTTCACCTTCTGCTATTCCATGGATTTCAATATTCGAAAGTTCGACATTCATATTATGAAATGTAGACATATTTATTGTGAATAATTCTTACCGTTGCAATCTCAACGTTTCAGGTATGAGTACTCATTTGAGATTTATAGTGTCGTATGGGGGACAATTTGTTCATGTGGATGACGAATGGAAGTGGAGAGGAGACAAAACCACTTCCATTTTAGTGCCGACAAGTATTACCCTAACCGCACTCGTGCTACAATTGAAGGACAAACTTGGTATTCTTGATCCCTGCACTAAAATTGAACTGAAGTTCAAAGTCCCGAACTTGAATATACCTCCGGCCGAAATACGTGAAGAAGAAGACTTAAAATGGTACATATCAGTTCACAACGAAACTGCCTTATGCGTTACTATTTTGGAAGCCGAGCTCCCAAGTGTTGGCATGGGGAGGGATATCAATTGTGCAGATCGTTCGTTTCCCGTTGCGGATGTTCACCAAAATTTACAAAGATGAGGAGTTCAATCATCGGCATAGGGTAGCCAACAATAATGCATTCGAAACTCCAGTTGGGATGCACCTTCATATGAGATGTTGGACAACCCATTGCATGGTACAGAGGCTACTAATATTGATGACGTTGACGAGCAAATGTCCTCACCTTCGACAACTTTGAACAGATACGATTGGATTACAAGAGTGAATACATCCGATCTTGCGGAAAGGCAAATATTCTTAAGCAAGAAAGAGGTGTACTCGAGAATTCGTGTACTCGCTTTGCAAGACAAGTTCCAATTTAAGGTCATCAGGTCAAGTATGAAAATGTTAACTGTTGTATGTGCTGACGATAATTGCATGTGGATGGTACGTGCTTCGACTGTGAAAAAGTCTGCAGTCTTCATGATCCGTAAATTCAACAATGTTCACACATGTTCCGTAAATTTTCGTCGCAACGCACATCGACATGCCACTACTTCAGTAATTGCTGAGCATATTTTGAGAAAATTGGACAATCCATACCGATCCTATGACCCTACTGATATTGCACGTGACATGGAATGTGAGTTTGGTGTCGAAATAAGTTACCACAAAGCACGTAGGGGAAAGTTGGCTGCTTTACATTTGCTACATGGAACACCTCAGGATAGTTTCCAAAAACTGTCTTCATACTGTCACGTTCTAGGAGAGTGTAACCCGGGGACGGTTACCCACATCGAAGTTGACTCTCATGATAGGTTCCATTACTTCTTCCTAGCTTTCGGTGCAAGCATTCGTGGTTACATACAGTACATGAGGCCCGTTATTTCAGTGTTGATCGTAGTCACTTGAAAGGTCCGTACAAAGGAACTCTTCTACTGGCAACTGCCCAAGATGCGAAACAACAGATTTATCCGTTTAGCATGGGGGATCGTGGATGAGAAACAAATAAATCGTGGATGTGGTTTTTGTCAAACTTGAAAGATCTTATTGGCGATTCAGATGAACTCGTATTCGTTTCGGACAGGAAAACGAGCATTGAAAAAGCTATTTCTCACTTATTTCCATTGTCGCACCATGGTTGTTGTATGTGGCACATGGAAAAGAACTTAATACAAATACATAAAGCAATGCGAGTTCAATATTTCTATTCAAACGAGCACTTACAACTTATCGGATTGAAGAGTTCAAAGCTGATCGATGGGTCGCCTTCGTAGGGTAAGTGCAAGATCGTACGGTACTTGAGCGGCAAAGGTTTTCATTTTGGTCACGAGCACTATTCGTTGGCCATCGGTAATATCATGACAAACAATAACGCTGAATCTCTAAACTCATTGTTACGACATGCCCGGTCGTCACCGATCACGTGCTTGGTTGAACAAATTCGGAGTACTATGCAGAGGTGGTTTTATGAACGTCGAAGCGACGCAACATCATGTACTACTGTACTGTCGTCGAGGATGGAGAGCGAGTTACGGACAACGTTCGAAGCCGGTTCCAGGCTTCGAGCTCATGCCTTGACAGACAACTTAACACAGGTTGGACTATCCAATGACACGGACATTGTAGACTTTTCTGAAAACAGTTGCACATGTCGTGAGTTCCAGCTAAATCGTATGCCTTGTGTTCATGCAACTCGTGCTGCTTGCTTGAGAGGTACTTCATTATATGATTTGTGCTCCCCTTACTACACATCGGTATATTGGATGGGTGCGTACAGCGAAACAATATATCCCGTCTCGCGGCAAGTGGACTGGGTTGTTCCGAACGAAATTACAAGTACCCCTATTTTGCCACCCGTCGTGCGTCGTCCTCCAGGGAGACCACCGACACGACGCAAGCGATCCAGATATGAGTCCACCACACGTCCAAGGAAATGCACTCGTTGTGGTAGACTTGGTCATAACCGGACAACATGTTCAAGCCCCGCTGTCACACAACCGATGTAATTTTACTTCAATCACTGAACACAAAAATGAAGTCGCATTTCTCTTTTTGGTTATGTGCCCCAATTGCGTCGTAACCTTTTATGTGATATTATTTTCAACTTGCATTACTATTTCCTCGCTTACAATCCCATTCTATTTCATTACCGTTTGCCGTTAGTAGTAGCCATCCGAGGGGGTCGATACCCTCATGCGAGGGGGTGGATACGGTACCGTACGGGTCAGATTATGTCATCGGGAAGGTGACTTCGCAATATATCCCGACACTTCATCTGTCGTTCCCGACAGATGTTCTCTATAGTTCTCGGCAGTTGGAACAGAACAGCATGTCCTCGCTACGGGATATATTGCGAAGGGGACAACATTGCTAAGACATGCGATTAATGATCATTACTAAATATGCGCGAAATAAAACGACGAACACATTGGTGGAAATATATCCCGTCTCGCGGGACGTCGACTGGGATGATACGAACAAAATTACATGTCCCCCTTTTTGCCCCCTCGTTGTGCGTCGTCCCTCATTTCAGGTAGTATATTCCTCCCCCAAGACGCAAGCGTTCCGGGATATGAGTCCACCACATGTTCACTACCACTGTAACACAATGGATGTTGACTTAACTTCATTCACTGAACACATAAATCATGTCGCATTAGTGTTTTCGGTTATGTTCCCCAATTGCGTTGTAACCCCTTAGGTGATGTTATTATTCTCAACTTGCATTGCTATTTGGACCTTACATTCCCATTATACGAACTTATAATTTGCCGTACGTAGTAGCCATGCGAGGGGGTGGATACCCTAATGAGAGGGGGTGGATACGCTACTGTACGGGTCAGATTAAGTAATCGTACCTAGGCGATTTTGCAACACATCCCGACACTTCATCTGTCGGTCCCGACAGATGGTCTCTGTAGTTCTCGGCGGTTGAAACGACAAGAATCGCATTGTCAAGGGCGATCCGAAAGGGACAACATTGCTAAGACATGTGATTAGTGATCATTAGTAAATATGAACTCGCGAAAAAAAACGTTGAACACATTGTTAACATATATTACGGCTTCCCAATCAAAACGTACAAAATGAGAGCCCGTTCCAGAAGACGGTATTTGAAACACATCCTACGACAACTACATCCACTTCGTTCATTCCCCATGAAAGTGCATGTCCATCACAGCAAAAGTTATACACACATGACCATCACTTATTACCGCCCACAGGATACCATCACCGATGTCCTACTCATTGCAGACGGATCCCCCATCTGCACCACTGTCGTCGTCTGAGTCGTCCGACGATATGAAGATTATTTCAGGAGCTGGCGCGATGTGGCCGACCTCGTCATCATCGGAATCATCGGATATCTCAACCGGGACATCGAAAAAATTTTGCAGCACGGTCTTAGGTGATTGTGATTCCATGCTTGCGAATGCGTTGAGGTCCGGAAACGGAATTGGGGACATGACTCTCCAACCATTTGAACGAGCATCGTCCTCATCGTCCGATGAGATGACGATGGGGTAATCCGGAGATGAACCGGGCGTCGCCGTCGGCAGGTTCAACAGCTCGGTGTCATTGCTTGCTGTGGAGGATGCCATAGGGAACAGATACCTGATGCGTATTTCTCACTTCTTACCAAACTAGTTGCCCAGTGCATGAACTGGAGTGCAGTGCTGACATTGTCTCCATGAAAAATGGACTTGTTATTTATACTGGAGGGTGATACATCATTTATGATGCTCAACATCCCAACCACCAAATCCAATATGTCAAACTTAAATGTACATGACCCTTGGTGTGACATTCCCATTAGACTGATGGGTACTGCATTTCAGAATTAAAATTGAAGCCATGAACTAATTACCTCCCCTTTTGGCACCTGTGGTAAGTTGTATATGCCTCCCCAATTTAGTTTTGATTTATAACTTGTTATTCTCCCTATCATTATTTTGGTTATTTCCTCATCGAGTAATAAGTTATTGTTGTCTATGAATTTGCCATATCCGTCCCGAATATGCTTATTGCCCAAAATAATCGGGGTTGGTCACGAACTTCGCATTTGAAGAAACGAAACAATGAATATGAACATTACGGTTGGCGAGGAACAATAGCATTTACAAAATTCCAACATATATTACGTTCCACAAACACACCTTGAACGTGCAATATAAAAAGTTGTCTTCCTACTAAATTAAACGAATCCGCCATAAGTAGACAAATATGTGTCCCGATTACAAAATCATTTACAAGTACCCCTGCGGCCTTTGCCGGTTGTAGTGCAAGCCCTCGACATGAAAACAAAAAAACAATGTTACAGACTTATAAATTGTGCCCACAACATTCTTCCCGGATGTTGTCATCAATCGCCGATGACAAGTTCAAATTTTAATCGAACAACCTGCGACATATTCATACAGAGTCAGGGATTCTCGGCATGTTGCTATGTATATCACGACTTCCTAACCAATTATGACAATTGCCTGTGAGAATGCAAAATAAAATACAGTATTATGCTCTTCGACCCAAGCGTTAATGGGATAGCAAAAATACGTTGCTATTTCTAGTTGTCGATTCTGAACCACAACTATTCATACTATTACGGATGCGGCCATAGATTGGACAATGACATAAACATGCACCCGAGAAATCAGTTTTGGGTCCGCCTAGTCCCCCTATTTCTCGCTTCGTCCTTCTTGCACCCCTAGTATAAGGTGTCCTAGTGGTTGCCGCCGGCCTTCGAAGTCGCGACGAACGACGCCTTGTGATCGGGGTCCGACGGCCACGTCACTGCATCGGGAGTTCGACATCATCGTCATGTACTGCAGCATCACCTACAAAAAATCAAGGCGCATTAGTGTCACAGTACCACGCACATGTACTTTTAACGCTAGTACAAGTACGTCTACCATACCTCCCGCAGTCGGCGCTCCGTGTGTGGTATCTACGTCATCCGTCTGCATTCCATGAAGCCGGGCCCCATGTCGCATCCGGTCTTCAAAACAAAGATACAACCTTTTAGTAGATTTCTACCGAAACAACATGACATTTTTTCTCGTGAAGTTCGGAAACATCGTCACCATCATCGGGAAGTTCGAGGTCATCGTCATCCAGGATCGGACCGCCTACAGAGAAGGAGCGTCAGCCAGTTAATATCACCGCGCACATGTACATTATGACAATCGAAGTACTTGGTACCATACCTGGAGCGTCGACCGGGCCATGGATTGAAGGAGCGTCCTCACTCCGTATGCCATGCATTTCGATTGCCCATGTCCCCCTCCGGTACTAACAAAGAAAGATACGAATAACGCATAATAAGTATTACGACAACCAGAAATGGAGAATGTACAGCCATCGTATGTGACAATGTACTCGAGTTGTATGTATACCTTCAGGTGAAAATGTTGACGGTGCAGTATCGGGATGCACGTAGTGCGGAGCGGTCGGGGGGGTGGAAACGGGTGGTCGTACAATTGTCTCCATGAACTCGCGCAGTATTCTACATTCGCGGGTGACATGCTCAAACATTTCGAGTTTCACGATTCGGAGGCGCATTTCAATTAGGACTCGTAGCTCGAACAACATGTCCTCGACCTCGTATCTACTCAACCCCACCTCCGTATTTGGACACCTCGATTTCTGGATGTGGAGGGTGCGCTAACCCCAACGTGCTCTTCTTGGGGACTGTCTATTCCAACAGATGTTCCACCCATCATTCCTCCATCGGCAGGCACATCTGGACGCTCGGCGTTGCGCACCTGCCGCTTCGGGCACCATCATTGCCGTCTCCGGTGTCGTCGAATCGGAGGCGGATCGTCTTTGCGCTGTGCCAGGTCCCCTCAACACCCCCGCAACGGCACTCACATCGTCCGACCCTAGAGCTGCCTCCTCGGCTGATTCTGTTTCGCCATGGCCATCTCCTCCACTAAGTTCGGCCTCAGATTCGAACTGTGCATCGACGACGGTTGTTACTATGTTGTCCAGAACGGGAACGGGATCATCATCGAAAGGCACAAGAGTGGACATGTAGTGTTCGTTGCGCTCTAGATCGGTCGGACGAAGTGTGGCATACACATGAAGCTGCCGAAGAAGAGAGACATGTGATTATGTCGGGATATTACTAAGTTCTGAATGTAATTAAAATTATTTCACAAAGTAGGAGTTGATATTCAGTTACCCGCACTCTCTTGAAGAAAGCATCGTACGTGCGCATCTGCGATTGTTTAGTGGCCGTCCAGAGCAGTGGGGAAGCGGTCACCAATACGCTGCCCGAAGTGGTTACCAATTTCTGGTATCGCCTCGTATGCCCATATCTGTCCCATTGTTTCGCAGTAATTGTTATTAAATGGAGAAAACGTTTGTGAATGAAATGATGCTACAGAAAACAATTAAACTAACGCTTCGTACCTGCAGGGCTATGGGAAACCCGTGCACTGTGTAACTGATTTCCTTCTCTTGCCTCCTCTTTGCATCCTGAAATTTCCTCGCCCAACTGCCTCCAAATCCCTTAATGAGACGATTGTACCCCACTCTCCCCCAAGGGTATGCGAAAAATATGTCCGTGCGTCGACTTAGGAAAGTGTCTCCACATCTATCCCAACATTATTATCCGGGCCTTGAAAATACCTTCCACTATGAGAGCAAGGCCAAGCTTGTATCTGTCACACTCGTGGAGTCGTTGCACGAGCACATGTGGTTTTCAAGCCTGCAAGAAATCTTGTCCGAAGACTTGAAATACTTGTCCTTCAATCTTGTTTTTTCCACGACTCGATGGAACCGATCATCATCCCGGAATGACACCGCAACGTAACCCCGTCACCAACGCATACTCTTGCAAACCAAACCGACACAGGTGACCCTGAACGTTGAACCACAACTCCTGCTTCTTGTCTGTGTCAATGCATCTGAATACAAATTGTTGTAGGAGTTGAGCGGAGAATTGGATGTCCGCTACATCAGTCAGATAGCCGAGGGAAGACGCACGAAAATCGTTGCGTTGGCGCTCATCGAAAATTCCCATTACCTTCCCCATGTACTTGAGGTTGCTGTTGGGAAATCTAGCAGACAACCTTGCGTCTTCAGGAACGAAATAGTTGAAATCCATACAGCCTGTAGTGCATGAAATATAAGGAAAATGATCAGTGTTTTCACATATAATGAGCGCGAGCGACACGACAAAAAAATAAAACAAAAATAGTACGTCGTCCGGAATTCATAACACATAAACAATATATTATAAATGCACACTAACATATCACCTTTTTGTGGTGCACTTTAAATAGATTCTAATTGATATCAACAACCGGGTCTCCACAGTTAATGAGGCGAGGCCCAGCCGGGAGAAGAGGCGTGGCTGGGAAACGACAGCTTGGCCCGTAGTTCAAGTGCGACCCTATCGACGATTCGCCCGCAGTTAACTCAGAACTACTGAGGCGAACTGTCGTTCCCGACAGTTCACGCACAACTACTGAGGCCAACTGTCGTTCCCGACAGTTCGCCTCAGTAGTTCACGTCATGTCTGCTGAAGTGAACTGTCGGGAAATGTAATTTTGACATTCTATGTAATATATTTCGTAAGCCAACAAGGCAATGAGAAAATAACTCCTGAAGCCGGCATGTCAATAAGAACACAAAAAGGCAGAAAAACAAAACTAATTCATGATGCCCGCAAGGCTATAATAACAATTACAATTCATGATGCCGGCAAGGCAATCGATTCAATCATCAACAATTACAGTGAAACGATGACGGCAAGACCATAATAACAATTAACAAGAGTGAAGTGCCGACAACGCAACATAAATAATTCATCATGCCGGCAAGGCAATAACAACAAAATATTTCATGATGTTCGCAAGGCAATAACATTCATCATCAATATATGCATTCGTAACTCCATTCGAGTCAATCATTGTGCCGACAAGGCAACAAAACTAATTCATAATGCCGACAAGGCGACGAAAAAAAAATTACCTGAACAAAGCATGGCAATCGATGGACAACATTAAAACATAACGTAAAACAAGTAAAACATGAACGATCGGTCGTTGCAGGGCATGAAATTATTTCTCTCGTACACGCCTGCCATATTTTCGAACTTGTGCAGTTTCTATTGGAGATTTCTAGTGCTCAAAACAGTAGTAGATGTAATGGAGCCAGTCACCTCCTGGTACGTGTGTGAGATTTGGACACCGAAGCTACTCTACATGTTTTGAGATTTGCATTTACAGAAGAAGATGAAATAAACGGAAGTTCGGAAGGATCAATCAAGTCGGAGTTAGACGAAGTGAAATTTTGCAAGCAAAAAACCGTGGATATAAATTGTGCTGATGTACATGAAAGTTGGATCAAATGTATCACAAATTAAATGTTAAGTGAAAATGACAATGACAAAGTAGTAGATGTAACTGATGAAGTAGTCAAATTTTGGTTCGTCCAATAGTAGAAAAAGATACGTGAGAAGTTAGTACCAAAAACTGCATGATACCGGCTAGGGATTGTTGACGGAAAAAAAAGGCAAGAACAACAAAACTAATTCTTGATGCCTGCAAGGCTATAATAACAATTACAATTCATGATGCCGGCAAGGCAATCGATTCAATCATTAACAATTACAATTCACTATGCCGGCAAGGCCGTAATAACAAGTAAAATTCATGATGCCGACAAGGCAACAGAAATAATTCATCATGCGGGCAAGGCAATAACAACAAAATATGTCATGATGCCGGCAAAGCAATACCAGTCATGATCAATATATGATGCGGCCAAGACAATCGAGTCAATCATTGTGCCGACAAGGCAACAAAAGTAATTCATAATGCCGACAAGGCGATAAAAATAAACAATATTACATGAACGTTTCATGGCAATCGATGGACAACATTAAAACATAACGTAAAACAAGTCAAACATGACTGAGATGTATTGCAGGGCAAGGAAGTATATGTCTCTGACACGACTGCCATCTTTTAGAACTTGTTACTCTTCTATTGGAGATTTCTAGTGCTCAAAACAGGGACAATCAAATGGAGCCAGTTCAGACCTGGTACGTGTGTTAGACTGATGGATACCGAAGCTTATCTTTCGTTTTGAGATTTGCATTTACAGAAGAAGATGAAATAAACGGAACTTCGGAAGGATCAATCAACTCGGAGTTAGCTGAAGTGAAATTTTGCAAGCACAAAACCGTGGACACAAATTGTGCCCGGTACATGAATGTTGGATCAAATGTATCACAAATGAAATGGTAAGTAAAAATGACAATGACATAGTAGTAGATGTAATTGCTGAAGTAGTGAAATTTTGGTTGGTCCAATGCAAGACATTCTTCCAACAAGTTAGTAATGTAGCAAGGCAACAAAACTAAATCATGATGCCGGCAAGGCAATAACAACAATGAATGTGCCGACAAGGCAACAAAAATAATTGAGGCTGCCGGCAAGGCAATAACAACAATCATTGTTGAAGTAAAATTTTGGTTCAGAAAGTAGTAGATGTTTTTAATTTGATGTAGTGAAATTTTGCAAGCAAAAAACAGTAGATGTTGTTGCTGATGTAGATGAATTTTGGATCAAATGTATCACAAATTCAATGTTAAGTAAAAGTTAGGTTCAGAAAGTAGTAGATGTTCTTGCTGAAGTAGTCAAATTTTGGTTCCTCCAATAGTAGATGTTCTTGCTGATGTAGTTAAATTTCGGATCAAATGTATCACAAATTCAATGTAGACTAATTATGGTTTCATTTGTTTGGTTTTATACATAACCGGACAGTTCCTTTTCATCCATTTGGAAATATGTTTCTGTTATTTACCAGACCAACATAACTAGCATGAATTCGTCACTGTTAGCTTTGCTTTGACATATCATTTCCTAGATAGCAAACTCAATGAAATTAAAACTTGATTGTCTGACTATGTAACAAAAAAAATATATGAAAAAAAAATGTTTAGGGTGTATGTAACCAATCAAGGGACGGTGAGATCTATCTGTGAACTCACTATGGTTTCATTTGACCTCGTTGCCTCACATGATAGTAGACATTCTTACGTTATAAGTTAGTAAGCCAGTAAGGCAACAAAAATAATTCATGATATCGGCAAGGCAATCACAACAATGATTGTGCCGACAAGGCAACAAAAATAATTCAGGATGCCGACAACGTAATAACAACAATGATTGTGCCGACAAGGCAACATAAATAATTCAGGATGCCGGCAACGCAATAACAACAATGATTGTGCCAACAAGGCAACAAAAATAATTCAGGATGCCGGTAAGGCAATAACAACAATCATTGTGCCGACAAGGTAACAAAAATAATTCATGATGCAGGCAATGCAGTAACAACAATTATTATGCCGATAAGGCAACGTTTCAACAAAACAACTTAGACAACTAGGCGAAAACATTGAATTCAATATTTTCCCGACAAGTCAATTAGCATAGAGATGAGCAACATGACTTACTACAGTGTATTCAAGCTTCTGCTTTTCGTATATAAGGGTGAAATAAATTCTGTTGACACTTCAAGAAAATCCCCTGTTGACAATGAAAAAGAATTTCGCATTAGAATTTAGAAAGAACTTTTTCTACATCAACAACCACAATCGATGAAGCCAATAATTTTTGAACAGGTTAAAGTAAATATGAACTTGCTATAAAGAAAACAAGGAACAAAAGTAAACACTGAGAAGACATAACAAACATTTGTACCACCATATCAATTGAAGATTTGTTTGACGTTTATCATTAATTATAAATATGTACTATTACGTCAATAGCAAATAAAATTCACCCCAAGCAAATAAATATAGAATCAAGATCGCCATATCTCAATTATTCAAACGCTAAATTAAATTCAACTCAATTGTTCATTACTCAATAAGTTTCGAAAATTGAATTACCTGAAATGGGCTAAACTGGATGGACCGGTGAAGAGCAAAATGCCAAGATTTTGAAGACTTGTAGTTTATGATTTGCACTAACTTCGGAAATCTACAAATTTGCCAACATAATATTCAAATCTCAGCAAAAAGGAAAAAAAAAGTTCGAAATTTTATCTTTTACCACCTGTTAAAATCCCTAAACATATTTATCATAAATTACAATACCATCAGTAGTACGGAATTCATAACACACTTGGTACAACATATTATAAATGCACAAAAACGAATGACAGAATTTTGATGCACAATAAATAGAACATGTTAATGGAAAACACATATATTTCGCTCGAATAAATCAACTCTTCGCATGTGCAACTGTCAAGTGTCAAGAGAAACTGTGCTCAACTGTCGGGTATTATTCGATCTGTCGAGAATAACTGAGGTGAACTGTCGTTCCTAACAGTTCACTGCTATACTATTTCTCTACTGAAGTGAAATGTTGAGAAATGTAATTTTGACCTTCATGTGTATTATTCAAGAGCAATAGTTGATTCCTACATGTAACACGAACGTGACATTATCCTCGTAAATACACTCGTCTTCTAAATATGGAAATTCTAATTCATCCTAGGTCTTGTAATAATGCAAATGCTAACTAATGTAATCAGACCTACCAGTGGCGGACCCAGCCTCGACGTTCATCTCAGGCGGACGTTAACCAGTCAACGTCCACATAGGCAGTGATCGTAAGAGCGAGTTCGATTATTAAACACACTAACATAAGTCTTGTTACCCAAAAATAGGTGGTTTTGACTAAATGAATCCAATATTCACCACCTGTTCTGTAATTGATTGCAAGAGTTAATGCAATATTTCAAAGAAGCATCTGGACTAAACCACATAAAACATGTTACCATCGCTTGAAAAACAATATCCTGTCTGTTTGGGTTCCATTTTCTCTACTCAACTCAATTCATTCCTAGATTTACTGAAAGACTTAAACTTGACTATAGGCTTTGAGCATGGCGTATTTTAATGCATATAGTTGTCAGTATCCTTTTCAATATTTCCATTTATCAAATATTTCAAGCTTGAGGTTGGGTGCACTTGACATTCAACTATAGTATCTTAGAGAAACATCAAATATCAAGCCTTAAAAACTTCCAAATTTCTATAAGAGTACAACCATAAAGCATGTGACAGAACATCAGACAAGCACACACTACATGTCAAAGACAGAATTAAACCAAATATTATGACGGAAAATTGCATATTGTACCATATCAACACATGCACCACTTTACTTAAAATGAAAGAAGGCCTTATCAGTACGATGATCACTAGCACATGCAACACTTTACTCCAATGCCTCCCTCAATTGTAGCAACTGAAATTTCTTTGCATACACTTTAATTAGAAAATTAGAAGTTGTAAAACAAAATGAAAGAAGTAAAGGTGTGGGTAAATGGAAGGATGAGAGAAATGATATTCTTTTTCAAATATGTAAGGTCTACGAGTCATCTCATAAAAGATAGTGTAATAAAGCATCAATACTAATTGATTCATCCATAATTAAATATTAAATGAATCAAGAAAAAAATAAAGAGCTTGGAGCCAATAAAGACTAAGAAGATTGACTCGGGAACAAATTGGATTATGAGCTCCATTGTAGAATTCGGACCTAATCATTAAGTACGAAACTATGGGAACGATGGAACCTGTGCATGCAAAAGATTTTATTGAAAAAAAGAAGAAGAAGGCCATAGGCAAGGCATTAGTTCGATTGCCATATGTATATCCGATTTGATTAATAAACCAAGAACATAAACAAGTACTCTAAAGACTAGAAAAAAGTATTATTTCAGTGACCACATGAATTCCGAGTGATATGCATGACCCCAATGCATTAAACTAATGCATTGTGAGTCCAACAAAACTTATAACAAAAGAATTTTAATGCATATTGGATAGCCTTTTGATAATGATTTTCAAATCCTGCTCTCGAATTTCTTTCAATATCCATAGAGGGCATTTTCTTTGTGCAACCATTATCCACGTTTTCAACTTTAAACTCACAACATTTACGATGCACATGAGTGTGAGCATAAGCACCAGTAAGTAAATATTCTAAACAACAGGCTGAATTTAATAGAAAATTTCATTTTTCCCAACTCAGCATTATAACATGATCAAAATCTTTCAAGAACCTAACTTTGTGGTATAATCCTAATTGTGTGTAACTTCTAGAGTTTCAGTTAAAATCCAATATGTACTCTATGTGACTACTAAATCCATTACATAACACTACATAAATGAAATGCAGTAAAGTAATAAACTACCCTACATCATTGAACATTAAAAAAAAAAAATCTGAACTAAACTTACTTCAACATTTACTGATCACATCACAATCTCTCGTAGACACACTGCATAAAGGGATTACAACATAATTCAGTGAACACCAAATAACCCTTAAACAAGGGGTACAACCATTTAGGATTAGAAACTTGAATACTATTAAGGCATTTTAACAAACATGTTGCAGGCATGCAACTAATAAGAGAAAACCCAAATCCAAATAAATAAATTGAACTAATTAAAACACATAAATCAGTTCCTGTAAGTGTTACATAAAATCCAATGGCAACTACTTCAAGCACGCACAGAAGAAAAAAATGAGGGCAAAATAAGCCAGAAGTGAGGTTACCTGTGTTACATTTGTTTCCCCAGTGGTGGTCGACTGCAAATTCGGTGAGGACGGTAAGTTGAGGATTTCTTCTTTTTTCGGCGAATCGAATCTTCTAGGGAGTGAGTTCAACCTTGGTTTGGGCAGCCGACGTTTTGGAAGAAGAAGAAGAAGAAATCGATACCTTTTCCAGCTATGCCAAGGGATCTCTGAATGTCGGGGAAGGTCAGCTCTGCCTCGCTCAATGTCGGAATGTGGTACCGTGGAGGGAAGTTTTAGGTTAATCTTTGATTCTTCGAAGTGTTGAAGGAAGTTTTAGGTTGATTTCTCCCCTCAATTCCGGCTCTGGTGTGTGAAGTGGAGTGAGTTATTTCCTCCCATTTCATCTTCTTCCAAACAACCTTTTTTTTTTTAACTTCAAATGTACTGTGCTGACAGTTTTTGTACTTTTTAGAAATATAGTCAAATCTGATTTAATGCTAGTCATGTGGGGTATTTCAATTATGCAGAGGGGCAAAAATGTCCAAAATTGACATTTTTGGAAAGAGTTAAAAAAAGTGACATTTTTGTAAATCCAAAGCCAAAAATTGACATTTTTTGCAATTTCCTCAATAAAACAATTGAAGATTTCCTATTCATGGTGGTCATGTCAATAATCAAGTTTACAATTTTTTTTACAATTTAACGTTGAATTATCAAAAACTATAGACCTACATCAGAGGTGGATAAGATAACTCCTACTCAATATGGATAGAAATCATTTCTAATTATTTACTTACACTACCATTTCATTAATTTCTTTGTAGAATATGTGTTTCTCATATAATTGCATATTATACAATTATTCGGGTTTCATAACTTGCTTATTTATTACTATATATTGAGCGAATATCTACATAATTTAGTATAAATATGAGTAATTGTAGGTAAAATCTCAAGTGATATGAAAAGGGGCATTTTGGAGCTTAATTAGGGTTGGTTTGAATCGAATTAAAAATAAATCGGAGTACAAATGATCAACTAAAAGATTTAATGGAGCATTCAGAAGAAATTCATAAGTTTCGAGAGTTGAATTCAATATTTGCAAAACTTAAGGACTTAATTGCAAACTTTCGAAACTGCGTTGAATTGATTGGGAATGATTATGCTAGGTGGAATATCAAATTGTAAAGATTGAAAGATGAAGAATTCAAATTGCAAATATAAAAGATTCGAACTGAACAAAGGGGGAAAAAAAGAGACCAAAATGGACGAAAATGCAAACTTTTGCCTTGCAATCACAAGGCACTAGCCCTTGCGATTGCAAGGACTTAAGATGCAGAAAAGAAGGCAAATGGATTGTGCCATACAATTGCATTATGTTACCTTGTGCGGTCGCATGGTAATAATCGCCATATTCAATTTTGTTTCCTTGTTCAACTCAACTTTCACTTGAAACACAATTAAGGCATAATTTTTATCCCAAATTTCGAGGATTTGACAAGGGTACATATAGAACACTTCATCAAACATATCTCGTTTGATTGAGAAGAAAAATGAATTAAAAACCTAGAAAATATATTGAGAATGATATCTCGGAAAATTATTTTGAAAATGTGAGAAAGTTGAGGAATTACCATGAAACTAGCCGAGCTAGGGGTGTCTTTCAAATTGGTGATGGCCAATTTTGTCAAAGAGAAAAGAGGCGCTCACCAGAGACAGGGGGTGCTAGGTATTAATATTGTGAGAGAAAGAATGGTCAACTTCACATTAATTTTAGAATACGTTTTGATTTCAGGCTGGGTCTACTTCTATGAGTTTGGTAGGTTTGGACCATAAACCTACTTGACCTATATAATTTCAAATATGACTATGCCATATCCAACTGGAAATAATCCCAAAATCGACCCCAATCGATTTGAGTTTTCGAGGCAGATTTTTTGCCTGCCCTTACTCACATGCATCACATTCTTTACTTAGCTTCTACTTTTCTTATATTAACACGAAAACAGCAAAATAAATTGACCCCTCCCCTTCAAATTCATGTAATATAATTAAGTTCTAATTATTAGTAAAATTTTGGCATCTAGAAAAGGGTATTTTAGGTATTCCAATCCTAGTAAAACTGAAACGGGTGCATATCTTGTCAAAAGACAAATGTAATCCACTGGTTCCCAAAGTATTTCTTGGGTTACTGTCCCCAGTTTTACACTAGCTTTCTTCTTCTCGGGATGTCCGCAACACCACCCCACTCAACCACACCCCACCGCTCTATGTATATATATGGTATCCATCTATCGTTTACATTGCCCACTGAAGCTTAAACCATCGTCACTTTACCCCCATAAAATGCATCAACTCTGTTAATTAATCCCTTTCTTTCAGTCCCATAAACACACAGAATTACATACACGTAGATATATATAAAATGGCAGAGCTAGAGTATCAACGTAAAGCATGCCATAACAGCACAAGTAATGGAGTCTTGAAGCTCTTTGGTTTTAACGTAACAGAAGAAGAAGAGGTAGAATCCACCAAAAGAAGATCAGGGTCACAGGAGTCCGGTGTTTTCCCGACCTCAGACGGCCGGAAATACGAGTGCCAGTACTGCTGCCGGGAGTTTGCTAATTCACAGGCCTTAGGTGGCCATCAAAACGCCCACAAGAAAGAGAGGCAACAATTGAAGCGTGCACAAATGCAAGCAAACAGAAACGCCACCGTGTCTTATATGAGAAACCCTATAGTCTCCGCCTTTGCTCCGCCGCATCATCTACTTTCTCCGTCGGGTCCGGTGGTTCTTCCTGCTGCCGTGCAGCCTTCTCCGTCGTGGGTTTATGTTCCACGCGCCGCACCTTCCTTCCATGTGTCGCATGGGTGCGTGTTTCCCGCTAATACAACTGGGAGGGGTGTAGGGAACTCATCGTATGCCAGCAGTGCAGGGGAGTCCAGCTTGACAAGTGTTGCGGGTCAACCCGTCAAAGCCCGTAGAGGGAAGCTAGATGCGCCTTCATTGAGTCGATTCTCTAGACCGGATGATGGGCCTAATTTTGATGATACATTCGGGCTTGACTTGCATCTCAGCCTCGCGCCAGCCGAGCCATAAGTTTAGCCGAGACTCCGCGACATATTAGACAGGGAAGATCGCATGTTACTGGACAAAATTGCATTAAAAAGGACTAGTTAAAATCTTGTTCAGTATATTGTCCAGTCCAACCCGTGCACAGAAAGGTACTACATGGCTTGGGAGTTCAGACTCGAGAAAAGGTTGGCTTGGCTAATCAGCTAGCTGAAAAGCCGATGTTAAATTTATGGGTAGTCAGAGTTTGTACATTTTAAGATTTATTTCTAAAGGAAAATTTTCTACATACACTGGCGATCTTATTATTTTGATTCTGAATTTCTGAATTATAGTTTTTAAAATGCTTACTATAATAAAAAATGGTACGAACAGTACATTACCAAAAAGAGAAAAAAAAATAGCACCTGATGAAAAGAATATTTTGAGTTAAATAATAGAAAATAATAATACAGAATTAAAAATAATAAAAAATTCAGACGTCTTTTAATCGATTTTCTTTTTATGGATAGGAAATTCGGTATGCTTAACTAGCCTGTGGTCGTTTATTAATATTTAATGATCATTAGCAAATTTACGTGTAATATATTTTATAAATTTTCGTTATCTTCTGTGTATTGAATGGGAAAGGAAGGCACCGTTTGTTTCTGATTAAAATTAGTTTTTTAGTAGATTGTGATAAAAGTTTTTGAAATGTGTGGTTGAAAAGTTGTGGGACCCATAAAAGATGTGGTTAATATTGATTGTTTGACTTTGACTTGGATTAAAATCATATTTTAATCTGGACCAAACAGGGGCTAAACAAGTTATGCACGTCGGATTCACTTTAGACCAATCGGAACATTTATATATGTACTCTGAAGACTTGTGTAATAAATTTCATAATAATCAATCGAGCTTACAAAATAAATCACGAGCGTATGATTTGCTATCAATTATTAACAATCATGAAAAGCACTATGACAATTTTGGGGACCGATGGAGCCGAATGAACACACTGGAAAACAAAACAATAGAAATTAATTTGGATTGGATGCTTTTCTTATCCTTTGAAATTTTGGTGACAATAGGTGTCTAGCACTATGCTTGGAAAAGAAAATTAGAGAGAGAAGAAAACGAGAGGAAACATCGAAGGAAAATGATCGAATAAGATGTGACTTTTTGAGAACTTCTGCAATGCTCGACTTAGGATATAATTTTCTTAGTGAACGTTATCGTATAGAGTATAGACACAATGTTTGGAAAAGAAAATTAGAGAGAAGAAAATGAGAGGAAACGTGGAAGGAAAATGATCGAATAAAATGTGACTTTTTGAGAACTTTTACACACAATTGTTACTTTACCCTACTTTAATTTTTAATTATCAATTAATAGTCAATTCTTATTTTACAATGACAGAAAATTTTTCTTATATTCTAATTTCTCTCTCAAAATAGATTAATCTAATTTTTACCTATAACCCTACTATTTTTTCTATGAAAGATACGCAAAGATCAAAATACAAAACAAATTTAAAATATTCATCTACACTAAGCGTAGATGTATATCTGCATAGATGTATATCTGTATCTTCCATAGGTCTTAATGTTATTTGTTATTTAAATTAGAAATACATATTCCTTCTCGATCTCAACACGAATCAGATGACTACCCTAAAATTTTTCAAATAATAAGATATCGATCAATTTATTAATAAATAGTCAACCAACACAAGAAATATAACTGAAAAAAACAATCAATTTAGAGATGAAAGAGTTAAAAAGGTTTCATTTGTAATCCTAGTAACACAAGTTTAGTCTAACATGGTTAAGAATTAAAAATCAACCAAGCCTTAAGGGAATTCTTGCATTTATCTCCAAGATTTTATGTATGATGTTTGGTGTGTTTCTTGGTGTTATGAGGCTTGACTTCAATCTCGAAACCCTAAAAACGAGTCCAAGATACCCTACTTCGCTCAAAATTAGGTTTTCAAGAAACCCTAACTTTTTATCCTAGACTTCGATAACTTATCGCTCAATAGCTAACTACCATTCTCCGGGTGAATACTTTCCCTTCTCATTTCTTTCCCACCCATTTCCTTTCATCCTAAAATTTCTCAATCCAAAGGGCAGCTATCTTGAAACAGGGATTTCCAAGCATGATCATAGATTAGTTGAAAACCAGTGAGAAAAAAACAAGTTTCTTCTTGGACATACAAGTAAACAAAATACAGCAGAAAGTGATTGACAAGGCAAAGATCAAGAAACTATAAAATGAATTCAATTCCGACAACCAAAATATTGGGTGTTGGTTAGTGTCCCATTAAATTTCCTTCATCATCAGTGCGTTTATTAATAGATGTGACAACCACTCATGTAATTCAATCAAGAAAACCCCTAAACTCTTGTGTTGTGGGACTTAGACAAGTCACCTTCAAATTTAGTTTTATTCACACAAATAGAAGCTAAAAGCCAAAGGGACCATTCATGTGCTGGCAGCGTACGATATTTGCTTGAATTTCAATGCTCCTTAACTTCGTCTCATGCCAAAAATTTAAGGTTGGACATTATTTGTGTGGCCTACAAAAATAACAAGTAATTTGGTTCGATTAATTCTAAGTTGTACGAACTAATTATTCAACATATTAAAGTGTATTTTAATGTGTTGCACCTATATATTCACAGAATCAATTTTTATTCATGGGCTAAAATGTAGTTCAACTAAACATGATACAACTTATTTTTCAAGAAATCAATTATTTGCATATTAATTTATAAGTTTTGGGTACTTCTTATAATTTTGGAAAAACCAATGAATTTTTCCAAATGATTGATCAGATCCCTAGGAGTTTTTGGGTGATTATCAAATACCCAGTTAACTCTCTTTCATCATGATACTCTTTTACATAGATGAAATAAAATTATAATACTACTTATTTGAGTTAAAATAAATAAGTTGTCCTATGATAAGTTCATAGGACACTTGATTCCTGTAATTTAGCTAGTATCGACGACAATGACAAGCTAAGATGGTTAGAAAAGTGGTTTTATAAATTGCGAAATGGGTCGACTTTGGGCTCAAATTTAAGTAGAATTCATAATCCAAAATTAAAAAGACCAAGTTTATTCATGTTCTACTTCGCGAGAGGATTAACGTGAATTTTTTTTTTTTTATCCAAAATCATTTGATTTTGAATGAAATATTTTGATTCAAAGTAACCCACTAGAAACTTGGTATAAGGAAGAATTTGATCGAACTGTTAGGACTTATCTCACATAGGAAAACTTAGAAGGTTTTATTTTGTTTAAATAGTGAAAGCTCGGCAATTGAGTGTGCAATCCAAGGGATATCACTTGTCTTTCGAAGGGGAGACCTAAATCATATGGGATTTGGATCCCTCTTGTGCACCATCGTCACGTCCGATTGGCACCTGCACAAGTTTGGTCCGACTCAATTCGATGCGGTGCGGGGTCCGTTTGTCATTTTCCCTGGGCTTTTCTAGCTGTATCTGACAGTCTGTTTGTAATTGACTTAATAGAAGCTTCTGTTCGTATAGTAATGCGCCTGAACAGTCACCATTGTTCGTGAAGAAGCTTTTTAGGCTATTTAAATGGTCACAAACACTCTATACTTCTATGCCAGAATTATTACACTAGTTTCCTGTTGTATATGTACGAATATACATTCAAAAATATAAACACCAATACATACAAATACAGTACATATATTCTCTTCCACAAAGTTGTGTTCATTGAAACTCTTGCTAATTGATGTGTTGTTTCCGCAAGAGGATAAATTCATTTGAAGGATAAATAGTAAATTCGATGGGCTCGAATTACAATTACGTTTCGATTTTTGTTCGTGGTTCAAACCCGTGTTTGATCTTGTTCATCATCTCGTACATGTTCAAGAAGAGAAAATGTCGTCATGTTTGTTGGAAAGAGAGATTTGATAATCCAAAAAATAATAGACATACGATGGCGGTATTAAAACAAAGATTAATTCACAAACTTCGAATACATTAAATGAATTATTTTGTCTATTAGAACATTATCTAACGTTCTTCTAAGGACCAAATTTTCAATTATTTTGGTATTGCTAAATTCTTTAAAGTTGGAACTCATAGATAATTGTTGGCTAATTATATACATATCTAAAACTTGATATCCCTTTTAGACGAGACCAACTTTGTTATAGGTAAATTGTTACACGTCAAGATTGGCATAGAGAGTACTAGAAAGTTGAAATATCATTGTCAAGAGCAATAACTCAAGTACAATTATAATGTAAATAGAATAGAAATTATTGCACTAACATATATATACAAAAATCTATTATATGTATTTCTCTTATAGCATCTTGAATTTCAAGATCTCATTTTCCCCCATTGAATCAGTTTGACAAACGGGCAAGATTGAGAATTGTCGTGGTCGAAATCTGTCAACTGCTAACGATTTTGAAAAATAATTTCAAAAAATGCGAAGCACATGGCGAAAAAAAAAAGGATGGGAATTTCTTTGGACACCCTTTAGAATTGAATTTTGCTCTTAATAAAAATGAGAATAAAATTTGTATGCCCTCTAAATTTTAACGGTGAGTTGATCTTATCATCACACTGAACGTGAAATTTAAGTGACATGTGATGCCATAATGTACTTGCTTGTATTTAAACATCTTTATGGAGTTGTCTATTTTAAAATGAGTAATAACAAAGTGGAAAAACATTATGTGACCTGAATTTCTTTTTCCTATTCACAAGCCCTTTTCAAACCTCCATTTACAAGCACAATGTCACAAACTTCACCAAATGATGTGTATTTCTCCATACCATTTTAAGGATGCAGAGAGTGCCACATGCCCACTTCTTCCAGTTTGTGTTTTTGTGCAGTTTAGATCCATACATCTTGCAGCATTCATATTCAGTAATTCTATTGATGGAGACATGCTAACTTCAATCCCATGTTCACTTCACCCTCTTATTAATTATAGTATTGTACTTGATTGTGGTGTCATGGGATTCCTTTACTTTGTTATTGCTAATGATCATTCTTGGTCGAGAACAGACCAAGAACCAATTTTGGACCAGACTATTTAAAAGCATGTTGACCCTACCAAAGTTGGCCGATGCACGAACTAGGACAAGAACTATGTAGGGACCTGATTACTTTGAAGGTCTACGGAGTGCTCCTATTGGTTCGTGTCGGGTGAAGGAAGTCTCGTGAGCCGAAATATAATCCGATTTATACCATCTTGACAAGATTCATTTTACATTTGTATTCTATCTTTTGAATTCAAATCTCAATCCTGCTACTTGTAAAATCCTGGTTGATAACTTCACACTAGTAACATCACATTCATCCATTTTAGAAATTGTTAAAAACTATTTTTTAAATCAACGATTCGAATTTTGATAACACCAGAATTGTCAACAATGTTTAAAAACAAGAATGGTAAAAATAGCTTAATTCATCATCTATTATTAGGGTTTTTGTTAGTTTGTCACCTAGGACCCACTTTTTCTACAATGAATAATGCTATGTGTACACAAACTTTCACACAATCTTTTACACCCCCCTCACATGGAGGGGGGTCCACACATAATAAAATAATCGTGGGCCCCCCTCCATGTGAGGGGGGTGTAAAAGATTGTGTGAAAGTTTGTGGGTACATGTAGCATCACCCTTCTACAATGTCAACCATCTTGGTCCAATTTTCCACACATTCTACACGCTTAGGTGAAAGTACCATGTGTAAGGGAGCTGTAAAAGAATTAAGAATTTGAATTAATTTTAAAATTTGATTATACACTCACTTATTATTTCAAATTATAATGAAAGAAATAATAATTTTTTAGAGAATATGTGGTTAAGAAAAAAAGAAAAATATTTTAGATTTACGTGTGATATTATTTTACTGAAAAATGTGTGATTGATAAAAAAAATGAGAAAAATAAATTATAATTTAATGAAAAATAATGGAGGCCAAACATATGGTATCTGATCTGTTTATTTTTCTTTGTAATTCACTCGAAAACAAATGAAAAATTAACGTAGAGCGGTGCAACTAAATTTTCGAAAAAATTGTAATTAATAAGAAAATGAAATATTTTGCTTAGGCTTTGGTTTGAAAATTTCTCACGAGATAGAACCATCCTCATGTTCTAGACGAGTAATCACATCAATAATAAGGAAAAAAAATGTGACAATGACATAATCATAAGTAATTGTTCACACTGAGCCCATTTAATTTGGACGATAAATAGTTTTCTGAAAGCTACCTTACCCAATGTTACTCTCATAGACCACCAAATATCTATCTTTATTTGTTCAAACATGACATTAGCCATGATTATTCATGTTTGCACCTTTGCAGCTTCCAGATTCCTTCGGGAGTTCAGACTATGCATGCCATTTGACTATTAGCCCCGTTCAGATTATAATTTTTAGAATAGTATTTTATTTTTTTTAAATGTGATTAAAAAAAAAAGTTTTGGATTTACATATAATATTATTTTATTGGAGAATGTGTGATTAATAAGAAGAGAAAGAAAAATGAATTATAATTTTAATAAGGGCCAAACATGGACTAAATTTTGTCCCTATTTGGTCCCAATTTTTTAAAACTCATTTTCGATGAGAATATTTTATAGGATCCAAAGCTTTTATCAACTTCTCGATCATACTTCGTTATTTTTTATCAAAATCTATTAAAAATATGATTTTTAACCAAACCAAACAGAGACTTTGTATCGATGGACTTTTATGGTACGTATTAAGATTTGGGGGTCCATCTTAAAAGATCAACCTTATTAAGAGGAGTAGCCCAAGATCTTTATTAATTGGTCTGTGTCAACATCTTTATTCGATGTGGGAATATATCCCTTAATACGCCCCTGCAAGATGGTGGCTCATTTGAGCAGACCAATCTTGAAATCCACGTGCTCATTTTTTTTGGAGTCTTACCGGGATGGAATCGCTCGTTGGAGCATAATGGGCTCTGATACCATGTCAAGATTTGGGGGTCCATCTTAAAAGGTCAACCTTGTTAAGAGGAGTAGCCCAAGATCTTTATTAATTGGTCTGTGTCAACATCTTTATTCGATGTTTCGATATATCCCTTAATAGTACGAGAAAATTGCACGTCCAATAATGGATTCTATAAGAGTAATATTAGAGCTACACTCAAAACTTAGCCATATATATGTATGGACATACACGATAGTTGCAGCCGAAGGAAGATGGTGGACCTTGATTTGGATGATCTAGAAATTCGTGGTTAGCTGTCAAGACAATTGTTCGTGTAAGATGGTTTCCCATGACTGGAAAATTACGACCTCGATGAAACATGTGATTCTTTTTTGGTTTGAGGTACTCTATTTGACGGGGAAATTCAAAGTTGAAGACAAAAACCTACATCACTTGTACATGGGTAAACATTTGATTTATAAAGAAATTGACTTACTCCTAATATATTAACTTTTTGAGGTGAAACTCATTGTAACTAATCAACTCATTTAAAAGTCTATTAAAGTGGGCTCATTTATAAAAAAAAAAAAGAAAAGAAATTGCACACAAAAATTTTTTACATAAAAAAAGATTTTTTTTTTAACACTAAAAAAATAAAATGGCTGGGGACTGAACCGGACTACGGCCCAATCTAGTCCCCCTACATCCGTCACTGTTTATACTCAATTAAATCTCGTCTTTAACAATGCCCTACTTGCACAATTTTCATAAATGGATAACTGTGATATTTGATATGAGTCTTTTCTGTGACTCTAATACTATGTTACAATCTCATCTAAAATTTTAAGCTATTATAAAAGGATTTTATGTATTCATTTAAATCTTGTCTTCAGGAGTCTCAAACTCGGTATACAGCTTAGAGGTGCATTCTTAGGCAGCTGGCTTAATATAGACTGTTGTGCTATTTGTTTCAGTCTCGTGTTGTGTGGAAAAGAGTTGAATATTATGGATTTGAAGAATGAATTTTGTTCCATTGGCACTGATATTTTCCTCTTCTTTTTTCCTTTGATTTCATCACTTCCTGGTTGTGACCCACCACTTGATAGTTGCACCACTTGACTAACTACTGAAGTTAATTCATAAATGGACAATAAGTATCACATAAGCATCTCGCCTGGTCATCAACTTTAGTGAAATTGTGCAAGTAAACAACCTCATGGCTCAAATGTTTTTGATGTCTGTAGCAACAACCCATTTCAAGAATACCATTAAAACTCAGCGGTGAAAATCAAAGAATACAGGCAGGGAAAAGCGAAACACGAGCATCGGCGAAAAGCATAACATCTAATGCATTAACAGATAAATGAAGCAGCTTTCTTGGCATACAAAGAAGGTGAAAATTCGACCGATTTTATGGTGCCACTCCAATAATGTTCATTAGACTTGACCCGTTACATACTTGAAAGAACATGATATTGCATTTCCTAGTCCTTTCACGAGGATAAACCTTGATTCATGTGTCAATTTGTATATATTGTGCTTGTTGGGTTTTGATACCCAAAAAATTCGGACAATAATGTTAAATATTTTGGATTAATTATGTCAACACCACAATTGATTGGCTCAACTCGAAAACAAATTGGACCATTGGAAGCAACTATTAATTTGTGTTGCTTGTAGCCCGTTCATTAGTTGGGGGCCCTTTTAGGTATTAAGCCCACTTTGCCTTTCTTGTTGGCGTACCTTATGTTAGACCAATTTGTTTGGTTTTTGTCCCATCTCATATTTTGTTTCTTGGCCCAATTGTGTTTAACCCATCTACTTACCTAGACCTAAAACTATATATTAGTGCCCCTGGTTTGTCAGTGTTGTGTGAGTGCAATTGTATGAGAAAGAGGTCAACCGCTTATTCATTCTTTTGATCTACTGCTACTTTCTCTTTCTTCTCATTTGTGGTTAAATTGCATCCACCATTCTCGATCGTTTGTGGGTTAGTATTATTGGACTACCATAATGAGAAATTTTTTGTGGGTTAAGCCATCAAAGTGGTTGGTGTTTGATTTGGTTTGCATAAAAACTGAGCCAGATTTGTACACGAAATCAAAGTTCTTGGTAAATTTTCGCGACAATGGTTTCCAAAAAGCAACTCTTCTCAAAATCTCCCTCAAAAGCCGTTGAATTTAGTCGTATTTTGTTTGCAAGAAGCGCACTTTAGCAATAGCTATGAAACCGAACTCGAAACAAGCCTGAATAAAAAGTCCGAATGACCTCTTCATCTACATGTATAAACGCGTCTTCCTGGCGATTCTCCATAAGGCCAAAACCAAACCCATTACAACACAAAGCAAACATTTTTCTCCTTTCTTCTCTATTCAACAATACTCTTGATTATTCATCCTTCCAAATATGTGTATACTAGTTTTTGTGCATGAAGAATGGCCACGGGAACACAAAGATCCAAGAAATCGAACAACTTCACGTTGCTGCGTAAACTCCGGTGGGGAATCGGAGATTCCTTCAATCCATGAAGGTGAACTCCAATGATAAAATATGTTGTGTTTTGTGTAACAATAGTGATGAATAATATGAAATTAAAAAGGAAAAACAACACAATATTTACGTGGTTCGACAATATGTCTACGTCCACGGGAGTGAAGCGATCATAATTTTATTATTATGATTACATCATATATATATATATATATACTAATTTAGTCCGTACAAGATTTTAGAGAAAATTTCAAAAATACTCATGTACCGTATCGTAGGACCATTACGCCCGAACCCCCAACTTGTTAAGCGTCCTTGACAAACCGAAAGTAAATTAAATGCTCGACCTCTCAATTAGGGCTGGGCAAAATGTCCGAACCGAACCGAACCGAACCGGAACCGAACCGAACCGAGCGGGTTTTTTAAAATGAAATACCCGAACGGGTATCCGAATCGAGAACCGAATGGTTTGGTTCGGTTCTCGACCAAGAACCGAAGAATCGAATAAGAACCGAACTTTTTTTTTTTATATTGGATAAATTAATTTCTTTTATTTTTTCTAAACAAATTAATAACTTTTTTCTTATTAAATCTTATTAGTTGAACAATTTAGAGTTTATTTATGCTTGTTAGTTGTGTTTTTTTCAATTTTTTCTTATATAGTTTCTTAATAGTTAGTATGGAAAGTCAACCAACTAATAATTACATTAAATAGTTGATAAGTATTATCAATACTTTAAAATATTTTATATTTGTGACTTCTAATTTATATTTCACTTTTATGTAGATTTGAAGGTTTGAAGCAAATGAATTATTGATATGAATATCGAAGTTTTATTAGTAATATTTACTTTTTGGTATTTGTATTTGACAACTTATTATTTATATGTTATTAAATTAGATTACGTTAATTTGTAAAAGTTAAGATTGAACTTGGTATTTGTATCTACTTTTTGTTATTAATATTGGTATCCATTTTAAGGTATATTTATGTAGTATTATTTTAAATGTTAAAAAATTTAATTATAGTACGGAACCGAACGGAACCGAATAGAACCGAACCGAACCGAACCGAACCGAAACCGAATGGTTCCAAAATTATATTTGGAACCGACGGTTCCATTTACTAAATACCCGAAAATTTCTGGAACCGAAAAAAACCGAACCGAACCGAACCGAACCGACCCGCGCCCACCCCTACTCTCGATTAGTATATACATATTCCGTTTGATGTGTTCCGCTCCCCTCATTCCACTACACTCCACTTCGTCATCAACCTATTTATTCTAGTATGCATGTATTCTATTTTATTCGAGCTACATATTACAAGAAAATATCACTGCTACAACGCTTCAATGTGATTCTATTCCGATTATCACCCTTTCCATTCAATCCAACAGTGCCAAAGCAACAAAAAGCAAGAAATGCCAACATGTACAACAATTGAGATTACAACGAATATAATTTTCAATGACCACTAACAAGTTGCAAAAACTTACAATCAATTCACATTGCTTCAAGAGCAACCTATTTAAATTGTCTCAATAGCAAAGTCCAGGTTAATGAAACTCGAGAGCTCTAGCAGTTGTAAAGCTGATAAAGGCTCGCCAACTTAACAGCTTCAAGAGCAAAGTCTAGACTCGCATGATGTAAGATGAGGATCATCTATAACCATAAGTCATCAAACAACAAGATTAGTTAGCCATATTTGGTTTGGATAAAAATTAGATTTTTAGTAGATTTTAATAGAAATTGATAAAAATATGTAATTGAAAAGCTGATAAAAGTTGTGGATCTTGTTAAATGTGTAAATTGGGTCTGTTTGATTCTCATTATTGTAGAATGAGAATGAAAAATATATTCGTTATTGGGCCCCACACAAGATATAGAAATTCAAAATTGATGACTTGATATGATGGATAACGGTTATATTTTTCATTTTTATGGATGAAAAATGATAAACAAACGGGGGCTGGAAATAATTTTGAAAAAAATTGAATTTTAAGTAATGAGGATCAATCGAGCCGTATTAAGAATATTCATATAAAAAATTATTTCAAGAGTAAATATATATGTCGACTCATATATAATAACTCTATTATGCTAGACAGACCCAACACCATCTTAGATGCATGTCCAGGTGAAACTCTATGGCAACTCTTACATTTTGACAATTGATGAATTTCGACTTCCAAATTAAATCTATTTATTTTTTTCTCAAATAAGATTGCTTGAAATTCTTCAAATTTTATTTTGGCATTTGAAATTTGTTAAAGATATCAGAATTGTTCTGATACCACTTGTTGAGAATTAGGCCAAATAATTAAAGATGAGAATAATATAAACAATATGAAAATAATAAATCACACAAGAATACAAGATTTACGTGGAAGAAGATGAGAATTTATTATAAAACTATAATTGTTTTAAAAGATTTGATACTCTAAATCTAAACAGTTATCTCAAATTTTTAATGTATACGACAGTGATCTAACTATTTCTTAAGCCTATTAAGAGCCTACACCACATGGAGTATATATATGAACCCAATTTTAGTGTTTTGAATGAAATAGAACACAAGAATTGCAATAAAAAACCAGCTTCTCCCAAACAACGGCCACTGTCTGCGCCATGCGCCCAGAGGCACCCAACTTCTAGTTGGGTATTATGTTACTGGCATCCAAGTCTTGCGACCGGCGTCTAGACGCCTAATCTCTATCACAATCACTCCAAATCCCTTTTTCATTTATTCCAAAGTCCTTTTATCAATCAAACTCCTAATCTATAATGAAATTTGATCACTTATCAAATCGGACTTCCAAACCAACATTATCTAAACTTCCCCCATGAACTACAATTCCAAATCACATGGAATTTGAGTCACAATCTAACAAACTCCACATTAACACAAATTCTATAGCAAGCAATTAAGTCTTCACTCTTTAAGTCATTTTCTAACGCTTCCACCTTACCCTTTCGGGCACAATACGCCCCTATCGAGCATACTCTCAACAACTGTGAACTAAATTCAATTCCTGCTTACCAACAAAAATACCTTACGCGCCATCCTTGCTTAAATCATTCCGTTCACTTTCAGATTCAGCTGAGTCACCAAACATGCTCGAATCACCACGAGCAATACCAACTCTATCTGAGTTGTCAAACCTGCTCAAATTACCATAAGTACCATGATCAACAAGATCACAACTAGCTCCATTTAAGCTACAGAAAGATTCCCCAATATTATTGTTTGAATCACCTGAACAACTCAATCACAACCAACTTTACCCAAGTTACTGCTTATTAAACTATAAGCTGCAACTACATCCACAGTAACCGCTGAACCTTCTAACACATATAATCGAGACCTTTTTCGCGCTTTAACACAACCTGGTTACCCTTGCTAACTTTCAAAACTCCGCCTCCACCGATATACATATACACTTTTGAATCAAGAGTACTCAAAGAGATTAGCTTCTTGTTTATACTTAGAACGTGCCGAACTTGATCAAGTGTTATAACCGTCCCATCAAACATCTTGATTTTGACATTACGAATCTCAACTATTTTACAAAGCTCATTATTTCCCATAATCAAGAATCCAATCATCGTCAAGTTTGCAATTACCATCAGTAATTGCCAAAAGATCTATATCGATGTCTTCTTCTGCAAGATTTATATTATCAAAACTTTCTGGTTATTCCTTCTGATCTGTAGTAGTAAACATGTTTCGGCACTCATAACAATTCTTCATCATGTGCCCCTTATTGTTGCAATACCAACAGACTTTGTCATTGTTACTATCCTTGACTTTGCCCCTTCCATGACCACTTGTCTTCCTCTCATGAATAACACGACCCTCTACCAGCCTCAGATCCGACGACCAAATGTTTCATTTTCTCTTTGGAATAAAGCACATCATATACCTCGTCAATAATAAAAATATCTAGACTATAAAGAATGGTATCTCCAAAAATCACATATGAAAAAGCGGCAATGAACATAACAAAATCAATCATAAATCATTTTCATCGTATTTGACTTCCATGGTCTCCAAATCAATGACGATTTCTTTGAACACCGATAGATGATCTTCTCAAGTTCAACCTTCCGTCAAGCGATGGGAATACAAGCACTGCTTCAAGTGTAACTTACTACTCAAGCTCTTTAACATATAAAGCTACTCCAATTTCAACAATCCAACGACACTTTTCTCATTTACCACATCCTGAAAATTTTAATTACAAAGATGAAGATGTATCCGTGATAGGACTTTCCGAACCTTACGTTACTTTTCCTCCGCAGTGTTGCGTGCATTCTATCCATCCCTAACAAAACATCATCAAGATCCAATTGAGCAAGAACCGTTTGCATCTTGATCTGCCACAAAGAAAATCTACTGTTGCAATCCAAAAGCGAAATCTCAAATTTCATTGTTTTCATTCTTAAAAAAATTGAAATTATTTCAACCTCGCTTTAATTTCCAATCTGGACCTCCTAAGAACTTGCTAAAAACCCTTTACCTCTAATGCCACTTGTTAGAAACAAATAAGATATCAGAATTACTCTGATACCATTTGTTGAGAACCAGAATGAATGATTAAAGATGAATAATATGAGCAATATGAAAATAATGGATCACACAAAAACACTAGATTTATGTGGAAGATGAGGATGGTTTAATACTAAGAAACTATAATTGTTTTACAAGATTTGATAATCTCAATCTCAATCTAAATCTAAACAATTTCCTCAAGTTCTTAATGTATACAATAATGATCTAATTGTTATTAGAGCCTATGAAGAGCCTACACCACGTAAAATATATACATGAGCCCAATTTTGGTGTTTTGAATGAAGCGGAATACAAAAATCGTGATACAAAACCAACTTCTCCCAAACAAGTGGCGCTTATGCGCTACTATCTGGCACCTAGGCGCCCAGCTTCTGTTTGGGTATTGTGTTGCCAGCGCCTAGGCACCGTCACCTGGCACCGTGATGTCCAACCTCTATCCCATCACTCCGAACGTGTTTTTCATTCATTCCAAAGTCATTTTACCAATCAAAATATCAATTCATGATGTAATTTGATCTCTTATCAAACCTAACTTTCAAACCAACATTATCTAAACTTCCTCCATGAACTACAATTCCAATCACGTGGAATTTTAAAATATTGAACTTTCATTGTAATATTCATCAACTACATAATTTCTTTACAACTTGATGTCCTTGTCGAACGTGCTATTTTGTTTCCTCTTTTTAGTAATTATGTTAAAACAGGTTTAAAAATCAAATACAAATGTATATCACCAAAAATTGTGGCTCTTGTCACAAGTTACCCCCATCAAGGTTAAATTTCTTATTTAAACAAAATGATTGTCTGAAATTTAATAATAACAAATGTAAAATATTTTCAAGTAAAGATTTCTTGACTCAAAACCTCAAACAAGTAGCAAAATTTAAGAAATAATACAAAATATATATGTATACATGTATGGTACAATTTGGGCCACTATAATTGTTAGGCCTAGACCCTCCGGGTAGATTGGCTCGTCAGTCAAAGAGGGTTAGCCTAAGAAATATATGTGTGCAAATTACATCTAGGGCTGTTTTAAGTTTGCATTTCATAAACAAGATTTTAAGTTTCATCTTGCACAATTCAGGTTATAATTAATTATTTAACATATTTAATAAATAAAGATCCACTTTTTCTCTCGATTATACTATATCTCATATATCGCTCCACTCAACCTAATTCATCACAAATTATTCTCTCTATTCTCTCTCCACTATCTACTCTTTCAGAACACCAACACTGGTGACACCGTCTTCATTAACTGATGACCACTATACACAGCTACGCGCAAGATCACAGCACGACGCAAAGTGGCGATGGCGCTGCGTGCAAATCGCAACTGCGCTATGATGATGCCGGTGCATGCCACGGCACGCAACTGCGCATGAGCGTTGCATGGCGCTGTGAAGCAGATCTGTGAGATCTGCGCGAATCTTTACAGGCTATGGCGGTGAAAATGACAATTTGTTACTTGTGGTTTGTTGATGAGATCGTGGTAGTTTGATACTGGCTTTCGTACTAGTGGTTTGTTGTTGATAGGTTTGTGAATGAGTAATGGTTGAAAATGGTGGTGATGGCAACGGTGGAGGCGGCCAAATTAGATAGAGCGAGCACATATTAAAAAAGCTTACTCGAATTTTAACATCAAGACTACATTTGGGACTAAGAGGGTGTTTGGTGGGATTAAAATTAGATTTTTAGTAGATTGTGATAGAAGTTTCTGACATGTGTGATTGAAAAATTGTAGGACCCATGAAAGATGTGATTAATATTGATTGTTTGGTTTTGACTTGAATTAAAATCGAATTTTAATCCTGACCAAACAAGGGCTAATTAATGATCTAGCAGGGAAAAAACTAATTGATTATCATTTCAATAATTCAATGTTTTTACTACTATGTCGAAACAGATTGATCGTTGATTCTGTAAAAGTCTCTTTTCAAACTAATGGCTTTAATAATCTCAGTCAAAGTCTCCTCGTTCGGGAGCATATATTCGTGAGTATAAAAATGATCACTAACTTTAACATTGCATCTTTTGTTCTAATAATGATGTCGTTACTTGCAAAAAGATGTGGGAGGTGGTGGTCACAAATTATTTGGTTGATTTTGACTAATAAATTGGTTAATATGTGACCAATGAAATAGATAAATTATGACCAATAAATAATATGTTGCCTAAAAATTTGTTAATTTGAAAACGATAATTTGATAATTTGTAATTTATAAAATTTTTGATTTGTAACTAATAAATAAATTGTGACCTATAAATTTTTTTATTTGTGAGTGATGAACAAATTGTGACATATAAAATTTTTTATTTGTGACTGTGAAATAATTTGTAACTTATAAAATTTTTGATTTGTTATCGAAAAATAATTTGTGACCAAGTAATTCAATAATTGTGATCGGATTGTATAGAATTGTGACTTGATGTATTTAATTTATAAAATATATTTTTAATTAATTATTTTATAAATAAAGTTTAATTAATATCTAATTTTTGAAATTTTAAATCTTGCTCTCTTGTTTTTACACATTATTCGTAATCAAACATACCTCTTGAAAGTTCAAACTCATTTTTTTCCCACAATAATTTAGAAATATATAAGATAATAAATTACAAATATATAAGCTCATAACTATCATAAAACAGGCCACTTGTGACATTCGTAGTATAGTAATTGTTCGCGTGAATCCCGCAAGCGTACGGGGTCGTTGTACAAGTAATAATATTTGTAAGTTAAGAGTATCATTCCCACGAGGAATAAGGTCTAATTTGTAGTTCAATAGCTACTATTAAATTCGAAGTGTGGTAATATCAACAAAAGAGATGATTTGTATGTAATCTATATTAATCATAAACTAACAAAACAAATAAAGTGTTTATCTAATATGTAAATGTTTGTATTGGAATCGTGAATCCCCCTATTGCCATTTATTTCAATTCTTAATTCGTAATCTAGTAAATTCATGCATTCAAGACAATCGATAATCCACTTTTATTCAATATTCTTTTTCAAGATATATTAAACATATGTTTAACACGACCCGATCCTATTCCTAGTCCGAATTCATATGAAAAACATGCATTGAATCACATGATTTATCACACATGATTGCACATGCCATAGATATTATTCCTAATACCTATTGTCCATGTGTTGATTTTACCGTGTTCTAGACTTATTGTGAGTATTCCTACACTACAACAAGCAACTTACTATCTAATTGGTGATCAAGCAATCAAATAGTTCAATGGGAATGCAAAACCAATCAAGAAAAATCAAGAAGTACTAAATTAATTGTCTCGAATTAAAACAAATAAGCAATAGGGTTCATCATTCATCCAATACAATGAAAAACTAGCCTAACATTCTTATAATTAAATTACATAAGAATAATTGAAAAAATATCACCCGGAAATAAGAAAGATGGAAGAAGTAGGAAAAATCCACTTTCTTGATGTGATCTTGAATCCGGATGAAGAATCTTCAATATCCTATGCAATTCGCCTTGATTCCACATTGTTAGTCATGTTCTTCGTCTCCAAAATATGTATAATATAGAGATTTTTAGGTCTAGGGAGGTTCTCTATATGTATTCTGTTGTTCTCTCTTTATAGGAGCCGAAAATTGATTGAAAATCACGTCCAAATTGGTTTCCAAAAGAGTTCTAATCGAATAAGGAAAGTTGCCTTCGCGCGCGGATTTTTTGTCTCTGCACAGCAGTCCGTATTTTAGTCATAACTTTCTCTTCTGATATCCGATTGATGCGATTCAAAGTGCGTTGGAAAGATAACGTAAAGGGCTACAACTTTGATTGAAATAGAGTGTTTCCAATTCGGACGTTTACTATGCCAAAAATGGGTCTCAATATTCGGCTAAAAATCTGAAATATATCTTGAGCGATTGGAAATTGATTTTGATAATACTTTGATCATGTTCCATTCCTTTTTGAATTCTAATTTCAATCCAATTATTTCCTAGCCATCTTCAAAATATCTTCTTGAGTATTTGTAATTTGATCCTCGAACTTTGGATTTTGCCATTTTTCACCATATTTTGCTTCTTTTCTCCAATTCTTCATTAAACATAAAGTTTTACCTACACAATGCAATATAACATAAATTATGTAAAATTTTGTCAAAAAGTCAATAATATTCTATAGTTTTAAGCCCCGAATAAGTGTAATAATTACACTTATCAGTAATCATAAGTTACATTTAAAAATTCAGTTAGCCAAGTCGAGCGCAGATTGGCTTGCTCTAACAATAATAATAGGGAAATGCCACTTGTACAATTTTTTTCAACATATAGGGTTACTGATGTTGAGCTGACAAGATTTCATAAGCTAATTTAACTTTGTTTTCTTTGCAAAATGGTGTGAAATCTTTGTCAGCTCAACATTCTGTAAATCAAGTGGTAAACTAGCATGTACAAGTAGCATTTTCCGAATTTCTAAGTGTTCGATTCCTTTACACTTCGATTTTTAGGTCCATTGTATTATATTTATACGGGTGAATTGATTCATAATCAAGGAACCCCTAATCATAGATTAACATTTAAAAATTCCTTTAGGCTTCAATCCTTGTCTTGATCTCCTTGGATATTGTTAAACTCCCTAAATTAGAGGAAAGTCGAGACAAACTTTTTCAATTAATTAACATTATAAAACCCAAAAAAAGCCTTAAATTTATTATCAATATTTTTTTAAGGGACAGTCTTACATGTGATTTTTTCAAACGACAGAAAATTAAAAGAGAGAGAGAAAAGCGTGGTATGACCTTAAAAGAAGGATACCTTGTTCTTTTGTCTCTTTACTTTTGACACACTGTCTTCTCTTTGCTTTCGTTCGTGCTGCAATTTTTGTGAGAATTCTAAATTTTATTTCAATTAAGTCACTTCGTTTGAATTTTTTTAGTTGGAGCACGGAATTTATAGGGAGTAATTCAATCGTACAATCAACTGACAACAATTTAAATAATTTCTAAATATTTTATTTTTACCTTGTAAACGAACTAGCTCCTGATTTATTTGATCGAATCAGTATCAGCTAGTTCAGTCCGAGTCTACCAATATTGATTTCAAATGAGTGATAAAGCAAAATAAATTATGGAATTCGATAAAGTTCGATAGATATCATGAAATTTAATCTGAATTGAGTGACTAATAATCTCATAGGTTTTTAACTTTTTTTTATTTTACAATTATACTAACACGTTTTGTTTTTACTAAACTCATAGGATTACTTTAGACAATAATTCGGTCGGTACAACATTTTACAGAGCTCATTGAGGACGACAACTGTACAAAAAGATGAACAAATCGAGAATCATCTTTTCTTCTTTTTGGATTTTCCATTGCAGAACAATGAACCCAAACCAAATAAAGTTACAGTACCTTTGGCAATGTAAGTTGGAGGAATGTTCAAAACTGGATTAACGTGAACTCCATTGCCGTAAGATCTGCTTGAACTCTTGTTCAATGGAGGTCTTTTTGGTGCATTATTGGAATAGTTTTGGCTGAAAAGTGATGAATTTGCAGATGGGTTTTTGTTCTTAGTTGATGGCTCTTTCAGTGAATTCTGCTTGTGAATAACTTTCGGCAATGCCGATGGCTTCGGATTCAGAGTCGAACCAGTCGAATTGCTTCTCGATAGAAACTTTAAAGATCGAAGCAATCCATTGTCAGAATTTAAACTGTAGCTTCTTCTGCACTGCCAAAATGGTTTTGTGGGTGGCTTCTCATCTGCATCACAGGTGTTTGATAAAAATTCTATGAGAGTCTTCTTCTTTGTAACCGTGTCTTCATTTGAATTTTGAACAAATTTACGAGTCTGTGTAGATGGACTTGGTTCAATTGGCTCTGCTTGATAAATTTCTTTGGTGGGCTCGAATTTCTTGACTTCAACGGGGAGGATTTTGCCATTGGCAAAGAGTTCATCGGCAGATGAAAGTTCTAACGAGAAATGATCACCAATTGAGAAATCAAAATCAATGAAATCCAAATCTGATTGAGGGTTGTGGGATTCTACTGGCACGAAATCTGCTTCTCTTAGATCATAAGAGAATGAGATTCTTGGACTTACAACATCAACTGCCATTTTTTCCACGATCTTAACAGTGACAAATGGGGAATTTATACAAGAGATTAATACACAGGATTCAAGAAAGTGTAATGGGGTTTCAGATTTGGAAGTCAAAAAGAGACTGAGAGAAAATAATTGAATTCATGGGATTCTGCTTTTTCTTTCTTAAGAGAGTTTTGAAATTATGCCATATATTGGTATAGCAAAAGTATGTTGGGGGCACATACCATGATTTACTGAGGAGTGAAATTTTTCGCAAGTGATTGAATTTCAGCACCGAAAGGCTAATATAGGGGTAAAGCTTTGAATTTCACTTTCAACATTCAAACCACTATTTGAGGGAAAGTAAAAATTAATAATATGAAACTCTATGAACATGCTATGTTCGATTCAATATTATAATCATTTAGGTTAGACGTGGGAGTGATTAAGTTTGGCTCGATGAGAATTCAAGTGCAGCGAAAGAATTGACTCGAATCAAAACTGGTTGTTTCCAATTTGATTCTTTATTCTATCGTTAATCGAGAGCCAGACAATATCTTTATTATGAGACTCAAGAGTGGTCAATTTTTTATAGAACCAAATCGAACTGAATTGACTCAAAAGTAAATAAATTTATCTAGAATCAAATTGAATCGAACTTGTTGATTCAGTCTAGTTTAGGTGGTTTTGGAGAAAGTTTCTACTTGTAATCTTGGGGAGGGAGGGCACAATTTTATTTTATTTTTTGCATCTTGTTATGCAGAGTAATGTTGTCTATCCCTAATACATCGATGTTATAATCATATCTAATTCTATGAGTAGTTGGACGGCTCGTCGTAAGTCTCACGTATTTCTTTATTTACGAGTATTAAGATCTTGAACTACCTAAATTTCGTTTTAACCACCCAAGTTTTGGATGGTGTCACAAATTTGTCTGCATCTTGCTAGATGGCGTGATGCTATCTACCACAATACGATGATGCTATAGTCATATCTACTTGTACAAGTAATGAAAAAGCTCACCGTAAATCTAATATTTTTTGTTATTTAAGAGTATTAGTACCTTAAATTATCCAAGATTCGTCTTGAGACTAATTTATTAACTTCTCGCTAAAAGTGTGCATGACACGAATGAAAGACAATGAAATGTAGTGTACTATCAAGATATGTTTTGGGTGTTTTGAAGTGTTTGCTAATTTTCGAAGAAACACAAAATGATGATGCCTATATCTGCTGGTCTCTTAGGGTACTTGAATTCTATCCAAGAGAAATTAACTTTTTCCTTTACATTTCACTGCCTTTGTCTGGTAAAAGAGATGCCTCAATTCATGAATGTGGCCTATTGATTTGAAACAGACCCAAGAATGTAGCAACCCCAAAAGGGATGTTGAGAGTGACATTTTTCTAGTGGGCAACTTTTTTCTGTAGCAATCCAAGAGTAGAAATTCTAATGGTCGGCGATAAAATTCTTTACTACAATGAAACAAGAAAATTCTCGAGATTTATGTTGAGAAAGTTATTCGCGCATGATAATGCTCTATTCTTTTATCATAATTCTCTTCTCCAACTAATTCACTTCATCATCGAAGCACGATAGACACATCCCAAATGATGGACAAAAGCCATAAAACAAGTTTAAAAGACTTGCATGCATGTACTTTAAGCATAATAAACGTAATCAACACGAAACTATCCTTTCTTGCAAAGCAAAGAAGAATAATCTTAATTTCGGTTGGGATTTGCACATGGATAAGATGGTTCAATATGGTATCAAAACGGAGCCTTTAATACAAGTCGTGCCATCATTCGTTTTCTATTTACAAAAAATGGGTTAGAATTGAGAAAAAAATCTATTGAAGTGCATGTTTGGCAAACCTTAATTATTTATAAGCTAATCAAACTTTTTTTATTCACACATTCTGTATCATCCACAATTTTACCTACTTATTTACACGTTTCGCAAGGTTCACAATTTATCATTTAATATAAAAAATTGCCAAAGTTCAACTTAAAGTTAAAGAGATGAAAATACGGTCCATGTTTAGCTTCAATTTTTTAAAATTTATTTTTTTCTAAATTTATTTTCAATCACGAGTAACAATTGTTTAATCACATATTTTATTTTATTTTTTTATCGAAAACAGAGAAGAGATAAGACTGGACAATCCCATGTTGGAGTAGGGGAGAGTACATGGTAACAATGTCTCTATATCTCAATCCTTTCTGGCCTTTTTTCATTATTCGTGAACAAATCATGTTACCTGACCACTAGGATCACGTGTCATGGAGACATATTTGGTACCTCTTAGAAAAATTTATTACAAGTGACAGTGAAGTGACTGGGGTTGTGGGCGTGTAATGCAACTGCAAATGCAGTGTACTACTTCCATTTTCATCCCATTCATTCTCGGGTTTTGCTCCTTTGCCAGAAGACGGCTGCCCACTTGGATGACCGACCCTCACAAGAGGGTGGGACCGACGTGGGGCCCGACCAAATAAAAAATGAAAAAAAAAGCCACCTCCCCCCCCCCCCAATGTGAGTGATCTGTCAGGGGGGGTGTCACTCCCCCCCTGGCAATGTAGCTCGGTTCTTCATTCTCTGATTCAACTCTTCACTGTTGAATATATTCCCAACATATTGACTGAGGAGGAGGAGGTAGAATTAAGAATTGAGATCTAACCTTCTTCCTCTCTATTTCACACTTATTTCAAAAAAATAAATAAAATTATTCTTTCTTTTCTTTGTTGAGATTTGATTCGACGGTGTTTATGACATGTAAATTGAGGCCCTATTCGAGCCCCACTTTTTTAGAATAAATTTTGTAAAAAAATGATTATTTTTCTGTAGAGTATACGTGATTCGAGAGAACTCACATTTTACTTTCATTTCCAATTGAATCTAACTATTCGATCCAAGTCGCACCCGCAGTGATAAAGGACATGTTGTAATAAAAATGGAAAATTTAGAGAACGTGCCTATAGTACTATTTTAGAGAAATTATTTGATATTGTTTGATCCCCATTTTATCAAAAACTCATTTTCAGAACTCATTTACAATCATACATTTTTCAATAAAATAATTTTACACGTAAATCGAAAACTTTTACATTACGGCCATGTTTGGGAGAGATTAGATTTTTCTACAGTAAATCAATTCTCATTTTCAACCACACATTCTTTAATAAAATAATATTTTCCATCACATCAATAATTTTTTTCTTCTTTTTCAACCACACATTTCCCATCATATCACTATTCAAAATCAATTCTTCCCTAAAAAATCTCTCCCAAACAAGCTCTACACTTTAACCACACATTTTCAAACAAGGGCAGATCATAGTTTGATACTAGAAAATGGACTTGCATTTGAAAACTTGAACTTCCCCACAAAATTAGAAATTTTATTTGTTTATGCCGACATAACAAGTTATGGACTCATGCTGAAAGATTCCATGAGCTATGAGCAAGTCCTTGAATCACACCATGAGGAGTTGTCTAAAAAAAACTTTAGCCAAAAAGAGAATGCCATCATTAGTTCATGGAACTCCTTTTTTTTTTTTTTTAAACATTACGTCGATAATGTGGAAAAGTAGAAATTTAGAAAGTTTCGGAGTATAATCCCTTCAACCACCTCAATCATATAAGGCATATATAGAAGTTGGCTCGGGGCATACATCATGCTTTCTCAATGGACCATATGATTTCATTTATCTAAGATGTAAAATAATCAATTAGCTTTTTCCTCCCTTTAAGTAAAATCAAACTCAATACATATGGATGCTCCAAAGAAAACTTGAGTTCAACAAGAATTGGATGTTGGATTAGGGATGACCAAGGAAAAGTGATGACAAATTTTATGGGGAATATTGGACATGCATCGAGCATAAGGGCCAAATTTGGGATATTTTCATAGGCTATCACTCATTGAGGATGAAGAGAGACACATTACTCGAAAGAGATTCAACTGAGACAATATATTTACTATAAGATAGAGAGATTAATCAAAATCTGAATAGAGCTCTTCTTGAAAATTATTGCGTTTTGCTTTTAAGACTTAACTATGAGATATTGTACACATTAAAACAAGAAAATAGTTACTCATATCACCTTACAAACTTGGAAGAATTCAAAATAACAATCTTGTTTGGATAAATCACTTGTTTATTATTATTACGGAAATCCCTTAAGAAATTTTGATTCCGGGCTCAGTTTACACACCAAACGAACACCAATCGAGCTCGACTCAACTTCAACTATCATTTTGGTTGCTTCAAGTTTTTAACTCACGAAGAATTATGGTGATGACTACAATATCACAAAGGGAGCAATTGTTGAATCTCAAACCCACCATAGATGGCTGCCTCTCTCTCTCTCTCACCCCACCCCACCCCTACGAGATGAATGTATAGCATTAGAGTATCTTCAAAAAATTCTTTAAACATGAGGTGCTCTCTATATTAGAGAGTCAACATTTAAAATCATGCTCCAATAGACTCTTTAAATTAACATTTTAATTTAGAGAGTTTGGAGAGCCAAACTCACTTTATACAATTAAATGTATTCAAAGTGTTTCAATTTTCAATGTAGGAAAACATTAAAATAATCTTAAAAAAAGCTAGTCAAACTAAAATATAAACAAAAATAATAAATATTTTTTGAAAGTAGTAAAATTAAGTGTTAAATATAAAGAGTTTGTTGGAGTATTTCAAAATTTTAACTCTCTAAATTTATAGATACTCTCCAAATGAAATAGAGAGTTTATTAGAAATATTCTTAGAGGAAATTACACCTAGAAAGGTTTTTAAATTCCCATTTTCATAAATAAGGATTCAAGTTTAATTATACATAAATCAGGTTTTAATTGATAATTAATATAAATTAATATTTAATAATAATAATAATAATAATAATAATAATAATAATAATAATAATAATAATAATAATAATAATAATAATAATAATAATATATCAATCTATACATACCCCCTCCAAACCCTAAATTAAATTACAACCCAAACATTTCTCTCCCCCCATTCTCTTCCCAAATCGTTCCCTCCTCACCCGCTACTGCCACCGCGCTTCGCCGGACTGATGTGAAGATGCCACCACTACCACCACGCGTTGCTGGAAGTCACGACGAGCTTTTGGCGGATCTGAGCATCGCTGCGTCACACATTCACAGTGGATTGACGAGGCTGCGAGATACGGGAGGTGAGAGTGGAGAGGATTTTAGGGTTTGGTTGGGTTCAAATGAAGGTGGATGCAGCGCCACACGATTGACTGGTGCTGGTGAGGATGAGATTGACTGGTGCTGGTGCTGGTCAGGATCTGTCTACCATGGCCGGGATCTGTAGCTCCACGATTGATGTGGTTTTTGCGTGTGTTTTCAGTGGTGGTGGATGGGGGTGGTGGTGTTTGTGTGGCGGTCACTGCTGTAGCGTTGGATTTGGTTGTTGGCGGCAGATCTGGTGATGGTCTTGGCGAGGTGTGGTGTGGTGTCGTTGCAGACGGTGTTGTTATTGTGGCAGTGGTTGGTGGTTTTTTTGGTGTTACGGTGCAGGCGATGGCAATGGTAGTGTGACGAAGGTGACGGTGGTGGTTTGGATGGTGTTGTGGCGAGGGCGGGAATGGGGTAGTGTTTGTGACCAATTCTCGTGATTGTGACTTTTTGACCAGTAAAAATTTTAATTTTTTTACTCTGTGACCAATAAACAATTTTAATTCGTGGTGAAAAAATAATCTGTGACCATAAAATTCGGTGGTCACAAATGTAAAATTCGGTGGTCATAATATAAATTTTGTGATTGTGACCAATAAACAATTTGTGACCAATGAATTCAATAAATTGTGACGAGTACAAGCTGTGTGATCTAAAAATTACTAATTGTGACCTAAAAATTATTGATTTGTGACCAAGAAATTGGTGTTTATGACCATAAAATAAGTAACGTAACTTTTAAATTTTGTGATTGTGACCCATGAACAAATTGTGACTTTAAAATTTTTAAGTTGTGACCGATGAACAAATTGTGACCTATGAAATTTTTGAATTGTGACCTAAAAAGTGGCGGAACGGTCATCAGAATACGTGCCGGAATCGGAGCAGTCGCCGGAGTAGTCGCCGGAGATGTCGTTGGAACAGTTGTCGGAGAAGAATGGTGATCGAAAAGTCGGTTGGGGTGGTGGAGGTGGGTGGGGTAATTATATTAAATTAGAATTAAATATTTAATAATAAATTGATTTAATAATTCATTAATTATTAATTAAAATTTTAAAAAACCTGATTTGTGAATTTTCAAACTTATTTTTGTATTTTTGAAAATGTGTAAAGTAAATATCTTAGAAATGTATTGTTCCCATATTCTTATGTTACCTCCACAAGTTGGGCCAAAGTCTCAAGTAAATGGGCTACCTCTTAACGAAGAATAAATGGGTTAGCACATCATCACATGGGCTACTTAAAACCAAAGCCGAACCTAATAACAATTGGGCCAAAACTCACATATCCATCAACAACAAATCCAACTCCAACTTGGGCCATCCAAAAGTGTTGGACCACAAGCAACATTAACTTAATTAAGCTGCTTTTAGTGTCCCCAAGTTATTTTTGGGTGATGAATGAAGGGAAAATTTCACAATTAGTCCTTAATTTATTGTTCGAATAACAAGTTGGTTTTCAATTTTAAAAATCAACAAGTCAGTTCTCCATGTTTTGTTATTTATAATTTACTTCACAAATTTTTGAGTCACTTGAGATAAAAATTTAGCTGTATAAAGTTATAATTGTTAAAACTAATTGTGCAATTATAATAAAAAGATAATGACCAAATTGCCATTTTTCAAATGTTGAAAATCAACTTATCATTCGATCAACAATAAGTGGCTCGAGTGTACGAGCCAAACATAGACTAAGATTATGACTCTTGACAATAATTTATTTCTTTAGTGCTGAATGCCTGAGGTACCGCACCACCTGTGATAAGTTTTCATTATTTTCTATGTAACTAATTTGGATTCCAAATAACATGAATGAAGAAAAAAAATAGTGTAAATAGCAAAAAATGTGAAACGTTGTACAAACTAGAAAATGTGTTGAGTTAATATAAGTGGAAATTACACAATTCCCTACTTTTAGAGATCTAAATTCCAAAATCAGATTTTAAGTTTTAGTTTGCAAAAATCAGATATTTTTAATTAGATACAGATTATAATTATATAATTAAATATTAATTATAAAATTTTCATCCCAATTAATTTCATCTAAAAACAAACCCTAAATTCACTCATGTCTCTCTACCATCTCCTATTTCTCTCCTGTCGTCTTCTCTCATTCCCCTCACCGGAGACCCATTCATCTCCGGCAACTGGTGACCTATTTATCTCTGGAAACCGACGACGAAGGCAGACGCCGCCGCCTGCGAATCAGTCAGCATAGAAAAACTAGCCTGATTTTCCGAAGCTCTTCTATAAGCATCACCAGATATGTTTCTTTCGTTTTTCAACTCGAAAACCCCAAATTCATTCAAAACTACCTCACTCACCTCATAAACCCTAGCTTCTTTCGAACGCCCCGCTGTATTAAAGCCCTTATCTTCGTAAGAGAATCTCCGACACAGATCTGAAGAAGAATTATACAGATCTGAAGAAACAGAAATCTCTTGAAGGTGACCTCTCAGAAACAGATCTGAACTCGTCTATTGGGAACAGCCAATCGATTTGGGACTGCGTAATTGTCGGGGCGAGAATCAGTTGGATAGTGGGCTGAAGAATGAATTGGTGGTGGTGCGGTGTGGTCGTGGCAGTGGATCTATGTTGAGGTGTTGGTGGTGTGTTGTGGGGTGTTATGGTGGTGGTATGCAAGGTGGTCCTGGATTTTGGTTTTGTTTCTGTTTGTGGTTTTCAGATTGTGATGTAGTGGTGACTTGGCGGAGGCGGCAGTGAGGTGATGGCGGTTTTGTATCTATTTTTTTGGTATATCTGACTGTGGTCATGGTGGTTTCTAGTTGCGGTAGAGGTGGGTGATGGAGGTGGATCTAGTGGTTGCGTGGGTGTTGTTGGTGTAGTGGTGGCGGTGGACGGTGGTGGTGATACTGTTAGAGACAGCATTGAACTGGTGGCACAACTGTTGACGGTGGTCATAGATTAGACTAGTTATGACCGCATAATGGACTATCCGTGACCTTAAAATTCGACAATTTGTGAGTAAAAATTAATGCGTGACCTGTAATTTTTTTATCCGTGACCAATAAAATAATTTGTGACCTATAAAATTATTGATTTGTGACCTCGAAATAAACTGTGACCTGCAAAATTTTTGATCTGTCACCGATGAACAAATTGTGACCTATAAAATTTTTGACATGTGCTGTGATCATTTGAAAATAACTCATAAATATGAACAAAATTCTGATTTGTGACCTAGACTATGACTTGTGACTTGAGTTGTGACATGGACTCTGACTTGTGACCTGAGCTGTGACTTATGACCTAAGTCGTCAAAATCGGAGTAGACGCCGGAACGGCCACCAGAATCGGAGTAGTAGCCGGAATCGGCACCGGAACGGTCGCCGAAGCGATGAGGATGATAGTGGTGGAGGTGGGGGTAGGTTATATATATATATATATATATATATATATATATATTTTTTTTTTTTTTTTTTTTTTATTTTTTTCAATTTTTTGTTTAATATAAATAAGGTAGTTGTCAAATGTTATCGTAAAATAATATATCACCGTTAATTATATCAACACATTTAAAGTCGCCAAATATTATTGTTACTTGAATTACTTGTAGAATTGTCCACAAATATTTTCATATTTTATTTCAAGAGATGATATTAAGCTAAAATTAATACTATATAAATTATGAATATAAAGTGAAATCAATATTTGAATCGAGCAAATGAACTCTGTAAAAGTTCAAGGATTGCATGATAAGTGAAATCCACATTCTCCACAACCTTTTTTTTACCTATATACCTTTTTACTTCTTATTAAAATTAATTCATAAAAGGTAATATATTGTACTACTTTTATATTAAAAATTAAAGAAAAAATGTAGTTTTACATTTTTACACGGGTTACATATTACGTTAAATATGTTACTTTCATTAAAATTCAGCATTTTACTGAATAGTGTGTTGTCTTATAATGTATTATATTGTATTAAAAGCCCAATGCTTTATTGGGATAACATGTTGTGTTGCTATATGTTACGTTAAGAAACAACATTTTTACAAGAATAACATGTTATGTTATCTAATGTTACTTTTGATTTAAAAAAAAAAAAAATCAACTTTTGTAGGAGTACATATTACGTTAACTCATGTTACGTTTATTAAGAAAACAATTTAAAATGTGACAATTATCAATCTTCATTAACAATCACGTGTACGTAACAATGCAAATAAAGAGACATTATCAAATATGACATAATTTATATTGATAATATGACGGGACAATTGTTCTTCTAAAAAGCGACAAGTTGATTTTTATTATTACTAAGATACGTTTTAAAATCTCCATGAGAGAGTTTAAAGCATCTCCATGAAAGAGTTTAAAGCATGACCTATTCTTCATTAATAATAGGTAGTAACAAACATTAATTTGTAACAAGGTGAAGTACCAAGTAGCGACATCATATTTTGTTCACAAAGTGCAGCAACCATGAGGAATTCGGAAAAGAATTAGAGTTCTAAGAATTTAGTTCGGTGAGGAATAGTCTTTGACAATTTGAGATTGAATAACAATTTTAACAAGGTGAAGTACCAAGTAGCGACATCATATTTTGTTCACAAAGTGCAGCAACCATGAGGAATTCGGAAAAGAATTAGAGTTTTAAGAATTTAGTTCGGTGAGGAATAGTCTTTGACAATTTTTGAGATTGAATAACAATTTTAACCGTGTTATGATTTTACCTCGTTAAAATGTAATTTTCCTTCCTTGATTTTAGGATATAATAATTCTTATAATCAATCTAATAGAATTGATATTAAAATTAATAAAAATAGAAAATGAATCAAATTATACTATTCTTTAATAGCAATAAAACTTCTAATCGATCGATACTTATCAGCAATATGACAATTAACCAGTGTTCTAAAATGCGTAGCGAAGCGTCGAGGCCGAGAATCAAGAATCACAAGTTTATGCGTGTCAATGCGAAGAATAAACGGCATAATGCGTTTCATATTTTTAAGGCATTAAATATATTTTTATATAAAAAAAAATTACCAAAAAAAAAAAAAAAAAATTGTTCTAAAATGCGCGCTTAGGCGTGCCTAGGCGCGCTAATGCGGGCTAATGCGCGCAAATGCGCGCCTAGGCGCGCGAATTTTCGAACAAAAAATGTCAAAAACGCATTTTCCGCGCATTGCACCAATTCGACGCGTTTGGTCCCCGCATCGCGCCTAGGCGGCGCATTTTGGTGCCTTTTCGAACACTGCAATTAACAATATATTTCAATTTCTTAAAAGAAAAAAAAAAAGGGTCTTTACGTATATGCCCCATATTATGTTCCTCTTTTTTTTTTTTACTGGATTTAATTAGAAAATTGAAATTTACCATATATCCCTAAAAATAAAAGTAAATATACTTGAGCCATTACAATTAGTTGGGGACCATCTCATCTTCAGCCATTATGGGAATTTCAAACTCAAAAAATCCCAGGATCAGTGCTCCTAAACATTGAAAGTATCAAGATTCGGTTTTCACAGTTTTACTAAAAACTTTCAATTTTCTGTGGAATCGTTGCTCAGCATTAGTTTATATGTTATAGGCTTCTGATTTAGGCTTCAGACTCTATACGAGAATGTTGTTACCAACTAGTGAAACTATGGTTTGCGGACCCGGTGCTGCTTCTCCATTGCTAGGATGAAGTCTGTCCATTTTGCCACGATCCAATTGGTCATTGTCACGTGTTTTCTACAACGTGAATTTATGCCGCAAGTGCACGGTATCAAGTTTTGTAATAATTATTATTGAATTAAGAGTGTCGAACCCACATGAATTGTAATTCAATTTCTACCAAGTATTATAATTGTACAACTTCTATTTTATTTAGACAAATGATGAATGATTGTTTTAAACTAATCAAAAGTAATATGCGATGACAAAATTGGAGAATATAAAATTATCAAAATGAGAAAGTTTAGGGAATGATTTCACCAACTTTCAATTATGATTCAATGACATCAAATTATTTCAATTAATTTTCCTATATTTAAAACCAAGAATCCAATTGTATTTCTCTCTCCTCTCTCGAGTGCCGGCTAAAAATTAATCCTAAAATTCAATCTCAATATCTCCATTCCGAAATAAAGCCCAGAATTTATCAAAGTCCTGATCATTTTGCGGAGTAAGTTTCATAGATTTTACAATTTCTTTCGAAACTCATAAAACCTACGTTGTGTCAATCTTATTTATGATCACGCCTAAATTCCCCTCTCTCGAGTGCCGGAATTGATCTATTCATTCAATTATTGATCAGGTAATTGAAAACATTATAATCATAACACAATTAAATATAAGTGGGAAATTCCAAAAGAAATAATTCATGTATTCATCAAACCATAATCTTAAGTTGACTACATCAAATCCTAGCTAAATTATTTAGTTCATAAAAAAATTCATAAAATGTAAACAATCTATAATGGAAAACATAAAGGAGAAAGTAAGAAAAACTCTTTTTGGAGTGTTGCTTGAAGTCCCCTTTGATATCTTTCCACACTTTCTTCAATTGATTTCTTCAATTCTTTGTGTTTATTGCCCTTTGTCTTCAGCCATTTTTCCCTTTTTCTTCCACAAGAGCCCTCCTAAAATTAGGTCTCCTCACTTGTATTTTTAGTGTTTTAGAGTTTAGGGACGAATTAAGGTTGAATTAGGCCAAGAAAAGATTCCAAAAATATAAAAACACCTTTCTCGCATCCGGCGGCTCCTTGGCGCCACTGTATGGGGGCTGCGGCGCCGCGTATTCTGTTGAATTTCAGAATTAGTGGCGCTGCGGCGCCCACCGTCCGTAGAAAAACTGCACTGCGCATCCTTCAGTATTTGTATCAAACTTTTTATCTCTATATCCGATTGAGATGATTCAAGATGCATTGGAAAGATAACTCAAAGGGCTACAACTTTACTTCAAAAATATTCTCCAATTAGAACATTTGCTATACCAAATATGGGTCTCAATATGAGACTAAAATTTCGGAGCATAACTTTTCGGTTGGAAATTGATTTGTGATCATATTTTGACTAAATTTGATCCATTTGACATCTTTCCTCATCCAACTGGCCATTAACGCTCTCAAATCTTCATCATGAAGATCGGCACAATTTTTGTGTATTTGCACTTTAGTCCCCGAACTTTAGATCTCTTACAATTTAGCAATTTTCTCCAAAATTGTCAACTTTTGCTTATTTTCTTCAATCTCACCAACCTACTTCACAATATCAAAACACACATAAAAACACTCTAAAACTTTCTCAATGATAACAAAATAATGAATTAAGAGCCATGAATATCATGAGTGTGGAGCACTCATCAGTCATTGTGTGTTAACAAGTAAGTCTTTAACCCGAGTGACAAATATGGCGGTTCCAACGACTTAATACTGGTCCAAGAAGTGCAACCAATTTGTTAAGGACATGACGAAAAATCATGTTATAATGTATTTTGGCTATCTATTATTAGTTCCCCGTCAAAGAGAAGTCCAAATCATGTATGGATTGTGAGCTTTGTGTGAGTGACTAATTTTATTTTAATATTTCGTATATGATGGTGCTAAATATTTCTAAATCAATTACTAAGTTATAATGAGTCATTTCGTTTGAGATTTATATTGATTGGATTTTTATTAGATTTTGATAAATGTATGAATGAAAAGTTGTATATATTATTAAAATTAATTGTTGACATTGACTTATAGTTTTTTTTTCGAGTAAATCAAATAGAGGAGAAATGAATAAAAGATGGTAACATGTTAAAAAAAAACCCACAAATTCCTTAAAGGGGAATTTGGTCATTTAGCCTGGTTGGACAATGTATTTGATGAAATGGCATTTGACCAATAATAAAAACAAAAAAATAAAGCAAAATATTTTAGTTGGCAAAATGACAAAATTCTCCTTCAATTATCAACTCAAAAATCTTCAATTTTTCTCATTTCATCCCGTCATTTCTCCTCCAAATTCACCGTAAAACCCTAGTTTCTATTTTTTTTTTCTGAAAATAACATCTTCTTCCCCTTTTTATTTTTTTCAATTTTAGGTCCTCTAAATCACAATCTCCCAGTCCATTCTCTTTGGCCATTGTTCTTACTATCCAAAATCCATGTTCTTTATCATAATCTTCACTTATTTTGGGCATCTTTTAAGCATTTGAACAAGAGTTTGAGCATATCATTTACATTGAAAATTACTTTACATTTGAAGAAAGAAGAAATGCAATTTTAGAAATTTCATGTAGATTGTACTTTTATTATTGAATATAATATTAAATAATATTTAGTCGGTGTTGTTTTCGTATTTAGTGTGTTTTTTATATTGTCTACAACCATTGGATGATAATGACACTCTAATTGCTATTTGAAGTGTAGAACACCACTCCAGTCGTTATCCATTACGTAAAACGGCACTACAGTCGTTATCTATTGTGGTTTGATTTTTTCAACAAAATGACTTCTAATAATGGACTCACTAACATATATAACACATAAAGATTGACTGTCACAAAAAATGTTTAAATGACATAACTTTTATATTATTGAAATGGTGAAATCACAAGTTGTCACAATCATACGTGTCGATTAAGTTAATAACATATCTGTCAACTTATGTACGTGTTATGTGCATATTACAACATAAATAAGTTTCACTCATTATTCTTAGGGTACGAATGAGTCTTCACTGCTTATACTAGTGTCTATACACGTAACATCACAAGTGTTGTTTTCATGACTATGTCATTCCGAAATTTTCACTTATATATATATTTTAACAAAACAACCTCTTATAATGGACTCCCTAACTATATAACATAGAAAGTTTGACAATGTCATAAATAACATAAATAAGTTCCACTTATTGGTTCTAAGGGCACGGATAAGACGCAACGACTTATACTCGTGTTTACAAACATAACGGCATGAGGGTCGTTTCTATCTCAGTAATGACACTTGTGCCATTCTATTAATTTTTCCTACATTTTGATTTTTTTAATGCAAAGACATCCAATAATGTACCCCCTAATGTATGTAAAATATAAAGGTAAACCATCTAACAAAAAATATAGAAATGACAGATTATATGTAATCCAACAACGGACCTCTAACATATTTTTGTTGTGATTATTTTACATATTAGGTTGTGGGTTCTTCACAATGAAGCACATTGAATTTTTACAAGCTCGGTTCAATAAAGATTTGATTTGCCAGAATATATGTCCACTTGGAAGAACTTAGTTGCGAAGATATTTGCATGACACTTTGATCCGTAAATTTAGTTAAATTTTTAAAATTATTTTTTGTCCTTACTTTTTAAGAGATTGATTTTTTAATTGTACGTATTCGATTTAAGTTAAATGTTGTATGTGTAGTTATAGTGTTGATGTCTTTTAAGTTAAATGTTTGTGTTTCAGTTGTACATTTCTTTTCATTTTGTTGTTATCCCATGATAACAACACATGTGACATTATTAGAGATATAAGCATTCATGAGAATGACACATGTGTCGTTACTGAACTTATAAAGTATGAGAATGACAAAGTGCCATTACGAAGTGTCCATGAGAACGACACAAATGTTGTTTTGGACTTATAAAGGTCCATAAGAACAACACAAGTGTTATTACTGAATTTATAAACATCCATGCCTCGAGAGTAACAACTTGGACTTGTTCATGTTGCAAGATGCATGAGAAGTATACAAAAAATTGAGAGATATCCTCATTAGCTTAATCGATAACAAAATAGTACTTGAGTTGTTCTGTTAGTGAACATGAGTATAAGCCGCCTGACCCGTCCGTGTTTTGAGAACCAATAATTTGAACTCATTTAAGTTGTGAGATTGACAAAAGTTGAGAGATGCGTCATTAATTATATTTTCTAACTAATCAATACAATAATTTGTGATTTCACCAACTCAATATCATATAATCTATGTCCAATCAACCGTTCTTTATCATATGATTAGCATATCCGACTTTCTTAAGTTAGGATGTCCAATACTTGAAATCTTTACATTATAAGATAAGCAAAATATAAAAGAAATCAACAGAACAACATAAGAGCTGTCATTGAAATGAAAATGGCCATTGTGTCGTTCTCTCTATAAACACGACTATAAGCATCAACAACTCGTCTGTGCCCCCAAGAAACTAAAAAATTGAACTCATTTAAATTGCAAAATGGACATGTCGTTTTAAAAAGGTTAGAGATATGCTCATTAATTATATTTTCTAACAAATAAATATAATGACTTGTGATTTCACTAAATTGATATCATATAATATTTGTCAATTCAATATTTATAAACACGAGTATAATCAGTTATGGCTTATCCGTGCCCCAAGAACTAATAAGTGGAATTCATTTTCGTTTCAAGATGTACATGATATGTACAAAAGTAGAGAGAGATACACATTACTTAATCAACATGAATTGGTATGATCACTCGTGCTTTAACCAATTCGATAACATATAATTTATGTCATTTGGATCATTCTTTGTCATGTTGTCAACATTTATGTCTTACAATTGTTAGGGGATACATTGTTGGATGCTGTTGCATTGAAAAAAAAATCAAAATATAGGAAAAATCAACAAAACAACACAGTGTTGTCACTGAGATGAGTATAAGCATCAACGTCTTATCCATGCCCTAAGAATCAATAAGGAAACTCATTTACGTTGTAAGATGGACATGATAGGTATAAAATTGGAGAGATATACTAATTACTTAATCGACGTTAATTAGTAGGATGATTTGTACTTTCACCAATTCGATAACATATAATTTATGTCCTTTCGAACGCTCTTTGTCACATGATCAATTTTTATATCTTACATATATTAGGGGGTCCATTGTTGGAGGTTTTTGAGTTGTAAATAAAAATAAAAATATAGAATAGAACTACACAAGTGTCTTATGCACATGAAAACGACATTTATATTGTTATGTGTAAATATAGGTATAAGCAACCACGTCACATCAGTGCCTCGAGAAGTAATAAGTGAAACTTATTTATGTTGTAATATGTACATAACATGTACAAAGTTGAGAGATATGCTCAATAACTTAATCAACACATATAAAAAGGATGAATTGTGTTTTCACCATCTCGATATTATAAAAGCTATGTCATTTCAACTATTTTTTATGACATGGTTAACCTTTCTATGTCACATACATTGGAGAATCTATTATTAGAGGCTGTTTCATTGAAAAAAATAAAAATATCGGTGAAAACTTCAGAACAACATAAGTGTCGTTACTGGACATAAAAACGACACTTATGTTGTTATGTGCGTAAGCATGAGTATAAGCAGCCATGACCTATTCGAGCACTGAGAAATAATAAGTGGAACTTACGTTGTAATATGCACATGACATGTATAAAAGGTCAGAAATGTGCTCATTAACTTAATCGGCACATATGAGCATGATAACTTGTGCTTTCACCATTTTGATAATATAAAAGTTATATCATTTCATATGTTATTTATGACATTGTCAATCTTTTTGTATCATATACGTGAGGGAGTCTATTATTAGAAGTCGTTTCATTGCAAAAAATCAAACTACAGTAAATAACGACAACTGTGCCATTTTGCATAACAGATAACGACTGTAGTGACGTTCTACATTTCAGATAATAGCTGGATGTTATTATCATTCAATAGATTCAAACAACATAAAAAACACACTAAATACAAAAACAACACGAACTAAATATTATTTAATACTTTATTCAATAATAAAAGTACAATTTACATGAAATTTCTAAAATAATCTTTCTTCTTTAAATGAAAATGAGATTTTTCAATGTAAATAATATGTTCATCTAACTCTTGTTCAAATATTCAAAACAAATTCAAAATAGGTGAAGAATATAGTGAATAACGGGATTTTAAAATAGTAATCACGGTAGCTGAAGAGGAAAAAAAGGGGCAATTGTGATTTGGGGACCTAAAATTAAATTGGGGAATTAATTGAATTGATAAGGGTGTTAGGATCTTTTCCCATGATGATGGTATTTATGACATTTGGCTATGTTTGTTTATTGTATTTTCTAATAGAAGACCATTTGACCAAAAAACATTGAGCAAATGTTGCCCTTGTTTGGTACACATTAAGACCCTGTCTGGTGAAGCTTTTTGGGTGAATTTTCATCAGAAATCAAATCGTTGGGCCGCAATAATTGACTTCCACTCTCTCACGCGGGCCACACTAACGTTCTATTTTTTGATTTTAATTCATGAAAAATCAGGAACAGACACCCCCTAAAATTTTCATTCTCATTCTTCTACTAATTTTCAACCACACATTTTTCAATAAAATAATATTTTTCATCACATCAATAATTTTTCCTTTTTTTTCAACCACACATTTTTCATCAATCTACTATTTCAAAATACATTTTTCCAAAATAATGTGGCTCAAACACACCCGTTATTTAACCAAATAAATTGTTTGACTAGGCTATTTAATAAGGATAAAGCTGTTTGTACACCAGATCTACGTACACCTGTCTTATATGAATAGTGTGCGCGAATATTTTATTGTGTGTGGAATCCTCTCTATGTGAAGGAGTGTAAAAGATTGTGTGAATGATTACGTATACATAGCAACATGTAGCATGATCGATTTAACAAATGTTCCCTTCTTCAAATATCACTCTACAGGCCCATTTGCTATCTACTCGGTCCGTTTCTTAGTATTTCAGCGTTAGGAAATACGAACTTTCCAAATCTGAGCCGTCGTTGCCAAGCAGAAACCTTTCCCTACCAAAGATTCAACTTTTCACTCGCTAGGGTTTAGTTTTACTTTTAATATCACTCTCGCACCACAAATACACATTTCCCCCCTTACCCAATTTTAAATTATTACTAATTTATAATTTTCATATACTAGAGCACAAGAAATTGATTGAAATTTGGGGGAAAATGGTGGGGAAAAACGAGAGTGGCAGTGGCAGTGAGAAGCACTTGGATTTGTTCTTGAAGATTGGATTAGATGAAAAGACTGCAAAAAACACCTTAGCTAATAATAAGGTCACTTCTAATCTCACCGCCGTCATTCATGAGGTATGTATGTATTTTGCATTTTTTTCTGGGTATTTTATTGTTAGTCCATGTTGAGTTTTGTTAATTTAGTTCGAGAGTGGGTGAATTTCTGCTGGCTTGCTGGGAAATGAAATGAATATTTTAAATCTGAAAAATTAATTTTAGTTAATTGGATTGAAGGGTTTTGTTTATCGGGTATAAATTTATGTACGCGTATGTGATACATCTGAGTATGTTATTATTTGCATGTTGATTTCTTTTTCTAGTCAGAGAGTTGCATAACTTTAACTAAGCATCTGGGAAAATAGAAAAAAATGAACTGAAAACTATTATTTGTTTAATTAGGTTAATAGGGTATAAATGTTTTCGGCATAGCTATGCAAATATATGTACTATAAGCCTATGTATTAATTGTTTGTGCAATTTTTGTTATTCTACAAACTGGGGAAACTTTACTGTATCACGTGCGTGGCTTAAAGGGTGTGGCCTTTCTAAAATGGAATTCCAGGAAGGAAATATGGTTTGAGATTTAGTGCAAGTATCTCTACTATGAGCATGTCTATATTAGTTTTAGTTGACTCATGTACTAGTGCTTGGCTCAACATAAACTTGAGAACATTTTGGTTTCTGTTCTGGACAGGATTTATAATTTAACGTAAAGATAAAGAAAGGAGCTTTCTGAAAAAATATGCAGAAGCATGCATGCATGATACCACTAGACGATTGAGTGAATCAGAAAATTTTAATATGCCTATGTTTTATTAGATGGGAGATAATTTCATGAAAATAGAAAAGGGAAAAACAATGAAATACTGGGGAAAATCAAATTTGTTGGTTTTCATTTTCTTTCTTTCCCTGAAATTATTCCTATTTTTTTTGGCTTTAGGCTCTTTAATTCCTATTAAGGATGCTCAAATATCTGTTCTATAGGAGTTGGGTAGTTACATAAGTTAATTTAAATATTGTATTTCAGGCAGCTGTAACAGATGGGTGTGATCGGACAGTTGGAAATCTTCTTTACACAGTAAGCTTGTATTTATTTTTGCACTTGGGTTCTTCAGGTGCAGAAGTTCCCCCCCCCCCCCCCTTCCTTTGATGATGTCCTTTAAGGGGAGCTCGTGGCATTATCCATTAATCATCATTCATATCTTGATGCTTAGAATAGTTATAACACATCATCAAGAAGACCTTACCCCTAATAGGTCTCCTAGTATTAATGTTGTGTTATTGAGTATTTTTATGAACCTCAGGAATATCCTTACACATCTTTGGGAAGAATTTAGTCTTCATTTTAACTATGGCTTTTTATTTTTGTGGTATAGGATATCTCATACGAAAAATATAACACATTTTCTTCGTAGGTTGCGACGAAATTCCCCTCAAATGCACTTGTACATCGACCTACCTTGCTTAAATACGTTGTTTCGTTAAAGGTTTGTGGCTCAGTTTCTCTGCATTGTATGCTGATTGTCACTTCCTCTTGAGGTTTTTTTTCCTAAGTAGCTAGATATTGCCAGCTACCTGTCAGTTGAAAATTCTCTTAATGACATTAAGTTAGCAATTTACCTGTACAGATTAAGACTCCTGCTCAGTTGGAAGCTGCCCTCTCATTTCTTGATGCTACTGCTTCTGATAACTTGAAAGTCAATGATTTTGAAGCTGCTTGTGGTGTTGGTATGAGATTATTATTCTTCCTTTTGTTTGTTATTAAGCCTTGGGTTTTATACTTGAGATTTTGGATGCAACTGTTATCCATAGACTTTGAATTATCCTCAAATTTTTATCTTTTTTAGTGAACTTCTACTTTGATGATACTGACGTAGCGAGTAATGCAACTGCAATATTTTTTGCTTATAAATCTACAACATGAATGTTTTGAGAATGCTTTATTTCTAGTTTTTTTAATGCATGCTTTCCAAATTTTTATAAAATAAATTTTGGCATTTCAAATGTTTTCTTAGTATTAAAATTCTGAAAATTGTTCTTTTGTGTATATGTAGGAGTTGAAGTTTCTATGGAAGATATTGAAAGTGCTGTTAATGAGATTTTTGAGGAGAACGAAGCTGTTATTTTGGAGCAGCGTTATCGAACAAATGGTCGGTATTACCTTTTCACAGTCTGCACAAAAGATGGAATATAATTTCTCTAAAATTGTTTAGTTGGAAATAGAAAATAAACAAGATATTTATTTGCATAGGCTGAATGGTTGATTGGAAAAATGAATCCAAACTATTAAATTTATATAAAGACAGGATGCCTGAAATTTCTATGGTATATTTCTAAAGAAAAATGGAGTAGATATTAATTGGAAATGATACAAGCATGATTTAAGTCCAAATACTTTAAAGGATCAACCCTCTTACAGAGAGAAGGCGAAAAGTGAATCTTGACCTCTAATCTATATAAGGTCTGTGAAGAAGGAAGGCACCTTGTTTAGATGTTAGTCTATGGATTTGGGAATGCATGTCTATTTCCTACTGATTAAAAGTCTGCCAAATAGGATCATTTTTATGTTTTATTTTCCTTTATCATTTTTGTGTTTTACTTGATTTCTTACTAGTTCTTTCTAATTCTTTTTTCCTTCAGCCTTGATCTTTTACTGGTAAATGGTTTCTGTAATGCCTTAGCCGCAACCCTGTAATATTTCAGTAGTGCAAAAAAAAAAAAAAAAGAATGATGAAATTCTGCCACGTAGTTGAATATCTTGATTTACTCTTCAACCCACCACCCGGAAAGGTAGAACTAACTAAAGATAGAAAAGAGAAGGTGTTATATATGTGGCTCATATAGAGTGGACCACAAGTTTATAAAATACATCATTTGGATTTCATTTTTTCCCATATACAACTATTTTCTTGCCAGCTTTGAGCGTATTGCTTATTGAATGTGAAAACAGTATGGGAAATGGTGGAACGATGTTCTGAAAATGATTATCTATTCATCTAATATATTAACAAAACTTTAACTGGCGTTTTTCACTCCTTTTTTTAAAACGTTGACCAGCCTTTTTGATCTACTATTCTGCATGCAGTCGGTGAATTATTTGGTTATGTTCGAAAGAAGCAGCCGTGGGCTGATCCGAAGATTGTCAAGGTAATTGTTGACAGCTGCTTTATCTTCTCTTCCTTAACTCTCATATAAAGAGTCTGGATTATGCAAGAGTAAACTGGAAGTTTCTCTTTAGTTATTATAATGCCTTTTTGCTTACCTTGTCATTTGCTGGCATCAGCAACTCATTGATGCAAAATTGTATGCCCTACTTGGTGAAAGAACTGCTGCAGACAATGAGAAGCCCGTGAAAAGGAAGAAAGAGAAGGCTGTTAAAGCTGAGGTCAGTTTAATTGTTCTATTTGAAGTTTTTTTTTTTTGGGATCATATTATAATATGTTGTCAACTGGTCTTTTGAAATTTTCGAGTGTTAGTATTCCATAACCAGTGAGATGTTCGTGGATGTTCTTCAGGACTTGTAGTTCTAATTTGTTTGTTATTTCATCTTGTTGACATATGCCATTGAAATATATTGCCAGATCCAAATTGGTCATTTCTCTGTTGCTGTCTTATTATTTATGAACGAAACACTGTCTTGGGACTTTGATATATGAGTGGCAGGCTGTTTCTTTTGCTGTCTTATGTTTCAATTTACTCAGGACAAAGCAATTGTTGAAGAGACAGCAAAACCATCTGAAGAAGAAATTAATCCATTTTTAATATTTCCTTCACCAGAGGAAAACTTTAAGGTACCAAACTTCTATGCCGCGCCCTTTGTTGTATGATTAGCTTCACATTCTTTCATTTTATACAGATTCTTCTTCCGGCTCATGTTGCAATTTGAACAAACAAATAATTTGATGTCGTACGTCACATGACACTAACTGATATCATCAGGATGATTAAACACTTGTTCATCATTTCATAGGCTTTGCCCACGTAATGTCTAACATGAATACAATATATTATCTAGCTACTGGGATATTCTCATTTTTTTCCCATTTTCTGGGCTTAGTGTTGGGGATTTTCGCTTAGTTCATTACTGTCAGATGCCATTCCAGGATTCTTGTTAATCTGTGTGCTAGCCGCTTCTCTTAGGTTCTATATGTCCAACTATGGTAAGAGGCTTCACATCATATGCTTGTCATAGCCAAACTATTGAAATTTTTAAATATTTAAGCATATTTGTTTTCGACGTTACATTTTCTCAGCTACCCAGAGTTGAGCATTCAACTTCTTATACAGTCGACCACCTGCTGGCTTGCTGCTATTTAATGCTCATCTACGTGGTTATTAAGCCCCTGTTTGACGGCCATTTTTAATGCTCATCTACGTGGTTTTTAAGCCTCCTTCCATTAGTACAGAAACCTTTTGGGTTTATATAAAAATATTTTATTGTAAGAATGTGTGGTTGAAAATGAGTATGAGAAAAAAAGAGTTTTGGAAGAACGGATACCAAATAGGGGCTAAATTTCTTGCTTGCTTCTAGGTACATACTGAAATATATTTCAGTGATCGTCCTGTTCTAAGAGCTTGCAATTCAAAGGAAGTACTTGAAAGACATTTGAAGGTGACTGGAGGAAAAGTTTTTACACGCTTTCCGCCTGAGCCTAATGGATATTTGCACATAGGTCACGCCAAGGTGATCATATTTTCAAGATAATCTGCTGGATATCATATAATATTTGAAATTGTCTTACTCTTTATCTTGTACCAATTGCATAGGCCATGTTTGTGGATTTTGGCCTGGCAAAAGAGAGAGGTGGATGCTGCTACCTGAGGTCGGAATTGTTTATTTACTGCTTTTTTTTTTAACATAATAATATTCTGCTTAAATATATTTTTGTAAATTTATTGTTATTTATCCAACTCTGTCACAATGAAGCGTAGATACAGTTTTTATTGAACTGGTTTAGGTCTTCTTTTTCTTCCTCCAGTTCTTCCTATTAATGAAACTGAGGAACTCCTTGCGCTGAATAAGGCTCTTCTTCAAAATCAGCAGATTGAGATTATCATTGATGTCTCATATAGTCCTTGTAAAGGCCCTAATGTGAAACATATGTTGATAATCACCAACACTTTTACCTGCAGTTTGTGGCTTCTTGTGTCAACCCAAGCATCTGTTACTGGATTTTTAAGTTGTTTATGGAAATATTTCTTACCTTTTGTATGCTTTGTCATATTGGAATCAACAAACAACAAGAAGGGTGCAATTTCATCTTTATATAGGTGGGAGAGAAGTGGTTGGGGCTGAAGGTAATATGGGTACCATTGACCCATTATGGATTTACTTTATATGTAAAGCTAATGGAAGGAAGCTTCAGTTGACATAACTGAGCCACTAAAATCTAATGAATAATTGGCATTGCTGGAAAAAGATGCTTTTTTGTGGGAAGTAGAGTTGCCATCAAAATTTGAGGAAGCTTAATATATCCTTTTGGTTGACTCAGTTTTGTGATTCAACTCCTCATTTATTGGTATAATAAAATTACACTTCATTTGTGTTCTCACAGTGGAGCTTATTTTTGCTCAAGCGATTCCTTCTACTCCTTCTAGCCTAAGTATTACTGATTATCTGCTGCTGTACATTTGAAGCTTGGATGTTATTGCATGCCTTTGCCATTCTTTCAACTTGCTAGCTTACTTACCACTTTTTGTCCTTCAGCTTAGACAGATGCTATATTATGGCCATTTGAGCTAACAGTATATCAGTATCTGTAAGGTTCCCATCCCCGTATGGAGACTTGACACCTTTTCAGAAGCCTAGAACTTACCTCAGGCGCTCCAAGGTCCATAAGGTTGTTGCTTGCTTAGTGTGGGAAGGTGATTTGGAAGCTTCCTTGTGGCATTAAGAATCATAAATCCTATATTCCCCCATCTAAACTCCAAGATCTCTAAGGTTGTTGCTTGCATTCATATCAAATCTCATGTCCTAACGTCAACTCCACCAAACCTCAGTCCCTCAAAATTCTCAACAATAAGATAATGTCCTTGTAATATTCTGAAATTATCTTCACCTAGCGAAAGAGGATTGTGGGGTAAGAATAAAATTATTGAAACAAGGTAATAACACAAGAATAACTATTTAGGCCTTGTTTGAGTCACATTATTTTTTTCATTCTTATTCTTCTACTTATTTTTAACGACACATTCTTCAATAAAATAATATTTTCCATCACATCAATAACTTTTCCTTCCTTTTCAACCACATATTCCCCGTCACATCAACAGTAAAAATGCATTCTTTTTCCAAAAATGTGCACCAAACGGGGCTTAATGATTCTTACTGTTTCTTAGATTTATGGACTCAATCAGTCAAGGGGGATCAACTGGGAATGATTTTTTTGTTGTTCAAGGTCCCTGCTGAATGAACTTGTAATTCGATCTATGTTTTTTTTGTAGCTGATTCCAGGTTAATGAGGGGGATTGTGGTAAGTTGAATACTAGAGTAAATTTTTTATCTAATCTTGATGAGTGGACCCTAATACACATTTTGTTAGTGGTGGCTCTCTAGTTTCGAAGCACCTAACTACTTTAGATCTTTCAATGAACTCAACGGAGTGGAGAAAAAGATATGGATCAGTCATCAAACCACTCAAAATATTTGGCAAAACATTTGCTTCCCTTTTCTCCTCAAATTCGAATACTCTTCCCATACAAAGGGTGGAGCCAAGAGGGGCATTTTTTCAAAAAAAAAAATATTGGGCTGATATGTAGATTTTTTTTTCCAATATTTATTTATTTTTTACCTTAAGAAATATAATTGGGCATTCCCAAGTCTGCTCCCTCTCCCTCCGCCCCTGCTTACACGACAAGATGTAGTTGCTTTCTCATGCGGGAAGCTTCATACTTAATGAACTCCAAACGTAATTAGTTTCTAAAAACTCATTCCCCAGTCCTCCCCCATGCACAAAATGCAATGAATGCCTCAACCAGCACGCTTGTTGCTGCCCAGTGCCCACTGGTGTGCTTGCCATGGATAGTGTCGCCAGGCCAACAAGTGACCCGGGAAATACTGCCAGATGAGTGTCTGGAATTGCATGCTTAGACTTTGTATTTTCTTTGAAGTCTTAGTTTGGCATTGTCATAAGGTATAATATATATTGTTGAAGTTCGTATTGTTATACTGGCGTATGACATAATCTATCAAACTTAGAGTAACCACAGTGGGGTAAAGGGAAGTTATCTTGTGTTTGATTGAAATTGTAAAAATTGGTAAATAAGAATAATTGATATATCTTGGAAACTAGTTGGTAATTGATATTAACGTGAAGGTAAGTGCAGTTCATTTATGCCAAACCATTGTTTGATTATTCTACAATATCTGAACATAAATCTTTGTAGAGTTAATTTGATTTATTCTTATATAGCAAAACTCAAAAAATATCAGAAGTCTGTTTCCTATTTGGCCACCTGTTTTGAACCGACAAAGTATGAAGATTTCCCCCTATCATCTAAATAAATTGTCTTGTAGGTATGATGATACCAACCCTGAAGCTGAAAAGAAAGAATATATTGATCATATCGAAGAAATTGTTAGTTGGATGGGGTGGGAACCTTTCAAGGTATTGTTTTCTCTTAAATTTGGACAATTTCTTGTCTTAGTGATGTCTAATATATGTTGAAATGTTACAGATCACTTACACCAGTGATTATTTTCAAGAACTCTATGAATTAGCAGTGGAGCTGATAAGGAGAGGCCATGCTTATGTTGATCACCAGGTCATTTTCCTTATCTTGGTCCTTATAGATGATATTCATCATCTGGTTCTCTATTTTCACCATTCTCTTGTTACCTTACACTGATTAATTGTTGACTCGACCTATTCACCAAGTTTTGATATAAAGCCCCGGTTTGGTTTGAATTAAAATTAGATTTTTAGTGGATTTTGATAAAAAGTCGATGAAATGTATGGTTGAAAAATTGAAAAAAGTTATGAGTTCCATGAAATATGTAGTTGAAAATACGAGTTTTAAGAAACGGGAGCCAAATAGGGGCCAAAATATTGTTATAATGAGTGCAGTGGCGGATTTAGGATCTCGAGCGAGTTAGGAAGGTCGTTGACCGACTTATCCCATCATCTAATACCAATAAAGATTTATGTCTTATTTATGATATTTTTTAATCATCCGAGAAAATTATTTATGGCGTGAGTTATAACTTATATCTAACTCATAGGTTGTGTGAGCAATTTTTCCGTCATTTTAACCAAAAATCACTGAGAAATAATAATCACTACAGATTTCTATTTTTAAATGAATATGAACCACGTTAATCATAGCATCATTTCACAAAGTTGTTGCCCACCTGCAAGTTTTTGTCAAGTTTAAATTCAATAATTATATGTATGGGTTAATTTCACAAATGGTCACTGAACTTACGCAAAAATTAAAAAATGGTCACTGAAGTTCAAAACTTGCAGAAACGGTCATTGAAGTTTCATGCGCTTTCACAAACGGTCACTGGAAGACCGTTATGCCTTTAATTCAAACATAAAGGACCAAAGTGAGCACAGCCGGATTTTGGACAATTTGGAGGTGCCAACTTTAGACCACCATAACTCCGTCCTCCGACCATCTTTTTCCACGGACCAATATGCCATATTAAAGCCCTCAATGCCCTCTTAACAATCCACCCAACCACTGGCCGTGATCTCGTCGGAATTGGCCAGAAAATCGCGTCAAAGTGAGCTACTCGGATTTTGGACAGCTTGGAGATGCCAACTTTGGACCACCATAACTCCGTCCTCCGGCCGCCTTTTTCCACGGACCAATATACCATATTGAAGCCCTCAATGCCCTCTTCAAAACCCACCCAACCACCGGCTGTGATCCCGTCGGAATTGGCCAAAAAAGGAGCCAAAGTGGGCTACCCATGCAGAGCCTGCTGTTCAAAATACGGCTGTGCGTGGGTAGCCTACTTTGGCTCCTTTTTCCGGTCAAGTCCGATAGGATCAAGGCCGGTGGTTGGGTGGGTTTTGAAGAGGGCATTGAGGGCTTCAATATGGTATATTGGTCCGTGGAAAAAGGCGGCCGGAGGACGGAGTTATGGTGGTCCAAAGTTGGCATCTCCAAGCTGTCCAAAATCCGGGTAGCTCACTTTGGTGCGATTTTCGGGCCAATTCCGACGGGACCACGGCCAGTGCTTGGGTGGGTTGTTAAGAGGGCTTCAATATGGTATATTCGTCTGTGGAAAAAGGTGGTCGGAGGACGGAGTTATGATGGTCCAAAGTTGGCACCTCCAAGCTGTCCAAAATCCAGCTGTGCTCACTTTGGTCCTTTATGTTTGAATTAAAGGCATAACGGTCCTCCTGTGACCGTTTGTGAAAGCGCATGAAGTTTCAGTGATCGTTTCTGCAAGTTTTGAACTTCAGTGACCGTTTGTAAAATTAACCCTTATATGTATTTTATTATAGAAAGCACTTATACATGCAAGGCCACTCAATAATATTTTATTTACTCAAATAAGCACTCACATGCTACTAATTTCACTTTCACTCACTGTAACTACTACTCCTCTCACACACACCACTCATGCATATATCCTGTCTCTCTTCACTCATACATATTACAAATACATGGAACTCATATTTATAAAAGCTATTCTTCGGTGGTGGTTGATCTCTCCATCTAGATATATCCATACATGGCGGTGCTATAATTCTCAAGCAATTGGTCTTCTAGCTTTTTCTAGGCTTGGTTGGCTGCACAGGAAAAATCTAGAATATGACTAAATAATTTTCTAAGCCAAGTCGGTGTTGATTTCCTCAGTTTTGGCCATGTCGTATTTTTTTTTCAAAAAAGGGCAAATTTTTTTTTATTCCAGCGAAGCCAGCACGGGTGGCCGACTGTGCTTGCCGGGTGCTGGCTCCGCCGGTGAGTGAGTGCACATGTTTTGTAATGCTTAGCAGAGAGCATAAAATTTAATGTGCGGTTAGTTGTTATTTTGTCCACGTATGAAATTCAATTGTGAATAAGTATGCGTTTGATACTTCGTATAGACGCCTGAAGAGATAAAAGAGTACAGAGAAAAGAAGATGAACAGTCCTTGGAGAGATAGGCCGATTGAAGAATCACTAAATTTGTTCGATGATATGAAGCGGGGAGTGATTGAAGAAGGCAAGGCTACATTGAGAATGAAACAAGACATGCAGAGTGATAACTTTAATATGTATGACCTTATTGCTTACCGTATCAAGGTATGCGTTCAACTCCAAAAGTTACTGATTTTGAAATGCAAACAAGTTGCTAACAAACTAGTTTTACTTTCAATTTTTCAGTTTACTCCTCATCCACACGCTGGAGACAAATGGTGCATCTACCCAAGCTATGATTATGCACATTGCATTGTAGATTCTCTTGAAAACATAACGCATTCGGTATGTCAGCATGCTTTGGTACTTACAGATAATTTACATTCTCTTTTAATTGGAAGCATCTCTTAGTCAATTTTATCCATTTTTAATGAAAATTATTAAAGAACTCAAGGCTCACTTGTATGCTGACCGATGGGCTGTTCACAACTCAAGCATCTCTTATATGTATGCTGATCGATGGGAATGATTGATATGATTGTACTGTGCAATCTGATTACGATTATTCAAAACTAAAAAGGATGTGAATGTATGAAGGGGTGAAGTTTCTTCATAGACTATGTTGTGTTATTGGACATTGATCCCGCTTATTTTTCCTATTTATACTTATTCCATTTTTCGGGGGCGGCAGTTATTTAGTAGAGGAACAGTGGTTCAGTTTTTTGTCTGGCTGAAGAAACTTGTTTCTAAAAGAATCATGTTATGCATAGATTGCCAACTCTTAAGGCTCTATCATGTATTGGTTGGGTCCTGAATCTATGAAGACGACCCTGTCAACAACTCTCTCTCATAATTTTCTTTGTTATCATGATAAGCACTAGTGAAAAGAAAACTTCTTTGAGTTTGTATACTGTTGTACCTTATCATAAATGGAGTTTAATTGTTCTATGCAGCTTTGTACTCTCGAATTTGAGACACGACGAGCATCATACTACTGGTTATTGGATGCACTTGGCCTTTATCAACCTTATGTATGGGAGTACTCCCGATTGAATATCACCAATACGGTGATGTCTAAGCGTAAGGTGTGTTGAAGGTTTGAGTGTTGACATTGATTATAATGCTTGGTCGGTTTGAATTGTATATACTCATCTTTCTGAACTGATACTTGAGATGTGTTATTGCAGTTAAATCGTCTTGTAACACAAAAATGGGTTGATGGTTGGGATGATCCCCGTCTAATGACGCTCGCTGGACTGCGACGTAGAGGGGTAACTGCAACTTCCATAAATTCTTTTGTCCGAGGAATTGGAATCACCAGAAGGTTGAGTTTCTTTTATAAATTTCTCTGTTGTGCTTCCCAATTAAGCTTTGCTCTCTAACGATTGCATTAATTCCCGGTATTGCAGTGACTCTAGTATGATACGTTTGGATCGCCTAGAGTACCACATAAGGGAAGAACTGAATAGAACAGCACCCCGCACAATGGTTGTACTAAACCCACTTAAGGTTTGCATCATGCTAATATATATTTATGTCAGTGTAAATTTACGTATTCCATATAGCCCACACAGACAAATATGTATGTAAGAATGCTTGGGAACCAAATGAGAACTTTGAACCAACACTTACCTGTATATCAGGTTGTCATTACAAATTTGGAAGCCTGCTCAGTAATTTACGGTGATGCAAAGAAGTGGCCTGATGCTCCAACGGATGATGCGTCTTCGTTTTACAAGGTGAACAGTGCATTTCTGTGATGTTTGATTAATTTAAACTTGTATTGTTAGACTTGTTCCCAGTGGTTTGTCAACAGCAAATAAGCGATCTGCAGAAGCAGGTACCCTTGCGGAGGGGCCACCCAACTGCATCCTCTACATAATGTGTAGCGAAAAGATGGTTTTGCAAGCCGGACTTAGTGACAGATCTGTTTTCTAGTTTGTTTATTTTATCTAAGAATAGCTAATAGCTGAAGAACACTCCATTTGGATTAGTGCTGTCAGCTGTGTCACAAGGCCTAGAATGCATTATTCTTTTATATGAATGAGTTGCTCCATTTTTATGTTGAGTCATTTGTTTAATGCTAGTTATTTTAATCAATTAAGATGGCGTCGCTATCATCATTGTATGTTTACTTCACCTCTTTTTTTTTTTGTTTTTTTTTCTCCCTGCTCTTGCAACAGGTCCCCTTTTCTAGTGTTGTGTATATTGAACATTCTGATTTTCGATTGAAAGACTCTAAAGATTACTATGGGCTTGCTCCTGGAAAATCTGTCCTCCTCAGGTATCTGTTATTTGAAGTTACTGCAGGCCATTCACATACTGTGTCCCAGCAATTGATTAAGATTTATATGTAACATCTACTCGTGCCTTTTCTCCCTCAATACAGGTATGCATTTCCTATTAAGTGCACGGAAGTAATTCTTGGTGATGATAAGGAGACTGTTCTTGAAATTCGGGCTGAATATGACCCTCTGAAGAAAACCAAGCCAAAGGTACTCATGTTAACATTAATTGATAAATTTGAATGGTTACTCTGGATTCTGAAACTTTCTGCATTCATTATGTTCTGTTCTGCAGGGGGTGCTGCACTGGGTAGCAGAATCTGCTCCTGGGGTTGATCCACTAAAGATAGAAGTCAGATTGTTTGACAAACTCTTCATTTCTGAGGTTCAAAATCTTTCCTTGTGATACATTTTCTTTCAGTCTTTGCACATTCTCCTTTTTTGCATTGAATATGTGGTTGACACTTGCTGCATACAGAATCCTGCCGAACTTGATGACTGGCTTGGTGATTTGAATCCGGAGTCTAAAGTAGTCATATCTGAGGCGTTTGCTTTACCTTCACTTAGAGATGCTACGGTTGGAGACAGATTTCAGTTTGAAAGGCTTGGTACATTCCTCTAACTTCCAGCTCTTTTAATGCTTCCATTTCACTTTATACAGCTTCTGCCAGTTTTTCTAATGATTGTGCTCATTAATTTTTTTTTCTTTTGATATTTACTATCCATGCACAAAATTGGCCTCGTATTTCATTTATTTAGTACTTGTATTTCATTTAAATTTTAATAAACATGTATTACAATCTTATTTTTATTTCAATTCTGTCGTGTTTCCAATTAATGCCTTTGCATATATGTTTAACGCCTTATACATTAGGAGACAGACTTATAATTTTATTTTGTTATTGATTTTGACAACTGCAATCATGAATTTCAAATTCTTTGATCAAAAAATTTATTCTAGCAACCATAACACTGTAGAATCATAATACCGCCACAACTAAATAAAATGACCTAGAACTGGTAGACAAGGGTGTTACCTCCGTAACAACCCACAAGTAGCAACACTCACCAGCTCCAAACCTACTCATGAATTGATAACCACTGGTGTAGCTTTGCTTATGACCTGCAAATGAAATACAAATATTGTTATAATGATGGTTGGCTGAATCTTGGAGGTTTAAAGTTTGGTTTAGGAATGATTGATGTGGGAGTGCATTTCTCCCTTCCTTTCTTATTAGACATGGAATGGAGCCATTTATTTCCATTTTTAGTCCTCCTCATTCCACTACCACTTTTCTGCTTAAATTAAATGCATGCCCTCGGTGTAGAGACAGAAAAGGAAAAAGAATTTAGCACACCACCATAAGCCGGGCTCCTGCATTCTCTCATTTTCCATGGAGATTTATCCAGTTTTAAATTAGAAAAAACAAAAAAAATCTACAAGTCTTTTTAGTGAATAAGGTTGTCTTACCTGCATATTTGTTCTAGAATCACTTGTTTTCTAATTTCCTGTTTGTTTCAATCTGTTCAAGGCTATTTCGCTGTTGATAAGGATTCTTCACCTGAGAAGCTAGTATTCAACCGAACTGTCACCCTGCGAGATACTTATGGCAAGGCAGGAAAGTGAAGTATTGGTCAGCGGGAAATGAAGATGGATGGGAGAGTAGCAAGCAGTTAATCAATGGGTCTATGTACAAATATAGAACACCCATGTATTGATGGAAATCCGCATGGAAAGCAGGTTTTCATTATTTAAACCCAAATGCTCGGATTTATACTATATATATTTGAAGAGAACAAGAATCATAATGAAAGTTAAGATTATTAGAATTGCTTGTTTCAGTTAATTTTCAATTATGAATTATCTTCACTGAAAGTATCCTATCCTTGGTCCTGAATACCACATGCTTCTTTATCGCAAAATTCGACGTGTGTTTTAGAATTTGATAGTCTTGGTGACTCCAAATCTATTGATGAATTAAATCACATTGTATGTTTATACTGGAATATTCACGTTTCAAGTCCGAAATAGTGTTTTAAATCTTGAATTTATTCTCTTATAACAAAATGTTAACATGATGTGTGACTATACTGCAGTAGATAAACTAAGAAATGAGGATATATGTTGATAGTCGATTATTAGAGAAGAAATTAAAATTTTACTTTTTCAAGTAGATGTAATCCTTGCTGCAGTGGGAAGTTGTGTAGAATACTGATAATTCACTGTGTGCATCATTTATGAGGGATGATTGTTGGTTGCGTGGAGGCTAATGTAATGTACAGTTTCCTCGTACGTGATTCGACTTAATAGGGGTACTTTGATAAATTTGCACATTTAGTAGGTCCCCATAATATTTCCATGTAAAGGATATTAGGACGAGCCTCCATTATGCATCACATTAGAGGAAATAGAGAGCCATGGTCCAAATATATTGTAATTCTCTTATTCGAAATAGAGAAATTCAGCAGCCGCACCTCAAGCTTTTGCATTGAGAGTGAAGCACCTTATACTGTCTGCCTTCTTGGTTTCATTTTCCAAGTTTGCATTATTAATTGCTCTAGGTAGCAACCTTGAGGGGTTGCTCAATTGGTTAAGTCTTGAGTTTGCTTCCCAATAGTCACCAGTTCGAATCTCCTCAAGACCACTGAGGTGAGTACCCGGCCGTAAACTTCAGGATCTCGTGGGATTAGTTGAGGTGCGCGGTCCGGACATCCACGGTTATTAAAAAAAAAAAAAATTGCTCTAGGTAGCGCGGGTTATTCGCTTATTCATAACAATGGTAAATTGATTGCTATTGTATATACTGTTACTGAACATTTGTAATTTGTAAAGCTGATTCTCTACAGGGAGCTATTTAGCATACAATTCTTGTATAGATGACTTGAGAAATGATTCTTATCATGATGTGACAAATTCACACAAGTAGAAAAGAGTTTTCGATATGTTATGATTTTTTATATGTTTGGTATTTAGTGTTAGATAATATAATGGAAATGGAATCAAGAACAAAGGTAATCTCAAATGATTATTTGGACACAATAAATCCTTCGACCTTGAAGACTGAAAAACGAATTTTCTGTATTTAATTAAAAAAAAAATAAAAAAATTCAACCAACCCTCGAAGGAGTTAAAAAAAAGGAACTTTGCCATTATGTAAAAAACTAATAAAAAATGAGTTTATTATTAAAGAAAAAAGACTAAGGCGACACAAGCTAAGCCGTTGTGAAGAAAATTGTTAGTTTGTCAAGATATTGCTGCATCTGTCACCATGTTTTATAATCGTGAGGACGTTGTTGTACTGAGCATATGCCCACACTTTTTTCTTGATCATTGGAGATGATGAGCTGCCTTCATTTCGAGGGGCCATCTGCCAATATATTCTTGGAGGAAAATCGAATATATAAGATTAAAGGGCCATTAGAGGAGCAATGGTGAGAGAACTCATGTCAAACAAGGAAAAGTAACTAAAGATCCTTCATTGTGGACTTGTTTATGCATGATATGATGATTGTGAAATGAGCGATTTGTTCGAAATTCGAAAAAAGGTTCAAGTATGATTTGCTTTCAAAAGTTCCATTTTCACATGTAAACTTAGCCTCTTTGGTCACATGCTAATGTGCGACTTCTTTAATTTTTTTTTGGCTGATTTGATAATGCCAAACCTCAAAAATTCCAGTACATGATTTTTGATTGTGTAATACTTTGATTTTTCTTCTTGTGTTTATTTTTTCTTCATTTGTCTTTTGAGAGAGAAGATTCGTAGACATTAGTTAGGAAAAAATAAATTATGACATTTACATGTTGAATTTATCATAAAGCAAGTCAATATGATTTCTACAAACCTATCCCATGTATTGCAATATTGTGGTACTTCTTTAGTTGGTTGGTAGTTCAAATTTCACATCCTCTTTTCTATTGACATTGATCTTCCACTTGGTCACTTGAAACTTCATGTCAATCTATTCCAATAATTTAATATCCAGCAATAGTCCTCTCAACTTATATCTACATTATACGATCCTGAAACCTATTTCTGATCGGGTAGTTGATAGTTAAATTCGATTTTCATCATTATCATATCTCTAGCTGCTTCAATCGAGAAACCCGGTTTGACTTGCCAATCCTTCGTCGAGAAATTTTTAAATTGTGAGCGATTAATATTTCTTCATTCAATCATTTTCGCCTTTTTACGTGATAATCAATGCGTCATTGATATGTATGGTCCCTATACTTCGTTATAGAATTTAAAGGTGGAAACATTGCATTAAGTTTGATTCTCAAATTTCCAAAACTACTATCCCATGATGGACTTTCATTTGCTAAAAATGGCTACTAGAATGGTATACCACATCCTATCCCTCAAAAGAGTATTCCTCTATTCCCCCAACATGGAACGATACCAATGCATGTTGGCAGAAGACAACTCCTAAAAATATAAGAATTATGCTTAATATAATCTGACCATTGATTAAAAAAAGTATTATTAAAATCAATGTAAAAAATCCGTCAACTCACATAATGTTAAACTTGATGTAAAATGTGATGTACACGTACCATGATTGAAAATATAATCAGCATGTTGTAAGAACCTGCTACTGCCATCCTTTCTTCAAATTGTTTCTAAGGATATGTTTGAATCCCATTTTTTTATAGAATGCATTTTAAAATAGTAGATTGATTAATAATGTGTGATTAAAAATGAAAAAAAAGTTTTTGGGTTATATGTATATTACTTTATTGAAGAATGTGGTTGAAAAGAATAAAAAGAAAAATATATTTTGAAAAATATTAGGGATCAAACAATGTCTAAAGTTAGATGATTGGACTACACTAAGGTTCCCGTTTGATTGCAAGAATGGAATTTAGGTAGAAAGGAAACAAATTTCATGGAATTAAATTGCATAGAACTTGTTTTACTAGAAATTGTCAATTAATTGTGTTTGATTGATATAATTTTCTACCTGAAAAATATTGAAATTTAAAATTGAATAGTGTAAAGAAAAATAATATACTTTGCGATCAGAAGTGATTTGTGGGAATAGAAAATGCGAAAATTGAGTAGCGTAAAGAAAAATTATGATTTAAATTGAATAGTGTAAATAATGATTTCTTCCTTGTCAAGAAAAGAAAAAACTAGCTCAATTGAGAATTTCAATTTCTCAATTTTGTGGAATTAAGGGTCATGTGAGGCCAAGTGATAGAATGAATTGTCAAGAACATTTTTCCTATCAAACAACCCGTTTGATGTACATTTTGAAGGTAAGAATGTATTTTTACTGTTGATGTGATGTAGAATATGTGGTTGAAAAAAAGTAAAAGTTATTGATGTGATGGAAAATATTATTTTATTGAAGAATGTGTGATTGAAAATTAGTAAAAGAACGAGAATAAAAAAAATAATATGGATCAAACATGGCCTAAAAAGTGAAATGTGAGATAATTTCCATCTTTCATAGAAAATTTTGGCCGGTAAAACGGGGCCTAACCTATGAATCCTTCAACTTGTCAATTCTATGTGGCTTTCTTGATTTGACAACCCCTCCCCATGAGCTTTAGGCGTTAGCTTGAGCCCTACTGCGTGTACAGGACTTGTTTGACAGGTCCTTACAGGCTCCTCACACATGTGGGGTCCGTGCTTATTTTTTTATTTTTTTTAAAAAACAATGGTGGGGCCATCATTGTGTCTTGCCTGTAAGGAACCTGTACAAGCAACATTTTTGCTTTAGCTTAGGATGGTGTCAAATTTCTTGCCCACGATTATTTTTTGGAGAAAAATCGATTCTTGTGATAGATAGGTGGGGCCATTGGCAATTAAATAAGTTTTTCAAAGACAATTTGAGAAGCAGCCGTCCCATTAATTCATGGTATCTTTTTCTCCGAAGACTATTTTGTCTTTTGTTGAATTATGAAGTTAATTTTTTTTTTTTTTTTCAATGAGACTCAAATTGGACACAATTGTGTAACGGTTCGTGTTACAGGGTAAAAAAGTGTCTTAAAAGAAGGCAAGTACATTTATCAACATCATGCAGTATGTAGATTCTTTTAACACAAATATTTTATTGTAAATGTTTGTTGCAAAGTATCCGATTTTGATAATTAGCTGATTTTTAAGGAAATCAAACATGGACTTATTAAAAGGTCTAAAGTATAGGAAAAAGTTTTTTTACTGATTAGTGCATAATCGTATGCCTTGCACATGTTCTTTTACGGAAAGAACAAGTATTTGTATAAATATTCAACTTCTAAAGACACTCAAGGTACGATTTAAACAGTTCTCATATATTCTTTTTTTTTTTTGGGTGACGTAGAAACCAGCAGTCACTACTCGCCAGTGGAGCCCCGACCACCCGGAAGGGGCGGAGACTCGACCACTATGAGTGTACACTAGGTAAACCTCGCTTCATGTACAGTAGCCTGCAAACCATACATGGAAGGTAAATCATACTAGACAAGCCCGGTGCGACGAGCTCGACCGAGGAAGTGTTGACAGGTAATTCGAACTCGTGACCATTGGTCTCCGCGTTCACCTGCTCCACCAACTCGACCCCCTCGAAGGGGTATTCTCTTATATTATTAATTCTTATATCGTTCATCTGCTCTCCGACTTGGACAAATAACCATTATAACCCTATAAAGAGCAAATACATTTATTCAACACAAGATCTCATTCATTATCATAACTCAATATAAAACTATAGCATTATCATATACTCCCAAAAGTTCCAAATTGTAATTAGACGAAAATATTGGACTCATAAACATATGATTAGTAAATTTTTGCCCCAAATTAAAAAAACAAGGGCCAATGTTGATAAGTCTAGACACCAAGCTCCTGATCTGGTTTTCTAAATTCCCATAATTCATCTGTATTCCAAGAAGTACATGTTAAGTCCTCACTAAACCAATCAATCTCTGCCACCTGGAATTCTGACATAGAAGTATCATCTACCACCAATGCTGACATGTCATAACTTGTAAGGTCCACATGGTAACAATCATTTTGAACTGAGTGTTCATAGACTATATTGTCACAAACTTGTGCAGGAATGCCAAAATTTTCTGAAATTTCAGGCAGCATTAAATTTCCCACAGAATTTAAGGAATCCCAGTTTAGACTATACCTTGTGCTTGATTTTTCCCTATACTGATCAGAAGTAGTCACCTGGTTGCTCGATTTTGGACATGGTGACGTCAAGGGCCCCGGCTTTGTTGCTAGTGAAGGGGGCGTGGGCATCTGAGTCTCAGTGGAAGAAGGGGAGGATATTAGTGATGAATTTTGTTCCATTTTTTCCAGCAATCTTGGCATCCAAAATCGTTGAATTGTTTCAAGAAACTTGTTGCTATTCGAATCGACCTTAAGTTGTCGTGCCTGTTTTTGTACCCTTGTTCTCCAATAGTTCTTGATTTCATTATCCGTTCTTCCTGGTAAACACTCGGCAATTTTTGACCACCTGTTATTAGAAATTGACACAAATTAACAATCCTTCTAAAAAAAAGGGTACTAAAGATATTTTAACGTTTGTTTGGACAGCGAGGGACAGTATTAAGAAAGAAAAACGACACTAAAAGTGCAAAATGCACCTGTTCCCCCACTTGGAATGAAGTTCAAGAATCAAAAGTTGTTCTTGTGGGGTGAGATTTCCACGCTTAATGTCAGGCTTCAAGTAATTCAACCATCTTAATCTGCAACTTTTCCCTGTTCTCTTAAGCCCTGCAAACCAAAAAAAATACACAATTAAGAATACTACAAAATAGGTAATCATGAAGAACTTTGAAGTGCGTACGATAGAATTTTTTTACCAGCACATTTAGCCAAGGAATTCCAACGGCCTTCACCATTACGACTTATGTAATGAATAAGCAGATTATCTTCCTCAAGAGTCCATGGCCCTCTCCTTAGTTGAATGGATGGCTCTTCATATGAATTGCTTATGCTTTTAGTTAGTATCCTGTTTTCAGTCATGATGGTGCAATGGAAAATGAGATTATAAGAAGGGAGAATTTTCTGTTTGGTGTTTAAGGTCAAGTATGAGATAAGTTCAAAGCCAATAAGTGATTTATAGTAGTCTGAAAAGAATTGAGGAAAGTAAAGGCCCCACACAGAGAGTTTCTCCACATGATAACTTTTTCTTGATAACAACTCCCACAGACTTTTCATAGTCAGAGTGTGCAATGAACTGGTGAGTTGACAGAGCAATGCTCTTTGTGTGAGCATCTAAGTCTGCGGAATGTCACACTTCATGCGAATTGATTCATTATTCACTTACCCCCCCCCCCCCCCGCCCCCCAACCCCAACCCCACCTTGGAAAAAAAAGAAAGAAAAAATCCCACTTTGGGGATGGTAGAAATAATAGAGATATTTGTACCATATAAAGCTTAATCATTATGCATACTTGACCTCTTGGTTTGAATTTTTAAAACTTGGGGTTTCATCTTACAATGTCATTTTTTTAACAAAGTAGCTCAATTCCTTTTATATTGATCTGTATTTTAATATTTACTCTGTGTGAGATTTATCCCTTAATCTTGAAATTCACGTGTTCATTTCATCTTAAAATGTCAACATTGTTAAGAGAAACAACTCAAACCTTTACATATTGATCTATATTTTGATATTTTACTGATGTGAGATTTTATCTTTGAGTAGGGACATTTTAATCTTATGAACATATTTGATACTCTATACATTTATTAGGTCACACTAATGATTAGTGGAGCTGGTTTCGATGGTGTAAGAGACGTGGAAATATTTGGTATTCGTTTTTTTATATCATTTGAAATTCTAGGTTTTGCTTCCAAAAACTAGGGGCAATAAATGGAAAACAAATTGAGATCAATGTGATAGTATTGAGATTCATTCAATTCGTTCAGAAGAAGATCCTACTTAAATTTTATTTATTTATTTATATTATTAATACATCAAAAATTGTAGCTTAAAACATCAAATAAATTGATTTAGAGGGTGTTTGGTGGAGATTAAAATTAGATTTTCAGTGGATTGTGATAAAAAAAAAATTTGAAATGTATGGTTGAAAAGATGTGGGACCCATGAAAGATGTGATTAATATTGATTGTTTGACTTTAACTTAGATTAAAATCAGATTTTAATCCGACCCAAACAGGCCCTTAATACATGATTCGAGAACTCATTCATAGACCATAAAAATCAAATCAAGATTCAAATTTTTTATTGCTCCAATTGTACATACATATCCCATGCATCCCTACAAGTGAAGTCTTAACCATCCATGCATGTTGCAATTATTATATTCACAAAGATGGCTTAAGGAAAGAACAAAGGAATTGCCTAGAGAAAAAGGAACTCTTGAAAATGAACTTAAACGTGTCCTTTTCCTTGTTTCTTTGTTTTCATGGAATTTTTTTTGCAAGAAACGTGCTTGACTAGACTAGCTAGTATGACTGTATATAATTCCACGTTTTTAATATAAACGTGCGATTATTTGGTCCGTCAAGTGGGTAAGGCGGCAAACCATATGGCGGGTCTAAAATTTATAGAGTCTAAATTTTTTATTTGAAGATAATTATCTAATTGTTTGATTCTTTGTATGCTCTCCAGCTGATTTAGGTTTAATAGGCATGCATAAATATATTTTACATCATCATTCGACTTTCGATAAGACATGGTATGCTTCGATCTAGTGCATATGAGAATAAGAACGAACTGATCATTAACAAGTACTCTACTCATATAATGAAGGAATTGAATCGGACTAAAATGATCGGTTTGGTTCAACCTTTTTTAAATCCATTTTACACTGATTGTCAGAAAACTTCTAACATCCTGCGAAAAATCCTTACCTTTTGAAAATAGCAGAATAGGTCCTTGATTGAAACCTTCAGTACGAAATACCCCTTTGTCGTTCATTTTTCTCAATAAAAAGTCGTGAAAACACAAACATATCCTCCTATTAAAATAAAAGAAATAATAATAATAATAATAATAATAATAATAATAATAATAATAATAATAAAGAACTAATTGCAATCATAGTCCCAAATTTTTCAAAAAATTACAAGTGAGACCCAAATAAATAAATAAAATTCAATTTTAAAAAAAACGTAAAACAAAAATCACTTCATGTTCCTCCTTTCTCAACCACCACCACCACCACCATCGCCGTTGCCGTGACCTCAGGATTTAAGATTTTCTCAATAATAAGTTGTGTAGTATTAAGCACTGGCGGATGGGGGAGGGAGAGGGGGAGGGGGTCTAGCCCTTAGCCCATTGAATTTTTTTTAGTAGAACTTTTTTTTTTTTTCCATATTGGTCAGGTCCGTGATCCGATCCTGGATCCGTTCTTGGTATTAACCTCGACAAATCATAGCCTACAGAGAGAGTTGAGGCTAGGGAAAATAGATTTTGAGGAGTAAAAGGATGTGATTCATAGGGTGCTTTTGAATCGCTGTTTTCTTGGAGTTTTGGGGTTTGGTTCTTTGATTTCAGGGCTATGATTTTTCACCGTTTCGAGTCATTTCTAGGGCAAAAGAACATATTCTTTTAGGTGGCTAATTTTTCACTATATATAGATGATTTTGTGATTTAAATAGGAATGTATATTTGTCATTTCACAATTTTTTATTGAGAAAATGGACAATATGGGTATTCCCCACTAAATGTTTCAATCATTAACATTTTCTGTTATTTTCAAAAGATATGGGATTTTTCGTAGCATGTCTAATAAATAGGTAGGGAAATTTTCTGCCAATTAGCCTTCTTTTTATCTTTAGAAACACTTGTGTGGTTCAAATTTTGGTGTTCATTTTTTAATTTATCTCGTTTATTATTCTGGTCAATGGAATTGTTAATTAGTTTGGATACATTTAATTTATGCAAACAAGAAATAATTTTGGAACTAAAATGATGAATTCAGTTCCGTAGCTTGAATAGGGGCGGACATAGGGATGGCAACGGGGCGGGTTCGGGGCGGGGCACCCCCGCCCCGCCCCGCCCCGCCACGCCATCACCCCACCCCGCCCCGCCTTAAACGGGGCGGGGCGGGGCGCGGGGCGGGGCGGGGCGGGGCGGGGGCTTGCCCCGTTAAACCGCCCCGTTTAATTTTTTTTTATTTTTTTATTTTTTTTCCTTAAAAAATCCACATATATATTTATTTATTTTTTTTTAATCTTTCACGGGCCGGGTTCGGGGCGGGGCATCCCCACCCCGCCCCGTGCCCCGCCCCGCGACGGGGCGCCCCGCCCCGCCCCTCCCCGCCAACCTCGTCGGGGCAGTTTTTTTCGCCCCATTCTGGGCGGGGCACCGTCGGGGCGGGGCGGGGCGGTTTTTTTTGCCATCCCTAGGCGGACACAGATATTTTGAATAAGGGGTCACAATCAAACCATGTACAAATTGAATACTTTGTTTTTGATTTTTGAATGATTCATACTTGATTCAAGACAATGCAAATTTACATTTAAAAAATATTTTTTCATTAATATTTTGCTAATCATTTTCATCCATTTGATTTCGAAAAGTCATTTTATTAATTTTTTTTTATCACAAGAAAATGTATATTTATGTTTAAAAATTATATAATGTATTTCATACAAACATCAATTCAAATAATCGAAAGGAAAAAGCATATAACAAGTATTTAATACTAATAATTAATCAAATAAACATAATTCGTTAAATATAAGTCAAATTGGATATAATAAGTTCAGACACATTCTATATACAAAGTTTGATAGGAGAAAATGCAAATTTAAGTTATAATTACTTGAAAATTTGATTGGAAAGTGAATATTTGTAGTAAATATGATAATTTGTAAAAAAAATACAAATTTTAAAAAATTTGAAGAGTTAAGATTTTGTTAAAAGGTCCTGGAATCTTGTAAGAGAGAGCAAAAAAGGAAAAAAAAATTCAAATTTATTGTGATTTGGGGATTAAAATCAATTTTTTAGTAAATTTTGATAAAAGTTAAAACAGTTATGAATTCCATAAAATACGTTATTAAAATTAATTGTTAACTTTGATTTAGATTAAAATTTATATTTCAATCGATATCAAAAACGACTTTATAAAATAAATAAATAAATATATATATATATATATATATATATATATATATATATATATATATATATATATATATATATAGATATATATATATATTAGGGTCCGTTTGATTGTAAGGGTGGAAAATGGGTGGAAAGAAAATGTTTTACAGGGAATTGATTTTCTTAGAAAATATTTTACTACGAATTGTAATTAATTGTGTTTGATTTGTATAATTTTTCATGAAAAATGTTGAAAATTTGGTGTCCATTTGATTTCATTTTTTTATAGAATTTGTCCATTAAAATGATAATTTTTTCTACTATTGAGTCTAAATTTGTTCTCATTGTAAAAAAAAAAATTTACCATACCGATTATCATTCGTTTGACTTTTTTAGCATGAAAGTTGTCGATAAAAGTGAATTTTTTTTTTTTTACCATTGTGTCTAGAATTTGTTCTCATTGCAAAAAAAAAACAAAAAAAAAAAAAAACAAAAAAAAAAAAAAACAAAACAAAACAAAAAAAAAGGTGGAAAATGTTTACCCACCTATTAGGTGAAAAAACATTTTCCACCATTTGTGCATTAAAGGGTTGTATCTAGAAAAATGGAGTAAAACATTTTCCGTAGAAAATTTCGCATATCAAACAGTCAAAAAAGTGAAAGTAGGAAAATATTTTCCTATTTCCCTAAAAAACTCCGCCAATCAAACGGACTTATATTTCGACTAGAACTACGTTTCTCCCTCCTACCCACTATGCATCATTCTCACTATCAGCTTTCTTTTGATCCACAATTAGGTGTTTTATATATCTTAAAACTTTTTGTAGATAAGATAAAGCTGAATTGGAGTAGCATCATCTAGTTAAGCTGTCAAATTGTTTCTTAATTATATCCATATTGGACCAAATAAAATATTGTTAAAAAGTTACCAATATAAAATATTAATTAATTTATATTCTTCAAGTATATAATTCAACTTTTCTATTACATCTATTTGATTAAAAGAAATTTTATTTTCTATTACATTAGAGATATCAGCCACCACCGTCGACCGCATTTTCCCCATCTCATCAATTTCATTACCTCATAATAAAAATTTTCAAAGAATTGGAAAAAGTTAGAGATAAATAAATTTTCTTCAAAACCAAATAGTAGTAATGATGACGGAGGTTCCTGTAATACTCAGATGGATCAAGCGCGAAGAGGATGTCGCGAGTCTAACTGGGTCGGGACAGCTTGTTAAGTGAGACCCGGATCGTTACAATTCCTCACCCATCAATGGATGGATTGGATGAGTTAGGGGTCATGCGTTGGGGGTTTGGGGGTTTGGTTAACTAAAGAATTTTTGGACGGAAACCGTCTAACAGTCCTTTCGCTGAATAATTTTTAAATGATTAGGGCATTCGCTGTAATTATCCCTTAGTATAAGTGTCATGTTCTACTAATAACGAGGATAAAATAAAATACAAGTTTAGGAGGGAACCTGGCACCTCCTAGTAAAGTCCAATAAAATTCTCTTCTTTTTGGAAACAAGAACAATATAAAAGCTAGAGAACACTTAATTCATCCTAGTCATACTTCTTGTTATCATACGTCGAGTGTACTGTCTTTCTGCTTCTGATCACTTTTAGACTTGCTATACTTGGACGGGACTTTATAAAATTATAATTTTACCCCAAGTTTGGAAGTTCAAAGTTTCGCCAAAGTCTCCATAAATGTACACCATAAGCGTCTCCGACATACTCGTGTTCGGATACAAAAAGTGATTATTGTGTTCTAACCTCTTTATCGGCACCATTTTCATTTGCATTCCCGTATTTTTTAAATCATTTTCAATTAATTGTTGGATCGAATTTTTTTGCATTGACTTTCATGGCCATGTCCATGATCAACATGTTCTATCAATGCCATGACTCTACCATCTACACACTGCTCACCAGCTTGGTTGATCAAACTAGTATATGATTTACTTTGAGTTACTTTCTTGTTCAAAATTGAATTGTACTAGTCTTAGTTTTATTTTAAGTTCTTATGAAATAGATATTCATTTTTAGACTTAATTAATTTGAATCTAGTTTTAATATTTAAATTTATTATTGAAAAATCAATTTATGACGACAACCACATCCATCTCATATCGGCTATCGCAAAGATTCCTAGTATCTTACAAGGCTATCATCGACGAAAATTTCCCTCCTATCAACGGAATTTTGAACGTTAGTGATGAATTTTGTATCCTAACTCCCCATATCTTTGCAGTTTCTTGAAGTTGTTAAATGGTCTCAAGTTTATCCATCTAGTGCTTACTTTTAAAGTGGCCATATAACTTAAAACATGGCAACTTGATGTGGGGGCCTGCCGGAGGTTGCAATTTGCAAGTCCTTCGGGTTTTCATGATACTTTAGCTACAAAATAAAGGAAGAAAAAAGGAGAGAGAAGGATAGAATGAGAATCCCATTATTAAAGTGGGGTAGTTTTTGAGTTTGTACTAGCATTGGAAGATGATTTGTTCTAAGTGGAGAGTTTTCCTCTGAGTAATAGCCTAATAGGGTCTACTAGTAGATTATGGTGCTCTGTCATTTTTATGTCTATTTTTGTATGGTAATAAAGTATTACCTTTTCTCATGTGACCTTAGCTTAGATTTAGGGAAATGGTTCATATTCTTGCAATAATTGAGTGGATGGATGTGTAAATGGACAAAATAATGTCCAAATTTGTGTTATAAGGTGGAAATATCACTGGGATATGAAGGTTGAATCAAGTGGCTCTTTCTTGGAGGAAGATAGAGCTGTCAATGAACTTGAGGATATAATAATGGAAGTCACTCAAGTTCATGTTTTTTTTCCCATATAATTTATATTTACGTAATCTTGTTGTTTCGAGGAAATATACGTATTGATCTAAAACATATACCACTTTCTCACAGTATTCTTGTTTTGTCTCAAATAGAAATATGTGTCCGAGTAATGCTATCATCAATGTTACAACATCAGTGTATATGTTACTGACATTAAATGAGAGGTACAATTAAATTAGTCATATAATTTTATATTTAATTGAACACCAGTCTATAGTTGTTAAGTGACATAATGTCATATAGAGATGTTGTAGCACTTCTAGTGCTAGATATCATTATTTTATGGGTCCATCTGAAGTGTATACTACTTCTGTTTTAATTTCTCATTGTAACTAGTTAAAGTAACGAGTTGATATTAGTGCTATATATGGCATTTATATTTATTAAAACGCAATCCTAAAAAACTAAATAGTTACATACTAGCACATCAATATTATTGAGCTCTAAGTTAAATTATTTCTTGAGAATTTCAATATACCCTTTTTCGAGATTCTGTTTGATTCTATTATGTGTATAATTTTTTGACGTTATCACCTTTGATGTTATGTTGTTAAGTTCTCGTTCTAATTGTGCTTTCTCGTGTGATACCGATAATGCCTCTCCTCATTACATATTGTATATGAAAGAGTAAATCATTATGTAATATTTTGAATGCGTGATTAATGAAATTTATAGTCACGAGTAGTGGAAATCAAGATACAATAAATGAAAAAAAAAATTATTATAAAAATTTATCGATTAAGACTAGAAATCTCCTACAATAAGGTATTATGATAGAAATGCATTATTTGATGCTCCAAAAAAAAAAAAAAATTTACTTTGTAATAATAAAATAAATATTAATTTTAATATATTCGACAGCCAAAAAATTAAAAAATAAACACAAATTTAGATACCTCTATAGAATGAAAGAGTAGATAGTATAAGAAGGTATTAAAAAGAAAGAAGTTGTATTTTTGTTTATTATATTGATTAGTCGTGTCCAATAATGTGTTCTAAACACGCAGTGAGTGTTTATGTATGTTGTTTTCAATTTTGCAAAACATTGAAAATGTGTTTGATTTGGCATTTCTGAAAATGTTTTTTCGAAATAAGGATAAATTTATAACATAAAACTCAAAACGCATTTTTTCCGTTTTGAATGTATTCAAAGAAAATTCTGAAAATCTGAAAACACTCATAACATGAAAATCGAGTGTTGAAATGAAATTTTATTTAAATAAACTTTAAAAAATGAAAAAAAAAATCAAATTTCAACAAAATAAATTCTAAAATTAAAATTAAAAAAAAAATAATATTATTATTATAAAAAAATAAAAATGGTAAAAAATTCAATATTCAAAATTTAAAATAAAAATAGTTCAAATTTTTAATGATTATTTATATAAAAATTCTAAAAAAGTATTTAATTGAACACAGACAAAACTATTCTTAATCCAAATAACTAATTTTCATTTTTATTCCCTATATTTTAAATACAATTTAATATTTTTTTTATTTTGCTTTTGTAGCGAAAAATATTGTAATATTCACTAACTTTAAAATGTATATATTACATAATAATAATATATTAATAAAAATTTATTTTATTTTTACTAAATGACAAATTTCATTAAAAACTCAAAACTGAAAACTGACATAAATCAAACTTACACCCCCAAGTGGATTTTATTTTAATAGAGATTAATTCAATAAAAGAAATTAGGTTAGCTCATGAATCACTACATTTTTTTTCTATCTTAGATAGGTTTTTTAACTGAAAAAGGCTGAATGTACAGCATTTTCGCGGGCCCCACACCCATGTGAGAGGTTTGTCAAAATGTATGTATAAAAAAGCTGTAGATGTGCCAAGTTCGATATGTTCAGAAGGGAGCTTGATCTTGTGTGGTTATGGTAGGGTATATGGAGTGACGACCGGTTTAAAGGGTATAGATATCGGGTAAGCCGGTGAGGGCTTGAGAGGCTTAGAAGTGAGATTTGGTTACTAAAAATAAAAAAATGCAGTACTTGGTTTTTCTGTATAGAGAGGCATTAACATTTGTATAAAGCTTTTAAATTTTCAAATCTATTTCTATTCGTCTTCATTAGACCATTAAATATCCGTTTGATAAGCAAATGTGGAAAGGAATTTCAATTTCATGTTGTTGGAAAATAAAAATACACCAAACCCATATGAATTCATTTTCCATGAAAATAAAAAAAATGCAGTTTAAAGTGATTGTACATTGGAATTCGATTTCCATTTTCACGTTGCAATCAAACGGCTAAAATGGAATTCGTTTTCCTCGAATGTGACATTTTTCATGGAATTCGTTGCAATCAAATATGACCTAACTTCAATAATAGGTGGATTTGTCCCTAGTGAGATTTCGTCGCGTAGGTTCCTTGAGGTTAGGTTTGAAAGCCAAACCATTCCATTAAGATTAAATAATAGATGGACCGACTTATGTCGTAATATTTCGTTTTGTTAGGTTTTAACTATGACCTAACTCAATTTAATTTTATATGGTTTTCAGTGGGGATAATGGGTGAGACGGTCTAAATTCGGGGACAATGATCGGCCTGTACATCCAAACCATGCACCTGGCTCTCTAGTCCGGCTTAGAGTCGTGCCCATTAACATTTAAAACCTGTTTAAAAGAAAAAAAAAAATGAAATTTCAATAAATGCTCATCAAAAACCAAATTTTGTTGGACCACGATTCAGAATAACGAGCTAAAGTAGCCCACAAATTACGACTATAACGCACCGACGTCTTGGGGGGGGGGGGGGGGCGGCTTGTCCGAGCAAACAATCCAAGCTAGACACGATATATGACACGTCGAATTTACTACAGAACATTTAACACCAGTTTTGGACCTTATATCATATAGATCAATTCTAGATTTCAAATAGGGAGTCCACTGTTTACTTTCAATAGGGCAGACTAATTTTTACGTCCATAATAACTCTACCATGTTCGTTAATAATTGTTATGGACTGGAATGCTCCGATACTAGTTTAGAGAAAATAAGAGAACGAGTGCAATATGAAGTAATTGATAACAAGAACGCAAGAATAAAATAATTTGTAGAGAATGAGATTTTATTATAATATGGAAAAATAATATAAAAATTTTGTATTTATAATTTGTCTAAAAATAATCTAACTTCTTCTAAAATACGATGAAGAACTAAATATATATAGGGAACAAATAGAGGACGTCCATAGTAGAATTGCAGTTGAAGTATAATGCTAAAAACGAAGTCCAAACCCGAAAAGGCGATGGAGCCGCGACGTTTACTATTGGGTCCTTTACTCCAAAAATCTTGATTTTCTTCATTCCAATATCTTTTTCAAATTCAACACAAATTTCTATCTCAATGTGTAACGCCCCAATTTCCATTAACACAAGGAGTCACTTAATTCGAAATATCCTATAAGTAATTTCCTCAATAAATGCCAAAATGCGTAAATATCTATTTTTTTCAAAACTATAGCAATTTAACATTAAATGCGGAAATATCATTTGAATAATTTACTCATCCAAGAGTCAATACCAAACATAATAAGTAAAATGCCACAATTTGCAAAAGATACTAAAATTTGAGATTTAAGACAAAATGGAAACCGACTATTAAAATACTAGTTTCAAAAATTTATAAATTAAATTGTCTATTATTTAATCATGATTGCCCCACTCATTGCCTTGCCTAGCTCCTTAACCTGAAAGGGTGGAAAAATATTGGGGTGAGCATAACGAATTATACTCAGTGGGGAAATAGCAAACAGTCCAAGTTAAATATAAACATGAAATTAAATTATGAATATAATACCCATACAACATACTGTAGAAACACGTTTTAGTGGGACATCCTCAAGGACCCAATTATGATCCCGGACCTATTTACGGTCCCTGACAACATGTTATAGAGCATAACAATTTTGCACCGTGGGACACCCCCAAGGACCCACTTTCGATCCCGGACCTATTTACGGTCCCTGGCAACCTTTTCATATGTATAAGCATTTTATCACAATCAAAATCACACATTAAGAATTAACATGGACAAAATAACAATCCAAATTACGACTATTACGCACCGACGTCCGGGGGGCGGCTTGTCCGAGCAAACAATCCAAGCTAGACACGATATATGACACGTCGAATTTACTACAGAACATTTAACACCAGTTTTGGACCTTATATGATATAGATCAATTCTAGATTTCAAATAGGGAGTCCACTGTTTACTTTCAATAGGGCTGACTAATTTTTACGTCCATAATAACTCTACCATGTTCGTTAATAATTGTTATGGACTGGAATGCTCTGATACTAGTTTAGAGAAAATAAGAGAACGAGTGCAATATGAAGTAATTGATAACAAGAACGCAAGAATAAAATAATTTGTAGAGAATGAGATTTTATTATAATATGGAAAAATAATATAAAAATTTTGTATTTATAATTTGTCTAAAAATAATCTAACTTCTTCTAAAATACGATGAAGAACTAAATATATATAGGGAACAAATAGATGACGTCCATAGTAGAATTGCAGTTGAAGTATAATGCTAAAAACGAAGTCCAAACCCGAAAAGGCGATGTAGCCGCGACGTTTACTACTGGGTCTTTTACTCCAAAAATCTTGATTTTCTTCATTCCAATATCTTTTTCAAATTCAACACAAATTTCTATTCTCAATGTGTAACGCCCCAATTTCCATTAACACAAGGTGTCACTTAATTCGAAATATCCTATAAGTAATTTTCTTCAATAAATGCCAAAATGCGTAAATATCTATTTTTTTCAAAACTATAGCAATTTAACATTAAATGCGGAAATATTATTTGAATAATTTACTCATCCAAGAGTCAATACCAAACATAATAAGTAAAGTGCCACAATTTGCAAAAGATACTAAAATTTGAGATTTAAGACAAAATGGAAACCGGCTATTAAAATACTAGTTTCAAAAATTTATAAATTAAATTGTCTATTATTTAATCATGATTGCCCCGCTCATTGCCTTGCCTTGCCTATCTCCTTAACCTGAAATGGTGGAAAAATATTGGGATGAGCATAACGAATTATACTCAGTGGGGAAATAGCAAACAGTCCAAGTTAAATATAAACATGAAATTAAATTATGAATATAATACCCATACAACATACTGTAGAAACACGTTTTAGTGGAACATCCTCAAGGACCCAATTATGATCCCGGACCTATTTACGGTCCCTGACAACATGTTATAGCGCATAACAATTTTGCACCGTGGGACACCCCCAAGGACCCACTTTCGATCTCGGACCTATTTACGGTCCCGACAACCTTTTCATATGTATAAGCATGTTATCACAATCAAAATCACACATTAAAAATTAACATGGACAAAATAACAACAATTGCTTAAATGTAAACCCCACCTCAAAGTCTTGAAATTTTTTCTTGAAATTGAACTGATGTGATATTACCGTATTTCAAACTTCTCCTGCGACCTTCGTCTAGCAAGAACAAATTAATATAATTTAGGATACTAAATCCTAATTAATTCTTTAAAACTTTTAGGGATTTGATTGAACTTTTTGAAAGTAAAGAAATGAGTAATTTGATATTTCTTTAAATCTTTAGGGTCTAATTATGAAGATTAAAATGTTTAGGGCCAATAAGATAAAATTAGAAAATATTTTATATTTAATTTGAAAAATAATAAACTTTTGGGGTTGTGAAAGAGTTAAAAATAAATAGGGGACTAACTTAAATGTTTGGCCAAACTTTATGATTTAAAAAATGAGTTTTCATATTTAATATCAAAGGCCCCATTCCCAATCCATTTTTCACGTAACAGAGACTCCCAGTTTCGAAATCAAGCTTATTCCAAAATGGGTTTTCACATTTTAATGATTTTCAGCCGAAATTGATCCTGGGGAAGGAGTCTAATGGCAAGAGCAATATATGGAAAGCAAGGAGTCACTTCCAAACTTGACTCACGGTATTAAACTCAAGGTTTTCGTTTCTTCTTTTCATTTTTTTCCCCATTTATTAATATATGGTGAAGGAACGGCGATTATATAATTCCACATAAACTGAAAATTAATTTGAAGAAGTTACCTGTACCAATTTTTAGAGAATGAGTTACTGGTTCGAATTGCAACGTGAGATTTGGAGGAATGAAGAACTATGCAGTGTGTTAATGTGGATTAGAAGAAGGTGATGATGAAATCAGAGTAAAATAATTGTTTCAATGTTGAAGAAATTACCTAGTTGAATGCCCTGAATTCTTGTGAGGTTTGTAGTCATGAGAGTGAATATTTTCGGAGATAAAATTGATTGGATTTTAGGTTTTGATACTATTAACCCTACAACCCTAACTTTCAGAATTTGGACAATTGATTTGGGTCGATAATGGACTTAAACTTGGGCCAAAGAGGAATATTGGGTCAAGAGAAATTTAAAATAGAAAAATTTGACCCGATAAGGAAATATTGAATTTTTAATATAAAAAATCGTTTTGAATCCTTATATTAAATGTTTTGCTAGACAACTCGATGGATCGTAAAATAATTTCTAAAATTTGACGGAAACGTCGTAGCGACACAACTTAAGTTATAAAATTTGCATTTTAAAATTCGGGTCGCTACAACCTCCCCCACTTAAATAAATTTCGTCCTCGAAATTAAACTTACTTGATTTGAAAATGTCTGGGTATTTGGCTAAGATCTCCTCTTCTCTTTCCCAAGTTGCATCCTCTCTACCATGTTTGCTCCATTGGAATTTAACTAAAGGAATATCTTTATTCCTCAATGTATGAACTTTCCTCTCAAGTATAACCGTAGGAGTTTCCTCATATGTCATATTTTTGTTAACATCCAAGGATTCATAACTAACAATGTGGTCCGGATCATGGACATATTTCCTTAACATTGAGATGTGGAAAACATTATGTACTGCTGATAACTCTGGTGGTAAAGCCAACCTATAGGCCACCTTTCCAACTCTTTCCAAATTTCAAAAGGTCCAATAAACCTTGGTCTAAGTTTCCCTTTCTTTCCAAACCTTACCACACATTTCATAGGAGACACTTTAAGGAACACTTTTTCACCAATTTCAAATTGTAGTTCCTTTCGTCTCTTGTCAACATAAGACTTCTGTCTGTCTTGTGCTGTTTTAATCCTTTCTCTGATCTTCTCCACAGCATTTACAGTTTGTTCCACTCTTTCTGGACCCAAAACTCTCTTCTTACCATCTTCATCCCAATGAATTGGTGATCTGCACTTTCTGCCATAAAGAGCTTCATATGGTGCCATGCCAATGGTAGACTGGAAACTATTGTTATATGCAAACTCAACCAACGGTAAATGCATTTCCCAGGTACCACCAAGGTCTAAAATGCAAGCTCTTAACATATCCTCTAAAGTCTGTATAGTTCTCTTTGACTGTCTATCTGTCTGTGGATGATATGCTGTACTGAATTTAAATCTAGTTCCCATAACTGTCTACAGGCTTTCCCAGAACTTGGATGTAAATTTGGTATCCCTGTCTGACACTATAGAAACTGGTACACCATGCAATCTTACAATTTCCCTGATGTACAACTGAGCATACTGGTCTAAACTGAAAGTCATCTTCACTGGTAGAAAATGAGCAGATTTTGTCAAACGATCAACTATGACCCATATAGCTTGATGACCTCTAGCAGATCTAGGAAGTCCAACGACAAAATCCATTGCTATGTGTTCCCACTTCCACTCTGGGATCTCAAGTGGGTTCAACAATCCAGATGGGCATTGATGTTCGGCTTTAACTTGTTGGCAAGTCATGCACTTCTCAACAAATAAGCCAATTGACCTCTTCATGTTTCTCCACCAATAAATTTTTCGTAGATCCTGGTACATCTCAGTACCTTCTGGGTGTGCAGTATAAGGTGAATAATGTGCTTTCTCTAAAATCTCCTTCCTCAAGGTTTCATCTTTCGGTACACACAGTCTTCCCTTGAACATGAGAGTGTCATTAGTTAATATTTCAAAACCCTTAACACTGCCAGCGAGTACTCGGTCCTTAATCTTGCACAAAAATTTATCCTTACCCTGAGCTTTTTTAATTCTGTCTCTGAGAGTCGGTCGAACAATCAAAGCAGCTATAATTGCAGTCGTATGATGTGGAGAAGCTACAACCTCAAGTCTCATGTTGGCAAAATCCTTGATCAACTGTTCTGGACCGGTTAGGGCAGCTAACTGTCCTTTACCTTTCCGACTAAGCGATCAGCAACAACATTGGCCTTGCCAGGGTGGTAGTGGATAGTACAGTCATAATCTTTAACTAACTCCAACCACCTTCTCTGCCTCATATTCAATTCCTTCTAAGTGAAGAAATACTTTAGACTCTTATGGTCTATGTATATCTCGCACTTACTACCATATAGATAATGTCGCCATATTTTTAAAGCGTGAAATACAACAGCCAATTCCATGTCGTGTGTAGGGTAGTTCTGCTCATGTAGTTTCAACTGTCTAGAGGCATATGCAATCACTTTTCCATGCTGCATCAGTACGCATCCCAAACCTCGTTTCGATGCATCACTATAGATAACAAAACCTTCGACCCTTCAGGAATAGCCAAAACTGGTGCAGATATCAATTTCTGTTTCAATTCTTGGAAACTCTTCTCACACTTTTCTGTCCACTGAAGCTTCACTCCCTTTCGGTCAACTATGTCATCGGTCTAGCTATTTTTGAAAATCCTTCGATAAACCTTCGATAGTAGCTAGCCAATCCCAAGAAACTACGAACTTCATTCACGTTGGTTGGTGCACTCCAATTAGTGACAGCCTCAACCTTGGTGGATCAACTTCAATAACATCTGCGGTAATCATATGTCCAAGAAAACCAATTCGGTTGAGCCAAAATTCCCACTTCTTGAATTTTTCATACAACCTTTCCTGTCGAAGTGTCTGTAATACAATGTTGAGATGATCATCGTGTTGTTCCTTGTCTCTTGAATAAATCAGAATGTCATCAATAAAGACAATTATGAACCGATCCAAGTATTGATGAAATATTCGGTTCATCAAGTCCATGAAGACAGCTGGTGCATTAGTTAACCCAAACAGCATCACAGTGAATTTGTAATGTCCGTATCGAGTCCTAGATGCAGTTTTTGGTATATCATTGTCCTTAACCTTCAATTGATGGTAACCTGATCTCAAATCAATCTTGGAAAATACAGTGGCCCCCTTTAACTGATCGAACAAATCTTCTATTCGTGGTAAAGGATACTTATTCTTGACCGTGAGGCGATTCAACTCTCTGTAATCAATGTACATCCTCATTGATCCATCTTTCTTTTTCACAAACAATACTGGTGCTCCCCAAGGAGATACACTAGGCCGAATGAATCCTTTATCCAATAATTCCTGTAGTTGCACCTTCAACTCCTGAAGTTCCTTTGGCGCCATCCTGTAAGGTGCTTTAGATATGGGTGCAGCTCCAGGTATCAAGTTAATCGTGAATTCTACTTGTCTATCTGGGGAATGCCAAACGGATCCTCTGGAAATACATCCATAAAATCACGCACAACTGGTACATCTGTAGCAGTTACCTCAGTTGCCTGAACACTGAACACTAGTGATGCTCACTAGATATCCCTGACTGGTACTCTTCCTTAACATCCTTTGTACTTTCAACGCTGATATGAGACGAGGCATGGTTTTAACCTTTGTACTAAAGAAGGTGAATTCACATTCTCCTGGTTTCTGAAAGAGTACCCCCTCTCATGACACTTAATCGTAGCATGATTACAACTAAGCCAATCCATGCCTAAAATGATATCAAAATCCCTCATGTCTATTAAGTACAAGTCTGCCTCTAAGTTTTTCCCATCTATTTCGAACTTAATAGCTTTCAACATCAGATTGGTGATAATAGTTTCACCTGAAGGAATACTAACCTCTAGAGCATCATTCACATTTTCACACACATTTCCAATCTTAGCATGAAAACTAGCAGAAATGAAAGAATTCGTAACACCAGAATCAATCAAAACGACAGCAGGTACATGAATACTGATAAAATACCTATTATCACGTCTGGATCTTCCTCTGCCTCCTTCTGAGTTAAAGTAAAAACTCGAGCCTTTCCCCTTGGCATCTTCTTTACACTTGAATTCAGGACATTCATCAGCAAAATGACCAGATTTCTTACATCTGAAACACATCCCATTTCCAAGTAGGCATTCCCCATAGTGTTGCTTACCACACTTCTGGCATACGGGTTTCTCAGTGCTAGCCTTTTCCTCAATTTTCCCCATGATTTCCCTTTCTTGTTTTGATATCTGCTTTTGCCCATATTCTGACTGTCCCATTTCCTTTTCACTAGTGCCTCTGTAGGTTTCTGAGTAGTCTTTTCCAAGTTTAAGTGAGCGAATATAGCTTGTTTCCAATTGTGCTCGCTCAATTGCTTCAGCATAGGTAGTGAGTCCCAAACCTGCCATGATTCCTCCAATTTCTGGACGTAAACTCCTTTCGAATCTTCTAGCCTTCTTGATATCTGTGTCAACTAGATGGACAGCATATCTGGACAACTGGTTGAATTTCGTTTCATATTCTACCACTGACATACTTCCATATTTAAGTTCAAGGAACTCTGTAGGGAAGGCAAAAAAGCTCGGCGGCTCGGACGGCTCGGGCTCGCTGAAAGCCCGAGCCGGCCCGGCTCGGCTCGCACTGAAGCCGAGGTGCTCGGTCGAGCCCCATGTGGGGGCTCCGAGCCGAGCCCGGGCCGGCCCGTGTTTTAAAAAAAAAAAAAAAAAATTCAAATTCAAATCGCTCGCAATTTGCGAGATTAGTCGCTCGTAGCAGCAAAACTAGAAGCAATGACGAATCGCTCGAAATCAAAGTATTCATCCGTTCGATTTCAGTGCATTCAAAAAATTTTAAAAATTTGCGTGTTTTCAAAAATTTTGTCTGAAAAATCTTATCACAAATAGTTTGTCAGACACATTAGGCGTTAACGTGCACGCAAGATTTTTTTTTTTTTTTTAATTTCAAAAATTGAAATTTTTTTTTCTGTCTATAAATACGAGAAAATTTTTCTATTTCATATCACTCTTCATTCTTCAATCGCTTAACTCAGTATTATTTTCAATTTACTCATTTTGCTATATTCTTTACTACGATATTCTATATTCTCCATTTCTCCTCTCCTATTTTTTTATATATCATATTCTTAATTCTTTACTACAATTTCCCTCTATTATAAATTTATAATACGTACACATGGATTTTATCAGTGATGAGATTAATCAGTTTAGAGGTAGTTCGAGTACTCCATTGGGGTACAATACATCTCAAAATGTTCCAATTGATTTGGAAGATATCGAAGAGGAGGAAGTAGTCGAGGTTAAGAAGTCGAAAAAAGAGTCTGCAGATTGTTGGCAACAATATGACTCGAAAAAAAGTTGGGGTTCAAAATGGAGTCGATATTTGGAAAGCATGTTGCAATTATTGCGGTAAAGAACTCAGTTGGAAGCCTAGTTCGAGCACATCGCATTTAAATAGACACATATTAAGAAGTTGCAAAGCGAAACCAAATGGCTCTTGACCCGAAACAGATCGAACTAACATTTATCGGTTCCGGTTCTACTCTTTCCACTTTTGTATATTCACAGAAAGATTTCGTGAAGGAATGGTTACATACGTGGTCAGCAGAGATGCCGCTAACGATGATCGAAATCAATACACTTTACTCGTCTTGTGCGTAATTATCTCCAACCCAGGTATCATTCTTATTGTAGAAATACTCTTCGTTCTGATGCTATAAAATTATGTAACAAAAGAAAAACAACTAATATTGAAAGTTTAAAAACTTTTAATTGTGTTATATCATTTACCTCTCGATTTATGGACCGGTGTTAATAAAAAAGGTTATATTGTCATGCTACTCATTACATTGATCACCTATGGATTATGCATAAAAGAATTATCGCATTTAGATGTGTAGAATATCCTCATAATGCGACTAACATATACATGGTTTTAAAAGATATTATACAAGAATATGGTATGCAAGAAATGATTCAAGTTTTACTTTTGATAATGCTAGTGTAAACAAAGTTGTTGTCGATAAATTTATTGATGATTTGAACCCTATATTTGGAGGTTTATTTTTCCATCAACGTTGTGTATGCCACATTATTAATTTGATTGTAAAACTGGATTAGAACATATATAAAAACACGCTTAGATAAAATTAGGCAAGCAATTAATTTTATTACTATATCACCCGCAAGAAAGCAAGCATTTAACAAACTTTATGTGAGTACGGCTTAGAAGAGAAATCATTTGTCATCGATGTATCACATAGATGGAACTCTACATATCTTATGTTACACTCATGTGAAAAAATTATGATAAAGTTATTACAATGTATTATAATGGTAGGCATACATATGGACCCGAACATAATTTGGAAGATTGGGAATGGAATCTTGCATTTATCGTTAAAACATTTTTAAAACCTTTTTTCAATGCCACAAAGGAATGTAGCGGTATTTATTACCCTACATCTTCACTTGTTTTACAACATTTTTTTCTATTTTGCACAAACATTTCAAAGACATAGGAATTTCCCAATTTTTGTTGATGTAGTTCATTCTATGGAGTTAAAGTTTCGTAAATATTGGGAAGAGATACCCTCATTATTTTTATTAGCTTCTGTAATGGACCCTCGACTTAATTTAACCGGGCACAAAAGCTATTATAAATGGGATTTCACGTTTCATGGATATACAATTTTCACATACGAATATAGAATCAATGTTATGCGAAATGTATAACTATTACGTTCGAAAAAGAAGGTCACAGAAGTTCTTCCCAAAATACTTTTTCAAAGAACAAGCTCAACAAATGTAGATAATATATGGAGTTATTTAGAGACCAATACTAGTATTCCCTCATTTAGTTCTAGTTCGTCAATATATAGATCAATAGATGTCATTGGTACAAATCTTGAAATTCCTTCTGAGTTAGCTAGGTATATGTGCGTGGACGTTCGTAGTATGTTACAACCACAAGAATTACAGGATTTTAGTCTTTTATCATGGTGGAGATGTAACGAAAGGCGTATCCAATTGTATCAAAATTGCTCGCGATCTACTAACACCGCCGGCATCTCACAAAGCATCGGAGGCCGCATTTAGTTTAGGTGGTCGAGTTTTAAGTGACGAACGATCAAGACTAAAAGAAGATATATTGGAGGCTTTAATATGTTTGAAGGACTCGGGAATGTGCGGAATTACGTCTTCAAGAACAAGTTGATAGTATAATGGCCGATGAGTTATATTGTAAGTTTTTAAATTGTTTAGTTTCAATTCAATACGTAATTTTTAATTTTTTTTTGTTTCAAAAAAATTGTACACGAAATATTTTATTCGTGTACAATTTTAACTCCGCCTACGTATAATTGTAGACTGACCCAATCCCGGATAAAGGAGGAGGGTTTTATTCTTCAATGATAAATAGAATAGTTATTGCCTTGAATTATTGGAATTACGACCCTCAAGGAAATTTCACCATGACATTACAAGAAATAATAGTTACATACTTTAAGTAAAAATGAAGCTTTCATAATCTCTTTAATTTATAACACGTATTACGCATAAAATGTACAATTTTTTTTTAATGTAGATTTTATATAAAAAAAAAGACCGAGCCGCTCGGCCCGGCTAAGGCTCGAGCCTCAAAGCTCGGGCCGAGCCTCATTTTTTGGCCGGCCGCTCGGTCTCGCCGTCAAAAAAGCTCGGTCCAAAAAAGCTCGGGCTCGGCTCGGCTCGTTGCCACCGCTAGAACTCTGTTTCTTTTTTATCCCGGAAAAACTGGGAAAAATACCTTTGTAGTATTAATTCCTTGAATCCTGCCCATGTCAGTTCAAGTTGCTATGCCTCAGTCCTGGTGTGCAGATATGACTCCCACCAATGATCTGCGTCCTCAGCAAGCTGGAATACAGCGCATGACACTTTCTGAGTGTCCGAGCAAGCTATGTGTTTAAAGATCCATTCTAATGCCCTTAGCCATTCCTCTGCAGCTAGGGGTCCCTCTCGACCATTGAATGTTAGCGGCTTATATCGGCGAAACTGTTTAACAACCATGCTGGTGTTGTTTGCATTAGCATGTGGATTCGGTAAATTAGGGGCATTTCGTGGGGCTGTTGGGACTTGTTGCTGAGTGAACCTCTGGAGAGCATTCGCGAGGTCCCTTAATGCATTATTTCCCGCATCACCAGTAGCAATCTGGTCTGGGGTAGCTTGTCTTCCAGCAGCCCGATTCGCAGGAGTTCGATTTGTTCGGCGAGACATTTCCTAAACCATAACAATATTAGTCTCAGCCTCCACTTAATTGTGCAATTCACAATGCTCATCCATGAATAATAAAATCTAAAAAGGAAAGAATCATGAAAAAACAAAGTGGAGCTAAAAGCAAATTTTATTATTATCTCAAATTTTTCAAAAGGAAAACAAAATAATAAAATCGCAACCAATATCTATAATCTGAAATATGTTCTCCAACTGAATTCCACAAACAAATCTTCCTACATCTCTCTCTCATACATTCCTTTTGGCAAATCAATTATGAAAGCAAATTCCATTGAAATTGGTTACTACATGTTTTAGTCTAATTCCGAGGACTAAATTTATAATTTCTAAAATTTTTAAATACTTCACATCACAAGTTCAACTCTTAAACATAATAACTCATGGGAAAATTTATAACATGTACTGGATACAAACTTTCAAACATTTCAAATTGCATCAACTATAGTATAATTTCATTATCATGTAACTTTTCGTTATAAACATTCAATTTCAGATGCAGTTATATAATAAATTCATGGTATCCAGTAATTGAAAATTTTCAAACTTCATCAAATAAAATTTTCTGAACATTTTACCTTTTTCGGAGTAGCGCGGCGCGGCAAGAGCGAGTAGCATTCAAATTAAATATTAAACGTTTTCTCATTTTTTTTTTGTAAATAATTTTTTTTTACAAGTCTGCAGAAAGGTAGACCTGCGCTCTGATACCATACTGTAACGCCCCAATTTTCATTATCACAAGGCGTCACTTAAGTCGAAATATCCTGTAAGTAATTTTCCTCAATAAATGCCAAAAAAAATTTCCTCCATTCAACACCCATCACATTCAAACCATAAAAAAAAAACAAAAAAGAAAAAAGAAAAAAAAAAAAAAGAATTGTACCCATGTGGAATCTTATGGAAAAATATGGATCTCTTTCTAGCAATTGAATACGGTGACACCGTCAATGATGGTGGCAAGACGGATGTACCTATATCTTCAAAATTCAGCTGAGATGTATTCTTAAACGAAGACCCTAAATTAGACTCCAATAGTACAAAAGTCAACTCTAAATCCACCTTAGTTCATAAAAATGCTGATTACTCAAAGATTTTGTATCATCCTGCAAGATACATAAATGAGATTTTCTATGTCCCATCAGCACAACAAATGCTCATTTCATAACCTTCAAAACTTTACCTTCAACAATGTATTTGTACCCTTTTGAATTAAAAGTACTTAAATAAATAAGATTTTTCTTCACATCTGGAACGTGTCTCACTGCATTAAGTGTTCTAACTGTTTCATCAAACATTGTTATTCTGACTTGACATACCAACTATCTGACAAGGTGTGTTATTATCAATAGAAGCTCTCTATCTCCGTTAGGATTTTCTGAAATACTTGCTTCTCCTGAAATTTTTGATTGTTTATTTACATTTGACTTTTATGGTACAACTTATAACAATCATTTACCAAGTGCCTTTTTCTTGCAATAATTACAAAATTTGGAATTAGATTTTGACTTGTCCCTCGAACGACCACCATGAATAATGAGACTATCTCCATGATTCCTAGATACTACAAGATGCTTCATCATATTTGACCTCCAAGGTCTCCAAATTATCGACGATTTCTTTAAAAGAAGTTAGGTGATCTTCAAGAGATGTATCTTATGTCATGCGATGAGAATATAGACGTTGCTTCGGATACAATTTGCTAATAAGACATTTTGTCATGCATAAATACTCCAATTTTAACTTAATGCAGCGGCTAACTTTTCCTTCAAAACGCCTTGAAGAATATTATGGAAAGATGAAGATATATTTGAGAAATGGCCTTTTGTTCCCTCCGTTGTTTTTCTTCCATAGTCCAAGTTGTGGACATCTTGTTAAATCCTAACTATATGAGTGAGTATTGCTCGCATCTTTACATGCCACAAAGAGAATCGTGCATTACGATAGCGGAATATCATGCTGAATTGTTGCCATCACGAAAAACCTCAATTTTCTCAAGAATTTCAACAGTAAAGGCTCTGATACCACTTATTATGGACTGGAATGTTCTGATACCGGTTTGTTGTGAGGAAATAAGAAATTAAATACAATATGAAGTAATTGATTACAAGAACATAAGAAAAAAATAACTTGGAGATAATGAAATTTTATTACATTATAGAGAAAGAATACAAAGATTTTGTATTTATAATTTGTCTAAAAATAATCTAACTTCTTCTATACATACGTAAAAATAATGAATAGGGGATGTCCAAACCTTTATATCGAATTGTAATTGAAGTAGAATGTCAAAAAGAAAATCTAAAGCCGAAAAAGACAAAAAATTGCGCAGAGGTGAAACAGAAGGGTGGCTACCTCTAGCCCATGTCTTCTTTGACACTCCCAATGAGTTTGCAAACAGAATTTCAATTACAATTTGTCAAGTAAACTTGATTAGAATTCAACAATTGCATTACAAATAGAATTTTTCTTAATGTGCACTTTAATTAGAACTCTTAATTATCTTCAACAAAAAATTCAGGTCACCCACAAATTCTAATAATAATTAACATATAAAGGGTCGACGAGAATTTTCAATCCTCACAGGGAATCACACTAACAGGACATGAATTCCACGATTAATCAAGAAAGGGATGGGACATGGCTAAAATTGTTGCCCTCTAGATTACTGAAAAATATTTTTTATAATTATATTCACATATAAAATACGAAAATTAAAATAGAAAATATAATTTTAGATAAACATTTGACCTATAAAAGGGTTTATCAATATTTATTTAACGCTTGTTTAAGCCTCATTTTTTATAAATTGGATATAAATGATGGATAATGCGTTGTTAAAAAAAATAAGAGAAATTTAGATTTATGTGTAATACTATTTCTATTTGGGATCCTTCTCATGTCTTTATTGTTAAAATATTGGGGCTTAGCAAAGGATTTCATTTTGTCTTTATTTGGCATTTTCACCGGGTCATTTTTACCTATTTTCTCAATTGAAATTTATGAAATGATGAATATACGCCTCTATTTAAATAAAAGGGCAAAAAATTAATTGCGATTGTAGTCCCAATTTTTTTAAAAATGCGCAAATAAGTCACAAATAAATTATTAAAAGTACAATTAGTACATAATATCCCTATCTTTCACCATTATCGTGAAAAACATCCATGCCTTTTATTTTTTTACATTTTCACCCTTAATTACACATTTGAATGCACAAACCATCATTTATATCCAATTTCCTAATAAAAAGTTGTGAAATAATGAATATACCATCATATTTAAATAAAATATATATTTTTTCTATAATTCTCTAATAATTTATTTGGGAATCATTTGCATTTTTTAAATAAATTTAATTAGGACTCGTTTGCACGTATTCTTAAAAAAATTTAATAATTTATTGGAGACTGGTTTGCACTTTTTTTAAAAAAAAATTGGGACTATGATTGTAATTAATTCTTTAGCTTTTTATTTAAATAGGAGGATATATTCGTCATTTCACACTTTTTTATTGAGAATTTGGATGAAAATGAATAGAAATGATGGTCTGCGTAATCAAATGTGTAATTAAGGGTGAAAATGTCAAAAAAAAAGGTATGGACGTTTTTCGTAATAATGGTGAAAGTTAGGAACATTATGTACTAATTACCATTTTAATAATTTATTTATGACTTATTTGCGATTTTCAAAAAATTTTGGGATTGTGGTTGTAATTAAATTTTTTTTGTTTTATTTAAAGAGATGTGTATATTCATCATTTCATAATTTTTAATTGGAAAAATAGGTGAAAATGACATTTTGTACAATGAAATGTGAAAATAAAGATGAAAATGCCAAAAAATGAAGGGTATAGAAGTTTTCCACAATAATAATAAAAGATAAGGACGTTATATGTTAATTATTGACACACTAAAAGTACAACTCAAATTGAATAGCCCAAATAGTGAAACCCAATTGGAGAGTCCAGGATAAAGGCTCAAATGCGGTTATTGGTAAATGTAGAGGAAGCCTACGAACACAGTAACATCATCGCCCAAACCTGCAAGACGTCCAGAGTTTGGAAGAATGAAGTGCCTCACTATCGCTCAGAGCGACAACCTCGTTTTCGCTCGAACCTTCAAATTGCCCAGAATCTTAATACATGAAATATTATGGTCATCCAAAATAGCAGTTACTGAAACAGTTATCTAGTCGATTATCACATTCCACGATTTAAGGAGCCCATTTGAAGGCAGTTGAACGACGAGTAATGGCAGCAGTTAGAGATAGTAGTTCCACGACAAATTAGCCACCATGAAGAAAATAGGTAACAGTTTCCAAGCGGTTTGTCACGAAAAAATTATCATGGAAATATAAAAGGAAAGAATAGACATAGAGAAAAGGACTCCGAATCAACACTCTCAAAAAGAAAATATGTAATTTCAATTTTTTAGATTAACTTTAATTATCATTTTTCTAGTACTTGTGTGTTTGCGCTCCTTAGAGGCATTCTGTTTATTTCCAGTTGTAACTCTCATCAATAAAGCACCCCTTTTTGGGACTTTGTCTAAAGAGGTTTGTCCCTTACACAATCGTTTGAATTTCTTTTTTAATTGTTAGCTACTACCATCAGCGTTAAACAATTTGGCACGCCCAGTGGGACATTGGTGTTTTAGTGTTGAAAATACAAAAAGTGAAGCATTATACCTCACAAACATTTTGATAAAGAACCAACAAGTCAAGGAGGAGTCCAGTCTGTAATCAAGCGATATGAGGAGCAGCAAAACTCTCCACAAACAGAGGGACAAAGTCAAAGCAGTCACAGTCGTTACGAACAAATGACAGAGTTGAGTTCTCGAACCATGCGTGCATTGTTCGGCAAGCTCACACAGGATGTCGTTGAACAGGTAAATTTATGAAATGTTCATAATATAGAAAGATTTACCCAAAGTGGGAATGCACATTAAGATAATATGGCCAAACAACTGAATACATTAAATGAGATAATGAACTAGTAGGCCAAATATGTCAGCCAATTATGCCTGTTGCAAACCCTATTCAAACCAGGACAATTATAGGACATAATTCACCACATAATTCTTCTGGTTTGAACTTAAATCAAGGACTAGAACCACCCTTTGGTCCATCTACTTCAAACCAGGGGGTAGTGGGATGCCAGACTCGAATGGTGGTAATAGGATTAACAACCTCGGAGGCAATTCAATTATAAGAGATAATATCCTGAATGATAGACAGAACGCCCCGCGTATTAATGATGGTTTAAACACTCAATTTAATGGTAATAACGGCCCAAACAATGACAATTTTGTTGCCAACCAAGGACCAAATGTTAGGCCTCAAGCGAATCAACCATTAAACCAACCCATAGGAATTTCATATGATCCCAATGTCATGTTGAGGAATCAAATCATGGAGATAATGTAGGATCAAATGGCTCTTGGGATACGTCCTGTCATTAGGCCTACTTATACGAAGCCATATCCTGATTGGGTAGATCAAGCATATCCATGGCTTAAAGGGTACAAAGAGCCATAATTTTCATTATTCACTGGTTTAGGGGAAGTATCTACTATAGAACACATATGGCGATTCACACTGCAGAGTGGTGAAGTAACCTACTACCATAAAATGAGGTTGTTCCCTAGTTCATTAATAGTAATAGTCTTCTCCTGGTTAATTAAATTGCGAACAAACTCTGTTCAAACATGACAACAGTTGGAACAATTGTTTCATGCTCAGTTTTACAAGACTGAATCTAAAGTTACTTTGGCCGATTTGGTGAATCTATATCAAATGCCAAATGAATGGGCAGAAGGTTTCCTTTAAATGTTCAAAACAGTAAGAAGTAAATGTTTTGTACCTCTGCCTGAAAAGGAATTTGTCAAAATTGCTCAAATATGTCTAAGCTTTGATCTAAAAAAGAAATTCCAAGATAGAGAATTTCCAAATCTTTTCCAGTTGAGCGTAAACGTGATTAGGTATGAACGATTAATAAGAAAAGAAGAACAAATAAAAAATTCTAGCAAGGGGACTTATTATAGAGACTCAAACTTTGATGTTCATGCCATTAATGACGAATATTTCGACTAAAACAAAATATGTTTGGCCGAACTAATCAAAGGAGATGCATATACTTGTCCTATAATGGCTAAGCCTAGAACATTGGGCAAAGATGAGCCTATAAAAGATGAAGGCAGGCAAAGATGAGCCTATAAAAGACGAAGGCAGAAAGGTTAGAACATTCTCGTTCGATGTAACCAAAGTCGACCTTATATTCGATAAATTATATAAAGATAAGCGGATAAAGTTGAGCGATAAACATAAGTTGCCAAACCCTGAACAAATTAAGGGTAAAAAATATTGTAAATGGCATAATGCATGGTCACATTTGACTAACAACTGTTTGGTTTTCCGTCATTTGTTAGAGGATACCATCGAATTAGGACGAATTATGTTCGAAGATAAGAAAAAGATGGCTGTAGATGAGAACCCTTTCCCACAACAACTTGAAGTAAATATGGTGACAATTGGTTTTAAAAACAAGTTGCCAAAATTCAAATTGGTCATAGATGACGAAGAAGAAGACTCTGAGCCACTCCCTAGTGTCTTCGAACGCATCAAAGGGAAGGAACCCAAGCAGGATGAAGACGTCCTATGTGCAAGATGTAAAAGAGAAGTGAGTGCGAAAACAGGGAGCTCAGGAACAGGGCATCATCACCATCGCCCTGATTTTGTTCCAGACGCGCAGCCAATTAGAGGGCGAGGTACATTATTCTATAGAGGACCGCCTTTTGAGAGGTAGTTCAGGCCAACGAATAATGTGAGAACATTTAGGCTGCAACCTCACCAACCAAATGTATGGCATTCATTCCAGTATAATGTAAAAAGGGTGACACCCTTCAACGAGATGACTAAAACCCAACAAAGGCGTTTTCAACGAAATTATGATGAATGATGAGGCAACAACAGGGATTGACACGTCCTAAGGCGCCTAAGATACTCGAGGTGGCCAATCAAAATGTCCTCGGAGACAGTGAAGAGACTGGTACAGGCAAATCGATGGGAGAACTGGCATAAAGTTCTTCTGCGAGATCGAAACTTGAGCGAGACAGAAATGATGAAGAAGATTCAGATCAACCCCTTACTATTCAGTTTGGTACATTACCTCCGTCATGACTAATAATTATTTATTAGCCAACGAATTCAAGAACAAAGAGGATAACGAAGAAGAAGCGTGTGTATTGAAATGTGAAGAAGGCCAAACTTTCGGAGGGGCCTACAATGATGAAGAGGATGATGGCATGACAGACATCGAAGAAGAAATTGATCTAGAGGCAGAAAGAAGAAAGAGAGGAGTATCGCGTAATACTCTGTTGAAGCAACTATATCGAGAGGGAGTTCGTAAAGTAAACTTGTTGGGGAACCATCTGGGCACTCTTTCGATTATTATGTTCTGTACGGGATGCCCAAAAGGAAAAGAAGAGTATCTCGCTTTGAAAAGTATGGATCACCTCCAAGTATGGTCTTTGGACTCTAGCATTATCAGAGCTTGAAATACAATACATACCCCAAAATGCAATAAAAAATCAAGCTTTTACCAACTTTCTGGCCGATCATCCATACCTGGACATGCTTGAGAAAATTGAATTAGAAATTAACTCATTCGAATTAAAACCTTGGATTTTATATTTTGATGGGTCAAAAACCTCTAAAGGCACAGAAGTAAGAGTGACATTGATAAATCCTTTATATATTTGTTACAAGTTCGCATTCACTTTGGATAGAATATACACCAATAATCAACCTGAATATGAAGCCTTAATTGTGGGTTTAGAATTAATGATAGATATTAAAATTACCTTCCGGTTCAACATTTGGGGGGTCAACGACCTGGGGAGTAGGTGACTTTTCTACTAGATGTGACCTTGCTACTGGTTGCAATGAAGATTCTAGGACTAAGGGTTTATCTTTGAGCATAATCCTTTCATCAGCTGATTTGGACGAAGTAGCCTCTGCAGAGGGCGATGAAGTAGGAGCTGCCAAAACCATTAGTACATAGAGAAGACGCTGAACTCTTCTCAGGAATTCAGGTAAACCATTAGTACACAGAGAAGTATGTTTGTGAATTAACAAATTCAGTTACCTTTCTCCTAAGGATGAGAAGAGCACCATCATCATCATCTTGCAAAATAGGGGATGCTGAAGTTGGCCATTTGCAGCTGGAGGTGTCTTTGGCTGGTAGTGGTCTTGGCCTGAGGAGAAGAAGATGGAGGAATAGAATGTTTAACTCAAGCTCGTGAGGAAGGATTCCTAATGGACACAGAGACGCAAAAACATGAGAAGCAGAGGAAGTGTTTGGCCGATCCAGTAAATGAAAGGCGCGATTAGCATCAGTTGCAAACAATCTACGTTTCACTGATGGCCAGGGCTATTCAAAAAGAGAATGTGTAACAATGGTAGAAGTGAAAGGGTCTAAAGAGAAACCTTCGGCCAAATGGTTAGTAAGGATGTTAATGGCATGCACCTCGATTTTACTGATAGTGTGGAAACGCTCTGTCAAGCTTTTAGAATAACAAGGAGGAACATGCCATATCTGGCCGAAACCAAGTTGACGAGCATATATCTCAACCCCTGCTTTAGTCTTTGTTCCTGTGACAATGTGATAAGTACGTTTTACATACTTATTTTACTGCCAAAATATGAGCAATTGTTGATTAATATGATGGAGGCGGATGAACATCACCAGTGCTTATGTCCAAGGAGCTTAGTGCATTGGCAAAGAAAATTAAAACCACACTTACAAGATGCAGGCTAGGGAGGAAACATTGGGCTGAGTCAAAGACAATAAACAAAGACGCTGCTTGGGAAGCAACCCAAGGGGAGTTCGTTCTTTTTCTTCTGCCTTTTACTTTTGTATTTTTATTCTAGTTAATTTTGTCATTTTCTTTGCTTTACCATTCCATTGAGTACTTTCGACTCTTACAGTTTAAGTTTATGTTGTTTCACTGCACTATTATGTTTGGCATATTGAGTTAGTGCTGCGTTTCATTTTGTAGAGGATAGTGGAACTTATTGATATAGCCTAATAACCTCTAGTGTCGTATTCCATAAATCCAAATATATGCTAGTTTGGATATGATTGAACTGTTACAGGGAAACACTGAGATAAGTAGGGATTCCATGCATGAAAACCTTGTATGGATTGTCTGAAACTTATTGAGATAAAAACGAGGTAAAAGTTTTAAATTAGATGTTAGTTTTAAAAATTGGATGTCTAAAAGAAAATGAGTATTGCACTAATCTTTGAGTACATAAAAAGCATCTTTTCGAGCTTATATAACTCGAGTGATTAAGCCTATGAGGGTGATTTAAAACCTTGTGCCCTATGGTCATCTAACTTAGGAGTTATCGACCTAAAGCTTGTTATATGGGTTATATAGAAAGCAAATGAGAAGATATTCAAATAAAAAAAGAAAAAGAAATGGAGAAAAAAATGAATAAAGGGAAAAAAATTATATTCAAATACATTGATTACGCCCCAAATATCCAGTTGACAAAACTACACATTTGATGAGAAGCAAGTAACTTAATCTAGTCTTAAGGGTTAAAGCAATCAAAACTATAGGAGAATCCCGACTTGTCGAAGTGTGGACTTGTAGGAGTAATGTCTATCCAAACCAAGAGAGGGTGAGGAACAGAATTGAATGGATTCAGTTTAGGTACACCCCGAAAAAATTGAATGAAAAACATAAGTTTGGGGGTGTGTATATCTCTCGAGCGAGTAAAGTACATATTTGACTACTATGGGTCAGGGATTGAACCAATCATAATCTTAATATGTTGACATGAGTTTTCACACACACACGTCAGGTTATGCATATAACAGGTGGAGATTGATTTAATTTTTGCACTGTTGTAATTGTTCATTTGTCTGATTACCAAATTTTAAACCTGAGACACGACATATTGTTAAACCGTGTTGTTTGTAGAGTTAAGTTATATTGTTGTTGTTTCCTACAAACAATAGTTCAAGTTTGGGGGAGTTTGATAAGTACGTTTTACATACTTATTTTACAGTCAAAACATGAGCAATTGTTGATTAATATGTTGGAATATAGCTTAATTCTATGCAATTCATGTTTTGCAGGACAAGTGATGAATGTGGCGGAAATAAGGAGAAATAAGTGAAAAATAACTAGAATAGAAGAAAGTGAAAGTTCAAGAACTAAAGTGCAAATACTCAAAAATTATGTCGGGACTCACGATGAAGGTTCGAGAGTGCTAATGGTCGATTGGAAGCAATTAGGAGTCAAAAATGAATGGAATATTATCAAAATCAATTTCTAATTCGCACAAGATATATTCCAGATTTTTAGTCGAAGATTGAGACTCATTTTTGGTATAGTAAAAGTCTGAATTGGAAAAGATCTATTACTAAAAAAGTTGTAGCTCTTCGAGTTATCTTTCTAACGCATTTTGAATCGTCTAAATCGGATATCAGAAGAGAAATTTATAACTAAATTACTGACTGTTGTGCAGAAACAAAAAATCCGCGCGAGAAAGGAACATTCCTTATTCGATTAGAACTCTTTTGGAAGCCAATTTGGACGTGATTTTCACCTAATTTCTGACTCTTACAAATACTTAACAGCAGAATACATGTGGAGAAGGCCCCCATACACCATTCTTCTTCTTTTTGGCTCAAGAAACTCATGGAGAATTAAAACCCTTGGTGAAATTACGAAGGAACTCGATTGGAATTGGTGATTTCATGAACAATGGAAAAAGTATGACTGAATCCATGAAAAAAATTCTAGGATTACATTTGTAAATCCAACTGATTTTCACAATATATCTTCCGATTAGAGTGACGGGATGAAAGCCTCTAATTGTGTTATAAAAATGGATAATTGATATGATTGATCTAATCCAATTGAGAGGATTCCGACGCTTCACCGCTTCGAATTATTGATTTTAATTTCACGTTTCAGCATTGAATTTTATTACACATTTGAGAGAATAATTCATCATTTTTGATCATTTAAATATTCTTCCATCTCCCTGTGGATACGACACCCCAAAACTGTGCTACAACTACCGCGTTATTCTTTGGGTGCAATCACAATGTCATGGAACAATTCTCTTCCCACCAAAAATGAACCCAAATGGTTAAAAAAGTGTTCACTTCGGCTAAAGTAAAATGAGGCCATACATATAAAGGAATTTGATGAGGAGAAAAAGGAAAGAAAGAAGGCGTTGAATTCAAAGTATAAAAAAATGTAAAAAGTCCATGCTGGATATATTTACAGGGCTCATTTAATGAATAACCCATAACAGCTAACTGTTGGAGAAAGAGACGGTGGAGCACAAAGTTGTGGAAAATAGGCTCTCAACCACAATTGAGCAAGCCAAAGGGGCCCACTACCAGTAGGAGATGTATCATTCCTTAATTGGAGTTGAAGGGAAGTCATGCAGAATAAAAGGCGGCCAAAAAGAGTGAGCAGAAATTGAAAGGTCTGCCACGTGCTAATTCATGCGACAGGGGCAGCAGATAATTCAATGAGGGTTTCAGGTTGGGGACATAAAGAACATATTTATAGAGTTAGACCTAGCATGGGTAGGCTCAGAATTGGAAGCAGTATAAAGGCCTTGAATGCTTGAATAAGATTCGGCATCCTTTTTGTCAAATTGAGGAGCAACACTGGAAATCAAAATACCCTGAGATAGTGTCACCCAAAGGTGGAAGATTCACTAAGGCTCCAACATCCCTTAGAGTAGTAGACATTGGGCCAAGAGGAAAGATAAAAGTATTATACTCAGAGGACCAGAAACTCAGGGCGATTGGGAAGAGCACTGGGTCATAAGTTGGGGGAAAAAGGGGTAATTTCTAATATGTCCAAAATCTTAGCACGATCAAAAATTGCTTTGGTGAGACATGATTCACCATATGTGCATACTATCTATGAAAATTAGGATCAGGTTTTGGCAAAGTACGAATACCTTTATCGCAGATTGACTTCAATGGCAAAGAGTTCAGAAGAAGGTCTTCGGTGTAAGGGAACAGGTGGCGAACAACTGGCCCACCGCCACCTGTTCAATGGCTTTAGGTCAATAATGACGGACCTAAATAGAATTCATTGAGGTCAACATAAGGGTTTAGTGGTGTGATGAAATGGCATGTCTTTTTGGAAACATAAGGGTTTGTAACGTTGCAACTTTTTAGGCTATAAAAAGAAATGATGATTGAAATTCTCAGAAATTTCAAATATTACTTAGAAAATACAAGGTAAATATGGCATAAGTTAATACTTGGTATTAAATCTGTCGTATTGGAGGTAATTGCTGACACACTAAAATTACAGCCCAAATCGAATAGCCCAAAGAGTGAAGCCCAATTGGAGAGTTCAGGATAAAGGCCCAAATTGAGGTAAAGGAAGCCCACAAACACTAGTAACATCATCGCACAAGCCTGCAAAACGCCCAGAGTTTGAACGAATGGAGTGCCTCACTGTCGCTCATAGCGACAACCTCATTTTTTGCTCGAACCTTCGAGTTGCCCAAAATCTTAATACATGAAATATTATGGTCATCCAGAATAGAAGTTACTGAAACAGTTATCGAGCCGATCATCACATTCCACGATTTAAGGAGCCCATTTGAAGGCAATTGAACGACAAAGAGAGAAGCAGTTAGAGATGGAAGTTCCAAGACAAGTTAGCCCCCATGAAAAAAAATGGGTAGGAGTTTCCAAGTGGTTTGGAATATAAAAGGAAAGAATAGACATAGAGAAAATGACCCCGAATCAAACACTCTCAAACAGAGAATAGGAAATTTTAATTTCTTAGATTAACTTTCGTTATCCTTTTTCAGTACTCGTGTGCTTGCTCCCCTTAGAGACATTATGTTTATTTCCAATTGTAACTCTCATCAATAAAACACCACTTTTTGGGACTTTGTCTCAAGATAAATATTTGTCCCTATCCGCGCGAAACACTAATTATCTTATAATTATACTTAAAATATAATAATAGTGTTTAATTTAACTATTATAATAATAAAAATGCATAAGGATTTTCATTGTCTTCGTTCTTATCGTGACCTTACCCAGAATAGGCGAAGATAGGACAAGATGGAGAAACTCAATGAGAGATAGAGAGACATAAATCGATATACGCACTTCAAATATGTCTCTTAATAATGGCATCTTGAGATCAATTGCTTTGAACGGTACTTTTTAGTATTGAGTGAAAACTATCTTCAAAAATCAATGAAAAGATCCAAAAAATAGAAAATAGACAAAACAAAAAGAAAAAAAAATACCATAAACTGTGTTGAAACTATGGCAAAATAATAGTGGATTTAAATTTTAAGAGAAATTTATTATTCTAGGTGAAACAAGGAGTCTGAAACACTTAAATCCATATTAAGATGGTAAATTTCTAATAGGTCCAAAATCTTAGCACGATCAAAAATTGCTTTGGTGGGACATGATTCACAATATGTGCATAGTATCTATGAAAATTAGGATTAGGTTTTGGCAAAGTACGAATGCCTTTATCGCAGATTGGCTTCAATGGCAAAGAGTTCAGAAGAAGGTCTTCGGTGTAAGGGAACAAGTGGCGAACAACTGGCCCACCGCCACCTGTTCAATGGCTTTAGGTCAATAATGACGGACCTAAATAGAATTCATTGAGGTCAACATTGGTTGGTGCGAGGAAGTTTGCAAATATATTCCGGAAATCTTCGAAACTAAAAGCATCATCAGATTGAATTCGTGAAGTCGCCATTGAGTGCAAAGTGCAATATTGTTAAGGTTTGCCTAAGAAACGTAGTAGAGAAGCAAGAAGATGAATAGTAAAATAGCAGGGAAGAAGCGCGAAATATAGGGACGTGGTTTAGTGGTGTGATGAAATGGCGCGTCTTTTGGAAACATAAGGGTTTGTAACGTTGCAACTTTTTAGGCTATAAAAAGAAATGATGATTGAAATTCTCAGAAATTTCAAATATTGCCTAGAAAATACAAGGTGAAGCCCAATTGGAGAGTTAATATTTGGTATTAAATACTTGGTATTGATTGACATACTAAAAGTACAGCCCAAATTGAATAGCTCAAAGAGTGAAGCCCAATTGGAGAGTCCAGGACTCAAATTGAAGTTATTGATAAATGCAGAGGAAGCCCACGAACACAGTAATATCATCGCCCAAGCCTGCAAGATGCCCAGAGTTTAGACGAATGGAGTGTCTTACTGTCGCTCATAGCGACAACCTCATTTTTTGCTCGAACCTTCGAGTCGCCCAGAATCTTAATACATGAAATATTATGGTCATCCAGAATAGAAGTTACTGAAACAGTTATCGAGCCGATTATCACATTTTACGATTTAAGGAGCCCATTTGAAGGCAATTGAAGGACAAAGAGGGCAGCAGTTAGAGATGGAAGTTCCAAGACAAGTTAGCCACCATGAAAAAAATGGGTAGGAGTTTCCAAGTGGTTTGGAATATAAAAGGAAAGACTATATAGAGAAAATGACCCCGAATCAAACACTCAAACAGAGATTAGGTAATTTTAATTTTTTAGATTAACTTTCATTATCCTTTTTTCAGTACTCGTGTGCTTGCGCCCCTTAGAGACATTATGTTTATTTTCAATTGTAACTCTCATCAATAAAACACCACTTTTTGGGACTTTGTCTCAAGATGTTTGTCCCTTACACAATTATCTTATAATTGTTAGCGACTATCCGCGCGAAACACTAATTATCTTATAATTATACTTAAAATATAATAACAGTGTTTAATTTAACTATTATAATAATAAAAATGCATAAGGATTTTCATTGTCTTCGTTCTTATCGTGACCTTACCCAGAATAGGCGAGGATAGGACAAGAGGGAGAAACTCAATGAGAGATAGAGAGACATAAATTGATATACGCACTTCAAATATGTCTCTTAATAATGGCATCTTGAGATCAATTGCTTTGAACGGTACTTTTTAGTATTGAGTGAAAACTATCTTCAAAAATCAATGAAAAGATCCAAAAAATAGAAAATAGACAAAAAGAAAAAGAAAAAAAAAATATCATAAAGTGTGTTGAAACTATGGCAAAATAATAGTGGATTTAAATTTTAAGAGAAATTTATTATTATTCTAGGTGAAACAAGGAGTCTGAAACAATTAAATCCATATCAAGATGGTAAATTTCTTTGGTGAAACTCAACTAAATCTAAGAGAAAAAATATACGAGTGGTGTGAAATGAACTTCAAAATAAATATCGCGAGTATGTGATTGAAAAACAAGCTGAATGTGAGTATCCTACGAAAAATATGAAAGAAAATATTTGAATATTGAGGGTTGAAAAATTAAAAAATTTAAGAATCGTGACAGTTGATTGATTATGCGTATACATATTGGTCAAGCACTCATTAAGTGAAATATAGCACATGTAACAATCATTGTAAGGTCAAATAAACGTTGGAGATTATTTTAATATCCAACTAATATTTCAGAGTTGGCTTCCATTATAAGAACCATTCCATCCCAACCAAAGTAACCCTACAACATTCCTATTGTTTCCCGTTCTTTACTCGTGGTTTTGACATTGTTGGTTGCCGTATCCACTCTTTTTGACAATATCACGCTAGGTGGCTGAAAGGCTCTAAGGATTCCGACACCAAATTTAAGCCCCTGGGCCCAAAAGATCCTAAGGTTGTGGAAGTGGCAGAGTATGCAATCGATGAATACAGTGAAGCCAGTAATGGATACTTATATAAAGAAGCTAAAAACCAACTTGAAATTTGACCATGTTTTTCAGGCCGCATCCCAGGGCATAACTTACAATCTTTTATTATTAATGCCAGTAATGGATCGATCTTGGATAAGTATGATGCTGTGGTTTCATTGAATGGGGATTCTAAAACCCTCGTTGCCTTCAAAAAACAGTGAACTTTAAATAAGAAAAACATCTTGCTACAAGTTTAGATGGGTTACTTCCAAAAAGACTATGCGAATAAGAAGCAGGGTGATAAGGAAAGGTGATGGGTCCTCAAACTCGACTAATGTTGTAAAAAGAGGCTCGAATTCTGGAAATGGAGACATTCTATCAGTCTTTGCACATAATTTTGACATATTACATGACATATGCGATTGGGGCATATAGGAGAACGTGAGAACATGGTATGATTGAGTTTCACAAGAGGAATTTATTAAAGGGAATAAAATCATGCAAGCTGGATTTCTACAAGTTTTGTGTACTTGGAAAATAGTCCAGAGTATAGTTCAAGAAGGGAAAGTACAAGACAAATGACATTCTTAATTATGTCTTCATTATGTGCACTTTGATATTTAGGGACCAGTAAGGAATTTTGTCTTAAAGGTGGATCTCAGTATTTTATTACTTTCATTGATGACTTCTCTAGAAAAGTTGGGGTATACTTTCATGAAGCACAAACTATTGATAACCAGACAGAAAGAAAAATTCAGTATCTCAGAACAAACAGTGGTATATGGGTTCACAATTTCTGAAATTTTGCGATGAGAAAGGTATTCTACGGCACTATAAAGTTTTCAAGACGGTGTAGCGATATTCTACGACACTAAAGGTACTGTTTAAAGAGTACCTTTAAATTGTAGTTTTTGATTTGTTCTTGAGCACTTTTGAGAGTTTTGATGTGTGTATTCATGTTATTTTGTAGTTAGACAACTTGGATGAAAATGGAATGGTTTGAAGCTAAGATGATGATCATGGAAGGAGGCATGGAGTGGAGATGAAGAAAGAGAAGAATGAAGTCAAAAAGATGAGCAAACTAAGTAAAGAAGAAAAGCAACCAAAAGAGGAAGCAGAAGTGTGGAGCCGAACTGCTAGTGTCGTAGCGCTTTACACGCTTCCCGTGTAAAAAAAAAGGAAATTTCAAAAGATTTTTAGCCCGGTCCACCTCTAATTCGACTTGCAACTTTGGAGAACACATTTGAAGACCTAAAAAAGGAGGAAGAAATAAGATTTTTTTGGACGACTAGAAGGAAGCAAGGGCTGAAGACGAATATTAAAGAAATCAATTGAGGAAGGGACGATTGACACAATTGGGGGAAGAAATCAAGCGGCAAAATTAGTTTTCTAAATCCTTTCTTCTTATCTTTCTTCTTATCCATGTTATTTATGTTTTATATGTTTAATTTGATGATGTCAATTATCTCAATTATGAACTAAATCTTTAGATTTAAGGTTTGATGTAATCTACTTGAAACGTGTTTTGATTCATATAGTTCTTTTGGGTTTTTTGTAAATTTATTTGTGTAATGTTTTCAATTAATTGGCGACTTGTTGAATGAATTGATGCGTAAACTTCGGCACTCGGGAGAGAGAGAGAGAGAGAGAGAGAGAGAGAGAGAGAGAGAGAGAGAGTGCGATCTAAGAACTAGTAGATTTCGAGAGAAAGTACGAATCTTTGAAGCTTATTTGAATTAAGAATCACGTGCATCAATAATTTATATACATCTAATTCGGAATAGAGATATTAGAATTAAACTATAGAGATAAGTTATATTTGGCACTAGAGAGAGAGAATAGAATTAATTTAAGGTTCTGCCTATAAATTGAGAAAAATTTGATTGAATTAACGTTATAGGTTGGAAAACTTGACACCGTCGACATAAATCACGATATAGAAAAAACGTTTCCTAAGAGTTTTAGGCAGAAGTTGTGAACATGGCATGTTACGTCATAAACAACAGATAATGAAATTGATTATTCCGAATTGAGAGTATTTGAGTGTTTAGTTTATGACCAAAGATCCAAACTTGATCCAAAATCCAGAAATGTATTTTTCTGTGCTGTGTGAAAAGTGTAAAATGGTACAAGTTTTGGGATCCAGAGGCAAAGAAGATGTGATCGATCAATATGGATGAAGAGCTAGACAATGTTGACATGGAGATTAGGAACAATATTATATAGTATTGACACTCATTATCAACAATAGCGATCCTATAACTTTTCAAGATTCCATTAGTAGTCAAGAGAAAAGTAAATGGATAGAGACTATGAAGAGTCAATTGAGTCATTTCATAAAAATGATATTGGGATCTGGTGAATCTTCTAGATGAAAAGAAACTGATATGATGTAAGTGGGTTGTACAGAAAGAAAGAAACATATCAAAAAATGAAAGGGAAGGGAAGGATACAAGACTCGGTTAGTAGCTACGGGATACTCATAGAGGAAATGAGTAGATTTTGTCGTCAGACATACTTCCATTAGGATTGTCTTGGTATGTTAACCCGTTTTGATTTGGAGTAGAGTGTTGGATATGAAGACTGCTTTTCCTTATGGTGATTTGGAGGAGCATATTTTCATGAAGCAACCATAAGGATTCTTTGAACTAGGAACAAAGAATTTTGTATGTAAATTGAAAGTCTTATGGGTTTAAGCAGTCTCTAAGGTAATGGTACAAGAAGTTCGACTCCCACATGATTCAAATTGGCTATAGTCGTTGTGAGTATGATTGTTGTGTAGACTACAGAGTTTTAGAGGATGATTCGTATATTTTCTTAAAGTCTTTGTTTAGCAGTAAGTTTGACATGAAAGGCTTGGGAGTCGGCTAAGAAGATAAAGGTCCAACAGAGATATGAAGGCCAGAAAATTATAAGTATCCTAGAAAAATTATTGGAAGAAAGTGTTGAACATGTTTAGCATGTCCGATGCAAAACCAGTGGATATATATCGGCAAATCAGTTCAAATTATCTAGTAATCAGTGCCCTAAGAATGAAGAAGAAATTGCAGAGATATGAAAGGTAGACTTATGGATGTTTGATGTATGCAATGGTGTGTTTCAAACCAAATTTAGCACATGCAATTAGTGTGGGGAGCAAGTACATGACTAATCCCGATAGAGAGTATTGGAGAGTTGTAAAGTGAAATTTCAAGTACTTGAGAGGTATAATGGAGGGCGGGATCATGTTTGAGAGACAACATGATCAGTGGAGTGAGCAAGTACATGATTAATCCCGATAGAGTGCATTGGAGAGCTGTAATGTGGATTTTTAGGTACTTAAGAGGTACAATGGAGTGTGGGATCATGTTTGAGAGACTACATAATGTTTCAGTTTAAGGATATGTAGATGCAGATTATATACAGGTGACTTGGATGATAGAAGGTCCCATACAGGTTATGTTATATCTGAGACGGCCGATGAATTATTGTGGTTGGGAGGGCTTGCCAAGGAGTTTGAGATTAAATAAGATGGAATAAACCTGTATTGTAATAGTCAGAGCGTCACCTTCTTAGTAAAAAATTAGATTTATCATGTAAAAATCAAGCACATTGATGTAAGATTTCACAAGATAGGAGAGTTGAATATTTCAGGAGAATTGTTGCTAGAAAAGGTGCATACCTCAAAGAATGCAATAGACACGTTGACAAAGCTAATCACAATGCAATGCTTCAACTTGATTAACATCTCTAGGTAGAGAGGATGTGTCCCAACCTATTGATTCCAGATGGTGTGCTTTTCCTAGGTTATGTTTGCTTCAAAGTTTTCTCTTAACGGGTGAATATTCGTCAAGGTGGAGATTGTTATATATGTGGCTCATATGAAGTGGAATACAAGTTTATTGGATCAAAAAGTCCTTAGCAGAGTGAGGAAAGACCGAACGGAACGAAGATGTGTATTTTTTTTTTTTTTGAAAGGGCCATATAAACGCTGATATGTAACACCATTATTCATATTGAATAAAAATCTCTACTTCACTCCTTATGGACGTAGGCACATCTCTGCACCATGTTAAATACTTCTGTTGATTTCTCTATTATTTGCGTTTAACATCCAACAAAGGTCAACTCAAACCTTGAAGGGAATTATGCTCAAAGGAGGTCAATACTCCCTAGGCCTTGACTTGATCTTAGGAAGCATTTTCAAACGAGATTGAAATTCACTTAGGCCCTACTCTGTCCTTGCTTTTTTTTCAAACAAGGTGGAGCTTGCTCGGGCTCTATAATTGTCATGTGATTAGATGTGCTTCTATAGTTTTAACAACTTGGAAATGAAATGAAGAATACAAATTGCATAAATTTTAGGAATCCTAAATGTGTTGAGAGACAAACCTAGCAAGGGTGAAAAGAAAAGCCGCTCCAAGATTGACGTCTTTGTTTGTGGCTGTTGTTGCTTTCTACAGAAATTTAATTGAGTTCTTGAATGTGTGCGTTAAAAAAATGAAATTCTTAGAGTGTGATGTCAAATAATAGTTATTTTAGAAGATATTAGATTTGTACTAGCCATTGAGAAGTAATTAACTAGAAAATTAGTTACCATTCATGAAACCAACCACTTGAAAACCAGCTGTTGTTGGTGCTTCACTTCCTGAGAAACGAAGTCCCTTTTACCTTGAAAAAAAAATAGAATACCACTTCGCAAGTATACATAGATGCATTATAAGAAAACCAGTCCTCAATTTTGATAAGAAAACCGGTCCTAAATTTTGCTAATTAGTGAAATAAAAGATGTACCTTCCAGATGGAGTCGTGTCAACGAATAGCATTGGAGCATGCAGGATACCACTCTATTGTAACTGCTACATATATAGGTATAGTTATACCCACCATCCAAATATGCCAGATGCTCGACTCAAACTCGTTTGTGCATAATTCCCTCTAAGGATCTAGTCGAGCCTAAGTAAGTCTTGATCTCAATCGACCATAATTTATCTTAAGATCCAAGTCAAGATGGGACGAGTCACGGCCTTATTCAAGCTTTATTCCTTTCTAAAAACCTAGTTGGCCCAAGTGAGTTTTGATATCGAGGCCATGATTTATCATCATAACGGTTGAGATGAGACTAGTTTGTCTCAACTGAGATTGAGCATAATTATCCTCAGACCGAGTTCAACTTGAGTAAGTATCAACTTCGTTTGATCTTAATTTCCATGGAAGGCCGAGCCAAGACCAAATCTTGATCTCATTAGAGAATATTTCATCTTGTTGAGTCAAGCAAGAGTGAATCTCGACTTAGTTCAAACAAAAGTGCAAGTTTCAACCTAATTCAAGAATATTCCCTTGCAAAGGTCGAGTTGAACCCTTCTAGTGACTCTTGATCACATTCGAGTATAAACCTAAAGCTGAGTCAAATCCAAGCAAGTCTCCATCATGTTCGAGCAACAATGATCCCAAGTAGTCAAGTGTCAAGGACTCTCAACCTTATTCGATCTTGATATTTACCAATAAGAATTACGAAATGCTTTGATTATGAAAGAAATTCACTAAGTGAATTAGAGAAAACTAAATTAAAAAGATCTTATCAGAGACAAACCTGGAGATAGGTGTGAAGTCACTCTTAAAGTTTAACAACCTTTTTGTGGTTGCTGCTATTCTATAGAACTCTAATTGAGTTCTTTCTTGAACAGGAAAGGAATAGTAAAAAAAATTGTTGAAGCATGAAATTGATCATTTCCAAGGCTTCAAGTGAACTGCTATCTAACAATAAGATTCACATAGAATGTAAAAAGATTAGAAATTACATACCTAATCATTCCGGTGAGTTCGACATTTTGTTATTATAGAAACACCCACTGCACAACGAATTCTTATGTAAAAAGATTAGAAATTACATACCTAGATTTACAGTATTATTGCTAAGAAATAGAAATAGAAATATGAAAGTTAACATCTTAGAACTATGAGATAACAGATATTGTAATTTTCCATATCCAAGCTTTAGCAAAGAAGTTTAAACGGTTTTGTTTTCATTCTCTTTAGCAGGCATAGAACTAATGAATTCACTCACTTTAGGGATGGGCAAAACTTCCTCTGATCGTCCAAGCTGCTGTAAATTGCAGAAATTGTAAAAGATACATGAATTCGACTGATGCCATACCCAACAAAAAAAAGGAATGAAGAAACAATTACCCAGAAGGGAAGAAAGTAATAGTAGTAGCACTTAAATGACAATTGCACTTCCATATTATACAATTAGTAGAGCAAATCAATCTCTGATTTTGGGAGAGTTCAGAGCACAGAGCAAAATGAAATCAATGAACTCTTAAGAAATTTTTTTACATACATTGACAATGAAGAGAGTGGTAGGATATAGACCCAGAAAACCATGAAAACCAAGATAATCTTCCATGCACATTGAGTGTTGAGTTCGGACTTCTCATAAGGTAGTGCACCGCTTGTAATTGAACCTGTCCAGAAATATGCAAATTCGGGTGCTGCTGTGTGAGCGATGCTGAAAGTTATATCCTTCTCAGTGCCAGAGACACTTGAAGCTAATCATCAGTTAGACCAACAAACAAACCCAAAAAATATCCTTCAAGATTCATCCCAACAAAGAGCGTAATCATAAACAGGAAATTATAGACCCAAAAAGAACTACTCACAAAACCAAAAAGAACTCAGAAAGCATAATTGATGAATTAACCATACATAAAATGGAAAAGTGTAATGGTCGAAGCTCTCACTCAATCAAAGTCCAACCAAAATCACAAACCAATTTCAAAATTATAGAGAGAACTACGATCAAATTTATAGAAACAAAGAGAACATTCTCACTCTAAGAACTAAAATAACCACACATAAATGAAAAAGGAACCACAAACCATACACAAATGGCACAAATTACATTAAAAATTCAACCCGAATTCACATAAACAAATCCAGTAAAACCCAAGATTGATTATTCAAAGAACAAGACAGACCTTCAATATTCATCTAAATGTACCAAAAAGAATATAATCAAAAGGGCACATGAATTAAATACATGAAGAGAACATTATCTCACTAAGAAACATAACTGTTGAAATAAGCATACATAAAATAAAAAGAGAATCCATAACCCATCAATTATCCTTATTCAATCCAAACATAAAAAGCACAACTTCTATTAAAGATTCAGCTAATTCACAAAGAATTCAGATAAATAAATCTAGCAAACCGAAAATTGAACGCAGAAAAAATCCTTCAAGATTCAAGCCAATGCACCAAAAAAGCAGCAAGAAAAAAGAGAACTCGATACACTCAAAATGCAATTGTCGAAGTAAGTCAGTAACCATACATAAAATGAAAAGGGAACCCGAAACTTATCTATATTCAAACCAAACAAAAATTCCATTACTGAATTCAGCCCATAGAAAAATCACGGAACAAATGCGAATACAGTAAAGTTGTGTCCTTCAAGATCTATACAAATGCACCAAAGAATGCAATTGCAAAGACAAAAGAATTACACACAACAACAGAGAACATTATCACCCAAGGTACACAATTGCTGAAAGGAGAACCCACAACTCATCAATTTTCCTTATTCAATCCAAAACACAAAAAGCACAAATTCCATTAAAGATTCAGCGAAATTCACAGAGAATTCAGATAAAAAAATCTAGCAAACCGAAAATTGAACGCAGAAAAAACCCTTCAAGATTCAAGCCAATGCACCAAAACACTCAAAATATAATTGCTGAAGTAACCATACATAAAATGAAAGAGGAACCCAAAACTTATTAATATTCAAACCAAACACAAATTCCATTAATGAATTCAGCCCATAGAAAATTCAAAGAACGAATGCAAATACAGTAAAGGATACATCCTACAAGATCCATCCAATGCACCAAAGAATGCAATTGCAAAGACAAAGGAATTACACACAACAACAGAGAACGTCATCACCCAAGGTACACAATTGCCGAAATAGCCATAAATTGAATAAAAAGGAAACACCAAACACAACCATTAAAGATCCAACAAAAACCCACAGAGATTTCACAGAAATAATTATAGTGTGACCCAAAAATGATCATCAATTCAACCCAGAAAATATCTTACAAGATTCATCCAAATGAACCAACAAAGAACATTATTGTAAAGAAAAAGAAATTATAGAAACAAGAGCGAACACAATTGCTGGATCCAAATACTAATAGAATCGATGAAAACCCTCAAAGAATGCACAAAAACAGAATTCACTGAAACCCGTTTTAACATCATATAGCTAAATAAATTATCATGAAAATATGACTGACCTGCTTTCTTGTCAAGAATCTTTTTATTAACTTACTTCTCAATTTCTTTGGAACGGCACTGGAATCCATTTTCAAAAATCCTTGTCTAGTTCTTCTTGATAGAAAAACCAAGAGGCAACCATCAGAATTTCTAAAAGAACCGTCAGAATTGCAAAAAGAACCATACATAAAATGAAAACCCTCAGAAAATTCTCCAAAAGAAATCCAGTGAAACCCAAACTGATCATCAGTTCGACTAAAGAACAAAACCCTGAATTGAAACTATCCATCAAGATTCATTCTATATATGAATAAAAGATAATCATATAGAAAAAGAAATTATAGAAATTGTCGTAAAAAAGTGACTCCCTGTTTTTTCGTTAATTTTCTAATTCTCCATCTTCAAATATACTTGCCTAGTTCTTCTTGACAGAAAACCCCCAAAACTCATCGCCTCTCTTTGAATAGGTCCTGCATAACGGTCATATTTCGATTGTCATCTATTTCATACACCACCGTCGGATTAAGCATAAATAAACGGTTAAGATTTTAGGAGCGTGCCAGTTTTAAATTACAAATTTTTACTGTTCTGTTGTTTCGAAAATACAAAATTTAGTTAATTTCTTTTTTTTTTCTTTTTTTAAATTTAGTGTCATTATGTATACCTCCAAAAACTTTTAATTGTAATTATTCATCGAAATGGCATTCACATCAATAAAATAAAATCCCGATATCAATTATCATAATAAAAATTAGCCCCTGTTTGACCCCCATTATTTGGCATTTTTGATAGTTGAAAATTTTTGGAATAGTGATTGATGGGAGAATGTGTGGTGAAAAAGTAATGAAAAGTTTTAGATTTGTGTGTAATATTATTTTATATAAAATTACAACTAGAGCTAAAAAAATATAATCCTTTAATATCTATAATTTAATGAGGGTCAAACATGGGCTTAATGTCAAGCTTATATCCTTAACATAAAATGTAAAAAAGTTTTATGAGTTCGACTTCAAAATCACGAATTTAGCTATGTGAAATGGCATTCTCTGCACCCAAATCCATAAAAAGGCTACCCTCCTATCTTGTTTTCATGTCATCCATCAAGCTAGACATACAATATATCATGTGTCGTAGATGATTGAATAGAAATAGAGAAATATTTGAAACAACATTAATTTAATGGGAAAAAAATTTGAATTGAATTGAAATAAACATAATTTATTAAAAAACACACACGCACACACACAAACAAACCCGAGATTCCAAGTCTCAACTAGGCTTGTATGCATGTTAATGAAATATTTTTGGAGGTGTTTCATAGATGTTATGCAATTGAAATCTGATTTACACTATCAATCTATTATGGGTTTCTCAATAGACTCCTCAAACATTGTGCTTTTGCAAGATTTCTAATATATCATTTCAGTTTCTTGATCAATATAGAGAACTTGTCAAGTTTCATCCAAATGAAGCCTAGCATTAAGTTTCGACAAATCTAACTAATTCTTTCATTAAGGGTAAGAAGCCCCTATACACAAACAAACTATAGATGTTGTCACCTTGAAAGGCCTATCGAAATTAATATCGATTTGTATCTGAATGTCAATCGTTCAAATATCAAGATGAAGTTCTGAATAAGTCCCAAGAGTTGGAGCAGCCCGCGCACGATCCTTAACAATCCTACACTCCTTTCTACTATTGTTTCTTTGTCACTTCTTGAAAATCACGAGAAAAACACGAAGCTTTAGATTTATCCGAGGGAAAATGAGATATAAGAAAGAAAACATTCAAAGAAAATGAAAAAAGAAATTAATGAAATAATGTAATTCTATATCAATATTTTTAAGATATTAATATGAGATAGATGCCAGCAACAAAAATTGACCATCAACCACCACCAAAACCCTAACCAACAAATGCTACTTAGAGCCTGTTTGGTATGGATTTTGATTTTCTACAGTAAATCAATTCTCATTTTCAACCACACATTCTTCAATAAAATAATATTTTCCATCACATCAATAATTTTTTCTTCTTTTTCAACCACACATTTCCCATCATATCACTATTCAAAAATCAATTCTTCCCCCAAAAATCCCTACCAAACACACTCTTACTTATTATCTATACATTTCGTAGTGTTCATTACTCTTTTCCGTTATAATCTCATTACGACTTTTCTTAAAAAAGCACATAAAATGGTTAAATAGATGAAAATACTTGTAAATGAAATAACAAAGTACACACTATATTAAGTTTTTTTTTTTTATTTTATATATTTCTAATTTTTTTATTAACATATTAAAATTAACTTTCTATTAATTTGAAGTTAAGTTATAGGACGATGCAGAAAATAATTATTGCAAATCTCACAAAAAAAAAAAATGAATGAATGAAAACATCTTTAAATATAATAAACATTATGACTTCTAGCAATTAGAATTATGAAAATTTATAAAATAGTTAAATTTGGTTTATCTAATAAATATTGACTTTTTAAAATGATATGATCGATAGGAACGTCATATCAAAATAGATAAATTGAAAACAATTTAACTTAAAAGACGTTGTTTGTCGAGACTTTTGAAAAATAAAAAATCATTTAAAAGAAACTAATTAAAAATTGTTCTATATAAAGAAGAAACAAAAATAGAAGTACAGTCAAACGACCTGAGTTGGAGATCACGAGTCAAGCACGTGACAAAAAGATCCGGTCGAACCGTCCACATTTAAGCCCCTGTTTGAGCAATATTAAAATTTTCATTTTCATTCTTTTACTTATTTTCAACCACACATTTTTCAATAAAATAATATTTTCCATCATATCAATAATTTTTCATTTTTCCAATAAAATAATATTTTCCATCATATCAATAATTTTTCCTTCTTTTTCAACCACACATTCTCTATCAATTTATTATTCCAAAATACATTCTTCCAAATAACTCACACACACCCCTATAAACATGGACATTAATATTAACGCCACGAGAAATGCCCAAAAAGCTCCCAACTTTTTCAGTGTTTTATGCTTTTGCCAAATTTCTACGCCTTCCATCAGTTCTGGTTCAAGAAAATGTTACAGTTACACTCCTTAGTCTCCTCTTCAATTCAATCATCTTCCCACACATCACTTGCCAATGAGACTTGGCCCACTTTGCGCCGTCAATTCCTTTTTCCGGCATTCCCACGGCGGCATAAGGTCGAGCTTCACTCCAGCCAGAAGCTGCAATGCTGTTGCATTTGATTTCAAGGGCGGCAAAGGGTAAATTTTCTTGTCAGTGTTATCAAAGTCGTTTTTTAAAAAAATATATTTTCTATGTTGTGGATATATGATTTTGTCTTGATTTCAATTTATGAAGTGGGAATTGTATCGTGGGTTTTTTTATTTTGACAGTTTTGAGTGTCATAGTTGATTGCTGCGAGTTGTCGTATTGTTTTCCTTAATTGGATCAGCTTTATTCTTTCCTTCTTAATTGTTTTAAAGATTTGTAGTTGGAATCGATCTGTTTTTTAATTTGTGTGAACTATTGTGCAAGTATCTGAGAATTGTACTATTTTACATTTTTTAAGATTATTTATGCTGTTTGTCAGAATGGATGAATTCCACGAAGTTGAACTTAAAGTCCGGGACTATGAATTGGATCAATATGGTGTTGTAAATAATGCTGTCTATGCAAGTTATTGCCAACATGGTGAGAACTACTTAAACAAATATCTTTACACATATCGACATATACAATCTGTAAAATGTTAGCACATATTTTGCCCATGTTTGATGGCCATTATTTGACCAAAACAATCTTTTGAACGGGAATTTTCAGGAGAATGTGTAGTTAAAAAGTAGGGAAAAATTTTGAGTTTACGTGCAAAATATTTTGTTGTATAAATGTGTGGTTGAAATAAGTACGTAGTAAAAAGATTTTTTAAATAATGATTGTTAAACAAGGGCTTTATATGTTAGCGATAGATAACATGCACGTTCTTGTGTAATCAGCATTGTCTGCCTCAGACTCTGCTTGCATAAGAACTACTTCAATCTTAATATATCTACACAAAACCTTTAGAGTTTGCGAATACTAAATGTTAGCACTCCTCTATGTAATACTGTTGCTCATAGTGTATGCATGTTTCAGAAAAAATATAACAAAACATACTGAAATATTTCGGTTTTCACACAGAAGTTGATAGGCAACAATGTAAGTATGCCTGAGTTGGTGGAACCACTCCATCTATTGCCAATTTGCCTTTGAATGACATGTTTTGACACCAAAAAATGGTTGAAATGTCCTGTTTATTAGTAAACAAGTATTAACACGAACTTTGACACTTGGGTTCGACGATTGAATAGGCTTGGCTGCAATAGGTTTCACTATTTTGCATAATTCAAACTTCACGGTGAAATTTTTGTGATGCCATTGAGGGGATTCAACTTGGTCGTATTGAAAGCTTGAAATATTCCAGGATATCCTAGCTCATACGAGTCAAAGAGTATCAGAGAGTATGTCGTCTTGCAAAAAGTTTCGAAAATGACCTAGATGATCCTAGTTCTAATTGTGACCTTGTCAAGATTTATTCCCCTTAAAATAGCTATATTTATTTGATAGCAAAGTGGAAGAGTTAGATACCAACGAATATGCATGGAATAAAAATAATAACCCTGTTTAGGTGATTATCAAGCCTAACCAATTTAGTATGCCTCTTATCTGTGCCCTAGACATGGCAAAGATCTAGATCCAAAACCTTTTCATTTGTACTTTCCACATCAATTGTTGATTTAGATTAAGATGTTCATATATCACTGCAATTCGACAGTTGATGACTATTTGGCCGTAAGTATTTTTAATAGTGTTTTTTTTCTTTCGGAAGAATTCACCAGTGCCGACATGTAGTTGTTGGGACAAGTAGTTACTATAGAGAACATGGTGAACTGATGCTCATTCCCATCATTTTCTCCTATTGATGGACATCTTTTGCTCGAATCAATGTGTATAGAAGAAAATTATGAAATTTTTTAAATGTTTCTTATGGTCAAAAGATGGTAAGGCCAAGCAATGTTCTCCCCAGGTGATGATGGGTCAAGCCTTGATGGATACTTTAGGTTGGCTTCAGATAAGGCTTTAAGGAAAGATAAATCAAAATTCCCTTAAAATGTGGCCCTAAGCTTGAACTTGCAGAGCTTTAAGAGAGGTTTGTGAGAAACACAAATGGCTTACAGCTAGGGAATGGTAGGATTTGTCATTGTAGTCGAATGATTTGCATCACAATCTCAATTTTTTATAACATTTGATTAAAATAATTACATTTAAATTATTGTTTTCGTTTATTTCAGTTAGGTTTGACTTCTTATTTAATATTTGAACAGGTCGTCATGAACTTCTGGAAAGAATTGGTGTAAATGCTGATGCAATTGCCCGTACTGGTAATGCATTAGCGCTGTCAGAATTGTCGCTAAAATTTCTTGCACCTTTAAGGGTATGCTGTTTAAGATCCAAGCATCGTACTCTTTCTCAGGCTATGGACTAGTTCTTGTTTCTTGTATGTTTCCGAATTTCAAGCTCCCAGAACACTGAAAACATAGAGTATAAGGATGCTAATAACTTCGACTTGCTTACATAGAAGATGCTTTTACTGATTTGAACAAATGCACTTCTATATTCCATCAATAGAAGGAAAATAATTTTACATATCTTGGTATTTAACAGAGTGAATTACAAGACATGACTATTCTTTACATTGTTGTTATTCTTGTCCATATTTTTCATTGCTTAATGTTAGATTTTGCTGCCCTTCTCGTAATTTTCCTGTTTTCATAGAGCGGAGATAGGTTTCTCGTGAAGGTGAGGGTGTCCGACTCTTCTGCTGCTCGGTTATTCTTTGAACACTTGATCGTCAAGCTACCTAACCAAGAGGTCTCATACATTCTTACTGTTATCTTGTAGTGTAATTCAATAGTAACGAAAAAAACTAGTAAGCAAGAATTGGAAAGGGCAATTGCTAATACTCTCAAGCTGTGTTTGTGTCTACAGCCGATTTTGGAGGCAAGAGGCACGGCAGTCTGGCTTGATAAAAACTATCGTCCAGTTCGTATCCCTTCAGAGGTGAGATCTAAATTTGTCCAGTTCCTGCGGCATGGTGATTCCAAGTGATGCTACTGTCTGCAAATTTGGTATGTGTTAAGGCTGAAACTATATGGTTACCACTTGTAGCCCACTGCTTGACACCCGGGAGTTTCTTTGTTCTTTCTTCATTTTTAATTTATGTCAAGAAAGAGGAAAATAATAAGAAAGAACAAAAAGGACGCAGTGGAAGTTAGCTGAACTCGAAAAGTAACTAGTCAAACAATCGTATTCTTTACCTTTTTTTTGAAGAAAAACACAATGGTTATAGAAATCGAAAAGTATTGGTTCTTTACCTATTATATATGAGAGACTTCTAAAGCATTCATAAGTCTGATTTGTGGAGATAATTTTACCTTCAGTTTGTTTTTTCAATCCCATCAGCACCGTTCCCACCCATTTGTTTACTGCAATAACTCAAAGGATGCTCAAAAGACACATGCATAATGACAATTTTATTTAAGTAGCGTTTGGCTCTACGGAGAATTACATTTAACTATTCTGAACTGACCAGAATTGACAAAAAACTGAGGGAATCCACCTCAAATGGTCCTTGAGTCCTATCGGGACATTTTCCTTGTCTGTGAGATTGAAGCACTTGTCTTCCCCGACTCTCGTAACGGGTAGTCGTCCCAATCAGGCCAGGCCGGGGGAAGACTGGAAGAGACGCTTGGGATGGTCTGTTTAAGATTGAATCCAAATATTCACAGTAGACAATGGCAATCATTGTGAAAGAGCTGTTTCTTGCTACAACTGCATCAACTTCTTCTTTTCTCATTGAGCATGATCGGTATTCACAGGCACTGCTAACTATACTCGTCCGATTTTGCTGCTAGACAAAACCAACGTGAGACAATTTTAATATTAAAAAACGAGTGACATTCTGATAGTTTATACCTTTTGAAGGAAGTTGAATTCGACTAGTAGCAGCCATCAACAGATTAGCTGTATTATTTGGTCTCGTCCTGATGGAATGAGGTTAAATCGCCCTTTTTTTTTGTTACCATACATTCGTTCTGGAGAAGAATTCAGCCAGGATTGAGTGTTCATTTGCATCAACCAATTCGACTGCTTAACCTATGGTAAAACAAGTGGTTGGCAATAATCAGATTTGTAAAGAGGACAAGATTCAAAATCGAAACTCAAACCACAAAAAAATATAGGCGTACGTCTGAATCCACATATCATTTATGAATACATCCATGGTAAGAATGAACGCATTTATAGACATGCAAGCAGTTGAAATCACTGTAAAATTGTTACGCGGTTCAGATTGTAAGATACAGCTAAATATGCTAAAGACACAGAACCAATGCAATTCCCCACTGACTTCCTACTAAAAATCATGACAATCATCAAACTACAGGAGAGCTCTCTATAAAGTAAAATGGTTATATGGATTTTAAATGCCTGACATTTAGAAAGCAGGATTTCACATCAAATGTTTTCATTGCACAACTTCACATTGAATATGAACGCATTTGAACCAATAGTTGGGAATAAGCAGAGGAAATAGATAGCCTGAAAGCAAAATTTACCTAAAAAATATTCTTATCTCAAGATTTAAGTTCATTCCAGCAGCAATCAAAGACGATCAGATCCGAGAATCCTATTGAGCATATGATAACATGTTTAGCGTAAGATTATTACTGGATGCATTAATCTATGTGCAACACAAATCGAAGTACTAATCAACATGGAAACCTGGACTGCAAATGGATTACCTGACATGATTTTGCAGCATAAACGATGAGTTCAATGCTAGAAGTGTTCTCCACTAAGTTATAATTAAGGTGGGAATATTTGCAATCTTGTGCCAATCTTCTCCTCGGTCCTTCTCACACCTTGGTGTTAGCAGAGGACAGTCCGAAATATGTAGTGTGGATAACGTGGCTGGCAAACCACTATCTGGCAAAGCTTTCAGCTTCTTGCACTGAAGAATCATAAGAGTCTCGAGCAACGTGAGAACTTCTAGTGCCTCAGATAGGGATTCGAGGTCTGGTAAGTCTATAAGTCGAAGTTCAGTAATAGATTGAGGAAGAAGATAAACGGTCGAGAATGAAACAAATCCAGGAAATCCACGAAGGGCAAAAAAATTGAGGGATTTCAGTTTGTGCAGCTTCCACCCATCCAGAGAACTGATGTTTCCACACTCTCTAATGTCAAGTAATCTTAAACTGGCAGGGAATCCTTGCTTCGTTATGGATACAAGATTAGGACAATAACCTACACTTAGTTCTTTTAGATTTGTGAGGTTGTAGATTCCATCAGGAAGCGACTTGAGATTCTCACACTCCTTAATTTCAACCTGTCTTAAACTGAGGCTGCGCCATGCACCTGAAGGAAAGTATTCTAGAATTGGACAACCAGATACTTGCAATTGCTCGAGATTCCTGAGGCTAAGAAGATTCGCAGGCAGGGAACCAATATTGCAATTGCCGATCTGAAGCCGCCTGAGAGTCATGGGTAACTGGCCGGCTGGAAATGACTCGAGAGCGGGACAATTGTCCACCTCAAAATACTCAAGTTTTGTGTTCTCGCTCATTATCCCATGTGGTAACAGTTTAAGCTTTTTACAGTTGTTGATCCTAATATGAATGAGAGTTGTTGGGAACTCACATTGCTCAAGGAACGATTCAAGAGAAGAACACCTTCCAATTTCTAAATATTCAAGAGCGCTATTGTTACCAACGAGTTCCATTGGAATAGTCATTAGAGCATCACATCCTTGAACCACGAGACGTTTGAGTGTACCTGGCAGGGCCCTATGTGGAAATGATTTGAGCATTTTACATTCTTCGACTCTGAACTCCGTCAGAGACTTGAGATTGCATAGATCAGATGGCAGCTGTTTCAAGTTATGACAATGCCTCAAATCCAAGTATTCAAGTATAGGTGGCAACTTCTTTCCCTCGGGCAAATCAGTGAGTTTGGGACATTGAAGAATTGTCAAACGTTTAAGAGACATAAGCTGCACCAATCCAATCTGCCAATTTGTCAAAACCTCAAGATCCTTGCAATGAAAAATCTTTAACTCTTCTAGTTTAGAAGATTGCTGTATGAACCCCTGTGTTAAGAATGTAAATTTTGAAATATTTTGAATTTCGAATGATCTCAATGAATGTAGTTCAACAAGACACCCAAGTAACTTCGCATCGCAATCCATCAAGACCAAATTCCGCAGGTGCGAAAGCATTAAAAGTCCAGCCAGTTTATTACACCCATCTATTTTAAGTACTTCCAATGAAGGGAGGGAAGTAGGTAGTTTATTTAAATTAGAACAACCTACAAGGATAAGCACTCGGAGATTAAGGAAGTTTATGGCTTCTGAGTATTCAGGTAATGAACCAGAGGCACCTTCGGGAATAGAAGGAGGTTTTGAGAAAGTGGATAATTCTTCACAGGACTTGACAACCAATTTTTGCAAGGAAGGAAAAATGAAGGAGAATCCTTTTAACTTTGGGCACTTAATTACAGTAAGCTCACGGAGTTTAGCAAATCCTTCAGCTTCACGTTCAAAAGATAACCATTCTTCCCACTCTTTCAGGTTCTCAAACTTTAGGGTCTCGAGTGATGGAAAATAATCATCACCAAAAATCTCAGAGCCAACAACCTCTAAACTATCCATTCCATTAATGATTAGGTCTTTGAGTGAAGGTAGTTGACCAAATGATGGCAAGGCCTTGCACCTTTTACAACCATAGAGATGGATGCTGGTCATTTTCTTGAATGAAGGATCACTGAACCAACCTGGAAATTTTTTCCCACCATAATCTTTTATTATGAGTTTTTTCAAGTTTTTATGAGGTTCTAGAGCGTCAAGTACTTCTTCTTCCATAGTTCCTATTCGGCTATCATCAAACCTACTAGTCCATTCTAAAGTTAACTCTTCAAGGTGCTCTTTGACTTCCAATTTGGCCTCAATTGCTTCATTAATTTTACTTCTCTGCAATCCTGAAATGGAAAGTGACCCTTTTAGATGCATCAAGTCCTTGAACTCTCCAATACTTGACTCAGTCCCTTCACCGACAATAAAATAAGAAAGTGTTTGAAGGTATATCAATCTCCCAACACTTGAAGGCATCTTTGTCAAGCAACTGTGATCAATAATGAGATGCCGCAAGTTCAAAAGGTTCTTCATATCTTTAGGTAGCTTAGCAAGATCACGGCAACCAAGTAGTAGCAACGTCTGCAAATTATAGAGATTGCTAATGGCTTCGGGTAACTCTTTAATGGAAGTGTAAGAAAGATCAAGATACCGCAGATGCCTTAAGTTTCCAATAGTATCAGGCAACTCCTCAATTTCATAACCCCTCAAAGATAAGACGCGCAAAATTCTCAATTCCGGCAACAATTCTTTAAGTACCTTACGTGATATGCCATACCATCTGAAACCAAGTGACCGATCTAATGGTAGGAATGTGCGTAGACACTTGGCATTGCTAATTGATTTGAGCATGACAGACGTAACATCGGAGCCTCTGATAAATGACAAATGACGCACCTTAGCGGGCACATTGTACTGCTTAATGACCTCATTGCGATCCTCAATTGTAAGGCATATTTTGCCAAAGACGTATTGTGCTAGATCGTGGATAAGATCGTGCATCAAGAATCTGGATCCATCATCACTACATTGTTGGAAAAATGACCTTGATAACAGGCCATTAAAGTAATTTCGGCCCACATCTTCAATCATTTGATTTCCTTCTGGCTCCTGCACAAAACCCTCAGCCATCCATAAGAAGACTAGTTTTTCCATCTCAAATTCATGATCCTTTGGGAACATTGAGCAATAAGCAAAACACTTCTTCAGAGGTGCAGGGAGGTAATGGTAGCTTAATCTTAGTGCTGGAAGAATGTCTGCATTAAGGTTATCCCACATATTGCTGTATAGGATATCATTCCAATGACCCTCATCCAGCTTAGAGCGTATGAGGCCCCCAAGTGCCCTTGCTGCCAAAGGCAAGCCTTTGCACTTCTTGGCAATTTCTTTCCCAATTTTTTTAAGTCCTGGATATGCATGTGAATTTTTATTTGGAAAGGCAACATTTTCTAACAGAGACAGAGAATCATCTTCAGACAACTCCCTCAAATGATAAAATGGTACAGTACCCATAATTGATGCCACACTTTCATTGCGTGTCGTAACTATAACACAACTTCCAGGTTTTCCAACTCCAAAAGGAACCTGCAGGACATCCCACAACCCAGGTTTTTCATTCCATACATCATCCAAAACAAGTAAAAATTTCTTCCCCTCCAATTTCTCCACCAATTTTTCTTGAAGCAATTCCAGATTGTTTAAATCACAGGTATTCTTAGTAGCTGACTCAACCAGTGTTTTTGTTATTTTCATCACATCAAATTCATCAGACACACATGCCCAAGCTTTCAGATTAAAAAGCCCTCTGGTTTTTTCGTGGTTGAACACAATTCGTGCGAGTGTTGTCTTGCCAATACCACCCATTCCAACAATTGGAATGACAAGAAACCTGTCATTAGTACTTTCTTCGTGAGTAAGCAGCTCAAGTATCTTCTCCTCATCATTCTTCCTACCATAAACATGATCAAATCGGTTTACCAAAGGAGTTGTTGGCGGTCTATCATAGATCACCAATTTTCCTCCAACATCCTCTCGCAAATTAAGAACGTCTTTTTGCTTCGCAATATCATCTAATCTTCCAATCATGCTCTTCAGTTTTGACTCCGCGCGAACAGCCAATGGATTTAAAGTATCTATTGTATCAGATATTTTGAAATCTATGGACTCTTTAGTTGAATCACTAAGATGTAGAGCATTGTAGATGCTGTTTCGTACCTGATTCATGCCGTTCTTTGATTCAATGGCATCAAAGGCAATCTCTTCCAATAGGTCCTCAGCATCATAAACAGAAAAATTGACCTCATCAAGCCAATCTTTGACATTTTCATCATCTACCTGCTTCTCTTCAGCATGATTGAGAACAGCATTGATAGTCAGCAGCCGCATCTTCAAATCTCTTAGAAGCTGGTCATCGAGTTTCCATTTTACGATGAAATCAAGAACATCTTCAGTGCCCAGCTTATTCAACAGCCAGCTTATTGAAGCATTAGTAAGTGCTTGTCCCACAGCCACAGGCATGGTGTCAATAATTGTTTCCAATCCAATCCAGAAATTATTACAGAAAACAAACCCCAATTGTACAAGATATCCTGTGTATCAAATTTCTAGGGTTTTAATCAATCAAAATTGGAAAATATTTATCAAGAGAATTGAACATGTACATACCTCAAGAAAATGCAAACATGTGAATGCAAGTACTAGATTGAAGAACAGAACCCCTGTTTGTTAGAAAAATTCTTACCATGCACAGTGGATGAGCCGCATTTTTTGACCATCTTGTGTCATGATGGGTCCCAACTTGTTGGAAAAAACGGTCCAATTATTTATTTCCAACCTAAAATAATGTGAAACGAACTGGCAAACAATGACCTACAAACCGCGTTCAACTGACATCTGTCAGATATTTTTCATCATTTTGCATATGTTATCTTTTGTTTTGCAATTATTTTGCCGCCTCGACTAGTGTTTGCCGCTACGCAACGAGGATCGACCTGCCCGATCAGATCTCGGGGGTCGAGGGGCAGCGCCCCCCGTGGGGGCTCGGGGGCAACGCCCCCAAAAGAAAATTTTATTTTAAGAAGACTTTAAATAGGTATGTTTCTTCTAACATATGTGTCCATTCATTTTAAGGGACACACCTATTCAAAAGGTTGCCTCCATTTCTATATATTCTTGGCAAATTCTCATTTGCAAGATACATTAAAAAAAATTCGTTATTTTCTATTCTTTTCTCTTTTCTCTTGGTATCATCAGTTTCATTATAGAGTATTTTCTTGGTTTGATCAAATAGTCACAATTTGAATCAAACGCCTTCACTGTATCCTGAGAGAGATTTTCTATCATATCCCGGTCGTGACTTTGTTGAAAATGGGAGAAACATCTTTTAAAAGATAACATTTTTTCGTGTCTTGGAGTTCATTAGTTTTTTAAGCTAAGGAATTTAGAGGTGTCAATCCGGGTGGTCCGGGCCGGGTCGGCCCGCCAACATGTGAGCCCGGTAACGGCCCGCGTGAAAAAAAGCCCGCCCGCTGCGGGTTCCGGGCCGGTTACGGGTCGGCCCACAATTTTGGACTACAACCCAGGCCCGCCCGCTGACCCATCCGGGTCGAGCCCATGCGGGTCACGGGTCGCGGTTCGTTCCGGTTTAGCCCGTATGATTGTATAAATAAAATTATAAAAATATAAAATTTTTCCGGTTTGGCCCATATGGAGAGCAACTATCATTGAAAATAGGATTTTGAGAAGAAGAATCGCGAGAATCCATAATGTAGTAGGATTAAAAAATTTAGTAGTGACTAGTGAGAATCGAGAAGAAATAAATATAATCAAGATGATGATGATATTTGCAATTGAATAATTGTAATTGTAGTAAGGTAGTAACAAGTATGAACTATGAAGTATAAATGTATAATAACTAATGAAAGGATATTGTAAAAATAAATGTAAGAATAAATTGGAATTTATTGATGAAGGGGATGATATTACCGTTAGAAAATTTATATTACCATTAGTTAAAATTAAAAAAAAAAAAAATTGACCATGCAGCAGGCTACGCCTTTTTTTGAATTTTTTTTATTTTTATTTTTTCAAATTTTTTTGTTTGGCTCTCTCCCCCCCTTTTTTTTTTATTTTTGTTTTATTTTTTTTTTTTCAATTTTTTTTTACGGGTCGCGGGTTACACCTCCTTGGCCCGTGAACCGCCCGCACGGGTCACGGGTCGGCCCGCGATCCCGATTTTCACGGGTCATGGCCGGCCCGTTCGTCTTGACACCTTAGTAAGGATGGAATCGCCGATGACAGCTCCAAAAAGGCCAAAAGACCTATGTCCTCTACCAAGTAAAGGAACTCCGGAAATCCTCGTTAGAATTTCTAAACCCTAAAATCTCATCTTTCGATACTTGAAATTTTAATTTTCTCAAATTTCAATTCCTTCACACGCTTTGATGTATAAAAATTCTGTAATTTTTTTAGGTGCAGATCATTAGGGATCGGATTCTGAAAGATGGACATTGAGTAAAATCAAGCAGAGCACATAGATTACTTTGAGAAGCAGACCCTGAATCTCAAGGGTTCCACCGTTAGAAAAGTCGTTGTTGAAGCCACTTCCCACCCATCTCTTTTTCCTTTTGCTGAGATTTTCTGGGTTCCTAACCTCCTTGAGGTATACATAGTAAGTTGTATTTTATCTATATGCTTGTGGAGATAACCTTTAGTTTGGATTATTTATTTATTTATTAGTATTTTTATTTTTATTTTTGTAGAAAAAGATCCAATTTGAAGTATTCTTCCCATTGATTTTGGTTGAATATATAGCTTCTTCTGAGATTATATTCAAAGCCTTTAGTAAGCAAGTTTTTGTTCTCTATCATTTGGATTTCTATTAGTTTTTCCTCTTCATTTTTTATTTTTTTTTGGGATGGACGTGGAAAAATAATAATTTACTTTATACTTTACTTTAGGTAAACTTGTTTAATTAATAATTGCTTTTGAGTGTACAATTACTTATAACACTCTCATACATAAATTTGTAAATGAGTAGAACATGGACAAAGCTTATGATTTGATAAATCGAATGGAGAATGAAGGTCTATTACCTAATGTAAATACATATAATGTTGTTCTTGGTGGGTTCTATAGACTAGGTCAAATACAAGAAGCCAATATGATATACAAGAAGATGGCTGCATAAATCATGATAGATCTACATACACATATTAATATATGTATATGTCTCAGAGGAAAACATGACGGAAGCTTTTAAGTTCCATGATGAAATGCTGCAAAGGGGTTTTGTTCTTGTTGAAAAATTCTAACTGGTCAGTTTGAGCTGCTATACCTTCTAGAAATGGTAAGATTGTTGTTTCTAAAACTTGGAAAATCCTCCATATACATAGGTCCTAACCTTTAGCTTGGAGCCTATGCGTATATCTAACTAATAAAGCTTTAGGCTTTTCAGCTTCTGATCTTTATTTTAAAAAAAAATATATATGATATTTTTTTGTAATGTTTAGTAGTGCTTACTATCATTCGGCATTTGTTGTTTGGATTTTAGCTTCTTTAAGGTTTCAAGGGAGCCAATGAGTCGTTTTTTAGCCCCCTGTTTGATCCACATTATTTTTCTCATTCTCATTCTTCTACTCATTTTCAACCACACATTCTTCAATAAAATAATATTTTTTATTACATCAATAACTTTTCTTTTTTTTTCAACCATGTATTCTCTATCACATCAACAGTAAAAATGCATTCTTATTCCCAAAATGTGTACCAAACAGGGGCTTAATCTTCATACATATGCATGTAATGGGCTATCTTTATTGTGTGTTGTTCTGTTTTTTCAGGTTGAATTCTTTCTCTCTCTCTTTTTTATGTTTATTTTTGCTGGGTTAGCTAACAGAAAATATAGTTGCTCAATGTTTAGATTTTTTAGCTTCTCATCTGAATTGATTGAGTTTTGCTCAAATAGGTGATAGAATTCTTGTTCACGATTCAGATTTTTTAGAGGAATAGCTATTTCTGAAAATGAAAAGTAAAAAAAGTTTAGCACATATTCCATAGTTAAGTCTTTGTTTCTTTTTTTCTCATTGGTGTTCTTTTGCTCTTCTCTAAAATATCTATTATATTATAATCTTGTTTCATGTTGGGGTTTGAAGGACATCTAATAAAAGGTCACCGTGGTGCTTTCATAACCAAGGTTGGGAGTAAATGAACTAAAACCATCAGCTCTTAAAATTTATATTTGAGAATACTTCACTTTGTTAATTCTTGGATTAAATAAATATAGGTTTGTAGGTGTTGAATATTTTTTGCCTATGCTGAGGAGTATTTGAAACAAAGACCTCGTTTTTCTTTGTCTATATTCTAATTTCTGTTCAAAGTACTCAGTGGATGAATTGGTAAAATACATTATATTGGGTTCAAAAACCTACACCTTCATTGGTTATTTCCCTTTTGGATGAGTTATGTTTTTTTTTTTTTCTCTTCATATTACAACTCTCACCATGGAGTCAACTTGCAATTAGTGCTAACACCTACTTGTTTCTATTGTAGTCAAATCCACTTTTGGCAGCACTTGACAATCCAAAAACTGTTAGATATGGTACTTCAAGATACTATCCATGGCTTTTTATATCAGAAATTCTTTATGTTATCGAGGAAATGCAATCCGTTTATGTTCTCTTTTAAATTAAAAAGCTATTAAGTTTCACTGTTTTAGCTTATTATTTGACACTTTTTAAATTACAAGCTATCGTCTTCATCAAAATTTGTTGTCTTTCCTCCATTATATTTGTGCTGCTTCATTTGATTTTTGTATGAACATTTTAATTATTTGTGTACTTAATCTATGTGCAGTTTGAAACTTGTAAGTGCAAGTGTATAGTATATTGCAGATTAGATTGGCATATCTAGTGCACATTCTTAGCTTCTTGTGGTGCAAGGACTTTGCTCAAGTCCAAATTTTATTCTTTTTTGTCAAATCTGTTCTTGCTGCTGCTGAGCATATTAGTACTTCGACCAATTTAATTGAAGCACTAAACATCTAACTATTGATGCAGGACACATGTCAGCAGCTCCTATTGTCAACCTCCATTTTTTGGTAAGTGTATCTCCTTCCGTGTTATTTCTGGCAAATGGTGCAAACCTTATTGTCAAGTTTCAATGTTTAATTTGTTCTCTGTTTCTATCTTCTAGCAATAACTTATGCATTTTTTGTAACTTCTCAGCCTCATGCAGTACTACTAAATGCTGGTCAAACAAATGCACAACAGCAAGTTTCTTCAAACTCAAAAGGTTGGTGTTAGCATGTAATTTTATTTTGCAAATAGAAATCTGGAAGGTGGATTTCTTTTCTTAATCCCAAACATGAAAAGGGAAAATATAATTTTTTTTCCCGAAGCATAATTAATGTCTTGGGATGTCAAAACATTTTTGCAGGCAATATAACTTGGAATTTTGTCAAGTAAACTCAGCAGTCTGCTTTCATAGGCACAAATTATTTAGTATGTTGAGATAAAGATATTCAAATTGTTGTAAGGTGTTGCAGGCTACTAGGATGTAGTTGAATTTGTTATTAGTTTTATCATATTGTTTCTTGATCCTGACCACCGTAGACACATTGTTAACTAAGGGCCTCATTTTGCATTTTTTAATTTCTTGTTCAATTTAATGAGATGAATTATGCTTGTTAAAAATGCTGGAGTATTTGAGGACTTTTATGAAAGAGAATGGAGATTCAGTAGGGAGAAGTTGTCGGGTTTAGTTGAGAGTTCGTGTGAGGAAAAGAGGAAAATGAAATGGAGGGGAGGGAAAGAAGGGAAAGGTGTTTTTAAGAGCTCAGGTAGGTTTATTTTGGTCGGTACAATTTTATTGGATGAGATATTCAAAAGGCTTGAGATTCAGGAAATGAAGGAATAGGGGTTAAGGGACTTGATCGACTTGATCCGAATGCAATGCTCGGTTAAGGTTGGTTGTTAGGCTAGCATCGACATTTAATAATAAGAAAATGATGAAGGCTTCTACTATATGTGCAGGCACTGCAAGGGTATGGATGTTCTGAACATTTTAATGTGTAGATCTGGACCATCTGGGGCCATTGATCTTATTTGCATTCATTCAGTCTCACCACATACTCCGCGAGTTGAAATTGAAGTATATAATGAATTATATTTTTTAATATGTAAAAATTCTTGATGTTCTTCTGGAAGCTTGAACCTTTTACTTGGTATTACTTTTTCCATAGGGTGAAATCCGAATGCAACAAATTGATTTGCAAGCACGTCATTTCTTATCATTTCCCAAATTCAGCATTGTCATTTCTTATTTTTTTAACATTCTTTTCTTTCTTCTTCCATTCAAGAAATGATAGGTTTGTGCACCATGTACCTACTTCAATAAATTGATCATTTGCTAATGTTTTCCAGCATATGTGTGTTCTATTCATTGTATTAGAATAAGATCACATGTTTTCTTTCATTTGGATCTTACTTGAATATTATCCTCATGAAAATGAAATCTTACAGGCTTAAAGATAGCAAACAATATTTTAAGTAACTTTTAATGTTTGAAAAATAGAGGCTTAATGTTCCTAACCAACTTACTAATATACCTTTTTTTATCTCTTTCGTAGATATGAAACTTCTTCGGCATGGTTCAAGAAATCCAAAGGGTGCAATTAAGCAAGTAGCGAGTATTACATGAAAAATATATGCAGTGGCATAACAAAATTATCATTCTCAAATTGTGTAAGCGCAATTCACGTGTCTATTTAATGAAAGGAATTAATGAGAATAGACAGAAAAAAAATGAAGTTTGCTAATTATCCATTTAGTCATGTTTGATTCAACTTAAAACTTCGATTAAAATTCAAGTCAAAGTCCACAATTAATCTCAACCGTATATTTTATGGGATCCACAACTTTCAATCATACATTTCATCGACTTTTAATAAATTCTATTCAAAATCTTATTTTTATCTAAATAGAGGCTTAATGAGCTTATCTATACATGTATGTATATTCAAGATAATAATACATGATGCCGGGGCCATCAGCTATGACTATGTAGAGTTATTGTCTAAATAGTATTATCACGAGTTTGTAAAAGGATACTTTCCTTAGCAATTAAAATTTGAAAATAACTAAATTTGTTCTCAATCGCAAATACAAATATGGAATTTAAAGAGATGAAATTAAAAAAAATGATACTTTAAACATAGTACTTGGTTCCTCCAGGTAGTCGCTAACAATTAAAAAAGATTCAAATGATTGTGTAAGTGACAAACTGCTTGAGACAAAGTTCCCAAAAAGGGTGCTTTATTGATGAAAGTTACAATTGGAAATAAATAGAATGCTTCCAAGGGGCGCAAGTACACGAGTACTGAAAATGGATAATTAAAGTTAATCAAAGAAATTGAAATTACATATTCTCTATTTGAGAGTGTTTGATTCGGGATCTTTTCTGTATATCTTCTCTTCCTTTTTATATTCCCTTGATGATTTCTTCGTGACAAACCACTTGGAAACTGGTTGATTGCTCTATAATTACTCACTTTCTTTATGGTGGCTAACTTGTCGTGAAACTGTCATTTCTAACTGCTGTCATAACTCTTTGTCGTTCAACCGCCTTCAATTGGGCTCCTTGAATCGTGGAATGTGATAAGACTGCTCGATAACTACTTCAATAACTGCTATTTTGGATAATCATAATATCTCATGTTTGCTAAGATTCTGGGTTATTCGAAGGTTTGGACGAGAACGGGGTCATCGTTCTAGACGACCATAAGGCACTCCATTCGCTCAGATTCTGGGAGTCTTGCAAACTTGGACGATAATGTTACTGTGCTCGTGGGCTTCCACTGCATTCATCAATAATCTTATTTTGGCATTTATCCTGAACTCCCCAATTGGGCTTCACTCTTTGGGTTATTTAATTTGGGCTGCACTTTTAGTGTGTCAACAGTACTATAATGAAATATATGATCAACGGTAAAAAATAAATAAATCTTTTTATATCAAAATATTCGTTGAAAAAATAATCGGAAAAGTTTCCTTTCATAATATTAAGATCGAAATACAAGAATCTTTACTGTTAATGATTACATAACCAACTTTAACTCCCAAACTTGACTATGATCTCAATTAGTCGAGTTGAGGTGAACGTCGTGACAATTTTTATATCGTTTCTCATGTTTTCTTTATTATCTTTACCTCTATATTGGTATGGACACAAAAACTCGTAAATCAAACTTCAGAAAATCACTTGTGAAGCTACTCCCTTCAATTGTATTAGATGTTACAAGTGCGAGTTAATTTATGAAAATAAAGACAAATATAAAGATGTTTGAAGATGACAGAATCTTAGAAAGTAGAATATAAAGATGAGCTACAAATGAAGATGTTTGATTTTATCTGCCTTTTGATCTTTTCCTCCTTTATGACACACTTTTATATCCCTTTATTCTCACGCCACTATATCTTTTCCTCCGAATAGTGATTTTTAGAAAAATATGTGATTAAAAAATAAGAAATTTTTTTGAATTTATATATAAAATATTTTATTATGTAAATGTATAGTTGAAAATGAGTATGTAGAAGAAAAAAATTTAAATAATGATTGTCAAAGAAGAGCTTAATAATAATCATGTTACATGAACAGATTCGGTGACAGAATTCAAAACAGGAGGACACGTGTCATTTTTCATTTGACGGTTTAAAAAGGTTAGCCAGGCATGTGCTATTGGAGTAGCTTTATTCGCTTAATAAATCAAACTTTACCTAGCTGCATGTGTACACGAAGAAACTTGCAGAACGGAACGTCACATGGTGGACCCAATTTTGAAATGAAATATCGGTGGAAAAAGAAGCTGGCCAACGTTGTTGATTGCTAATCTTGGAATGTGAGTAAAAAAAAAATACAAAAAAACGAAAGTTATGCTTTAGTATTATTGATCCTAGAATGTCAATTTAAGTGACACGGAGTGACATTAAATAAATTTCAAAATTCTAAATCAAATGAGTCAATGAATAGTGTTACTTAAACTGATGTTGTTATTACATAGCATTAATATAAAAAAAGAACCGAAGTTTGAACTGTAAATCATAGCTCTATCAAATGCTTACCGTTTGTTTGATAAGACTTTATAATTTTTCAAATAATCAAACTTCAATTTTAACCACATATATTATAAAAGTTACAACTTTTATTAGTTTTTCAACCACATTTTACGGGCGCTTTTAACATTGCTTTTAGAAGAGTTTTTGGAAGTAATTATCTTAATTTTTGTTTGAAAACTAATTTTTAAAAGTATTTCATATTTTGGAAATTTTTTTAGAGGAAGTAATATTTGATTAATTTCCTTAAAACATTCATAAAATTTGTCAAACGGGTCCAAAAAAATTTTTTTTAATCTCAAAAACTCCTTTTGACTTTCAAAAGTCATGTTAAACGAACTTTGCATCAACTTTGCAAAGTGTACAATAATGTCATGAAAAGCTTTTGAGACAACCTCTTATGATTATTATGAAGTGTCATTGTTGGCTTTGTTGCAAGCTTCTGTGGGGTTAATAGCGCCTGTCATAAGCTCTCCACCCGCCTCCTAGAAGGCGTAAATGCGATTTCACTCCTTCACAAGCGGGTCGGTGGGGGCCCTCAAGATTGGGGTTCAGTCTTTTATGAAGTGTCATTGTTGTCTTCAGACTTATTTAAATTTTACTGTAGATTATTTGATAATAAATTTTATCAAAATTGATATTTTTAAAGATTATGTAGCTAAAAGTATGAAAAAATTATGGGTTTATGTGCAAAAGGATTTTATTAAAATAATGTATGATATAAATTAATTTTAGGGAAATGCTACGTGTACATAATGCACTACATAATACATTACACCCCTCTCACATCAAGGGGGGTCCACAAAGAATAAAATATTTGTGGACCCCTCTCCATGTGAGAGGGGTGTAATGCATTGTGTACACCATGAGGTGTACACATAGCATTTTCCTTAATTTTAAAGAAGTACCAATCAGCATGGACTAAGTATAAGCTAGTTTATCAAAAAAAATTATTACAAAAGTTGTTCGTGATGACGGTTTCTGAAAATATTTTGTCCGACTAACTTTTAGAGGAATTTGTTCTAATGTATCACGAAACTCTTGAGAATCAGAAGCAAGAGTAGAAGGCTTATCAAACGGAACATATGTCAAGCTTAATATATAAAAAGCATAGCCAAACGAGTGACAAGTGAAGGGAATAATTTATTGAACACAATTCCCAAAATTAATACGACAAAGTTGATTATCCTCCATAAATTAATCAACCAAACAAAAATTAATTCAAGAAAATATGAAATATAAGAATTTCATCATTATTCACTTAGATCAGATTAACATCTGTCACGTACTAATTAACCAATACTAAACAAAACGATAATAAAGCTAGTTTTCACCCCCAAGAAATTCTTCTCTTTGAATTCTGGAGCTCCTCAGTGCATAAAATTTATTCCCTTTTCCATAATCTGAATCCTTCTATCAGAAAGCCAGCAGTCCCAATAAACTGCTGACAAAAAGTGGCAAAGAAAAGCTCCCGGCGCCGGTGCGGGCGGAATTAACGTCAATATGATACAAACTTCCCGGTGGGCCGGTTATGTATACTTCAGGGGAAGGAGGCGTTTGAGGGTTCTCGCCGATGGGTGGAGGGGGATGCTTAGCGGTTGGGGACTTCTTTGGTGGCGGTGGTGATAACAAGGGTGGCGGCGGTGCTTTGTTACATGGAGTGTCGGTGTCGCAAGGGCAATTACCACACTTGTTCTTCGAATCCCCAGGTGGGGTCTCATCAAGATTTCTTGTATTAAGGCCATTGATTGGTACAACAATCATCAGAAGAACGAGAAAAAGCTTAATTCTCGACATTGTGTGCCCAAAAATGAGAAATTCTCAGTACTTTTAAGGTACAAGAACTTGATAGTAGACTCTGTTCAGGTACAATGAATTTGGTCTTTGGAGAGGAATCGAGAAGACTGTGAGTCTAAGTGTTGAATGTGTAATGTGTATACATTTCTAAAGAAAAAAGGGGTTCAACCTCAACAGTGAGGGCCCGCCTTGCCCTTAGAGCATTGCGAAGGAGGTAAATCGAGGAATGTGTCTCAGTAGGCTAGGGTACAAGAGCTATCATACTGGTGTCCACAAAGAGTCCAATTCCATACCTTGTAAGAGGCAGGAATTGAACCCTCACACTGTGACTGCTAGTTCAGCCGAGACTACCTCACTCCTACATTTGCACCACTGAGCTATGCTCCAGGGGGCAATGTGTATATGCGTATACATTTCTAGTGGTATGAAAAGTTAGAGGACTTGAAAAAGGTTTGTTCATGTTTGGTTCAACTACTTTATTAAAATTAAAATTAACAATTAATTTAAATCACGCATTTTACGAGGTTCGTAACTTTTCAACTTTACATTTCATCAACTTTTATCAAAATTTCCTAAATATTTGATTTTTTTTTTTTTATCTAAACCAAACAAGGTCATCTGCCTATAACTGAATTGAACCTAGACCATGTTACATGATATGTTTTCAAGTTGAACAATTTTTTTACTACATATTGTTGAACAGAAGCTAATACAAGATGGAGATGAAGTCCACTATCAAATTAGATGCGATCATAAAATACGAAGTCTAGGATAAGGTGTTCGTATATGATAGATGTTGACCTTTGGTTGATTAAAACCTTAAAATTTTGATTATAACAAATAAGTTAATTTTGTTTACTAACAAATTGAATTTAAGTGATTATAGTTTTTCAAACATGCTATGAAAAATTGATTAGTGGTTGTTAAAAGTGTAAGTGTTATGCCCTAGGTCCAATCAACTTTGGAAATAAACACTTTGAATATATATAATCAATGCATATATATGGCAATATCTATTATTTAATTGAATTAATATTCTAATAAATTAAATAATAGAATCCGTAGATTCAAGTCTTGGTGATTTGTTAATCACAAGGAGTTGTGATTGTGAGATACAAATTACATATGACTGAATCTTAAGTCGTCCGTGGTCGAGGTAATAACGAGATACAGATATCGTTATTACGGATAGACTATCGCGTGTGACATTCTTACTTGTGAAGTAAGTAGCTGATCTCACAAGGTAAAGTGTGGTGACACTTAAATGAACACGTGGATGTTTTGTTATAGAACAAAACATTGGAGACCCGCTGAGAGATTCCACATGGATAACTATCTAAGTGTTAGTGGTTAATCTCTAACGTTCGGTAGTGGAATTGGTCCTTTGACTTGAGGTCATCATAGTACCTTATATGAAGGCAAACATACTTTGGTGGTGTTGGATGTTGCTCTGTCAAGGGTCGCTAATACAACATTGTTCGGGTATGTCAAGAATCATATGAAGGTTGTGAATGATCAATAGAGGATTCGTCACTCTTAGATAGTAAGAAATTATGATCTACATTTTATCCAGTTAAGTTAATAATGAAATCCTTGGCCAAGGTGAACTCATAAGTCGAGAAAGAGTTTTCGACGTACATTAACTTAACAGTGGGATAAAAGATATGATCAATAATTGAGATTGACACATATCCATATCTCATAATTGATCGGATCATATTGACGGAAGGATTATAGTTTCACGGTAAATGAACAAGTTTGGTTTTGTCATGCTACGTGATATTTCCCGTCACATGTATTGCCCTGATACATTGCTAGATGTCAATCTGGGACAACGAAAGTGAATTAGTGATAAATTAAAAGGGGCGTTTTAATTTATCGATTTTGATTAGATCAAAATAATAATTCACGTCATTCGGTATCGTGATCGGGAACCTAATGGGTCACACACAAAAGAGAATTAGAAGAATGAGATTTACCAATTAATTAATTGACAAGTGTTGGATAATTAATTAATTGAGTTGTTTATTAATAAGCCCGATTTAATTAATTGGATTAATTAATTCATGGACCAGATTTAATTAATTTGATTAATTAAATATTGGATCGGGTTAAGTTTAATAGATGGGTCGAGCCCATTTGGACTTATATTAATAAACTACTAGGGTTTGAAAACAGTATGGATTTTTATTATTCTTGCTAGCACAAGAAAAAAAAAACCCTAGCCACCATTCTTGTTCTCTGTGTGGATCACCATTGGAGGCTGAACAATTGGACAGCTTGGAATGCAGATCGTGATCATTGGAGTTCGTGAATCAACAAAGGGTTTTACAGAATTCATCAAATGTATAATTCTAATCACAGTTTCTATCTAAACACATTGCAGATCCTCGTTTGGGAATTGAAAATTGTTTTATTTCCACTGTGCATGATTAAGTAAATTCCCAACAAAAAGATCAAAAGCTATCTTCACAAATCAGACTAATGAAGGAGGTCAGGATCAAAATCACACATTCAAGAATTTAAGAGTCAAATTTCGGAGCTAGATCAAGGACTTGATTTATTAGATAAAGTGTAAAGGTATTAACACGTTGATATTTGGTAACGGATGCTTAACCTCAAAATCTTTCTATGCAATAAAAATAATTTTGTGAATTAAAAGTCATTTTAATGCAATGATTTGATCAAATATAAAAATGACTTTTAAAAATGATATCCGAACTTGAAAATATCTTGAAAAGTAAATTAAAAATAGTTTTCAAAAGTTCATACATTTCAAAACATTCGAATCGGAGCAAATGTGGCCAAAACGTAAAAATATCGAAAATGTCGGGCGGTTGACTGGCCGGAAGAGGCAGTCGACCGGCTTAAAGAGGTTGTCGACCGGAAGTTTTCAATGATCCAAAATTTGGTCGTTCTGACCTCTGATTTTTACTATACAAACGGTTGTATTGGTCATCCGGACAAAAGATGGTCAACTGGACCAACCATCTGAACTCGCAGATTTTTGACGTTTTGAACTTTATAAATACATTTGCTTTTGGCATTCATTACAACATTCTTCAATAGCTTCAAAGTGGGATATCTTTTGAGAGATTTTTTTAACCTTAAATTTGTATTCATTTCATTTTTTTAGGGATAATTGTAGCAACGGTCCCAAATCTTTCAGATTTTTACTCACTTTACCCTAACCTTTGTTTTGTGCCAACGGAGGTCCCAAACCTTTCAAAAATATGCGCCGGAGGTCCAAATGGATGATTTCCATCCATTTGACCGTTAGTTTGACCCAAACAGTGAACTTTGACTAATTTTGACCAAATTAGGAGGGATAAAATAGGAACTTTACAATTAATGTATTATAAAATATTAACCAAAAAACCCAAAAATAAGGAAAAAAATTAAAAAACCAAAAAAATAAGAAAATAAATAAAAATGAAAAAGGTTGTCTTCCTACACCACGCCACCCCACCCGACTGAAATCGACCACCAGCATCGCCACCTGCCATCGCCGACCACCACCATTGCCGGCCAATACCAATTTGTAAATTACAATTTCAACCTTCTCCACACCATCCCACAATTCCAACCCTTACCAACATCTTGATCCCAAAATCAAGAATGCAGAAAGAATTTCGAAAACAAGAGTTGAAAAACAGGAAGCCAAACCTTTTCCAACATATAAAAACCAGATGAAAACAACTGCGGAAACAAGTCATTGTTGTCCCATCAAGTCCCATATTTCACCACTTATCTCCCCCCTCCTCTCATCCGCACAAAATCATCTATTAAAACAAAACCTAAATTCAAGAAAACCGTAGTCTAGTTCTTGATTTATAAAACCCAATCCCTTGTCACCCTCAATTTCAGGCTCAAATCACAGAAGAATTCCCTCATCACCCAGCCCCTTTTTGTTCAACCCATCTGTTCATTCACTCATCGGAAGACTGCAGGAGAAACTGGAGAGAAGTGCCAACCCAATTTTCAGATTTCAATTCAAATCCCATGGATGAATCTGAATTTCGTCGCTGTCTTGAGCTCTTTCCTGTCGTCCGATCTCGCGATTATCACATGGACTCCGATTCTTTGAGACAATCAACGTCTGGGTCTGCAAAAACTGAGGAGTGGCATGCTGCACGGAATGGTGGGGATAAAAGAGAAGCATTCTGGAACAAACTAAAAGGTTGGCTGCCACAAAGAAGATGGATCCAACTGAAGCAGAAAGATTTTGCAAGGCATTTCAACAAGTCTATAATAAACTTGTGTATGAAGAACTGACATTAGATGCTACTCGGAAATTCATAAACTCGAACAGGGAGATTGGGCCTTCGAGTTGTGGACTTGTGGTGGTGGCGGTGCCGGCACCGTTGTGGACTTGTGGTGGTGGTGGTGTCGGCCTTTGTTGCAGGAAAGAGAGAAGGGGGAAGAGAGAGAGTGTTTTTTATATTCTAATTGTTTTGGTTAATATTTTTATTTTGTAAAGTGTTAATTGTAAAATTTCTATTTTATCCCTCTTAGGTTAGTCAAAATTAGTCAAAATTTACTGTTTGGGTCAAACTAACGGTCAAATGGATGGAAATCATCCATTTGGACCTCCGGCGCATATTTTTGAAAGGTTTGGGACCTCCGCTGGTACAAAACAAAGGTTAGGGTAAAGTGCGCAAAAATTTAAAAGGTTTGGGACCGTTGCTGCAATTATCCCTTTTTTTTATTCATATCAAAAATTTTGATTGATTCAAACTCTTTAATCATCATTTTCATCAAAAAAATTCTATCCATCTTCTTGTACTTAACTTATTTCTATTACTCATAAAAGAAAGACATATTTTAAAGAAGATCTTTGAACCTTTATTGCATATATTTCTTCTACTTTTTCATATTAAAAACTTTGATTGATTGAATTGTAAAATCATCATCTTCATCAAAATTTTTTATCTATCATTTTGCACCTAACTTATTTCTATTACTCATAAAAGAAAGATATATTTTGAAAAAGATCTTTGAACCTATATTGCATATATTTCTTCTACTTTTTCATATTGAAAACTTTGATTGATTGAATCAAACTTGAAAAATCATCACATTCATCAAAATTTCTCATTTCTTTCTTGGTACTTAATTTATTACAATCATTCATTAAAAAAGATATATATTTTGAGAAAATTTTTAAACTTACATTACATTTATTTCTTCTTCTTCTTCTTCTTATTCTTCTTCTCATTGAGAAACTTTGATTAGTTAAAAGTTTTTTATTTAACATTTGAACTATCATTTATTACTATTCATTGAAGTGTTATCCTCTATTAGTATTTAATTCGTTTGTATCATTTATTAAGAGAGAGTTTTCATTATAAAATCAGTTACTCTAAATTTGTGGGTTGTATTGAGGTCCCGTGAAAACTCAATAGTATTGAGATCGGTGCTTCTTATTGTAAGTCACCCTGTGAATCATATTGAGATCTCGTAAAACTCAATAGTGTAGATCATATTGAAATCCCCATAAAACTTAATGTTGTATAAGGATCGGTGCTCCTTATTCGTAAGTCACAGAAAGCGTTGTAAAGGGTTGGATTGTACCATAAGTCAATCAATATAGAAAACATGTCTTACTCGTGCTAGAGAGTTTGGTAACGAAGGACGTAGATTATTGCTTTGAATCAAACTACCATAATTATATCGTTTGCATCATTTCTTCCATTTTACTTATTGCTTTCATAGTTTGCGCTTATTATTTGAATTTATCTTGAAAGAAACTTGGTCTAATAACGGAAAGAAACTTGTATAGAGAATCCCATATGAGATGGGCATGAAAGATGAAGATTGCATTGATGACTTTATGCATTGATATTTTGTTCCAATTTGTCTATAGCTTGGAAAGAAATGATCTTGGAATTTTAAACTCTTCGTTTGTCTACATTATTTTTGTTTAGAGAAAAGTAGCAGATAAAAAATATAGAAGAGAACCAAAATTTATAAATTGCCAAAATAGAGAATTAACACACTCCATCATATGAGCATATTCACTTGGGATTAACAACTAACTCTAAGAAATTTTATCAGGTCATGTTAAATAAAACCTGTTGAAAAACTATTGTACAATCATCTTACTTAACTTTCTGAGTAGCATATCAATCATCGACATCAATTCTACCACACATACATCAATGTCAAGTCGATGTTGGTGTGTAGACACATGGACCACCACCAGTCGTAACACATTATCTATCATGACAACTTGCGTGTTATGAGAATGTAAATCTTACTCGAGGGACTTCATCGTCGTTCCCCATAAAGAGAGATACATTGACCGTCCTTGAGCAATTAGGCAAGTCAGCTCCATCTTTTAGACAACATTTTCTAACTTGACCAATTTGTGTAGTTTCAACAAATTATTTTCTTCTTCACGAAGTTATTCATCTTCCACTTTTTAGCAACAACGAGTTTTTAGATGAAATCTTACATCAAATCAACTTGTAATTTTTGCAAAATTTAGGTTCTTTTCGTACATCAAAAAATGCTTGATGTGGTCATCAATTTTAACTCCAATAACCTACATTTTAGAAAAAAAATCTCATTAAGAACACTTAAATGATTTGTCTGATACAACTCTTCAAGATTTTGCAAAAGCTCCTTTGCATCAAATATTATTCCATGAATATTTGTAAGGGCAACTTCGGCCAGACAGAGAAGTATCGTACTTGCAATCTTCAAATCCAATTTTTTATCAATCTTTATTGTTCATACTGGATTTTTCGGCATATTTGTTAGAACTAAGGGTTGGTTTCTCTTTCAAATCCTTGTGCAGTTCAGGTTGAATCAAGATATCAATGACTTGTACTTTGTCACAAGTAGGGGTGTTAAAAAGTCCCGAACTGAACCGACCGAGTCGAATCGAGCGGTTCTTCATAAGTTAAATACTCGAACGGGTACCCAAATCGAGAACCAATGAGTTTGGGTTTGGGTTAGGTCTCGGGTCTAAACCAAGAATCGAATAAGAACCGAAACTAAATAATTTTTTTTATTTTTTATATTGAATTTATTAAATTATTTTATTTTTTTCTAAACAAATTAGCAAATATTATTTGTGTTTGTTAATTATGTCTTTTCAATTATGCTTGTAGAGTTTCTTACCATGACAAGTCAAGCAATTGAAGATTAAATCAAATAGTTGGTAAATATTACCGTTACTTAAAAATATTTTATTTTTATAACTTTTAATTTATATTTCATTTTCTTTATGTAGGCAGGCTGCTTGAAGCAAATGAATTTACTTTATATAGTGTTTCCGTAATATTAATATCTACGTTTTAATATTTGTATGCATTAAATTAATCTTATTGGACGATTAGTTATTTATATGTTTTTGAATTGTGTTACGTTAATTTATAAAAGTTATGAATGAAATGTCATTAGTTGTATTTATGTAGTGTTGCTGTAAATATTTAAAAAATTTAATTATGGTACGAAACCGAACAGAACCGAACCCGAACGGTTCCATAATTATATTTGAACTCGACAGTTCCATTTATTAAATACCCCAAAGTTTTGAGTCGAGTCGGTTCGGTTCGTTTCTGACCCACGAACAGCCCTAGTCACAAGCCAAAATTGTTACTCCAATCAAATTTCTTCGCGTCATATTTTACACGTGACATATTATTTTATTTGCTTCAACGCTTGAACCACTGATGCCTTGAAACTATTTGTTGGAAATTAAGACAAATTAACTTTATTTGGCCAAAGAAGTTTTGTTCAGAGAAAAATAACAAAGTAAAAATAAAAAGACGAAAATTTTACGGAATGTCAAACCTTTCGCTATGTGAAACATTTATACGATCATATATGTAATAAATCATTTTTTGAACGAATTTAGCCTTACTATAATTCAATTATTTCAATAATAACTTAATTTTCATTTTTCAATATGTAATAAAACAACAAAATATTTGTTATGTATAAACTTTTTGTTATTAATTAACATTCACATTAATCTAAATTCAATGAATCCAAACTTGATGAATATTGATTCAACATGAATCTATATTTACTATAGATGAATTTTATTAACGTATCTGGAAATTTTAATTAGTACTTAAATTCATGTATTAACAATTAATTATTCTCTACCAAATGTAGTAGTATTTCATCATCACAAAAAATTTGAATAACAAAAATTGAATTTTGAGAGACAATTTTCTTCTCTTAAATTTTCATCCTAAATTTTATTTTCTTTAGTTCATTTGAAACTCATTAAATTCTCCAAACAAATTGACAACAAATATTATTTTTATAGTGCTTATGAAATATTTTAGAATAACGTACAATGCAGTTCAACTCCAAAAAGGCCAAATTACCTCCTTTTTTCAAATTGGATTTCAAATCAAACCCTCAAATGACAAAATGTCAGATCCTACAGCAACGTTATAACATAATGAGTTGTGCATGTAGCATAACAGAATAATGTTTAACAAAAATGATTTGTGTAGATGTTAATTTGTCAACCAGCTTTGTAACATAACTTTGTACACGTAGCGTAACAGAATATTGTTTAACTCAATCCTAGTATCTCTCATCTTCATCGTTTTAGTAGGTCCCACTTCTTGTCGGGCACGCATCATCAACTTCCGATGGCATAATCTCTACTCGGAATCCTTCATATGGGATGGAGCACTTTGTACTTGGATCCCTCCGACAACAAACCCCCTCTCCTTTGACGCCAGCATCACCTCCATTCTCATATCTCATGCCTCCCTCCCGCCCAACTCCTCCTTCATCGGCCTCACCCTGGATCGTCGCCACTACTGCATCCTCGTCATCGTCCATCGACCCTCCACCCCTACAACCAATGTTTTCAACGCCCTCGCCTCCTACCACCTTTCACCAACTCTTCACTCCCCTACCCCCTTCACTCAACTGTCGTCGCAAACGACGTCGAAGTTGACTTCTCCGGCAACGCTTACATCACCGACTCGGCCCAATGACGTTATCTACAAAGTCAACATCGAAGGGTGGGCCTCAATTCTATTAAAGTCCCAAGTCTTCAAATGATAGGGTTTGTGTGCAGGGGCGGACCCACATGAGGTCATGTGGGGTCAAATGACCCTACAAACAATTTGAGTTTTTGTTTGTTTAATGGTAGTCAGAACTTGTGAGAGAAAGAGTGCATGGCGAGAAAAAGTTCATTAAGTTGGAATATGATATTATTTAATCAATTAAGTGATGTATGTAAAAATTATATAAATTCAAGTTTTGTTCAACAATTTGGTCTTATAAACTATGTCATTTGTCTTACTGTTGTTTTATATTTCTACCATCGTTAAATTTATTGTCGAACTTTATTTGAGATTGAATATTTCATTTTTCTTATTGGTTTATTGAGTTTTAAGCTCATAGATTAACTAGTTAAGAAAAATATGAATACATATTGCATACTTTAATTTAATGGCTCAAATTTAATGGACGTTTCACTCCGACCTCAATTAAATTTCATCTACACTGAACAATATTCCTGGCTCCACCCCTAAATATTTGCATATGTTGTTGTTGCAATTTATTATTTTCTTATAGCATTCATTGGATATTACACATTTGAAATTATCATTGACGACAATATTCTTCTTTCACTTGAAAAATTCAACCGACTTGTTGCAATGACTAAAATGTTCGTTGTTGTTCGTGTATTGAAAATTATCAGGTAAATCTTTTTTTTTTTCGAAAATTTCCTTTTCCGATTTATTCAACGAGTTATATTTTATCATGTTTATTCATCTTTAATTTTTGAAAAACTCATGTATGTGTCATGCCGGTGTTTGACATAATAGAAACTTGGGGTGTAAGGTAAGGCACGATCGAACGCCAATGACTGAAGTCTACTGTCCTTGGAATACCCGAGTTTCACTCGAGCGTCCTTAATTTTTGACCCCACAATAAAAATGGTCTAGGTCCGCCCCTGTTTATGTGTTATATGGGCATAATGGGGACTACAGGAAGAGAGGAGTTTAGTATAGTTGAAGTAGAATCAGAAAATGAGGGTAAAGAAGAGAATGTTTGGATATTTGTGTTGATTGGTTTGAGTTTGGTTTCGTTTATTTCATGTTTTGGAGATTTCAAACGAGGCAGTTGGTGCAAAATATGAACAAGAAAATGCCCGAGTTTTTTTTCTCTTTTTCAAACTTACGAATCATACAACTTTATTTGTAATTTTATCATCTATAAGTAATCATGTCCTCGGTTCTAGACTTGTGAAGAACGAGATTCTGTTGTTTGTGATGATTCTATATCTAATTGAATGGTTGTAAACCTTTACAGGTACTAACGCATTAAGAGCTCGTTTGACAAAACTTTCAAAAAGTCGAGATAACTACTTTTGAATTTGTTTGATTAATTTTATAAAAGCATTTTTTTAGTAGTCAGCTTTCTATAAAAGCTCTTCCAGAAGAGAAATCTTTTTTGGAAATTAGTTTTCAAACATTAATTAAAGCAGCTTCATCTGGAAACACTTCTACAAGAAGTAAAAATAAAATCAAAAGTCTTGAAAAACAGGCCCTAAGACAATCTGAATCAATGGTGAAATATCTCAACCTTTGTAAGCTTCCTTCTTCCTTGAGTCTGCGCCGTCTGAAATACCAAACCCTAATGCTAGTTCAGTTCGTGTGTTTTACGTGAGCGCCTTTCACTAGTGTGCGTAGAAAAAACACACTAAACGGGATCAAGAGAAAAGACGAGAATAGGGGTGAGAACAATAGTAAGCCGACCACCATTTCTCCATTCAAGGCTTTTTGGCAGAAGAAGCATCATAACACTGCATACTTATGACCTTGTATGGCTTAACACTCAGCCAAGAATTTCTAGGTCACAACACCCTTCAAGAAAAGAGTAATGCTATTTAACAATAGTAGGTTAAAACACAAGTTTATGTGACACCAAATTGCACTAGATAATAGGCCTAATTAAATGGATTTCATGTTGCTACATTTAATGGACATACCACTTAGTGTTCCACCACTGGTTCGTAACTCGTGCTCGAAGAAAATGCTACCCAGCTTGTAAATGAAAAACTTTAGATAGGGAACCATGCTGCTATGAAACCTAGTATTGAGACAAGCTTTTGACAGAAAAAATGAATAATTTCCTTAATCACTGTTCAAAACGTGTATTCTGCTTACAGACTTGATCCTGTCTTACTTTTCAGCAGGTATCAAGAAGTAATCAGTTCCTTGTCTTAGTGAGGGGTTACAATTGAAACAGGTTAAACAATCTTCGACGCAATCTGTGAAGAAAGTAAACAAATACGAGGAAAGTTATGTCAATGTTCCATTTCAATCCTCGTTTTCCTTCACACGCTAAAAATCGCGTTATATAAACAATCAGACAGAAATCGAAAGAACAAATAATGAGTTTTCCGGTGTTAAAAAACCTGTCAGACATGTAACTTTCGAAGATGCTCCAACAATGAAGTAGCCTTCCTCTTGGCCCTTTCTGTGCCGCTTTTGGCAATCTCCGAAAGAGGTATTACTGCACCGAGCCTACTTAGGCAGGCAAGATTTTCACCCTCTCTTTTACACAAGGAAAGTAAAATGGAAGCCGCATTCTCCTTGTTCCGAGGCAGACCTGTTCGCAATAGATCTATCAAGATGGGTATTGTGCTAGCTTTCACAATAGCAGCCTTTGCTTCATGGTGGCTAGCTAGAACCGAAAGAATGGTCAGAGCCTCATCGACCATACTATTGCCTGAATCAGTGAGCATTTTTAATAGGGGAGTAATAATGCCAGCCCTGACAGCCCGGCCCTTGTTTCCTTGATAAATGCACAAGTTGAATAATGCAGTTGCAGCATCTTTCTTCCCTCGTGAGCTTCCATTTTGAAGTAAGTCCACTAAAGCTGGTAGTGCCCCAGATGCACCTATTATTATCTTGTTTTCATCGGCCAAGGACAAGCTAAAGAGGGTTGCCGCCGCATTCTCTCTTGCTTCCATGCTTCCAGTTCTAAGAACTTGTACAATAGAAGGAATTGCATTGGCTAGCATTATGAGCCCCTTGTTATTATCGTATATGGAAAGATTCAGAATGGAAGTGACTGCATTGTCTTGAATTTCAACATCCTCGGATGTCAACAGATTAACGAGGACGGGAATAGCTCCAGCTTCTGCAAGCAAAATTCTATTATCCGTACTTCTTTTGGATAGTGACCGGATCTCAGCCACTGCAGCCTTTCGTTGCTCGATGGACAGACTAGAGAGCTTAAGAACAAGTGCTTTAATTGCTTCTATATCCCCACTAACATCCCGAAATGATCCGTCACTTTTTTTAATCCTCCCACTCATAAATGTTGATGGCTGCTCTATATTATTTTTGACACACCATTGAGATATTAGACTTCTCAAAACATAATTCGGAGTTAGAGTTAGATGTTGGAGATTCTGCTGAGTTTTCGGACATGTTGTGTTGCCACAATCAATCCATCTCTGTATGTAAGATCTCTCATAAGTCTGCAAGAGTAAAATATGTTAGAAGCTACACCATACAGTAAATTTCTCTGAATAATTCACCTGACATTTGCCTATTTTTTTCATTTTTTGGGCGGATATATGTGAACAAAAAAGACTAGAAGGGAATTTAGAATGCGAACAATACCTGGCCTGTTGCCACAATAACTGGATCCCTCATCATTTCAAGAGATACGGGGCAAAGGAAGTCATCAGGAATTACAGGAGATTCTGGCTTCTTGTTCACATCCAGACACTTGCTGGCAGAGTTATCTATCCTTCCATTATCAGAATCCTTTTGGACACAAACCCCGGATGATGTGCATGAGATTTTTAAACCTTCTGATTCCTGAATTATTTCATGCAAAGGATGGCCTTCTGACCCATGAATACCTTCTACACGACCATCCAATTTTGTCCCAACGTCATTATCAATATTTTCTACATGTAGACTTCTGATTAAAGTGTTGTCCAACTGAAATGGATTGATATCTTTGTCTAGTGGCTGGGATAACGACCTACATAATAAGCTTGAATTCAATGGCCCACCATATTTCTCTGTTGCTCGCTTTAATTGTGCTCTGACTAATTCAACCTGGCAAAACGATCATATTTTGTGTAGTTAGAGTCCAGACGACCACATAAAGATGCTAAAAAAGTCAAAACTAACCTGTTCTTGGACTTCCTCGGATATGTCAAAATAATCATATGGCAAGGTAGCCAGTGCTTTCTCCACTTTCCAAGTCACACATTGAAACTGAAAGAAGATTTTCTTGGTAGCCCCATCCTTGAATCAAGGAACGATAAATATAATGTGAGGCAGGCAATATTTCTTTGAGACAAGTGCAACCACTAAATATCTTCATTCTGAAGTAATACCCCAATATTTATGATGGCAAATATACTAAGGAACAAGTTAAAAGTAAATTTATGGCGTATAACTGAAATACAAGAAAGCTGAGCATGAAACAATAATAGAATAATATGCAGTGGCAGATCCAAGATCGACAAAAAAAAAAAAAAAATTCAACACGAGCTAATAGGTATAAAAAAAAATACACATATAAAAATGTTATACAATTTTTATTTATTTTTAACACCTAAGTGGGCTGGGGCTGGCATGGGCTAAAGCCCATGTCCCTAAATCCGCCCCATGCAAGCCTCTCCCTAAATCCGCCAGTGATAATATGGATCACCCTTGTGTTGTCCATCGTCTCTGTCCAACATTATTTATAGCAAAAAAAATCTATTATCATGTGCCTTTTAGATAGAAAGACACTTGAAGGCTCTAGTTTTCAGCTTCAAGAATCCAAAGAGATTAAGTTCCCCCGAGAACCCCTTGATTATATCATCTACGACACTGTATCAAAGGCAGTGCTTTGCATGGATAGCTTGAATTAAACTGTTTTCAATTGTGGACAACTGGACTGTGAGATAAGCAACATAATCTATCTTCGTAAAAACCAAGCTCTTTAGTTTTTCTATTGAAGAGATTTGTTACTGAGATATACAGAATTAGAACACAGACACACCAGCAAGTTACCAACTACAAGTAAATGACTTCTAATAGCCCATGGCATTGATTGCTGTACAGAGACAAAGGCCACATTTGGTAGATTGCACAGTACTAGTAGTTAGTATTGAAAAGAAAAATAAGTTACAATCTTGTCCATTGTATTGTCGTTCCTGTCTAGTAATGCTATGCCAATTGTCAAACATGTTCATACATGCATGATGCACCTCAACATATGCTTAAATCATCAGCACGAAACAACAGATCTAATCATGCTAGTTCAAGATTCCTGAACCTTATTTTAGTCCAGAAAACTCATTTACTGCTCGCTGTGCACCTCAATTACAAATCAATAACCCCATTGCTTGATTTTTTTTTACCCAAAGAATTTGAAGGACAATCTCATATAAATTATGGAAACAACTTGACCCTTTCCCCATTATTCCATGAATTTCAACGCAATACCTATGCAATCAAGTCATACACCCTAAGTATCAAAAATTGAAACATCAAATGTTCAAATATCAGATCAGATCAGAGCTGCAGAAAGTATCCAACATCATGTAGCTACAATTAACATTCTTGATTAGTCAAAGCAACATTATATAATTATCAATACCAATCCCAATCTAACAATTCCATCGATCAAACTGAAACAAAAAATTGAATGAATAAAGACAGGGATTTCGATTCATCCACACCAGATAAACAGTGCATTATACCAATTAGGTCATATACACACATATCTTAACTGGAAATGAAAGAAAATGCCACACAGAACAGTATTGAATATACATACAGAGGAATCTTCGAAGTTGTTAGCAGCAAAAAGGAGCCTTTTAGCAGCCTGGAGAGCCACTGCGAGATCAGTGAAGCAAGAATTCAACGAAGAAGTTTCATGATTTTTAGGGGTTTTCTTCGAATCCACAATTTCTTCAAGTACATGGGCCAAGAGTGAGACTCTGCGGGCCAGGTCCGTACAGTCCTTCTTGAACCGACCAGAGAAGCCGGGGCCGCAGATCCTTACGATATCGTGGATTAGCTGGAGAGGTACACCAGTTGTACCACCGACGACCGCCACGGTATCTTCGTCGGCCATTTGAGGGGAAGACGTTGTTGGAGTTGCGCGTTGTGTAGGTGGGGTTATCTCACAACCACAATGTGCAGGACATTGTGTGGGGACAACAGAAACGGGCTTATGACACTGGGGAATACACAGTTTTCAAGTATTTCAATTAATTATTTAAGAAAAAAACAAATAAATGGATGTATAAAAATAAATAATCCACCTTTAATTTATCCATTTAATTTCATATTTTTGGCACTTAGCCTCTGTTTGTTCCAACTTCTCTCCCCATTAATGAAAAAAAATACGATCCTTTTTTTCAAAGTTGGTGGATCCTAACAAGACAATGTTCCAACGATTCTTTTTCTTCTAATAATGAGCAACAAACAGAGACTTAATATAAGTTAAATATTTATATAGACAGAAAAATGATCTACTAAGTATCGATTATATAATATATCAATTAATTGATTAATCATTTAATATAAGGTAAGCATGTTAAATTTCAGATATTAAGGTTGCGATTTATTGATTTTACTTTCTATGAAAAATGTCATTTTTTTACTCAAATTTCTATTTTTGGGATGTTTGATTAACATTATTTTGCAGAAAAGCCATTTTCCAAAAGTTGATCGTATAAATTTTTATTTTTCAGGTAATTCGTACTCTCGTCTACGTCTACCTGCATCTATCAATTAATTGACTTTTTAAGTATGTCTAAACTACCTTTTATCTATCCTAAACAATACTATATTTGTTGGAGTAAAATGAAATTATCTTGCCTTTCACGGATGGGAATTAGGACATCAAGCAATGTATATAAGAATGGCATACTTTAAGGCTTTAGCTTGAATCGAGATTAACATGTATGAAGGAAGGTGTGCGGGAAGTACTAATATGAAAATAATACATCTCTCATTAAATTGAAGTCATGTGACACGTAAATTCTCTATCATAAGTCGAGTAGTATTTTTCGAAAAAAGTAATATCATGTTAATAATCAATTTGGCGTGGTTTTTGAGAAGCCAAGAGCAGCTTCTCATATTAAAAAATTACTATTGAATTCGTTTGGTTAACTTTATATATATATATATATATATATATATATATATATATATATATATATATATATATATAATAGCATTTAGGATGCGTTTGATTACCAATGTTTTTCATTAAAAATGTGTTTTACATTTGTGTTGTTTGATTGACAATTTTTTCTACAAAAAATATTTTTTTACTTTTGATCACGTGACCATATTTTCTTAAAAAGATGAAAATTATTTTTTTTTCGGAAGAAGTAATTTTTATTTTTATTTTTCAGGTAATTCGCTCTCTCTCTCTCTCTCTCTCTCTCTCTCATCTACTCACCAATAAAAAATGGACAAGTATAATATTTTCTAAGTTAAAAATTAAATCAATCAAATACAAATTTCATACAAATAATTTCGAGGTAATTGAATTGCCTATAATTTATTTTATTTTCATACAAATTTCATACTCGCAATCAAACGCATCATTAAAAAAATTTCGGGCAATGTTTCGTAAGCGAAATCTATTTTATAAATTAATTTTTAAATAGTATAAAACTCTTTTATAAGAAGCAGAAGTAAAAATTAAAAATTACAGTCAAACGGGGTCTTGCTTACATGACATGATTAAGTCTTGTGTAATTGCAAAGAAAGAAGAACGAAAGTATAAAAGAAATTTACTTATAATTGAATTTACTTGTAAATTAAGTGTGGAACGAAGAACATGGCGAGAATTTAGGAAGTGACTAGAATAAAAACAAGAGAATACAGTTGGAAGGAGAATATTGTGAGATAACATTGCCTTTGCCTTGCTGTAACGATATTATATTTTATTTTGTGCTCAATTATTTGATTTATTCTATTATTTTATTAATAAAAGGTAACACATATTTTGTTTTTTCTTTTTGTTGGATCCAACGCTATACTTTGGAAAAATAGATAATTTCTGATAATTTTTTTATGATAAATTTGCATGTTCAATAATAGAATTTTTTTGGCTATGAAAGTCATGCAATGATTACGCTTAGAATCGACGACCTATTTGTTGGAAATATGTAATAAAATCTGAAAAAACTAATGAATTCCAAGACACGAAAACCGTTATCTTTTAAGAGATGTTTCTCCCCTTTCTAACAAAGTCACGACCAGGGTATGATAGAAAATCTCTCTCAGGATACAATGGAGGCGTTTGATTCAAATTGTGACTATTTGATCAAACCAAGAAAACACTCTATAACGAAACTGATGATGCCAAAAGAAAAGAGAGAAGAATAGAAAATAACGAATTTTTTAATGTGCCTTGCAAATAGGAATTCGCCCAGAATATATAGAAATGGAGGCAACCTTTTGAATAGGTGTGTCCCTTGAAATGAATGGACGCGTCTGTTTGAAGAAACATCCCTATTCAAAGTATTCTGAAAATAAAATTCTCGTTGTGTAGCGGCAGACACTAGTCGGGACGGCAAAACATTCGCAAAATAAAAGATAACACATGCAAAATGATGAAAAATATCTAACACTATTGACTCAGAAAATGCACCATTATCGTAGTGTTGACCGCATGAAGAGAATAATGTGTATCAAACATGATTTTAATTAAAAGTGACGATTCTAGAGAAACGCGACAATTCATATAGCATCGTCTACAAAATTGATTGTTAAAGTGTATTAAGCGAGTCATCACAATAATTTAAGTTTATAAGAATATAAGAAGTTGTTTGACGAAACTTTTGATAGAAGTTATATCAGATTTTGAAAAAAGTTAGATAAAATGTGATAAAAATTATGAATCTAATAAAATGTATAGTTAAAATTAATTGATTTAACAACGTGATTAGTTCTCCCCAAACAAGCATTGAAGTCCACATAGTGAAAATCAGATTTCAAATATATATGAATTTACTTTTCAAAAGTTGGAACTGCCAATTTGATGAATTTGTGTGGCACACTTGCACTAGATTTTTTTTTTCCCTGAAGTTAAACATTCGATGGCCGGTTCGATCCATCCACATCATAGATCTTATAGCGTCGTGTCTATTGTTTGATCTCGAGTACTTCCAAACCGTATTTTGGGTGTTGGAATGATGAATAAAGAATACAAAATAAATAAATAATGGATTACATAAGTACCTTGTTTCTCAAAGACGAAATATTATTATAGGAATAAAAATTTGTGTTGTTTGAAATAATACGACGTGGTTCCAACAAACTAAACATTGGACGGCCATTGGTTGTTTTTGTATTTTCTTGGTGAATATTTCGAGGATTGAACAATTCAACAATGTTGCTACAAAACAAAATTACTAAGGTTTCATCAATAATTTGTCTATGGGGAAAGAATAATTTTTTGGAGAATTAGCAATTAAAAAATTAGGAAAAATTATGGATTTACTTATAAAATTATTCTATTGAGAGAATGTGTTAATGAAAAATGAGTTTTAAATATGTACCCAACAGTGAAAATATGATTATGAGTTTGCAAATTCAGAGCTTGTTTGATCCACATTACTTTTAAAATACCTCTCTCTCTCTCTCTCTTATTTTCAATCGCACATTTTTTAATAAAATAATATTACACGCAAATCTAAATTTTTTCCTTATTTTTTAACCACACGTTCTCCATCAAATAACTATTCCAAAATATATTTTTTGCAAAAAAAAAAAAAAAAAAGGACTCAAACTTGCTCTCATTCTCATATTAGAACATGAATGTTAACACAAGAAATTATCAAAACATAATATAGAAGCCTTAAACAATCTCCAATGGTACACCAAATTTGGTATAATACTTCATTTACACAAAATTTGGTGTATTCATTATTCCCCATTTTGTCCTCCATTTTCTTTTACACCAAATTTTTGGTCCATCTGTATCTTTATTGTTGGTGTAAAATTTGGTACTAAGAGCATCTCTAATACTTTGGTGTAATCATTAGAGATGTTTTGCACCAAATTTGGTGTAATCATTGAAGATGCTCTTACATAAGGTCAATCAAAGTCAATAACCAACGTATAACTAGTGACTCGGGATGGCCCGAAATTCGACCCCGTAAAAAGCTCGAGCCAACTCGGGCCAAGTCTCAAAGGCGATGGGTCAACCCAAGCGCCCGCGTGGCAGACCAAAATGGCAAATGTCACAGGCGGTTGCCTGCCTCAAGCAGGTTACTTCAGGCAGCGGCTGCCTATTGCCTGAGAAGGCAGCCAATTTGCAGGAAACTGAAAGAAAATTATAATGATACGTTGGACATGCACGAACAAAAACATGTATTAGGCATCTGTTTGGTCGTCAAAGTCAAGAACTAGTTTTAACTCCACAATTCATGGAACCCACAACTTTTCATTAATTTTATCAAAATCTATTAAAAATGTGATTTTAGCGAAACCAAACAGGGGTGGTTAAATTTCTGATGTAGTTGTAATAATATGCGCATATTATTTGTACAAGTAACTTAACTGTAATATTTTCAGTATAAGATATCACACTTCAAAAAAAGCTAGACTAGATACTTTTTATGCATATTTAACTCTACTTGGAATAGAAATTAAACAGGACTGAGTCCTTTTAATGATCTGGATACAAAAATATTTAAAAAATAACCCAAAACAGACAAGACGTAGGGAGCGAGTAATGTTATTCCAAGAAATTACAGAAACAAGCCAACAAAGATTAACATAGAACTGAAATTCATGTCTAGATGGAATCATTTGTTGGTATCTTGCTGCTGAAATTCGACAACTCATCAATGCAATTGTTTTTATATATAAAAAGCCTCCTCACCAACCCTTCACATGGGATCCAAGTTGTGAGATTTGCTTGTGAGCATGTAGATGAGAAGTAAATGTAACTCAGCAACAATACCATATACAAAGGTTACAGTAGTGTCCAAGAATGTGGAACATATTCTCATGAGCCTTCAGCTTCATCTCAACATAAACACTGAAGAAGCCCTCGACCAGAAGAATGGTGCGTCATTGCTAAATGATGCATGCGAATTGAAGTTCTACAGATAAGGTACAGTACCTGTCTTGGACGCTTTCCAAAAAATGATATCAACTGCAGATATTTGAATTTGACTTCCAGTCATCAAGAAGTTTCGTTATGGTCTCTTCTAACTTTTTTACCTCAGGTCCCGGCCTTACAACATTCACATCACCCCACCTCAAGCAACTATCCTTCAACCAGCTCTTTCGGCTCGCGCACCACGCCCCGGGAACAACTCGGTTTCGATCACGATTGAGGATCTTTTTATCAATCATGTCAAGAACTGGATCGTCTTTTTCAAATTGTCTGGCAAAAGCAGCTCCACTTTGAACCATTTTATCATAATCTGAACTGTTAAGGAAATGGGGCTCCATCTTAGGAGGGCTATCCCAGACAAAATATCTTAAATCAGAATTGACTGTCACGTTTTTAAACCCCGGTGAATTGCAAATAACAGATTGGAAGTACACTTCTTGAGACAAGACAGCATTAGTAAAATACATTAAAAGAGTCCGAGATAGATTATCCCAACCAAAAACACAAAACTCGAGAAAGGATTTGCTCAAGATAACCCATGGAGAACCTGGATTGATGACAATTCTTCAATAAACAATCGAGAAAAATTCTGTAAGTAATACAATATTTGAAACACACTTACCTGTAAAAACCTTGAAGGCATCGGGCACTGGCCTCTTCTCTGTAGCATGAAAGATTTGAGTTCTTCGGGCCAAGTAAAGACCTGGGTCAACTACAATGGGCTCAATTCTCTGACCCCTGCAATGACGTATGAATAGGTAGATTACTTGAATAGTTTGATCATACACTACAAAATAGCTCAAAGACTGAAAATTTGCCTACTCTTTCCATCCCAAGTCACTTGTGTGATCGATGAAATTCAGGTCTCTCTTAACAGATGAGAATGCGTGGGATAAATCTGAAAGCATATTAATAAAATAGGTAAATTAGCATGTAAGCAGGAATACAATTCTCTTATAAAATAGCCAAATAGTGTATTGATTGGGAATGGAACGAAATCTTTTCAAAGGACATCTGAAAAAAGCAATAGTATGGATAACATGGTAAATTTGATGACAAAAAGTATAGTAAGAAATGTACTAGCAATATGAAGGAAACAGATCTAAGCACCGATACGAGGATGGGGGGAAGAGTGCTGAAAATGCCGAGGCAATGGCGATGTGCATGGTTTAATTCTTGCTGGAAACCTTGGGCTTAACTCAGAGACGTGGAATGAGATTCAGTCCAGCCTTAAATCAGATTTTACTATTTTATCGGATATCACCTCTTTGTTGAGTGAAGTTATTGTGGCTTTTGTTGCTTCATCTTCAAAAGGGGAATGAAGTAGCATACATTATAGCTTCTTTTTTTATTTCTAGTTTTGACACTAGATCTTGGAATGACTGTTTGCCTATTTTCATCTAGAATTTTAGTTCGTTGGGACTTGAATGAATGAAATTTGAATTGATGTTCCAATAAATAAATAAGATCTAAGCACTGATAAGCAGAAATGGAAACTCAGGCGATAAGTACATCAACACGAGCAGCTACTCTCAAAAGGGGGGAAAATAAGTATATCAACATAAGCACTTGGCAATATAAATTACAACTCGTACAACACCGCACATTGCTTCACGTTGCCTGAGACTAAGAGAGTACTAGTCATGCGTTCAATCGATACTTAAAAGTCGCCTATAACCCAAAAAGAAAAGGGAAATGATTGCTGTCGACTTAGAGAAAGATATGAAGAAAGCCTTCTATGAGTGGATGTAGACTCGTTATAAGTCGAATTAATACAAATTTGGTGCTCTTCACTAATTCTTTAGAGTGTGTTTGGTAGGGATTTTTGGGGGAAGAATTGATTTTTGAATAGTGATATGATGGGAAATGTGTGGTTGAAAAAGAAGAAAAAAGTATTGATGTGATGAAAAATATTATTTTATTGAAGAATGTGTGGTTGAAAATGAGAATTGATTTACTGTAGAAAATGAAAATCTGTACCAAACGGGCCCTTAATATCTACGTATTTTACATTTGTTACTTCATTCATAACAGAACATTTTGGGACTAAGATCCCTCTCCTTTTGTCAAGCCCTAAATGACGATTATGTTGAATTAGATTGTTTAGACAAATCAGGAATATGAACTACATACCAATAAAGCTTCATGTCTTTTCATGGCTTATGTAACCACAAATTTTTTCAACTTTGTCTTTACCCTTCCATCCAAGAAATCTGATATATTTAAGCCCGTTTGAGCCCCATTTTTGTAAAAGATTTAGGATGGCAGGGCTTCTACTTGTGTAGTTTACACTATTGGCGCTTTGAACAATTAGGGGATCTAAGGTTATTTTGTTAAAGATTAGGATGGCAGAGCTTCTACTTCTACTTTTTGTAGAATAGCTTATTGAGAAAATCACATTGGATTAATTTCCTCTAAAATTTCTTCTAAGCACCTCTAGAAAATTATCAAAAACAGCTTCTTAGTCTCATAAGCTGCTTTTGACTTTTCAAAAGACCTACCAAATGGGCCCATAGATGCCTTGGAAGTTGAGTAGAGATACCAAGAGAATATATGCTCTGATAAGAATGGGAGAGTGAGCAGTATTTAAGTATTGGAATTGCTTAATTACTTGATTTTCTAGGGAGAGGAGCAGACTCTACCGGTTCCCAAGAATTAAGAAATGGAAAAGAAGTTTTTTTTTTTTTCCTTTTCAAAATTAAATGTCTCTACAGCATCACTGGTTTGGCTTAGAGATTCCAATGGCATATAGGAAAAAGGTTGTGAGAACATATAATAAAAGCAGCCAGGACTAGGATCTAAGACACATTTTAGGATTGCAAGAGATTGTTTTAACTTTTAACTGTTTAAGCTAAGACCATTTTGCTGTATTTGTAGAAACTGAAAAATCTATTACGAGAACTGATGTGAAAATTGTATCTCCAACTGACACTAGAAAGTGAATCTGATAAGTATCGTGTTGTATCATATTCTGAGAATTCAGCTACTATCCCAAGATAAATGCTTACAAATTTCGGTAAGATTCAAGGATAATCCAATAAGTCTGGAATTATAACACATTCTGAGAATTCAGCTACTATATCAAGATAAATACTTACAAATTATCGCAAGATTCAAGGGTATATTAGGATTTGCAAGCATTGCCATCATCATTTCATCAACATTCTTTTTTCTTTTTTTTAATTCCTCGGGGAACCAAGAAAGGTTCTTAATTTGGTCTCGAGGGATACTCATTAACCAAATTGTCATTCTCCAATATGTCAAGATATTATAGAGAGAAAAAAAATGAAAATACATCAAACTTGAAAATAGTCATAATTCCTTACAAAGAAACTTCAATTTTTTAAGGATCTAATGGGAAATAACAAATATATTAGATCATCACAAAATACTCAGGCAATGGCATCTAATATGAGATGTTCTTTAGAGTGGCATGTAAACAGTCCTTCAATGAAGCAGATTTAAATTAGAAAAGGGAGTTGTGTACCCTAGATTAAACAATCCAAACAGCAAACATATGACTAAAATTGGCTTACCGCAAATCAGTCCAATCGGGGAGCACCGGAAAAAAAAACAATTATTTTCATTCTATAATTTCAAACTAAAACCAAAACCCAGTTCATGTAAAATAAAAATATCGGATACAAAAAATATGCCATGACAGTGTACAGATAAAAATGCCTCCAATTACCCTTGCTCCCAGAGGCTATAACAAAACAACAAACAGATTTCCATCCAAACAGACGATGCAAGAATCCATATTCCACAAACTATTCCAATCAGGAAGTAACAAACAGCACAAAATTCCAAAAAGAAAGCTTACCATCTTGCGTAATCAGTGGATAATCCAATGCACTTAGAGTGACAAACCAATCCCATCCACCATCCAACTTCAACAAAATCGAAGCTGCCCTGAGAACGGCCGCAATATTCGTGGACCCCATGTAAGTGACCGGATCGGGCTTCCCTATCACATCCACATTCCCAAAGGCCCGAACTGCAGCCACAGACTTAATCATTGCCACCAACCTCGTCCTTTCTTCATCAGTCCCATCTGCAGCAATGTGCAGCAAATATCTATTCCTAGGATGATACACGGCCAGCAACAATCTAAAAATTCGGTCCTCGTCGCCCCTGCCACCGGAAATATAGTACGCGAAAGCAGGTGGATAACCCGGCCCGCGATGAACAGCTGAAGCAAATGATTTGCGCGAGGAAAAGGCGTAGTAATACGAGGACCTAAATCCCGAAATTAAGAACAAAAATACGACCGAAATGAAGGCGGCAGAGAAAAAGATTAAGAGCCATTTCTTATCAGCTCCCATTGAAATTTCTACAAAAGCTAATTACAGAATCCTTGTAGCATGGAATGGATCAATGGAAGAACAATAACATTAAACAACAGATTTTGAATAATGTTTATTGTACAAAATAATCCAATTGCGTACAAGAATTTCGGATTGTGATTAGGATTCTACAGATCTTGATTGTTGGTGGAAATTATTAAGCTGGATCAAAGTGTTCTTGGTGGGTTTTGATTGTGAATTTGATTTCGAGATTGCTGAAAAATATTTATTTAGGGTTTGACGGGTTGGATTCAGGTACTGTCGACCATCATCAAGTACTCATTATGTTTTCATGGACGCGTGTAAATTTTCGTTTATAGTAGCATTTCACATTTTTTGGAGTTCATTGTCCCAATAGTCATTGATGTCTTTATTACTCATCGAAGTTTAAAATGTCAAATTTTAATCATTAAACTTGTATAAATGTTGCACGTTACCCACTGACATGACATTCATTTCAAATCATTAACGAAATTAGTAACATAACTATCGAAATTCACATGTATCACTCCGTCACGTCGTTAATATCTTCAATTGCTCACTAAATTTTAAAAAGCATATTCGATTGCTCACTAAAGTTTGATGTAATCAAATTTTGGTCACTAAACTAAAATAATATTCTAGAGCACGGGTTGTGCAAAAGTAATAAAATGAACAAACGAGTCCGAATTGTCAATCCCACAAAAAATGATTGCTCAATTATACAATAGTTAAATTTAATTTTAATATATTTTTGTAGAATTTAAAGCTATTTTCATTATTTGAAAAGTTCAATTTATTATGTGTTTCATTGCTAAAATTAAAGATGACCTTCATGCTTCAACTTCGAGATCAGACCTTCAAAAGACTCTCTTTGGATAGGTAGAGAATACTGAATACTTAGAGATGCGAGACAACTCTCTCTAAGAAATTCGACAAAATAGCCCCGTAACTTTGAGAGAAGGGATGCGTCTCCTCACAAAGGGTGTTGCAGTAACCAAATGAGATGAGCAATTTATCATTACGATAGGTGTCAATTGAAAGTGCAATGATATATGCAACTAAGGAATTAACATACCTATTTTGATCGGGGATATAATTTCATACTCGATCTCAAAGATACATATATAATTATGTGAAAAGTCGTACATACGAAATTAAACTTTAGATTTGCAACGAAACATACAATAAATTTAATTAAATAAATTGTGTGCTTTCGTTACAAAAATCCAATTTTTAGTTAAATTTATTGTGTTTTTAGTTGCAAAATTCAAATTTTAATTAAATTTATTGTGTGTTTCATTGCAAAATTTAAATTTTATTTTAATAACGAAACACACAATAAATTTGACTAAATTTCAAATGATGAAAATAATTTAAAATTCTACAACAATATGTAAAAACTAAATGTAACTATTGTGGAATTGGGTAATCATTTCTCGTGTAATTGAAAATTCGAACTTGTTTGTCCACTTTATTACTTTTACACGACATGTGCGTTTGTGGTACACATTTTTTAACGAACAAAAGGTTGACGTTATTTTTATAAGTTTAGTGGCCAAAATTCGACAGTTTCAACAACCTCAAACTTTAGTGTGCAAATGAATACATTTTGCAAAGTTTAGTGAGTAAGCAATCGAAGACGTGACAATTTATTAATGGAGTGATGGGCGTCACATATGCATTCCATTAGCCATGTCGCCAATTTCATTAATGATTTGAAATAGATGTTATGCCAATTAGTAACATCCAATGTTTGGATAAGTTTAGTGATCAAAATTCGACATTTTAAATTTCAATGACCAATCGAAGGCACGGATATAAGTTCAGTGACCATTGGGACAAGTAACTCCATTATTTGTTTGGATAATTATAATCATTATTGAGTTCTGAGAACCATTATTTCAGAACTCTTTAATTTTCATACTCATTTTCAATCATACATCTAAAAAATAAAATATTTCGAAAGTAAAACAAAAAATTTTCCCCACTTTCTAACCATATATTCTTCAAAAAATCAACTTTTCAGCAAAAAAAAAAAATTTAAAAAAAAGTAACAAAACTCGTCCTTCCGTCGACTGTAAAGCCAAGTAACATTATGAATTTGCCTCTTCTTTAAATAAATTTTAGTAGGCAACTAAATAAAAAAGAAAAAGAAAATTATAGCAACAACTCTAAATTTTTTCAAAATGAAAAAATAAATCACAAAACGATTAAAATAGCTGAGAAAAAAATGAGGAAACAAATCTTCTCCAAACATCTGAATTCCATTTTATTCTCGTCATTTTGAAACTGTAAAATGGATTTTGAAGATTAGAGGAGCTTTTGTTTGGGGAATCTCTAAACAGTAGCTTGAAACTGAAATGAACCGAACCACAAATTATGATTTGACTTTGGTTTTGGTTTTGGTTTGGTATGTATGCTGAAACGGTTTGGTTAAATTTAGAATTTTATCCAACCGTTTTAAATGGTTCAATTTAAAGATGTGTTGAAAACATCTCGATGACTCACCCTAACTCCAGTAGAGATGAATAACATTGTTCAATTTAATTCTTACCTACAACTCAACGCAAGTGCTAGTGTGCTACTCCTAAGATTAAGAAGCTGTTTTTAAACATGTTTGGATAATTTTTTGAAAGTACTTGTATGTCTAGAAGAGTTTTTAGAAGATGGCTTCCTCAAGAAACTCTTTTACAAAAAGCAGAAGTCTTATCAAACAAGTCTTACAACCATAAAAGAAAGAGAAAAGATATTTGTACCGAGAGGGGACTACCGAATTGTGCCTCCCCTCTCACATGATTTGCGGGCCCCGAGCGCATTAAAAAATGCCGAGTTGAGGCCCCACCCCCTGATGTAAGAGGGGGGACACCATTCGGTAATCCCCCCTCGGTAAATGTAGCACGTCCCTAAAAGAAATGGGTCCAGGTAGTTATTTTACTTATAATACAAATATTCTATGTCTTACAGCAAAAGTCATAGATAAAAATAAGCAGTTTTAAGTAATATAATTAAAGGTTCTTATACTTCACAACACTGAGGCCTCATGATACAAAATTCGGGAAAATGAAAGCAGGGAAAGATTGATTGCCTCATTAAGATAGCTTGAGTTCTTGTTTGATACGATAGAGACTGTACTAAGACAATATAAAAGAAGAAAAAGATGTTCTAAATTTATCTACTGTAGTGTCCAGTTCGTTTACCAAACATATCCTGAATGTTGACATGTAGTGTTCTCAGGTCGTTGGCCAAAGTCCTGCTATAGGATTTTTCTCACTAACCCTTGAACATGGAAGTCGGAGCCAAAGGAGGAGTATCTAGCTGGTATAAGTTGAGTGAAGGACCAACAAAGCGGAACAGTATCCATCCTCCAATAATAATGAAGATTGAAGCATAAGCAAACTTGTTAAGCCAAAATAATAAACCCTTCTCTCCCACATATAACTCGATCGCCTTCTCAGTGAGACTCATTGAATCCCAGTCCTTGGGAGTCGAAGCCCGTGAATTTGCTGTGATTTTATCAGCAGTACCATCTTGTTGCTCCTTCCTTCTCCGCCTGGAACCTCTTCGAAACCGTATTTCTACAGTATCCGATGGTGATATGGGTGGTCGGACAGGGGGTGATGCACTTCCATCATCACTGCTGGTGGTGGTGTTGCCATTATCGCTACTGCTTCTGATGGGTCCTATTACTAGGGAACGAACCTGGCTACGTCGGGAAGCACATGAAATTCTAAGAGGGAAAGCAGTGAAAGGATTTGCCAAGGACAACATGGTGGAGTTTTTTCGCGTTGCTGTCCTACACTAAAAGCAGAGGGTGGGTCGAAGTGGGATGGATTTCTTATCCCTTGTACTATCCTTTTGAGATGGCAATTTTTTCATCTAGTGCAGGAGCACTATATTCCAAAGAGCAGTTTCCAATCACCTGATAGCAAATGACCAGAATAATGATATGACATTTAGAGCTAAAGTAATAAAATCTTCTTGAAATTTATCCTCTATATGAAGCTTTACGCATCTTCTGTTCTTGTGCGAACTTCTCTTTTTTACTTTAGTAAACTGTACATCTGAACAAGAAAGCATAATTAACCAAGTAAAAGGTCTCTAATATCGAAAACAAAGACAAAAATAAAGCCTAGTTGACTTCAAATATTAATGCGAGCGATAGTAGGTGGAGCAGGTAATGGACTCGTGAAGCCACAAAAAGGTAAACGAGAAAGGACTGAGAGCATCAAGAACGACCGATGTGATTATAGCCATTTGGCAGTAATAAAAAAGAAACTAAAGCAAATTGTAGGCTGGAGTAGTTAGTTGATTTTATTGGTGTCTCCCTTTGGACATATATATTATTCCAGATTACTCATGAACTATCATAACAGATGAAGTAGGTTAAGTAAGGACAGGGTAAAATTATTTCCTACAGTTAGCCCATGTTTGGCCCCCATTTTATAAAACTCATTTTTCCTAAACGTATTTTCAACCACACATTTAATGGCACTCGTAACTTTTATCAACTTTTCAATCATACGTTTCATCAACTTTTATCAAAATCCAAAAATCTAATTCTTATCTAAACCAAACAAAGGCATAAATCTTAATGGCCTGCCCAACTTACCGTTACTTTTTATCTCAAACTATCGACATGGTACTTACTGAGACCTCTCAATAACTGGTTTCTCATTCGATTAGAAGACTAAGAATTCAGACTTTGATACACTCTCAAACTATGTGGAGGAACCTAAGCAAGCAGACAAACACAAGAACTATTGAACAGCAATCTACTTCCAATGTCCACCATACTCATAAAGAAATTTAAAGATAGTTACCGGCCATAAACCAATGTCCATGCACACAGAGATTAATACACAAAGTTCATATGCCAAGTGGTTGATAATCACACATCACAAGATCGGAAACATTTGGTACATAATTTTTGTTTATCAAATAATCATTTCTTTGAGGCAAGCTTCCGTTGATGTGTCTCCGAGTATTCCTCGATCGTTTCAAGAAGGCGATTTCCTCTAATTCTATAAACTTTTCTAGTTTCTTTTGAATATCATTCACAAAAAATTTGGATTGCCAAGTATTACACCAATTAGTATCCCAAGATTCCATACTTTTTAGTAAATGAGAGATAAATCTACCATGGAAAGAATACTATAGATGCAAAATATAAAAGAGGAGAGAATGCTTTCTTTTTCTCTTTTGCTAAAAACAAGAGTGCAATTTCAGATTATTACATCACACAGTCAGTTTTCCAGAACTTCACCAATTAAATACTTATTTCAGTAGACACATTCAACAAAGACATTGTTAACGGAAAATCTTGTGAAAAAAATAAGGAAAAATTCTGAATTTGAGTAGATCAGTGGGGAAAAAAAAAAACTACTGAAGCATCCAATTGACTGAATTCAGAATAGATTCAGCTCAAAAGGGCATAATTATATTTCATTATTTCAAATTTCAAGTCTTATTTCCCCATTACAGGCTACAACCGAAACGATAATTTCAAATCTAACATACTCACATAGATTTTACAAAATTCTCATATTTTTATCAATGAATCATTGAACACATAATGCTAAAACAGTAAAATGGAGTCTTATTACTATTTAAGCATTATATAATGAATTCTTGATTTCTAAAGTTATGCAAACTACGAGAATTCCTAATTTAAAGACCAGTATTCACCCCTTATTTGATAACTGAATTTCAATCAAAATTACAGACCAGTATTCATAAACACAAATAGGTTCAGAATAAATTTGTATAAACGGAGGGGAAAAAAATGATAATTGAATTGGAAAGAAATACTTACGCTTTTGGACTACACACACAGAAGGGAGAGTGAACTTCTATGGTCTCAGAATGTTTGGGTTAGTGATATGAGAGGATCAGCAAAGAACACATTAAGACGTCTTTTGACCCTAAAGTTGCTTCTCGCTAATGCGACTTATGCAGGTCGAAAGACGATTATTTATTTATTTTGGTATTTTTGAGTGATACAATAGGACAAGAACAAAGAACATTTACCCCGTTTGTTATATATTAAAATCAGATTTTTAGTGAATTTTGATAAAAGTTGTGGATCCTATAAAATGTATGGTTAAAATTAAATTTTAATCTGTATCAAACAGTGGCTAACTGAGTAAGGCCAAGTCAACTCAAAGTAGAAATGCTAGCTTGTTAATTAGTTTTGCTTATTCTCACATGAATGTGGTAAACTAAAATGAGGTATCTAGAAGTTTGGGGGATTGGAATTCAAAAATCAATGTAATAAAACTCATATATTTATTTCTTGGAACAAATAAAAAATTCAACAAAAAGTTAACAAGGTAACAATATCAACAAGGGTTTATCCCCTTGTACCGAGGGGGGGATGACCGAATGGTGTCCCCCCCCCTCACATGGGGCGCGGGCCCCATGTGTTTTTAAAAATGGCGGCTTGTGGTCCCCACCTCCTAATGTGAGTGGGGTGTAAAAGATTAGGTGAAAAATTATGTACATGTAGCATAATCCTATCAACAATAAGCTGACAATGCAATAATAATACAAAACGGTTGTGTCATATGTACATAATGGTTTATATAAACATGTGGTGAGATATAATTGAATCGAAATTTCTTCAACCAAATAAAAAAAAATTCTCCACTTTCTTTTTGACACATCATTTGTATGTAAACTATTATGTAACTCCTTATATACAAGAATAATGCTAAGTGTACACAATCTTTTACACCTCTCTCACATGGAAGGGGGCCCACACATAATAAAATAATCGTGGACCCCCCTCCATGTGAGAGAGGTGTAAAAGATTGTGTAAAAGTGTGTGTGTACATGTAGCATTACCCTATATACAAGTATCATTGTTTGGTTGAAAAAATTCTGATTCAATCATGTCTTACCACGTCGAGTGTATGTAAATTATCATGTAAAACATTATGTACAACAACAATTCAATAATTTTATTTCGTTTTTTTTTTAAAAAAAAAAAAGGGGTATTCTTCTTTCATTTTCCACACAATTTTCTTGGAACCCAAATGGAGAATTTTTTAAAAAATGGGGTTAAATAAAGAACTTATAGATAGAATTGACCATTTTCTATTGACTATAAAATTAGAAATAAGATTCAGTTACGAGAAATGATTTAAAACATTTAAACAGAGATTGATTGCATCTTTCAAGAATGTAGAACACAGCTATCTTATTACTAATATTATTTTTATTGAGGATGCGCCATAGGAAAAAGGCCATGATGTTGAAGTTCAGATAGAAATGCAGCAAAATAAATAGGAACTAAATTCCATAGACCGACTGTTGGTCCCAGATTGAGTTTGTTTTGTAAAAAGTAAAAAGAATAAAAAAAAAAAAAACACCAAGAACATGAGATTTTCGGTCGAAGGCACCAGAGGTTCAGCGACCGCTTCTAATATCTAGCGTGTGTCTGGTGCAGATTTTTGTCCATCAAAAATGGCTTTTCTGCCCCTTATTTTCAAAAGTGGCCAGCAATTTTTGACTACATGTGAGTTAGGTGGGACCCGCTGTCATTGGTACAGTAAAAAAAGGCTAAAAATGGAAGCATTCAGCTGCACTAGACAAGGCCCTAATCCCTCGTTGAGCATCCCTAAAGATATTGCTCGAATCCACTGTAAAGCCCCAAAAATGGGCAAATAACTAGTACAGTACAGAATCAGCAAAGGGTTCAAACGAAACCCCAATCTCTGAAACTCTCTTTTACATCAATCACTCACAAAGTACTGTATATTGCTATACTCTTCTCTCAATACAACAATCTCACAAAGAAATCACTCATGTTCATCCAATTGATGACCAACCAATCTATGAACATACAAAGTGAGCATTCACAAAGACAAAAAAGAGTTGAAACGGTGTGTAACCTTGTGTGCCCCTTTTATACGTGATAAGCCGAAAGACGGATCAACGGTGTAAATGTCACAACCCGTTCCAAGTCACCCTAATAGACCTGACACGTGTCGTGCGCCAATGATAGATACCAACTAAGTGCCGGACCTACCACCAAGGCGTCTATAACTTGTTCTAACTGTGACACGCTTTAATAAAAATTTTGACTGAGTTTCCCCTATAATTTGGACCAAAACCACCTGAAAAATAATCAAACTTCTCCAACCATAACATATATTTTTTTTCCATAAAATCATGCTTTCTTGTAAGTATTACATCACCACTACAATTTCCACTAACGATACTTATACAAGCATCCAATAGAAAATCTAGGGTTTGCCCAAAAATAACATTTCTTACCTTAAATGTAAATGGAAGCTAACCACCAAGGAAACTTGAACTAAAAATCTTGATTCGTCCCCTAAAAATTGAAATCAAGCTTGACAACCACCTTACCTTCTTCTTCTTCCTTCCTCTTTTTCTTCCTCTTTTTCCCTTTCTTTTCCTTCTTTTTTTTTCTTCTCTTTTCCCTTTTTTTTCTTCTCTTTTCTCGGTCCCTGCTTCTCAGTTCTGCGTGCAGGTAAGATTGAAATGGGAAATGGGTTGTTAAATTACTAAAGTTATGGGCTTTTGCAAAGTTGGCCCCCAACTTCCAATGATATATAAGTGGTGACACGGAGATTGGAAAAGCCTACCGATCTTCTTAGACTGTAGCTTATTTTGAGTGAGTGGAAAAACTTATTTTTCAAAATTAAATAGTTACTGAATTTATATCGTATTAGAAAGTTAATTATTTTATATAACTGGTTTAAAAGCATGATTTTTCAGAATCAAAGGGATTTTATACTCAATTCTTTTAAAGTTAAATTAAGTTCATTTGATTATTTCTCTAGCATGTTGTATCCATATGTTATATTTCAGTACATTTAAAGTTATTTTAAAACCACTAGAAAGTACCCAGGTGATTTTACCCAAGTCTGCACTGATGTGAATGTGTTTCCACAGTGTATGACATCATATGGTTATTTTACCCAACATGCACTGATGTGAATGTGTTTCCACAGTGTATGGTCAATTATGGTGATTTTACCCGCTCTGCACTATTGTGAATGTGTTTCCATAGTGTATGACCAGATTATAGCTCTGCGCGCGTATGACCAAAATTACAGAATTTCAAAATTTCAGAATCGAATAGCTTTGCCATGTATATCGGTACTTATCGATACATGAGTAAGGTTATTCAGGGTACCTTTTGGTGTGATATTTCAGTATTTCTACAGCTTATTGGATTTTCAGTTATAGAATTCAGATTAGTTAGTTTTCAGTAAATAGCTTTCAGCTTATAGCATTGAACAGCAAAAGATTTTAGAGATTTTTATTTATATTAGATTGCTTACATTCGTTATGCTTTATAATGAATTATTTAGAATGAAAAATAAAGGATTTTATGATGCAGTCATGTTTTAAGTTTTTTTTATTAAAAGTATTATCTAATTTCATATTTTCTTAAAGTTCCAAAAGATGAAGGATTTTTAGAAAATATGCATAAATGAAAGGAAATAGTCTTATTTATAATTATCCACTCGCTGAGTTGCAAGCTCACATATTGTGTCAACTTCTTTCTTATCAGATAGTAGCTGAGTTGAGCAGCAGTGGAGCCTAGTTGTCCACCGTGTAGAGCCACATTTTGTCTATAATTGTATGACTCATTTTGTCAATTTACATAGAACATATTTTTGGGGTACATGCATTAGTTGTCAGGAAGTTAAGGTTGTAATTTCATGTATCCATGTCATGAGCTCATTGCATATTGAGTATTTTGAGACTTTTGAAGTAAAATTGTTGTAATTGTTGACTTTTTTGCTTTGTTTTTGAATGGTTTGATTTTTGAGGGGTTGGTGTACCCTATTTAAAAAATATATGTTCTGGTTGGAGAAGTTTGATTATTTTTCAGGTGGTTTTGGTCCAAATTACAGGGGAAACTCTGCCAAAATTTTTATAAAAGTGTGTCACAATTAGAACAAGCTATAGTCGCCTTGGTGGTGGGTCCGGCACTTTGTTGGTATCTATCATCGGCGCACGACACGTGTCAGGTCTATTAGGGTGACTTGGGACGGGTCATGACAGTAAAACATTCCAAGTGTCAAGCATTCAGTAAAGGCTTGAATTTATCAAGCATGAAACACGCTTTTATCTCTCTTCCCGGATCATCTAATAATTGGATCAATAATGGATTGGGTAATTGGGCTTAAAAATTTTTATTGGATCAGATTAAATTGGGCCCTCCAAAACGTAGCAATCCATCTTCACAACCCAATCATTTGGACCACGTAAAACTTGCGAGATCATGTCATCCTTTTGCACTTGAGAAGGACAAATGTGATCATAGAATTCTCATTTGGATTGAACACAAGTGTTGACTCTTCAACTTTTTCTTCATTCTTCATATTTGTTGAACAAATTATCCGTGATTTCATTTTTTAAGTGAATCTTTAACAATCTCTCATATAATACTCTTATAAATGCGGCAAACGATTTGGAGTCACGAGCATTAAGATGCTTTGTTGAATTGTTAAATATCTCTATTCTTTAGATATTGAAGTCTTATTTCTTTTTATTATTGTCTTCAATTCAACAAAGCATCTCATCGCACCTAACTCCAAATCATTTGCCACATTCGATAGAATACTATATGAAGGATTGTTAAAGATTCACTTTGGGAATGAAATCGAGGATGAATTGTTCAACAAGTATGAAGAAAAAGTTGGTAGGGAAGACGATGGCGGCGGCTGAAGGTTTTGGTGGAGGGGGAGGGAAGGGAGGTTTTTCTTCTTTTTTATTAAATTATTTTATGTTAAAATAGCAAAGTTATCGTTTTGACCTTTTCTAAATTTGGCCAAAATCAATTTATCTGATCAACTAACGATAAAATGGATGAAATTGTCAGTGTGCTGCAACAAAATGAAATGTTTGAAATCTTATGTTTTTCAAATTGATAGTGATCATAAAACCTATAAAGAAGCAATAACTTCTTGAGATGGTAAGTTTTGGAAATATGTTATAAATGATAAAATGGATTCTATAATGTCCAACAATACTTGAAAATTTGTTGACTTACCGGCTGGATCAAAAGCAATTGGTTGTAAATGGGTATTTGGTAGGAAATACAACACTGATGGTTCAATCCAAACTTATAAAGTAAGATTAGTTGCTCAAGGTTTTCGACAAAATGAGGGAATTGATTATTTTGATACCTATGCACCCGTAGCTAGAATTACTACTATTAGAATTCTTTTTGCATTATCTACTATATATGATTTATGTGTACATCAAATGGATGTTAAAATTGCATTTTTAACTGGAAAATTAGATGAAGAAGTTTACATGGAACAACCGGAAGGTTTCATTCTTCCGGGTAATGAAAACAAAGTTTGTGAACTTGTAAAATCTTTATATAGTTTAAAACAAGCTCCTAAAAATGGCATGAGAAATTTGATAATGCTATCATGACTTTTGATTTTTTTGCATAATATGGTAGATAAATGTCTATATGCTAAAAAATGTGATAATTGTATTATATTTGTATGCTTATATGTGGACGACATGTTGATTATTAGTAATCACATGGACGATATTATAGAAACAAAAAGGTTTCTATCTTCAACATTCAAAATGAAGGATCTTGGTCAAGTAGATACCATATTGGGTATAAAAGTGATCAAGAATGATTTGGGATTTGCATTAACTCAATCACATTATATTGAGAATGTAATTGAAAAGTTCAAACATTTGAACATTAAAGAGGCAAATACTCCGATTGATTCAAGTATCAAACTTATGAAAAATGTTGGAAGAGATGTTGGACAACTTGAATATGCAAGTGCAATTGGTAGTCTTATGTATGTTGTACAATGTACAAAACCGAACATTGCATTTGCTGTAAGTAAACTTAGTAGGTTTACAAGTAATCCAAGTGTTGAACATTGGAAAGCGATTGGAATCGTACTTGGTTATTTAAAGAGAACCATAAACCTTGGACTCCAATATTCTAAATTTTCAGCTATACTTGAAGGATATAACGATACTAGTTGGATATCAAATGCTGGTGAAAACAAATCAACATCGGGTTGGTTGTTCACTCTTGGAGGAAGTGCAGTTTCTTGGAGATCAAAGAAACAAACTATGATTACACATTCCACAATGGAATCCGAGTTTGTAGCATTAGCTGAAACGGGAAAAGAAGCTGAGTGGCTTAAAGATCTTCTCTATGAAGTTCCATTAGATACGAAGAATAAGTCTTCAATATCTATACTATGTGATAGTCAAGCTATTCTAGCAAGAGATTATAGTGACGTCTACAACGAAAAGTCTAGACATGTGAGTTTTAGACATGATTATGTACGGAAATTATTAAAATATGGAATAATTTCACTTACATATGTAAGATCAAGTGAGAACTTGGCTGATCCATTTACAAAATCACTTACCAAAGAGTTGGTAAGATTAACATCGAGTAGGATGGGACTTAAATTCATTAAATAAATTCATCAATGATGGCAACCCTACCTGTTATTACAAAATGAGTAATTTACGGGTTCAAAGGGTAACAACAAATCATTTGATAAGTGAATTGATTACAACACTTAATATACAATTTAAAGCTCTATCCTAAAGATATAAGTGTCGGGGTAATGATATTGAGGGTTGAATAAAACTTAAAGAAATTCAGTATGTTGTACAAGTGTCTTTAAAACATAACCAAGACACTGTAAGAATTTCTCCTATATGAACTTAGAAGTGGTGCCGCTTCAAGGAAAGTTGGAGTTACTTTCTAAAAAGTTCATGAATACGGACGGGTGCAAGACCATTAACGCACCAAAATAAAATTGTAGGGATCATATTGAGATAGAATGATCACGTGTGTGATATCATCGTTAATGTCATAAGGGATAACTGGTTCAAAGCTAAGGCTACCTGGAATCTCGATATTACTTTGTAATATTAGCACTAATGTAAGGTTTAAATCAAAAGATACCTTATCCTATGCATGGCATCGTTTATGATTCTAAGTTGAGTTATAATATTTGAACAAATGGGAGATTGTTATATAATTGTGTTGTTCAAATATTGGTAAATGAGAAATTGATCAACTATAGTTGAAAAGAGATTAAAAAATTGAAAAGGACGTTGGGCAGTTTTTCTTAAAAAATAAAAATAAATTGTTGGACTTTTTTTTTGGGTACCTTTTCATCCTTTTTTACCATCTTTTTGTGAAAAGTTGGCACCCATACGAAAGTATATGAAGGAATTCTATAAATAGGAATAGAATTCAGTGATTAAAATACTAATTCTCATTTATATACTTTGAAATAATCATCCCAAATTCTCTAAAAATTATATTTAGAATTATTTCAAATTCTTTTCCTGTTCCTGCTTTCCGGGTTTCAATAGTGCTAATTGCAATCCAGTTTCTTGACTTGAAATCCGCTAAATCTATTTGTGTGTTGGTCCTTTAGCATTCTCATTACTGAGAGAGCGCAAATGTAGCTTTTAGGCAACATTCTTTGCAATTCAAGTCTTCTTCTTAGTCTTCTATTTCTTTTGATTGTTATTACATATAATTTAGAGTTCCTCTTGAATTATCATTGGAGGCGTGTTATCTATTTCGACGACAAATTTTCTCAACACCAAGCATACCATACAACTCTCAACCTCGTCGATATCGTCCTTGTAATCAATCTCCTTCTTCGACATAGATATGATCACATCCATGCTCGCAGGTATCATGTTCAGACCATCATTTGACCACAGCGAAGCTTCAACCACACTCCACACGGTGTGAAAATTGAAACGAACTTCGTCGTATAAATATCTAACACTTTTTTTTATCATCCCTGCAAGATAGGACATGTCCATAGCTAAGATCCACAATTTGCAAGTTTTCACAACAGATCTTGTTTCAAATCATCATAGACTTCCCCGAAATCGACCCAAGTAAATCTCGATGTCAATGTTCCTATGTCTTGCCTTAAAACTTCATAAACACTGTAATTCACCCAAAAATCAGGGGCAGATCTAGCACCCGCGGCCGCCCGTGCTGGATCCGCCGGAAAAAAAACTAATTAAGATTTATAAACAATAATTATACATATATACCTTATTGTAGATCTTCTACGGAAATCGTGTGTAGATCATTTGGCAAAGTAGACGCCTTTTCACATGAGATTCTTGGGTTCGATTCCCATCAATAACAATGTCTCTTTTAATTTTTAAACACATTAAATAATACCTAAATATTAATTAATAATTGTACTTGCATTCAATAAAAGAAGTGTAGCTCATGTGGTAAAAGGATCATTTTGTGGAATAGGAAGTATGAATTCGATTCCTTTCAACAACATTCTCTCTTTCAATTTTTAAACACAGTAAATAATAACTAAATATTAATTCATAATTGTACCAATGTTACACAAAAGATGTGTAGCTCATATGGTAAAATGACTATTTTGTGCAATGGATGTATGAGGTTTAATTCTTGTGGAAATTACACACAAGCCTACTTTTCAAGATCCATATTCAAAAATCAGATGGAAGGTTTCATTGTTCAAAAATCAGATGCTTTATTTTAATTAATATTTTAATAAAATAACAAACCCTAATTAATTAATTCAATCTTTCCTCTCTCTCTTCATATCTACTTTCTCTCCCTACACCAACCCGTCGCCCTTCACTCTCTCTCTCCCTACACCTCGTCGCCAGCAACACAGCTCCCAACAGTCGGTGGCGTCCACTCCAAGACTTGCCCAGGCCTACTGCAAACGGATCTGCGAGGCGGAGCTCTGCTGCCAAATCTGCAACGCTGCCTTTTTGGGATTTTTTTTATTCGATCTATTATGGCGGTGGTGCTGGTGTAGGTTCAAAACTGGTTTGGGTGTGGTGATTGCCGTGTACAGTGGGTGCGGTGGTTAAATTGGGGTTGACCCAGGCTTAGGCAAGGAGCGCCTTGGGGAGGGAAACCCTGGGTAGTCCGAACGGCGCCGAAAATTAAGGAAGTGCACTGCGATGTCGCGACCATCACGACTAGGTAGATTTCAGATTGCAATTTAGATCTTGTGCTTGCTTGTTGAAGTAAATTGGCTACACGGTTGTGTTCGTCTTGGCGAGGAGAGTTGGCCAGTGGTGGTTGCCGGGCATAAAGGTGGTCGGACGGTGAAGTTTCGGCGTTTGATAATGGACTAACTGTGACCTCAAAATTCGACAATTTGTGACAAAAATTAATCTGTGACCTGCAATTTTTTGATCTGTGACCAATAAAATAATTTGTGACTTATAAAATTATTGATTTATGATCTGAAAATAATTCGTGACCTCCAAAATTTTTAATCTGTGACTAAATGTTTGAACTGTGACCTCGAAATAATTCGGGACGTATAATATTTTTGATTCGTGACCTCGAAATAATTCGTGACCTATAAAATGTTTAAGCTGTGATCTCGAAATAATTCGTGAAGTATAATATTTTTGATTTGTGAACTCAAAATAATTCGTGACCTATAAATTTTTTGATTTGTGACTTCAAAAATAATCTGTGACCAATTAATTATGTATATGTGACCATTAATTGTATAATTATGACATCATTATATTTAATTAATCAAATCATAATAAATTTTAATAAAAATCTGATTTTTGAAATTCCAAACTTGTTTTTTTAATTTTGAAATAGGGGATACATAACCTCTTACTTATGAATTTTTCCCTTAATTCTTTGTTTTTCTACTTTTTGTTTAAATTTTTAATTCAATAAAAAATAACTAAACAATTATTAGTTTTCGTTTTCAAAATATTTTTTTAAATAACTTTATTGACTCAAATTATTACTCTATGATATATATACTTTTATTGTTCAATTTTATTAATTTATTTTTAAAAATTCAAATTTGGACAATTTAAGTATTGTTCTTTATTCTTTTAAAAGTTGGAAAAATCTTTTTTTTTTTCTTTTGAGGTCGAAAATAGTTTTAGTTTTAAAAATCATTATTTTCAAAATTTTGCATAACCTTAACCCAAACTCGGAGCTTGTCTTTACCATTTAATCATGCTTTATGTAAAACTCTTTCGTTTGAGTTCGTAAAAACTTAAAACTTGATTGTAAATGTATGATTGAAAAATGTATTTTTTTTTTCTTATTATTTTATATTGTATCGGATTATATTTTCAAATGTATATGATTTTTTCACATTTTAGTTCATTTATATATTGATTGAAACTTTTTAACATTATTTAATTAAATATTAATAAAAAAATTTATTATTGTGGCTCAGCAACCGCTCTAGCTGACTTATTATCCTGGATCCGCAACTGTCAGCAATTGATTGTTTGAAAATTGAATTTCAAGAGAAAATTCATTGTTGACGAAGGGTTGTTATGAACCACTGGTTCTGTAATATGTCGTTCGTCTATGGACGCCCACCAACAGGCCGTCGACCCGAACTCTGTACTATACATTCGCCTACTCATTTATATTTAGAGAAAAAGCTTCGAGTGCATGGAGTCTGTAGAGAGAGATTATTTCTGGGAAAATTATGTATTTACTTCTGAGAAAACGATGAATTGCTTACATTACATGGAGGCTAGGAAACACTTGTTACTTGTATTTATGGAAACAACAAAATGGAAATAAGTTCAATATTTTGAGACAAAAATAAACGTTATTTTTCTTGGTGGTTATATATAGGCTTGGGCGTGGTTCGGGTGATTTTGAGTCCAATTCGAAATCGAAACCGGCTTGATTGGTTTGGGTAAATTATTACACAAACTGATTCAATCTAATTGGTGAAACCGAATTAAATCAAACCAAACCAATTTTATTTGGTTAATTGACTTGGCTACCTATTTTGAAATAAAAAATTTGCTTTCCAATACATATGTTTTTTTTTTTTTTTTTGGGCTTGCATAGTGCATCTCAATAATATATATATATAGCGCTTGTCTGCTTGGGATTATTGATTCTCAACAATTGATTTTCCAGCCAATTCATCTATAGTGCCAAGTATTGGTTAATTCAAAAAGTGGTGCCAATTTTCATAAATGCCCCTTAGCTCACATGACGAAATAATTGATTGTGCAACATTCTTTGGAGGGTAGGAAAGGAAAAGGATCTGGCAAACTTGACAGCTTGCTTCTTCTTTTTTTTGGACCGTTGCAGCCCCAACGGTCCAATTTTGAATTAAAAGATGAGAAATAGCGCAGCCAGACTAAATAGCGCAATGTCAATTTTTTCCAAAATATCCTATATATCCAATAATTACCAAAAAAAAAAAAAAAAATTTAAACCAAAATGAAGAGCAAGGTTACAATCTAAATTTGAAGTTTACATCACACTTTTTTTCTTCGTGCTTTCTTTTCTTTTGGAGTTATGTTAGAAAAAGAATAGACGGTAAGCAAATTATTTGAGAAAAAATGTATTTTTGTTCTTACTTTTTTTATTTGAAAGTTTAAAAATATGAATTTTAAAATGAAAAAATTAAAAAAAAAATGTATTAGCAAATTAGGTTAGTTAACTAACTGATTGGTTACTTAAACCGAAACCAACCCGACCCTACTTTTCAATAGTTAAAATTAACCAAATCAAATCGACTTTTTGGTTCAAACCAACCCGATTCAATTTGATTTGATCGGTTTGATCGATTTTTCAATTTTTTTTCCCACCCCTATTTATATAATTATGTAACAATTTTTAATTATTTGTTCACGTGAACTAGAATTTCAAGCAAAACCTAAACGCAGATTGTTGTTTTGTTCAACAAATTCAAGAATCCAGATTGTATTATCTTATAATAATAATAATAATATTTAACCCCTGTTTGACATCCATTTTGGAGAAAAAATTTCTAAAATAGTGATTGATGAAAGAATGTGTGATTAAAAAGTAATGAGAATTTTTAAATTTATATATAGTATTATTTTATTGATAGAATGTGTAGTTTAATGAAAAAAGAGAAAAAAAAAAGAGAAATAGAATGAGAAGAAAATAGATGTCAAACGGGGGTTTATTATTATTAGATTTTATTATTTGTACTATGTGACATGAATCACGATTTATTTAAAATTCAACTCCTCTATTAAACAAATACTTAAAGGTTTAAACACAAAGTTGATTATTTTTTATGTTTTTAACAGTTTTTAAATAAGGCCGTGTTTGATAGGCCACATTTTTCGGGGAAGTAGGAAAATATTTTCCACTTTCCACTTTTTTGGCTGTTTGATAGGCGAAATTTTCCACGGAAAATATTTTCCGTATTTTCCCCACACGTGTGCAATTTCCGAGTTTTTGATAAAAATATTTTCCCGCCTTTTTTGTGGGAAAATATTTTCCCGACTGGTTGGAATTTTTTTTTTTTTTTTGGCAATGGAAACAAATGTCATAACTAATGGTAAAAAAAAAAAAAAAATTCACTTTAATAGACAATTTTCATGTAAAACAAAGTCAAAACGAACACTAAACTTTGATTAAAAAAATGATTTTTTAGGAAACAATTTTCTTTTCCCCTTTTTTTTTTTTACTTTTTGATAATGGAAACAAATTTTATAACCAATTGTGGAAAAAAAATATCACTTTAATGGACAATTTCCATGTAAAACAAAGCCAAACGAATAGAAAATATAAAAATTTTCCAGGTGGAAAGTTATACCAATCAAACACACTTGAACTTATTTTCCCTGTAAAACATTTTCTTTCCACCCATTTTCCACCTTTGCAATCAAATGCACCCTAAAATTAATGTTTTTTGATCAAATATTCCTATTTTTGCAAACTATACTATAACATCGATGGCCGATCGTACTAGGCCCCCACAATCAAAATCCTAGCTCCACCACTTATTCGTTGAAGGCAGTATAGAGTCGTTCAACTTGTCTCTGTACTACACATTTCCAAATGAATTAAAGGCCTAACTAAACAGAGGAATTAAGGTTTCAGTATTGAAAGAATTGAGAAATTGAACACCCCAACAAAGCATGCCACTACAAATCTCAAGTCACGTACAATGTCCATATGAGCAATGACTTGATAACTCGATCTCGTAGTTCTAAAAAGGTGAAGATGGAGTCTCGCAGTTAAAGACTCCCCCGGTTCCGATGCTAACTGTGTGCTTTTTGTGTTGAATCTAGACAAGTATCAATTGTAAGAACTATGAGCAATGACTTGATAACTCGATCTCGTAGTTCTAAAAAGGTGAAGATGGAGTCTCGCAGTAAAAGACTCCCCCAGTTTCGATGCTAACAGTGTGCTTTTTGTGTTGAATCTAGACAAGTATCAATTTTAAGAACTAGGCACGAAGAAAAAGGCTAACAGTAAAATCTAAATTCCAAAGACCTGGCAGTAGAAGAGATTATTCAAAGCTATCTTACCAGTCAGTCGAAGTACAATTCCAATATATCACAATCAAAGAGAGTAGGCATATGAATCCTTAAAAGTATCCTATGTTGTTCAATAATACATACATTCTCCTGACCCCAAATCTTCAACTATGTCATGAAGATTTGTAACCCCCATGAAATAGTATTATACAAACAAAGCCTTCCAATTTACCATGTTCTTTAACTCGGTACTCCACAACATGTACTTTGTGAGAATAAGCTGTCCAGTCCACCATTTTACGTTCAAACACTTGACGGCACAATAATCAATGACAAACACTTGAAAAAAAAAATGACAGCTTAAATTACTCCAAGAAATATACGAGGACACTTAACCAATAAAGAATATTTGCCTAATGCTGGGAATATCAGATCATGCTATGTTGCTACTTAAACCATCTGGTCTGAAGAAATGCGTTGATCTAAAACCAGGGTGATGGGGCATTTAACCACAATTAACAATGAAGGCATAAAATATTCTGAGCATAAATTCAAACAAAAAATGTACAAGTCTGCCTTCTTACCACCCATTATTATGTCACGTGATAACAAGAAGGGGGCTTGGCAGGGAGACTCTTGGCGCCACATCTGTAGCACAATCCAGTCATTGACATAAAATAGAAACAAAAGGCCGGAAAATTTGGTCCAAAAAAACAAAAAAAACTTCTGATGTTGGCATTGCCACAAACAAAATTATTTTCGTAATTGACAGTAGAGAGAACGAGAAGAAAGATAATCTATTTATGCAGAAGATTCCTTGGCAATCTTCTCTGCCTTGGCAATGACCTCTTCGATTCCCCCAACCATGTAAAATGACTGTTCTGAAAGGTCATCATACTTTCCATCCAGGACTCCCTGTTGAAAACAGTTGAGCAATGCATCAGCATCACAACTTACAACATCATACTGACCAAAGTACTTGTAATAAAGAAAGGAGGAAATAGTCAAGAGGAAATATTGACTAAAATCCTCTTCAAATAGCATATTATAAACCAGCAATGATAAAGACAACACGGATTGTTACATTAGTGTAAGAAAAGAAGTTCAAAATCCCCAAGAAAAAGCAGTTCACGAATTTAGACACATTTTATTTTCCCAACATGCTTTCTTCTTTACAAACACGTAAATTACATCAGATAATATCAAATGGAAACGTTTAGCTAAATAATTAACAGATAGCAAAAATAAAGCATGAGCAGCAAAGAAATCGTCTTTACCTGGAAGCTGTTAATGCTCTCCTTCAACTCAACATATTTGCCAGGGGCACCTGTGAAAACTTCTGCGACATGGAAAGGCTGGCTCAAGAACCTTGAAATTTTACGAGCACGTGCAACAGTCAATTTGTCGTCTTCACTAAGCTCATCCATTCCAAGAATGGCAATAATATCTTGAAGATTCTTGTAGTTCTGGAGGACTTTCTGTACCCCACGGGCTGTGTTGTAGTGTTCCTCTCCCAAGATATGTGGGGAAAGCATGCGAGATGTTGAGTCAAGTGGATCAACAGCAGGATATATACCAAGCTCAGAAATCTAAATAAAAATAACAAAAGTCAAATTGTAGGTTACAAATTTTTTGAAGTAAAAGAAAGTCTAAATTACCTGTCGTGATAACACAGTTGTGGCATCCAAGTGAGCAAAGGTGGTTGCAGGGGCTGGATCTGTCAAATCATCAGCAGGCACGTAAATGGCTTGGACAGAGGTAATGGAACCTTTCTTAGTTGTCGTGATACGCTCTTGAAGGCCTCCAAGATCTGTAGCCAAAGTAGGTTGATAACCTACAGCAGATGGGATACGGCCAAGCAAAGCAGACACTTCTGAGTTAGCCTGCAAATAAGTTAGCAAAAGAAATGAAGACATTGTATTATCAACATGTGATCCGAACACAAAATACTTAATCAAGAATGAACAAATAATGCAAACTGACCTGGGTAAATCGGAAAATATTGTCAATGAAGAGAAGCACATCTTGCCCTTCTGCATCTCGGAAGTGTTCTGCCACTGTCAGTCCAGTAAGTCCAACACGGGCTCGAGCACCAGGGGGCTCATTCATTTGACCATAGACTAGAGCACATTTGCTATCAGCCTGATAAATAGTTATTACATGAATATGAGTAAACCTAGTAATAATAGTAAACTAGCAAGGGAATATTAATTGGATCAAACAATTAAGAAAATTAAAATATACTAACCTGCTTATCACCTAGCTTAATGACGCCACTCTCAATCATTTCTCTGTACAAATCATTACCTTCTCGAGTTCGTTCTCCTACACCAGCAAAGACAGAGAAACCACCTGACAAGGAAAACAAATGGCAGAAATCAGAGCTTTATGCAAGCCAGGGCTCTATGAGATACAATGCATAGAAAAAAAACTAACCATGAGCTTTTGCAACATTGTTAATCAGTTCCATGATAAGTACAGTTTTTCCTACACCAGCACCACCAAACAGTCCAATCTTTCCTCCTCTTTGGTATGGTGCAAGAAGGTCGACAACCTTATATGACAATTCAACACAGAAAATTGGTGACCAACATAAAGAGAGATGAATTTCAAAACTATTATAAATAGCAGGTGGATGAGAATGGAAGCCATCAAAGTACAGATTAGACCTCTAAGAAAGTACCTTGATACCAGTGTCAAGAATTTGCTGCTCAGTTGCTTGCTCCACAAAGGCTGGAGCTTCACGATGAATTGGCAAGTAGTGATCAGTTTCTGCAGCACCATTCCTTTGTTAGTAAAGACACAAGCCTTCTATAGTCACTTAAAAGAGTATGGATCATTCAGAAGCAACGCCACTTACTAATATCGCCTCTCTCATCAATAGGCTCTCCAATGACATTCATGATACGGCCAAGAGTTGCTCTACCCACAGGTACCTTTAATGAAATGAAGAGAAACAAAATCACCATCATATGAAAAATAACACTCTTAGAGGACATAATCATAAAAACCTTCAGAAATCAAATTAAGAACAATCTGAGTAATATTCAACCATCGCAACCAGAAATTCAAGCCATATTTGAGGCCTACAACATCAAGTCTGCAAACCGTTTGGAACAGAAAAGCACATGGGATGTGAAGACCTAAACAGACATCAGATATATGTTTAAAAACACCTTAGTCAATGGAGACAAGAACTCACCACCATAAGACTTCAACGAAGAAAAAAAGATTACTCCCTTTCAATTAAAACCAAACCATTTCAGAGATGCTGAAGCCAACCATGTCAATCATAAATCCTGACATTGCTTTTAAAAAGACAAATGTAAATGTCATTTGGAAAAGTTACTTTACAAAAAATACCATCCTTTAGTAACATGACCCAAATTTTAAGATTTACTTCGCAAAATTCAAAGCTCAGAATAAATTCAGTCTTTACTATATTAAGTCAAAGAATTCAAAATTTCTAATAAAATAATAAATCAATTTCTAAATAATTAAGTTCCCAAAATCAAATTGAAACAGCTTAGATCCACATCAAAGTTCAGATCTAAACCTATGTCTTGCCCAAGCCATAAAATCTAATCAAAAGCACAGATTTAAAAAAAAAATCAAATTAAATAGAGCCCATTTGAAAAATATATCAATTCAAGAGAATAGAAAGTCTTCAAAATGTATAATATATATCTGAAACGACAACTCACGGTGATGGGGGAACCAGTATTGAGCACACGCTGGCCTCTAACAAGCCCTTCAGTACCATCCATAGCAATACACCTGACCACGCTCTCACCCAAGTGCTGGGCCACCTCCAAAACCAGCCTGATCTGATTATCCAAGACCTCCAACGCCGTCAATATCGGAGGCAAACCATCATCGAACCTCACATCAACCACAGCACCGATAACCTGGCAGACCTTTCCGATCGCACCTTTCCCTGTAAACTCATCGGTGATCTTCCCACTGGGACCTCCACTGGTTGCTTTGGGCGGAGGTGGCGGGGAAGAGGGCGCGCCAGCGGAGGTGGCGTACTCGGCGACACGGTGGAGGAAGTGGCCCACAGGAGATGGCCGATGCCTGAGTTTGGGGGCCGAGTTCAAAGCTCTCGATAGAGAGCTACGGGAGGCGGAGGAGCGGAGTAATGAGGATAGGAGCCTCCGCGAAGCCATGGCAGAGCTGTGATGATTTTCTAGAGAGAGAGTATAGAAATGGGAGAATGCTAGGGTTACTGTGAACTGGGAATTGGGAGGTATAATCGAGAGAGAGAGAGAGAGAGAAGGGTAACTGGGTAGTGCACAGACTGTTCAGTGTTGACATCTAGGATAAAAATTGCAACATTAGTCCCCAAGGCTTTGTAGAAATTTGGTCTCGACCTACTAATTATTACGCGCGATGTTTTTTGCAAAGCCATCATGACAGTATCGACCATGTGCATAGTTTAAGAAAGCAAAATCCTCCAGGACCTCCACCTCGATCCGCTTGTGCTGCCTCATCCAATATGAAGCAGGAAATCCTCGTCTCGAATAGTAACAAGACGAAAATGGAGAACATGTCCATGATCTGAATTTCTAAAAATCATCCAAAATCCTTCTTTTTTAAAAAAAAAAATTTATATTTTCAATTGTAACAATAACTAAGAAAATAAATAATTAATCAAACAAGCACTATAAATTATAATTTTTTAGTACGTCCCGCCCCATTGTCAATGATCAAAATTATGGAAAATTCAAAATAGGCATTAGAGACTAACATGGTTGCCAAACTAGTAAGTTGGCGACAATACCGTCAAAGATATAATTTGAGGACCAAGTCTACGAAATCTGTAGGTTGGACACCAGCACTTCAATTTTCTCCATTTTTCGGGTAAATAAATAAGAAAAGAGTAATGTTGAGGTTGCAACTCAGTTTATGTGAGGATAAATGAAATGTAAAATTAAATGAATGTCGGGTTAATTACCCCATTAGTCATTGAATTTTACCTAAAGTTTCCACCAAGTCACTGAATTTTAAAAACTACGTGATTAATCACTTAATTTTGAAACTGCAACCCCATCCATCACTGAACTTTAAAAATCACGTCATTCATCACTGAAATTTGCAAAAAGTTTCCTTGATGGTCACTGAATCAGTGACCATCTGGAAAACTTTTTGCAAAATTCAATGACTCCGTAGAAATCTTTTGCAAAGTTTAGTGACTAATGGGGTTATTTTTAAAGTTCAGTGATGGATGGGGTTGTAGTTTCGAAAGTTCAATGACTAACCACGTAATTTTTAAAGTTCAGTGACCTGATGAAAACTTTCGATAAAGTTCAGTGATTATTGGGGTAATTAACCCAGTGAATGTCACATTATCATTGTTGCCACCTAAATTGAAATTGCACCCCAAGGCTTCTCAACATTGCTCATTAAAAAAAAATAGAAAGGATTGATTTGCAAAAAAGTTGATGGTAAGGATTGGTCAACGGCGTGCGGCCTAGGCGCGTGACAAATTGCGCACGTTGAGTCGTTGCCTCCCGCAATCTGGATTCAGGTAGGTCCGTTCCATATCTACCCGACCCGACTGTTCGTGTAGCTAACAGCGTGCATAAACCACAAGAACCCTAACTAAATAGTAGTAACAATTTCACCTAGTCCACGCATTTGTGTCGAGATTTTGGTATGGGGAAAGCAGCAAAAGAGAAACTGACCCGATCTCTAAACGAGCACCTCAACACAATCCACGAAACTCTCCAGGTGAAAATCATTATTTTTTTAATTGTTTTTTGTGATTTGAAGAACATGTTTTTGTGGGTCTTCTTGATTTATTGTGATTATCAATTTTCTTAGCAATGTTTTTTGTGCTACTGTGCAGATTTTGGATCAAACGCCAGCTTCATCTCTTAAGAAGGTTAGCTGGAATGAGGTCATTCAAATGGGTGAACAAATCTCCAAACAAGCCACTACGGGTCTCTCCCTCTCTCTCTTTGTCTCTGTACTGTTAACTCAAGCTCAATTTCTTGTGTGTGACTTCCTATTAACATGTGTTGGTTTATTTGTTTTGATTGATGGGTTTTTCTTAAATTCATTTTCTCGTCAAAGAATTTTTTGACAGTTTATGAAATGCTTTGCAGTTCCGATTTGTTCACGTTTTTTCTTTGGTTATCATTATTTTGTTTGATTTCTTGAAAATTGTTATAGTTTAATTTACGGCAGTAGTTGAAGTGAGTATGTTGGGAGTGTATCAAATGGATGAGGTGCAAATACTCTTTCACACCAGTCATGAACATGATGTTTTAGTTTATTGCTTGGTGAGACTTTGTTTACAGAACTTTAGCTGTTTTGAATTCTTTGATTGGTCAATATTGCCATTAATATTGATTGGTTTTGGCTAAATAAATAATGAATTGGTGTTGATTTTATAACTCAATACCGATGTTATAAATGTCTACATAACCAGCTTGCTCGACATTAGCTCATACTAGAAAGCCACTGTCAATAGAAAATGCTTAACAAAACTTGGCATTGCAATTGCTTCTTCATTTGACTTTAGACAGACTCATCTTCTTCCCTTTTGTCAATGTAATGCACATTAAGGAGGTGTTTGAGCCCCATTATTTTTGAAGAATGTATTTTGGAATAGTAGATTAATGGAAAATGTGTGGTTAAAAAAGAAGGAATTTTTTTTGATTTGTGTGTAATATTATTTTAATGAAGAATGTGTGATTGAAAAAAAGAGAGAGTAAAATGTATTTTGGAAAAAATGTGAATCAAACATCCCCTAAAAAAGGTTTTCCCTTACAATGGACTTATTTCAAAAGTTTGCTATGGCCTTGATAGCTTGACATCTCTAATTTTTAATTAAAGATTGCTCTCTTTTTGTGCCTCTTTTTTCATTATTAGCTGTACAAAACATTCGTTCACGTGGACAAAGATTGAGAATATGAAATAGATATTTTGTTTGAGTCCCATTTTTTGGGAGAATAGGTTTTGTAATAGTATTTTTTGGAGAATGTGATTAAAATGTAGGGAAAAGTTTTGGATTTACGTGTAAAATTATTTTATTGGGAGAATGTGTAGTTGAAAATGAGTTTGAGAAAAAAAATGATTTTTTATAGAATGGGGCTCAAACAGGGGCTTAAGTTCTGCTATTCAGAAGTAAGGAGTTTCCATAACACCAGATAAGCATTGTAACGGCACTCGTTTGTCATGCCTTGGTGGGTATTTGTTGATACACATTCTTCCAACATGCTTATGGACCAAGTCAAGACTTCCAGGAGTAGACTCTGGGCCAACGACTGCCTATGATGTACAGAGACACTCCTACTAGGCTGGCATTCCATGCCCAAGGTGCATCAACGCTATCACTCCTTGGACATGGGACATGTGTCCAGCATACGTGGCATGCACACATACATATACGCACACTTTCCCAATCAGGGCACGGATATGTCTGACATACCATGTGACTTGTCCTAAAAACCCATGAGATAGAAAATCTCTCCATAAATTTGTTTAAACCTACCGTATGCAATTTTAATACATGAATATTTAGATTTTATTTGGAATAGTTATACAAAGTACAAGAACTAGTTACTCCTCGAATTTAAAAAAATTCATCTCCAAAATGAAAATCAAAGTTTAAAAAAAAAAAGTATTCATTTCGAAAAATAAATAACTGTTAAAATAAAAACGTAACATGCATAGATAGAATTTGAATAGACGTGGCCCCTCTTATCTGTGTCCTGCCTTTTTGGAAAAGTTACATAACTCTGTCCATATTATTGTGTTAGAATCTCATGTTTGTGTCCGTGTCTGTGCTTCATATTTGATGGCTCACTAGAATGCTGATGGTTGATTTGAATCTCAGCCAATATCAAAATCATATTTACCCAGTAGCAATTCACTGGCTGATGGATGTTTTAAACACGTAGACTTGTAGACCAAAGATCACATTTACATAATAAAAGAATTCAACTGAAAAAAGGAAAAAGAAATGGAAGGATAGGGAGAGAGCTGTGTTTATGAATTCGTTCTTGTTGCCTTATTTAGATGTCTTGGTTTTTCAGTTCTTCCTGAAAGCTGTGGATGTCCATTGAGTAAAGTTAAAAAAATGTTTTCTATGAAATTGGCACGAGATGGTTTCGTTATTTCATTACTTTCTCTTGTAATAAGGATGTGTGGGAGACATTTTTTCCTACTTGCACATAGCCTCATATCTGGTGGTGTATTTTGTCTTTGATCTCTAATGTAGTTGGAATGCTTTACACTGGAGAAACCCCAGAAGTTAAAGTGCTTGAAGAAAATATGGATGCATACTTCAATATGCTGCAGGGCTTCCTTTTACTATCCCATGGATGTTCAGTCGGAGCAGGACCAACCCTCTCTTCTTGCATTCATTCATCCATAAAACAAGTTGTTGACAGCAGTTTCATGTTGTTGAAAGAAGCAGTCTCTTCATATGGTGTTCTCTCTCTTCCAGTTGCTTTCTCTCAGCATGTGTACGTAATAACATGCATGACAAATCTGCGTGCATCCATGACCATGATACACTTTTTGCACAAATGTGTCAGTAAAACATAGCCTCTTCTTCATGAAAATATGATCCCATGTAGTTGTGTCATTATTGAATTGGATAACTTCCTGCTTTTATGTGGTTATGATTGTAAGTTAAATCGTCAAGTCTCCACTTCAAAAAAGGGACAGAATGTCGAAATATAATCATTCGTCTCAGATCCCTAATTTACTTGGAAATCATGGTCAGCTTGCTGTACTCTTCTTGTATTACTAGTTATAGTGTTCTCTATATATCGATATTCTCACAATTGGCAAATACTCGGTCTTCTTATGCTAAAACTGCTGTAATAGACAAATAGCCAGATTCCTGGAAAGAAGTCCTGTTCCTGTGTAGAGTGTCATGTGAGTAATTTCCCGTTTCAGAAACAGCACATCTATTGGGTTAGAAAACTAAGCTTTTACTGGATATGCGTGTTTCTTTAATTCCTTAAGAGTAATGCCATTCAGTCTCACAGGGTGCTTAGCACCAGTCTATGAGACAGTGGGGTCACTGCCACATTTTTCAGTATATTTATAATACAGTTTGTGTATTGGATTGGTGCTTGTGTCATCTTTTTCCAAATGACTTGTAACATTAGATCGTGCATGCGTTATTTGAGTATGCATTGTTGATCGTATTTTACTCAAAATCATCTCATTCCTTCTTCTAAATTGTGTAGGATCCCATGATAAAGCTAAAAAAGTCTCAATTCCGCAACTAGTGGGCACAGTCTGGGATGTATGTTCAGCCCTTAAGAAGACTCCTTCGTCAAATGTAGTGGCAATTGGACGAGCAATGACCCAAGTTGCAGTTTCCATCAAGGATGTTCTTCGTGAGATGAAGGAACTGAAACCAGCTTCCTTTGACCTGGCAAATGAAGCTTCTGATAAGGTAGACATCAAAGAAGAAGAAAAACCAGACGACGATAATGATTCATGTAATGAAGATCTGGGCAATGACCTGTCTCTCGAAGAGATGAAAATTGCTCATTTAGCTACCAGCGTTGTGTCTGAAACACTCGCATTTACTAAGGAACTGATTCGCTCGATTACAAGCTTGCTTAAGCAGGAGAGTGTAGATGGTTGTGCTATCTCAACAGATTCACTGGAGAAACTCTTGCTGCTGTCTCAGAAAATTGGAGTACAAGTTGATGAGCTCGGGGCATGCCTTTATCCACCACAAGAAATTTCTGCAATTAAGGCTGCTTTGGAGAAGATTTCCAGCGTTACTTGTGAAACAGAATTAGAGCTAGGAAATCTAAAAGGCTCTTCGAATGACTTTGTTACAGCTTGCACAGGTTTGAGGAATTCATTGAAACAGTTAGAATCTGAACTAAGTTGCTTAGATACAAGTATTATCCCAGAAATGGAAAATCTTGCTTTAAGCAATTAGACAGAGGTCCACGGGTCTGTTATTGTATGGTTTTGATTATGCTGAATTTGTAAGAACTCGATCATCAATGGGTTCCTCTGTTTCCCATTTTCTGGACCTTTGACTAGTTGTGTCACAACTGAGAGGCAGAGAGACAATTCTTATTTGCACTACTCGATCTCACATTCTCGCTAGATATATTGATTTGCTTCTCGGATGGGCTTAATGCCATAGTATCAACCTTTGTGACGAACAAGTCTGGTAAGCTCACTGGTCCAAAGAGTTGTCCATGTATCAATAGAAGATACAACTGCTTCTGGTTCTTTGGCCAACGGTAACACAGCCACAGGGGACTAGATGGGCCAAGAGTGGTCGTCGAATTGGAATTTGAAAAAAACAACAAAGAAACAACATAATCAAGACATTCTTAATAGTTACTAGGGAAGAGATAGTATTGCATACTAAACAAGTACCTGTCCTTTGCATCATAAGTAGATTGGTTTTGCTAACCACAATTTCTTTGTTGAATAAAGCTATGTGTACACAATTTTTTACACAATGTTTTACACCCCCCTCACATGGAGGGAGACCCACACATAATAAAATAATCGTGGACCCCCCTCCATGTGAGGGAGGTGTAAAACATTGTGTAAAAAAGTGTGTGTACACGTAGCACCACTCTTCTTTGTTGGGTGTGGACCCCTATTTGTGAAGGAGTTGTACACCAAGGTGTCAATCCCAGTGTACAAGTAGCAAAATCCGAAGTAGATTTCACTAGTACAAATTGGGTTTTGATACATGTACATCAGGGTTTACACTCTGGTGTATATAATGTTCAGTAACATTTCATCACTAACAGCTGAAAAAAAAACAGTTGTAGAATAATCCGTACAAATTTTAGTCATGTCAAATGCCAGAATGTTGTGAATAAAACACGATCTTGAAAAATGAATTTGAACATAAAATTCAAGGGAGCTGTTCAATATAATTTGGCATCGGCCTATTCAATAAAATTACAGTTGAAAATTAGAAAGAGGGAGTGGGTGCGAAGTGAACCTCTGCTGGAGAAAAAGAATGGTATTGAAGGTAAAGGAGGTAGTTTACCACAAGCTATGCTTCACTTGATTCTCAAATAAATTGCCACCGGAGAAAAAAGTTTTGACATTTACTACACCTAGTATAAAAGAATCGAGGTTCTCTAATGAATCGATTTGATGTCTAACCTAAAGAGTGACCATTTGTAACTACGAATGCGATGAAGATTTACAGCAAGACTGGTTGCCACATTGCAAGAATCTAAAGAATAACTCAACCACAAAAATGCACTTTTCGCCACTTCTTCCTCGTCAACTTGTGCAGTTGCCATGACCACGCAGCCAAGAATATCACGAGGCTAATCCCAACAGACGTCCAAAAAATTGCCAGCCACTTGGGCATGGGATTAGGAAACAATCCTGATAAATGATCAAAAAAGAGAACATTTTTGACAGAAGAGTGCAGCAAAATCAAAAGATTGAACGAAAATAAACTAAACTAATGAATGATGATGAGATGCACACCATGTCCAAACTTGATGCAAATGAGGAGTTCCACAATGCAGATACCAAGTGAAAGCCAACAAAATGTTCCCACCTTTTTCTCCGGTTTCCTAGAAGTCATATCATTGATCAAGCAAAAAGTGAGAAAAAGAGAAGATAATAATCATATCTTGCAAACGCCAATGCTGAATATCTATACAGAATGATACAGAACTGAGAAAGGTGAAAAATACCTGTCCTGCAGGTAAGAATTGTATTCACGAATCGTGGGTATTGCAATAAGCCACCAAAAAACCAACCTCCACACTATGATGGGGTTTCGAGGAGGAATCCAAAGGCAAAACTTGAGAAAGAACGTGTTGAGTTCCACAGTCAAGAAAACTATGCAAAGGCTGAGAACTTGAATAAATCGTAATGGACCAAGAAGAGGGTGCCATTCATCTTTGTCCCACCTTGCAGGTGTAAATTGACCCAATGTTCTTTTGACCTGAAAATCAAATTGAAGTAATTAAGTATCCTGTTTATATAAGATCATAATCAGCAACTTTTTATCTTCTTACGGTTTACCAAAATAGAATTTCGAAGGAATAAAAGATGGATATAGAAAGAGAGAGCAACATGATGAGGAATGAGGTGTCTAGCTGCATCCAAAACCTGGCATAGGAGATACAAGGGAGTTTAAGGGTAGAAGCCCACCTAATAACGAAAGATGGTGGTGGAACGAGAAGGTTCATGTGGCACTAAAGGATAAAAGAGTGCTATAATAAATTTACTAATATATAAACATATGGAGACTTTTGGAAAATGTCTAAATGACTAAACATTGAAGCTAAAGAGTTACGGGATACGTAGGAAAGCATATGAGAAGTTCTATAGATAACTTGGAACCAGGTTGGGGCAGAAGCTATTTGAAGATATCTTGGCAGAGAAAGTAGAGCTCTAAAGCATGTCAAACATAAAGACCAAAGTTGTTTAATGATGCATAACCCCCAATTCAATTCAAACATATATCAGAAAATTAAAGGAAATGAGACAGAAATTCTAGAAGAAAACGTCGCAAATAAGCATACTTTTCTGATAAGGTTTGGCTGCCGGCTTATACCAACCCATTCGTAAGTTCTACCATCGAAGTACCTAACAGTAAGCATTCCTGCCCAAATACCTGTGGAGCAACAATAAGAAAACATTTTACATTCTATATTATCCTTGAAACAGTAGGCTTTGCATAACATGGTATCACTATGTATGTATGAAGATAAAGTTCCACCGTCCACGGTCTTCCCTCTAAGGGCTGTTAGCAAATAACACTTTTGACAAATATAGATGCAGACAAGACCTTAAGTTTATATCGACAAGCTAGGGGAAGATGCAGTGGAGACCCGGTTTGTTTGCTTTACAAGATTTCCTTGACCGTAGGTATTGGATGAGTAACTACTACATCCATACCACTCTTTAGCCTATCCTGAACCTACTCAACCACCCACCCAGGAAAAAAAAAATGAAAAAGAAAAAGGAAGCTAGTACCACACGAATTTTCTGAATGGCCGGTGGTCTCCAGTACCTCTTGTTTAGACTTCTGGAAAACAATGATCATAAATGTTCTAGCTAACATCATAATGTTTTGAATATACAGCAGCAGTTTCAATACTACCTTCGGACACCCACAAATACACAGCATACCAAGTGCTCTGATCTAAGCTAGTCACAAAATGTACAAAATAAACCGACAACAGATATATTGTCATTGACTTCTATAGTATCCTAGTTCCCCAAAGGACTTAAAGGCGCTAGAACCAGCTCGATAACAGTGTTTTGATTATTTCATAAAACCAAGTTGGAAAGAAGCAGACGAGAACTTCAACTTCCAAGATTGAAATGTAGCAATGAGCATTTCAAGCTTCAGTTCTAACTTTATTTTTATATCTCTGTCTAATGATCTATAAAATGTTACCTTCTTTAATTCTTATTGTCTGTCCATCTGTTCATGATATTTCAAAATAATCAAGTCCTTGCTTGGAGTACTATCGATGATTATTAATTTCACTTAGTTGCACATTAAATGAATCAAAAGAAAGGTCATCCCAAAAAATGTTTGCTTGAACTAGAAAATCGATGATGATGCATAATGGCAGGTGGAAAGAGCAACTTATTGTAAGTCCTTTTCTAATCATAGTATGGAGAGAGGTTAGGAGTTCAAAACCATTACTGTAAACAATATGTAGAGTTACTTGGTCGGAAACTCAGAAAAATGGGATCGTACTAGACTTGGGGTTCCATGTTAAAGGTCAACACTGTTAGAGGAATAAATCGAGTTCTTATATGTTGGTTAATATTTTCATAATTAATCAATGTGGGATTATCATTTAACATGCACCTACAAGATAGTAGCTTATTTGAGCACAACAATCTTCGTATTCATGTGCTCGTTTGAGTCTTAATCGAATTGCATTGTTTATTGGAGCTTATATCAACATTGTTAAGAGGAATAGCCTAAGTCTTTATATGTTATAGTTACTATTTTTTATATTTAATCGATGTGAGATGTATCCCTCAAAAGATGGTTGATAGCACTCTAAGAAGGTGACTAATCAACCTAACTTGAGGTGTTAGAATCCTGTTCATTGTATTGTCCAATCATGTCCAATATTGCGAATCATACATAGTCAAATAGTTTATGGAACAAATTAACAATCTTTGCCTCATAACATAATCAATAAGAGAAAAGCTCAATATTCTTACCAAACCAATTGCAGATTAATATATCAAGAATAATGCTATCCCACCAGCATTCGTTGAAGTTCGGTAACATGTGGCGGAAGGTTAGCTGAAAGCACCAGCATAAATATCCTCTTAATGAAGTGAACTAATTAACATTTTCTTGGAACTGAATATATAGCAACAGAATAAAACACACAGAAGGAGTTAAGTATAGTTTTGACCTCCATCAACTCAAATCCAATTGAAAGTACCCACAAAAGAGGCTGATTGCGAATCATGATAGCTTTCCCCCACCATCCAAGAATATGGGCCAGAACAAACTCATCGAAAAGTGTCTCCTTAAAAATCAAAATAAAACATAATCCTTCAGCTCCGGTAGGATGATAATGTACAACATATAACAAGAAAAGGTTAACAAAAAAAACTTGCATTAAAACAGAAGTAACCAGATAAAAGATTACGAAAGAAGATATCATACATAAACATTCTTAAACCTGTTTGTAGGATTTTCAGGCACATAAATCCGGCAATCAGCACCGTAGGATCTTTCAGGAAGTTCTGCACAAGAGAAACTGCAAGTAATTAAATACCAAAAATGTTTACAAACTTGCATTAGCGATCTAATTCTTATAGACTAACACGAATGAAGGGTGTGCATTGGCACCACCAAGACAAGCAAGCATATTCATGTTCATCTGGAAAGAAAGTAGAAGGTACACTACTTACCAACACCAAGATAAGGATGCAAATATTTCATAAATTGCCGAGCATCATCACGCCTCTGGAAACAATGAAAAATTAACAAGCATCAGAATAAAATGTCTACAAAAAGGAATCAATGACTAACTATTGTTACCAAAGAACGATCAAAAGATAATTCCCAAAGGAATTAATACAAAACATGTCCCAGAAATACGTCTTTGTAGTTATTATGTACTGACTAAAACACAACAAACAATAGTAACTAACCTGAAAAAGCAAAAATGTCAATGCAACGAGGTATATAACAGCTATTCCATGAACAAGGCGCCAAATCGCAGGGTGTGGCCTGACTAGTACTCTGTAAGCAAATAAGAAAACCTTGAGCAAGAAGACCAACAGGTTATAGACATTATAAAGAAGTTAAGGTAAGCATCAAACACCCAGTGCAAAAACGAAAGACCTTTAACTGGAACTAATCCCTTCAAATTGTTGCCTATAATTTGACAAACAGTGAAATAACGAAAGACCTTGCAAAAAATAATTTAACGAACCATAATTTTCTTTTATTAGTCTTGAATCATGGTCACTGAAGAAATACATCATTTTGTTTAAATTATAATCTTAAAATAAACTTTTACTCAATTTGACAGGTGCTTAATAGAAAAAGAATTTAGTAACAGAAGGAAAGAATAAACAGACTCAATCGTGGATTTTCGGTATTAACGTCCAAGTAACACTGCAGGTAAATCATTGAAGCATTTCCCTATCCGTATAATTTCAGTAATGATTGGCCACTAAAAGATTCTGAAATATTATGCATTCCCCTATCTAAAATGACCAAGTTATGGTCCATCAAGGACACTTCTTTTTCTTGCTTCAACTTCGAAACAAAAGAACTTTGTTAGAACGCAAAAAGATTTATGTTCTTATGTTCGCTGTACATGTTAATAATTTCTGATTCTTGATAGATTGAACACTAAAAGATATCTATATTTGGATGAGTATGCAGAGGTATAAAAATTTACACAATATGTTATTCTTCGTTTTCATTTTGTGTGCATGGACTGGAAGAACTCAAAACAGAAGGTAGCTACAATCCCTTTACCAAGCATCACATTTTCACAAGTCTTCACAAACCATATTTCGACATCTGATGAGTAATTAAGCTAGATTTTTAGAAAATGGATCTACTTTAACTTTCTGCACGCAAGAACTGTCAGACAATTCCTTCAACCAAAAATTATAAAGCTTAGAAGTGTCGGGATAAACCAAAGATATTTACAAACATCAAAATAGTCCAAACCTCAAAGTGAGGGCCAAATCGTGCATTAACAAGAAAGCATAACAACTTACGTAGAAGGAGCTTGCAACAAACAATACGCAAGAAACACTGCAATCATTGCCCACGTACCCCTACCAAAATAAATACCCAACAATCTTTAGACTCTTCAACATGTAAGTTCATGAAGCAATGGTAACATAGCACGTGCATAATCAAGCACATACCTTTTCACGGAGGTAACAAGATCAATTGCTGAACTACATTCGGGATCAAGTGCTCCACTTGTCAATCTGGTAGAATTTTTGAATATACAAAATTAGTATGTACAACTAAACTTTGCACTTTGCAGCCCTATATCACTGTGATATAGTGAAGCTTCTCATAATCGTTGTGTACTTCTCCAAAACCAAAGAACTGTTTATGAATGCCAGAACCAATCGAAAATGAATATATGTAATCATCTTCAAAGAAAGAAAAATTGAAGAGAAAACTCTAAAAATACAAGTCAGATAATCAACTCATTCCATCAAGAAGAGAACCACAAAAATTATAAAAGGAGAATGGAAAAGAGACTAAACTTACAGATTAAGCAACTTACACTAGGAAACATGCACCTATTAGTAACATTGTAATGGTATGAGGTTTGTATGCCAAAGCAGTCCATGGATCAAGCTCGTTATCAACGCTTGATGTGCTCATGTCACCATTTTGATGAGTGGTAAGATCCTTGTGTCTAGGTCTCCTATTACCATTAAGTTCCATCGCGCATAACCCACAAGATTCAGTTTCCTCACTGCAGATCAAGAGATGGAGCAAATGGGATTGTCGATTATGGTCATAAAGTATCATAGAATTAAATTATGAAACCTAAGTTTCCAGAAGAGACACAAATGGTGTAATGACACGAAGAAACTAAGTCAAATTAAAGGTCATTACAGTTAGTTATTAAAGAGGTAGACAACAATTCGCACACTGCAACTGATGCATTCATTTAAATATCGCACGTCAAGAAAACAGTAAAACAATTAGTGTTTGCAGCCAACACGATGAAGGTCCATGAGGCTAAATAATGTTTCGACAGTTGATGGCATAGCATCTTCATCACCCCAATGATATTCTTCCCCTCAGTTAATATGACACCAATCCCTGTTTGCATCTAAATCAATGCTGTAATTTAAAGAATAGATAAGAGCACAAACTAGTTATATTCCACTACAGTTCCCACCCAACCCAACAACAACAAACTAACACCATGTTTGGCTAAGCTTAAAGGTGCTTTTAATTTCAGCTTAGCCGAACATGCTTTAAGTCTTATTCTTACAAATTTTGTTGGAATACATGAATATTTTTTTCATCACTCTATCTATGCTATGTCTATCGAAACATCCAATTCAAAAAAACTCTTCGTTAATTTCGGTATATACCCCTCTCTCTCTGATCTCTTCCGGTAGGAAAAAACTCACATCTCTTAACACAATGACAAAAATATTCTCGCGCAAGTAATTTGAAACACAGTGCAAAGGTACTAGCAATGAGCAAAACTTCAAGGCCAGATTTTACAACTTTTATTTGACATCCTTTACCATATACAATACTTGGCACTACACTAAATTTCAACTTGAGAAATTACCACCATTTACCTCGTATTCATTACTTCTACAAAGGGAAAGATCCACGGCTAATATCAAATAAAAAAAAAAATTCCCAAACAAGATGTCCAAATGCTACCAGTACAGAATTAAATACCAAACAAAATTCTTAAACAGAGAAATTCGATGCTGAGCAGTAACAGACTAACAGTCAAATTGAACAACAGTATTTATCGCAAAGTGAAACGGTATTTCAAAACCCTCACATCCATTATAAACCCTAATTTGCCTTTAGTAGACGATGAACAGTAAAAGCAGTGCAGAACACAGTACACTGAAGTTAAAAAATTCCGTGTAAAATTCACAAACTGCCCACAAAATGATTAAAAATGTGAAAAAGAAAAGGCAGACTGAGTTCACTGTCAATCCCCACATTTAACAAAACCCAAAAAGAAAAATCTAAAAAATTTCAATGCATGCAATCGAAAAACAAGAAAATTAACGAGTGAAACTTCAAATGAAGTACTCAAATAAGACCCAGAAAATCTTATTCCGTTTTGAAAAATGATGTGTTCGTAAAAATAATGCCGAACCAGATTTCCTTTCCATAGACAAGTTATGAACAGTGCATGCGAATAATTGCAGATTTATAAAGAAAGCCGAACACGCACAACTACTTACAGAAATGTAGAGAGAGAAAAAGCTGTAACACATGAATCCACGTATGTGCATATCTTTATGTACGCAAACATACCCTTAAAACAGACGATTAATTACATAGTATGCTTAAAGGCTAAATGCACTTAATTTTTCGTTCACTTACGTAAAGGGAAGCTGAAAAACAATCCTCAGTCGCACGATTAGATAACGAACTAGGAAGCAATATCAACCGTTAATCAAATAAAGAGAAAGAAGGTTAGAATAGTGCAGAAGGAGAGAGTGTTATCGAGATTTGAAGAAGAAAGTAATGGCAGAAAGCCTGAAACTAAAAAAAGACAACTCTCTCTCTCTCTCTCTCTCTCTCTCTCTCTCTCTCTTCCTGTATGTAGATAATATGCATAAAAGTGAGCGCTTATATGAACCTGTATAAAAGTGAATTTGCAGTGAGCATCAAGAACAAGAGAGAAGAGAGAGAAAGGGAAGAGAGATTTTCAAGATTTGTGTTTTCAAGTTCAAGTTCAAAATTTTAGAGAGAGAAAAATTGGAGACTTTCTGTTGACTAATGATGACATAGCAATTACAGGTGGAATAATTGACGTACATGTTAGGAAAACTTAAGGATGGGCTCCTCAACTTTCTACAAAGTATGGTTATGAGTCATTTCATTTTTAAAAATGAGGTTTTAAGTCCTTAACCTATTTAAATCTGTGAAACAAGTCCTTAAGTTCCCAAATTTTAATCTCGTTTGATCTACATTATTATCTCATTAAAATGAAAAATATGATCGTTATCCATCACATCAACATTTAAATTCAAATTTTTTATCTCTTATGTGAGCCCCAATAACGGCTATATTTTTCATTCTCATTTTACGGCCATAAACCAGTAAATATTTATTGGAATGATAAATTAATACACTTCATACGTTAATTAATTAATTCATACCTCCTAATTTTTGACCAATTATAAGGCTGTCACTGCTGGAATTCTCATTTATTTTCATGTCTGAAGAGGTAATTTCCTCTTTCTAAGAATAAAAAAATATATTATTTTATATATAATTGTAAACTATTGGATAAGAAGTACGAGTATATAAATAGTTGGACTATGAAAATATTCTTATTTATATACGATTATCTCCACACAGTTCATATTTTTATTTCTATTTAACCTAATTATTATCAAAATCGAAAAAAAAAAAACACACACACACACACATAACCTGGCAATCAGAATTCATGACTTATCTTATAACGTCAGCGGTGCAATTTTTTTTTTTTTTTAAAGTGATGAAATTTGTGTTGTCAAATGTTACAAGTTTTTTTTACAGTGACAACGAATGACGTATAAACCAAACATATTTCATTCGTCATGGAAAATCTATCCGTCTTAATAATAATCACATATGAAACTTAAGGACCTAAAAATTCAATGAAGTAAATGACTCACAAATCTAAGATCCAAAATAAAGGGTCAAAGAAATTAAGGAAGTTATCAAATAGGACATCCCCCCGCCACAGATCCATGGATTTAGGGGTCACCTTAAATTTTAGGGCCAATTTATTTGAAAAATGTGACAAAAAAGTTGGAACAATTGAAGCTTGCAAGCTGTGATTCAACAACCCAACAAAGGTAATGACAAATGTGTGTCATACATTGTGGGGTTCATCTCCCTTGAGTTCCTTAATTTACATCATCCAACAAATCTTGTCTGATGGACTAAAAGTGAGATCGAACGTAAATGAATATACACACACATACATACATATACATAGAGTGGCATTATTTCCGAAAAAATGTCACATTTCAAAGGCAACTCAATGCTTAACACTTAGTTCTTGTTTGATGGTCATTAATTCCCAAAAAAAAAAAAGTTTTGGATTGTGATTTTTAGAAGTGTGGTTGAGAGAAGTATGAAAAAGATTTGAATTTACGTTTATAATATTTTATTTTGTGAAAGTGTGATTGAAAATGAGTACTTAGAAAAAAGAGTTTGAAAATAATGATCGTTAAACATGGGCTTAAGCCTTTTTTTATCAATACATTTCGAGAACCCATAAATACTATCTACTTATACACCATTTACTTCTATCTATTTATAAATTAAACCATTTATAAACCCCTTTTAAACATGCTTTAAAATAAGTAGGATAGTGCATGACCTATCCCAGATGTCAAGCTTTGCCCTTTATGACATCTTCTGCTGCGAGGAGGATAGCCTTAAAGAGGAAAAAAAATACTAAAATTATGATTATTATAATATCCAATTTTGTCCAGTTACTACGTATCCAACATGCACTTAAGACTTAAAAACGATGCTGATGCAGCAAGTTGTTAGGCTTCCTACTGTTCTTGTTCGGCCAGCCGTCTCAAAATAACGACCACAAAATTTTTCAATACAAATGCAAATAAAGATCACAAGTACAATAATTCAAACAGTTTTCAGATCACCCTATCAAGATGGCCATCGGCCTCTGAAAGCATCTCAGCATCCAAGTATTTCAAAATAAGATTACATCAAGATGGTCAACTAGCCTCACTAAATCCACCCTATCAAGGGTGGAAATTCAGATAAATCCTTCTCACATCTTATTTATTACTCAACCGCATTATATTAAAATATGGAAATAATAGAGAAACGGGCTTTTCCATTGTTTCCTAGCAAGAGAGAAACTAAGAACTAATCAAAATTACTCGACTACATTGGGTTGACTTGTGAATTAACCTGGCACTTAGTATGTGTATCCCTTAACAAACATTCCCTTCTTAGCTTCCTCGCTCTCACCTTCAGCTGAGTACTTTCCGAGCTGTGCCAAGGAGTTTGCCTTTGCACGCACCAAAAGTGACTTCTGTGCAGCTTCTACGTTCTCTGGGCGTCCTTGCCATGTCTTAAGCACGGTGTTTTGAAGTGCTCGGGCATAGGAGAAAGAGACATGCCAAGGATTGGGACTCTGGTTCATTGCGTTGAGGTTCAATGTTGCCTCTGCTTCAGATTGTCCTCCTGACAGGAACTACAAACGGAAAGAAATTTTATTGAAGGGACATTAAATCAAAAGAAGTGTTTGTTAAGTATAAGCAAAACTAGGAACACTCAAAGAATGACCCCAACATTTACTGTGTGATGCAAGGAAAAAGAGCATTCCTGATTCAATTATTCAGTTCAAATTGGCCGTATTCTTTTTCGTAGAACTGTTTGTTAATATAAAATGAAAGCAGGACAGTTCAACACATCAACTTGTTAAAAGGTCACCGTATATGGTAAATTTGGCTGCACCAATTTTATTTTTTATTTCTTTTCGTTTCTATATGTGCTTTTTATTTGAGGACCTCCAATTGGTGAGCTTGAAACTCCCGTTTCTTTAGCTTTGACCCTCTATATTATAGTCTACAGCCTTGCCTCACCAAACATTTGAGGTTACACACTTGGTGCCTTGGGAAGAATGTGAGCTATTCGGAGATGAAGGTTTAAGATTCATAGTATTAATCTAATTGATAGGGGGTCCATGTTTTAATACCATGATTCCTGGAACTGCTGGAGGCACTCTCCTTTTAAGCATGCTGAGTGTATATTTGGCAATGGTCTCTGGAGAAGCCTTCTCTTTGTGTTCAGCACCTGGAGTTACCATGCTAGGTTTAAGTAGAATGCCTTCAAAGACAACATTGTTCTCTGCCAAGTAGTAGAAAACTTCTGACCACACACGCTCTGCCACTTCAAGCGTCCTCTCAATTGGGTGGTCTCCATCCAGAAGAATTTCAGGTTCTACAATAGGCACAAGACCATTGTCCTGCACAAGAAATCCCAAATTCATCCTCTAAATTCACCACCCATAGAAAGTAAGATATCTGTCTTGTTCTTCAGATTTTTAAGAATAAACACCAGGATTTAATTAATAAAATTAAACAAGACGAGCATGCTCAGGAAAGAAATGCAAGGAATAAAGTGGAATTGGAATTTAGATAGGTACCTGAGAAATAGCAGCATAACGAGCGAGACCCCATGCTGCTTCTTTAACAGCCAAAGCAGAAGGACCACATGGTATGCTGACAACAGTTCTCCTGAAATATCAGAATGCAAAAGAGAAAAGATCAGCATATAAAAGGAAACAATTTATTGACATGGACATCCCAAAGAAGGATACAGCTGACATTTTAAAATGAAAACAGCACACCATTTTACAAAACGAGCCCCTTGCTTATAGTATTCAGCAGATCTAGAAGCCAATCCATCTAGTCCCTGGCACCAAGATTCATTGTTGGATCCTGGTAGCGGAACCAAACCCTGTCAAAAGAAATAACAAAACAAAACACAGTGGTATGAAATAGCAGCTCTAACTGAAAGTTCAGGTAATTTGGTGATCTTCAAAACAAAAAAGGTACATTTCCTACAGAATAAAGTAATAACAAGCTTACCTTATCAACTTTGATACCGGGTACAATATTCTCATCTCGCAAACAGTCCACAAACTTCTTTCCATCTGTAGTTGACTGGTAAAGTGTCTCTTCGAAGAGAATGGCACCAGAAATATAGTCACCGAGGCCGGGAGTGGTCAGCAGCAGCTCTCTATAAGCCTGTCTGTTTGTTTCTGTGTTGTCAAGTCCAATGGATGCCAACCTTTTTCCACATGTTGCATTTGATTCGTCAATGGCAAGAATACCCCGACCCGGAGATGCAATTGATTTCTGTACACGAAAAGAATTAAACCGAAATGAGAAAATGCTTTAGAAATGGCACCGAAGCTAAACATCCAATTTATCAATGAGAAAGCAACAATATTTATCGCATAAAATACATAGCACTATTCAGTTTACAATTACTAAGCATGTTTGGGTGGAATTATATGAGCTTCCTTATTTTAGTTATAAGAGGAGACAAAATATTTTATGCTGCTAAGAGAACAGAATCTTTTATGCTATTCTAAATAAGTCATCTCAACTTCAAAACCTTTTCACTTGTATCTCTAGTTTGGGTTTTAAATTCCAGATGATATAATACACGGAAAATATAGCTGGAGATGATTAACACATGCTTCCACTAGCCCAGATATTAACTATTTAGAAGTTTAATTAATCGATTTCAATTAGTAAATAACAACAAATGTGGATTCCTAATAACAATTGAATAACAAACCATTTATATCAATCAATCAGCATATATATCAACAGATTGGTGTCATGCCACAACGGACTGAACCCTGAGCTCACCACAGAGTTACAATAAAAGCTTCCTTATCAAATGATAGAAAACAATTTTTTGAAATTTCATTAGCTACAAGATTTTGTTCAATCACTCGTATACCCTTATAAATGGGTTAGCAATAGCATTAGCCATTAATCATCTCAAAAAATCTAAGACTCTCATTGATTAATGCTAAATTAGATCTTTTTATATTAAAGCTAGAAAAAGAAAAAGAAAAGGCAGATCAACATTACTAATAATCTAACTAAAAAATATTTGATCCCGTGTTAACAAATCTGTCAAAAATCAATATCGGTTATCTATCCATGCAAGCATTCGCTTTAAAACTCCTGGAATAATTATAAAATTAAAACAAGTTGAATACATCAATAAATCGTACATGAACACAATGTTCCCATCAATGATCAATCCGAAACTGAGCGTCTTAGTTTAACTTGGTAATGAACAAAAAGTGAGAAGAAGACAGTATCAACAGAAAGTTGCTGGCTGTATAAATCTTTAGCGACAATTCGTCAAAGTCAAACCGTAACATTCAATTCGATAAACCCAATATGTACATCTATGAAACAATATGTATTTAATTATTTATAAATTCTCAAAATCGAGACAGCTTACGGCGGTTTTAAGGAGCTCGTCGGTGTAAGAGCCGGCGCGGATGACAGATACACGGCGAGAACGCAAAGGACCGGCGGATCCGGAGCGTTGATTGAAGGACTGGTGGCCGGCAATCCAAGATGAGGAGGCGGCGTTCAATTTCACCATACTCGAGGACGCCATCTTTTTGTTATTACACGGACGGACGAAGGGAGAGAGGGAGAGGGAGCGAGAGAGAGAGAGAGAGAGGGATTTGATAATCGGTGAGTCCGCAGCTTTTCAATAAAATACAATCATCATGCGCATCTACCAAACACTCTACTGTGCTAATGCATCAAAATATCTGTAGTTTTACTAAACTACCCCTGGGGGTTGGTGGGAGTTTTTTAAAAATCATCACCTTCCTTCGTAAATATTTGTATGAATTTCATCCGAAATCACAACTTCAATCTAGTTTTAACTTTTAATATTTACTACTCTTATCATATTTCGTTATCCATAATCCTCTAAACTCACAAAAATTGCTTAGTTGGTAATAGCGACAAAGCAAAACAGGAATAGAGACAATACTCTGATAATCATGGCGGTTGTCTATGCTGATTCTGCCGAATTTTTGCTATATATTGCACAATCACTCGACGGGCGGACACTCGTCTATATCTATGCTAATTCATTCGAATTCCTAGATCTGCCATGGAAGCGATGACTCGAATTCAATGAAGATTTAATTTAATTGTCAAAAAAATTCAAATATTAAATTAATAATATTAAAAAGAATAAAACATGTATGTGTGTGTGTGTATATATATATATATATATTTTTTTTTATTTTTTTATTTTTTTTTTTTAAATTTCACGTGATGCAGTGTTAAGTGGTATATTAAGTAGCGATTACATGAAAAGTTATGTTGGAATATGAGTATTGAATAATCAAATATTATTCGTGACAAAGTAGTAGTGTTCGAAATTAAAATTGAAGTTGAGTTACCCTACTAAATTGAACTTATGTTATCCAATTAAGACCAAAGTCAACTTCGGTAAAATTTACCCTTCAACTTGTATCCATAATCAAAATTTACGAAAATGGAATGGTTCAGCTACCAACTGCGGTGGTGGTAGATAGGATCTTAATTTAAATAAATATTAGTACACTTATACCACGTTTGACTTTTTAAAATTACAACATTTGATTATCGTGATCAAGTCTAGTGCTTTAAACATGTTCTTAAAGATTTTGCAAATGCACATTAGATAGTACTTGGCTCCTATTTGACAAGGATTAAATCTGAATTTTAATATAAGTCAAAATCAATAATTAATTTTAAAGTAAGTCTAAATTTCAGGACAAGATTAATATGTTGGAATATAGTTTAATTCTTTGTATATTTCATGGGACTGACAATTTTATCGATTTATATTAAACTCTACTAAAATTTTGATTTTAATCATCACCAAACAGGGTACAATCTTCTTCTTTTTTATGATATATATATATATATTGGAATTTTTGGCACTTGATGTTAAAGATCTATTTGACTTGATTTTTGAAAAGTTTAAAGGAATTATCGAAAGTTATTTTTTGGCCCATTTTATTAATTTTATAAAAGTGCTTATTTTAGTTATAACAGATTTCAGAGAAAACTAATACCATGTAGGGGTGTCCAAAAGTCTCGAACCGAACCCGACCCAACCCGACCCAAACCGAGCCGAGCGGTTCTTCATAAATGAAATACCCGAACGGGTACCCGAATCGAGAACCGATGGATTTGGGTCGGTCTCGGGTCTAGACTAAGAACCGAAAAATCGAATAAGAATCGAAACTAAATAATGTTTTTTATTTTTTATATTGAATTAATTAAATTATTTTATTTTTTTCTAAACAAATTAGCAAATTAATTAAATAAATCAGATTATTTCATAATTTTAATTTTAAACCCTAAATCGTTTTTAAAACTCATAAGCCCATTTTAATTTGAAGCAAATGAATATATTTTATATAGTGTTACTGTAATATTAATATCTACTTTTTGGTATTTGTATGCATTGAATTAATCTTATTGGACGGCTAGTTATTCATATGTTTTTGAATTGGTTACGTTAATTTGTAAAAGTTACGAATGAAATGTCATTAGTTGTATTTATGCAGTGTTGCTGTAAATATTAAAAAATTTAATTATGGTACGGAACCGACTCGAACCGAACCGAATGGAACTGAACCCGAACGGTTCCATAATTATATTTGGACCCGATGGATCCATTTATTAAAGGAGTACTTACAAAAATACCCTTAAAATTAGGGATGTTTTGAAAAATCATGTGAAAGGTTTTTAGAAAGTAAAAAATACTGTGTAAAATGAAAAAAGTGACACAATGTCACTTTTCTATAAAAATTGTAACTTTTTTACATTTTCAAAAAAGTGACATAAACTAAAAAAAAGTGACATAATTCAAAAAAAGTGACACACACACTTAAAAAAGTGACAAATCTTCTATATATTAAAAGTGGTTATGTAATAGAATTTCTTGTTTTTAACAGAAAAACTAACGGAATTTGTCGTTTTAACGGATTATATGACGGAATTTCTTATTTTAAACAGGCAGTTGCACCTTTTTTCAGTGTTTTTATCATAACTTTGTATACCGATATTCGATTGAGGAGATTCAAAATGCATTGGAAAGCTAACTCATCTGACTACAACTTTGATTCAGACATCATTTTCTAATTCGATCACTTTCTATTCCAAAAATAGGTCTCAATATGAGACTAAAACATCAGAGCATAACTTTTCGGTTGAAAATTGATTTGTGATCATCTTTTGACTAAATTTGATTCCATTGATGTCTTCCTTTATCCAATTGACTTCTAGCACTATCAAATCTTCATCGTGAGGTTCAACACAACTTTTAAGTATTTACATTTTAGTCACCGAACTTTGGATCCCTTACAATTTAGCCATTTCTCCAAATTTGTTAACTTTTGCTTATTTTCTTCGATCTCACCAACTTACATCACAATATCAAAATCACACATCTAATTATTTATCAATTACATAAACATTACATCATTAATTATTTAATTAACCAAAAAAATTACATATTTATTAATAACAAATTAATTCTTAAACAAAACTATTAAATATAAACTAGACAAACGTGCATTGCACGTTACTTGCACCTAATATATATATATTAAAAGTGGGTATGTAGCGGAATTTATTGTTTTTAACTGAAAAATTAACGGAATTTGTTGTTTTAACGGACTATGTAACGGAATTTCTTATTTTAAACATGCAGCTGCACATTCCTTCAATGTTTTTATCATAACTTTGTATTCCGATATTCGATTGAGGCGATTAAAAATACGTTGGAAAGCAAACTCATCTGGCTACAACTTTGATTCAGATATCATTCTCCAATTCGATCACTTTCTATACCAAAAATAGGTTTCAATATGAGACTAAAACATCGGAGCATAACTTTTCAGTTGGAAATTGATTTGTGATCATCTTTTGACTAAATTTGATTCCATTGATCTTCCTTTATCCAATTGATTCCGAACACTCTCAAATCTTCATTGTGAGGTTCGGCACAACTTTTAAGTATTTACATTTTAGTCCCCGAACTTTGGATCCTTACAATTTAGCCATTTCTCTAAATTTGTCAACTTTTGCTTATTTTCTTCGATCTTATCAACTTACATCACAACATGAAAATCACACATCTAATTATTTATCAATTACATAAACATTACATCATTAATTATTTAATTAACCAAAAAATTATATCTTTATTAATAACAAATTAATTCTTAAACAAAATTATTAAATATAAATTAGGCAAACGTGCATTGCACGTTACTTGCATCTAGTACTTAAAAAAGTGACAAAACACTAATCAAAACCTATGTTGTTATTCAAGAAAGTGATAAAAATTTTTAAAAAGTAACAAACAATAAAAAATGAAAAAATTAAAGTGATCATTAAAGTTCTACATTAAGAAGTTACAAACTATATCACTTTTTTGATTAAAGGTCACAGACTTTGTATGAAGTAATACTTTTTATGGAAAAAGAAAATTTATTGCTTGTGAAATTAGTGATTTTTCTTCGTAGAAATGTTTGGCTAAATTTACTACATGCTTATAGTAATCAAGAAGATTACTGAAAAAAGTGACATCACTAACAAAAGTGACAAAAATTCAAAAAAAAAAAGTGATAAATACTAAAAAAAGTGACAAAAATTCAAAAAAGTGACATAAATTTTAAAAAGGTGACGAATTCGAAAAAGTGACATAAATTAAAAGAAGTTACACAAATTAAAAAAATGACGGACAATCAAAAAAGTGACAGTTAGTCTATTTATTTTTCCCATATATTTACAAGAGAAACTAGATAACAACAACATCATCAGCTTCATCTACAGGCCAAAGAGGAGAATCAGCTTCGTCAATTTCATATGATTTTCAACCTCCTCTTCTTCTTCAGCATCCCACAAAAAACTAGCATATGAGGCTAGCACATAACAGTCATTGGGGTCCATTTTAACATCTCAATCAAAATAAGCTTCAGCTCGAGCAGTATCCTTTTTAGTCTGCCATATTAGATCAACATAGAGTGATAAAACACTGCCATCACTTGGATCAGCCAAACTTTCCATGCCACAATACTCTTCTGCTTTTGCAAAATTTCCTTTAACCTCTTTCAAGAACTTGGCATAATTTGCTAACAAGAGAGAATTGCTAGGATTTGCTTCAATCATTTTTTGATAATAAGAATCTGCACTCTCATTCCATTCCAGCTATTCAGATCTTGTGAACCGGATCCCAACCCTTCATCCGACCCTCTTCCGCCACCACCACCGCACACCCTGCCACCACCTAATCCGCTTTCACCGCCCATCACAAAAGCCTGCGGCGCACTTACATTATCTGCCACCGCCACACACGCTTCTTCCTCCGTCGTGGTTTAATATCAGATTCGGGTGATGACCCGATTGTTGAATTGGGTCTCCATGAATTCAAGATTGGTGATGAAGAGCTTCTCAATAACATTATTCTTTAACTTTCTTGGTTCGATTTTGAAGATCTATTTAGAGAAAGAGAAAGGAAGCTGTGCTACCTCTGAGTGCTCCGTGTTGGAGGAGAGAGTATCTGAAATCGTCTCAAATTGGTTGAGAGAAATCATTGATTTTGGGTTTGGTTGGGGTTGAATTGTATTCATTTTTCATCTCAGAGAACGTATATTATACGGTTAATGGAAGTTTTAAAAGTGAAAGGGTAGTATTCAATTTTTTAATTAATGGGCCGTGCTGAACCTAATTATCCCTTTATTAAATACCCGAAAGTTTTGGGTCGGTTCGGGTATCTTCAGAACCAAACCGAACCGACCCACGGACAGCCCTAATACCATGTGATTTTTTCTAAAAATTCTTTCGAAAGAGAAAATTCTTTTAGCCGTTAGCTGTCAAACACTAATTAAAATAACTTTTTTTTAGAAAATGATTTTATATTTAAAAATAAAAGTAAAAATAAAAGCTATGTCAAAACTGATTCTAAATCGATTAGGCGGTCTCGTGACTTATTGGCAAAGCCCATCATGGTGGAACAAGAAGGATCAGTTTTTGTGATCTTCAATGTAGTACCACTGGGCCAAGATCTGGTGGGTAATGTACCTTATTACCAAGCCCATATTATTATTAAACAGGCCCTCATGAACCGAGATAAATAATACTGAAACTTTAGAGAGCGTTTTGAAATATTCAAAAGCACTGGGTCAATTGTGCTACAGGATAAATGTCTAGAACCAATTTGCACCAACTAGAAGGTTCATGGAACAAAATACCAGAATCAGAAACTGGAGGGGTAGGTTTGAAATCTCAGAAAATACGGATCAATTTTGAAATCTTGGGGACCAACTTGCACAATATAGAATCAGTAGGTGCAAATATGCACATCATTAAATATTCAGTGGTTGCATTAAACCAATCTGACACTTAGGGAACAAAATTACAAACTTAAGAAAGTCTGGGACTGATTTGACTGATTGTTGAAAAGATAAGGACCAAAATGCACATTCTAAAAAACTTCGATGATTGATATGTCATTAATGAAAAATATAGCAAAGCTGTCTTGCACTATTCAGCAATTGAAGGGGCCAAAATGCAAAATTTTGATAATGTAGGGAGTGCTTCACAAAATGGGTAAAGGTTTGTTTGGGGTTTGGACTTTGGAATGAAAAATCTATTGAACAGTATTGTCCACCACTTCAAAGAGATATTGAGCAAACGTCGGACCCAATTTTCGAAAAGTAGTAAAGGATCTTGTTATCAATGTTTTATGGGATCCAAAAAAGGTAATAGTTCTGACAAATACACCTTCTTAAGTTAAGTTAATTAAAATATTGTGCTCAATGACAAAGACAAGGTCAAATAAAAGATACGCAACAACATGGATTGCATGGACTTTATACGTTCAATAGGAACCTAGCTCGCCATTTTGCATCGAGCACATCTAGCAAAAAGGCTTCATGAACGACGATCAAAAGTTAAAGAGTTCTAAACAAACGCAATTCTTTTCCATATGAAGATATAGTTCAAATGGGTAGGGATAGTGATTCATTCAGACAATGATATCATCTCATGACAAACTTGCTAGATACCTCATGATAGAAATAATTAAAATTTGAATGTGACAATAATGGGTGAGTTTTCTTTATCTATTTTATGTCCGGTCTAACCTCTCTTTGTGTCGTTTTCAGCAATATGTACAACTGATCATGGTTGGCTTAATTGCTAACCTTGAAAAATGTACCTTCGACGTGGCCAATAGATCTCGAGCCCATTTGCGTCCACGTAAGTTCCTTTCCTACAAACTTGGACAAATCATTAATCATTCGTGGCCTCTGCTGGTGGAGGAACGGTCGCAAGCACTTCGACGATCAAGTCAACCGACGTGAAGAAATATAGTGGGTGTGGGATGGACTTTAAGGTGCAAGCCACAAAATTGTATGAACACCGAGAGTATATGTGAATATTGAGAGAGATAACAATATTACAGTGTTTGAGAGTTAAAATTGCATTATCTTGAGTTGGTGTGAGTTCCAAGCTTTTATAGTGGTATGGCTAAAGTGGTGGTCGTTCGATGAAAAATCATGTGGCTTCATCCTAATAGTCGAAGCATCTCATCCTAGGTCATCACATTAAACGTCATAGGCTTTGCAGTATTTCATGTATTCGGGATACCTATGTAGTAAGTTGACAAACTTGACATTCTTCTATTGCAACAGAGATCACATCGGTCATTTGCATGAGATCTTTATGCAGAAGATCTTATACAAGAGGTGAATATGAAATATGCTCCTTTAATGGTTAGGAGACTCCCGCTTCGGCCATATAGGCTTTGATCTTCAATATGACACTTTGGTTGAGGCAGCGTGTCACTTCTTTTGTATTGTTAAGACGCTTTAGTTCGATAACGTGAGCTTTGGTTACTAACATAGCGCTTTAGTTGAAAGCGGTGAATCACCTCTTTAGTTGTTTTGTAGCATGTGGCGTCTTGCTTCAGCCATGAAGCTTCTAAAGCACACGTGGCTCTCCCGTTGGGCAAAGAGAGCCGCTTTGTCATCTTACCTTTGATGACGTAGAATGTGGGTCGTTATCGAGATTCTAGTTAACTGTCATGTGTAGAGGTGGCAAACGGGTTTAGCGACTCAACTCTTCAAAACATGGCTCGTGAGTTGCTCTAACGAGCCCGAACTCAAGCCAAGCAACAAAAAACGAGCGGCTCACGGGCTCGTCCAAGGCGAATGGTTTTTTTAAAAGGTTTATCTTTAAAAAAAAATTAATTGATGAGCTCACGAGCCGAAGCTCAGCTCAAACCACGAGCTCATGTGCATATGGGCCGAGCTGGCTCGATTTGGCCCATTGCCACCTCTAGTCATGTGGACTCCTTCTCGAGCCTTAGTACAATGTGTAATAATAGTCCTCCAAACTCGTGTATGATTGTACATATAATGCAAGGACTTTAGAAGTAAGTTGTGGTTCATATTTTAAGATGTAAAGGCAGTAAAGCTGTTACACTTCCGACATAACTCACAAACTATTATTCGTGACATCCATACTTTTTAAAACAATTTCGATCGTTGATCCGGTCAAAGACATTAGGTAATTGGCTTAATGATTAAATCACTTGATCATTTGTCCATCGTAAATTAAAATGACCATAACCTTTCATATCATTCATAAATTCATCTCCAATATTTGGAAAATTAGCTCATTCATCCCAATGGTTGGTTTCATCAATTTTTCCGTTAGCCAACCCATTTTACTAGCATATTCAAAAATTTAAAAGCAAAATTTGTTATTCCATCGTTTTTAACTCGCGTATTAAAAGATAATAATAGAAATTGTCTGCACCGGATTGCTTATCAAGCTAGTACGCCCGCGCTAGCATGCTCTATAGCAGTGCAATGTGCTACCAGTCCAGCGCTGGTACCATATGTTTAGTATGCTGCCTTGCAATGCTAGCTAACACACCCGTGTTGTCGAGCAATATTTCATCCCTAATGATGTTTGGCTATTAGAATTTGATATTTTCCGACTTTCTTTGATGTGTTTCAATCCTAAAAGACATCGTTCGGTGATTGTAACTTACTTGATATTGTTGTTGGAAAGGATCAAAACTTGACAGAACAAATAATGCAACGCACTAAAAACAGAATACTATTATGCAATATACAGATTGATAACAAAATTAATATAAATGACACTGACTTGAATTTCAGATTGGGGCTAGAGCAACGCTATGTCCTATAGCAGAAATTCACCCCTACTCATGTGCTTGTAGTTCGATGAGTGTCTGCCAGTAGGATTCAACAATCTATTCCCAAAAATCAAGCACTCGATTCTTGGTTCTAGTAATTATACTCAGTGTTTTCTTCTCTTCGACAGAATTTTATGAAAGATTGAAATGCAAGAATTTTATCTATCTAAATCAAACGTTTTCTCTTCATATAAATGGAAAACGTACAGCCTTATCCTTTGTATCGGTTGTGATAAACAGTTGTATTGATCAGACACAACCATTTAAATAGAACTGAAAAAAATACGAAAAAAGAAATATAAGTGCTAAAACTGAAATTTGGAAATCACAAGACCCAAGAGCTTATCTCTTGACTATATCATATATATATATATATATATATATATATATATATATATATATATATATATATATATATATATATATATTTATTTATTTATTTACGAGGAAATTACACAATTCCAGATGTTTAAAGTATCAAATTCCAGGGACTAAATTTCAATCTTAAAAAATCAGGTGCTATATAAACACTCTAACCCTAATTTTCCACACAACCCTCTCCACACACACACACACACACACACTCTCTCTCTCTCTCTCTCTCTCTCTCTCTCTCTCTCTCTATTCCGTCTCCACCTCCCCCCCTACCCTCCCCTCCCCTCCCCTCCCCTGCGAATCGCAACACTCTGCGCTGCTGCGACCCCTGTGGGTGGTGGTTTGCGGTGGAGTATTGGGTTGCTTCGACGCCGTGGGTGTGGCGGATTGCTGTTGGTGGTGGTGGTGGTTGTGGTTGGTTGTTGGTCTATTGTTGTTGGGGTTGGTGGATCTATTGTTGTTGGCTGGCGGTCGTGGTTGTGGTTGGCTATTGATGGTGGTGGATCTATCGTTGTTGGGGTTCAATCGTGTGTTCTATGGCTGGGTAGTCTGTGTTGGTCGATCTGTGACCTGTGACCAAGTATCGGTAGGTAGTATGCGACCAAATTTTTGTCAATCTGTGATCAAATTTTTGTCAATCTGTGACCAATTACTCAAATGTGACGTAAAAATTTAATAATCTGTGACCTCGAAATAATATGTGACCAACTAATTTAAAAATCTGTAACCTCGAAATCATTTGTGACATACAAATTTTTTTATATGTGACATCGAAGTAATTTGGGATAAAAAATTTTGACGATATGTGACCAGTAAATAAATTTGTAACTTAAAATTATGAATATGTGACCATTAATCACAAAATGTGACTTTATTATCTTTATTTATAAATATTTTTAATTAATTAAATAAATACCCGATTTTTGAATTTTTAAACTATTTACCTTATTTTTGAATTGAGGTAAAGAATACACCTTAAATATGATTTTTTTCCCAATATTTATATAGCCTAACAAATAGCCTAATTAAGCCCAAATCATATGTCTCAGGTTCAAAGCCCATTTGTGTGGTCTTTTATCCAACTTATTAAGTATATTATTTCCACACTTATAAACAAGTCACTTCTTCTATTTCTATCATACATCCAAAAAACTCATATTTCTTTACAAACTCTCCAACACTTGTATGACATAAATCTATTTATGGATTAAAGTTTTTTTAGATTAAATATGTGATAAATTGATAGAATTCTAATTTGTTATATTTACCTTCTTTTACGCTTCCATGCATTATTTTTAACTTCATTCTGTATCTTAAACTTAAACATTGTATTCTATTATACTGCAGAAACGGAATAAAAAGCTTATTGTATAAGTTTATCAAATTCTTTATTGTTCGGGTTGTTTTTATTCAATACACCAACGACAACGATACTTATAGTGGTTTCATGCATCTTAAAGAGCATATTCCATCTGTCCCATTTATATATGCTGACTTTACTTATTTTTTTGTCCAAATTATATAATCTTTTTTTTTTTTATTGAGAATGTTTTGTTTTATTCGTTTACTAATATACCCTTATTTAATTTGTTTAGTTATAACCAATTCATTACTAATTGTTGATAATAAAATAATGATAAACAAGAAAAGTTCTTGGCAAAAATTAATTTTTCAGTAACATTAAATAAGATTTCTTAATCCGCGTGAAAAACAAAATCGACATATATAAATGGGACACGTGGAGTATTTGACGTCCCTCGTGCATCAATTATGGATGAAAGATAAACATTATCTTTAATAGCAACGATGGTAACATACATTGAAAGTTCGTATTTTCAGTATTACAAAAGAAATCCCTCCAAACAAAAGATAGACAAGTCCACTATCCGAAAATGGCTCCATGTCTCGTTAATATCCTGACCTTAGAAGAAGAATGATGCTACGTAGATAGGATAGACGTCTACTTGGATATGTAGTGTGTATGTATCGCCACTGATTTCTTCAATTGTTCTTAATTTTTTGACTTTTGCAAGCCAAATCTAATAAAAAGTTACTATTCATTTTTTATCGTGTTCGAGTGCTATTTGTGTAATTTTCCCACGCTTGTATTGAAAATAGAGAAGGTGGAATCAGACATGGCCCACTTTTGTCTATTTCTTTACTTAAACCCCCAAATTTCGGCTTAATTATTGCTAAATCTATAATTATTAATTATGGACCAAATTAATATATTCCTAATATAACCAAGTAATTCTATTTAGCCTCATTAGAATTGCAACCACAGTTTAGACAGCGATGGTGTGACATTAAATGATTTAATTTTACATAGGGATGGTAGAAAAATCTGTTTGACCCGAAACTCGTGGGTTCATGTCTCACTAACCATCTTATTTAAAGTTAATTTTAAATTTAAATTTTTTATCAAAAAAAAATTGATTTATCGTATTTTTAAAAAGAACATAAGTTGTTTCTAACGTCATTAAAAAAAAATTATTTCTAACATATCGGTAAAAAAGTAATAATATTTACTGAGTAAGGATATAAAAAATAAAATAAAAAAAAATTTGAAAGAAAAAATAAATGGGATTAGAGATGGCAATTTTCCCCGCCCCGACCCGTCCCCGCGGGGCCTCGCCCCGAATGGAGCAAAAAAACCCGCCCCGAACGGGTTGGCGGGGTGGGGCGGGGCGAGGTTCGCCGCCCCGTCGCGGGTCACGAGGCGGGGCGGGGCGGAGATACCCCGCCCCGAACCCGCCCCGTGAAGAATTAAAAAAAAAAAAAAAAAATTGTTTTGGACATTATTTGTTTTGGACATTTTTTCGTTTCAAGTACTTGCTTTGAATATTGATATAGTTAGTATGAACATTATTTGCTTTGAATTTTAAAATTTTGAATTTGTATTTTAAAATTTTGAATTTGTATTTTAAATAAAAAAAAAAAACAAATGGGGCAAGAAACGGGGCAAGTCCTCGCCCCGTACCCGCCCCACCCCTCCCCGAGCCCCGTCCCGCCCCGTCTAAGGCGGGGTGGGGCGTGGGGCGGGGAGGGGGAGTGTCGTGGTGGGACGGGATGAGGTGAGGGTGCCCCGCCCCGAACCCGCCCCATTGCCATCACTAAATGGGATAGCCTGCCCCGCTCCGTTCCACCCTAAACCCACTTTAAATGGGTATGAGGATGAGATAAAGTAACAAAAATATCCAATGAGATGGGAGTGGAAATGATCGATCCGTCTCATATCCCTTCCGTTATTATCCTTAATTTCACATTTCATTTAATCAATTATCGAACGTCATCTAAATTGGAGTTGCCATTTCGATGGGACTACGTATCATTATTCTAAGAGTAAAGAAACACGTATGTGACTCGTGGCATTGTACGGGAAGCACAGCACTTAACATAAATGTGCAGTCAAATCCTGCGGTGAATAGTCTGAAAGTTTAAAAATATCTTGTTGACCATTTAATTCAATCAAATTAATTTTTAATTGATTTCTTACTATTTCAATAAAGATATTGCAAAAAATAATATCACGATTCCAAATTTCAACATGAATGAGAACTCAATTCCTCGTCTTTTCACTCCCACGGCGACTTTAAGAATGATGCTTGAAAATGAGATATTTTTATTATTTTTTATTTCATCTAATTTTGTTAGAGATGTGAATAATTTGACTATGTGGTCTCGAAATTCGAGGAGTCGAGTTGGAATCCCTAAAGAATTTGACATTTAGGCCATGTTTGAAAGGCTTAATTTGCCTTGAAACTTGAAAAACAAATTCATTTTCCTTGGTTTTGTCTTGTTTGATAGGCTATATTTTCCCACCCATTTGTTTTCCACTTGGCTGCTCCACGCGCCTAAAAGCCTTGGTTTTAGGGAAATCATTCTCCCACCTTTTTGGTGGGAAAATGATTTTCCAGGTTGCTGGACAATTTTTTTTTTTTTTTGGACAATCGAAAGAAATAATCGAAAGAAATGTCATAATCAATTGTAAAAAAAAAAAAAATCACTTTAATGAATAATTTCCATGTAAAACAAAGTCAAACGAATACTAAATTTTGATGAAAAAATGATTTTTTAAGAAACAAATTTTTTTTTCTTTTTTTTTTTGTACTTTTTGTAAATAATCAAATTTTATAACCAATTGCGGAAAAAAATATCACTTTAATGGACAATTTCTATGTAAAACAAAGCCAAACGAATATAAAATTTTAAAATTTTCCTAGTGGAAAATTATACCAATTAAATACACTTAATTAACAATTCCCTATAAAACAATTTCTAAGAAAATCTTTTCCCTATAAAATATTTTCTTTTCACCAATTTTTCACCCTTACAATCAAACACACCCTTATATTTAGGGGTGGGCGCGGGTCGGTTCGGTTCCAGAAATTTTCGGTTCTTTAGTAAATGGAACCGTCGGTTCCAAATATAATTTTGGAACGGTTCGGTTCGGTTCGGTTCTGTTCGGTTCCGTATTATAATTAAATTTTTTAATATTTAAAATAATACTACATAAATACACCTGAAAGTAGATACTAATATTAGCCCCTGTTTGGACGGCATTTTTTCCCATTTCTAGAAATTTTCTTACCGTTAGACATTGGGCCAGCCGAAATATTTGACTAACTTGTGAGAGGGAGGGGCCCACTAATTTGAAAAAAAATGGTCTAATTCTTCATTTTTTCTTCACAAGAATGCTGGCCAAACAGGGGCTTAATAACAGGAAGTAGATACAAATACGAAGTTCAATCTTAACAACTAAACCCTAAACCCAACCATAAATGGCTAAAATATCAACTAAAACTTAGCCCAAGACTGAAAATCAAACCCAATCTAAACTAAATCAAATAAGAGATAAAAACAAAACTACAAACTAACCCAAAATTAAACCCGTGTTAGGTTAAGGAATATATATATATATCAAATAGTTAAAACAAAAAATTGTTAATTTGTTTAGAAAAAATAAAATAAATTGATTTATCAAAAAAAATTCGGTTCTTTGGTTTTAGGTCTAGAACCGAGAACCGAACCAAAATTTTTCGATTCTTCGATTCTCGGTTCTTCGGGTTTTTAAGTTAAGAAAACCCGCTCGATTCGGTTTGGTTCGGTTCGGTTCCGATTCGGTTCGGACATTTTGCCCAGCCCTACTTATATTTATGACCTCGAAATCAGTTCAAATCTAATAAAATCATTCGACATCATTTCTTAACCTACAAATTATTAGGAATTTAGAAATTGTGTAAATTTTGGTCAACATAATTTGTGATAATAAACTTCGTAACTTCAATTTCACTTGAAAAACAAGTTTACATTTTGCAAAACGCCTAAACACGCTATCGTTGGTACCACACATTTGCATGGGACCATAGCTTACAAACCATGAACTTATTCATCAAATATGTCCATGAGTAACTTCAAATTTATTTAAAGTTTCAAAATTTCAATTTGTTTGGTTATGCTTGTATGTGAAGAAGATCTAATGAATTCAAAAGTAATGGTTAATATTGTCAACTTTATAAATAGATAGAATTGAGTGATAAATATTTGAATTCGTTGGAACGTGTAATAGAAGATGAAGTTTGACAATTTATCAATAATTTACAAATTTACCCAAACAGAGCATAAAGAATACGTTTGCATTCGTATTGGTGATTCGACAACTTGACCCTAGACATACAGTCACATACTCTTGATGATGCGATACAAATTATGCAAGTTGTCTATCTTTCTATGGTCGAGAAAGGTATACATTTAATGAATCCTATTCATCTCTTTAGCGAATTACGGTTTCAACAAGTTCATGCATGCTATTCTCTAAATATTATACGAATAATTTATTTCTTTGTCGTTCTTAAGAGTTTTCGTATCATACCAAACATGCCCTCTACTAACTTGAAAACAATCAGAAAATAATATTCAATTGCAAATTATGGAAAATATAGTATCGTAATGATAAGTGTGGACGAAAATTATATTTTTAGTAAATTTTAATAAAAGTTTATAAATTTTATGGTTGAAAAGCTGTGATTTCGTCAAAATTAAGCTGATTTCACTTTATACGAAGTTTTTTTAAAAAAAAATCAAAGCAAAACAGTCAAAATTCAGTGGGACCGACACGCATATGCCAACTGTACTCATTTCCCTCTTCTTCACACGCCAAAATTCACCGTCTTCTTTTATGGCAAAAACACACACTACACGCAGCAGCAACAGTACTTTCCAAGATTCCAACCCTTTCTCCTCCATTTTCGCCGTTTCATCTGCTCTCAAAGAACCCTTTTTCCCCCACCCACCCACCCCACTCCGTCCCTTTTTCTTTCCTTGCTCTAAAAACCCAAATTATCTTTCCCCTTGCGTAAAATATTCACCCTAGTCAGAAGAGCAATAATTCTCTGGGTTCTTTGTTCTGTTCTGTTCTGTCATTTTCTTTTCTTTTTTTCTTTTCTTGTTTGTCCTTCTCCATATGTTAGTTGTGTTAAAAATCCGCCGTCTGAATTGAAGGAAATCGACATGGGTTCTTTTTCTATGGTGTCAAGATTAATTTTGTTGTCCTTTTTTTCGTTCTTGGTCACAACTGGGAACTCCCAATCTGGCGATGCTGCAGTTATGCAAGACTTGAAGAAGAGCATAAACGCGCCTAGTTCACTCGATTGGACTGACCCGGATCCCTGCAAATGGATGAAAGTGCAGTGCTCTAAAAATGATAACCGGGTCATCCGGATCCAAATTGGGCGTCAGGGTCTTAAAGGGTCTCTTCCGCCTAACCTCAATAAGCTCACTTCTTTACAGTATTTCGAAGTTCAGTTTAATGAACTCACTGGGTCACTTCCGAGTTTCGCCGGTTTGTCATCGCTCCAGTCCCTTCTGCTCAACAACAACAGTTTCACCTTCATACCGCCGGATTTCTTCAACGGTATGACATCATTACAGCAAGTTTACTTGGATTATAACCCCTTTTCGTCCTGGGCAATTCCGGATAATCTTAAGAGTGCTTCAACTTTGCAAACGTTTTCAGCAACTTCTGCAAATATTTCTGGGCCATTGCCTGATTTTTTTGGGGGCGGTACATTTTCGAGCCTAGTAAATTTACATTTAGCCTTCAATTATCTCGAAGGCCCTTTACCGTCCACATTGTCTGGCTCATCCATACAGTCTTTATGGTTCAATGGTCAGAAAAGTAATTCAAGATTGAATGGTTCTATCGCTGTTTTACAAAACATGACGCAATTGACTGAGGTTTGGTTGCACGGAAATTCATTCTCAGGACCCTTACCAGACTTTTCAGGCTTAACCCAGTTGCAAAATTTGAGTTTAAGGGATAATAGTTTGACAGGCCCGGTGCCAACATCTTTGCTTGGACTGAAATCACTGATGGTGGTGAATTTAACTAACAATTTGTTGCAAGGGCCAACCCCGGAATTTGGCAATTCAGTGCAGGTGGATATGACGGAGCAAACTAATAGTTTCTGTTTATCTGCTCCTGGAGTTGAATGTGATTCCCGTGTTAATATTTTGCTTTCCGTGGCTCGGGATGTGGGGTATCCTAGAACATTTGCTGAGAACTGGAAAGGGAATAGTCCATGTGCATGGATAGGGATCACTTGTAACGGTGAGAACATTACTGTGGTCAATTTTCAAAGAATGAGTCTCACTGGAACTATTTCCCCTAATTTGTCGGAGATCACATCACTGCAGAAGTTGCTTTTGGCTAATAATAACTTGACTGGAACTATTCCAAATGAGCTAACCAGCTTGCCCAATCTTAATGAGTTGGACGTTTCGAATAATCAGATTAATGGGAAAATTCCAAAGTTTCGGAGTAATGTACTTGTGAAGACTACTGGAAATGTTGATATTGGGAAGGATGCTCCACCTACAAATTCCCCTGGTGGGAAGCCCTCTGGGAATTCACCTGGATCGTCTTCTGGGGGAGGTAGAGGAGCAGAGGGTGCTGGAGAAAAGAAATCATCCAATGGAGTGCTGGTGGGATCAGTGATTGGTGGTGTTTGTACACTTGTCTTTGCTGGGGCTTTAGTTTTCTGTTTTTACAGAACTAAACGCAAGCGTTCTGGTAGAGTACAGTCTCCTCATGCCCTAGTTTTACATCCTCGTCACTCAGGGTCAGAAGATGCTGTCAAGATTACTGTTGCTGGTTCAAGCATTAACAGTGGGACAAGCGAGCCTTATAGTCATGGAAGCAGTGGTCCAAGTGATATTCATATTATTGAGGCTGGTAATATGATTATCTCTATTCAGTTGCTGAAAGAAGTGACAGATAATTTCAGCGAAGAAAATATACTGGGAAGAGGTGGATTTGGAACTGTCTATAAAGGGGAGTTGCCTGACGCAACTAAGATAGCAGTTAAGCGGATGGAATCTGGAGTGATGAGTGAGAAGGGTTTGGACGAGTTCAAGTCTGAGATTGCTGTTCTTACGAAAGTTCGACATAGGCATTTAGTTGCACTTTTAGGATACGGCTTAGATAAAACTGAGAGGCTGCTTGTCTACGAATACATGCCTCAGGGGACACTCAGTAGGTATTTATTTAATTGGAAGGAAGAAGGTTTGAAACCACTAGAATGGACCAAAAGGTTAACCATTGCTTTGGATGTGGCCAGAGGTGTTGAGTATCTACATGGTTTAGCGCAACAAAGTTTTATTCATAGGGATCTGAAACCATCCAACATACTCCTGGGAGACGATATGAGGGCTAAAGTTGCAGATTTTGGACTTGTTCGTCTTGCTCCGGATGGGAAAGCCTCACTTGTTACTAGATTAGCTGGAACCTTTGGTTATCTTGCACCAGAATATGCAGGTGCAAGTTTATTGCTCTTAAATTACCTTGGTTTATTTGTTTATCATTGTATGATGCAATCCAATTAGTAATCGATTAAACTTCTCGCAATTGTTTCTATCTAGATTTGCAAGTTTGGTTACTGTAGCTTGTCATTTATACGATAATTCAATCTTGGGTTGGTATCGGCGATCGAAGTTTCGCTGCATTTGCTTGAGATTTGTTGAGTTGAAATGCTGTTGTGTTTACATCGAGTTCGTCCCTTGATACACATTTAGATCTCTTGTGCCCTTTGTCATGTGATTGTAAATGTGATATTGCTGCTTTCAAGTTCTCTATGTTTCTTTATGTAATATGAAATCGAGACATTAAATTAGCTGCATTGTCAATGTTGTATATTTGCCCTGTATGATAGTTACGTAGCGTCTTTTAAGGTTAGAAAATTTAACTTTTGCAAATAGTTTTGTCTATTTTGTTGTATATTTTTACATTCTAAGAATAATGTATTCTTGTTTTTGGACAGTGACGGGCCGAGTGACTACTAAGATTGACGTCTTCGGCTTTGGTGTGATTCTAATGGAGATGATCACCGGAAGAAAAGCTTTAGATGAAAACCTTCCGGACGATAGACAACATCTCGTCCCATGGTTTCGAAGGGCGCTCCTCGACAAGGACCAGTTCCGCAAAGCCATTGACCCAACACTTGATCTGGATGAAGAAACTCTTGCTAGTATCAACACAGTTGCTGAGCTGGCAGGTCACTGCTGTGCTCGGGAACCTAATCAGAGACCCGACATGGGTCATGCTGTCAATGTGCTTTCGTCGCTTGCTGAGCTCTGGAAACCAACGGAACCTACTGATCCAGACGATATATATGGAATTGATTATGATATGACATTACCTCAAGTAGTCAAGAAATGGCAGGCTTTGGAGGGAATGAGTGGCATGGATGGTTCGTCCTCTTACCTTGGTAGCACTGATAACACTCATTCGAGTATACCCACTCGGCCATCTGGGTTCGCAGATTCTTTTACATCTGCAGATGGTCGATGAGATTATGATTAGCTGAAATTGAGCAAAAAATTGGTGTAGAGATTTGGTTGTTAATTCCTCCGTTTTATCTTTGGATTTTCCTCCCTCCTCTTGTCTTGCCTTGTGATCTTGGATTTTAGTACTTTGTTGGAGATGTTTTATTGTAATATACCAGAATTTAATCCCTGCATTTTCTTCTTAGGCAATTTTGAAACACACACACACATTAAGGAGTTTTTATTTTCTCTTCGGAAGACTGATATTGTTACTTGATGCTCTTCCCCTAGTTGATAATTTTTCTTGCAGTTTTTCGAAAACCGAACAGACTCGACTCGACTCGACCAAAAAACTAAGTACTTGGATAATTTTGGTTGATCGGCCCTATCAACCTAGAACTATGGGCTTGTTTGATAGAGTTTTTGAAAAGTCGAATGTTGCGTCTGTGACTAAGAGCTGCTTTTGAACGTATGTGAATAATCTTGGGAGGTGCGTTGTTTGGTTAGAAGAGATTTTTTTAAAAATTGTTTTAATGTAGCTTTTTCAAAAAAGTAGGATTCATATGAAACGGGGTCTTAGTGAAGTATGAATTTCATCTAGGTTCCATTTTTTATTTAAAAAAAGAAAAGAAAAGAATTATTAAATCTGGTTAGTGCCATACATGATGCTAGTAGAGGCCAATGTGTCACGTAATTAATTGCTAAAATAATACGGGGGATCGTCATTTCGTTTTGTCGTTTTATGTATTATAGTGAGTTAAGTCAACTAAAAGTAATAAGCAATTAATTAGTGTGACATAAAACTTATACAGCTCATGCGCACCCTATAAATGTCTGATTTTATTACAGAATTGGCACGTAGTGTTTATAATAATGTATTATTAATTAATTATGAGTTGATGGGACAAATGTATGAAAACGATTGGTTGTGGATATGCTTGCCAGCTTATGTTCGATAAATTGACTGCAAGTTGGTGTGGGCATTTAGTGCCAATTAATTTGAATTTGTGTATTTTTTAAGCTATCCCTTGGGCTATTTGGAAGTCACGATTTATTTATGCTTAGAATAATAGAATAGATGCCAAAATTGTGATTTAGTTTCGTCCTTATAATATGATATGAGGTGAGAGCGGAAAAAGTTCTTTAAAGTTGAAATCGAATGATACCTGTCTCTCGTTTATTGGAGATAGACTTTAACTAGGAAATGTGACGATGGGGAAAAGAAAACTTGAATATAAGAGAAAAGTCACGAAATTATTTAGGATACGTTTGATATAATTTTGATTCTTCTAGTTAGAAGAATTTTTAGAGGAACCTGATCAAATGTAATTTCTTATAAAAGTTCTTTCGCAAGAAAAAAAAACTCTTTTAGAAATTAGTAGAAGAAGGTTAAGAAGGTTAAGGTCTGGTAATACATTCGTCATTTTTATGCAAACAACAATGATGGTACCGATGAGGAGAACACTGGTGGTCGTTTGAAAAGTATTAGGATCATCGAATGTATAGAAAATAGGGAAAATTCACAATGAGATTTCAATAGGTCCCTCTTCTAGCTATGCATCGACGAAGCTCTTGATTGCGATGGTAGGCTTTTCTGAACTTTTTCCATACAATACTTGACGAGAAAATGTATTTTGAAGGGAGAAGCTTACAGATTGTTTTGAAATTGCAACATTTGATGAAGATTTCGTTTATAGTGGAGGAGAATAAAAAATACGAGTTGTTGTTTGAGATTTGGGGTAATGGTGGTAGCGATTTGTAGTGGCCGTGGACGGTGCAACGATGTGTTGGTGGTGACAACGACTGATTTTTGGGATGGTGTGGGGTGAGGTGAAGAAGAAAGATGATAAACAATTTTATTTTATCATATTTTTATTTGATTTTAATTATTTTAAGTGATATATAGGAATGAATATCACAGTTACTATTTTACTCATTTTAAATTTGATCAAAATCAATTTGCTTGGTCAACTAACAGTCAAATTAATCCATCCATTTGGACCAATATGTATATTTGTTTAAAGATTTGGGACTGTGTGTGGCACAAAGTGAAGATTATGACAAAGTTTGTAAAAAAGTGAAAGGCTAAAGACAGCTGCTACAATTTTTCCTAAATATTAAACGTCGTGAAATTTATTTTTATTCAATTAATATGCTAAATATTTCTGTTAAAACTTGCAAGTTGAGAATCGGAATTAAATAATATGTATATTTAGTAGGCTTGTTTTGTCAAATTGAATCATCATTTATTAAAAAGATTCCTCGTATGAACTTCTTGTATTGTCTATGATTATTAAATAGCTAAGACATGTAACTATAATGTTAAAATGAATATTGATTTATTTTATTTTCGAGATCGAAACGTAAGTCTTAACGCATGTAGTTGTATTGTTAAAATGACTAAATGGTATATTGACTTATTTTATAGTCGAAATCGCAACATAAATCCTAACGTCCTTTAATATTAATAAAGTATTAATTGTAAGATCATATCATAGGGTCGTCTTCAGTTAAGTTACAATTTCACCTAAGTAAACTTATAGCACTTTTAACAGTTGAATGTTAAGGCACTCATCGTTAGAGTATAACAACATACTACTTTTGATAAACTCATGGCAAGAACTGTCAAATTATGAACTTTTGGTTCAATTCGAGTTTCATCGAACTAAAATGAAATCGACTTTTTTCGTTCTAGTTTCGTACGAAGGGGCAGACACGGGTGGCATTGGGACCCCCCCCCCCCCCAACACTTTAGGGCCAATTGTTTTTCCTGTATTTTTTTCTCAATTTTTGAAGTCATTATGGAATATCAAATGAAATTGAAATATTACATTCTTAATATCATTTCGAATTACTTACAGTCTAGTTTTCTACTTCGAAATGGCGCACAAAACGATCAACTGTAACAAATGTTACAACTTATCGAAATAGGTTGTTTCAAACTACTATTTCGAAAATTTTAATAACATGTTAAACTTTAAAAAATTTTCGATGATCGTATGTTAGTCTGAATCCACAAATCGTCTATGTCATCTCGAAACTCGTTTCGAGAACTACATCATAAACATATCGAATGGTCCAAATGTCCAATTAGATATCGAAAATAATTAAAAATACGTTAAACTTACTTCTCAAAAAGAGGCGTCTTAACTCGTCTTTTTTTTTTTTTTAATTTCAATTATTATTATTTTTGCGATACAAATTCTCAATATAATTTACATTAAAAAATTTTGAACTTCACATCCAAAAAAATCATACAAAATGTAAATATTCAGGAGACTGTTTGGTACCGATTAAAATCCAATTAAAATTGGAAATATAACCGTTATTGGGCCCCACTCGTCTAATAAAAGTCAACAATAACGGCTAGTTTTTTTAATTTTAATCCGATTTTAATCTCTACCAAACGGGCTCCAAATGTAAAATTATATAGGGTGATTTTTTTTTTTAATGTAAAATTTCTCACAATTTTTTTTTCAAATTTGATTGTACCTCTAACCCAGAATGTCTGCGTCTTCCCCTGTTTGTACGTGACAGAATTTGGATCGATTAGAAAGAATTAGGTTAGGGTTGTCCATGCCAAATTGCCAATTGATTAGGTGTAATGTTCTCGATGGGGTCCAATTGGGGCGTGCCATAGCCGGGGGTGGGCACCTGATACCCGCACCAATCAATTTCAATGCCGCTTCCTTTTCTTCGGCTGTGGATATTATAATTGTAGCGACAGCATTACTTAAAGAAAATCGATCTGTCTTTAATATTTTGAATTTTTCACTATCATCAGACTATTTATTTTTTTGTACTTAGTAGAAATCGACATTAAATTGGGGCCCAAATATTAGGTAGTTTGAACACGTATTCAATTGCTTTAGTACTTTATTCATGTAATGACATACATTATGACTCGTTTGTCAAGAATTTTAAAAGTCAAAAGTTATTTTTAACATGATCGAATAATTTTTGACAAGTGTTTTTTTTTTTTTTGTTTTCTTTTACGACAAACCTTACGACAACAAGTGAACACAACTCTCGTGTTAATAGTGAATAAATCGGAGTTATATTTTAATTAATGACTTTTATTTTTCGTTCTGTGTTATTATTCTTCTCGATGATACGAGACACTACATATCATAATATCATTTATAGCCTAACATCAAACCATATTGAAGAAATTAAATATGGTCAAAAGGTTTGATTCCTATTTATATTCATGGTGCTACTTTGTATGTAGACAAGTCATAAAATATTTTAGTGGAAATTTTATGTATAAGTCAAAACCTACCAAGGTACTCTATTAATTATTATTATTATTATTATAGAAATGTGTGGGTAAACAGAACAAGCTACTCCAACATTGTTAAAGATTAGGTATTTAGATTGACAAAAAAAATAGTTTTGTTAAGACATAACATATTTGATAGGTCAAGGCCACAAGAAATATCTTAGTTTTTTTCTTCTTAAATTCTGCTGGGTCAAATCTATTGTACACTGGTGCCTACAATGTTTGGCTAAGCTTTAAATTGTTACATTTCAAAATCTACAAAATCAACAAGTGAGAATCCATGTGACAACTTTGTGTATTCCTCGCTCTCTCATACGAAAGTATTTAACCTACTGATACGTTCCAAATGACGTTTCAATTAATTTTCCTTATTTAGCTTACACATGTCGTCTTAAATAGTAATATGCCAAGTAAATGTTATTTCCCACAGATGATTGGTTCAATTTAATCAATTGCACGTTAGAAGGTGAAGTTAACGGTTATATACGAAATTGATTAAATGTGGGCGTGGGGGGTTGGATCGTTGAACTAAGGAAATCAATAAATTTAAAATGGAAATTGATATGAAATTTGAATTAAACAAAGTAGTTTTTGATTTAAAATGTGATTGAGAGTATTTCGTTACCACGGGAATGATTTTCCTATCAATTACCACAATGGATTTTTATTCTCTGGATTAACAACAATTCGAGAATAATTACAAGCTCAATTATCTCAATATCTTCTTACATGTTAATTGAATAAAACAAGCTCATTACTCATCCCTATTCATTAAACAATCTAGATCAATCTCTCTAGATTTAATTTAACAAAAGCATTACGACAAAAGAGATGAGTTGAATTAAGGGTAAACGCACAAGCTCGGTTTACTCACTTAAGTGTTAATCCACATATAATCAATTGCAAATTCCTCACAATATATTGAAATGTAATTGCTACAAAGTTTTAGAATAAATAGCTATTACGTACTATATATATATATATATATATATATATATATATATATATATATCCTAAAATAGCATTCATTGAAACAACTCAATTATTTAGTTGTACACCTAAACAATCAAGAAGAACAAAATCAACATTTAAAACAATGGATTAAACACATCAATCAAGAGAACTATAAAGCACAAATTAATTGAAAATCATAACCCGGGTTTGAAATCACCCTCAATCATAAATATGTTTAGTTATCCATGAAATACTAAAAAATAACAAACAAATTCTTACAACACATTAATGGAAAATAGATTAAAAAAAAGAAAAACTTATTGATAAAGAGAGAAATGGTTGAGAGTTGTAACGCCCCGAGTTCCGTGAACCCAGATTGCCACGTCGTATTCTTTTGTAACCAAATTAACTAACAAGATTTGCGGAAAATAACTAAATTTCAAACTTCGCATTTATAACGGTAAAAACCTCGTCGACAACAAAACTCATTTGATTAACTTAAGAGATTTGATTAAATTTTAAATCTCGAGTTTTTGAAATACTGAAACAACAAGGTACGTTAATAACGTTCAAATACGAAATTTTTCAAATGTAAATAACTGAATTCATTAAATCGTTACCACACTGCTCATCGAACCCGACCGTATCCAAAATCTGCAAATATGGTTAAAATAATGGAATGAGTATTTCGATGAAATACTCAGTAAATTCATCGCCGATAATTAATTTACAGAATAATTGAACACGTAATCATGCAATTCATATCGTGACATCATCATAGGCTCATTTTCTTGAAAATCATAGGCTCTTTAAAAACATAGGGTGTGGGTAGTCTCGTCTCGTGTATTTAAGCACATAAGTTATGCATAACATTCTCATCTTATCTCATAAGAAGTTCTCGTCTTCTTCTTATACAATAAAGCATATAAGTTATGGAAATCATAACAACATCATATATCTCATATGACAAATTCTCATCTCATGCATCAAAGCATATAAATCACGTAAATTCACATAATACATGCAATTATAATTTAAACTAATTAATGGTGGCGAGTCTACCTCAAATTATCTCAAGTTGCGTGAAAAGTGGAGTGGGGAGTAATCTCAATCTCCTAATCGCCCGTACGTTTCATCTAGCCAAAATAGAAATTAGATTTGAATTAATATTTCGAAATTTTAAAGTCTTAAAGCGATAAATTAAAGTTTAGGGACCTAATTGGATATTTATTAAAACTGAATTTGACAAATTTAAGGGTTGAAAATACAATTTTCAAAGTATTGGGGCTAAAAGTGAAAAATAAGAACTCTAGGGATTTAATTAAAAACTATTGAAACTGAAAATAAAAGTTTAAGGGCTGAAATTGAACTTTTAAGAAAATCAGGGACTTAATTGGAAATATTTTTAAATTGAAAATAAAATTAAGGACTGAAATTAAACTTTTAGAAATTAGGGACTAAACTGTAAATTTATTAAAGCTGAAAATAAAAATTTAGGGGCTGAAATAATAACTTTTACAAGTTAGGGACCTAAATGTAAATCTATTAAAGCTGAAAATAAAACTAAAAGGGCTGAAATTATAACTTTTACAAGTTAGAGACTAAACTGAACATTTACTAAAACTAAAAATAAAGTTAAGGAACTGAAATTAAAAATATTTAAAACCCTAGAACTTAAATGACACTTTTAAAAATCTGGGGGCTAAGGGATTAATTTCCAAAAATCAACAAAATTTAAAATAAAACATTTCCCCTATCTCTCTTTCTCTCTCTCTCATTCACGAGAGAGAGAGAGAGAGAGAGAGAGAGTGGCGACGGGAGGGGTTTCGCCCCTCCCCTGATTCCACCACCACCGACCGGCGGTCGGTGGTAGCGCCACCGCAGTGGTGGCGCCGGTAACGGGGCAAAGGGGGCTTTTCCACTTTGGGCGAAATGGTTCGATTGGGGCTCGATTTTCGCTCGGGTTTTTCTCCTCGGTGGCAATAAGTTTCGAAAATGGTTGAGGTAAGTTAGGGGTTATTGATTTAGGGTTTTTATTTCATGATTTGGGGTTGATTTGGTGGTGGTTTGAGCAGTGGGGTTTTGGTGCAGTGAGGTTGGTGGAGTTGGATGGTGGAATTCGAATGGTGGTTGGAATGTGGGTGGATGACTGCAGTGTCTGGTTCGAGACTGGTGGTTGGAGGTGGTGAGGTTGAGCTAAGGAGGTGGTGTTGATGCTGAAAATTGATGTTCTAGTATCAACATTGGTCTCCAAAAATGAGGGAGGGAATGATTCTTACCAAAATGGATTGGTTGCGTGATGTGTGAAAATGGAGAGGTGAGGAGTTGATATATGAATAGTGATTTAGGGTACAAATCCCTAGGTGGCCAATTTGAGCCAAATTGTTGGGCTGCAGGGATTTAAATTGGGTTTGAGGGGATTAGACTAAAAATAAAGATTTTGGACTAATAGAATTTTGGGCTTTTGGTAATAGCATTATGTACTTAAAACTATTAAAATTGGAAATTAAAAAAAAATGATGAGGAAACGATATTCGGAACTGAACTTGGCTCGAATAGTCTAAATTGATTTTATAACGGCTAGACGAACACGTTTTCACTTTAACGTTAGAGTTTAAAATTTAGCGATACGTTTTTCAAGAAAATAATTTTATATTATTTAAAATTCTTGGTCGCTACAAGAGTTCTTCAATATCAATGAATATTCTTTTCCAAACTATTTCACCATCACCATGCTCCAATCTTATCCCCAAAATACCAAAGAAAATCAAGAGGAAGACGTTGCTGCCCATTTTCAAACAGGGGCTGTAGTTTTAAATTTAGCCCATGTTTGAGCCACATTATAATTATAATTATCATTCTTCTACTCATTTTCAACCACACATCCTTCAATAAAATAATATTTTCTATCACATCAATAATTTTTCTTTCTTTTTCAACCAAACATTCTCCATCAATCTACTATTCCAAAATACATTCTTCCAAAATAATGTAACTCAAACACACCCTTAAAACCTAATGATTAAATTGCAGCCCAAGCCCCCAACCTTTGAAAAGATAAAAAAATAGCCCGTATGCTTTTAAAGTGGCGCCCAGGCTTTTAAAGTAGCGCCTAGGCGCTAACTTCCTGTCAAAAACTGAATTTTCAAGAAATTTCACGTCGGTCCTCCAACTTTCCAAAAGTTATAATCTTGGTCTCCGAATTTTGAAATTTTTGCGTCTTTGGTTCTTTTTGCTCATTGCTCGCGAAAATTCCTTCTAATCATCATTCAAACTCGGGTTTTCACCTACACAATAAAAATAATTAAATTAAGCAATAAATTGCTAATGAAAACTCACAAATATCTAAATTTAATGGAATGAATAAGTATAAAAACCCGCACTTATCACCTATAAGGCTTCGATTTCGACGGTGTTATCATCTCTCGCGATCTTCACATAATAACATAATTTTTGCCCATCGGTTGGACCCTAGCAACTAGATAGTCACGAGAAGCAATTAGAGGTTTGGTGGTCGAAGGCTCCCATGGCTTTGGGATTCGAGTTTTGATATACTTTAGGAAGAAAATATTTGATTCACTAGATCCTTGAGGATTAGGGGAAATCTCGAGAAATCAATATCCACAAGCCACAAGGAAATTCAACCACATAGGAGGAATTTTATCGTAATTAAATTGGGACTCTATGAAACAATTACAATGCGACACGCGAAATTATGATTGACATCTCAACCTAATTCCACAAGGACTCGTCCTCTATAGATGGCCACGTACTCATATAAGAATGGGTATATATATATATATATTCTCGAAACTCTAGTTAAATCTTTGCTTATTTGTCTTTGCATACCTAATTCTCTGTATATCTTGTATAATCAGTTGATTTGACCATGGTATCAACAATGGTTGTCCCTTTTTTTTTTGTCCAATGATCTTGGTGCCTAATGACTACGGGTCATCAGGGACATGACGGAAGTGTTGACATCAAGGCCTTGTGGATTTTTTAGGTCAACAAAAAAAAGAAAAAAATTATCTCCTTTTTTATAAGAAAAAAGTATGTATTTTAAAAATAATTCTTACTATAATGCCAAATAATTTATATTACATAGAGAGAAATGATCTACTACACACCGATACTTAGTTCATACTCAGTTTATATTAGTGCTTAACTTTATGTTAAGAAACATAATAACTGATTACATGGATATCCAATTAACATAATATGTTAATTTTCAATATTTACTTTTACCTCTCAACAACTAAAATGAGTTTGGAGGGAGGTGAAGGTAATATTAAATTTGTTTATATCTATTTTAAAGTGTTATTTATAAGTTTTACCTGTATATGAAGATGGGAAAACATGACAAAAGACAGATAATAAAAAAAACTAATCCAATACAAATCATTACACTTTTAGTACAGTGGTATGTGAGTAGCAAAACAATATGCAATCAATAAATACGGGCAAGCTCACTCATCATTTTCAAAATTCATGTCAACCATAAACGATTAAGTTGAAGGTCTAAATTTCTTTTTTCAATAAGGGCCATACACTTCAAGAATTAAGAAATGTGTCTTTTTGATAAAATTTAAAATAAAAGACAAAACTTTTCTTTGGTTTTGAAAAAAGTGACTTTTAAGAAAATGGCAAGTTACATATTTTTTGTTTAATTGATTGATAATTTATCTCAAATCATGTTTGAAGCATGATTAAGTATTATAATTGATAAATAATTTTTGAATGAGAGTTATACGTGTAGATTCCAAAGGAAAATGTGGTAATTACATAAAATCAGACGTTTTCTTTCACATTTTAAAAAATCAGGTTTTCACGTTTTTTTTTTCATTTATCAGGTTTTTTATCTTTTCAAAAAAAAAAGATTTTTTTTTTATCATTTTAATTAAATAATCATGCCTTTAAAACCCTAATTTATCAATTCATCCGCCACCCCCCCAAACACGATAGTTTCTCTCTCTCTCTCTCTCCATCGATTCTCTCATTCTCCTTCTTCCTCCCTGTCGGAGCTTCTCATCCCTGTCGATTCACACCAGCGTTCGACGCTTTTATGAACGCTGCTGCGTCGATTGCTTCCGAATCACGACGTCGATGCTCAGCGTCGACGCTGCTCTGAGCAGTGTTCGACGCTTCTGTGAATAACAGTAGCGTAACAGCGTCGATGTTGCTGTGGTTGTGGGGGGTTGAGGTTTTTTTTGTACATCAGTTATGTTGTCAGCGGTGATAGGGTTTTTTTATTGGGTACAGCAGTTGTGTTGTTGGGACAGTACGCTGCTGTGTTGTCGGCGATGATAGGGTGGGCGTAGATCTGGTGGCTGCGATGGGGTGGAAGTGGTGTTGATGGTGCTGTGTGGATTTGCCGTGGGAGTGGCTGTGGGTGGATTTGCTGTGGGTGTGGCCGTGGGAAGCTGTGTGGTGGTGCGGGGCGGCGATGGGATAGTTGTTTTTTGTTATTATTATGGCGGTGGTTGTAGTGGTGTTGTGATGGGGTGACAATGGTGGTGATGTTCAGGTGGCAACGTTAGTGGTTGGTGGTGTTATTGTTGGTGGGTGTTTTAGGGATTAGGGTCGGCTGCGAATGGGACGAAGTATATGTGACCAACTATTTGATCGTTCCGTGACCCATGACAAAGTATTGTTGGTGTATTGGGATTGGACGACGGGTGCGGCGGATGGGTCAGAGTGTTTGTGACCATCTATTTAGTCGATCTGTGACCTCGAAGTATTCCGCGACCTACAAAATTTTTGATCTGTGACCGATAAAAAAATTGTGACCTAAAATTTTTAGATCTGTGACCTACAAAATTTTTGATCTGTGATCGGAGAACAGTCGTCGGAGTAGGGATGGTAGAAAAACCAGTTAAACCCGATATCCATGGGGCCCCGCCTCAAACGGGGTGGGGATTACCCTCTTAATCGGGTTTTTGGTCAGGTACGGGTCAAGGAAATTAGCCCCGTCTCAGGGATGGGGCGGGGATGGGTATAACAAAGGCCCCACCCCGTCCCGCCTTGCCCCGATTAATCCAATGATAAACTCATAAACATAAATTCCAAACAAACTTTAATTAAATGATTATTCATTATTGATACAAACAAGACACAAGTTGGCAGGCCAAAGCCCAACTCCCAAGACGGAAAGACTCATTATAGGTTATAACCCAAAGCAGCCATAACCATTTAACACAAACAGATTTTAGAATATAACTAAGGCGGTGAGGGTTGAGAATTTTTTCAATTTCATCATTCACATGCGGCGTTAGAAATTAGAATTTATTCAATTCTTCTCTTCTCAACTTCCACTAACGACGACTTACACGGCAGAAGGTTTGTTCTATTTGTATTTCAATTGAAGTGATTTAGATGCTTCAATTGTTTTTTCACTTGAATTGAGTTTGTAATGACTGGTAAAAATATAGTTCAACAATTGACTGGTTCTAATTATTGTTTTACTTGAATTGAATTGGGTTTGAATCTTTATTTATTTGTTCTATTTTTTATTGATCTTGTAGTGAGATTTTGGTCACCATTTCCTTCAGTTATCAAGTATTGCCATCTTTCTGGTAAGAGCACTCATCACTTATTTATTCTCATGCACCTGTGGTAAGATTTTTTTATTCTCATGCAAATTTGGTAAATGCAATTCTTTATTGTCAACATGTCCATTGTTAAAAAGTAGGAGGTTATACTGTTCATGAAATATATTTGTTACTTTAATGGTTTTTGATAAGTGTATTTTATACACTTATTCGGGCTCCAAATTATGACATTTTATGGTTCTTTTAATGAGATTATAGCCTAATTTATGATATAATGTGTTATTAGGTGAAACTCGATGGATGATGAAGAATTGGAGAAAAGAATGCAAAAATTGGCGAAAAAGTGGAAAGATCCAAAGCTTGAGGGTTAAAGTGCAAATACACAAAAGTTGTGTCGAAGCTCACGATGAAGATTCAAGAATGCTAGAGGTCAAATGGATGCAACGAAAGATCAAAAGGAGTGAAAACAAATCAATTTCCAACCGCACAAGGATGTCTAAATTTTAGTTAGATATTGAGACGCATTTTTGGCCTAGATAAAATTCGAATTGAAGAAGAGCTATTTCTATCAAAGTTGTAGTCCTTCAAGTTATCTTTCTAACGCAACTTGAATCATCTCAATCGGACATCGGAAAGAAAAGTTATGACAAAATTACTGAAACAGACGCAAAGTGGACGAAAACTTGGCGCCCGAGCGCTACACACTCAGCGCTCAAGCGCTGCACTAGCCAGAAAATTGATTTTTAACAGATTTTCAGCGCTCAAGCGCTGTCCCATAGCGCTCAAGCGCCGCCACAGATTTTAGGTTTTTATTGTTTGGGCCGGGAAAACTCCACAAAAAGACTCCAAATTGGCCAGGAACGGATATGAAAGTATAAATAGACCTAAGGAGGCTTGGGAAAAAGGGGGAGTTCCCACCTTAGTTCCAAACAACACAAACACATGGAACTTTGAAGATTTGGGAAGGAATTCAAGGAAGAACACATCAAAAGGATTTATTCTACTCATTGGGAGGGAAAGTATATACAATTGAAGATTCAAAGGCGGAATTCAAAGGAGGAAAACATCGCGCAAACCACGTTTTGAAGCATCAATGGGAGTTGGAAGAAGATCTTGGTGCAAGATTGGATTCTTTTTCTACATTATTCTTCTAAACCCGGTGATGTACTCCATAATAACTTTGTATTTTTCTTTCATTCCCATGAGTAGTTAAATCTAATTTAGGGCAAACAATGTAACCAATTGGGATCCTTTATTTCTTTAAATTGAGATTCTTGTGCTTTTATTTGATGTGTTGATTTTGCTATGTTCTCAATGTATATGTGTCGATTTTGCTATGTTCTCAATGCATTTAATTACTTGATCACTAATTAAATGATTTCGTGAACAATAATTACGTAGAGATGCGGATTGTTGTTTAGACCGAGTAGTAAATTCCGGTAAATTGGCATAACGTGTAGAGATACCTATGTTAATTGCTGCGGTCATAATTGAATTCTTAGAACCGATGTTTCGTTTAACTAAATGTCAATTTGCATAGAGATATGGAATTGAATTAGTTAAATAGGCTCAATGAGAACTCGAGAGGGGTAAATTGAATACAATAGAAGAATTCGACCGAACACTACCTTAGATTGTATGAATCTTGATTTAAGGAGTAAAGGTGATAAATAGGTGAAATTGTTACGCCCTAATATCCGTTATCCTTTGAATTTCCAATCAATCGCTTCTGCATTCAATTTAATTTCAAGTATTTCAATTCAAGAATTCATAACCAATCATTGTTCTTGTTTATTTATATCAAATAAAAGTTAGAAATAATAGATTAAGACTAAAGTATAGTCCTCGTGGGAACGATAATCCGGACTCTTAGGTCCACTTTATTACTTGTCACGATCCGTACACTTGCGGGATATAAAATTCGACAATGGTTTTAGAGAAACTTGCATATCATTGATAATAATGTTAGGTATTTTTAACCTACTACATGCCGTCATGCATGTGGATATTGGAAAATTAATCAATAAAGTGGAACAAGTGGATTTTTGTAGTCGACCGTAAACTATTTTAAAATATACAATTTGTTAGGTAGAACATTTATATATTTCTTCACAATCTTTGCTGATTATATTCATTTTAATTATAGTTTTTGATAGTTGATTGTAAAATCAAGTTATTATAGTTTTTGATAGCTGATTGTATTCATTTCATATGTCTGGATTACAGCATTGTACACCAGTACCAAGCATTGAAAGTACTCCACTAAAATTAAGTGATAGTCCATCCCATGATGACTTACCTAGTTAGGTAAACACACAACAAGATCCAATAGACTTGTGTGATGAGGAGGGGGATAGCCGACAAGGTAAGAAAAGGAAATTGACTTCGATCGTGTGGAACCATTTCAAAAAAAAAGTTCATCAAGGGGGAAGACAAGGCAATTTGTAACTATTGTCAAAAACAATTAGGAGCTAAAAGCAAGAATGGGATAAAACATTTGCATGAACATATGAAAAGGTGTCCTCGTATAAATCAAAAAGACATTAAGCAGACAATATTGAATCCAATAACGGACGCATATGGAAGGGTTTCAATGGGTACTTACTCCTTTGACAAGACAATGCTCGAAAGGAACTTGGAAGTATGATAATCTTGCATGAGTATCCTCTTTCAATGGTCGAACACATTGGATTTAGAAAATTCACGAATGTTTTGCAACCATTATTTAAGAACGTTTCTCGTAACACTATCAAGAATGATATTTTGAAAATATATGATTACGAGAAATTGAAAGTAATGAGTCTTTTGGAGAGGAACAATAGCAAAATTGCAATCACTACGGACATGTAGACTTCTAATCAAAAGAAAGGATTCATGGCCATCACCACACATTTTATAGATGATGCTTGGAGACTTCAAAGTCGAATTCTGAGGTACTTTGATCTTGTATAAATTAATTTAACTTATTTTCATGTACTATTTAAGGATTCATGGCCACCACTGCAAAATTATGTTGTTTTTATTTTAAATATAGGTTCATATACGTACCCTGTCCACACACTTATGAGGTATTGAGTATATCGTTGATGGACCGTTTCTTGGATTGGAATATCGATCGTAAGTTATCTACATTGACCATCGATAATTGTACTACAAATGATGCCATGATCAATATTCTTTTAGATAAGCTTTCTGGTAGTTCACTTTCGTTAAATGGTGAATTTTCATATGCGTTGTTGTGCATACATATGGAACTTGATAGTTAAAGATGGTTTGGAGATCATTAACTTGAGCATTGAGAGAATTTGTGACAATGTTGCATATTAGATAGCAACTCCAAAAGGAGTAGAAAAGTTTGAGAGTTTTGCTCGCCAGTTGAAAATCTCTTGTTCAAAAAAATTAACACTTGATTGCAAAACTAGGTGGAACTCTACATACTTAATGCTTTATAGTGCTTTACAGTATAAGGATGTCTTTCCTCAACTAAAGCAACGTGAGTTACAATATAGATGTTTGCCTAGTGATGTAGATTGGAATTTGGCGAAAGAGATATGTGAAAGGTTTGAGGTGTTTTTTGAAGTGACTGAACTATTTTCTGGGACTAAATATCCAACATCCAATCTTTATTTTTCTAATATTTGTGAGATAAAGTTGTCAATTTACAATTGGATGAAATCTCCTTATGATGAAATCAGAATGATGGCTTCAAATATGATTGACAAGTTTGAAAAATATTGGATCGAAATTCATGGGATTTTGGTCATAGCTAGCGTGTTGGATCTACGATTTAAAATGAAGTTGGTTGAGTATTATTTTCCAATGATTTATGGAAATGAAGTCTCGTGTTTTGAAATTGAAAATGTTACAAAATTTTGTTACAAGCTGCTAAATGAGTACAAAACAAGACATGGATCAAAGGAAAATGTGACTCAGTCTTCAAACCAAATTGAGATATCTACTAATGCCATGGTATGAAAAACCCTGCTGAGACTAGCTTCACTGTGAGGCGCAACTTCTGTGCCTAGAGGCTCAAACTGTGAGGCAAAAAAAAAATGAGGCGCACGCCTCTACATCTGAAGCAAAAAAAATGAGGCGTGCGCCTCATTTGAAGTATGTTTTTTTCAGGTTTTTGAAAAAGAATTAAAAAATGCCCTCTTTAAAAAAGAGAAGAGCCCATTTAAAAAGACATTTTGGGCCAAACAAAATATTAAAATATCTAGAATACCAAAAGGCAGCCAGAAATGCTTCTACACGGCAGTCAGAAATCTTCCCATAACTAAACGGCAGCCAGAAAACTTATCTTCAATCATTCGCTTAAAAGAGGTCTTCAAGTGCTGCTTCTATATTTCTTTTCTCCTTTGCTTCTGCCTTCTTTTAGTGACTTACAATTTAAAATTATTTCACTAGACTTTGCTTGGCTTTTTTCTTGTTCAGTGAATCGATGCTAGATTGTACATGTTCTATTCGGCAGATTGCACTTGTTTTGTTTGTGGTGAGGCTTACGCCTCGCCTCATGACAAAAAATGCCTCAATACCCGTTTACATTTTTTCAAACTATGACTAATGCAAGTAAAAAAGATCGGTTGAAACAATTTGATTTATTTGTTTCTAATACCACTAGTACTGATAGTACGAAATCAGAGCTTGATATTTTCTTGGATGAGCCTCTATTGCCTAGATCAAATGATTTTGATATATTGGCATGGTGGAATGCAAATTCAATAAAATATCCTTCTTTACAAAAAGTTGTAAGAGATATTTTAGTCATCTCAGTATCTACAGTGGCGTCAGAGTCTGCATTCAGTACCAGCGGTAGATTTATTAGTCCATATAGAAATAGACTTCACCATAAAACTTTGGAGGCTTTGATGTGTGCTCGAGATTGGTTATGGGCTGACATTCATGGTACGAGAAATACAATTATCTATATCTCATAATTTTTATTTTTGTTTTTTTTTATTGCTAACTAGTTTTATTTTTTTGGTAGAACATTCATCACCTAGATCATACTCTGTACGTTGTACAATGTTAAGTGACACGGATATTGAAGACGAGGTAAATTTATTTTTCTTCAAGTGGATTTGAATAATAAATTAAACACATCATTTGTCTAACTAATAAATATTTTTACAGAATGAGATTTTTAAAGAGCCTGATATAGACATTCTAGAAAAAGATGCCAGCACTTGAAGATCTACAACATGAAGTATTGCATTATGTGTGCAACTCCAAGTTTAGCCGTTTGTAAACTGGCTATTGAAGTTTCTCGAGCTCTATGTTTACTTTTAAGTACTTCTTCGTTTAAGAAAAGACTTCTATTTTATCAGAATTAGTGTCTAATATCTGAATGTTACTTTTTGAGTTTCATACAATGCCTTGTTAAAAATATTATTCACATGTGCAAAGACTCCACGACATAAGTTACAATGATTTTATATGTTAATTGAAGTTTTCCGTATTTTTCTTTGTTGTTGGAGGGAATTTTCCCTATTTTCTTTAGCCATTGGAAGTTTTTTATGTCGAAGTATGATTGATAAAAATACCGTGTTAACTTTGAAGGAATATCTTCCTTTTATTATGAATAAATGAAATTCATGATTTATTATATAAAAGGAATTGCTTCTGATAGTGGAAAACTATGTCATTTTATAGAAATTATATAAAAATAATATTTTATCTAGATTTTTATTAAAAAATAATGAAGAAAAGGTAAACGGGGCAAAGACATTGACCCGACTCGCACCATCCCCAACCCGCCCCCTACCCGTCCCCGACTTAAACGGGGTATGGGGCGAAAAATTATCAGGTGGGGCGAGGGTGGGGAAGAATCCCCCGACTCATACCTGCCTCGTTGCCATCCCTACGTCAGAGTGCTCGCGGGTCACATGAGTAGTCGTCGGAAGGGGATGTAGGGTAGGGTAGGGTAGGGTAGGGTGGGGTGGGGTAATTATATTATATTACAGTTAAATATTTAATTTAATATAATAATTGTGAAATATAATTAATTAATTCATGAAAAATCTGATTTTTGCAATTCTAAACTTTGGGGTCTGATTTTTGATTTTTGGATAGATAAAGCCTAAGTTGTGAATTTTTCTCAAGGAAAATAAAGTTTGGGCTTCTGTGATTCTTTAGCTTGGGCTTTAAATTGAATTACAAATGCGAAAAATTCAAGGGAAAAAGTACTTTGAAGGGAGAATTGTTCAATCAGATATTGAAAATAGTTAAAAATGCGTCAAATTTGAGTATCAAAAAGAGACGTCTAACTTGTTTTTTATTATTTCAATTATTATTATTTTTGCCATACAAATTTCTCAATATAATTCACTTTAAAATTTTTTGAACTTTACATCTGAAAAAATAATACCCAAAGTAAATTTTTCGGATGTAAAATTACATAGGTATACTTTTTTTTTCTTATGTAAAATTTCGAATGTAAAATTTCTCACAATTTTTTTTTCAAATTTGATTGTACCCCTAACTCATAATGCCTACGTCTTCCCCTGTTTGTACGTGACGGAATTAGGTTCGATTAGAAAGAATTAGGTTAAGGTTGTCCATGCCAAATTCCCAATTGTTTAGGTGTAATGTTCTCGATGGATCCAATCAATTTCAACGCCGCTTCCTTTTCTTCGGCTGTGGATATAGCGACAGCATTACTTAAAAGAAAATCTATTTGTCTTTAATATTTTGAATTTTTCACTGTCATTAGACTATTTATTTTTTTGTACTTAGTAGAAATTGACATTAAATTGGGGCCCGAATATTAGGTAGTTTGAACACGTATTCAATTACTTTAATAATTTATTCATGTAATGACATACTGACTCGTTTGTCAAGAATTTTGAAAGTCAAAAGTTATTTTTAACGTGATCGAATAATTTTTGACGAGTGTTTTTTTTTAATGGCGAAACCTTACGACAACAAGTGAACACAACTCTCGTGTTAATAGTGAATAAATCAGAATTATATTTTAATTAATGACTTTTATTTTTCGTTCTGTGTTATTATTGTTCTCGATGATACGAGACACTACATATCATTTATAGCATAACATCAAACCATATTAAAAAAATTTATGGTCAAAAGGTGTGATATCTATTGATATTCATAAAATATTTTCATGGAAAATTTGTGTATAAGTCAAAACCTACCAAGGTACTCTATTAATTATTATTATTATTATTATAGAAATGTGTGGGTAAACAGAACAAGCTACTCCAACCTTGTTAAAGATTAGGTATTTAGATTGACAAAAAAAATAGTTTTGTTAAGACATAACATATTTGATAGGTCAAGGCCACAAGAAATATCTTAGTTTTTTGCTTCTTAAACTCTAGTGGGTCAAATATATTGTACACTGGTGCCTACAATGTTTGGCAAAGCTTAAAATTGTTACATTTCAAAATCTACAAAATCAACAAGTGAGCATCCATGTGACAGTGAAGACCACATAAGCAAATAAGAGCGCAACATGTGGCAACTTTGTGTATTCCTCGCTCTCATAAGAAAGTATTTAACCAACCAGGCTTCGATTTCGACAACAAGTGAGCATCCATGTGACAACTTTGTGTATTCCTCGCTCTCTCATACGAAAGTATTTAACCTACTGATACGTTCCAAATGACGTTTCAATTAATTTTCCTTACTTAGCTTAAACATGTCGTCTTAAATAGTAATATGACAAGTAAATGTTATTTCCCGCAGATGATTGGTTCAATTTAATCAATTGCACACTAGAAGGTGAAATTAACGGTTATATACGAAATTGATTAAATGTGGGTGTGGGGGATTGGATCGTTGAACTAAGGAAAGCAATACATTTAAAATGGAAATTGATATGAATTTTGAATTAAACAAAGTAGTTTTTGATTAAAAATGTGAACATGTGATTGAGGGTATTTCGTTACCACGAGAATGATTTTCCTATCAATTACCACAATGAATTTTTATTATCTGGATTAACAACAATTCGAGAATAATTACAAGCTCAATTATCTCAATCTCTTCTTACATGTTAGTTGAATAAAATAAGCTCATTACTCATCCCTATTCATTAAACAATCTAGAACAATATCTCTAGATTTAATTCAACAAAAGCATTACGACAAAAGAGATGAGTTGAATTAATGGTAAACTCACAAGCTCGGTTTACTCAATTAAGTGTTAATCAACATACAATCAATTGAAAATTCCCCACAATCTATTGAAATGTAATTGCTACAAAGTTTTAGAATAAATAGCTATTACGTACTATATATATCACAAAATAGCTTTCCTTGAAACAACTCAATTATTTAGTTGTATACCTAAACAATCAAGAAGAACAAAATCAACATTTAAAACAATGGATTAAACACATCAATCAAGAGAACAATAAAGCACAAATTAATTGAAAATCATAACCCGGGTTTGAAATCACCCACAATCACAAATATGTTTAGTTATCCATGAAATACTCAAAAATAACAAACAAATTCTTACAACACATTAATGGAAAATAGATTAAAGAAAAGAAAAACTTATTGATAAAGAGAGAAATGGTTGAGAGTTTTTCAATATCAATGGATATTCTTTTCCAAACTATTTCACCATCACCATACTCCAATCTTGCCCCCAAAATACCAAAGAAAATCAAAGGAAAAAAAGGAGAAAGAAAAAAAATGAAAAGGAAAGAAAACCAAGAGGAAGACGCTGCTGCCCATTTTCAAACAGGGGTTGTAGTTTTAAATTTAGCCCATGTTTGAGCCACATTATAATTCTTATTCTCATTCTTCTACTCATTTTCAACCACATATCATTCAATAAAATAATATTTTTCATCACATCAATAATTTTTCCTTTTTTTTCAACCAAACATTCTCCATCAATCTACTATTCTAAAATATATTCTTTCAAAATAATGTAACTCAAACACACTCTTAAAACCTAATGATTAAATTGCAGCCCAAGCCCCCAACCTTTGAAAAGGAAAAAAAAATGGCCCCTAAGCTTTTAAAGTGGCGCCCAGGCTTTTAAAGTGGCGCCTAGGAGCCAACTTCCTGTGAAAAACTAAATTTTCAAGAAATTGCACGTCAGGTCTTCCAACTTTCAAAAAGTTATAATCTTTGTCTCCAAACTTTGGAATTTTTGCGTCTTTGGTTCTTTTTGTTCATTTATTGCGTAAATTCCTTCTAATCATCATTCAAACTCGGGTTTTCACATACACAATAAAAATAACTAAATTAAGTAATAAATTGCTGATGAAAACTCACAAATCTCTAAATTTAATGGTCCGAATAAGTGCAAAAACCCGCACTTATCACCTACAAGGCTTTGATTTCGACGGTATTATCATCTCTCGTTATCTTCACATAATAAAATAATTTTTGCCCATCGGTTGGACCCCTAGCAACTAGATAGTCACGAGAAGCAATTAGAGGTTTGGTGGTCGAAGGGTCCCATGGCTTTGGGATTCGAGTTTTGATATACTTTAGGAAGAAAATATTTGATTCACTAGATCCTTGAGGATTAGGGGAAATCTCGAGAAATCAATATCCACGAGGAAATTCAACCACATAGAAGGAATTTTATCGTAATTAAATTGGGACTCTATGAAACAATTACAATGCGACACATGAAATTATGATTGACATCTCAACCTAATTCCACAAGGACTCATCCTCTATAGATGGCCACATACTCATATAAGAATGGGTATATATATATTCTCGAAACTCTAGTTAAATCTTTGCTTATTTGCCTTTGCATACCTAATTCTTTGTATATCTTGTATAATCAGTTGATTTGACCATGGTATCAACAATGGTTGTCCCTTTTTTTTTTGTCCAATGATCTTGGCGCCTAACGACTACGGGTCATCAGGGACATGACGGAAGTGTTGACATCAAGGCCTTGTGGATTTTTTAGGTCAACAAAAAATAAAAAATAAAAAATTATCTTCTTTTCATAAGAAAAAAAAGTATGTATTTTAAAAATAATTCTAACTATAATGCCAAATAATTTATATTACATAGAGAGAAATGATCTACTACCCACCGATACTTAGTTCATACTCAATTTATATTAGTGCTTAACTTTATGTTAAGAAACATAATAACTGATTACATGGATATCCAATTAACATAATATGTTAATTTTCAATATTTACTTTTACCTCTCAACAACTAAAATGAGTTTGGAGGGAGGTGAAGGTAATAATAAATTTTTTTTTTCTATTTTAGATTGTTATTTATAAGTTTTACGTGTATATGAAGACAGGAAAATATGACAAAAGACAGATAATAAAAAAATTAATCCAATACAAATCATTACACTTTTAGTACGGTGGTATGTGAGCAGCAAAACAATATGCAATCAATAAATACGAGCAAGTTCACTCATCATTTTCAAAATTCATGTCAACCATAAACGATTAAGTTGAAGGTCTAAATTTCTTTTTTTCAATAAGGGCCAAACACTTCAGGAATTAAGAAATGTGTGTTTTTGATAAAATTTAAAATAAAAGATGAAACTTTTCTTTGGTTTTGAAAAAAGTGACTTTTAAGAAAATGGCATGTTACATATTTTTTGTTTAATTGATTGATAATTTATGTCAAATCATGTTTGAAGCATGATTTGAGATATATAATTGATAAATAATTTTTGAATGATAGTTAGAGCTTGTTTGGTACAAATTTTCATTTTCTACAGTAAATCAATTCTCATTTTCAACCACACATTCTTTAATAAAATAATATTTTCCGTCACATCAATACTTTTTTCTTCTTTTTTCAACCACACATTTCCCATCATATCACTATTCAAAAATCAATTCTTCCCCAAAAAATCCCTACCAAACACACTCTTATATGTGTAGATTCCAAAGGATAATAAAGTTTGGGCTTCTGTGATTCTTTAGCTTGGGCTTTAAATTGAATTACAAATGCCAAAAATTCAAGGGAAAAAGTAGATTGGAGGGAGAAGCTTACATATTGTTTTGAAATTGCAACATTTAATGAAGATTTCGTTTATAGTGGAGGTGAATCAAAAATACGAGTTGTTGTATGAGATTTGGAGTAACGGTGGTAGCGATTTGTGGTGGCCATGGACGGTGCGACGATGTGTTGGAGGTGACGACGACTGATTTTTGGGATGGTGTGGTGTGACTGTGTGAGGTGAAGTAGAAAGATGATAAACAATTTTATTTTCTCTTATTTTTATTTGGTTTTAATTATTTTAAGAGATATATAGGAATAAATAACAAAGTTACTATTTTACCCATTTTAAATTTGTTCAAAATCAACTTGCTTGGTCAACTGACGGTCAAATTGATCCATCCATTTGGACCCAAGATGTATATTTTTTTAAAGGTTTGGGACTATATGTGGCACAAAGTGAATATTAAGGTAAAGTCCGTAAAAATGTGAAATGTTATGAACCACTGCTGCAATTTTTCCTAAAATATTAAATATTGTAAAATTTATTTTTATTCAATTTAATATGCTAAATATTTCTGTTAAGGCTTACACGTTGAAAGTCGGGATTAAATAATATGTATATTCAGTAGGCTTGATTTGTCAAATTGAAGAGAGTTTATTAAAAAGATTCCTCGTATGAACTTCTTGTATTGTCTAGGATTATTAAATAGCTAAGACGTGTACCTATAATGTTAAAAATGATTATTGATTTATTTTATATTCGAGATCGAAAAGCAAGTCTTAACGCATGTAGTTTTATTGTTAAAATGACTAAATGGAATATCGACTTATTTTATATTCGAAATCGTAACAAAATCCTAACGTCCTTTAATATCAATAAAGTATTAATGGTAAGATCTTATCATAGGGTCATCTTCAGTTAAGTTACAATTTCACCTGGGTAAATTTATAGCACCTTTAACGGTTGAATGTTAAGGCACTCATTTTGTATAACAACATAATACTTTTGATAAGCTCATGGCACGGACGGTCAAAATATGAACTTTTGGTTCAATTTGAGTTTCATCGAACTAAAATGAAATCGACTTCTTTCATTCTAGTTTCGTACGAAGGGGCAGACACGGGTGGCATGGGATACCAACGAAGTTGAAATATTACATTCTTAATATCAAAAGTTGTGACCCCCCAACTTTAGGGCCATCTCTCTCTGTGTGTGTGTGTGTGTGTGTGTGTGTGTGTTTCAATTTTTGAAGTTATCATGAGATACCAAACGAAGTTGAAATATTACATTCTTAATATCATTTTGAATTACTCACAGCCTAATTTTCTACTCCATAATGACGTACGAAACGATCAACTGTAACAAATGTTACAACTTGTTGAAGTAGACCGTTTGAAACTAGTATTTCGAGAATTTCATTGACATGTTAATTTTAAAAAAATTTCAATGATCGTATGCTAGTCGAACCCACAAATTGACTGTCATCTCGAAACTCATTTCGAGAACTATATTATAGGCATATCGAATTGTTCAATCAGATATTGAAAATAGTTAAAAATGCGTCAAATTTGAGTCTCAAAAAGAGACGTCTAACTTGTTTTTTATTATTTCAATTATTATTTTTTTTGCGATACAAATTTCTCAATATAATTCACTTTAAAAGTTTTTGAACTTTACATCTGAAAAAATCATACCCAACGTAAATTTTCGAATGTAAAATTACATAGGGTATGCTTTTTTTTTTTCTTATGTAAATTTTCGAATGTAAAATTTTTCACAAATTTTTTTATTTTTTTCAAATTTGATTGTACCTTTAACTCATAATGTCTACGTCTTTCCCTGTTTGTACGTGACGGAATTAGGTTCAACTCGAAAGAATTAGGTTAGGGTTGTCCATGCTAAATTGCCAATTGATTAGGTGTAATGTTCTCGATGGGTCCAATCGGGGTGTGCCATAGCCGGGGTGCGCACCTGATACCCACACCAATCAATTTCAATGCCGCTTCCTTTTCTTCGGCTGTGTCTATTATAATTGTAGCGACAGCATTACTTAAAGAAAATCGATTTGTCTTTAATATTTTGAATTTTTCACTATCATCAGACTATTTATTTTTTTGTACTTAGTAGAAATCGACATTAAATTGGGGCCCGAATATTAGGTAGTTTGAACACGTATTCAATTGCTTTAATACTTTATTCATGTAATGACATACATTATGACTCGTTTGTCAAGAATTTTAAAAGTCAAAAGTTATTTTTAACATGATCGAATAATTTTTGACAAGTGTTTTTTTTTTGTTTTGTTTTACGACAAACCTTACGACAACAAGTGAACACAACTCTCGTGTTAATAGTGAATAAATCGGAGTTATATTTTAATTAATGACTTTTATTTTTCGTTCTGTGTTATTATTGTTCTCGATGATACGAGACACCACATATCATAATATCATTTATAGCATAACATCAAACCATATTAAAGAAATTAAATATGGTCAAAAGGTTTGATTCCTATTTATATTCATGGTGCTACTTTGTATGTAGACAAGTCACAAAATATTTTAATAGAAAATTTGTGTATAAGTCAAAACCTACCAAGGTACTCTATTAATTATTATTATTATTATTATAGAAATGTGTGGGTAAACAGAACAAGCTACTCCAACCTTGTTACAGATTAGGTATTTAGATTGACAAAAAAAATAATTTTGCTAAGACATAACATATTTGATATGTCAAGGCCACAAGAAATATCTTAGTTTTTTTCTTCTTAAATTCTAGTGGGTCAAATATATTGTACACTGGTGCCTACAATGTTTGGCAAAGCTTAAAATTGTTACATTTCAAAATCTACAAAATCAACAAGTGAGCATCCATGTGACAGTGAAGACCACATAAGCAAATAAGAGCGCAACATGTGGCAACTTTGTGTATTCCTCGCTCTCATAAGAAAGTATTTAACCTACCAGGCTTCGATTTCGACAGTATTATCATCTCTCGCGATCTTCGCATAATAACATATTTTTTGCCCATTGGTTGGACCCCTAGCAACCAGATAGTCACGGGAAGCAATTAGAGGTTTGGTGGTCGAAGGCTCCCATAGTCCCATGGCTTTGGGATTCGAGTTTTGATATACTTTAGGAAGAAAATATTTGATTAGAAATCTACCATATCTATTCCTAGAAACCAACACTAGATCCTTGAGGATTAGGGGAAATCTCGAGAAATCAATATCCACGAGGAAATTCAACCACACAGGAGGAATTTTATCGTGATCAAATCAGGACTCTGTGAAACAATTACAATGCGACACACGAAATTATGATTTGACTTCTCAACCTAATTCCACAAGGACAAGTCCTCTATAGATGGCCATGTACTCGTATAAGAATGGGTATGTATTCTGTAAACTCTAGTTAACTTTTCTTATTTGTCTTTGCATACCTGATTCCCCGTATATCTTGTATAGCCAGTTGATTTGACTGTCGGAATATCAACAACAGACGTCCCTTTTTTTTTTTGCCCAATGATCTTGGTGCCTAATGACTACGGGTTAGCACGGACATGACAATAGTTCTTTTGACATCAAGGCCTTGTGGAATTTTTAGGTCAACAAAAATAAATATAAATTATCCTTTTTTCTATAAGAAAAAAAAGTATGTATTTTAAAAATAATTCTTACTACAATGCCAAATAATTTATATTACATAGAGAGAAATGATCTACTACACTTGGATACTTAGTTCATACTCAATTTATATTAGTGCTTAACTTTATGTTAAGAAACATAATAACTGATTACATGGATATCCAATTAAAATAATATGTTAATTTTCAATATTTACCTTTACCTCTCAAAGACTAAAAGGAGTTTGGAGGGAGGTCAATTTGTTTATTTCCTTTTTAGAGTGTTATTTATAAGTTTTACGTGTATATGAAGACATGAAAAGATGACAAAAGACAGATAATAATAAAAAATTAATCCAATACAAATTATTATACTTTTAGTACGGTGGTATGTGAGCAGCAAAACAATATGCAATCAATAATTACGAGCAAGCTCACTCATCATTTTCAAAATTCACGTCAACCATAAACCATTAAGTCGAAGGTCCAAATTTCCTTTTTCAATAAGGGCCAAACACTTCAAGAATTCTAAGTGTTTGTTTGGTAGGGATTTTTAGGGGAAGAATTGATTTTTGAATAGTGATATGATGGAATATGTGTGGTTGAAAAAGAAGAAAAAATTATTGATGTGATGGAAAATATTATTTTATTGAAAAATGTGTGGTTGAAAATGAGAATTGATTTACTTTAGATTTTGAGAATTAAAAACAAACAGGCCCTAAATGTTGTTTCGTAGCTAAAAATCGATTTCTTTTAAGTTGGTGTAATTATGCAACTTAAAAGTTGTTAATCAAACAAGTACGTCAATTCTCCATATTATGCCCCCTATCTCGGTGTAATTTTAAATTAAATTAACGAAACGTGTGGTAAAAAAGTTATGATTCTATGAAATGTGTTGTTAAAATTTATTGATTTTTATTATAATTTAATTGATGCCAACACGTGAGCTATATTTATGAAGGTAAATTTCACTCTAGGTCCCCAATCTTTTTGATTTGTGGTGATTTCATTCCGTATCATTTTTTTAACCTTTCCATAGGAAATATGAGAGGTTTGGGATGGATGGCAGGATAAAAGAATGAGGATAAAGAATGAGGACTAAACTTTCATAGAACAAACAGATTAGGGATCCAGTGTGAAATTTACGATATACAGATTTGGGCCGGACGTGTCAGGACTAGAATAAACTCGGGGTACTTGTCAAAATGACCTAGTCAAAGGTCCCTAATTCCATTTTGACTTTTCCAATTGACAATAATCCCAAAATGACCCATTTGCTATAAAAAGACAAAAACACCCTTAAGTGACTAAAACAATTACAAAACATGTTTGTGTTAAAAAGACAATACTACCCTTTTAGTTAACAAATAAAACTACTATTACGAAAAAATAATCAGCAAAACATTTGAAAATTAGGATGTTAATGACCGAAAAAAAAATCAGCGTAAACGTTTCAAATTTGATTTGTTAATACCGATTTTTCAGTATGACGAGATTTTGGCTGTTAACAGCATTAACAGCCGAGATTTCAGCTGTTAACAGCTGAAATATCGGCTGTGTTAACAGCTGTTAACAGCCCAAATCTCATTGTTAACAAATTTGAAAAAAGTCATTTATTGTCTGTTTGAGTATTTTTATCATAACTTTTGTTTCCGACATCCAATTAAGCCGATTTAAAAGGCGTTGGAAAGATAATTCAAAATGCTACAACTTTGCTAGAAATAACTCTTTTTCAATTCGAACGTTTACGATGCCAAAAATGGATTTCAATTTCCAACTAAAAATTTGGACATCCTTTTGCGGTGGAAAATTGATTTGTTTTCACTCCTTTTGATCTTTAGTTATATCTATTTGACCCTTAACATGCTCGAATCTTCATTGTGAGTTTCGACACAACTTTTGAGTACCTTGATATATAATACAAGCTAAACGTTGATTCATCTCGATAAGATATGGTACTAAAAATTCAATTCAAAGATCATTTGCCATTTTCAATTCAACATATGAACGTTACGTCTGATATTAAAGTGAATTATTTGTTTAAGTTGAACAAAACGTAAATGACACTGATTTGCGTCACTTTAGTGATGATGGACAACGCGTAAGATAGAAATTTGCTAATAAAAATATTAAAAAGAATAAGAATAAGAATTTGCTAACACGTTAAAAAATAATATATATTGTTTACTTAATTTAAAATTTTCATTTCGTTTTAATTTTTGTATAAAAAATGAAATAAATAATTTTAAATTGATAATTATGAAAATAAAATATTATTTTTTAACGTGTTAGCAAATTTTTATTTTTTTTTTCCTTTTAATATAATTTGTAAACTAATCTTTCATTTTTCAAATGTAATTAAATAAATATATATTGTTTACATAATTTAAAATTTTCCTTTTGTTTTAATTTTTTTACAAAATTGAAATAAATAATTTTAAATTGATAATTACGAAAATGAAATATTATTTTTTAACGGGTTAGTAGATTCTTATTTTTTTTCCTTTTAATATTTTCATTAATATAAAATTCTTTAATTAAATATAATTTGTAAACTAATCTTTCATTTTCAAATGTAATTAAATAAATATATATTTTTTAATTAATTTAAAAAAATTATTTTCTTTTAATTTGATATAAAAAGTGAAATATATCATTTTAAATTGATAATTATGAAAATGAAATATTATTTTTTAATGTAAAATATTTAAATCTAATAATATTAATTGATAATTATATAATTTTTTTCGATTACGTAAAATATTTAAATCTATAAATACGTATTTCATATTCGATTTATTCAATTATTAATAAAACTAAAAGGAAAAAATAAGAAGTTGCTAATATGTTAAAACATAATATTTAATAATTAAAATTATTAATTTCATTATTTTACTAATTATGAAATTAAAATTAATTATTTAATTATACAAAAAATTTTCGATTACGTAAAATATTTATTTCATATTCGATTTATTCAATTATTAATAACATTTAAAGGAACGAATAAGAAGTTGCTAATATGTTAAAAGATAATATTTAATATTTGAAATTAATTATTTAATTATATAAAAAAAATTCGATTACGTAAAATAATTTTAAATTATCAATTTTAAATTGTTTATTTCATTTTTTATATAAAAATTAGAACAAAAGGAAATTTTTAAATGAAGTAAACAATATATATTTATTTAATTATATTTGAAAAATGAAAGATTAGTTTACAAATTATATTTAATTAAATAATTTTATATTAATGAAAATATTAAAAGGCAAAAAATAAGAATTTGTTAACACGTTAAAAAATAATATTTTATTTTCGTAATTATCAATTTAAAATTATTTATTTCATTTTTTATAAAAAAATTAAAACGAAGGAAAATTTTAAATTAAGTAAACAATATATATTTATTTAATTGTATTTGAAAAATTAAAGATTAGCTTACAAATTATATTTAACGTGTTTGAAATTATATTAAAGTTAAATAAAGAATATAGATATTATTTAATTAAATTTGAAAAATTAATATTTGTTTACAATGAACATTTAATTAAAGAATTTAAAATTAAAAGAAATAAATATTTAATTTTCGTAATTATAAATTGAAATTAATTATTTAATTATACATATTAAAAATTAAAACAACAGGAAAATATGAAAGTTAAATAAACGATATAAAAAAATTAAAAAATAATTTACAAACAATATTTAATTAATTTTTTTTAAATTAATTAAAAAATAGGAAAAAAAAAATAAGAATTTGCTAATTTGTTAAAAAATAATATTTCATTTTCATAATTATCAATTTAAATATTTTATTTCATTTTATTTTTAAAAAATAAAACAAAAGAAAATATTAAAATAAAAAAGAATACAAATATTATTTAATGACATTTGAAAAAATATAAGATTAATTTATTAATAATATTTAATTAAAGAATTTTAAATTAATTAAAATATTAAAAGGAGAAAAATAAGAATTTTGCTAATTTGTTAAAAAATAACATTTCATTTTCATAATTATCAATTTAAAATTGTTTATTTCATTTGATATTTAAAAATTAAAATAAAAAAGAATAAAATATTATTTAATTACACCTGAAAAATTAAAGATTAGTTTACAAATAATATTTAATTAAAGAATTTTAAATTAATTAAAATATTAAAGGGAAAAAATTAGAATTTGCTAATTTGTTAAAAAAACAATATTTAATTTTCGTAATTATCAATTTAAAATTATTTATTTCATTTTATATTTAAAAATTAAAACAAAATGATTTTTTTTTAAGTTTAACAAACAATATATATTTATTTAATTACATTTGAAAAATGAAAGATTAATTTACAAATTATATTTAATTAAAAAATTTTAAACTAATTAATGTATTAAAAGGAAAAACAATAAGAATTTTTTAACACGTTAAAAAATAATATTTTGATATGTTAATGTACCAATAGCTATTAATTCCAAATGCAAATGGTTTGTTAACGAGACCATATTAAATCATTTGTTAAGGCACATTGCAGACTATATTAAATAAGCCTATTTAACGTGGCTGTTAATTGCCTTAACGGTTTACCATTTAATATGGTTCGTGTGCCATATTTAATATGGCTTGTTAACCTTGTGCCATATTTGGTTCTGTTAACGCACTCATTTAATATGGCCTGTTAACAGACCATATTAAATGGGGAAAATTTCAGTTTTACTACTTTATCTTTACCCTATTTCAAAAATAACAAATCAACTTTCACTTTTCAAAAATCAGATTTTTTGACCTATACATACACATATATAAATATTTATTTATATATATAAATAAATAAATAAATAAATATATATATATATATATATATATATATATATATATATATAAAAAATTAACCCACCCCCACCCCACCTCCACCACCCCCATCTGCCATCGTCCGAAGGACTATTCCGCGATCGTCGGCGACTGCTCCACGATCAAGCCCTGATTCCGGTGACTCGTCTTAAGTATTCCGATTCCGAGACTGTGCTCCAGGCGATCGTCTTTCACGACTGTGTCAAACTCAATTCGCACTCATGGTCACAACTCAGGTCACAGGCTCCGATTCCGGTGACCGTTCCGACGACTGCTCCGATTCCGACGACTCAGGTCACAACTCAAGTCACAGGTCACAGTCTAGGTCACAACTCAGGTCACAACTCAGGTCACAGTCGCGCATCAGTCACAACTCGAATTTTGATCATAATCACAAAGACAAACGGGCGTGGATCGGATTAATATTTAGCCACCTGCCACCACTAGATCTAATAAACCCTCTTTGTCCCACCACAACCCACGCACCAACACAAACCTACGGCGCTCGGATCCACCAACACCGCACATCATCACATACCACCCATCGTACACCTATCGCACATTCCTATCGGCGCCTCCACCACTCCTACCTCACCATCTCCACCACTACCACCACCACTATCCCGAACGAACCACAACCACCATACACGGATCAACACATATACACCACAAATCACACATCATCACCACCAACAATCACCGCACCACCAACGACCATTTATCTCTACCACAATCTCACGAGACAACAATCACTGCACCACCACCAGCCATGAGACAATCACTGCACCAACACCATCGGCTTCTCACAACACCACCACCAACAACTCATCCCCAACACAACTTAGCAGGAAAACCACAGCAACGACACTCACCAGTAAACCACAAACTACAAACACCACAACGACCATTACGCCTACACCACACCGTCGCACCACACTATCGCCACCAAGACATCTACCTATCTCATTCATCATCTTCGTAAGCACCGTCACCACCGTTCGAAATCCATCACCAACCAAAGAATTACAACGATCACCTCAAACCATCGCCACGTGGTGAGCAATTGTCGGAAATTGAAAAAATCATCCATGTTACCTTCCCCGCAACCCCGACGGCCTCATCAAAGGGGAAAAAAGGAATCACTGCACGTATCGTGAAACGTTGATCTACGCCTGCGATTTCTTTCAACATCGGCGTCGCCACTCAACACCAACCAGCCACCACGACCCCGCCGCCTGAGATAAGGAAGAGAGAGAGAAGGATGTCACCGGAACGAGAAAGAAGCAAACGTAGGTCGGCATGCGAGTCTTCGACGGCAGCCACCAACCGGCCCGCGCCACAACCACGACCCTGCCGCCTCTTCCACGCCCCCGGAGATAGGGAAGAGAGAGAGAGTGGAATTTTGGTTTGGGTACTGTCGCGAGAGAGAGTAGGGATTTAAAATAGTTTGATTTAGGATTAAATTTAATGATTAATATTTAATTAAATCTCTATATATATAATACATATATAATTATGTTGTATCTAATTAAAAAAGATCTGATTTTTGAAAATTAAAACGTGAAATCTGATTTTAGAATTTCAATCTCCAAATGTAGGGGTTGGTGTAATTTCCACTATTAAATGGTCTGTTAACAGGCTGTTAATAGACCATTTGGTGCAAATGGTCTGTTAACAGATCTTAACGGATCAAAAATGGTCTGTTAATAGAATGACTTGATTAATAAAAAAAATCGTCAATTTTCTTGTGAAGATAAAATGGGGGTATTTTTGATTTTTTACTTTTCTAAAGTTCTACTTTTAAATTTTTCTTTTTTTTTTTAACATATTTATCGGTCAAAGGTCATTTTGGAATTACACATGAATAAGAAGGTAATTTCCTCCTATTTCCTCAATAAACTCAAATCCGGGAGAAAAACAAAAGGAAAAATCTGTAGGATCTCTCTGGGTTGTATATTTTGTTGGATTTCAGATTAAGCTGCAGGTTTGTAATTACTTTCAATTTCATATTTCAAGTTTGTAATAGCAATTCTCAATCGTATGTTAATTTCTATGTTATTTTGTTGCCTGGCTGTTCGGAGTTTAATTAATGGAACAAATCATGGGTGTGTTTAATAATTAAGCAATTTATGTTCCTGATATCATTCCTCGGTTTTTTTTTCAATGAAGACTGCGTTTTTCAATTCGTTATCAAACATCTAGAAAAATTGATAATCATGCTTCTGGACCTCTGAAATTTAAATGGTTTGATTAAGAAATAAATAAAAATCTGATTCCTAATTTAATTTAAATAGTTTGAAATTGGTGTGTATTTTACTGGGATTTAACTTTCTTCGCGAATTTTGCAGGAAAAGTAGGATTAGATATGGTGTTATCATCTGGGAGCAATGCTAGTGAAGCAGTGAAACTGTGTGTGTTTGATTTGAGAAGGGGGCAAAATGAAGGGCAGGAGTTGGACAAGATTCTCTTCTTCCATCCCGCTGATTTGCCATTTACCACTCAGCTCTCTGTCATTGGCCTCAGCGAAGGACTCATTACTTTTACTAGGTTATTACTTGGACACTCATTTTTACATATATACTTTCTGAAGTTACTTGTGCATAATTATGATACTAAGCTACATACTTCCAAAGGGAGAAAATTCTGACCTTGGTGTTATGAGAGTGTTTGAACTTAACTTTTTTTAACTCTGTACTTTAAGTTTGTTCTGATGAAGCTTCAGTTTTTTTCTGCCTGCATGGTACTGGGGTCTTTTGGATTAAGTGAGCATTCCATGTGAACTGAAGAGTTTGAGAGATAATTGGACTTTGTCTTCCCTGTCTCTCATTGTTGGATTGGTTTGGCCTTGTGTATCCACAACAAACAATAGTATCTTTAGGTTTCTACTTTAGTTCTTCATGGCCAAAGCTGCAAAGAGACTAATCCTTTTAGAAGCTGCGGAGAGGACATTTTGGAGGATATTAGCAAAATAAATTTAGTTCTTCAGTTTTTCAACCATGATAATATATACAAATCTTCAACTATTATCAATGACTTCAAGTTATATTTGAGTAAAAAGGACAATATCCTTCAAATTGACGTCAAAAAGAAAAGTTAAGAAAGGGAATAGCCTTCTAGTCTCCTAAGTTGAACCTAAAGCATTTACTTGTTAATATTATTGATAATAGAAATAAGAAATTTCATTGAAAGTACTTACCATTATAGTTAGGGCCATAAAGTTTGCAATAAACCACAATGTTGTATACATAAGCTCCTATCTTAGTTCAATCATTACCTTTTGCAGTTTATCCTCTTTTGGCAGTGACATACTGTTCACTTGTTTATATTATGACTTATAAGTTCTTAAGAGTCCTATTGCTCCGTTACCCTTAAATCTTTCCATGCTCCATGCCATATTATTCTCAAGTGTGTTTGGCCAGGATGTCTTCCAGTTGGGTCATTGTATTGCATCGACTTTATTAAACGCTTAATAATTCTTTGCAAACCAATAAAATAGTTTATCTTTTTATATAATATTTTCTGAAAGAGGAAACTAAACTACAATGGTGAAAATGCCTGAAAGTTAAAAGTGTTGACAGCAAGATTATTCCTTGAGAATTTTACTGAAGATACATTGAGAGATCGTTATTCTTTACCAATATTAAGCTCTTAAAGATATCATCTTGGTGCAATGCATGGATTATGATGTAAAATTCAAATTTGAAAGAGAACATTAAAAATGCCATTTCTACACAGTTAATGATAACCCAATAAAAGCTAAATTTACAACTATAACTAGAATTAAAAGAGATATACAGCTCTATGGCATAATAATATTTCCTTCATTCAGAAAATTTGGATCTTAAAATTAACTTTTCAGATATCCATTGGTTATTGCATCAGTTATAAAAAAATTTTTGTTGTTATATTTATAATTATGGTTCTTTTCTCCGTTGTTATAAGTAAAAGCAATTATTTTGATCTTGGCTTTAAAATGGCAACCCATGTTTACATAATTAGCGGAATTCGTCGGGGTGATGTTGATTGTTTTTGTTCAGTTTGGATGTGAGATGTTTTTGTGAAGTTTCTTGCATCTGTATGCTAACTGTTTTGTTAGGTGCATAATATGAGTCCCCTACAGAATATTCTCTCCAGATGCTGCTTGTGACGTCATTGAAGCAGAGATGCATTCTCATGTCTTTTATGAGGCAGAGCCAGATATCTGGATGGTGATGGTGCGGATCTTTTTCTTAAGAAGCTATCTTTCTCTCCATCTCTTTCCTCAATCACAGCTAATATATTTTGGGTAGTGTACTGTGGTAGGATAATGAACAATATATATTTTCTTTAACTGTTACAGAAAAGATTTTGTTAGACATAGTTACATCATTAATTATTAACTCTCACACAATTGTTTCTTTTCTACATTCTGAGATTAGTATGATATGCCCTGTTTACTTAATTGTATAGTGTGCCTAATCCACACTTGTTCTCTAGATTGGCATGACAGGAATCTTGCTATAATTGGCCTACGTAATCCTTTATCTCGTATAAGATCTTTAATGTTGCAAAATTCGTACCTGATTTAAGATTTGTAGAGACATAATTATCATATGGGTTATGTAAGTTGATTTAAATAATGAAGAGTCGAAACAGTAATTACTTAACATTGTATGTTGATCTACAAACTACATTGAAGGTTAATTAACAGTTGAATGTGCTTTCTTCAATTGGTCGTTCCCTATAGCAGGAACATGCCTTTCTGCCACCTGCATGTGTTAATTAATTAGTAAACTTCTATTCGGGAATGTTTCCAACTAAATCATGTCTTGTATATTAAAACTGCCCTTGCATAAACCAAAAAAGACGTTAAAGTTCTTTTTCAAGCTTAGACGTTCTATATGTTGATCGATCACATATTTCTACTATTGAAGTGAACACATTATAACTATACACACCAAGCATGTTAGTGGTTCTTGAATTATTTTTGTTAATTGCGCTTATCATTTTGTAGGTAGTAGAGAAAAATAAGGAGTCAGAAGCCATCTGGCGTATTGATGCTTTACGAAGAGTTCTTAAGGAAGTTCATTCCCTTTTTATGATGTTTCATGGATCTGTCCGAACATTGATTGATAAGGAACCTACAGGAGGACTTGTCCGGACACATTTATATTATTTCGTCATGGATTATTTGAGTGGTGAGTGGTCTTCATATGTAGAATAAGCTACATATCTGCTTGACTTCTTTTCACCAGATTTTCTATGGTTTAAAATATTTCATTGTAAGTCACTAATTGCCAGCATATCAAAATCGGTCTCCATTGGATTATTGCTGCTGGGGTAATGCTGCAGTTGCTGTAGATACATTTGATTTGTTCTCTTGGAGCAATATGAAGTAGCCATTTTCACACCTTGCATTTTCTCTTTGGGCCAGATTTTTTTATTGGGAAGAAACTTCAGTTGCCAAATTTTCGTGACGCTTTAAAAGAACGTGGAACGGTGCAAATGTTAACCGTGGGGCGGGAGGCTGCAATTGATGTTCAGGTTGGTCTTTAGGTACTATTTTTTATTCTAAAGTGTGACAAATTTGATAATTTTCTTTTGTCCATAACGGGAAAATCGAATTGCTTGCTTTTATTTCCTCTGTCATTAGTTTACTATTTTCTACTTGTATAAGCAAACTGTGTATGCTTGCTAATCATTGAGGCTCTTCAATTGGAAAGGCAATCAATTGGAAAGAAGAAACTAGCTCTCCTATTAAAAAATGTATGCTCAAAGATAATGGTAAAGAGTACATGTTGGCAGGGGCAGAGCCACGACTACGATCCAGTGGGGGCATAAAATTGTTTAAACAAAGTAATAATACACGAATTGTAAAATTGTTACAATTTTTTTTATATAAATTGTTCTTTTTATAGTTTGCATATTTAATACATTGAACTATGCAAGATTAAGAAATAGAGACGTTTAATAAAAGATCGTTCTTTTTGGTGCCTAATCCTATTCAATATATGGTGGTGGATGAAGGTATAGAAATTGGACACAACCTTATTTATTCTAGCCAAACAGTCCCTTTTATGTAAAAATATCTAAGTAGACACAACATTCTTTATTCTAGACAAACAGTCCCTTTTATGTAAAAATATCTAAGTGAACCTTTGGATCATTCAATAGTTTACTTCTGTGTATTAATTAATGTATAATCTATCTTTTATCCTCAATCAATGCACAATCAGTCTTTCCCTGAAAACTTATTGCGCATAGCTGACCGCAAATTATGTGGAAATGAAGATTGATTTCAACCACCTGAATATCTATCTTCTCACTTTCTAACGTCTCTCTTGGCATCACTCATCAAAGCCATAAACATGGGCTGAACCAACCCAAAAATCGAAATACCACATCTATGTCTTCACCTCCCATCGGTTCTCTCATCCTCAATACCCTTATTTCGTTAGCCAAACCCGCATCAATTTGTCTTCAATAAATGAATAAATAACTTGATTCAAATGGGTAATATTTATCCAAGTCTTACATAAATGTACTACACATAAAAGACAGATTAATAAAGAGGGACATACAAAATAAAATCAAAGAAGAAACCTTAATTTGAGAAAAAACAAGGTGCACGATCGATGCTTATTAGAGATTGAGACTTGAGAGTGATGGAAATTTTTTTAAAAATGCAGTTGCACTCGCAGAGGGACTTAGAATATAAAGCAATGGGGAAGATTAGGTCTTGGCCTTTGGGTATATGGGAATTGGGCTGACATGTTTGTTTTTAATTTTTTTTTTTTGTTTTAGGCTTGGGCTAAGGGAATTAAAAAAGTTTTCATTTAGTTTTAAATTTTTTGCTTTGGGTTTTAGGCTGATTTTAATTTATTATGGGTTGACATACAAAATAAAATTAAGCCATATGTACATTGTTGTTGACAATGTGGTTGACGGCAATGCAGTAACGTGATGAACGTGTTCAAAATTAAGAGTGCAGATCTTGCCACAAGGAAAAGTGTAAAAGTTAATGTAAAGAAGAATGTAAGTGTAGCATGATTGAAAAAAAAAACTTAGATCTGGGTGTGGTGGTAGCTAACCCCACTGTAGATTCGCCCCTGTATTTGGGTGTTAGTCAGGCCCGGTTTTAGGCAGAGGCTTGTGACTCGGGCACAATTTCAAAGGGGGCCTTAGATTTTTTTTTTTAAATGGAAAAAAATCAGATTTAAGGGCTAATTTCCTTCCTCCTTGTTTGTCCTCTGTGCGTTCGTACGAGCGAGAGACAGCTCGAAACCCACATGCAAAAAAGATTCACGTGATTAGGTAATCGAGAGAAATTCTTTGATCAATCTGTACTCAAAAAGTGTGGTGAAATTTCAATTGCTCCCCAATTGTTTGATAGAATGCGCAAATGGATTAATGGCTGGGTATTTGCATCATAGGTTAGCTTATGAAATTATTAGGTTGTGCAGGAATATGGTAAAAGTGGACAAGTTGTGCCCGAATAAGTACATATTGGTTACGGTTGTTACGTGGTGTTCTCATTGTGTGATGCTAGTGAGGGACAACAGTGTCATGGTTATGCGTTGAAATCTGGATTGATTTTCCATTAGTATGTTACGAATGCGCTTGTATCCATGTATTCAATGTGCTCGGATGTGAAAGGGACTATGCAGGTTTTGTATTGGGCACCTAAATCTGATTTATGTACGTATAATTATGTTTTTAAGCGTGTTGTTAGATCATGGATATATGGGGGAAACATTTGAGGTTTGGCAGTAGAATATGAGTGTTTGGAGTGGGATAGTATTACTTATGTTAATATTTTTGGACTTTGTGCTTGCCTTGGTGATTTGACTTTGGGCCAACAAATTCACAGTACAATGTTTAAAACTGGTGTTGAGCTTGATCTGTTTATCTGTAGGTTGGTCATAGACATGTATGGAAAAATGTAGTGAAATTTCATCAATGCGAAAATTTTTTAGAGGCTTGCAATCTAAAATTGTGGTCACATGGACAACAATATTGGCTTCTTATTTATAGAACGAGTGCTTTGAAGAATGTCTACTAATGTTTCTTTATGTCCATGTTCATTTTATTTATTCAATTTTCTTGTGCCCTTTAATTTTTATCATCAAGTGCTATGCATATCTTTTGTAAATATGTGTACATAATATTTATGTAATTGACAGATGCATGTTTGTTTAGGATTGTGAGTCGTGATTGGGAAAGTTTTAAGTTAACAAGTTAATAATTAGTTCCATAATACACTTATAAATTTTACATGCATACTATAACTTTGAGGGGCGTAATTTATGAAGTTCGCCTCAGGCCTCCTATTAAATGTCATCATAATCTTTAAAGTCTGAATCGAAAATTAATTCTTAAGAAAATCCACACAACAATATATTTAAAAAAATACATGTTGTATTTATAACCTCATCATATTTAATAATCCTTGAGAAGATCAAGAATCTTGATGGTCGACCAATTGGAAACAAGAAGAAATTCGAGTTTTTACAAAAGACTGAACTAAAAATATATTTTTTCTATTGGTATTAAAGCTATGAACTTGTGAAGTGTTTATAAAGTCATTTAGATTTGGATTTTAATTACCCATTAGGTTTTGCTGCAAAGGAAAAAAGAAGCGTGTTTATATATTTGGTGCATCTTAATGCAATGTAACATAAAAAAGATAAATACAAGAGAATAAAATTCACTATTGATTCTCAAGGCAGCATCGAGAACCAAATCATAACTGATTGGTTCTCGACGTAGTCCTAAAATTGACAACGAATCTAGACCGGCCAATTCTATCTGATTCTGGTCCTGTTTCACTAGTTCCGAGAAAAAAATGCCCATCCCCACTCACAAGACACGATAACATCTCGGCAAACACAAGAATAGAGTCACGAAGTTTTGAGTTATAACTCTTAATTTTATCCCCGTTGGTTATAATGATCAAGAAAATCAAATCACTTGTCGTAGATGATTGGTAATGCTTGATCATTTGCTAAATAAAAGCTATATTAGAAAAAATCCTATGGAAACAAATTATGTTTGATAGGAGTTTTGTAACGCCCCGAAATTTTATATATAATTTTGAAAGTTGAGGGATTAAAGTGAAATATGTTTTATATTCTTATTATTTTTAGGTCAAATAATTAAATATTGATAGAGCGAGAATTAGTATATCAATATTGGGCTCGTTTTGTAGTTTGTATTAAATGATTCATCATGAACTCGAGAAAAAATTAATTCGGATAAGTTGGGCCCAAGATATTGAATTTTTAAGGAGTTGTCATTAATTAGTAATTTATTGATTTTAAACAGATTGGCGCTAGGCACGCCAGATAAACATAAATCAATTTTTTTGATTTAATTAGGATTTGTAATTCAACATAAAAATTTATCTTATTTAGTTGAATTGAAATTTGCAAATCCCACTTTAAATAGAAAACTTATTCTTATCCAATTATTATCTAATTTGTGGTGGTACTAATCTGTTATACTTCAATTACAGACCAATTCAACCTGTGAATATTTTTTCACTATAAATATTGCATGTAGTCTTAGTATTTCACCACAAAAGAAAAGAGAGAGTCAATGCAGAGAGAGAGAAGAATAGAAAAAGGTTTTTCACGTGTATTATTTTACATTCATTCACAACTTTTCAAATAGGCAAGATACTTGTGTGGAAGTGGTATTGTAACGCTCCGAAATTTTTTAAAATAGAATTATTTGGTTTAGATACTTTTTTATATATAATTTTGAAAGTTGACGGATTAAAGTGAAATATGTTTTATGTTTTTATTATTTTTGGGTCAAATAATTAAATATTGATAGAACGAGAATTGGTATATCAATATTTGGCTCGTTTTGTAGTTTTTATTAAATGACGCGTCATGAACTCGAGAAAAAATTAATTCAGATGAGTTAGGCCCAATATATTGAAGTTTAAAGGAGTTTTCATTAATTAATAATTTATTTAGTTGTTTATTGATTTTAAATAGATTGGCAATAGGATTTGTATAAATATAAACTAATCTTTTTATTTATAAATATAATCTAATCTTTTTATTTAATATAAACTAATCTTTTTATTTAATTAGGATTTGTGTTACTGTAACCCCCTAAATTTTCATAAAGTTTAGACTGTTACCAAAAACTTAGTTCTCTTTACGTTAAATGTGGAATGATAAATAAAATAATTGGAATATCCATAAATTTAAATTAAACATGAAAAATTGTATCTTTAAGAAAATAACATAATCACTTATCTAATTAAACATGACTTTGAACGAATTAAAATAACTAATAAATTGGAGACAAAAAAAACTTAAATGTTTATTTTCTGCCATAAATTCAATCGACCCAAACTAACCTGTAAAATTATTGTAAGAGTATTTAAAAATACCCAGTAAGATATGTGTAGTTTCTATTATTCTATACACAATTATATAACAATTAATTTAAACACTTCATACCACTATTCTCTTATGGAGTATATCGTTGACCAAATGACAAACTCATCTTAGGTTATCTTAAATTCCCAAAAGATTTCATGTATCTTTATAAAGACCCGAAGGTCCATTGACAATTCGTGCATAAATGACTGAATATATAAAGGTATACGAAAATAAACCACTTGTACATAAGTATCTTACCTTGATAGATTTGAAAAGTTGTGAAGGAATTTAAAATAATGCATGTGAAAATCATTTTTCTATTATTCTCTCTCTCTGCCTTGACTCTCTTTTCTGTTGTGGTGAAATATTGGGACTACATGCTATATTTATAGTGGAAAAATATTCACGGGTTGAGTTGGTATGCAATTGAAGTATAACAGATGTGTATCACCACAAATTAGATAAGAATTAGATAAGAATAAGTTTCCTATTTAAAGCGGGTTTTGCAAATTGGAATTCAACTAAATACGATAAATTTCAGTTTTAGTTGAATTACAAATCCTAATTAATAAAAAGGCTAGTTTATGTCCATCTAATTACACGCGTGCCTATTGCCAACCTGTTTAAAATCAATAAATTACTAATTAATGATAACTCCTTTAAACTTTAGGGCCTGTTCGGTAGGGATTAAAATCAGATTAAAATTGAAAAAATAGTCGTTATTGTTGACTTTTATTAGACGAGTGGGACCCAATAACGGCTGTATTTTCAATTTTAATTGAATTTTAATCCCTACCGAACGGGGCCTTAATATTTTGGGCCTAACTTATCCAAATTATTTTTTTCTCGAGTCCATGATGCATCATTTAATACAACCTACAAAATGAGCCCAATATTGATATACTAATTCTTCCTCTATCAATATTTAATTATTTGACCCAAAAATAATAAGAATATAAAACATATTTCACTTTAGCCCCCAGCTTTCAAAATTATATAGAAAAAAGGTATCTAGATCAAATAATTCTATTCTATAAAATTCCAGGGCATTAAAAGTTCGAAGTAGCGAGAGCTGTACTCTATGCATAGAACAATGCATTACACGTAAGTTATTATAAAAGGGAAAGTTGATGCAAGATATTTTTAGTGGGGATTTATTTTCTTTTTCTGGAAGTATCTATAAAATTGGGACTTTCCTTTTAATTTTTTTATTGAAGTAAAAGTAGGACTTACTCGTACACAGTAGGAGATAAACTTTAAGGAAAAGTATAATTGTGGAGTAAATTCTCAACTAACACTGCCATTTTATGCATATGAATTTTCTGTGCTTGGTTTCAACCATGCTGCTGGCTAACATAGTATTTGTTAAGCCATTGAAAAATCTTTGTTATTTAATTTTTCCACCTTATATCTTGTTCTGGCAGTCATTTGTCAGAGTATTAGAATCCTGTGCTGGGAACTCAAAGTGCTACTCACTTACCATGTTCCAGGACCTGCTGGTTTCCACAACACTTTCTCCTGTACGGTTTGATGTTTTGTGCTTATTTCTTCTACATTTCCCCTTGTTAGCATTAGAAAAAGGAGGACGAAAAACATTTATCCCTCCAGATGTAGCTAAATTTAGCAAGATACCTGGGATTGATCTAAATTTATATAGGGCATAATACTATTTATACCTTTTTGTCAGGATGACACCGTAAACCTTTTTACATATGCTGTCCTAAGGTTAACCCCTCAAGCTCTATCCTCTGGAGTTAGTTCCTGGTCCTATCTGCGTAAAGGAAGCACTGCGTGTAATACTTCTGCTGGAGCTGTGATGGCAAATTCTTGTCCAGGTGTAGATCAATATTATAATTCAGGCGATACGTCCCCGGTCGGAAATCTCAGTTATCATGTTGTGAGGCCCTTGCAGCATGACAAATGGTCTAAGGGGAAGGATGGTTTTCTTGTTACCGATATTTGGGGTGCTGAGTTTGGTAGTCCAGTTCCAACCAGCCCAACAATTTGGCTTAAACAAACAGAGGAGAGAATGTATTTATGTGCTTATCAGCTCCGAAGCTTTACTGTGATACTCCTCATTCCAGTCTCATCTGTGCTCAATGGGGAACAAGGGATTGCTATGGTGAAGCAACAAATTCTAGAAAACGTGAGTTTTTGTTCTCTGCTTATCTTGGACTGGTCCAATATTGAACTTTCTGGTGCAGTTTTATTCATTCTTTGAGGGTTTTTTATTTGTTGTTCGTAATTCACATTGAGATACATCTGAAGAGCTTTATTACAATTTTATCAACAACTTTATAGAACTCAATTATGTCTTTTGGCGTCATTAGATGCACATATTAGAACTGGATAGTGGGCTCCAGATCCAGTAACATAAGTCAAAATGGTTGTAATTTGAACTCGAGACCAAAAACCTCTCAAGGCTTAAACCTCGCCTCAAAAAGGTAAAATGCCTTGGTATGTGATTGAGCCCTTTTAAACTTAGGCGAAAATCATGTACAGGTTGATGTTTTTATGTGGGATGAATGACGATCAGACTTGTAGGTATGGTGGACTCATAGACTAGAATAATAGAAGAAATCCAACTGGGCTGACAGAAAATCGAATTTGGGTTGTCAAAGTTTATGTTTGTTGAGTGGATGGTCGAGATGTGATGGTTTTGAATTTTTTTATTTTTTATTTTTGTCTGAAACACATCCAATATATGATAGTTTTGAATTTCTTTACATTTAAAGCTCGACTTGTCAGTAAAAATGATAAGATATATATCCTCTGGATAATGGCCTAACTCAGGCTTATGCTTCATATAATGTCATATTTACAATTTTCTTATGTGAAATGATATATTGCAACATGTTGACCAGTTTTATTTTTATTATATTTTCATCCTCATGTTTCATCACTGGTGACTGCCCTCGCTCCATCTTCTACTCCCCTTATCTCAACTATGGAACTTCTGTTGCTACTGCAGTATGATGGCCGTTGAAAAATGTGACCTTTGCTTTGAACCGTTGTGTGCATTTGGAAGATTAGCCTTTATCATAATAATAACTTGTTTATGCTTCAAAAAAAATGCAGCAATGTGTTTTCTCCCTAGTAAATATAACAATGTTGTAGTTGGTTAGTTGTAGCATTTCTGTTTCTGTGCAGACCTCGCATAATAGTCACTATATATTTCAGGCATCGAAAAAGATGTTCAGAGTTGAGGAGAAACTATCAAGAGGATGGGGAGGTGAGAATGCATATCATGTTAGTGGTTATCGTTATTTACTGGTGGATGGTGATAGATGTATATCTCGGGCTTCTCCTCCTGGAAAAGTAACAACTCTGACGAAGGTTATTCCTGTTCCTCCACTAGAGTGATTTGCATTAATCTTGTCCAGTTTAACCTGTGCTATATTTATCCAATGCTTTCATGTAACCACTTATTATTTAGTTTCTTTTATTGTTTGGGAATTGAGTTTACTCCATTTCATTTATGTTTTAAGGTAGGTTTAGTTGAGTTGAAGTAGCATTCTTGTCTTCACATGGATGCAATTCTCCTATCATGATAAATTAGGAAACATTTGAATGAATTTATTGTAGTAAAAAGATTTACAGATTTCCAAGCTCAGACACGTTACTTTTAAAGCCTCAGTATTTCTTGAAATGTCATAACAACTTTATACAGATATGTGGTTATTTCATTATCTTGGACCGGTCATAGTCATGGATTTTTATTTTTTTTATAAACACCTCAAAGCCTAGGCGGGATTTTAGGTCTCCACCTAGACCCAATGGGGTACCATCATTATTGATACAGGATTGAAATACTAATGGGAGGGGGCGTTATAGCCTTACCTCCAGAAGTATCTGAGGGGAACAAAGGAAGAGGTATGACAAAGGAGCATATGTAAATAATATAACCAAGATTAAAATTTAATTTCTTTAAGAAACTCTAATGTTTGAAAACTCCAATTGGTCAAGTTTGAGCAATCCAGCAATTCTACCCTTCAACTCCTCCCTATCCCACTTTTTCAGCTTGCGAAATTCCTTGGTCGCAAAATAATCCGCAACCAACAGGTCATAGTCGTGGAATTTGAATATCTGTTGTGATGTTGTGGAACAGGATTCCTTAATCGCCTTGAGTAAGCTTCGAGAAGAGGTCGACTCAGAAAAATTTAGAGCTATTTCAGATGGTTTAGGCGATGAGAAGGATCTCGAAGTATGTATTAGAGCTAAAAACAACACTTGGCTTATTGCTCGGCTTAGAAGAGGAAAGGAACTCTATATGGTTCTTGAGAAGGCCAATGAAACACTTCTCTATGCCTCTGATGCTGTCGAGAAGTTTAGTGACAGGTAATATTTTCTACTTTGGTTGACATCAAAGTTATATGCAATTTCCTGAACTGACTGTGTTACACTAGTCAACTACTCACCTCAACAAAACATTGTTCTATGCTGTATCTGACTGTGTTACACTCGTCATTTTCGCTGGCTGTAAATACTGATCTCTACACAACTGATACAGAAGAATGAGCAAAATAAATTGGGAAGTGCTTTGGTGGTTGCTGGCATAAACAAATTACATAATCCAAAAGGAAAGCTGAGTTGCTCATTTGTAATATTGAAATAGAAACTTTACGTGACCATAGAAACTAATGTGCACATTATAGATTAATTTAATTTCCATCTATGAAACTGGAAGTTCATGAGTAAAATTAGGTCATTAGTAAAACTTTTTTGAGACCAGAAATTGTCTTAAAAGGAATAATCTTTGTATTTACTTATCAAGTTCGGAAAATATGATTTTTAAAGAACTTTACATAGTTACAGTGTGTTTGTAGTTTGCTTAGTCATGTTGTCACAATTGTATCCGTCAAGTTGTTTGTGCATTCAAGAAAAGAAAATTCGGATTTGGTTTTCAACCAGCTGATTGTTGGTGTTTTTTATCTGAGTATCACCGAGTTAATTCTGGTACATGACTGTATATGACCGTGCTCACAACAATTCTCTTTGATTATGCATTATGTAGGTATTGCAATGGAGCTTTTTCTTTGGAATAGGAAAGAATCAAGACCTTGAATCGAAGAAAAATAGGGAAGTTACTCAGAATTTTTTATAAAATATCGACTTGTGGAGATCTGTTCGGAAACCCTTTTACTGTAGATGATTGTACCATGGAAATAAAAGTAGAAAAGGAGAAAACTTTGTATAACATAATCTCTCTGTACACTGGAATCAAATCACCTTCCTGATTGCTACTGCTTTTAGCGAATCGATGTGTATTTAACTGCAGTGGCATGTCCATGAATGCAGTCAATGTAATTTAAGCTCTAGCCATGCAAGTTTCATTTTTCAAGCAGTACACATGGTTTGAGGTACAATTTTTTGTACTACATATCTGCTCGTTTTCAAATTCTAATTCACTGTTAAGAGTATGGTAGAGCATTTTTCTGGTCTGAACATTGTTATAATTCACACATTTAGTAAGACTTACAACTTTTATCTACGTATTTTGTTGAACTCGTTAAAAAAAAAAAAATTGCCTCTGATTGGCATCTAAACTATCTGCTGTGTTAGAAAATCATAGTCGTAGTTGTTTAGCTCTAAGCGATTTCTGGTGCTTGCAATCACTTCGTCTACATTTCAACCCAAATAATTGAAAAACAATATTTCCTTGCCCTACTTTAAGCCCTTGTTTGGCCTCTATTTTATTTAGATTTTGAGAAAATATATTTTAGAATAGTAATTTTTTTTTTTTTGAGAAAGTATGATTAAAAAAGAAAGAAAAGATGATTAAAAAAGAAAGAAAAGTTTTGAATTAACGTGTAATATTATTTTATTGAAAAATGTGTAGTTAATAAAAAGGACAAATGAATTATAATTTTAATAAAGTGCATACAAGGGTTCAGATTGAAAACTCGTTTTCTAAATAAAATGTTACACACTTGAAAGACTCCTTTAACAAAAGCTGGACTTTATTACTTTAATCGGCTATTTATTATTATATATATAATATATTGCCAATGTCAATTTGCTTTCTGGTCATTCCGCTCTGTCGATCGATAGTAGTAGTAGTAGAATTGGAGATATCAAAGGTGCAAACGCTCAAAACTAACACGATAAGAACACGAGAAGAAGAAACAAAAAAGAACCGTCCCCACAAACAATACGTGCACGAACACTATTTTTATTGTAATTGTTGTGATAGATGAATTATAATTCATATATAAATAACAGGAACAAACTTGTGACATATCCTGAACCAAGTCTCTACTACCTCTTGCCCATATGGTTTTTCAATAAAAATAACATAACCATACGGGTACCACCTCTATCCATGAGAATAAAGAACAGAAACCCACTACTCACCATCCCCTGCCCATCCAACAGGGAAAAGTTACGATGATATACAATTTACAATTTTACCAGACGTCACAGGGCTTGAATACTGAATTCACTGTATAATTAACCTCAACACGAGAGGATAACAGTTAAAGTAGTAACTGTCCGGGACCTCTGCGCAAGGATCTTGATGGAGGCATGCTATTATCCGGCACCAATGAAGGTTGTTTTGGATCATCTGGTCTTCGTACCTCCTGATAAAATCAAAAATTATACAAAGATTAGCATCTTGAATTGATAAATAAAAAATTCGAGCATTAGCTAATCGAAGATCAATTTACTTCTTCTCCATTTTATGCAACAACATACAAAATATTCAACTAATGATTCTTCCTCACTCAGATTCACAAGAATCCAAGCTTGGATTTGACTTGGATGCTAAAAAATTCGAGCATTAGCTAATCGAAGATCAATTTACTTCTCCATTTTATGCAACAACATACAAAATATTCAACTAATGATTCTTCCTCACTCAGATTCACAAGAATCCAAACTTGGATTTGACTTGGATACCATGTTAAGCATGCATGGAAACCCTGAAGTCAAATGCATTATTATACATCATTGATATAAGGGGATCTCAATTGCCTAAACTCAAGTCATTTAACCCTAACTCTCTTCCTCTTCCATTTTATCATCGAGTTAAAATAGCAGTTGAATAAACTAGTCCAAGGTTAATAGGAACTTAAGTAGACACTGGAAAGAACTACAAACCTTTGTCGATGAAGAACTGCGGCGAGACTGTGCCTGCAACTTAGAATGCATATGATGCTGCTGCTGAATGTGCTTAAACTGTTGCAGCCTTGAAATAAAGTTTATTCCATTATGCACATTCGGTGAATCATGAAATGGATCACCATCCTCTGAAATTTGTGATATGCCTGTGTAATTAGCCTCCGAAAGTACACTTTGCTTTAATTGTTCACCACTGAAGGAGTATGAAGGTACAGTTTTTAAACGAGTCCGGAGAATCTTGAAGGCTAGACTTTGCTGCATCATGTAAAAATAAACTAACAGATCTTAATGGCAGCAAATCAACACATACAAATCACATTGATATGAGCACTAACCATAATATATATCTCAACCAGTTATAATAACATTTACTTGTACAACAAATGTTAAAAGCCCTTACGATATAATAATCCCAAGGTTTTATGACTGCCATGTCAGTGGTACAATCATCAAAAGCATGTAATAATAAGTATCCACAGTGTCACAGGTACTTCCCAAAGGAAGTCCCAATGCTTCTCCACACAATGACCACGTGCATAGGAAGGAAGACGTGCTGAACATCGTCAAGCATGGAAATGAATTTTCACTTAATTACATCTGAAAACACTCAAAACTCCTCCAATGAACAATCAAATGACTCAACGTCAATCAACTTAAACTGATGAAAAATTAGCTCAAATATATATGACTTCATGGGCTACTACTTTGATGCATAAATCAAAGTCAATTGCCATGTCTATTGAGTGAATTGACCATGATCTGCTAATTAACTTGTATACTGAAGCAAAGGAAGTGTTTGGATGAGAATTGTTTAAAAAGCCATTCATGTTCAAAGGGCAGACTAACTTCTAGTCAGTTCCATTATTAAAAAGCACATTGAACATGTGTATTTCCATTGTTGAATGAATACGTTGAACTTGACACACTGCATTTTAATGTTTCAAACACATGGGAGGTAGTAATGAAGGCAACTGCATACCTGAGGTAGCAGCATCAGAAGACCATACAAAGCTTTGAGCAACCACATATATCTTTGAGGTTCAAGAAGCTGCAAATGATTTGTCAGAAGATATAGTCAATCAACTAATATTTAACACGACATCAAAACTATAAGTGGTGATGAAGTGATTGATCATTTTTTAGAACTAGTGAATACGTCCCCTAGCAGATGGGGATAAAAACCAAGAATCACTAGTTTAATCCTCGAACCCTTGCCATATCTCCCACGCCCTAGGGATGGCCATCAAATATGTTCAATCATGTTCAGATGTAAAGATGAGATTATTCAAGTCCTCAGTCCACTGCTCTTAACATTTGAGTGAAGTAACATAATTTAGGAAGCATGGTTATGAATGCACCGACATGTAGTTATAATGCACGCGCGAGCGCGCGCATACACACACACACACACACACATATATATATCACAAACACCCATAAACATCATGCAAAGGTGGTTTATGTACTTGTGCATACAGAGAGGTACATCAAAGAATACATATTGTATAAGCAATTACATACGTAGAAGATACAAGACATCTACATATTTACATATGCACGTGTTTGTTACAAGGTACACACACATGCACACACACACATATATATCACAAACACCCATAAACATCATGCAAAGGCGGTTTATGTACTTGTGCATACAGAGAAGTACATCAAAGAATACATATTGTATGAGCAATTACATACGTAGAAGATACAAGACATCTACATATTTACATATGCACGTGTTTGTTACAAGGTTATTAGCTTGCATGCATCTAAAGACACTAAATAAAAAAATTAATCACAAAGCATTGGGTTTATAAACTACCCAAGATGAACATATGTTCGTCAACACCACATACACTTTAGAAATTACTATTACCTGTAACCTAAGGTACGCAAATGTAGGAGTCTCGACAAGGTGGATCAGTTTGTCCAACTGGACCAAAAACTTAACATTAATATCTTCCTCAACCAGTGATTGGATAATGGAACTAGCGTGCTCATAAGTCTGCAACATAATCCGAGTAAGAGGTAGCATATCCTAAGTTTTATCACTAACAAGTGGTGGAGAACAGGAGATGTGGTGGCTGAAATTTTTTTGACAATGAAATAAAACGCATTTAACTTGAGCTTACTTGAGCTAATAGGCAAAGGCTTATTATAGCCCCTGGAGAATGGCACCATGAAGCATATAATGAAAGAAATAATTTCTTGCCAGCATCATTGAACATTGATTGTTTCAGGAGGCCACGCAGGTCAGACAACTCAGTTGAAGTGAGCAAAATTAAGTTCAATGCCTGAAATAAAGAAGAGAATGTGCAAATATGGTTCATCACATGCACAACATATAATTTCTTACCTACAGGATTGTACAAATAATGGCTGGAAACCAAGGCTGTGCAAAATTTTAACAATTCTCATCTCGTTATAAAATGTGAAACGTGAGAGTTTTCCCGTTTAGAATAATGCAATAACCTGAACCATAATAGATGCAAAATCCAAATCAGATTCTTCTTCCAGAATTGTGGAAAGCTTCCGATAAACTGTTTCAGCATCCAACAGTACACAAAGTCGGCGGATTATTAGAGCACCACGTCTGTGAGAGAATTGAAGAATATTATTCAATCCACTATACAAGTATATCTAACAAAATTATTTCACGACAAATCATCAGGGACAAGAAACTACTTTTCCAGCAGAGAGTTGTCCACCCGAAAATTCTGAATTAAATAAACAATCAGATGGTGGAAATGCTCGTCATCTTTGGCTATGCATGCATGGACATCAAGTACCAGAAGCACTACCTGGGAGGAAAAGTAAAACAAGAAAAAGATTATGAAGGATAAGGCATCTTGCACTTCTCATTTTTATCCACTTTTCTGCCCCTCCTACCAGATAACGAACTAGTGAAGAAAATCAGTATGAAAGAAGGATATCCTGGCATCAACAAGAATTTACACAAGACTGAAGGTTAGCCATACCCAATTGCCAATTATCACTTTTTTTCAGGGGGTGGAGACCATTCATATTACACTCCTAAATCATTATTTTGGGGGTGCCTGATATCAATAAACATCTCAGTCTAATATTATGTGGAGTGTGAGCTATCAAAAGCCAGTCCGAGATTCTCACAAGACAGATCCCCTTTAATTGTTAGAGACACTTGACAAGAACAATATTGCAGGAAGAAGGCAGACAGAGCATGTTCTAATTCTGACTATCCATGCAAGCAAATAGACAGCGTCATCATTTTAGCCTGGACATGGGAAGAAATGCTAATAACACTACAGCCAGACTAGAAGGAGGGCATTTTATCAGCTACTCTTTCATCTCCAAAGCAGATGGGAAAGAACCAATCATTTACTCTTGACTCTATCCATTCCATAGCTGTGCAGGCCTTGAGGAATCATTGCTGGTAATGTTTATGATACAGCAGGTTGACTTCAAGAAATTGAGAGGATGATATGCTATATATTGATTTTTGGTCCTCTTACTGTTAGTGCACTGTTTGCAAGAAAGACCTAATAAAGCCTGTAAGAGTATCAAGAATTTAACATGGAACCGGTGTGCTTTTCTTCAATGTCGTGTACAATTAATAAATCCTTACTTCATATGTACCTGGACGAATTATCTCCAGATTCTAGACCTTGCAGCCTTAACAATGAAGAAAATTATTTATTCTTCCGTTTCCTTAACTTCTTCTTAATTGAGTGTAAAGTACATGTAAATGGGTTCCTCTTATATTTGTTCTCCAAATAAGAAAAAGCAGGGCAATACTCATATCACTGAAAGCCATTACATGGTTTGAGTCCTCTAAAAGATTTGGTTTTATTTCATCTCCTTTAGCAAGAAAGAGGAATGAGAACATAGAAGAGAAGATGACGACCAAGACGAAAAGGACAATGAAGACAAATTACCGGCATCATTTTGAATCAAATAAACAAATTTGTCTCCAAAAGGACATCCCCCAACCAAACTGTTAGGCATAAGCTTTGACTAATTAGTATAAAATGCAAACAAACTCAATTTAACTGATACAAAAATCTGTAGACGAAATGAACAATCACAAAATAATATAAAATTAAATTGAAAATAAGCAAGTCATGAAATGACAGAGAAGGTAGCAGAAGATGATACCTCATCAGAAGGATCAGAAAGTGCCTTCAGAAGGGTGTCGAAAATGTCATTGCGAAAAGACAGAACCTGTTTTTGTGAAAGTAGTAAATGATTTCTAGTTCATGAAAGCAAGGTCTCACCAAATTTTCAACATTAGGAACATAAAAGTTCAACAATGGCAATAATGAGACAATAAGAAATAGCAAGTCTATACCATGTAGAAGATAAGATTTATATCATTAACGAAATTCATACAGGTCAATTACAAATACACCCAAGGTCTCGTAAAGGAGGTAGCCCACGATATGAGCAGGGGGGGAACCATTATAGGTCCAGTAGGGACAATTTCCCCAGTGAGCTCGGGCTTGGGACATTAGTCTTTTTCCACTGGAAAATTTTGGGATGTGATCTAATGAATTGCTTGTAGAATTGGAATTTTGTACTTAGCCAGTGAGATAGCTACAGCATTTCCATTTTTTATTTTATTTTGTTTGCATCATTACAGCATGTCTTCAACGGTCTTAGTGTCCTTTACATTTCACTATTAATAATTTATTTTGGCTAGAGTATTTTACTTTTTTTATAAAATGAAAAAAAATCGCTTTGCTATTTTATTTACAGTGATGATTGATGAACTAAATGCAAAATTAGCAAATTTGGAATTTACTAGACTCTAAATTGGAAATTAAAGACATATTTGGTATATAGTACAAGATGCAAGCGGACAACATACTTGAAAAGATTTTAGAATCATTTTTTCACAAAGATTGTCAAGTATTGTATAGTTCATTTACCAAACGAGACGTATTTTACCTAAATTAGACAAAATAAGTAAATGATTAGTTATAAATTTTGTTAATTGTTATGTTCAATCCAACTTACTAGACCATAGACATTGCAATTTTTACTAGATTGCACATGTATTAAAGAACGTGAGGATTCATTCTAAAAGGAAATATATCAATTTCAGTTTCATATACCTAGCATCAAATAAAGAGTACATGAAACTAATCCTCAAATAGGACAATTTAACAGTTTAAAGGGAAACAAGGAATGTGCCATGGAATATATATTCGAATCTTGTTTTCGCATACTTAAGTCTTGCCGCCACTGAACCAAAATTCTGGCTCCACACCTGGATATGAGCAATGTAGAGGATCCGCAAGGATTCTTTCAACATAACGATTTGTCCCAACACATAGGCCAAACTAGAGAGCTCACTGCAAATTGACTACAAATCTAATGACTGCCCACAAACTGATTAGATAAAAGGTGATTTATGGACTTTAACATATATCTAGATTCATACTTGCTAAAAGTTAGGATTGAATTGTTAGTTGGATTATTTAAGGGTCGTAGTCGTTGGATTACAAGTTGGGCACCAATAATCTAGTAACACTAGCACATGAAGTCTTTCTCTTAAAAAGATGATGAGTTTTATATCATATATGAGATGTCAAAGTAATCTTCCAGGTATTTGTTGGAGCACAAGCTAAAATTGAACTAACTCCACAATAGGACAATCCATAATGGGAGTTCAAGTCGTCGTCAATGACTTGTCCTATTCTTAGGTTACATGATCTTTAGATCAGAGGAACCATATTGTATTGTGTATGAGTTACTAGGGTACATTATGGCATATCAATGTTGTCCTAACCAGAGGTTTGATCCATGATAACGAACAAGGAGAATGTCCAATGAAATCTAAAAGTGAATACAGGGTTGAGAGTCCTTGGCCAAGGTAGAAGGAAAATCAGAAAGAATTTTATCAAAGCGCGCATCACTTGATTGCTCATATAATTGAAGACCAGATAAGTCTGGTTGCAAACAACTGCCTTAGAATGGGGCCAACTTCTGATGCTCGGACTCTTCGAAATAGTTGAAATACCCGTGTCGAACACGACACGACACGACACGACACGGGTATGGGATATGTGTCGAATCCTCCAAATTTCAACCAGACACTTCGTCGTTTTTGTTTCTTCTTCTTCCTTCCTTTTTTTTTTTCATTTCCTTTTCTTTCTCTTTTCTTCTTTCCTACTTTTGCTTCTATAAACCTAATGTCGTCGCCGAGAGGGTGAAGAAAGGCGGCGACGCTAGGTTTTACCTTCTTTTTCTTCTTTCTTTTTTCCTTTCCATTTTCTTCTCCTCTCTCTTTGTATCGGTAGTTTAGGGTTTTATTTATATAAAATGAAAATGAGTTCCATACAGTGCTACTCAGTGCTCCACTAAGTCAAATTACAATCAAATTCCTCATTTTCTATTTTATATAACATTTAGTAATTCCCAATAATTGAAAACTAAACCCCAAAATTTTATGTTATTCGCCTTTACGAGGGGTTGCTCAATTGGTCAGGACTTGGGTTTGCTCCACATTGATCACCAATTCGAGTCCCCTTATGGCCACTGAGGTGAGTACCCGGCCACAAACTTCAGGGCCCCGTGGGATTAGTCGAGGTGCGCGCAAGCTGGCTCAGACATCCACGGTTATCAAAAAATTAAGTACTCATTTCCTTCATTGTGAATAATTAATTTTAGTCTATTCAAAAATGACATCCTGGATTAGTAAAAAAAAGTGAAGTTTGAAAGACGTACCCATGTACCTGTGTCTGAAATTTGGACTTTTTTTAGCCATGTCCCCGTATCCTATATTTCAGAAAATAAAATATCCGACACATAGATACGTACCCGTACCCAATACGGATACTCAAGTCCAAGCATTATAGGGGCACACTACCAAGCCCTGAGACAACAAGACTAGAATGGGGCAGGGCCCACTACCAAGCCCTTGAGACAACAAGACTAGGTCCTTCAGCACCAACAGGAGAGGCCCAAAAACTACTAGTCATGATTGGCAAGATATAAATGCTGAGGAGAAATAGAAAATACAATGTAGAAACACATGGTGAATAGATTTAATCTTCCTTGCTCGTTAAGAGTTGGAAGTTCAAAAGGTTGAAATTTATTAAGGCATCAGTGCAGGCAACAGAAACAAGTACGAGGAATAAAAACAATCAACTCTCTCAGTTCTCTCGCTAAACCTACTGGAGTACGATAGGTCTTTCCAATTAATTAGAAATTTTAATGCTTTTAGCTAGTGTAGCTGACCAATACGAGAACATTAAAGTGCAACAGAAGCAGTTATAAAAATCGACAAAAAATAATGTAAAACGTCTAAACAATTGGAGAAGGAAGATTTCCAAAAATAGCAAAAGAGTCAAAATTTGTATGATATCCTCATTACCTCCATTCGATGTCTATTTAGAAGGGTTAATATCCAGTTCAGTGCTTCGATACGTGTTGTCTCTAATTCACTAGACAAATGCCTGAAACATAAAAGTAAATTCTAAATTTGGCGGATTACATTTACTCTCTTGAGGCATTTCAAAACATATATCTTATCTTAAAAGGAGAAAAAAAAAATTATTCTACCCAGCTTCTTTTGTCACTTTCTAAAAGGAACAGCATGTTATTGAAACAAATGAATGGCAGATTTGCAATTGACCAAATAATTGAGTATTTTACAGGGTAAGAGAAAGATACCTCCTTGCTACCGAGAGGATTGCACCTACATCAAATCCTTCTCTTGGATCAGTCTTGATTCCACGAATTTCATCATTTGTCTCACGAGCAACCTAATAACAAAATTTAACCACGGAGCAATTGTAAAGCATTGAAGTCAAGCAGTTATTTACTTCAGGAAAGAATATAATTTAACAACTAAGAGAGGTGGTGAACAAAGGTGGACGGTTTCTTAAAATTGGATAAGTTCAATAAATCATAGACAACAGTAAAAATGAGGAATTAAAGAAGCAATGAAATAGGATGTTGAAAGGAAGATTTTAAAAATGAAAACTTACAGCTCTTATTTTCTCTTCTTTGTCTGACGTGCAAGGTAGAATGGCCCCAAGAATATCAGCATAATAAGGAACAAGTTGATCCCCACCAAGTTTGACAAACTCATTAATCTGCAGAGCAGAGCAGTGTATTGAAACTCATTTGAACAAATTTAAACAAACTGGAAATATCTTGTACACAAAAATCTGCCCAGCAATTGGAATAAGCAATTTGCAATAGCAATTGGGTCTTTAAATGTTCTTACCCAAGTAATAGCAGTCAATCGAGTAAATTCATCCGGCGACACTGCCCTCTGGACCAGTATTTCAGTCATGCGACCATAATCTACAGACTGAAAGAGTAGCACTGCCCAAGTCAGGAATTAAAAATGAAAGTAAAATTTGTGTGTTTGTTAAAATAAATTTGTACTCATGTGACTTAGTATGAACACATAGCTAGCAATAGAATTCTAGAAGACGAGAAGAGAGGAAGACGTGAGAGAGAGAGGGAGGGGGGGGAGAGGAGGACGTGAGAGATGTATAAGGAGAAAGACTGAGAAATTGAATCACATTCAATCATTAATATATTGAATTCTAGGATAAATTGAGTCAAAATATAAATTTAGAAAAATTGTAAATGAAATTGACAGCTAAATCAGTTAGATTCCGATTGTGTCTCAAATACACTTTTAATTTCGCATCAAAGTATCAACAAAAAATTTCTCAAAAAAAAAAATTAATAATAATAATAACTGCTGATGCCTGCAACAATTTTCCCAGAGACAAAAATATAATGCCCAAGTATCACCAACTAAACAAGTCCCATATAAGTTAATAGAGGTGTAACTCGTAAATCTTACTGGAGAGTTCTTTATTTCTTGAAGAAATTCTGAGAGTGCTGAGTCTGCTTGTTGCCTTATTTCATGGCTGGAATCACTTAGCATGTTAAATAAGCCTGCAATTTCATCATGCGTGTGAAAGCATGCATCTAAAGGAAACACCGCCAGAATCTGTCGAACCTCAAATATGACCACTCACCATCAAGAAAATCAGGAAGAAAGCCCAGCATATCTATATCTGGAACACTGTCAAGAACAGTAATCCATCCTACCAGAAATTGTCGCACAAAAGGGTTTAGGACATTCATTCGTTCTCTCAACAACGGTATAAATTCTTCGATGCTGTGTCACGATAGAACGGCAACAGTTGAAGTTAACAGAATTTTTTTTTCCAAATTCTAGAAATAAATTTAATAACTTCATCTGACAAATAGTATTGAAACTAGAGCAAAGAGACAGCAGACCTGAACTGATCACTCTCTGTCACAATGTCCTGCATTCAAATAATTGCCAAAGCACCATGCCTAATCACATTTTTGAAATAAATTTGACAAAATGACAGCTATAGACAAGAAATGAAAATTATCCACCTTTACGAGTCTATCCAAAAGATGAGCAGCACTCTGTACATTGGCATCTGAGTCAGCTGAAAGCTTACACAGAGCATCAAAAATCTGATTGAAGAACACTATAAAATCTCCTCTCACAATCTACAAATTAGCAGGAATGAAACCCAATGACATATATGGTGCAGCCATAAATACATGTAGGACAAATCCACATTATAAAAGTAATTGGTTTATCTCTCACCTTTGCAATGTTATACAGAGCTTCACATGCATAATAACGAACTCTGCTATCTTGATCAGAAAAGGAATATAGGACTGGTCGTACAATTTGCTGGCAGATAGAAGTCCAGAAAGCAGCAAAATGGAGTAAGAAAAGAGCAAACTTTCGGTACCAATACTTCTAGAAAGCTTGTAGAATATTTATTTGTAAGCACGCCATACTTAGATAAAGAATATCTAGAATGAAGAATAAATTAACTAATTAGATCGATTCACAAAATTAAATAGCATGACATCGAATTTTCTTGCTAGTGAGACTTCTGTAGAAATTTAAAATAACAACATTTCCATTAAATTGGTATATAGTCAAGCAAAAAAGGATTACATTTCTTAGTGAAGTTCAAGAGTATCCAAGACTCCCAATACCTCATTCGAGTGGGAATGAATCCCAGTGTTATTTTCTGAAACTAGAAAGGTTGGGGGTAGAGGCCTATTTTAGAAACTAATGCTAATTTCAGTTAGAAAGTTCCTGGTAAAAATGCTATTCCAGTTCCCAGAAACTTGGGATCAATAATGCATTCACCAATGAGTTCCTTGCTGCACAATTTTCATGCAGAGGTAGCATATAACATGTGGAGGTTCAAGTTCCACAGAGGAATCATTCTTGTCCTATAATTAATCAGATAAACAATTTTTGTCCTTAAAATTTACATGATAAATCCGGGAAAAATCAAAACTGCATAGATTGGCTATAAACAAGAAACTTGAATAGAGGCTTATAATTCCCATACACGATGGTGTTCTATAGTAGCACCCACTCTCCTGTATCCATAGACAACCAACAACCATCACGTCTTAACCCAATCTCATTTCTGAGTGACAAGATTCTCATCTTCATGTAGTTTTGAAAAAAAAAATGAAGCAGTATCTACTTCTCAAGCATCAACAGAGGATCCACCATTTATGTCAATCTTTCAAGTCACAAGTTAAAAAAAAAGTACGATAAGATACACGTTTGGTAGATATGACTGGACAATATAAAGAAAAAAAATTCAAATCTTGTCAACTGTATTGTCTAGTCTTGTGATTGTATGCCAAACATGCTTTGAAAAAAATAAATTGATGTTATGGGTCCTATCAAATATGCTACAACATATACTACAAAGCTTTAAGACATCAAGACAGGTTAACAAACGAGTATTTAATGGATTAGTAAGAGGTTCAACTCAAACTTGACATGTACTATTCCTGCAACTCTTTCAAGTTGTAATTATCAAGGGTCGTTTTAAGAAATTCTAACTTACACATCAGATGAATTTAATCTTGTAAGCACAAATAAAAGAAATCATTAGAAAATATCTCCCATCATGACATCACAAATAACATCCCTGTTAAAAAATATCAAAATAATTATGCCATGCACCATGGCATGACTTTTTAAGTAACCTAATCAAGCAATTAATGCCTCGTTTCATATTATTAAATTATTCACTTACAAGACATGGATGTGGCAAGAAATTTCTTTCTGCATTAGTGCACCTGGAAATCAAATCAAATTGGTTGATGGGGCTTGTAAAATGTCAATCTAGTCATTGTGCCAGTAAACACTTCAACTCACAAAGGTTTAATTAGGTACCATTAGGTTGTACCCATTTCAAGGTTATGACAAATTGAAATGTAATTATCCCAAGAAAGATATAAAATCAAAAAAATCACATTTTCATACTTGTCATAGTCAATATCAGTTTATCATGAAATGCACAATTGCTGATCAACAAGTTACAGTATGAGCATCCCTTTTCAATCATTTACTCACTAAATATACTTGTACTCAACAGGTAAAAACAGTCTCTATATGTACAAATCTAAACTCAATAAGACTATATATTGTCAGATAATATGTTAGATTTAGCCATTTTTCTTCATTTTGGACAAAATTTGAGACACTGAAAGCATTTTACATGCTCAAAGGTTACATTTGAATTTTTTTAATAGATGTCCACATGGGAAAAAAAAAACATTTTTATCCCCAAAGAAAAAAAAAGGTTCACAATTGAAGAAAAGTCGTAAAATGTGATAATTAAACTTGAACATCCCTGAACTCAATGAGGCGTTCATACCTCAAGATGTTGTGATGCTTCGGAAGACAAAGCCACTGTAGCTGCTGCCAATCCTATCAACCCTCCCTAAACCAAAAGAAAGGCGACGTGTATATAATAAAATAAAACGAATTACGTATTTGCTTCACCAAAGCCTGGAATTTTTTGGCAAAAAATGGATCTTTCAGGAAAATTCAACACGTAGACTACGAAATTAAATAAATAAATCCCCAACCACGTTTCAATTAGAAAAAATCTTCTTTGAAAGATAAAACTTACTTTGCGATGGTTTGCCTGAGGTGAATAAGTAAATTCATTGGCCAAAAAATTGATCGCCGCAGTAATTTTATCATGATCTCCAGCTGCGGCCAATTGCTTAATTATCCCTTCCACCTAGATCCAACCAACCCCAAAAAATGAATAAAAACATAAACTACAATAAAAAATTCAGAAAATTATCACATCAAGCAAAATTGTAGCCCGAAACAAAAGCAGGAATAAAATAAAACCTCGAGAGCAGCATTTTTGCGCTTTTCGTAGAGCTTATCTGAGAGGTTACGGATAACCGATGCTGGAATCACGGACAACCCATCGGCCATAGCAAACCCCACAAAAAAAACACAATTTTTTATCCCACAATTTTTGAAATTGATTCTGATATAATCCCTCCTGTTATATCCCCACAAGAATATTGAGTACTGATGAGTTGGGGAGGACCAGAGTTTAGAGGCGATCTAATAGGAAAGAGAAATTTCCCCGAAAGAGATTGAATGAAATCTTCGAGAAAGAAAGAAAAAGGGCAGATTTTCTCTCGAGTTTTGTTTTAAGCTGAAATTTGACGAAAACATAAATCGAAGATTCGAACACCAGACCTGAGAACAGTTATATTCAAGGAGTTCGCTGCAAAAAGCACGCTAATTTAAGGGAAAATTGTAGCAGCGATCCATAATCTTTTTAGAGTTTGTTTGTCTCATATTATTGAGAGAAAATTAGTATAATAAATAGTATTTTTTGAAGAATGTGTACTTAAAAATGAAAGTAATTTTATTGGTTTGTGTGTAAAATATTTTATTAGGTGAATGTGTGGTGGAAAATCTTACTGTAGCAAACAATTTTTTGAATTAATGGTAGACAAACAGGGGCTTAATTATTTCAGACTTTACTCTAATCTTCAATTTGTGCCAGTATAAATCTCAAATCTTTGAAAATTAGCAGTTGGGATCCAAATGGATATTTAACTAAGAATAATAGAATCTGACCAAATTAAAAGGATAAAATGGTAACTTTGCATTCATCCCTTAAAAAATTGAAAAAAAAAAATTGTTCATTCATCTCGTCACTCCTCAACCCCTCACCCCAACCAAAAATAAAAAAATCAACCATCACCCACCCCCACCCTAACCAATCCAAAACACGCCATATCTACGATCGTTTGCCTTCGTCACTCGCCATGACTTGCGCCACCATCATGCTTCCATTTCCATGTGTAAACAAGCATATCTTCAATACTTACTTTTCTTCCCCCAATTTCTATGATTTTCACAACTTACTGACCATCCAAATAATGAACAAAATTAAAATCAAGAATGAAAAATTGGTGTTAGCACAAATATATGTTATCTACAATAAATCACAAGTCCTGAAGTAATTGGAGTGAAGCCAATATGAATAATTTAGCAGTGGTGATGAAACCAGTTTTGGTTTAGGAACAATCAATAGTCATTTTCTTCTTGTTGTTGTTGGGCCATATAGATGGTTTGATTGGGACATTTAGAACCCCCAAATTGACCAAATACTAAAACTCCGATGGAAGAAGACTGATCAATGCGTTGGACAAGAGGTCCAGAGCCTGTAAAATTTGTGCTACTCGACATATAAGGCGAGATTGTGCCTTTGAGGGCCATTTGGAGAGTGATAACTTGTAGATGCAACCATTGTTGCAAATAGCACCCTGAAAGTAGGAGGTGAATCAATGGCAAGGGTTAGCGAAGGTCACCTTAGTCCAGTTCTACAAATTCTTGAATGGATCTTGTAATGAGTCGCTCAGATGAATCAACCACCTCACGTTATTCGGACCCGTGACGAAGAATGGAGCCAGAGGAGGGGAAGTCGGCAGGTGGTAGTGATTTTCAGTGAGGGTGGCAAACGAGCCGAGCCGAGCCGGCTCGGCTCGTTGCCCACGAGCTCGAGCTCGTGGCTCGTTATAAAACAAGCCGAGCTTGTGCTCGGCTCGTTTGCTTGTGGGCGAGCTCGGCTCGGCCCACGAGCTCGTACTGTAGCGAGCCGAGCCGCTCGCTCGGCTCGGCTCATTTTTTTTTTGAATTTTTTTTTTAACTATCATTCTTAAAAAAAAATTTAAAAAAAAAAAGAGCCGCTCATCAAAAACGAGCCGAACCTACTCGGCTCGTGCTCGGGCTCGTTTTTTGACGAGCCCGAGCGGCTCGTGGGCCGCTACAGTACGAGCCGAGCGGTCGAGCCGACGAGCCGCTCGGCTCGATTGCCACAACTAGAAAGGGGATGGGGTTTGTAAAGAGATAAATAGTAGCGCTTTTTATTTCTTTTCTCTTTCTTTTCATTATTTTAGGTTAATTTTGTAAGCTCACCATTTTGCCCTTTGTATTTAGATAAAATCAATGGCCTACTAATGGTCAAATTGATGTTTTTATCCATTTGGACTCCAATTACTAATTTTTCAAAGGTTTAAAATCTCTATTGGCACGAATTGAAGATTAGAGTAAAGTTTGCAAAAATTAAAAAGGTTAGGAACCGTTACTGCAATTTTTCCTTAATTTAAAGTGAAATTTCAAATTTATTTTTGTCAAGTAGAGCTGGTTTGATTGGTATAAAATTAGATTTTTAATTGATTTCAGTATATATTGATGAGACATGTAATTAAAAAGTTATTTGGCAAATAAAGTCACTGTTTGATTCTCTTTAAAACAAAACTCTTTGATTCTCATACTCACTTCTACCACATATTCACATAATAAAATATTTCGTACATAAGCTCAATTTTATTTTTTTTACTTTTCAACTACACGTTTTTCAAAAAATCATTATTTAAAAAATCATTCTTTCAAAATAATAGTTATCAAACATGGGAAAATATATAATTAAAATTAATTGTTAACTTTAATTTAAATAAAAATCTTAATTTTAATCCCACGTAAGAGAGGCTTAATATTGTTACAATATAGCCCCCTTTTTGCTTTTTAACTAAAAATCAATTTTTTAAAAAAAATAAAAGTTAGAAAATCGTGGATATTATGAAATGTGTAATTAGAAATAAATTTTAAAAAGTAAAACCTAGATATGGGCATAAATTGGATACTTATTTATTTAATGGCATCCACTTTAAATCCATTGACTCGTTATGTTAGAGTCCCATTTTTTTTTTTTAATGTATTTTGGAATAATGATTTTATGGAGAGTGTGTGATTAAAAAATAATGAAAAGCTTTAGATTTGTATGTAATAATATTTTATTGAAAAATATCCGATCGAAAATAAGAGAGAAAAATGTATTTTTGAAATATTGGATATGAAACAATGGTGACGACGTGACGTATGATGTATTCAATTAAGATTTTTAAAGAGTTTTAGATATTTAAAAAGTTCAAATTTATTCAATCAAGACATTTTTGAAATTTTAAAAAGTAGGTTATTTAAAATTTCAACGACTTTCATAAAATTCTATAGATACTGACTTTTGAGAAAAAAAAAATACAAAATCTCACTCTCGAGATTTTGAAAGATTTTTACATCTATAATATTTATCTCTTCCTTCATTTTTCTATGTCCTCTCTCTTTCTTTGAATCCTTTGAGTTTTGATACAAAAAATCAATATTTTACCGTTTTTAACATTTTTTTTATTATCATTCTCTCTGTAGTATTCACGTTTCTATTTTTCTTTTCGTTTTCATCATTTTCTCATTTTTTTACACGAAAGATCAATTTATAAATAAAAATAGTTAATAAAATATTTCACTTTCTTCTTTTTCGTGGGGTTTCTTTATTTTTTGTCAATATTTTTTTAAAAAATTAATTAATTTGTAATTAAATTTTTAGACATTTGTTACTTGTTTAATGACTTTTTACAGATTTGAACATATTGATAATATTGTACATTAAAGAATTCTTTTTTTCATCAAATAGTATTGAAATGTATTTTTTGTTGTTTATTTTCTAGTTTATGTGTCTTATATTTTTATATCCTTTTAAAAAATATTCTTATTGTCGCGAGAATATATTTTTGATATTGCATGTTGTGGATCATTTGATTGTGTAAGTAGTTTTCAAAAGAGAATTGCCTCAAGTACAAGAGGCAATTCACAGGGGCCTGCCATGTGAGAGACACTGACGGGCCTCACATGTTTGAAAAATAAGAATGAAAATTCACATCACCTCCAATGTTGTGTCTTCCTTGTAAACACACCACACCCCTCCTGTAAAAAAATTCGTGTACTTGTAGCACAACTCTTTTCAAAAAGAGATGAGCAATAGTCAATAAGCTATATACAAGATTTTCCTTTTAAAATGGAAGTATGTAAACGTCAAATAATTTCTATAAAAGCCTTTAAAAAAAATTTCTATGAAGATTTTCATTGTAAAAGTCAATAATAGTTCATTGAAATCTACAAAAGTCATTTACTTAAAAAAAATCTCTAAAAATATTTGAAAGTCTAAATTGAAATCAGCCCCTTTAACCATAACTCAAATTATGAAATATGTGCATGAGCCAAAATACGATATTAGCTCAAAGAAATTGATCTTTTTAACAGGCGTTAGTCCACACGAAGGTTTAATACCTAGAGCATATTTGGGAGTGATTAAAATTCTATTAAAATTGGAAATATAGCTGTTATTGGGTTTCACTCGTATAATAAAAGTCAACAATAACTGCTAATTTTTCAATTTTAATCCGATTTTAATCTCTTCCGAACACGCCCCTACTATGCTAGACAATGCATTAATCATAACATAATGATTAGTTGTATAATATTATTAAATTGTAATGACTAAATGAGTTACGAAATACTTTATGACCAATTTAATTCAATATCATTATTGAAATTAACTACGGCCATGATTTGTTGTTCAATGTTGCATTTTTGTTTACAACACTTCAAATGAAGCAAGACGGACGGTCCCAAATGATGATTTATGACGAAATGATCCACATTAGCGGTGGAAACCGAACAGGAAGTTCCCAATCCCTAAGAAGACCTAGTACGATTGGAGAGGGCATCCAGTAATCAGGTTCGCAAAGTGGAAACGTTGAATGAGGTCCATGCCTTGAACCCACCACGATTGTTAAATTTTATATGATATAATTAGTATTTATTTTTTGTTTTTATTAACTAAATAAAAAATGTACCGATGGGCTTAGACATTAATATCATAAATTCACTTCATAGCCTATCAACGAAAGAAATTATTAGGAACGCTACATAACTATTAAACTAAAAGAATCACATTTCAAAATTGATAAACTCCTTACAAACTTTCATAAATCAGGCGATAAATTAAAATATTAAATATATAATTATAATATATCATACACGAAATTTGGATTAAATATAAATTACTAAATTATCTCATACAAATCAGTTACTATACTATATTTAAAAGATATTTCTCACTCTACTCTCACAACCAAACGCGATTTTCTCTCTCTACAAATCCCAACTCATTGAAAACTCTCCAAAATCACAAAACTTCACTGTTAATCCTCGACGTTGAGCCACAATCAATGAATAAGGTCACAATCCCGTCGACATACTTCTGATTTTCATTGCTCTAAAGAAGTTGAAGCAGGTTGTGGATGAATTGGATTTTTTTGAAGCAAAAAATTGAACTTCTATGATCTGATTTTGAAGGTAAACTTATAATCACCGTTAACCCTCGATTTCGTGCCACAATCAATGAATAAGGTCACAATCTCTTCGACATACTTCTGATTTTCATTTCTCTAGAGAAGTCGAAGCTCGGTTGTAGAGGAATTGAATTTTTTCGAAGCAAAAATTGATCTGACTTCGAATGTAAACTTATAATAACTTATATAAGCTTATGATTTGAAGACGTCGATGTTTTCGAACTGAATGGAACATTTATCTAACCGTGATCAAAGACTTCTTATTGTAAACAATAAGTTGAATTTTACCCAATGTGCTATGTGTGTTTTCTCATTAACCATTGATAGTATGCAATTTTTATTTTCAATTTACAGTTATGAACATGTTGACATGTGACTATTTGTGATCATTTATGTGATTCATTCACATTAATACATGTTTTTGTTAGCTGTGATTACTGAATTGAATAGTTTGTGACCTATATGTTAAAGGTCTTGGCAGTCTGTAACTGGAATTAGTTTAATCTATTATCAATGTCATTGCGTTGAAATTGACTCTATGTTACCCTACAATTGTTGACAGTGTGCGAATATATTTACATTAAATATGAACCTATGTGGTCTGTATTGATCAATCTGTGACTTCTTTATCCTGATTTGTGAGCAATGTCATTGCATTAAAATCTACTCTCAGTGAACATATATGTCTTGACCGTATGTCAATATGTCCATATTCAATGTGAACATTTGTCCTTGATTGATCTATGTGTGACATATTATTTCAATATGTTATACTGTGGGACGTCTCCATTACATCTAAATGTTTCCTGATATGAACGAATTAAATGTTACATGTTGTTTTCTGTGTATGATCATGGATGACAGTTTTGCACGTTTGCATGTTATACGGAGGTCACACATCACTTATACTATTAATGATATGTACAAGTATGATAAATTGGTTGAGTTTTTTATTTCAGAATTGGGGCTTAATCATGCAGAAGTAGTTATCACAATGATATATTCTTTGGATTCTGCTTTACCTTCAGTCCGGATTCCGAGTAATAATAATATCCTAGCGTATTTGAGGCTAAAATCTTTGGATGGGATTGTATCGAGTTATCCTATTACAATTGATATTGTCACTATAGATTCATGGCAGTCAAGATATACATTGCAATGCCCAGAGTCGCCGACTACTTCCGTTGAGTCATCAGCTACTGTGTTTTCTTTATAAAAAATAGTTTAAGAAATTTGTGATTTAGTTGTGACCGTTGAGAAAGAAAACATTGAAGAAGATGTGACATTGGTATCCGAAGCAGATGCTAGAGCAGTAGTGGAGGGATTTTTTTTTTTTTTTTTTTTTTTGCAACAAGGAAATACTGAAAATGAGTTTGGCCTTTTATGCCATACAAAATAAGTTTAAATAAAAGGTGTTGAGATCAGACAATAAGGAGTACATGATAAAGTGTTTGTTTAATGATTGCAAGTGGATATTGATGTTCATGTTTTGGAGAAACGAAAATGTTTAAGATCAAGGAAATGTGTAATGGTCACACATGCTTGACGAACATTGTTTTATGATCTCATCGGCAAGCATCTAGCTCAATTGTGTCAAACTGCATCAGGTACACATACACTTCTTCACGTACTGTGTACACTCCTAATGATATCTCGAATGACATGTTACATAAATATAAAGTCTCGGTGAATTACGTAAAAACATGGAGGTCACATGAACAAACATTAAAATTGATTAAAGATGATCCAACGATATCGTTTTAGTTGCTGCCTTATTATTCTTTATGCTACAACGGATGAACATAGGGACAGTCATAAGAATATAAACAGATCATTTGGATATTGTTTTATGACTTCGAGTGCATCGATTGTTGGTTGAAAATATTGTAGGTCATTCATTGTAGTTGATGACACATATTTAAATGGCTACTACGGGGGTAAACTTTTCACGACTTGTACACAAGATGTAAACAATATCTTCATACTAGCTTTTGAGATTAGGGACAATGAAAATGATAAGTCATGGAAATGATTTCTTGAGATGTTGAAGAGGACATATGGATCGAGAGACAGATTATGTATAGTGTCAGATAGACATAACAACATAAGAAATTTCATTGAATTCGTATATCCGAGATAATGCATGGGATATGTTCATACCATTTGCTTAAAAAATTGAAGACCCATTACGCAAAATCATCTCACACATCACGCATGCGTTCAATTATGCTATACGAATGTATACACTACATTAGATGGACATGAATACCAAATGTTGCAATTGGACTCAATAAATGAAGAGATCAAGGGATATCTGGTATGTGACTATTTGTAACATATATTATGACTTCATGTAACTTGTTCTGTGGTATTATTAAATGTCTGTAAATATCCGTGACTATCTGTAACCATGCTTGTTTAAAATATGAACTATATTTCATTTATTGTTACATGAAATTGAAACATGATTGTGAATGAAATATACTAGAGGATATTTGGTATGTGGCCTCATTTATAATTGAAACGTGATATATTTTTATGAATGTGACCATATGTGACCTGATGTGTAATAATATTGACTATCTATGACCTTTTTAGTGTTAATTGTGACAGTGTGTGACTTGTTACTTATATCTGAATATATTATCTAATAACTGAAATTATATTCTATGTGGATTTTGGATATGAAAAATGGTCAAGATTACATATGCCAACAAATAGAAATCTACTACGACATCAAACATTGTTGAATCTGTAAATGTAGTCACAAAGGCGGCAAATAATTACCCTATTCAAGCACTCTTTGAATCATTGCAGCAAACTGTCCAATTTTGATTTTGCAAGAATAGTAGTAACATACATGAAACTTTCGCAAAGATTGCAACCAAATATGAGAGTTGCTGAGGGACATGAGCAATGATGTGAGAAATTTAAAGATAAAGACAACAAACTATGTTTATTATGTTGGCCACATGTATAGTTTCCCCTGCAAGTCACACTTTGTTTGAAATGAGGAACAATTCTTCATCGTAAATGATTGATATAATTCAATATACATGTAGTTGTAGAATGTTTCAAGTGGATCAACTTCTATGTCCAAATGTACTGACAGTGTTAGCACTGAAGTAGATGTGTATGATTTTTGATCGGTGTATTACACAAGAGATGTATATTTGAATACCTACGAAGAGACAGTCTTTCCTGTAAGTAATAAATTAGAATGGACTTTGCCAAAAGACGTGAATAATAGAGTTGTACTTGCTCCAAACCAAAAGAAAATTTACTGTCGCCCTACTGAGAATAGGAAGAAGCTACTATGTGAGATATCACAAGTTGTGAAATGTGGAAAATGCAATTAATCTGGTCATAATTGTCGGGCATGAAGGAACATGGTGTCATTTAACCAGAACAATGGAAAATTAAAAGTAAAGAAAGAACTAAAGAAATACAAATAGTTTAGCGTAATTTTTTTTAATATGATTATATTCTTTGTAATTGCAAATTGTTTCATTTAATTGCCAAACTTTTCATTGTTTAGATTATTTGAGTTGACAATTTATGCATAAAGTTTAGATTATATTTCAGGATGCTAAATGTGTTTTTGGGAAGGGCTGTGTAACCAGACGTTGATTGTGACCGCATGCGACCATTTATAGCACAAAATGGCTATAATAAGCTATATGTTTTTTGTTTGAATGTGGTTGTTTGTGGTCGACTATGAATAAAATTCGAATTTAATTGATTTGTTATGTGTTCAAACTAACTCTGAATGTTATCTTTGACTAGATGTGACTTATTCTATGTTTAATATGACAAATGTGTAAATCCTACTTGTTAAGCATATGTGATTGCTTGTGACCCGGTAGCATTTAATAGGTTAACCAATTGTTGTTATTTGTCATCATTTGTGACCTACTATTATGTAAGACATTAATCATATGTGACCATTTATAACATATTCAGACACGTGCAAATATAAACTTTCCCCTCCATAAAGACCAATTCTTAGATTATATAAACAAAACTATTCACAGAAAGATCGATACTTTCACCTCCACTGTACCAACTACTTGAGCATTCAATTCCAGGACATAGTACAAAGATAAAGATAACATCTATTGACTACATCATAAAAACTTCAGTTTGTCTAATTTTGAACAGCTATCAACCAAATTCATCATAAAAACAATTCCATCAATAGTAGTTTAGTCTTTTGGCTTTGATTTCTCCCTTTCAACCTACCTCAGTTGTCTATTTTTTAATAGCAACCCAGCAATTTCAAGCCTGACATTCCCAACAACGTCAAATGACATTAGCATTTTAGCAAGATCATTGTGCAACAAATACTATGCATAATTTATGACAAAAACACCACAATCATACATGTAATATTTAAAGTAGATGAACCTTAACTAACTACAAAATATTGATGAAAAATGACAAAACTTGTACTGCTGATAATGAAACTTACCCATGTTGTTGTTGTGGTAAACCACTAACAATGTCCATAGACAGGTCCCTATATACGTCACCCTTATCATCTTCCATCCACAGTCCAACCACTTTCAACATATGTGTAAGAATCTTCACAATCAGTGAAACCCATTCACGAACCTTATTTTATTTATACAATTTGTTGCTTGAATTGAATATGTACAAGATACGGTTATTAATGTCAAGCTACCCTAACATCCAATGAGCATGATTTGTAGGCATAATGGGTATTAACACGGATTCAACTTATCTCCAAGCAGTATTAAATGATAATCGTTCACCATTGATGGTTTTGATTAGGCCGTCATTCTCATTCACAATACTAGGATCTTGAACAAATTTAGAGTATAGGGTCCGGATTTTCATACCGAATATACAGTTTGTAGTTGTTGCTTTCATCTTCACATCTTCACCAAACTTGTCAAGTTGTCTTATGTAATGAAAGCATGCATCCAAGTGTTGTAATAACAAAGAACATACATTAGTGATGTGAACTATTCTGCATATGTGAAAAAATGGTGGCAATGTTGTACCGTGTTGGTCAATGATGAATTAGAATTGATTAACATGTGCCACCAAGTTTCATGGTGAACAGGGACATTGCCACACAAAAATAAAAGACTTGTTGCATTATCTGCGTCATTGAAGTCTAAAATATACTGACATGTATGCACTCATCAAACAAATGAATAAGATTGTGACCAAGTTATTTCTTTCTATGATTGACAATGCTATGGTCACACAAAATAATAATAGGTCGCACTCGACACAAAAAAACTTGTAATCTACATTTAATGTACATGTTTTTGGGTTTATATCCTTTGTCAAATCAATTCCAGAATGAACTCAGGCCTGTGCTATCAACCCCTGTGAATAATTTTGGAACACAACGTTTTCAGATTTAGATTTTGTTTCAGTAGCAACATGACATGGATCAACCTTAACGAAAGGTGACAACAGAGTTTTTGATGGTTTTTGTGCTCTCTTCACAGGCAGTTCAGATGATGCAGGTACAAGCATATCTTTTTGATTCAAAAATATAAAAAGAAAGGTTCTCGAATTATTGTATAACAACCAGTCTGAATTTATAATATAAAATACTAAACGGTTCATTAAGTTGACCTATTCGGTGTAAAGTTCAGTAGACTCCAGCACGCGTACATTATTAAAGCTTTTAGGACTGTGTGAAGAGCCAATGCCTAGATCAAATGAATGGGATTGGAGAATGTAGTCATCACAGAAGTTGTATGAAGACTCAGATGTCGTGTGACCCTTACCCTTTTTTCAACCACATCATCACTTTAGGCTAGGTTCCATGTGATCCTTGCCCTTTCTTTCAAGCACATCATCAACTTTTGGATCTTGTTCCCTCGAACCATTTAACCACTCAACTTCAAGTTCATCCATCGTAGAAGATAAAATGTCAGACATAGATTCAACAATAGATTTAAGAGATGACCTGATGTCGCTCACGCCATCTTTCAACACATTTTGACTCCGAATGACATCATTGAACTTCAAAGAATTGTTTGAACGGTGCACTTTGTCATTCATTTCAGATAGTTCTGACTTGATAAACATAAACTCCTTTTTTAGCCCTTTGTTATTGACTCGGAGCTTGCTTATTTCCTCATCTATAAACTGCTTCAGTCGACCACATTCTTGATAATTTTTTTTTTTATGTGAGCTTGTATATGAAACTGATTCTTAAGTTTGTTAACAATGAAATTACTTACTTCGACACATGAGCAATCAAGATTATCGACAATAGGAAGATGAGCACGAGAGCTAGAGCTAGCAGTCCCCTTTTGTCTTTGTCGCTGTAGATCCACAAAATCATCGTCTGGATGTTCAATGTGTACATTTGACAGTAAGGGAATAGATTCACTTGTGCCCACTTGAGTTTTAGAGCTCCTAATGTTATCATGTGGTTGTTTAGGCTTCGAACATTGCACATTAGTCGATCATATACAACATACAGAAAAACGAAATTAGTTAGCACAATTATACAAATCAAGTCACAATATATCTAAAGGACAATCACAAGTCACATATTTCAGGTTGCAGTCATAAGAGATGTGAGACTTTACGAACAAGATGTTTACATTTCAGGTCACATTATATTATATCATATCACAATCATAATTCATGTCATAATATATCTAAAATTCACATTTTAAACCTTTCATATAGGACATCATGAGCTCTAGTGTAGATGAATTAATTTCATTTATCACAACACGAAAAGCATATGCCAAATCTTAAATATGTATAATCAACCAAATGATTACATAACAATTCATAACGTATTTAAGAACTTAAATTCTCACTTCCAAATAATTTGTCCTCCAACATTGCCGCTGAAGGGTGTGTGTGCGTAGTCCAATTCATTATACACTAATACAGCCATGACTTCCGTATTACATTTCTTAAAAATTCTTGTGGCCACGTTTTCCTCAAGTACTAGTATGCACTCATACAGCCACACTCGGAACGTCACTAAAAAATCTATCAATTTGTAATGGCTTGTGTGTTTTACCAATCCCTTCCTTAGTGATGATGATGTGGTTTCAAACAAATATTTTCCCCCAAGGAAACATTTTAAGTGTGGCAAAATCGTCATTAAGTGCCAAAAAATATTTATCAACCACCTTCGGGGTATGATGTAGCAAACAAATATGAGGTGATAAGATAAATAACCATAATCTTAACCACATCATGGTCTGATTATCAGATGCACTATCCAGTGGAAGACTGACTCATTCAACATCTTCACTTGTGACAACTTTTAAGTACCTAAAATAAGTATCCTTCATTGCAGATGATTTTTCATCGAACATCAGTTGACCATCGACCCCAGCATACCGTAATCCAGTGACCAAACAGAATTCAGCAATGGAGAATTGAATATATCTTCCATTTATGTTAACGTTTCTTGCTTATTAGGTTGCTTCACCTCTTTTAACTAGACACAGTGAATTGACTATGACTGCACTACTATCTCCCTATAATGCATATGGTAAGAGATACATGTGTTTTTCAGAATGTCCTTCCGTGCAGCAGTAAATTTCATCATGAAGTATGGGATGATGCTCTATATTGGTGTTGTAGAGATCTTCCCAAAGAACCAATTCCTTGGTTTTATTAAATATTTCCGGTCATGCACAATCGTAATGTTAGACATGTTATTGTGACCTTCAACGCGTAAGCATTTTACTGTGACCAACATATCCATATTCATACCATAAATAGTTGGTCACAAATTTTCCAAAATCATAACACATAACGGTAGACAATCACAACCACATATTTCATTATCGAACAATCCAACACACTTTAGAAAACATATTCAGTTCACATAAATGATAATCGATCAAACAGTACACAAACCCTTCAAAATACAAAATACCCAAAAATAGGTCACGAGATGATATTTCAGTCACAAAATATCCAAATCATGTCACAAATTAGTCAAAAATAGGTCACAAATTTCACAAATTAGGCCACAAAATCAAAGGTGGTGGATATTACCCTCAATGTCTAAAATATAACATGCAATATATAAAAATTAAGGGCAAATAAGGGAACTAAGTACTCCCCCGATATATATTTAAAGGTGGTGGATGGATTGGCAGAAAGTTTTGGCTCACTTGTTATGTCTTTTCCCTTCTCCAGTGTGTTTAGGTGACACGTCCTTCAAAATAGTAAAAATCAATCAAACATTGAACAATTTATAATAAACTCTAACACATCTTAAAGGGAAATATGGGGATGAAGATACCCTATAATAATTAAAAGCGATAATATTTATAAGTTTATGTTCTAAAAAACAAAATTAAATAAAAGAGAAGAAAATTAGGTTGCCTCCCAATAAGCACTAGTTTATAGTCATTAGCTTGACTTTGTTGTTTTGGCTATTTATGGTGGTTTGATAATAGAGTTTTCAGTCTTGCATCGGTTGCACTGGCAATTATTCTTCAAATTCATCTTTGATCCTCCGGATTACAAGATTTTCATTATTGTCCCGTTCAACTATTCTACTTTCGTCTTTCATGTTCTTATTAATTCTTCAGTGATTGATTTTTCGGCATTCCTCAATGTTTGAAGATTGCTTGAGTGGAGCATTCATGGTGAAATTTTGTTGTTTTTCTTTCACCTTTAAGATTATTTCACCTTTTTCAAAATCCATTAATGCTCGTACAATATATAAAAATGGTCTTCTCAAGATTAACGGCTTATGCTGAGTATCTATATCAAGGATAATGAAATCAGTTGGAAAGAAGTTATATCCAACTTTGATGAGCATATCACTCTACTACTCCATAAGGATGTTTGAGTGTCTTATCAGCTAGCTTTAGGATTATTGATGTTACTTTGGATCATCCAATCCTAATTTCCTTTATATAGACAATCACGTCAGATTAATACTTGCTCCAAAATCAATTAAAGCATTTAAATTATTTGAATTTCCTATAGAGCAAGGTACTGTGAAACTTCCTTGATCTTTTAGTTTAGGAGGGGGCATTTGCTTTATAATTGCGCTACACTCTTCTGTCAGAGCCATCATTTCATCTACTGACAGCTTTCTCTTCTTAGTCAACATCTCTTTTAGAAATTTTGTGTAATTTGGAATCTGTTGAATGACGTCAATAAAGGGAATGTTGATGTGAAATTGTCTGAGGGCATCCAAGAACTTCTTGAATTGTTTGTCCAGCTTATTGTTCTACAACCTTTGAGGGAATGAGACTGGAGGTATGTGTTTATTGACAGGAGCAGTTGCCTTACCCAATTGACTATCCGACTTTTCTTCTTATGTAACCTTTGTTGATTCTTCAGACTGAACTACTTGTTCCTCGGCCAAGGCAGGTACTTGATTTTCCTCTATTTCTATCTTTTTCACCGTAATTTCTGGCAACTGAACTCCACTTCTTGTTGTAATGGCCTGGACTTGTTCCTCTTTTGGCTTCCGTTGAAGTTTTTGAGATATTAGGATAGGTGGCACATATGTTCGAACATAGGTTGTATGCTTAATTTCTGGTGTCTCAATAATTGCATAATTCACAACTTCAATTGCTAATACCCGTTCTCTTGGATTTGTCTCTGTGTTGCTTGGTAAGGTCCCTTGAGTTCTCCTTGCTAATGCAGCTGCCATCTGACCTATCTGAGTTTCCAAGTTTTTAATTGTAGCTTGCTGGTTCTGAATAATTGTCCGTTAGGTTTGAAAATTAGTCTTACTCTTATTATTAACCCATGAGAAGTTAGGATTCTTGCCAATCTGGATTATAGGTGTTGGAGTAAGGATTGTTCTGCTGTCTCTAAAAGTTCTGTGCATAATTGACTTCCTTTGACTGATAAACATGGGTTGAGGCTAAAGGATAACTTGCAGTTATATGATTTGCCCCACAGCCTTTGCAGACTGGTGTTGGTTGGTGCACCATGCTCACATTCTTAGTTAGTTTGTCCAATTTCCTTGTATTAACTTCCAACTGTGCTGCCAATGATGTAACTGCATCAATGTTGTGAATACCTGCTATTTTCCTCGAAGTTTCCCTTTCTCTTGGCCACATAGTCTGATTTTTTGCTATTTTCTCAAAGAGATCTAAGGTGTTGTCTAAGAGAATATCCACGATCGATCCTCCTGCTGAAGCGTCGACCATGTTACGTTATTCAGGATGCAAGCCAGAATAGAAGATATAGATCTTAGCATTTTTAGGAATGTCTAGATTGGGGCACCTTCTGAAGTAATCTTTGAATCTTCCCCATGCTTCTGGATAGCTCTCGGTGTCCTTTTGCTTGAATGTAGTTGCTTCATTTATGATCTGATGGACTCGAGATTGTGGGAAGAATTTCAAGGTGAATTTCTGTACCATGTCATTCCACGAAACAATACTCCCGAAAAGTAGTGAGTTTAGTCATTCTCGTGATTTTTCCTTTAAAGTGTGAGGGAATAGACGCATTCGGAAAGCATCTGATGACATGCCTTCATGATTGATCACCTCGCAAAGCATCGAGAAAGCTTGTATGTGTTCATGAGGATTTTCAGTTGATTTTCCTGAGAACCCGATGTCCTGATGATTCTGATACAAGTTGATGACATCTGGTCGAATGTGAAAGTTGGTCTGCCCAAAAGGTGGATAAATAATAGCCGGTTGTACATGAGTAGGTATGAGATTTAAATAATCCCTAAGAACTGTATTTGGTGTTCTGGTGGTAATTGAACTTGATTTTGATTTTTTGTCATGTCTTTTACTTCTTTCTGTTCTTTTTTTTGTTGTCTCAAGATTCTTTCGATCTCGGGATCCAATGGTAGGAGTTCGATTTCTTTAGAATCTTGCATAAACTGCCAAATAGTAAAAAAAAAATAAAAAATAGTTGCGTAAATAATATCCTAAAATAAAATAAAATAAAATAAAATAAAAATTCGAATACTATAAAACTAATAAACTCAAATTAAATTATTCCCCGACAACGGCGCCAAAAACGTGTTCGTGCAAAACTTGCAAGTGTACGTGATCGTGACAAGTAATAGAATTGATGTATTGAGAGTTATAGTCTTATATTGAATAAATTCAATTCAAATTTACTAGTTAAGTATGAAATTTGAATTATGTAAAGGAAATATAGATTTTGATTTGATTTTATGCTAAATTATCTAAGAAGATAGTAAAAAGTGTTTTGTATCAATTTATAGATGATTGTATTGGATTTCGAATCCGCATATTGCTATCTATTTCAATTCTTGATTTGTAATCTATTTTCGTTCATGCGTTCTTAACAATCGATAATTCTATTGTAATTAATTCTCTTTCCATGACAAATTAAATCTATTCTAACCACGACACGAATCTATTCCTAGCCAAAATTCGAATGATTAGAATGAATTAACGTTTAGATTATCTATATGATTGCACATATGATAAATGTTATTCCTAACATCTATTGCATATATGTTAATTTTACTGCGTTCGAAACTTATTGTGAATCTCTCAACACTACAATAAGCAACTAATTATCTAATTGGTGGTCAATCAATTAAATAATGTAATGAGTATGCAAAATTGATCAAGAAAATCAAGAAATAAACTAAATTACTAGTCTCGAATTAAAACAAATAAACAAATAGAGTTCATCTTCATCCAATACAGAAAGGATCTAGCCTAGCATGTTCTTATATAAATTACAAGAAGAATAATAGAAAAATATTATCCGAATCATGAAATAAATCAAAAGATGTTGATCTTTACGCTCAAGGTTGAATTTTATCAAAATCTTGTTTTAATTGACCTTCAATTCCTTGTTATGACTTGATCTCCTCTCTCAAAATATATCAATTGATCTCTTGTTCATGATGAATTTGATGAAACTACGGTGTATGAAGAGGCAACGATGTTTTTTATGTGTATCCCTCGTTTTCTATTTATAAGAGTCAGAAAATAGGATAAAATCGCGTCTAATTTGGTTTTCAAAAAAGTTTGAATCCCGAAAGGAGACTAAAGATTCATCTGTGAAAAAGTCTGTGCGCACGCGCCGTTCATTGGTTTTAGGTTCGGTAAGCAAAATTCATGCCTGTGCGCACGCACACAGATTTGTCTCTCAATAGAGTTCGATATTTTGGTCATAACTTTCTCCATAGGTATTCGACTGCGTTGATTCAAAATGCGTTAGAAATATAATTTAAAGGGCTACAATTCATATAGAAATACAAATTGTCCAATTCGAACGTTTGATATCCGAAAAATCGAACGTTTGATATCCGAAAAATGGGTCTCAAGTTAAGACTAAAAATTTAAATCATAACTTATTCGGCTGGAATTGATTTGTGAAAATACTTCCACTATATTTCACTCATTTGACCTCCAATTGTATCCAATTGATCCCATATGATCTTCAATTATCATTTTGTGGTCCGAATCATCTATTGGATATTTACACTTTGGTCATCAAATTTTGGATTTTCTTTATTTTCGCGCGTTTTCATTCATTTCTTCCAAATCCACCAATTTGCATTGAGTTTAACCTAACAAATGTAATTAACACAAAATTAAGGTACAACTCATCCAAATAACTAATAAATATTATAATTTAATGACTAAATAAGTGTACAAAATACACTTATCATTCGCTAATAAAATATAATAATTATATTTCTAGGATCTAGTTTCGAGGTGAGGTGGCTTTCCCGTCTTAAAGTAAATGGTTGATTAAGTTACATAGCCTATGTTCGCATAAACTTATTAGTAATTTATAATTTTCAATCGATGTCAAACATTGATTTCGAACACACAATTATATAACTATCCATTTATCTATCCATGCATTTTATAAGACTCGCTACTATTCTTATTTACGAGTTTTCTAAAAATTAGTTAAACATAAATATGATCTTGAACTAATTTTCTCGACGGGATCATTACCAAGCCACGTGACACCAAAATGAACGGGGGCATAGTTCCTATCGATGTGAATCATAAAACAATCGCAGCACATCATTTCCATCGTACAAGTGTCTCAAGACTAAAACCAAATTTCAAAGCCAAAAAAATAACGAGTTGTTGCACGTTTCAATTGATAGATTTCGTTTTATCTTTTTCTACGTCAATTATAGTTGCATTTTACCATCAAAATTTAATGCGCAAATAATAGAGCTCGATTAATCATATTTCCATAAATTCAATTTATCGCGATAAAATTTTTATTTGCAATCTACCCATATTTCAAAACTCGTTCAGTAGGGATTAAAATTCAAAATTGAAAATATAGCCGTTATTGGGTCTCACTCATCTAATAAAAGTCAACAATAACGACTATTTTTTCAATTTTAATCTGATTTTAATCCCTACCGAACGGCCTCAATAATTTTTTACATTTGTACGCATTTTTCTTCACAATAATGGTATCTTCGTAATTTTAATCAAGACAGAGGTCAATTCATGGTCACCTTCCTTTATTTACTCTTCTGCTCTCTCCTTCGTGCCGTTTTCTCCGATCATTTTCTTTTCATTTTTAAATTCCCTCGGGATTTTCTTACGCACAATGGAAGAGGAAAATTCAGTTCAATTTTCCTTCGAGCCAATTCACCACGCCGAGGAAAATGGCCACGGCTGGCAAAAAGTGACCTACGCTAAAAAACAAAGGAGAAATAAGACGACGTCGGATTCATCTAGGGTTGAGTCTAATGGATCTTCTGCTGCTCCGGAGAAAAATAATGTATTTAAGAATTTGGAGAAGAACGCGGAGGCTCGCCGACGGACATTGGAGGCGCAGCGCGCTGCAGCCGCTATTTATGATGATGATGATGCGCCGGTGAGATCGAAGAAGAGATGGGGGGATGATGACGAGGAAGATGATGGAAACGATGAGGATGGTAATCTGAAGGAGAATGTTTCAGAGGAGGCGAATAAGAAAGAGAAGCCGAAGAAGGTTAAGAAGCCTAAGGTAACGGTGGCTGAGGCAGCTGCGAAGATCGATGCCTCGGATCTTGCTGCTTTTCTCTCTAACGTGTTGGTGAGTTTCTTTCTTTCTTTTTTTGTGTGTGTGTTTTCCTGACTTTTCATTTTTGTGATGTTATAATTTAATTTTGTTGAATTTTGAATTTTTTTTTTCCGGTTTTTTTGTCTTGGTGTACTAGGTGTCGTATGAGGGGCAGCAGGACATACAATTGATGAGATTTGCTGATTATTTTGGGCGTGCATTTGCAGCAGTGAGTTCATCGCAGTTTCCGTGGCTGAAGTTGTTTAGGGAGTCTACGGTGGAGAAAATTGCTGAAGTGCGTTGGTTTACTTCTGTTGTATTATCTACGCATTTTGGAGATGCTGGGATTTCTTAACGTGTATAACAGCATACACATGCACGTTGGTGGTTTGCACATAAATGTTTATTTGCATTTATTAGCATGTTTTAAGATTCAAGAAAAATATATGATGCTGATAAATTCTGATTTCGATTTAAGTGAGCAGGGAACAGATAATGATATAGAAGGTTTTGAGTTTCATAGTTTCAGTAGCTAATATGTTACTAAGTTGGAATATATGAAGCATTTACACTAGAGTGGTCCTAATATTAGCTGAAGACTAATATGGAAGGAGATATCATCCTCTCTATCTTTGCATTTGGGAGATATAATAAGGAAAGGAGATATATCTGAAAACTGATGCTTCAAATGCAAAGATGGAGGAACGTTGCGAGTAGCGACCACAAGCAATTTATAAAATCACATCACTGATTTTGTGTGGAAGAGGACAATTCAACTTCGGACAGTGAAAGCGAGTGGTTCCTAATATTAGATAATCATGATCCCTGGTTTACTAGATATTCTGACATTTTTGGGTTTATGCTTCAAGTCATGCACCATTTATTTTTGGATTTTGAATTTTTTTTCCTGGCACTATATGATGCTTAGAGATCTAATGGGTTGATTTTCAACGACAGGTCCCTGTCTCATATATTTCCGAAGCCGTTTACAAGACTTCGGTGGACTGGATCAATCATTGTTCCTATGAGGCACTTGATTCTTTTGTGTTGTGGTCACTGGATGGCATATTTGCTGACTTGGCCGCTCAACAGTTGGGGTCTAAGGGCTCAAAGAAAGGAGCGCAACCAACATCCTCGAAGTCTCAGGTCGATGACGTTTTATAATTTTTTTCATGCTGTAAATATTAAGTTGGTTCCTTTATTGCATTCTTGATAGGGCTTTGAGTGTAATTTTGATAGTGGATGCTTATGTTGGCCTTTTATTACTGCAAGGGACCATCTAGAATCTTGAAAATGCATTTGACGCATGGAAAGAATCTGGCGAATTGTAGATGTGGAAAGTTCTGGGGTTGTGGGTTTTCTTTCTCTAAATATTCTCATGCCCCCTCCCTCGTTTCCCTTTTTCCATGCGTTTCAATTTTTTATCTTTTTATATTTGCAGCATTTGTTGGACAATTCAACTATTAGAAAGAAGTTTACTTGAATGTTTGGCCACTTCACGTCTAATTGTCTTGCACTAGGGTTGTCAGTTCCCATGCCCCTTTTTCCAAATGTCTTCTTTCAAATTTTGTTAGTGCTATGTCTGCAGGCAACACAAGGGTTGCACGATCATCACTTTCTTTTAAAATCATCTACCTTCAATTTTTCTTGCTCTTGCCCCCTCCTTTCTACATCTTACATGTTACACTTTCTGTGGAATTTAGTTTGTAAATTGGAGTCCAAGGTTTTCATCTCCAGAAGCCTATGAATGTTTGGGCAATTTCTTCTGCTTTTCTTGTAACAAGTGATTTCCTTCTTTGCCTAGCACTTTTACTATTTTTTCTTTCCAAGAACTTTGTAACTGCTAGGGTCGTTTCACCTCATATTCTTCTATAACAGTTTTTCAAATTTTTAGGATATGACTGCGCATACTGTTTCTTTCTTCTTCTAGATTAATGGACAAGAGGAGTCCTGCCATACTCAGATGAATGTTGTCTTTCTGTATGTGGATTCCTTTCTGAATCTTTAGAGTCAAACTTTTAAAGAAATTGTATCCATGTATGCTAATTTGTATCAGCTAGTATGAGAAACTCCAGCTAAGGTGGATCCCAGCGCCATTTAGAAATTTGTTTAAAGAATTTTGACAAAGCTAAGGAAAAAACAGCAAAACAACTTCATGGTGCATCTCCTGCGAGAAATCTTAGGGAAACGAAAGGCTTCGAAGAGTTCGAAACATTAATCAAGGATATGATTTATGAGGGATGGAATGTCTGGTTCTAGGTTTTTATTTACCAGGCCTTTGAGATTTTCTTGTTCCCTTGAATGGTGAATTTAGATTATTTTCCTTAATATTTTACCATTTCTGGACAGAGATGACCATGCAAGGGATCGCTTAAGATTTGGGAAATTCGCACATGTATTAGGTCACCTCAATATTTTCCATCTTTATAAAAGGTCAGCGAGCCTCCTTTTGGCTTGTCATGGTAAAGAGAAAACAGATAGAGACATAGGCCTGAAAACACATTGTAATCCTATTGTTCTTTATACTACAATTTTGCAGCAGCATCAGCAGACGCAGGTGGACGTAGCTCTCACATTGAGAGTGGACCACCTTAGATTTTGTGTTTTTCGTTCTTTCATTTTCTATTTCGTGTTATTATTGCTCTCGATTTTAATCCATAATACATGAAAAGAATAAGTAGAATTTGGCAAATTGTGGTTTAAATTACCCTTTCCAGGGAGAGTCTTGGATCAATTGTTTTTGAAAATGGTCATGTAGGTCCCCAACCTCAAGGCTATAAGAGGCCTTGATTGGTAGCAGGTGTATTGATTATAAGCTTTGAGGCACCGAGTTGTTGCAATAGTTTGTTGAGGAACCTGGTGCTATCTTCTATTAGAATCCTCATTGGCACCTGAATGGAGTTAGCTTGATTTCAGAGGATACATCTCAGTAGGAGATGCTGGGGTGGTGACTTCTTTTTTTTACACCATACAGAAACACAGAACAAGAAATCAATCATCATCTCTTACATGCTTAGGATTGGTCCATTTTGTAACAATCCAAGTTGTTTAGTTGTTTACTATTTACTGATGTTAAATGCTTCTTTCACATTCTTACCATTGATCAATAGATTGTTTCATTGATCGATCCATAATATACCCACCCATCCTTATAGTTATCTATGTAGCCTGTTCATGACATATTGTTTGATCAATTTAATGTTTGTACCTCGACTGATGTATATCTTACTTTATGTTGATATGCCAGGTCGCCATCTTTTTAGTTTTAGCTATGGTATTGCGCCGGAAACCTGATGTTCTAATTAATGTATTACCGAATTTGAGGGAAAACAAGTATCAAGGGCAAGATAAGCTTCCAGTTATTGCATGGATGGTAGTGCAGGTGAGTACTTAACCACTTTAGCGTCATTGTCAATCATTAGCGCTTCTTTCTGAAAAGCTGAAGTTGATCCTTTTTGTGTAGGCCTCTCGAGGAGATCTGGCTGTAGGATTGTACTTGTGGGCACATCATATTTTGCCTATGCTTAAAGGCAAATTGAGCTCTAACCCACAATCTAGGGATTTGGTTTTGCAGGTTGTGGAAAGGTGACTTTCTCTTGAAATACTTTTACAACTTGACACTAACCTGTTTTATGATTTCTTTCCATTTAATTGATAAAATCACTTGATTCTGTGTCAGAATTCTGTCAGCCCCAAAAGCTCGTGGTATATTAGTAAACAGTTCGGTTAGAAAGGGGGAGCGCTTGATTCCACCTGCATCGCTTGACCTACTGCTACATGTAACATTCCCTGCATCTTCTGCACGAGTCAAGGTTGGAGTTATTGTAGAACTTTTACAATGTTAATTAATAGTTCCAGCCAGTATCCTGTCTGGTCCTACTCAGCATCCTTGTACATTGTCTCTTCAGTGCATTATTTATCTTTTTTCGGGTATGTATTTCAGGCAACCGAAAGGTTTGAGTCAATCTATCCAACTCTGAAAGAAGTTTCTCTTGCTGGTGCTCCTGGAAGCAAAGCCATGAAACAAGTATCACAGCAGATACAGGCTGTAGCTGCGAAATCAGCTCAAGAAGGTGATTTTCTTTAATTGACACCTTATTCTCAAAATTCTCTTTTAAATAGTTGGCTAAAAACACTAAAGCACATGGTGAGTTTGATAAAGCCTTATTTACAGAGATTCCAGAGCTAACCGAGGAAGCAGTTAGCATATTTATCTGGTGTTTGACTCAGAATCCTGATTGCTACAAGCAATGGGTAAGCTTTAGTTGGTACTTTGCATTCCTTCAGGTTGTGCATTAGACTGTTAATGCTGCGAATTTATGTAAATAATGTTGAAGGCTTAATTTTACGTCAGCCATGCACAATCCTGTCTAAAGCCAATCTCTTCACTTGAAGTGACTTGCAAGCTTTGATTTTACCTTCTTGAACAATTTACTCTATATTACCCTTTTGGTCATTTATAATGGCATTCACCTAAAAATTCTCTCTAAAATTGATTTAAACAGGATAAGATCTATATGGACAACATAGAGGTTAGCATTGCAGCCTTGAGGAAGCTTGCCAAGGAGTGCAAGGAGATTCCATTGCAACAGTCCTCTCTCGAAGCATTGAGGCAAACTGTAAAGATTTTCAGGCAAAAAGTGGGTATTTATTTTCTGACATTTCATCACGATTAGCTGGTAGTTCATCCTGTTCAAGTCTAATTGTCATGGCTTTAAATATCCTCGAGTACATACACTCCTGCAATGCAGTCTTGCAGACATACTTGTGTATAAGCTTGTAACACTGGACTTGTTTTCTACCATCTTTGTCCACAGAACGGGAAAGCATTAGCTGGTGGAGTAGATGTTGCTCACCAAGCTTTCTTCAAAGATGCAGATAAATACTGTAAGGTAATATTGGGCAAAATATCACGTGGGCACAGTTGTGCCAAAACTGTGGCCTTTGCGTTTGTGGTACTGGCAGTGGGAGCAGCTATAATCTCCCCAAACCTGAATGAATGGGATTGGGACAAGTTTTCTGCTTTGTTCAATGCCCGATAATCCTCCTAAAAGCAAATTTACAGCCAAATCTGAGACGCAAGACATTGGGTTTTTTACCCTTTAACGTGGGCAAAACTATCCACATTTGCGTGAATAATGTTGCAGAAGAGATAGGTTTTTGTGTAATAGCGAGTACAGATAGTGTTACTTAAAGTAGAATGGTTGAAAAATTATAACCGCGGAAAAGAAGCAAATTCTGTTGTGGCATTTCTAACTGGTTTTGCTTGCTTGCTTTTTTGGTTTAGGGAGGCCATCCATGAAGTAATTCAGCTGACCACTCTTTGTTTATGCAAAATGATCGCCTGAATCCATACTTGTTTTTTCTTTCTTATTTGGCTTTTGGGAGATTTCATTTGGAAGGAATTAAGGATACCTGTTAAAATTTATCGTCATTTAATTTGGTTCAACTTACAACGTTTTCCAGAAACTTCTTGTGATATATTTTCCAGTTATGTGTTTTAGCCAATGTTTTGTGAGAGCTTATACTATTTTTTTTTTCCTTTCCGTCTAGGCCACTTTTTCGTTAAAAGCATAAATGATTTTTTAGTTTTCTAATATATTCTTATTTAATGTTGTCATTTTTCGTCTGGTTGCAGGCAGCTACAGCTGTGAAATTTTTTTTTTTTTTTTTTTTTTTGGTGGCTCGGCTCGTCACGGGCTGGCCCGTGTGGTTCGTCAATCCATACATGCTAGTTTGGGCTCGAGTCAACTCCCCAAAATGGGAGTCGGGCCAGCTAAGGCTTTTTTCGAGTCGACGAGTCAAATTGTCACCCCTAGAAAAGGGTAATCAGGACAAATTTTATATGAATTATTTTTGAAGTACTTTAGTGACCATGTTATATTTGATGAATTCGTGAAATATTTGATATATTAGAGTGGCCAATGATAAAACAAACATACTTGATTTGTTGTAGGGAATAAAGAGCTAATATATTTCCCCATTGTAAGGTCCAATTGAAATTGAAGCAAATTATTCATTGTCATAAGAACCATTGAGCCATAATGTCAAAACTCAAAAGTGTCTTTTAGGTAATCTCGTAAGTCTCATGGGATGGGGATGATAGGGCGATAAGGCATAAAATGGATCAAACATTTCTTCTTGGACCATGCTAGTGGTACATCAAGATTTATATCAGGGTTTACACCTCTCTCACATGGGGGGTGAGGTCCACTCGAATAAAAAAACATTATTTCAATGGGTCCCACCTTCCATGTGAGAGAGATGTATCCCTTGATATACAAACTTTGATGTACAAGTGGAATTGTCCTTTCTTCTTTGTTAGGCATTCTACAACTTGCATGAAAGTGGTTGAAAATGGGAGAATGTATATTGGTAACATCACTTACTTTTTTACTCGTATTGGACAAGATATAGCTACAGAGAGACCTAGCAAATAATGGGAATACTTTTTTGCGTTTAAAGTTTAAATAATGGATATAAAGTTTAAGAGCGATATTATTTTGCCTTTTCATTTATACTTTTTGTTGCACATCATTGGACAAGGTTTCAAGCTGTTGACACATTAATAGTGCAGCTCAAAGTAAATGGCTCAAAGAGCGAAACCCAATTGGGAATCCAAGATGAAAGCCTAAGTAAAGGGTATTATTGAAGAATGTAAAAGTCCACAAGCAAAGGAACGCCGTCGTTCAAGCTTGCAGAACGTTCAGATGTTGAGCGAATAAAGTACCCTATGGACGCCCAGAGCGAGCGATGACTGAACTCTGTTGTTATCTAAAGTCACGATTTGAGACGGTTTGAGCACATCACGATTACACCTCACGATTTGAGAAAATTAGTGACAAGCGGTTATGAAGAAAACAGAGTGGTAGGAGTTACAAATGGTAGTTATTGGCCAGTCAGCCACTATGAAAGAAATGGATAGTTACAAATAGAGTCCAAACGATTAAGAACTGGTCAAGGAGTATAAAAGGAAGAGGAAAGCAATGAAGAAAGCCCCGACAAAATTCACTCTTAAATAGAGAATATGGAACTTACTTTTTTTTAGATTAATTTTAATTAATTCATCTCCTTGTACTTGTGTGCTTGCGCCCCTTGAAGGCATCTTGTTCGTATCCAAACTGTAATCTTCATATTCGATAAACACCCCTTTTGGGGATTTTGTTCCAAGAGATTTGTTCCTTACACAATCGTCTGATCCTCTTTTAATTGTTAGCGAGTAACCACGCGAAACACAAGCATTGGCCACGTATCACCAATTTTGGCTTGCACTCCACGTACTGTCCTACCTCATGTAGAAGTGGTCATTAAACATAGGTAGTCAAAGTGATGTCTCATTTCTGTCGTGGTGCCATGTAGAAACCATTCCTCCGAAATTTAGAAGAGGTTATACGACTTGCTGCATACAAATTCGAAGCGAGTAGCTTTTAAATGCATGAAGACATCTTCCTACTTCACCTGTTTCAAAACATCTTTTGTACAAGATCTTGCAGATGTGACCTCTTTACATCTGCTCCTCTTAGTTAACTTCTCAATTTACTTTTCAGATGTCAAGTCCAGATTATAGGACGTTCACTTTTTAGAATCATTAAATGTCCCTGAATCTAGAACTGCAGAAGTGACGCTTAGGGATGTCTCGACCGTTAAGATAAGTTCACGTGTCATTTCATCCAACAGTGACCAATTCACCTCTTCTATTAATAAAACTTTACACTTAGTAATGCAATTTCACACTTTCAATAGTATTATTGCTCACTATTGTTATTTTCTCTCTACAACTCGGTACATGTACACATACTTATAGCTCACTTCTTCCATCCCATAACTAAATATATAAGTTGATTGACTGGACCAGTGCTCGCGATTGGCCCCTCCACCGTCGAAGAAGTTCATGTGCTTCAATAAATTGTCAAAGTTTTATGTGTGGACGTGATTGGAGTGGGCATCCGTTGACCATGTCATCAATGAAAAATCGAGGTCAACACTTCTTTCTAAGATTAATTTTTTAATCCAAGTGGGGTGAATTTTTTTGAAAAACGTGTGGTTAAAAGGTAAGAAAGTTTTGAGTTTGGGTGCAAAATTATTTTGCCCCTATCTGATACCAACTTCTTTATGACTCATTTTTCCTTAAAATTATTTTCAATCACATTCTCTTAATAAAATAATTAGTTCACAGCTTTTTCCTACTTTAATCACATATTCTAAAAAAATCATTTTTCACGAAATCTATTGTTAAAACCTATACCAAATAGGGGGCTGCAAAATGTCTTCTGACATAGACTTCTTTCCTCATGTTAGTATATTATGTATTAATTCTCTGCATATATGTGTCGGAAAAACGACTTCAAGTTCTACAACGTACATTTTTCTGTGTTAGATATACTAAGATCAAACATCATACAACATACATTTTTGTCGGTCACTGCAAACACGGTGGACCCGGGGGGGGGGGGGGGGTCCTGGTCACTCCTGGGGGATCATGTGACCCCCTAACTTTTTAGATTTTTTTTTAATAAAGTCATATTTGATATCGATAGAAATCTAAATTTTAATTCAAATCAAAGTTAACAATTAATTTTAAAAACATATTTCATGGAATCCATAACTGTTTAATTTTTTTATCAATATCAAAATTTACTAAAAATTTGATTTTAATATCTATCAAACAAGGGCAAAATCACAATAAGGGCGTGTTTCGGTAGAGATTCAGATTAAAATTGAAAAATTAGCCGTTATTGTTGACTTATATTAGACGAGTGAGACCCTATAACGGCTATATTTTCAATTTTAATTGGATTTTAATCTTTACCAAATAAACAACAAATTTGAATTTTTATCTTTTCTCTCACTCTCTTACACTTTTCCTCTCGCCTTTTAATAAAATCTTAACCCTTCTAATTTTTCAAAATTTGTATATAATTTCTTTACAAATTATTACAAATCTTCACTTTCCAATCAAATTTTCAAGTAATTAGAAATTAAATTTGCATTTTCTCCTATCACACTGTGTATATAAAATGTGTTTCAATTTGATTTATATTTAACAAATTGTGTTTATTTGATGGATAATTAGTATTGAATATTAGTTATATGTTTTCCTTTCGATTACTTGAATTGATTGTTTGTATCAAATATATTATAAAATTTACGAAACAACTCTTCGAAATCAAATAGATGAAAATGATTAACAAAATATTAATAAAAAAATATTTTTTAAATGTAAATCTGCATTGTCACGAATCAAGTATGAATCATTCAAAAATTAAGAACAAAGTATTCAATTTGTACAGGGCTTGATTGTGCTTCCCCTAACTCAAAATGTATGCGTCCGCCCCTGACTGCAAAATTGGGTTTGTACTTATCTTTGCTTGAAACATGCATATAGTATCTTGCCTAATGCATGAGCATGTTCTCCATCTCATTTTGCCGACGAAACTTTGACAGTATTCATGCATCTTGTAACTATTGAAAACAAGATTTAAATGAATAATGCTCTAATAGTTTATACTTTTAGATGAGATGTCTAACGCGATATCAGAACCACACAAAATACTTGAATGAAAGTCTCGCTACCACCCAGTTAGAAAAATATGCACATGTAAAGTCTTTGATCAAGAAACGAATCCGATCTATATGGAGCGACGTTTTAAGATAAGATTTAAATGAAATCATGTGATGAGATGGTTAAAAGTCATGATCATGTTTGTATTGTAACTAATTATCAACATCTTTAGCCATAGCCAACTTTGGTATACATATATACCGATATCAGACGCAATTAGGGGTGGGCAAAAACCGAACCAACCCGACGAACCCGACCGACCCAAACCAACCCGATCGGGTTGGGTCGGTTTTTTTCCATTTTTTTTCTCGGGTTGGGTTCTGGCAAAGCTTAGTGGGTCGGGTTGGGTCGGGTTGTGGGTTAATCCATCCAACCCGACCAAACCCGACCCAACCCAACCCAACCCATTAATAAAAAAAAAAAGGGCCATTTTTTTTTCAAACATATTTCAACTAAATCTGCACAGCACTTCCAACATTTCCCCCACAATATAAATCAAAAGCGCCGACTTCCTAATTCTCTCTTTCCTCCTCCTTTCTTCATATTTTGCCCCCAATTTTTTTTCTCCTTTTCGGTTTGTATCGGCGATTCAACCTTCAATTCTTTTCCCAAGGTAAATTACCAAGTTTGCATATTTTTTTTTTCCCGACTTATTATTAAGATTCAGCCCTCATTTTGCAGACTTTTTTATACAAACTTATTTAATAGATCATTGAGCATGACCAAGAAACATATTTAACCTCTCATTTCTTCATTTTCACTACTTTATTTAGTGGCTACTCATTTATTTCCATATATTCATTTATTTCTTTTAGATTCTCGTTTTAGTTTTGATTTTCTTGTTGAAAATTTGAATTGAGACATGAGCTGAAACATTGTAATTTAGAACTAGTTAATGGAAATCATCGATACAAACCGACCAACCCAACCCAACCCGACCGACATTTACATGGGTTGGGTTGGGTTGGGTTTCAACATTTACATGGGTTGGGTTGGGTTGGATTTCGAACAAACCGATAATGTTGGGTTGGTTTTGGGTTGGGGCAAAAACCGACCCAACCCAACCCACGCCCACCCCTAGACGCAATTGAATGTTTCATAATTAAGCTTCCATTATAAATCCAAAAGAATTAGAAGTCATACTAATTTGAAAAATTCTGCTTGTACAGAATTTTCTTTCACAGAAGAAAACCAGAAAAGAGACATGGGGTGGGCCCCATGTCAATTTTATATTGAAAAAAATAAACCACCCACCCCCTGCATGTGTGTTGTCGGTAATGTTTCTGTACAAAAATTTCTGTACATTAAGACCTGCTCTACTAATTTACTCCTCTGACAGCTTGTGAACTGATGGGAAAGATCTCGTGGAGCCCACTGTTTTTCGTCGCCTAGTGGATATCTTGAAGAAATCACGCCTAGATTTACAACGAAAAGCTGCTTCTCTCCTCGAGTTCATTGTAGTAAGGTGGAAAAGATCACCTCAGCTGACATAGATTCTGGTCTAGAAGCCGTTCTTGAACAAAAATATTTGACAAGCAAGCGAGTTATTTTCAAAATAATTAACTGGAATTTGAAGAAGCCGGCCAAGAAGTATCTGCAGCATCTTGATTACTTGCAAGATTGCTCGATTATGATCTCTTTTGTCGAACTATAAATCCTTCCCATAACATCCTCGTGTCCAGCAATATTCCCTTGTAATTTTGTTCAAACATACAATGATAAGTGATTTGGAGTGATCAAACATCCATGTGAGTGTATCAATTAAGCGCAAAAGAAAAAAAAAATCAGAAATTCAAACCCAACGATTAGAAAATACGAACTGGGTGGTCGCCTAGTACAAATTTGGACGATTGCCTTTTCACAACAAACACTAAATTGCTGCTTGTCTAATTAAACTAAGCTCTTTATCCGGTCCCAATCTCGACCTCGAGAATCCAATCAACATCGAAAACAGATTGAGATCTCGTTTACTCCCAATGTTCAAGAAGCCCTTGTTTTAGAACTCAACGGAATATTATCCGAAAAAACACTATTCCAAATTATATTTTCATTTTGGCTCAAGAATAGGATATTTTTCAAGAATGCAAGTCCTTATCACTTTTTTTCCAGTATTTTTGGTGTATTATACTGATCATATGTCGAACTCTAATAAAACAGATCAATTGTCTTTATTAACAATTAATTATAAGAAAATCAAGTTTAATTTAATTATAGTGCAATTGAACAATCTTTTTTTTTTTTTTTTCAATAATATATAATTTTACAATTCATAAATAATCTAAATAATAATTCACAACTAATAATTGTTAACTAGGAACATGCTCCCTTGGATTCTTTGTCTTGTTTAAAATCTTGTTTATTGGTGGGTAGCTGTACAATCTTGTCTACTTTTAAAATAAAATATATATTTTTCTAATAATTAGAAAATATTAAATAAAACTTTTGTCAAAACAATGATGACGACAGGCATTGTCATCAACGGCAACGTTCCGCCAAAAACTACCAAACCCATCCCAACCAAAGGAACCACAACCCTTTCAACGGAGAAAGAAAAAATTGGGAAAATTGCCAAGGAGGTCCTTCAACGTTTAGATTGATTTTATTTTAATATCTCAATTTTGATATAATTTTCGCATTTTTGTTCAATTAGACCGTTGTGTTCGTGACTCTTAGCCAAGTGAAAGTTAGTTTGTAGAATAAATTGAAATAATTAAACTTCTTAATTTACTAATTTGAACCTTGTGTAGGATATAAACTATTTATTTAACGCCTGACAACGATAAGTAAGAGTGGACGTGATAGTTGAAGTGAAATAAAATGAAATTGAGTAATTAATATGAAAGAAACTTGTAAGTTAGGTGGTCTCTAATTAAAATCTTTCTTAAAAAAGTAAACAAAAAGAGAAAAACAGAGAGAAAATCCATCTTTCCATAATTCTAAAAGGGAAAATTGCAGTAGCCACTCTTCGCCTCCGCCTTCCCCACCAATCCCCACCTCCATTTCCATCTCAAAACAAAACAAATTGCAACCTCTGATACCAAAAACTCGATTATCAATCATTTTAATCACCCAATTTTAATTATTATCTCAAACGCCTCAGAGGCATCCTGCAATCTTCCATTTTTGACAAAATAAATTGTTCAATATAGTGAATGTAGCAACATTGGGTTGGAACCCATTCTTTTTGCAGTAATTAGTTACTAAAATTGAGTATGTGTAATTATCCTGGGCTAAACCTACAGATGATAATTTGGACTTTAATTTCGACACTAATTTAAACTCATTGTTGTGACTAAAGTCATAAGAAAATGGTTGAATTTTGAATGGTGGGTAATATGCTCTCTCTCTTGAATTTATTCACAGTTTCATTTTTCTAAGAAGTGAGAACTGCTACAACTGTTTCAATAAAATCTTGAAACTCCGGTGAAAAATGAAATATATTTTGGGCTTTGAGTAGAGGTAAGAAGTTGTGTAGAAATGAGAAAAACTACCTTACCGAGACATGTTGTTGGTGAGATGAAAGGTTTGGTGGTTGTGGTCGTGGTGGCAATCCCAAACGGGGATAATTGCTGTGGAAAAGGTGTGGTGTCCGTGACAGTGGATGGTTGTGGTTTTGTTTTTTTGTTTGGGTGGGAGAGGATAAGGTGAAGAAGGAGATGGACAATTTTTTTTCTTCTTTTTATTCTGTTTTAGTTATTTTAATTGTTTTATCGGGCTCTCCTACTAATTTATCAAAGGTTTAAGACTTTTATTGACACAAATTGAAGGTTAGAGCAAAGTTTGCAAACAAAGTGAACGTTGAGGGACCGCTGCTGCAATTTTGCCTTTCTAAAACCCGCTTCTCAAGGAATTCCGATTTGTAAGATAAATCAATAGAAAAAAGAGAGAAGAAAAAGAAGGCGATCTGAACGGAGGAAGAGGCAAATGGGCACACTTCAAACATGGAGAAAAGCGTACGGAGCTCTAAAAGATCACACCAAAGTTGGACTTGCCCATGTTAATTCCGATTTCAAGGTTTGCTTTTTATTCTCTCTATATTTATATTTCTATGTAAATTTATACGTGTACGGTTGTATTTGATTATGTGCATACAGAAAGAATTTGGGAATAAAAATTTGATGATTGGATTTATGGGGTTTTCTTGTTTGGATGGCTTAAAATAGGATGTGGATGTGGCGATCGTCAAGGCTACAAATCATGTAGAAGTTCCACCCAAAGATAGACACCTCAGAAGTGAGTTTCTCATTTTATATTCTAATTTATAATAGATCCGCAATTGGTGGTTTTCTATATTTATGAGAATTTGATTTTTATCCTTTTGGCCGTTCCTCAAGGAGAATAGTAATTTTTTGGGCTTCATTTTTGAAGGGTGTGCATTGTGGACACTGTTTTCATTTTTCAGTTTGTTTTAAGAAAATGTGGGAAAAGTTGTTCTTGAATTCTTGTTTACTGGGAATTTGTTCTCCAATTTTAGATAAACATTGAATTTCGGGCCTGGGTTCTGATAAATTCGAGAGGAAATATCGTTATTAACAAGGATTCCAATATGTTAATTAAAACTAGTTTACATTCTAGGTTTCTTTTTTTAGAAGTTAGGCGTCTTTTAATTTGAGAATTCATATTCATGTAGTCAAAATGAGTGATTTTGTCTCAGTACTATTATTGCTCTGTTGCTTCTTGTAGAAATTTTGGCTTCCACATCAGCAATTCGGCCCCGGGCTGATGTTGCATACTGCATACATGCACTTGCAAGGAGGTTGGCAAAGACACATAACTGGACGGTATGGATTCTGCTTCCATGGGGCTTGAGTTTCAGTATCGCATTATGTACTTGTAGCTGGCCTTTTGGGTTTGATTTTGTTAGGGTTAATATGGCGAAGGACTTGATTTGATTTGCTGCCTAAGCGAATCTATCAGAATTTATTTGACTAAGAACGCATCATTCGAAACATTGAGTTGCATTCTTTTTTGATACAGTGAGCCAGTGAAAGCTCACATTCCTTGACTTCACAGCACATATTGTCAACCTCTTCTTGTGTTTTATTTGGAAACTCTTGCAAAATCTTTTGTGTCGAACAATTTGTGAAAATGCCATACTTATTATAAAGATAGTGACCTGAAACTTCATCTGGAAGAACCTTCAGCGAATGTTCACATGAACCAGTAAATGATTTAAACTATAAATGATATTTTATGTTTTAATTGCTGCCTTCCTTCTAGATTAGCCTAGAGTCGCAATTAGTTAGATTGGGTACCTTTCTCTTTTAGTTGCCACCTTTCCCATGGTGGGATGGCTACCCTCTTTTTGTTGTAGCTCAAGGACTCAGACAAGGTTAGGAGTCAAACAGGCTCGCATTTCTCATTGAACAAATACAGGAAAAGAATCTTTCCCCTCACCCTATTCTTCTATGTTGCTTAAGCTGGTGTATACGGCACACAATCGATCCAAGCTCCCTTCATTGGTCCTACTCTTCTAGCCATCAATCTCCTCTATTTGCTAGAGGCATCATCCAAGGTTAAGATTCCAAGTAAAGCAAAGTTTTTTTTTTTTTTGTTTCACATCTGTAGTTTGAAAGAAAATCAAGGAAAAAGTTCATTACTCTTGGTTGTTTTAGGGATTTTTGAAGATCTCATTTAGACATGAGGTTTTGTTTTCCAAGGTTTTGTGTAAATTATCTTTCCTGAACTGGACTGTCAGTATCTGGTTGATCACATCAGAGTTGTTATGAATGAGCCAAGGTCAAAGGAAAAAACTTTTTTTATATATTCTAGGCGTATCTGCTGTTTGTACACGCAAGTCATATCATTATGGTGATAAAAATTGTGTTCACAGCATGGAATAGAGTAAATTCTGCTTAGCCTACACGGTCATGTATTTTTATATAGTAACCTCATGCTTTTCCTAGCAGGTTGCATTAAAAACACTGATAGTTATCCATAGAATGTTGAGAGAAGGTGATCCCACATTTAGGGAGGAACTTTTGAATTTCCAGCAGAGAGGACGCATCCTTCAATTGTCCAATTTTAAGGATGATTCAAGTCCCATTGGTAAATGCCAATGCTCTGTTTTTTTTTTGTTCTTGTCTTTTATCATCCCCCTCTCCCGAGAATCAAGAATAATGCACGCCTTCTTTCTTTTGCCAGCTTGGGATTGCTCTGCCTGGGTACGGACATATGCATTCTTCTTGGAAGAAAGACTTGAATGCTTTAGGATACTGAAGTATGACATTGAAGCCGAGCGTCTTCCAGGACCTGCACAAGGCCAAGAGAAGGTTGTATTATTTCGCGAATCTAATGAACATCCAGTGAATAATAATTTGGGAAATTTTTGCTTTACAATCTTATTTGTTGAGTGTGATGTTTGTTCTGCATGAAAAATGTCTTGTCTCCTTTTCTTTGAGGAATTCTAGAGTAATCTTGGATGATTATGGTTGAGTTGAATACTTTCATCACTTTGCATTTGATATGTTCAGTAAGACAGTAATTATAAAGCTTATTACTGATTGATAGGGTTTTGCTATTATTTGTGAGCCGCCAATAGGAATTCAGCATTCCTCCGTCATATGGATGCTCATATGTCTTAGGCCAGTGAATTTTTTCTAGTCCCAGAGATTACATTTCAATCCCATTAGAACCTGGCAATTGAGAATCTAAAAAAGATAAACTCATTTTAAGAACATCATTTCAAGCTTAATTCATGGTTTATTACTTCCAAACTTGATTGAAATTTATAGTTTTGTTCCTTGGTTAGCAGGGTTACAGTAAAACTAGAAACTTGGACAGTGAAGAACTTTTGGATCAACTTCCTGCCTTGCAGAAGCTGCTGTACCGTCTTATTGGATGCCGGGTACTTTCTGATTTTTTATAACTATAATTCATGGGCACATCCAGTTTCCAGTTTATTATTTTATTCCCCAACCTTCCTGTGGTGAACTCTGAAATTCTTTATTAACAGTATAATAGAAAACTGAATATTGTGAACTATTATGAATTTTCAGCCTGAAGGAGCAGCTGTTGGCAATTACGTGATTCAGTATGCCCTTGCCCTGGTATGTGATTTAACTCTGTACCTCCAACATAGATTATAGATGTAATTAGCAAATTCCACAATCTTCATTGGAACGAGGAATAAAGGTAAACTTGAAAATATGGAACTGAGTGCTCTGGTGCATTTAAAATGAGGTTAAACTGAGAGTAATATAAAGAAAAACATTATCATCTGTAACACATGGAAAGAAAAGAAACTGGTTGAGAAGGGGGAGACTGATACTCTGATAGGACATCAGCATAATGAAAGTTTAATTGTTCTCACTTCCCTCCTTCTCACTTGTGGAAAAAGGAAACTAAGAAAACATACCAGTTGCTTTTTTGAGAATCTTTATTCATATTTTCCGTGCATGATTGATTTAAGATATAATTTGAAGATTGCTGACATTTCCTGGTCAATATATGAGATTTCAGGTGCTCAAAGAGAGTTTTAAAATTTATTGCGCTATAAATGATGGAATTATCAATCTTGTTGACAAGGTGAGATGACTATTAGGTTTGCCAGATTAATTTCTTAAACTATATTTTAACAGTTGTTTAATTTCTTTGTTTTCCATTTCAGTTTTTTGAGATGCCAAGACATGAAGCCGTTAAAGCTCTTGACATCTATAAAGGAGCTGGTCAGCAGGTAGTTTTTCAATATTAAGCTTCTTAGTTAGATTTGTAATGTTTTCTAGTCACTAATATGTTAGGAAGTGAGGGACTTGTACTTGATTTATGGTGGGTTTTGAAAATGTTGTATGTTATTACACAGGCTGCTAATCTTTCTGATTTCTATGAAGTTTGCAAAGGACTTGAACTTGCTAGAAACTTCCAGTTCCCTGTGTTGAAAGAGGTAAAGAGACTGCATAGGTTTTTGTGCCTTAATTTTCTAGTACTTTTCTTAATCTTCAGATGAGAAGTTAACACATCGTGCTTTTTATATTTTTCCTCCTAGCCTCCGCAATCCTTTCTCGTGACCATGGAGGAATATATAAGAGAAGCACCACGAATGGTTTCTGTTCCGAATGAAACTTTGGTTAGTATTTCATTCCACACTTTTGGAAATTGTTACTTTCTAGTTGCTATTATGATTCTTTCCTAATTGTATTACTGCTATGTAGATTGTTGGCTGTAAATTCTCCTTGTAAAGCTGTAGTTTCTTAGAATAAGTTCTCAGGGCGGCATATAAATCCCTTTGATAATCTCAATAGTTGTTTGAATCTCAATAGTTGTTTGAATGAAATTCTGATTTCTTCACATGCTAACAGAGCTTATAATAGTCCTCTTCTAGCGTTCTTTTTCCTGATCTATTATAGAATCTGGTGGCCTTTCATCGCCACCTTGCTCTACTTTTGTTGCATAAATTTTTTCTTTCTTCTCGCCTTCCATATCAGTCTACTTCAACATTTTTTCTTCTTTCAAAAAACCTGGGCCTCAATTACCTATATCCCTCTTATATTTTCAGATTTCATTACCCAGAGGTTTTCCTATACCAACATGTGGCCTTAATTTCCAGGCACTTTGTTTAGTCCTGTAACCTGGCTTTTATATCTTCTGAAGTCTGAACTATTGGCATATAACAATCTTTAAAGATATTATCCATGACTCTAATCGAAGCAATGCATGCTACTCTAATTATGATCATTCTCTCAGGAATATCCGGAAAGGCTTCAGTTGACTTATAGACAGGAGGATGTTCCTTTACCTTCTGAAGATGCAAAAGTGTTGTCTGAGGAAGCTAAGCAGCCACCTTCAGATGATTCTGCTATCTCAACCACAGAGGCACCTGTTCCCCCTCCACCTCCTCCTCCTCCTAATAACTTGGACACTGATGATTTACTGGCGAGTTCCTTATTTCCTGTTATTCTTATACCATTGTGATTGAGCTTTGGTGCTCATGTACTCTGCTATCTGCATTTTCATGTTCCGTTTACTGCATCCATTTTATATATAAATTATTTCAGGGCTTGAATACTATTGCACCTGATGCATCTGCTATTGAGGAAAGCAATATGTTGGCTTTGGCCATAGTTCCATCTGGTTAGGATTTTCTATGTGCTCCTTTCTCTTTTGACTTATTTGCTCTGCTTAAACTTATTTAGTTCATCACTTTTTAAAAGGAGACTTTTGATATCTTATACATGCTGCAGATACTACATTTGACTCTAGCGCTTTGCAATCCAAAGATTTTGATCCTACTGGATGGGAACTTGCCCTGGTCACTACTCCCAGCAGCAACTTATCTTCAGTTCAGGACAGGCAATTAGTAGGTCCTTCTGCACTTGGTAGCTTAGTGAATTACTAACATCATTATCTCTGCCATGCACATCTCCCATCTTCACGTTGTGTTCATTCCATAGAATAATTAAAGTTCTTCCATTGCCAGAGACGTGCCAATGGACGGTGTGCATTAAGCATCTTTTAGGCAATAGACTTTGGCACAAGTCAAAGATTTATTTTATAGAAATATAATATGCATATGCGATATGAAGGGTGAAGTTAGAACTGCATAAAAAATTGGTGAAGTTACACACACACAAGATTAGGGTAACTGAAGGGAGAAAAATATCAACGGAGATGCGGGTGCATGTGAAGTATCAGCTTATACTGACATGTCATGAAAATATTTACAATTTAGAAGGGTTCAATCCAAGCTTTGGAATTCCTGCACTTCTTGTGTCCTAATAAAGAGTGGGCTGGGATTGATAATTACATTTTTTTAAGGGGCTGGTGCACAACCTTTTAAATTTAATTTTTTTAAAAAGTCGGATCACATTTTAAGTTTCTAACAGCCCCCGTGCACACCCTCTAAAAATAAAAGAAAGAAAAAATTGCAGAAACTTTATTTTTAGAAATGAAGAATTCGTGAAGTATATGCTGCTTATAAGTCTACATAAGAGAACATGGCTAGCAGTGAGAGTTCTTATTATCTGTTTAAGTTCAAATATAAGTGCTTTCACTTCCTTTTAATGACTGAAAGAATTAGAAGGCTTAACAATTGTGTTAGCCTGTCCCACTATTTATAATAAGAGTTAGGAAAATCTTAGGAAACCCTAGGTATTACATAAAAGACCTAAATACCCTTTAACACTCCCCCTCAAGATGGAGCATATATATTGTGTGCTCCAAGCTTGTTACAAATGTACTTTATCCTTGAGCCCCCCAACGGTTTAGTAAATATATCAGCTAATTGATCAGCTGAGTTTACATATTTAGTCTCAATCTGCTTCTGCAACAATTTTTCTCGAATAAAGTGACAGTCAACTTCAATGTGCTTCGTTCTCTCATGGAAGACTGGGTTGGATGCAATGTGAAGTGCTGCTTGATTATCACAAACCAGTTCCATCGGTGAAGTGTGTTCAAATCCAAGTTCTTCCAACAAATGTTTCAACCATGTTAACTCACAAGTGGTATGCGTCATTGCCCTGTATTCCGATTCTGCACTCGACCGCGCCACTACCGTCTGCTTTTTACTCTTCCAAGAGACAAGGTTACCACCAACAAACACACAATACCCAATAGTAGATTTCCTATCTAGGGGTGATCCAGCCCAGTCTGCATCTGTGTAGCCCTTTATTTGAGTATGTCCAAAATTTTGATATAGCAAACCACAACCAAGAGCGCCTTTCAGATATCGGAGAATACGAATCACTGCATCCCAGTGACAAATCATTGGACGACCCAAGAACTTTGAGATATCTGGTCTGGCAACTGTCAGGTAGTTCAACTTTCCAACTAACCGTCTATATTGATCTGAATCTGTCAGTGGTATACCCTGATCTGGCAATAATTTGGTGTTTGGATCCATAGGCGAGTCAATAGGTTTTGCTCATAGCATTCCTGTTTCGCTCAATAGATCAAGGACATATTTTATCTGGGACAGGTAAATGCCCTGACTTGATCGAGCAACTTCAATCCCCAAGAAATACTTTAAGTGCCCCAAATCTTTGGTTTGGAACTTACTATGCAAACACTTTTTGAGTTCTTGAATACCACTGTGATCATCCCCAGTAATCACGATGTTATCCACATACACAATTAACAATATTCTGCTAACTTTACTGTGCTTGTAGAAGACAGAATGATCGACTCCACAACGTTGAAGACCAAATTCAGTGACCACTTCATTAAATCTTCCAAACCATGCTCTAGGAGATTGCTTGAGGCCATAAATAGACTTCTTCAAACGACATACCAAATCACTCCCCCTGAGCAACAAACCCAGGAGGTTGCTCCATATAAACTTTCTCAGTCAGATCGCCATTTAAGAAAGCATTCTTGATATCGAGCTGATGTAAGGGCCAAAGAAAAGTGGTAGCCAGAGAGATGAACAATCGAACAGAAGCGAGCTTGGCAACGGGAGAAAATGTCTCATGGTAATCAAGACCGTAGACCTGAGTATAGCCTTTAGCAACTAAGCGAGCCTTGAGTCGATCAACGGTGCCGTCCGGATGAACCTTAACAGTGTACACCCATTTACATCCAACTGTAGTTTTATCAGGCGGAAGCGAGACAAAATCCCAAGTGCCATTCTGATGTAAAGCAGTCATTTCTTCCTCCATTTCTTTTGCCCAACCAGGGAGAATAAGGGCCTCTGAAATGGACTTAGGAACAGAAACAGAGGACAGAGAAGCAACAAAAGAAGAGTATGAAGGAGATAGGTGCGCATATGAGACAAAGTTAGAAATAGGATGGGTAGTACAGGTGCGCTTACCTTTCCGGATGGCAATGGGCATGTCCATGTCAGACATGGGCGGGTCTGCTGGAGAAGTATCTGAGGGCACAGAATTGATGGGCACAGCAGAGGAGGCGTCCTTCTGGCGACGAGAGTATACCTGCAAAGGGGCCGAAGAACGATTGGAGGGGATAAGATCTGGAGCGGAGGAAGATAGCGTAGGGGTAGGGTCAATGGGCAAAGGAAGTGTAACATCCAAATCAACTTGAGATGATGGGGTAGAAAAGTAAGGGGTGGATTCAAAGAATGTAACATCGGCACACACAAATGAGCGACGTAATGATGGACTATAACATCGATAACCTTTTTGCGTGCGAGAATAGCCGAGGAAGACACATTTTAAAGCACGGGGATCTAACTTATCCCTGCCGGGAGTCAACTGATGAACAAAACAAACACACCCAAATATGCGAGGAGGTAAGCTAAATAAAGGTGAATGGGGAAAAAGAATGGAATGAGGAACCGTGCCTCGCAGGGTAGAGGATGGCATCCGGTTGATTAGGAAGCAAGCTGTAAGAACCGCATCGCCCCAGAAATGTTTGGGAACGTTCATCTCAAAAAGGAGAGTACGGCCCACGTCTAGGAGATGTCGATTCTTACGCTCAGCAACCCCATTTTGCTGTGGTGTGTGAGGGCAAGAAGACTGATCCAGGATACCAGAGTGCGACATATAGGAAGTAAAGGGTTGAGAAAAATATTCTCGACCATTATCACTACGAAGAATACGCACGAGTACATTAAATTGGGTTTGAACTTCAGCACAAAATGCACGAAAAATAGAGAATAATTCGGAACGATCTTTCATTAAATAAAGCTAAGTAACTCTTGAAAAATCATCCACAAAAGTGACAAAATAACGAAAATCAATTGTAGAAGTAACACGAGAAGGACCCCAAACATCTGAATGAACTAAACTAAAAGGACTCGATGCTCGAACATGAGCAGGGGAAGCAAATGAAACACGACGATGCTTACCCAATTGACAAGACTCACACTCTAAAGAAGACAAATGACTGAAACTAGGAAAGAGTAACTTGAGGTTGCCAAGGCAGGGATGACCAAGGCGACAATGGATTTGGTGAGCAGATGCAACAGCAGGACATGCAGTAGGAGGGTGTGCAGGACTCTCATCACGATCAAGGTAATAAAGGCCATTGTCCTCACGCCCTGTGCCAATCGTCTTCCGCGTCCTCAAATCCTGGAGAATGACAGAATCAGGAAAAAATGAGACAGAACAATTAAGATGTTTGGTGAGTTTACTAACTGACATCAAATTAAAGGAAAACGAAGGAATATACAAGACGGAGGAGAGAGATAAGGAGGGTGAGGGGTCCACTGTACCAATGCCACGGATAGGGATAGTGGAACCATAAGCAACCGTAACAGGAGACAACGAAGAAGATGACTGAATATGCGTAAATAAAGAAGATGTACTTGACATGTGATCAGTGGCTGCGGAATCGATGACCCAGGGTGAGGGAGGGGATGGACGAATGGAAAGACAAGCAGAAGAAGTACCTCGTTGAGCTAAAGAAGCAATAGGAAGATATGCCTGCTGAGATGCCCTATACTGAAGGATCTGAGCATATTCCTCATCAGATATGTCTTTAGCCGCCTGAGATACTGGAATGGTAGGAATATCTGGATCAAATGTCACTGCATTGACAAATTTGGGTGGACGGCCAACCAAATCCCAACATGTGTCTCGATTATGATTCTCCAACCCACAAAAGGAGCACTGACGAATGGAGACACGACCACGACCACTACGTCCACCCCGAGGGCCACTACCACAGCGACCACGAGAGAAACTACCACGACCACCACTAAGTGGATCATCTCGATTTCGAGTGGGAATCTGTGTAACAAGTGCCGAATGTTCAGATAACGTAGACGAACCCGAGCCAGAAACATTGTCCTTGGTAGTACTACGGGAAACACGAGAATACATTTCAGTGATGGTGGGGAGGGTAGCACTCGAAAGAATCTGAGATCGGACTGGTTCGAAGTCTGGACGTAACCCAGCCAAGAACTTCATGACAGCCATCTACTCACGTTGCTTTTGCATTTCCTTCAGATCGATAGTCAGTGGTAGGATAGTATTCATCTCCTCATAGAGGCGGTTGAATGTGGCAAAATAATCTGTAACGGATTGCGTGCCTTGCTGAAGTTGGAAGTACTCCACTGATAAATCATACATCCTGGTGAGATTACTAGAATATAATACACGGAGATATTCCCATATATCTTTGCACGTATCTAGATGAGTACAGAGATCAGCCACCTGAGGCTCCATCGAATTCCACAACAATGTTACAATCTGCGCATCAGCCTGAATCCAGTCGTCACACTTTTTATCATCTGTTGCCGGGGCGGATTCCGTGAGGTGACGATGTTTTCCCTGTCCAGTTAGGGCTATTTTCACAGCTTTAGACCAATTTAAATAATTGGTTCCGTTCAACTTACGGGTTGTTAATGGTTGAGGTGTAGTCATCGATATTAATACCTTCCAATTCAACAAGTAATAAACATCTCGCACAAGGGAAACAAACCAACAATACAAACAACTGTAGGGCTTAAACGAAAAACGTGAGAGTCATAACCAGACTTACGAACATTTGTAGTACTGTCATACGAACAATAACCAATAACCAGAAACAGATCTGAAATTAGCAGATTGAACACTGACCAAAAACCAGCCGATGAACAAGATTTAACGTATGAACGATACCGCGCGGTATGAACAAGATCACGGATGAACAAGAACGAATTTTTTTTTTTTTAAAGAAGGAAGAAAAAAAAAATTGTTTGAACAAAGTTTATGGAATTAATCTCCCATAACCTTGCTTTAATACCATGTTAAAGTAAAAGAATTATAAGGCTTAACAATTGTGTTAGCCTGTCCCACTATTTATAATAAGAGTTAGGAAAACCTTAGGAAATCCTAGGTATTACATAAAAGACCTAAATACCCTTTAACAATGACAAAAGAACTAGTTTCATTTTGAAAAGAAATGGGATATGCTAACAAAAAAGAAAAATAATGTTACAGTAAATTGAATGGCCGATAAGGGAGGTAGTGATATGGATCAGATGGGTTTGAAACAATTTTTTTGTAAAAAGGGCATATAAATTAGAAACTCTGCCAAAGTAATGGGATGCTTTTTGATAACAAGTCAAATCCTGCCAGAAAATGGATTAATGGTAAAGTAATAAAAGAAAGCATTTTGGGTACGAGTAAATGCTAATCATCAGCAGTCTATGTGGCAGTGGGATAACCGCCACATTCTTGTGAAAAATTGGGATGCATTTCAATCATTAGAGAATGTGGCAGTGACCACATTAGATGCTTGTCATCAGCACTGCCTGTGAATATCATTATTCTTTTGGGTACTTCATAGAGCGTGTCAAAACTTGAAACTGCAAATAGTGTATACGGTTTTGTCTACTACACATTTGGCTAGTTATGGTAAATCAAAACTTTCATTTTATCTCCATATAGTGGTTATAGTTTTTGCTTTGTGGATGTTTGCTTGGCAGGCCGGTGGTCTGGATTCCCTTACTCTTAATAGTTTGTACGATGAATCTGCATATAGAGCATCACAGCAACCAGCATATGGAGCGCCTGCTCACAATCCATTTGAAGTTGCTGATCCATTTGCATTATCCAATACTGTTGCTCCTCCCCCGGCTGTTCAAATGGCTGCAATGGCTCAATATCAAAGCAATCCTTTTGGTCCGTTCGAACCTTCTTATCCCCACCCCCAACAGCAACAAAATTTACTGATGGGCCCACAAAATCCTTTTGGCAATATGGGTTTTGGAGCATTTCCAGTCAACCCTGTTGCTCACCCTCAAACAAGCAACCCATTTGGGAGCACTAGCCTTCTATAATGAAGATTCACATATTCGGGGAATGTAATTTACTCAGCCTAGTTGATTTTTTAAAGTTTGAAATGAGTGATGCAGTGGTTGTGCAACCATTCGCGTGGAAGATGATTTTTCAGCTCGAATCTTATACTCATCTTTCTTTGTAAAGACCGAACAAATAAAAATGTAATTTCATGTGATATGATACAAGATTTAGTAACATGGTTGATAATCTTCCTACTTATTGTGCAGAAAGTGCGCTTCTGCCTATTATATTTCAAGGTAGTTTTAGTAGGATCTCCATTTGATATTGGTTTAGCACTCGCATATGTTCTTGATATTTGCAAATTTAGCTTCTATATTTAGAATTGACGTGTTTTGCTTAGAACGAACAATTTTGCTACATGTACATCCTTATTTATACCATGGCTTACCGAATTTATACTCGACACAATTTTACATCATCTTTTACATCTAATATATTTAATTCCGGTGTTCTAAAAGGCGCGCCCAAACGGTGTGGTGCGAGGCCAAAACGTCTAGCCAAGTGGTTTGGTGTCTTATTTAGCAGTCAACGACAATTGTTGATAGCTAGGCGCGCATTAGCCTTTTTTTAATACAATTCTTCGAAGTTAAAAATTATTAAATGCTAATTTTTTCAGTTTGCCCTAATTTAAAACACGGGCGATGAATTAGATGAAGAAGAGGTTATTAAATTGGAGTCCAATAAAGAGTTAGTTAAAATTTAAGTTCCTATGCTATTTACTTACTATTTTGCATTTAAATTTGAAATTTATATTTTTTTGAAAACTTTGAAAAAAATATATAAAGTTCATATAAATTTGTTTTATATGTTTAATGAGTATTATTTTTAATTGATTAAAAATTAAAATAATATTAAAATAAAAAGCGCATTTTAAAGCTTTTTTACACATGCATCGCCTAAGCTCGCCTAACCTATAGCTTGGGCTCCACGCATTGCCACACATTACACATTTTAGAACACTGTTTAATTCAACCACGGTGTAAACGAAGTTGTCCAAATAGCTTTATTCAATGAAAAATGAGGCATCGATCATTGTTTATATTCGTTTGTTACACAACATTGGATGGTAATGTAGGATAATTGAGTTAGTTAATATTATTACCCATCCACGTTCAAATTCTAGAGTAACACAACGCAGATTAAATCAAAATAAAATTCATGAAGCATCAAATTCGACTACAAAATATCATAACACGTTAGAGAATCACTTCCGTCTTGTCCCCGCCTTAGTGGTATCAACTGATAGCTTCCCCGTCATGCAGTTGTCAGCCTTCCCTAGCCCACACTCTTCGCCTGTGGCAAAGCTTTGAGTTGATCACGTCCCGACCCTCTTTCTTTTCTTCCCTTCCCTTTCCATATCCATCTACGGCCCCTAGATCTAAGTCTAGATAATAAAGATCCTTGATGATTAGTGCCCGTGTTCGGACCGAAGTGTCCTACTAAAAATATATAGTAAGATGTAAATGAGAATGGATAACATGACATATAATTAAATAGTTTTTAAATCGTAATGGAATTACCGTCAAAGCAATATCATTGAGATAGAATCAAAATTAACATGCGACGGAATAGATTTCAATAGCAAATATCCATATTATAGTATAGATCGATTTAAGATCATTAACTGTCTAGAGACAACATTAACATGATGAGGCATTTGGGAGAATTGCAACGGGGAAATAACACGATGATATAATACAAAAAATATATTGGGGATCAGTTTGAAAAATAGGTGATTTGGAAATATAAATTTTTATTTAGTGCTTGTTTGGAATAGATTTTATTCATTTTTATTTATAAATCGATGATATAATTCCATAATCGTTGCATTTCTAATTCACTTTAATCTTACGTTCCAAATACGTGCTAAGGAAATATTGAATTCTCATACACTTTTAAATTTTAGGAATATAATAAATGCTCCTAATAAAGGGATGGCAAAAAAACCCGTTTAACCCTATACCCGTGGGGTCCCGCCTAACCTGGTAAACGGGGTGGGAACGAGGGTCATTGCCTCGAAGAGGATATGAGACGGGTACGGGAAACATAGTTCTCATCCCGCTACCCACCCCGCTTAAAGTTAATTTTAAATTTAAATTTTTTATCAAACAAAAATAATAGATTTATCATCAATTTTTAAGAGAACATAAATTGTTTTTAATAAATTGGTAAAAAATGAATAATATTTACTGACTAAAGACATAAAAAAAGTAATAAATAAAATAAATAAAAAAGAAAAAGAAAAAATAAATGGGGCGATAAATGGGGCCCCGCCTTGCCCCGCCCCGCCTTGCCGTAATCGAGTATGGGGATGGGATAAGGTAGCAAAAAAATCCGATGGGACGGGGTGAGAATGGCCAACCGATCCCATACCCGCCATGTTGCCATCTCTACCTTTATATAACATCCCTAAGGATGATAAGTTTTCTCAAATTGGTATTTTAAAAAATGTTTTTTGAACATGACACATTGAAAAATTGATAAATAGATGATTGTGGGACTCGATTCAAGATGACATGGAAACCAATAAACTACCTTTTATTTTCTTTCTACCAATAAAATCCCCGTTTAGATATAAATAAATAAAAGAAACGAAAATGAAAAAGATAAGACAATATGATGACCTTTAGAAGCTGCCATTCTTTAATGGGCCCCATGGTGTGGTCCAACAACTTCTTTTTTACTTTTTCTTTGTTGTTGGGTCCCATTGAAACATAAACTAAAAAAAGGAGGGTGGAGTGGGCCAGCAAAAGGCATTTTGGATCCAATGTAGACCCACCATATGGTCAACCCAATTGTTCGAGTAGAAGAAAGGGAAAATTACACAAAATTCTACCATTAAACTTTCAAATTCAAACATAAGGTATAAAACTATTTTTTTCAAAAATCAGGTGAAAAATTAAATTTATAATAATTATAAAATTAAATTAATTATATACCTAACCCATATACTATCCACCCACCACAATTTCAAATACAAACCCTAATCTCTCTCTCTCTCTCTCTCTCTCTCTCTCTCTCTCTCTCTCTCACACACACACACACACACACACACACACACACCATATCAACGGAGGACCACTGCGCCGTCAAGAGAGCTCAGCTGACAGAAGAGCACCACAGTGCTCACGACCCTGTCGCCGTGCACAGCGTCGCTTGTGCGCTTGCACGCAGCGCTGCTGCGCACAGCGGTGATGACGCAGCTCTGCCTACAGGAAACTCCGGTCGGCGGTGTGTAGAAGGCACGTGTTCAGCGCGGTGTTGTGTAGCAGCGATGTGTATAGAGATGGAGTTGCCTAGATCTGTACACATTGCACAACATCGATCTGTAGCTGCTACAACTCCGATCGCGATCAAATCCAGATATACGTGTATAGATGTCGGGTTGATGTTGATGGTGGCGGCACCGCGCGGAGGTACCTTCGGGATTTGTACTTATTTCATGGTAGTGTGTGGTTAATCGTGAATGATCGTAGTGTTATGTGGTGGTGGTGACATTTTCAGATCGGTTTGTGGATGTCACGGGGCACTACTTATGTTATGGTGAGGTGGTGATTCTGCAGGCGGTAGCGCAGGGGGTGATGGTGTGGCGGTGACTTGACGTGTGGTGTATTGGCGGCGACTGTGGTGGTGGTTGTATTAAATTGGGGTTAGGGTGGGACATGGTGGAGGCGGTGGTTGTGGTGGCGATGGTGGTGGTGGTGGTAGGGTAGGGTAGGGGTTTGTGACCAATTTGGATGATTGTGATTTGTGACTATAAGTAATATGTGATCGATAAAATAGGTAATTTGTGACTAATAAGTAAAATGTGACCGATAAAATATGTGACAATCGGCGGAGGCGATGGTTGTAGCGACGATGGTGGTGGAGTGGGGTTAGGGTAGGGTAGGGTAGGGTGCGGTGCGGTGGTGAAGTGGTTTGTGACCAATTTGGGTGATTGTGATCAATGCATTGATTAATTTGTGATCAAGTAAAATAGATAATTTGTAACTAATAAGTTATATGTGACCGATAAAATGTGACAAATAAGTAATATGTGATTGATGAAATATGTGATCGGTGATTTGTGACCTGTAAATATGTAATTGTGATTTTAATATATTTAAATAAAAAATATTTTTAATTATTTATTTAATTTAAAAAATCAGAATTATCACCTGATTTTTGAAAAGTTGAAAGACGTTTGTTAAAAATGAAATTATATTTGGCGAACACCTTAGTTATGAATTTTTCCCTAGAAGATAATGTGCAGAGTATAATTAGATTATTACAAAAAAAAAGTTAATTAAAAGTGAAAATAAGGTCAGTTACCAATTCTTGCAAGTAAATAGTTACTTAATTTTTATTGAGAATTCTTCAAAGCAATCTTATCCCAGCAATCTAAAAAGGGCATATAGACACTAGTTATAGCTACTGCACCGAAAAAGAATAGGTAGGACTGTGACCATGAATTTTGAATTTGAAATTTCAATTAGTTGGTATAAGAATATTTCGACTGAAACAGTCTACTCAATTACCAAGAACTATGTTAAGTGAGCGAGGATAGCCGAGCTGAGCAACTCATTTCCCATACGAACTGCCAGTCGCTCGCACGAGTTGGCTCATCAAATTTCGAGAAATATGCAATTTCGGTAAAAGAAATTGTCAAGCGATTCCCGAGCTGACTCGACTTGCTCCACCAAGGGGTGAGCCGAGCTTATTCATAATTTAGCGTATATATGTAATTTTTTAATTCAAAACGACCTAAGCAAACAAGCAAATGTCAGAAGGGGACTCCACCCATGATCGATCTTTCCTTTTACGATGTTTTTTCCATTCTGAAGAATACGTGTTCGAATACACTACTCTCAGTTTCGAAGAGGTTAATGCTCAAATCATCAAAAGTTGTCTCAATTTACTTAATCATGTATAGTGAAAAATAAATTATTTTTCAATTTTCACCACGAATCTACTTTGTATTTAAATAGAAACCGTGTTTAGAATAGTACATTTTGTAGATTCTACAAATGGTAATTAACACATAACGTCCACATCTTTCATTGTTATTGTGGAAAACGTTTCTATCTTTTATTTTATTTTATTTATTTTCACATTTCATTGGGCAAAAAGTCATTGTTTCACATATTTTCTCAATTAAAATTTGTGAAATAATAAATATAGTATTCTCTTTCAATAAAATAAAAAGAAAGAGAAAAAAATAATTGCAATTATAGTCCCAATTTTTTTAAAAAGTGCAAATGGGTTTCAAATAAATTATTAAAAGGGTAATTAGTATATAATGTCTATATCTTTCATCGTGATTGCGAAAATCGTCCATACCTTTCATTTTTTTGGTATTTTCACTCTTAATTACACGTTTGATTGTGCAAACCATTATTTCCATCCATTTTCATCTAATTTCTCAATAAAGAACAGTAAAATAATGAATATACCCTCCTATTTCAATTAATTTTTTTTTAATTTCTAATTCTTTAATAATTTATTTGAGACATGTTTGCACTTTTTAATTTTTTTTTAATTTTTAAATAAATTTAATTGGGACTCGTTTGTACTTTTAAAAAAATTGAGATTATGATTGCAATTAATTTTTTAGCTTTTTATTTAAATAGAAGGGCATATTCGTCATTTTACAAATTTTTAATGAGAAATTAGATGACAGTTGATAGAAATGAAGGTTTGCGCGATCAAATGTGTAATTAAGGATGAAAATGCAAAAAATAAATAAAATGTATGGACTTTTTTGTAATAATAGTAAAAGGTATGAACATTATGTTTTATTTACCGTTTCAATAATTTATTTGGGACTCATTTGCGCTTTTCAAAAAAAATTGGGACTATGGTTGCAATTTTTTTTTATTTAAAGAGAAATGTATATTTGTCATTTCACAATTTTTAATTGAAAAAATGAATGAAAAAACATTTTGTGCAATGAATGATGGAAATAAGGGTGAATATGTCAAAAAATGAAAGGTAATGATGTTTTCCACAATAACAGTGAAAGGTGGTGACGTTATGTGCTAATTACCCATTCTGCAAACTTCTTTGCTGAACTTGGAGTACGAACAATCACAATATGCAATTCACAACTGTCCAATTGTGCAGCCTCCAATGAAAATTCACACAGGGAACATGAATGCGAGAATTCGAGTCTCTTTTCTCGTGATAGCAAGAATATGAATTACTTTTTGTTATATTTTTCTGAAACCTTAATAGCTTATTAATATAAGTTTAAATTGGCTTAGCCCGTCTCGTAAACTTAACTTGGCCCAATATTTAATTAATACAATCAACTAAATTTGGTTCATGAATTGATTAATTCAATTAATTAATTCGGGTCTATTAACAAGCAACCCAATTAATCAACTGTATAACACTTGTTAATTAATTAATTGGAATCTTATTATTCTAATTCACCTTTTGTGTATGACCCATCAGATTCACAATCACGATACCTAACTACGCAAATAATTATTGTGGTTTAATCAAAATCGATAAATTTAAATACTCCTTTTAATTTATCATCAATTCATATTCATCAATCCAGATTGACATCAACAATTTGTCATGGCAATACATGTGACGAGAAATGACACATAGTATGACAAAATCAAACTTGTTTGTTTACCGTGAGATTATAATTCTTTTATCAATATGATTCGATCAATTACGAGATATAAATATGTGTCAATCTCAATTATCGTATTTTTCATCCCACTATTAAATCAATGTAAGTCGAAAACTCATTTTCGACTTATGAGTACACATTGACCAATGATTTCGTTATTAACTTAATTGAATGAAATGTATATCATAATTTCTTACTATCGAAGAGTGATCAGTCCTCTATTGATCATTCATAACCTTGATATGATTCTTGACATACCTGAATGATGTCGTATTAGGGACTCTTGGCAGAGCAACATCTAACATCACCAAAGTATGACTGTCCTCATATAAGACACTATGATGACCTCAAGTCAAAAGACCAATCCCACTACCGAATGTTAGAAATTAACCACCGACACTTAGATAGTTATCTATGTAGAATCTCCCCAACGAGTCTCCAATGTTTTGTCCTATAATAAAACATCTACGTGTTCATTTAAGTGTTACCACACTTTAACTTGTGTGATCAGTTACTTACTTCACAAGTAAGAAATGTCACACGTGATGGTCTATCCGTAATAACAATATCTGTATCTTGTTATTACATATGACCACTAACGATTTAAGATTCAATCATATGTAATTTGTATATCACAATCACAACTTCTTGTAATTAACAAATTACAAAGATTTGAATCTATGGATTCTATTATTTTATTTTTTAGAACATTAATTCAATCAAATAATAGATCTGCCTTATTAAAAGTGTACATGTCCAAAGTTGATTGGATTTAGGGCATAACACTTACAACCGATTCATTTGATGATGATGATCAAAGTTTGGAAAACAAGAATGAAAATCAGATGGTTTCTGAACTTGTTCCGGTCGAATTAACAAATTCAATGGAAGAAGAGGAAAAGGGCAACAACAATAAGAATGATAATCCTGATTTAGATGTAAAAGATGAAATTTATTAAGTAGAATTTGAGTTATATACAAGCATGCTTGGTATACAATACTAGACCAGGCTGGAGTGTACACTAAAAACGAGATTTTCATTGTCCAATCCAATTCTTGAAACAAGCTCTTGTTTATGATCAAGATCCTTTTTTTTGGAGATTGAAGACAAGATTCCCAATTCTATGGATGGTCTCTGTAACTAGTACGAGAAAAAGGATTCCGGGACTAAAGAGTCTTCGGATGGAAGTGTGACAAGTGAGTTGGAAGGTGCGAAGGAGTTGTTGCAGTCGAACACCACAAATCAGCGCTGAGAGCTGAACGAAAGGATTTGCAGACATTATATTCTGAGCTAGAAGAGGAGCGAAATGCTTCTGCAGTGGCCACGAATCAAACGATTACAAGAAGAGAAGGCAGCAATGCAAATGGAAGATTTGCAGTATCAAAGAATGATGGAACAACGGTCTGAACATGATCAAGAAGCTTTGCAACTTTTGAATGAGCTTATGGTGAAGAGGGAGAAGGAAGAGCAAGAACTAGGGGGAGAATTAGAAGGATTTGAGTAGAAATTGTTGGATTATGAAGATAGTGATGGATTATCTGTTGATCTGAATAGAGCCGCGAAGGAAGAAGTGTTTTTTTGGAAATCAAGAATTCAGCATGGAAGAAACTTTACCAGACTTTTAGGAAGAGAGGTTGTCCATTCTAGTACAACTTAAAGTTTTAGAAAAAAACTTGTCTCATTGGACTGTGAAGAGGGACGACGTTTAAGGTTCTACATTGGTGATATATTTTGTGGTATATTTTTTGGTTAGTGTTAATTGCATATGTCACTTCAAATGGCATTGGTGATCATATGAAATGGCTGAGAGATTCTGCAAGAATTCCCTTTGTTTGGTGGGGATGTCTTTGTTTTGTGGTAATCTTGGCAAACAATAATATAAGGTTGCTTATACGTTCCTCATTTTGTCCTATGAAACCTTTTTATGGGGTATTTGTCCATCTCCACCGTTTGAAGATGAAGGGATAATGTTTATGTATATATAGCATGGAGAAAAGCAGCCACCCTATTATTTGTCCATCGAGAAGTGTTAGGGGTACATTGGGATTCACATAAGGATTGACATAATACTCATATGGGGTGTGACCCACTTTTGTGGGTCCCACAACATGGGTCCCACCCTATGTGAATATTATGTCAACCCTTACGGATAAAAATTACGTACAAGTAGAATTTTTGTTATTTGTAACACTAGTTTACTAGATTGATTGTACTATATGTACATAATAACTTCTATAATGATTTACCAATAGATGATGTAGTGAGATTTAATTGTATCAAAATTTTATCAATCAAATAACTTCACCATTTGCATTTTAACACCTTATCATGTAAATAGTGATGTACAAGAAGCATTTTCCTTACTCGATATATGATAAAGATAGAGTGATTGAAACTTTTCTCTTGTAATCACTTTGTGTTTAGATAATTTTAATTCACAAAATTCATAAGTTTCTTGATCAACTAAAGTTAAGATTACAACAATTTTGGTACTTGATAAATTTAAACAATCCTTGTAGAATGATTATTGACTCTGCCACTATTATTTATCACGATATTGTACATTTGCACTTATCACCAACACTAATATTTTTCAATTGGTCGTAAATTGATCCCAACCTGAAAACCCTCGTAGTTGGGTTTTTGTTGTGGTACATAAGGAGACAAATATGTCTAATCGAGTATTTGTAAGATTTATTATAGGGTAATTAACACATAACGTTCCCACCTTTCATTGTTATTGTGAAAAATATCCATATCTTTTATTTTTTGGCATTTTCACCTCTATTTCCACATTTTATTACTCAAAACATCATTTTTCATACATTTTTACAATTAAAAATTGTGAAATGACGAAAATATTATTTCCTTTAAATAAAACAAAAGAAAAAATTAATTGCAAACATAGTCCCAACTTTTTTAAAAAGCGCAAATGAGTCCCACATAAATTATTAAAAGGGTAATTGACACAAAATATCCATACCTTTTAGTATTATTACGAAAAACGTCCATATCTTTTATTTTTTTGGACATTTTTCCTCTTAATTATATTTTGATGGCGCAAACCATCATTTTTATTCATTTTATCAATAAAGAATTGTGAAATAATGAATATACCATCATATTTAAATAATTTTTTTTAATTTCTAATTTTTTAATAATTTATTGGGGACTCGTTTGCACTTTTTAAAAAAATTGGGACAATTGTTGCAATTAATTCTTTAGCTTTTTTATTTAAATATGAGGTTATATTTGTCATCCCACTATTTTTTATTGAGAAATTAGATGAAAATGGATAAAAATGATGGTTTGGATATCGTATTGTAATTAAGGGAGAAAATGCCAAAAAAATAAAAGGTCAGGATATTTCTTGCAATAATAGTAAAAAATATGGATATTATTTGCTAATTACCCTTTAAGTAATTTATTGTGACTCATTTGTGTTTTTTCAAAAATGTTGGGACTATGTTTGCAATTATTTTTTTTTCCTTTTGTTTTATTTAAAAGGAATGATATTTTCGTTATTTCACAATTTTTTAATTGAGAAAATGGATAAAAAGGACCTTTTGCGCAATGAAATGTGGAAATAATGGTGAAAGTATCAAAAAATGAAAGGTATGAACGTCTTCCACAATAACAATGAAAGGTGGGGACGTTATGTGCTAATTACCCTTTATTATATACAATTCACAACATGGAAAACATGGTTATGAGCATTGATGTACGCATATCATAAAGTGAATAAAGGAAGTTGGGATAGATAGATAGATAGATAGATGATGAATAGACTACAGTAACTTATGTGATCACGACACGGCGTAAGAAGCACATTGAGATTTCTTTATTCACATGGACATGATTTCTAAGGTCCACAAACATCATAATCAGCAAATGATACATAACTTATGAACAACATAGACAATCTATCCCATCCCAAATAGTCACAAGTATATTTCTCTCCTATGTTTGGAATATCTCATAAATTACAAAAATTAAAAACCGAAATTAGAATAATATGAGAGAATATTATTACTCAATGAGCCCACAAATACTAAACTAGACTAAATCCAAGACAAAAAGGTCTCTCATGTATGCACCTCACATCCTTATCAAGAAAAAAGTCAACAAAAGGTCAGCTCTTGATGCCATCAGCCATGCTTTGCCTGTGGACCCCACTCAAAATTGTAATACCGTGCTCCTCAGGTGCACCTAAATAAATCCTTTTTCTTTTTTGCAAGTAGGCCCCACTGGCTAACTTTTGAGTGGCGAATCCATAGTTTACTATTGGTTGTTGTCTCGTTAGCCAATGACATTTTGATGTGTAGAACGGAGGTTCAGGGACCGCTGCAGATGATTACCTCCTAAATTTTCAAATTGCCTGAGAAATTTATTGGTGTCCAAGGGTAATCTGGTAATTCAACCAACTTGAAAATTTAGGATAAGAAATAACACAGCCACGTCAGCAATCCGAGTGAATCAATTGAAAATTTTTTAAACCGTTGGATTAAGAGGAAGTAAACAATCCCTAGCCGTTGATTTAATCTCAAAAACACTCGATCCTCTTCCTCCTTTTCTGCTCGCTCGTTCCAGCTCTGATCTGTTAACCTTTTTAAATCCCTTCATTTCACTGAATTTTCTGCAACAAATTTTCATCAGCTCTACAGTTCCCTCCCCTGAAAATATTTTCCCTCTCAAAATTTTCTCTCTATCTGCAATTCGAATTTTTCTGTTTTGAGATTTTTTAGTTTTTAGATATGGCGGCTGAAGAACACCAGAATAATGATCCACTCCCTCCAAATCATGCTCAGCCGCCGGCGCCGGCTGTAGCTACGGGGCCACCTCCTGCCGCTTTGCCTCAGTACCCGGAGGTACAGCGCTATTCTTTTTAATTCTGTTCAACGTTGGTTCATTAATTTTTGCTTGCTTTAATTTTGAAGATTTTAGTGAATTTAACTAAGTAATTGTTGGATTTTTTTACTTTTCGTTGTGGATTTATTTTTGGGTTTGAAACCTACATTTTCACCTGAAATTCGTTAATTTCTACAGTTTCGTGTATTTTTCTCGTCGCTGTTTGAAATTGAGCTGAAATTCGACGTATAAAATTCAGCATAATTAATCTTTAAAATTTGTGCTGAAATTGAGACACTTGTGCACAGTTGATTATGAATGCAATTGATGCGTTGAATGATAAGAATGGGTCAAACAAATCAGCAATTTCAAAGCACATCGAGGCCACCTATGGAAACCTCCCGCCGGCCCATTCAACCCTACTTTCTCACCACCTGAACAAGATGAAGGCCACCGGGCAGCTACTTTTCGTCAAGAACAATTACCTCAAGCCGGGCCCAGATGCTCCGCCGCGCCGTGGCCGTGGTCGTCCACCGAAGCCCAAGACACCTCTTCCACCCGGCACCGTTCTACCTCCTCCTCGTCCCCGCGGCCGCCCACCGAAATCGCGGGATCCCAATGATCCGCCGCCTCCTCCAAAGCCGAAATCTGCTCCAAGCCCTGCTGCTTCTGGCAGGAAACGTGGGCGGCCGCCGAAGGCTACAAAAACCGGGGTACCGCCGCCTTCTGCCGCTGTTGGAGCAACAAGTGGGGTGCCAAGAGGCCGGGGAAGACCACCGAAAGTGAAGCAAGCTGTGGCTGCTCCGGTAGGGGCTTGATTGCAATAGAACCAGTAGTTCAGGGGCTTCACTGCCAATTGTTGTTTCTATTTATAATTTAATTTTTTAGTCCTTGTAGTTTGGGTTAATTTTAATTTAGGCTGTGATTGAGATTGGATGACTTTGATAATGTTGTAAATTTATGGAGCGGCAATTGATGCAAAATGCTTGTTTTCTTTATTCTCTATATTCTTTTTGCATGTTTGCATTAGCATAAAAAAATCACTTCCAACTTATAAGTTCTTAATAAAGTCTTAAAGGTACATATAAGAGAATTTTGGTCTGCTTCTTTTGTAGAAGCTAGTATTGTATCACTCTTAGTCTCTGTTTGATTTACATTTTTGAAAAAATGCATTATTCATTTATTTATTTTCAATTACATATTTATTAATAAAATAATATTACACGTAAATTTAATTTTTTAATCACGTATTTTTCATCACATTATTTGAAAAAATGCATTCTTTTCTTCACAACGTGCATCAAATTGCCTTTAGGGTTCGTTTTGGTAGAGTTTTTGAAAAGTTGAAAAATATTTTTGAACATGTTCGAATAATGTTTTAGAAGAGGTTTAAATAATGTTGATTTTATTTCTTAAAAAACTATTTTATAAGAAATAGCATGGGTTTTTAATAATTAAAATGAAAAAGTTGGAAAATAAGTTATTTTTGGCTTCTTTTCTACTTTTCAGCTTAATTATATATTGTTTATTTTGCAAGTCGTTGAAATACATTGTTTTTAGCCCTTGTTTGGTTTTTATAAAAATCAATTTTTTTAGTAAATTTTGAACGAAATGGGTTAGTTCTATGAAATATTCAATTGAAAATAAGTTAAGAGGAAAATGAGTTTTAAAAAAGAGTAATGCTATTCATCCCTATTGGGGATGTAAACACAGTTTATGCGGCGCTAATGTGGCATTAAATGATAGGTGAAATTAAGTAAGTCATTTAATTTCATCTTTCATTTAACCTATCATTTAATGACACATAGACTGTGTTTTCATCTCCACTGGGGATGAATAACATTACTCTTTAAAAAATAGGCCAAATAGAGATTTAGTCTTGTTCTTAATATTCTTTTCACTTTTGAGAAGAGGAGTCAAACTGTGGGTTGAGTTTTAGAGTTAGGTTGCCTAGCATGTTAAAATTTGTAAGATTTTTCTTTGATTAATTGATTTGCTTTTATTATAATATTGGGAAAGTGAGAATCAATGGTAGAATGTGTTTGGTTGGCATATTTCATTTAAAAAGAAAGTGCATTGGAAGATGGGAAAATTGTGTCTGTTTGTTTTCTTTAATTGAGGATGGCAGTTTTTTGCTGGCAAAAGATGCTGTAATAAAGAGAAATGAAAAAGCAACAAATTAAAAGCCATGAAATTGCAGACTTTAAGACCATATATTTAACAGATTTATCTATTGGTATGGTTCACCCTAGTTGATTAGAAAGATAAAATTAATGAGGATAACATTTGAGAGAATTGTATTAAAGTGAATCGATATACGTTGTTTGTGCTATATCGTACAAGGATTCATTTGACACAGTTGTTGTGATGGGAGTTTTTATTAGTAGTGTTTTGAATAAAGAACTGTTATCAATCCGATCAACAACTTGGAGTTCTAACTGAATGGCTCAATTGCTTTGCTAAATTGACGTAGAAGAAAATTGTATCATCAGTTTGAATTCAAGAAAAATTTCTATAGCCTCGATTTAAGTTTGGGTATAATCAATACTGTTCTTCAAAAATAATTGTTACAAAAAGCTTATACTTTGTTTGGTTGTCAACTAAAAAGGTTTGTGAATAGTAGATTAATTGCTTGGCAATTATAATTTAAAAAGAATTTTTGATTTACTAATTGTATGACTAAAGTCCCATTTGGTGCACATTTTGAAGGTAAGAATACATTTTTACTGTTAATGTGATGGAGACTATGTGGTTGAAAATGAATGAAAAGTTATTGATGTGATGAAAAATATTATTTTATTGAAGAATGTGTGGTTGAAAATGAGTAGAAGAATGAAAATGAAAAAAATAATGTAGACTAAACATTACCTAAGTATAATTTCATTTTTATATAAAATCTACAAAAGTTAAATATTTTAATTAAATTGTCGTGGATTTTTCAAAATCATAAATCATGTTAAATTATTTGTTTAAGATGTTAAAAAAATAAATAAAAAAAAATCTCATATAAACCACTCAAAAAATAATCTTTACTTTCAATTTATAAGCATAATTAATACAAATTTCAGCTTGCCTTATTTAGAGCTTTCTAGAAAACTCCAAAATGGTGCATACCCCATATTTGATAAGGATCAAAATCAGATTTTTAATAAATTTTGATAAAATATGTGGTTGAAAAGTTGTAAATTTCATGAAATATGTGATTAAAATTAATTATTAATTTTGATTTAAATTAAAATCCCTATCAAACATGGACTAGATTTTTGTCAAGCACTTCTTCTGGAAAAAAAAAAAAAAATTAATAATAATTTCTACTAATATGTAATTTCTTACCATAGGTGAATTAAATATTTTATACTTAAAATTTTAATTTAAAATGATTTTTACTTATAAGTATTGTTTTACTTATAAGTTAATTTACTCGTAAGTACACTAATTTACTAATAAATAATGTGCTTATTCATTATTTTAATACAACTGACATTTATTTCTATTTACACGAAAAATTTCTCTGGTCTAAGTTAACCTGATTGAATGAGTTAATTTAGTTTTAATACCAAACACCCTTAGGATATAAAATGGATTGGTTGAATTCACAATATGAAAAGTTTTATGATCACTAAAATTATGTTCAGCCGATTGAAGTGAATAAAAACAAAATTTAATATTTTTAAATTACAATTGTTTTACCGTTCTTGCCTAGTAGTTATCGTTTTGCGTTGATCCCAATTCGCCACTAAATTGCTAGAATAATATTACTTGCAGTCGCTCACTACAACAATCGCTCTATGTGGCACACACATGTCAAGTGTGTATTTGATGCATTAAATGTAGTAAAAAACTACCCCATTAATGTATCAAGTAATTATATGCCATGTGTGTGCCATATAGGGCGACTGCTACAGTGAGCGATTGCAAGTAGCATTACTCAATTGCTAAGATGATTCATTACTCTATTAAATTGCTAGGATAAAAATTTACTAAATTCTTCTTCTCATAAAGATAGAATTATTTTTATTTTCACACAAAATAAGCAAATTGAGCCAATATAGTTTTACTTACGTGTTTTCTAATATATCCCTACATTGATATCAGATAACTCATTATTAAAACTAGATGGCCATAAAATATTAAATTATTTTTGGATCTAATCATTTTATAATGCAAGGTTCAATGTAATTAACATTGTAAAGTTGGCTAACATAACAGTAACAAAAAATTGTCAAAGATGCAACCATAAAAAATTCAATTTTTTAATCAAAAATCAAATTGATAATGCCAACAAGTTGTTGGGCACTGCATTTTTTCGTGTTATAATTATTACAGAGAATTTCAGGCACAGTACCGAATCTTTCATTTTATTTCAAATTTGATCCAATCATTTCATTTGTACCACACACAATACCAAACCTTTCGAAAATTTACAACTAGAGTCAAAAATAGAAAGATTGATAATTTTGACCAACTAAAACAAAGGCATTTTTGTGAGATTACATTTCTCTTTTTTAAAAATTAAAAATCAAAACAAATAATATCTTCATCTTCCCAACACCCCAACCAACCAAAATAGCGGCTCTGCCATCACCACCCACCCACCGGCATCATTGTCGCCTTCGTGACGCAACCTCTTCAAAAAGAATCTCGAGATTCGCTACCATTTCTACCCAATTCCACCGTCATGGCCACCATTAATGGTTATTGCCTGCCGACCAAGAAAAGAGTTTAACCCAGTAAGAAAAAATGGATTAAACGACTCTACATTGCTAGAATCCTCTATTTTCTGACTGCTACTCATGCTACAATCCTTTGAGTTTAAACCGATGACTCCTGGCAACAGGTGCCTAGTCACATTTTATGATGGTAGTGACGCCACACATTCTCAAATATGTGACATACTAACATAAAGGTAGCAATGGGCCGGGCCAAGCCGACTGCATACGAGCTTGACTCGTTTATAAGGAGCCGAGCTAGGCTCGGCCAGTGAGCTCGTGGCTCGTGGGCCGAGCACGAGCTCACGGGCTGAGCCGAGCTTCGACTTGCGAGCTCGTCAAATTTTTTTTTTTCTTTTTTTAAGATAAACCTTTTTTTAAAAAAAAGATTAACCCTTCGCCTTGGTCGAGCTCGGTCCGTGAGCTCGTGGCTCGTGGGCCGAGTAGAGCTTCGACTTGCGAGCTCGTCAATTTTTTTTTTCTTTTTTTAAGATAAACCTTTAAAAAAAAAAAAAACAAATTAACCCTTCGCCTTGGATGAGCATACGATCAAGCTCGTGGGCGAGCTCGTTGGCTCGCCTAGCGAGTCAGCCTGCTCAGTGAAGAGCACGAGCCGCCGCTTGACCCGTTTGCCACCACTATATTAACATATGTTGTATTTTTCCTCTACATTTTTTTTACAGAGTTCCATAAAAAAAACTCATTACCGTTTAAGCTTAATTCTCACCATCTGCACTCTATTCAATGGTTTGAGATGTAGAGCCTGCTTTGAGATAAAATATGCTGTGGACTAGGATCCCAAATGGTGGAGGTGACTGGTGAGTGGATATCTAGATTTGGTTTTGGGTGGCGTGGGGTGGGGTGGATGGACCTTTTCATTTTTTTTAAAGGGGGAAATGTAATATGATGAAAATGCCGTTATCATAATTGGTCAAAATTATCATTTTTTCTATTTTTGAGGTCAACTGACGGCTTAATTGACGGATTCCGTCAAAGTGGACTCAATGTAAGAATTTTCGAAAGGTTTGGTATTAAATGTGTGTTTGATGGATATTATTTTGGAAAAATGTATTTTGGAATAATAGATTGATGGAGAATGTGTGGTTGAAAAAGAAGGAAAAATTATTGATGTGATGAAAAATATTATTTTATTGAAGAATGTGCGATTGAAAATGAGTAGAAGAATGGAAATGAAAATTTTAATGTGTGCCAAACAGGGGCTAAGATTGACACAAATGAAAGGTTTGAGTCAAGTCTAAAACAAAATGAAAGGCTTGGTATCGTGTCTACAATTCTCCCTAGTTATTATTCTAAATACAATTGAATAATGGGTAATTAGTATTTGTGATAACGAGACATATTAAATACGGGCATATTAAAAAATAAAAAAATCAATTATATTCTCAACAAAGAAATATGACTATAATTTGAAACGGATGAATAAATAAAATAAACATATCCTACTTAAATAAAAGAGTGAATGATTGAGACACTATTCATAAGCACTATTCATAAGCCCTATTTATAAGTCGCCGGCTCGACTCGGCTCGATTTTTTTTTTTTCGTTTCCAAACCGAGCCGATAGACTTTTAGTCTCGGCTCGGCTAAGCCGCTTAACCGGTTTTTTTTTCTTTTTTACGTTTGCTTTAATATTTTAGGTTCTAAATATGCGTTTTAAGCGATTTAATTTTGTTTTGAAATGTTGAAGTGCGGCCATCCTAAATATATGATGGACTCGGCCAAGCTTTCTTTTTTTTTTTTTTTTTAATTACGTTTGATTTTGATTCCAAATGATTTTATGGGTCGACTCGCCCAATGCTTTTTTTTTTCTTTTTTTGTTATATAGGTCGGATCGGCTAAACTTTTTTTTTTTAACGTTTGATTATGTATTTTAATTTACGAATATTCGTTTTAAGCGATTTCAAAATTTATTTTTTATGTCAAAAATAATTTTACATTAATTGTAAAAACCCCTTCTTTTTGCGTTCGATTCAAAATTTTAAGTTAATTTCTCTTTTCTAACCCACCATCAACCCCATACTTACACCAATTTCTCTCAATTTTATTTTTCTTAAATTTCTGCATTTAAAAAGGGTAAATTTATGGCGTCAAAATGGATTTTTATTGAACATATCACTATAATAAATATTATTTATCCTCAATCTATTTGGATCTATTGCACATGATCATATGAGGACAAACTCAGTTGGTTGAGCAACACTGATGTAGACAATATCCACGAACTTCCTTTTACTTACGTTTGATTCAGTATTTTAAGTTACGAATATTCGTTTTAAGCGATTTAAAAATTTGTGGGCGATGTCAAAAATAATTTTACATTAATTGTAAAACGTAAAGTCGTGATTGTTTATTTTACGTGTAATGTTATTTTATTGAAAATATTTAATTATAAATAAGAGAAAAAATGTCCATATTTTTTGAATAGAAAAGAGTGTGCATCTAACCCTTTCTTTTTCCTCTCAATTTTTCTCCATTTCTTCACACAATGGCCATATCTTTTACTTCCAAAATCATGCCTCTTTAGTCCATCTGTGAGTGTGCATCTAACCCTTTCTTTTTCCTCTGTGAGAGGGTACTTAAAATTAGATGTTATCTGGTTGTGTATAATTGGAAATAGTAGAGATGTTTTACTGTTATAACATATGTACCTATGGATATTGCATATTTTAACCTAATCTTGTGATACCCAGTTAATTTCATACTCTAAATCAATTTATTATAGCATCAAAGCGTTATTTCTATAAGAGAAGAAGAACTTGATTTTATGTACTCTTATAGTTAGTATGTTTTTTGTCATTAAATACATTGAAGTTCACCCACTCATTGTTTCACTTTTGTCACCATCGTTAGACTTCAATTTTTTATTCAATTGAGGCACTCCATCTTATCATATTAATGAATATTATGATGTGGTATGGAAAATTTGGTTTGTCCATATATTCTAAGAAAAATGCTATTCATCCCCACTGAGAATGCATCCCCAAATGATTTGTTAAATGATAGGTGAAATTAAATGACTGCATTTAATATCACATTAACGCCACATAGACTGGGGATGCATTTCCACTGGGGATGAATAGCATTTCTCATATTCTAACCACTTACATATATTCTATATTTTTTCAGTATAATTACAATACACTTACAAATTATGTCAAAACCTTCTTCATTTTCTTTCATTTTTTTCCTTAAACAACACACTATTTAATACCCAACTTCACCAACGGCACGTGTATCGCACGTATGTCAAACTAGTCTTTATGAGATGAGTGGAATATAAAAAAATGTTTAAATTTGAGAGGAAAAGAGTTGAATTTGAATTTTATGTTATCTAATTTCCTACTTCGGCTATGGTATTAGTGTCATGTTGACATAAATCATAAATGTTGCAACTCTATTTAAAATAGTTATTACATAACAAAATAATAGCACTTCAATGTTTATTTGTTTTTTTTTTTTTGATCGGTAAATAGTCAATTTTATAGATCAAAACCATATACATGTGCACTGGGGAAAACCAGGCAAATCAGAAATGAAGTACAGTAACAAAGTGCATCAGGCCATCCCGAGCAAACTCAAAAAGTATAGTACTAACAATTACTCCAGGCATACCCAGGCAATTGAAAAACAGTACAGAAAGAATGTTTATTTGTTTTATTTCACGTATCATGGAACAAGTTTTGCAACGGGAAAGAGTAAATTTCAGATGGTAGTTCATGATAGTGGGCAAATGCATCAGAGGCAACAATTTTAATAGACGCTGAACTATCTCATTTAAAATTTTAAGATTCTTACATAAGATAGTTTTACATGGTATACAAACAAGCAAAGACCTTGAGAGTTAAAAGTCTCTTCACTACTCATTTATAAAAAAATGTGCATATGTCAAGCCTTTGATGGTGAAGGGAATCCAATCAACACGTGAGTGACCTATTTTTTTTTTTTTTTTTGGAGTGGGGGATGAGGGGAGGTACCAATTCTTGAATATTTGACATCAGTTGTCGAAACAACAATCCACAGCCATCTGGCACAAGGAGGATTGGCATGTGAACAATTAATGCATCCTTGGTGAAGTAACACGTTATTGAAGTAAAGCGTCTGGACCCTCTTTTTAATATCCTCGATACTTAAAGAACTATGCATTATTGACCATAAAATACTTGGTATTTGGAGAGATTTTGAAGATGGATAAACTTCAATGAATTTTCACGATTAGATGGATTTACAACCATAGGTGAAAAATAGTCGAAAAGTATATACGTATTGATCCCCATTGTCCTTTATTTTGAGCTGAGGTTCAAATGAGAGTAGAAGATGTCAAGTCTTAAGGGGTAGCAAACAATTTCTTATAGGTATTGAAAGGTTCCGTTATACATAATGCACATAAAATCATGGAAAACAAGATTTGAAGTATTCCTCCTCACATTTGGTTTTGTATAGGATTTTAGCAGATGTGAAACTTGATATTATTTCCGTCTTTCCCATTTGCTGATACACGACTTCTGCCCCTTGGTTCTCGTCAACGGGGGAAAGAAGTGTCTTCACGACAGTTGATCCAAGATTCACCAAGAATGCCCCGAGGGGAAACTTTTATGTCGATGATCCAGTTATCAGTCTAGGCACGAAAGATAGGTAAGATATGTAGTGAAAAAAATCAGATTTGGCACAGTACCTCGTATTCTTGACGCTTTAGACATATTATAACAAGCAACTCTTAGAAATCTAGATATAGAGGTGTAAAGACTGAATTGATACAAGAACACGGGCTCTTTCCAAAGCGAACGAAGAAATGAGCACCTTTCCTCCCACAGCAACACGTCTGTGAACCTACCGAAATGATCTTAAATCGTAAATTTTGAAAAATCCACACCAAACTGCATAATAGTATGCAACTATAAGTTAAAGAAGATTGCAAAGCTAGATCAACGACATCGACAAGGTAAAAGTTTGACATATCTTCAAAAACTCGATGAAGTTAAGTGAACTCGTACCAGAGTACAGAGGAAGAAACGACATTTCATCTGTTTACTTGATATAGGATGGTGTTCACGATTTTTCTTGAAGACCGCTGTTCAATGCACCCCCTCCATGGTGACATCGACCCCCATGGGCCGTCTACCATTAAGAGGCCGGCGACGTCGACCCCCACTATACTTAGCCAAATAAATGGCCATGAGATAGACAAGAATCACCAACATCAAACTCGGCCATGACCAACCGCTATGCGAGTGGGTGTTAACGCTACAGAACGTGGGGGAGTGGGAGGGCATACGTGGGACACGTGACACCGTAAATCGCGGAGCAGGGGGCGTGCCATCAGGTGCCTATAAATACCCCAGTGTGAGAAAAGGTATTTCTTCTTGAAACCCGAACTATTTTGCGTTCCATATATACTTCTCAAAACGCGTTACTAATTCTCACGCCGGAGGTACAACGGGGGAAAAAGCCCCAACCTCATTTTGCAGGTAACAACCACCAACTAGAGCAACCGGACCACCGCATTCATCAAGGCGAACACGGAGGTCTACCTTGCTACTATTTCATTACTGATGCCTTGATTTTTACGAGAGACGGCGCAGGAAAACATGAAAAGAGGCTTCATAAAGTATAAACAATGGACAAAACCAACTAAACTTTTATTGGTTTAAGGTCCATCTTCCGAGCATATATTGAATCACGATAAGTTGTTGCATATGTCGACCTGCATAACAAATTTTTGGGGGCAAACATGCCAATACAAAATTAATACACCCATTCGAAAGTGTGAAAAGTAGTGTTATTCATTAGACGAAAATGTGTGTGTATGTATATGCACATACATATAAAGATAGGAGGAAACACCAAACATATCCCAAACTTCTCGCTCCCACAAATCGGCAAATGGAAATGCAATTACTAACAAGGATGTTAGGGTATTGCATTGATTTGTACACCAATGCATGAGTTACACCGAGCAGGGGCGGACGCAGAACTTTAACTTTGGGGGGGCACAATCGAACTTGTAAAGAAGTTGGTAGAATTTTTACAATCGAAAATTTACGTCCAAAAAAATCATACTCCATGTAATTTTACATCTAAAAATTTACATAAGATATGACTTTTTTGGATGTAAAATTTCGAAATTTTTTGAAATTTCCTAATAAAATGACGAAAATTACATTGAAAAATTTGTATCGCAAAAATAATAAATGTTAATGAAATAATTGATTTTTTGTTTAAAAAAATGCGAGTTAGACGTTTTTTTAAAGGTTCACGTTTAACGTATTTTTAACTGTTTTCGATATATGTTTGAACTATTCAATATGTTCATAATGTAATTCTTGAAATAAGTTTCGAAATGATACAAATAATTTGTAAATTCGATTAGAGTACGATCGTCGGTGAATTTTTAAAATTTGTATATTTCGAAATTCAAATTTATTTTTATTTTACTCCTGTTTGGTGGAGATTAAAATCAAATTTTTAGTAAATTTGGGTACAAATTAAATAGTTATGAATTTCATGAAAATATGTTATTAAAATTAATTGTTAATTTTGATTTAGATTAAAATTTAAATTTCAATCGATAACAAACGTGATTTAAAAAAAAAAAAAAAAATTTGAATCTCAAAAGTTGGGGGGGGGGGGACCTGCCGCCCCGGACCCCCCTTGGGTCCGCCCGTCACCGAGTAATAAGTAATTTACAGCAGGGCCGGCTCTTATATTTTGGGAGTCTTATGCCAACTGCAAATATTTGACCCTATGAATATTAAGTCCTTGTTTGATAGAGATTAAAATCAGATTTTTAGCAAATTTTGATAAAAGTTTATGTAATGTATAGTTAAAAAGTTGTGGGTCGTATAAAATATGTTGTTAAAATTAATTATCGACTTTGAATTAAAAAATAATTAAATACAATTTAAAAACAATTAAACATAATCAGAAAAATGGAAGACAAAATACAAGATTTAAACTCCAGTACAAACATAAAAAAAGAATAATAAGTGGATTAGGAAAATTTTAAACCATATTATATAACACAAATAGAGTTAGTTTAATTAAAACATTAATCAATACAATAACATTGAAAAGCTCGAAAAAATGGACAAATAAACGAAATACAAGAATCCAAAGAAAGAAATGAATATCAGTACCTTTAGAAGCAACTCTTCGAATAAGTGTAAAACCCATCATGAGAGCATTAGAAAAAGTAATGCCCATAAATTTTGAAGAGAGAAAAGTGACATTTTGTTTCTTGTTTAAAGAAAGAAAAATGATAGTTGGAAAATTAAAGGGTCAAATAATTATATATAGAGAATGACTCTGATATGTGATAAGTTTTGCCATTTATATGATTTTTTTTAGATATGTTTGTATTTTCAAATTTTATTAGATTCTCGTGATTGCATAATAATTATAATTTAAAGAATTTTGTAATTATAATTATAATTTTTATTCAATTAGTCAATTAACTTTACACAGCCTCCGTTTGGCCCTCATTGTTTCAAATTATAATTTTTGGAATATAATTTTTTTTAAGAATGTGTGGTTAAAAAAGAAAGAATTTTATTTTATTTTATCTTCGTGTAATATTATTTTATAGAAGATTGCGTGGTTAAAAATAAGAGAGTAATAAATTTTTGGAACAATGAGGGCCAAACGGGGACATAATTTGGGGCCTTCATCAAAGCGGGGCCTTAGACGATCCTATGCCGCCTGCAGTCAGAGTCAGCCCTGAATTTTACAGACTACTTCAAATCTTAGTCTTCGAGAGAGAATAAATCCACAAATATCAAACGAAACTTGAACCGACTTGTTCTAATCAATAGTTCAGATCATTCGACTACAGAGTGATGACCTAATGGTTCTTACTCAGGAAATCCCTGGCATAGCTTAAGTTCCATACCCTTTCTCTATGAGGAGGTGCAAGCAACAAGAAGACAGTAATTTCTTAGAGAAAGTCTAGTTAAGTAAAACGTTGTCACATTGGGACAACATTTGTCGGTCTAGATTTTAATCCGGCACCCTACATGGCATTGACGAGTGGTGCCAGTCCTCAGTTAGGATGAATCTGAGTATGGACTGCGATCCCAAAATGATGGCATAATAGATACCAAGAAGTAATAGATAGACATAAAGAGGATGATTGGGCTGGACAGTGAATCAAATCCTTGTTGATTAAACCAGGAGAGAAACCTGACTCAAAATACGTAATGGATTGCTTAAATGTAAAGAGAAGTTATGTGCGGGAATACTGTTACAATGTTAGAAGCAAGCTGATCAAAAGTTTTTACATGGAATAGAATGGTTCCATTCATAATATAAATTACCCTAATTAACATTAAATCGAACGTAAAATCGTAGTCCAAGGATAAAAATATCTCAAATAAATAATCGAGCGTAAAATTTCAGGGTATTACATTTATCACAAAGTTTGTAGAGGGAGCCCATATGTTTCCATGGTGTCTCAACCTTGTCTTCTCTTGGTATAGGTTGTATTTAAATACTATGACCTTTTATGGTTTTTGTAACAATCTCGTTTCATGTGAGCGCCACGTTACACACAGGGGTAGTGATGTTGACAAGACACCCTTGAGGCTCGTCAAGCTTTAAGGTTATCATGATGTCATGACCCCTGTGATAGAGTGACACATGTACTAAATAAGGTACAAAGTACCCATCACATTAGTTTTCAAGTAAGGGTCCTGCTACATATATCCTTTGAATTACACTTTGGGTTACTCGGACCCACTCTTTCCCTCACATGGGGGTTGGGTCCCACGCATTTATTGGATGTGGGATGTGTGGGACCCGACCTCCATGTGAGGGAGGAGGTGAGGTCGGGTAATCAAAAGTGTAATCAAAAGTGGTTGAGTAGCAGAATTCTTCAAGTAAATGCTCCATGCACTACTAAGAAATGGATATGAAATCTAATTCCTGGATCTTTGCCCATATTGTTTTTCTTGCATGCTTTTTCTTAGAGAATCGAAGTGTAAATGGCCGCCAAACCAACCCTTAGATGGTTTATCTTTGCAAACTAACGGAGCTAATTGTGCGGGTATTACAACAGGTAGATAAGGAGGTGATACCGATTTATTAGCAGTTCAATCCTATTAAATCTTGAGGTCAACAATTTTCACTCCACTCGAACTTTTCTCTCCTAATTTTCGTCTCGTTGCCATTATTTTCTAGATTAAATCCCTTGTTGACCTCCTCTTCTCTAACACTTGTGGTTAACCTTCTGGTTAAGACCTAGCTAGTTCATTGAAATGGCTCCTCCATCTTATAACGTTGTTTTAGATATAACACAGATCTACTTATTAAGTAATCATTACTAACTACAAAACTACTACCAAAAAATTGATACGTCAGAATGCTTCTCTTTGTAGTTAGCTGGTGGGCGTAATGCACCCCACCCCAGCATAGTTAAACCAAAAAGAAATCCCGTTAATCTTGGGTTTGAGACATGATTCATAATTTAATAATAATGTCATTCATAGTCGATAACTACAGTAGTTATCATACGTAACACAACTTTAATAATGTCGAGTAGTGCTATCCATAGAATCTTATGTGACATATCATTGTTATAAGTTATTCTTTCTTAAATTATTAAAATTATGCAACATAGTATATCACGTATGATGACTATTGCAGTCGTTAATTATAAATAGTGCCTTGTAAGGTGTCATGTATGACTATATAAATATTATTACTCATAATTAAATACGACATTTTATTATTATTTTAATAATTACACTGAGCTCACTTTCTTGCCGCCACTAAGCCTTCTGCTCAACAGCAATGCGTCTCTGCTAACACTACTACTTTTTTTCTTAGATCTCACCATACGAATTATATTGTATGACAAAATTGCCCTTTATACTCCCCTCTTGAGAACCTAATTAAAAATGAGGAAGCGCACACAAGCCCTACTTGTTATTTTTATGGAAGAACATGCCCCCATGGCACATCTCCAAGTGGTAAAAGGGGCAGGTGAAAAAATTTCAACTTTGCTTGAGGCCGTCGCGTCAAGGGTTCGAATCTTAAAATATGGATTTGGCCATGGATAAGTGCAAGTGTACAAACAACTTTCCACCCTGTACCGTTGAAGAAATAACTTGCGATTTACCTCATTCACCAAAACTTAAAGCAGGGCAGGTAGGGGGGCTGCCAAGAATGCGGTTCATCTTTTTTTTTTTTTTTTGGTTTTATGGAAGAACTTAGCTTATTGTTGGATTTATTCAGAGCCAGCAGTAAACTGTCTAATAAATAAACAAATTTGAAGTTAATGTTTAATTTTTTTAAAAAAGTGAATTTGACTTAATTTATGGGAAGGAGCCCTTTAGTTGGGGAAAAAAAACACTGAAGAAGCGTTTGATTACGAGCATGAAATTTGTATAAAAAGAAAATAAATTCTAACAATTCAATTGTCTAGAACTTACTTGTATGAAAATTTATTAATTAAATGTGTTAATTGATTTAGTTTTCAACCTAAAAAATATTGTACTTGTTATTTTTTCTATTAATGGGTAGACGAGAGAAATGTGAGAGAAAGACAGTGAATTACTTGAAAATTATAAGCAATCTATTTCCTAAAGAAAATGTTTTCTTTGCTTTCGAGGAAAATATGATCAAAAATTGAAAAATATTTTTTTATGAAAAAAATTGTCAATCAAACATCTCAAAAGTAAAAATTTGGACGAAAAAAATGACAAAGTCATTCAAACACACGCTAGTTTCGATTTCTCTGATTAAAAAAAAAAATCACTTTAAAAATTCATCCACTTTCTCTCACACACGAGTAATGTTATTCATCCCCACTGGGGATGAAAACACAGTTTATACGACTTTAAATGATATGTGAAATTAACCTATCATTTAAAGTCGCATAAATTGTGTTTTCATCCCCAGTGGGGATGAAGAACATTACTCCTCACGCACTGACACATTGTTCTTTCTCTCTCTTCACCTCTTCTGAATTGCTCCAAGCTCAACTATTCTTTTGAGTTCAAATCTACCCTTTATCTTTTCCTAGATTTCGCTAACTTGTATGTAATTTCTCAAGTCTTTTTTGTAATTTATAGGGTTTCTTGTGTATTCTGCACACCCTGTCTCGCTGTTTTTTTCGGTTTGGTCCTATTATTTCAATAATTTATTCTTCTTTATTTTATTTTTAATCACACGATCTTTTATAAAATAAAATAATATATATATTATTATTTTCTACTTTTCAATCACGCGTACGTTTTCAAAAATTATAATTTCGGGGAATGGTGGCAATGAAGTGCTATTATGAATTATCTTGACAAATCACACACAGTTAATAAGCTCAGAAACACATTTCTCTCTCACGCAGAGATACATTTTTTTTTTTTCCTAGAGAGAGAAACAAACACAAAAGCACTCACTTGGAACTCAAATTTGTTCTCTCTATATTATCCTCACTAATATATACACATTACAATTTTTGAATTAATCTATCTGAAATTCTCTCTCTATCTACTTATAATTGATTATATAATTAATCCGCTGTCTATGCAGTGATTTCTCTGTGAGGTGTTTGTATAAATGCACATACTGGAGGAAAAGATTTAGGCGTTTTGTGTATTTGATGTGCGAGAGAAAAAGCCTATAGATCGGATATGGCGGAAGTTTCCGGCGAGGGAAGTGTTAGCTGGACGCCGGAGCTGAGTTCTGGCGAGGCAACCGACAATGAGCGGCCAAGCGAGGCTCCGCAGGCGACTCCCTTGACGATGTCCGCGTCTTTCAGGGAGGGTGGCAGGAGCTCGTCGCGGCGGAGGGCGGCGGTCCGGCCAAGTTTAGATGCCGATGAGTTCTTTAATCTGCTCCACGGGTCGGATCCTGTGAAGTTGGAGCTCAATCGCCTCGAAAATGAAGTCAGAGGTCAGTCCATCCCAACTGGATCTGATAGATTTGTATTGTGTTCTGATTTAACACTCCGTTGTTTTAGCTGTATCGTACGTTTCTCAAAAATATTGAATAAATATTTAAGTTGTACAAAAACTGACTTGAATGTGGCATTTTGCTATTCTGTTTGTGATTTGTAGATAAGGATAGGGAATTGGGGGAAGCACAATCTCAGATCAAAGCTTTGAGGTGGTCAGAGCGTCTTCGTGAAAAAGCTGTTGAAGAGGTTCCATTTTTACCCACTATGTTTCCTTTCTAAATTACATTTCACAAAGTTTAGTTGTTTTCCGGTCTAGAAATTGTTTATTACGCTTGTCTAGTCTTGAGTTGTGTTCATTGCTCTATGTAAAAGCTTAGGAGGTTAGAGAACACAAACATTTGTCGTCACCATGCCGGGCATGCCGTATTCATATTTTCATAAAATGCCTGACACGTGGTGTGTGAGGAAAGACCTGGCTCTTGTCCTGTGTTTACCAACTCATTAAAAGCTTGATAGCTTAAACGGTTAGAGAGGGTTCTTTATTTATTTAAATGTTGTGTTCAACTATATGTTGTATGGAATCAGAAAATTTAAAGATTGATTTAAAAATTAAGTAATTTGTAATACACGGTAATAAGCTAGGTTCGCAAGTTTTAAATTTATTTAAACGACAATGTAAAGAGTCTGCAATATATTATGTGAAGAATTTTAGCAGGACTTCTAGCCTCAAAGTCCTGTGGTTGTGGGACTTTGTTTCTTGAATTGGACCGTATTAGCAATACAAATAGGTTCTAGTGACAAGGGAATCAGAAAAAGGATTGCCCTTGCTTTGACTTGGACCCTCTCTTACCTACTTAAGTGGTAGCAAACTAGTCGAAGAAATGTAATTCCGTTAGCTATTTTTCCATTTGCTCTAGATTCAAGTTCCAAAGTGAGGAAAACTGTTTTGAACTCGATTATTATGCTTTGTCACTGCTATTCAGTGTTCACTTAATTTTGGCTTTTTGAAGTTTTAATGTATTCAATTGTTGTCCACTTTAAGTTGTGGATAATTTCAGTAAAATTTAGTTTCTTTTAGTTGATTTTTACTTAAATAACACTTTCCACCATGCCTGGCTGTTGCTTCCTGGGTAGATCCATTGTCAAGAGCATTTGGCACAGGATTTTTAACGATTTTTAGCTTTTGTCCATCTCTTTATGACCTTAGCATCATTCTGCTTGCCAAAGTTCTGTAGAAGATTTTTGTAATTTCATTCCAATTCTAGCATTTTAATGATTGAATGTTGAGTTTTTATTGAATGTTTTACGCTGTCAATTTTGGAAAGTGATGTCCTTTGGCAGTGGCAAAAGTATAATTGACGTAGCTAAATGTTGGCCATTTTGGGTGTGTTTGAGCCACATTATTTTGGAGCAATGTATTTTGGAATAGGATATTAATGTAGAATGTGTGGTTGAAAAAGAAGGAAAATTTATTGATGTGATAAAAAATATTATTTTATTGAAGAATATGTGGTTGAAAATGAGTAGAAGAATGAAAATGAAAATTTTAATGTGGCTCAAACAGGAGCTTTGTAAAATTCAATGCTGCTTCTAAATTATTGAATTTCCAAGTTTACTCTTTGAATTGAGGTCTATCTCCAACGGCAACCATCTTCCACCCCCAGCCTTACCCCAAAAAAGTCCGATATTTTGCATTCCATTCACGTCAATAATTTTTTTTTTTTTAAAACAATATTTCTGGCATTTTATCTTGGTTTTTTTCATGAAGTTAGTCAGTGCAGCATTTGCTTTTTCCTGGCATCTATGTCTCCCTGATTGTTGAGATGTATGAAGCTATCTTTGTGATTTTGAGTGAAATCAACCTGCCATTTAACTGCAGCGCACTGAAGAATTGGTGAAGGTGGAGGAGAAGCTCAAGTTAACAGAATCTCTTCTAGAAAGCAAGGTTCCGATTACATCCTTTGCCTTTTCAATTTATAATTCTGATAAATGTGATTATGACCATTTTCTCGCTGCAGAATCTTGAAATCAAGAGAATCAATGATGAGAAGAAGGCCTTCATGGCAGCTCAGTTTGCAGCTGAAGCCACTCTACGAAGAGTTCATGCTGCTCAAAAGGATGATGACATGCCTCCAATTGAAGCCATACTGGCTCCCTTGGAGGCCGAGCTCAAGCTTGCTCGACAGGAGGTTTTTGCTCTTGCTTGTTTTATCTTTGGCCTTGTGTTTATGTTTTCGTACGATAATTTTCTTAAATACTTGTTCCTTCCTTCCTTTTCAGATTGCTAATCTTCAGGATGATAACAAGGCATTGGACCGGCTCACCAAATCAAAAGAGGCAGCTTTACTTGAAGCAGAGAGAACTGTGCAGGTGGCATTGGCAAAGGCTTCTATGGTGGATGATCTCCAGAACAAGAACCAAGAATTGATGAAACAGATAGAAATTTGTCAAGTATTGCAATATTGCGTGCTCTTTCATTTTTATTTACATTTAGTAGTATGTTCTTCTAGTTTTTACCTTTTTCCTAACACGAGGTTTCACTGCAATGCATGCATATATCAGGAAGAGAATAAGATATTGGATAAAATGCACCGACACAAGGTTGCTGAGGTTGAAAAGCTAACCCAAACTGTACGGGAGCTTGAAGAGGCTGTGCTTGCTGGTGGTGCAGCTGCTAATGCTGTACGAGACTACCAGCGGAAAGTACAGGAGATGAATGTAATGTGCTACACCCTTCCAGAAGATGAACTTTCATTTACAAATAGGTCTATTGAATTGTCTGATGCAACCCTAATTGATGGAATGTTTCTCTTTCTGCTCTTCCAGGAGGAGAGAAAAACTCTTGATAGGGAGTTGGCTCGTGCAAAAGTAACAGCAAATAGGGTGGCAACTGTCGTAGCTAATGAATGGAAAGACGCTAATGATAAAGTGATGCCTGTGAAACAGTGGCTTGAAGAAAGAAGGTTTTTGCAGGTACGCTTTATCACTTGCCTGTCCTCATCTGTTTTCCTATGTGCTTTTGAAATGGGTTTAGTTTACTTCTGACGGTTTACCAGTTCTGTCAATAACCATAAGCTGTTTGCACAGGGAGAGATGCAGCAACTACGGGACAAGCTTGCTATAGCTGAGCGAGCAGCAAAATCTGAAGCCCAGTTGAAAGTAATTGACATATTCGGTATAGAGACTTTTATGTAGTTTCATGATTTAATTTGAGTTAATCTTTTGCTTTGCCCTCCAGGACAAATATCAATTGCGGATGAAAGTTCTTGAAGAAACTTTAAGATCACCGAACGCGACCATTCGCAGCATGCCAGATGCCAGAAGTTCAAGCAATGGTTCTTCACGTCGCCAATCATTGGGTGGAGCTGAAAACATATCTAAACTGGCTTCCAATGGCTTTTTACCCAAGAGATCTCCATCCTTTCAGCTGAGATCTTCTGGGAGCATTACAGTGTTGAAGCATGCAAAAAGTACATCAAAGTCTTTTGATGGTGGCTCACGATCTCTCGACAGGGGTAAAGTCCTCTTAAATGCAATAGGACCTAATTTCAAGCAAAGTCAGTCCTGTGATGGAACTAAGGACACTGAGAAACAAGCTAACACTTGGAAAGGAAATCAAGATGAAAAACCCAATGATCTGCAAGTAACAGATACAGAGGACACTGTGCCTGGGCTATTACATGATCTGTTACAGAAAGAGGTGATTGCCTTGAGGAAAGCTGGTCATGAAAAGGATCAGAGCCTGAAAGACAAGGACGACGCAATTGAGGTTTACTTTGTTCTTAATAATGTTAAAATCTTCAATACTCATTCGTTCTTTTTTTGCTTATAAATTCTTGTCTTTCTTGTTGATCAGATGCTAGCAAAGAAGGTAGAAACTTTAACCAAGGCTATGGAGGTTGAGGCTAAAAAGATGAGAAGGGAGGTAGCTGCTATGGAGAAGGAGGTGGCTGCCATGCGCGTGGATAAAGAACATGAAAGTAAGGCCAAACGACTTGGGAATTCTAAAAGTTCTGTAAACAATTCTCGGGGGCTCCCTGGAAGGTATGCATGTTCTTTGCAATGTTACTGCCACTCGTATTATCAAGTGTTCCAGATGGGTTCGAATTAGTACCTATCTTTATCTGTTTACTTTATCTTTTCAAAATAACTCCCCTTGACCTTGTTATTTCTTTCTAGTTACTTACGACTTGGCATTATGGAAATATAAATTTTGACGCTCCTATAATTCAAAGGAGTAGCTATAGACAACCATTTCACAACCCTATCTTTGAACTGTGCCTAGGTTATTTAACGAGTAAATATAAATTTGATAGTTACCAAAATAGAGGTGGTGGAACTTCTTTGGAGCTTGGCATTCTTGGATGAATCAGTGTTTTGAGTATTATTCATAGAGTTAAAGCCCTTAGTTGGTAAATGGTGTATGCCGACTGGAATTTGGCCAAGCACTGGAAGTTCTTGTCTGAACTTTAGCTTTATAACAATGGATGGGTTTAATTAATGAGTTCTACCCTCATTGTTAAGTCCCATGACTCTATGTCTTGACATGGACTGAAATTTTGGGGGGTATCATTGTGTCCTAAAGGCATGGGAATTTGATGTTTATAAACATTAGTTTCTCTGTTCATCCATGCACCACGTGGTACGTCTGTCATCTTCTTGCCTCCTACTATTTTATGAAGTTCCCTGGCAAGGTCTGATTATTATCTGCAACTCTTGTTTTGCCTGGGGGAAGGTGAAGTTTGCTCAAGGGAATCACCCGAACCTTGTCTTTGAACGTTGAATCCCTTGTCAATGGGATTAATTGAAATCTGAACACATGAACTTTCGATAGGACCCAACTACTAATATTTCATACTGGCTTGAATTTGACTCAACATTCATGAAAGAACTACGTGTTGATCTTCTATTCCAGATCCAGAATCTCTTTGGTTGCCAACTAACACATTTATTTCGCAGGACTTTAGCAAGAAGTGGATCAGCACGTAATGCACAATAACAAGTAGCCCAACTGCAATAGCAAGGAGCTGTTCTGCATAGACCTTGTATTGGGTTCTTAGTTCATCTCATTATCTATAATTTTATCGTTTTCATGATTAATGCAAAACTTTGACAAGCATGCCAATGGGTCTTCGTCTGGCAAAAAGTAAAATGTCACCAAAGCTGAAAGCCATCGGAAAACTTGGTATGCTTCTGACTTAGAACGCGTTCCCTCTGATTAGAAATCAAGAAACTGAGGATGTGGAAGTTTAACTAACCTTTTGGCAGAATTATTTCCATTGGCAGTTGTTATGCTGTATAGGAGTCTTGTTGGCATTTCTGTTGCCCCATTTTTTTCTTTCATATTTGCAGTCTATATTTGTAATCTGCATCTAGTGTGAGTGTTATAATTCGGGTTTGTTGATATTTTTATATCAGATAAACATCAGATTCTCTTCTATATTTTTCGTCTATAGTTTTTAGATTCCATATTATTAAATGATTTCTTGGTGAAATGATATTCACTTCAAGATTTCAGCACGTATAGCACTTTTAGTAGTGTCTTTTCTTCGTCTAGTACTGCGTACCAAAACACGAGTGCATATTGCAGAGGTGATGTAGTGGAAAATACAGAAAAGGAACTGTTTTTAAGGTTGCTACATCTTCCTGACAAGTGCTTCCCGAGGCTGTGCTATAAAATCACGATTTGAGAATGTTATCCAGTTTCTGTATTCCTTGAGTCTAGTCAAAATATTCCTCCTTTGTACTGCTTTGTCTTTGTCAGATTCCTGTACTTTCCTCACATGTTTGCATGTGATTGTGAGAACTTAAGCAAGTAGGACATTTCTTGGAATGTAAAGCAAGAAAAGTTGGAAATGGAAAACAATTAAGCTACTTGTAGATTTTTATTGACATTGTGTGATTGAATACATATTATTTAACTAAATGATTAGATTGCCCGGTCATATCATACAATGTTAAACAAAATTGTAAGTGTAACATGATTGGAAAAAGGACCTATTCCTTTGCAATTTGGCGTTGCCCCAAACTAATGGAATCAATACTAAAGGTTGAACTCTAACATTGAGGTCCCTACTGTCTCTTCCCTAGAGCATTGTGGAGGAGGTAAATCTCGAAATGTGTTTCAGCATGTTAGGGTACAAGAGCTGTTATACTGATGTCTACAAAGAGTTCAATTCATACCTTGTAAGAGGCAGAAATCCAACCTTCACACGGCGACTGTTAGCTCAACTGAAACTATCTCATTGTTGTCATTTGCAACTCTGAGCCATGCCTTGGGGGGCAACTAACAGAATCAATACTAGAGAGGACTAAACTTAGGGTGTGACAAAGCAACAGCGACAAGCGGGAAATGAAAAGGGGTGGTGGGAATGGAGAAAATGAAAAGGGGTAGTGGGAATCGAGAATGGATTTGAATGCGGTATTTTCTTTCGTCGATATTATTTGTGTTTACTCATTTACCCTTTGAATAGTGTTTCACGTGGTGCTGGACCTTTCAATTTGCTGATTGGGATCTAAATGTTAAATAACATAGATTGGTGATCTAAGTAGTCTATGGGCCCGTCTGGTAAGAATTTTGACAGAAAGTCAAAACTTGCTTAATCAGAAACTACCTAATCTATAGTAGGTATTTGGAAATGAAAGGTTTTGGGAATGGCTTTGTTGGGATTGGACAACTTGGATTTGACTACAAATCGAGAATAGGGGCTGCAACGGTAGACGTGAAAAAGTGGAAATAATTACTCCAATTTTGTTTCACCCGTGCCCCTTAAGATCACTTACGCTGTCTCTTTACAAGTCAATTTTAAGAGTAAATTTTTCCGAAAGCAAAAATACCATTTAGCAAAGAAACATTTCTAAGGATGATCTTTGCGGATGGGGAACCCTAGGAGGAGGGCTGGATTGGTCATATGAAGTCACCTAACTGGGAATATAGATGCTCGTCGACATTTCTTTTAAAAGGATGGATAAAATGTACAACTAGTTTGGCTGCGGGTTTATATAAATTGAGATAATTTCTTTTCAAAAGCCGATTTTAAGGGTACCCCACATTCACGTTTGATGGTTTGATTCTCATTTCCCCTTTCGTTTCTTAACCACAAGGGACGAAGTCGAAGTTTTTGGTAGTTGTACTAAACAACGGAAAGTTTTGTATTCGTTATTACTAGCAATGGAATGAATCTTGTCTTTTATTCACCTTCTTTGTTTACCTTTCTTTCTATTCATAAACTTGTGGATATTACCAATTTAGGAGGTCTAAATTTCTTTAAGTTAAACTACACGGACAGTTCATGTTTGTATCTTTTGCTGAGCCGATGTACAAAAACTTGTGGAGAACGATTTTTCGTGCAAGATGAATGAAATATCAAACAAGTGGGAATTGCTGCGAAATCAAACAGGTAGAAGAAGAGTTTCTGGCTAAAATACTAGTTCTTGAAGGTTGGAAGAAATTGCCCATGTGACAGCCTATAGGAATTAGGGTTGAAGACTGCAGTTTGTGAATCAGAAAAAATATCACACAAGAAGGTAATGACAAAAATGGAGTTTCGTTGGTAAAGGATAAAAATCCCATAGAAACTTTAATTTTTTTAAAATCAACGTATAATTTGGGTTACTCTCCTTACTAAAGTTAGATCTTTTACGAGTTTTGATATGATATCAAAATTCATAAACTTTCAACAAGCAATTCGATCCAACTAAAACTCATAAAAGCATACGAATTTCTTGCAATGGGATGTTAAGGAATAAATCATATATCGGGTAAATACTGATATATAGAATAATATATCATAATTTGAGTTATTTCTGTTAAAAAGTTGACATTTTAAGATGAAAATCCGAACATAAAATAAATAATCAACATATAAGGATTTAGACTACTCCTATTAGTAAGGTTGACATTTAAAGATGGAACTCAAAATCAGCATCAACTTGAACGCAAGACCTTCGACTCTAATATGAACTGATGTAAGATATTGCCACTACTTGTCCAAAAACTATAATTCATGACTACTGATATCAATCTTATATCACCCAGAATCAAGCTCGAGAATCCATTTCAAACCAAGTCTGTTTATCCACCTCGTTTCAAACATGCTCCTACATTAAAATTTTTACACATGCACCAATTAGAAAATTAATTTACAGTCATGAAAGAGGAATCGACGTCAATGTCCTTGGATAGTTCTATGTTCATCATTGTAGAATCATCATTTTGATTTCAACAATATACCAACCACAAGGAGGTTCGTTGCGGTCTGTCTTCTTTTTGCATAGAAGAACGCAACTGTTGCAAAACCTACGATTTTAGTAGTAGTCGATGATCTAGCTTTGCCAAAATCATCTCAATAATTTCTTTCCATTCAGAAATACATAGCTTCTTTCACATTTGCAACAATAATCCACAACACAATTACCCGAAAACTCATGTATCAATGTTTCACCTCTGATATCAACTGATGTAGCGTGTTGTCATATTTATTCCACATGAAAATAAATAGTAGGCAAGTGATGTAACGATGAATAGAGTACCGCCACATGGATTGGTTATCATCACAAGCCTCTTGATGGCGGAGTTGGCTCTACGTTGACTACGTATCATAAATTGGACCCAACCAACTAGCCCTAAATGGTATCAATTATTGCATCGGCCGTTTGGCCATTTACTCATAAACAAATCACTTGTTCCTACAAACAACACTCGTTCGTTTTTATCAAAGTTTTCATGCTCATCAGATGAAACCAAAAACAAATACTGTATACTCAATCACTTATATATACATCTATCAAGAAATTGATCACAAAAGTTCACGATGGAATTAAAAGAAAGAACAAACACAACTTATGCAGCTTCTCTTAGTCTAACAAATTGACGAGAGTGAAAGAGGAGAAACTGGTACATACATACTATTACAGAAATTCTTTGATTGTCTTCCAGTAGCTTACAAGGGTAACATCTGTTGCACAACAGAAGCTAGTCCCTGCACCACTCGGAAAATTTCTACAGTATCATCTAGATAGTATTTTGCCTTGCTCGGTTTCCGACCCACAGTACAGGCAAACACTTCTGCACTTGGAGCCATAGATGGAGTGGCAACAGAGCTCATGATCACCTCGAACATATCCTCATCAGATCTGTCATCTCCTATACAAAGGACAAAATCAGATGACATCCCTTTTTCTTGCATCGAATGAAGTAGGCGTTTTGCCACAATCCCCTTGCTAACTCCCTGCATAATCAAAGTCACGTAAAATTCAATTGCAAAAGCAAGTTCAAGTTTCAAATGTTCAAAAGTAATGCAGACTAAATAGTACATGAACAAGATTTTAATTTTTCTTTCTTAATATTATCCTATACTATCCAATTCCCTTACCAGACATGCCAATACGGTATACAAAGATCAAATAAATTTACCTGAGCTCATGCCATAAACAATATATTTGTCATAATCATTATAAGCTTTTTTCTTTGTTTCCCCATTTTACTGCAGGGTAAAGAATGAAAGGAAGTTGAAGACAATGTTTAAATGATATACATTTGACTTGACCCAATCTAACAGCTTAAGCATTTAAATTAAATGGTCCGACATGGTATTAGAGCATGCAAAGTTCCTGTGTTCAAGTTTTGTCACCACCTGTTTGAATGAATTGTGCACAAGTTAGGCTTTGATGGGGGAAAAAATCCCGCCTACACGTGAGGCTTGTTAATAACAATATTTAAATTATATAGATTTGGTCAAATCTAATAGCTTAAGTTTTGAGATTAGGTGGTTCAACAAAGGATATAAGCTAAATTGAGTGACAGCTGCTATGAGTAACAGGTTGAATATTTTATGATTACTTTGCCGAGCAATTAGTCAATAATTGGGCACCAGAGTAAAGTCATTCTTGTTTGTGTACATCTAAGAAAAAGCTTCAAGATAAGTAACCTCTATAAGCAAGAGAAGATGTTTAGGCCAGGATAAGATATGAACTAGTGTGCATTGCATAAATAAACTAAACTACTTAAATTATAATAAATATTTGTATGAAAGATTGCACGTCTTATAAACCAAATAGAGAAGGCAATATCATAATTCTGATTAATTTTGCCTAACAGAGATTTCTTTCCTCCTATATTTTGCTCTAATACAACAAATAGAGAAGGCAATATCATAATTCTGATTAATTTTGCCTAACAGAGATTTCTTTCCTCCTATATTTTGCTCTAATACAACCAAATCTAATACAAAGGCATATATTTTGGCCTCATGTTTATTGGTGTTTATGATGACTATTACGGCGAGATTTTATGAAAAAATTAAATTATCGAAACACATCATCACATACCTGTGGCTTAACTTCTATAATATTCTGCCCACTTTTGACTGTGACAGGTTCATTGGCGAGCACAGTCTCAAGATGATCAAGAAGTTCTTTAGCTTGACAAGATCCAAAATCGGGATCTGCATCCTCGTAACACCAAACCATTGCAGTTTCCTTGACTTCTATCACTGATCCATCGGTTGCATCGGTGTAATGTTTCATCACTGGCTCAGCAATCTGCTTCCAACTGCATTCTGCAGCAGGCACGCATGTTTCCCATTCTTCATCTCGCTTTGTCCTGCCACAGGAAAACCGATTTCGAGATCAGACTCGTGTAAGGTGTATCACATAAATTAAGAATTATATAAAAACCATGATAGCAAGTTCAGCACCGTGTACTAAACACAAAATACAGAACAATAAAAAGAAGTTAATATTTTACTCGTTGTAGTGTTGAATCCTATCCAATACTACATACTAAACATGCCCTAAAAATGTGATTTGCATACCTTAAGAAATAGCCATGCTCTGCTGCAATTCCCAGCTTCTCACAAGACGAGAACCATTCAGCTAATTCGGCTCGGGTTCTTGCACTGACGATGAAAACCATATTGTTCTTATCTCTACATAAAATATCCAACGTTTCAAGGGTTTTGGAGCTTGGCTTCTTGTCTATTGAATTTTGAGGCATTAACGTCCCATCATAGTCTAGAAGAATAGTCCTGATAGTAGTCCTTTTATAAGCCGAAACTATGTGCTCCATTGCCAGCTTCCTGAAATTAAGATCAAGTGCAACAACCCTAAAGCTTAAGCCGAATCCAATACCCCAGCATCTGCGGCGCATATGATCCTTGCACGACCTTTCCAAATCTTGCAAGAAACTACGAGCCCAGTATGCCACATCATGGGTGCTGACATACTTGTAATGTTTTTCATGTCTTAATTGTTTTTCCTGTTCAGCCATCACATGAGCACACTCCATTGCCTCTGCCACTGCGTCAATATTCCACGGATTGACTCGAATTGCTCCGCTTAGAGACGGAGAACACCCAATGAACTCGGACACAACCAACATGCTCTTTTTAGGAATGGATGGTTCCAAGCCCAAAACTTCGTCCAATTTCTCATTTCCCTGTCGACTAATTATGTACTCATATGGTATGAGATTCATTCCATCTCTAACTGCAGTGACCAGACAACACTCAGCAACAACATAGTACGCAACTCTCTCGTAAAATTTCAAAGGTCTATCAATTAATATGACTGGATCATATCCCGGTTCTCCAAAAGTCTCATTTATTCGCTTCACTGTTGCATATGTCTCGTCCTGAACTTCTTTCACATCTTTCCCTTTGCCCCTAGCAGGATTGGCTATTTGCACGAGAACAACCTTTCCCTGTTTCTCAGGGTGCTGCGATAGCATCTGTTCCATTGCTAATAACTTCAAACTGATGCCCTTAAATATGTCCATGTCATCGACCCCAAGTAACATTGTCCTCCCCTGTGCCGAGAACTGCTTGATGAGCTCAGAAATTTTTGCCTGTGTCTCTGGAAGGCTCAAGACTGATTGAAGTTGCCCCATATGAATGCCAACAGGAAGAATTTTAATGCTTACGGTCCGACCATAATACTCAAGGCCTATATAACCCCTTTTTGACTCATACGACACACCTAGCATCCGACTGCAACAGGAGAGAAAATGTCTGGCGTAATCAAAAGTATGAAACCCAATCAAATCAGAATTCAATAAAGCTCGCAAAAGTTCTTCCCTTATTGGCAAAGTCTTGTAGATTTCAGACGACGGGAATGGACTGTGCAGGAAAAACCCAAGCTTCACTTTATTAAACCTCTTCCTCAAGAAAGTAGGCAGGACCATTAAATGATAATCGTGAACCCACACAAAATCATCTTCCGGATTAATCACTTCCATGATCCTGTCCGCAAAAATCTTATTAACTGACACGTACGCCTGCCACAAGGAGCGATTGAACCTACCACCAAGATCTGGCGACAGAGGCAACATATAGTGAAACAATGGCCATAAATATTGCTTACAAAACCCATGGTAATACTTGCTGAACAAATCCGGAGGGACAAAAGTTGGAACACACTTAAATGTCTCCAAGAGTATCTGAGACACCTCGTCTTGCTCAGACGGGTGAATATCTTCCTTAAGACAGCCAACATAAAAAAATTCAATGTCATCACCCCCAAGGCCATCTTTCAGCTGGAGAAGAAGTGAATCTTCATCCCAACTAAACATCCACCCTTTACTGTGATCAGTTTTCCTATGCACCTTTATGGGCAGCTGGTTTGCTACAACAATAATCCTATCCCGTTGAATCGAAGAAGACGATGGATCAGAGCACACACTCTCCAAGGAATCATCGTCAATATCAGACATTATACCCGAAACCGTCATGATACGAGGGATCCGCCGGTTCACACTCATCCGGGTGAACGATGTCTGGTTCTCACCGGATGCAAGACCCAAGAGGTTTGAATATGATCTAGAAATCATTTTCCACACTTTTTACCCCTTCTTATTCTTGTTTTCCCACAACAGCTGACTAAACCAAACTCAACACCCCAAAACCTTAATTTTCTATGAATTTCCAAAAATAGAACAAAAAAACTAATAAATAAAATTCCCACAACATTCGAAGCTCTCGAGGTCAAATAATAACTCTACTACTGCAAGCAAGAAATAAGGATAAATTTGCGCCTAGCAAGATGTAGAACAAAAAGGGTGATAGAAATTACTCGCAAGATTTGCCTTTGACAAGTGAATCCAATTATAGGGTTCATAATACATCAAATTTCATGTCAAAGAACAGAGAATAAAAAAGGAATAGAATAAATTCAGATCACAATTAAGATACGTGATAAAACTGCTTTTTTGAAAAATCAAAAGACAAACAGTAGATAAATCCCACCAGTAAGAACAATGCAGAAACAACCTACATAATCATATTACAGAAAATAATATAGCAAGAGACAGTGATAGAATTCAAGAAACAACTGAGGAAAATTACCAGTTTTTGACACTTCACTCACGAAATTGAAAATCCCTCAAAACCCTAACATAGGAAAAGAAGAAAACACACACGTAAAGGGAAGGGAGTGCTTATATTTATGTGAGTGGAATGGATCAGTGGAGCTGCCTCAAAGCTTGCTGTTTACACTGTTCACCGCAATATTATTTTATTCTCTTTGGAGTTTACTTTCGATTAATGTTGTAGACATAAAAAAACAACCCCCAAAAATTTCACCAGACGTCTTTCAACTTGCATGTCGACGAGATTATCAATATCGATAAATTTTGGGACTCGATTAGCATAATTCAGGGTTTGATCGGTAAAATTTACGACCTGACTAACAAAATAAGTGCTCGTATACATGTCAGTTGCCATAACAAAATATGTGATATCTGCCTGATTGAGTATCCAGAAAGGCTGTCTCGACAAAAATATAAGTTGGGAAATGATTGATATCGTGCAAGTTAGTAGTTCTGTCGGGTTCGATAATGGATATAGATAGAATGACTAAATTGAAATAAAACTACAAGTTATGTGATCAACATGAAATAAACTTACAAGTTGAGGGACCTAGAGTGCAATTTCCCCACCAATGAAGATAATTAGTATTAATTAATTATGAATAATTGCATTGATTAAATAAACAAAGGTACATAGCTAATAGCTGGCAAAAATAGTCCAATATAGATAAGGTTTTCAATTATTTCAAAAAGTTAAAATAATATTTATAGCCTGCTTAAGTGCACAACATTATTAAATTCCATCTCACTATGGATAACCCAATTTTTTATTATATTTAATTAAATGCAATCCTTAACTTTATTTCTATCGTTTTTGTAATTAAATAATCGGTTGAAGTTAATATTTAATTTATATATTCTAAACTTGAGACGCGAGGGAACCGATAAATTTTTTTACACCATTTACTCGAACATGTTAATCGTGGAGTGTAATTGTAAGAATACAATTCTACTTTTACATGTAGTAACCAACACCATTTAATGGAAGCTGTCAGTTTATTAACTATTTCAAATCAAGAATCAACGATTATTCTAAAACTCTTTCACCATTTATATCGATTATTATTATTTTTATATCAATTTTAACATTGTGTGTCTTTCAAATGGCAATTGATAAGGATAAAGATTTCAGAAGAATTACAGATGATGAGATAGCAATATTGCATTGATCGATTTAACTTTGTTTTGTGTCCAACATTTAAAGAATGCTTGTCAATTGACAGTCTGTAAAAAAATTTATTACGTATAGCATCTCTCTTATTTATGTTTTACTATTGATAATCTTGATTAATTAATGTAGATAAGTGTTGGTGTTGATGGGGGCTATTTCAGTAATTTTATTGAGTGCTTTGTAGTCAAGCGGCAAAGCATATAGGACAAATAAAAAGGAGTAGGTACAGTAGATCAGAACCTGGAAAGAAAGACTTATCCACTAGGCTTCGTTAAAGTCGAAAATCGAGGTGGGTAATGGGACCCACCTAAGCTTTTGTCTGTATTTGCTTGTAATTGCTACGTGTCTTACTGTTCTGTCATCTGAGTTTTTATGCTATGTGTCGCCTGCAGGATGCACCCAGTTTAAAATTTATTTAAAATTTCTAAATTACTATTTTGTAAGAAAAAAATTAAGAGTTTTTTGTCTGTGTTGTTTTAAGGCCATTTTTAGTTTTTAATTTTCGAAAACAATAAAAATACGTTTATTTAACTATTTTCAGAATCTAGTTAAAAATTTACAAAGAAAATAGAAAACGCCAAAAAAGTAGTTTTGGCTATTTTCAGTTAAAACCAAGCCAAAACTTTATTTTTTTTTTTTGAAAACAATTTTTCAAAATGACAAAAAGAACGCGCTTTCAGCAATCTCAAAATTGACACTCAAAACACAAAAATAAAAATGAATTCAAAACTAAAAACTAAAAACTGAAACACGAAGAGAACAGCATCTAACTCCTTTTGTTATTTTTTTCCTTTTTGTCTTCAAAAGTGACTTATATTTGTAACATACAATAATCAAAACATTTTTTTCGAGTAAATTACTTGCTTTTAAAAACAGCTTGATTTAAGAGCTCATAATAATAATAATAATAAGGGAAATTTGCGGCAGATGTTCCAAACCTTTTAGATCATAGAAGATACCCCCGGATGATTTCCGTCAAAAAAAATCATTTAATTGATCAAATTTTTTTTTTTTTTATAACCGTGGACGTTCGGATCAACTTGCGCGCATCTCAACTAATTCCACGGGGCCCTGAAATTTACGGTAGGGTACTCACCTCAGTGACCCCGAGGGAACTCGAACTGGTGACCATTGAAGAGCAAACACAATGTCTGATCAATTGAGTAACCCCTCAAGGTTAAATTGATCGAAATTCAAACGTTTAATCATAATTTGACCATTTTTAAAAATATAAAATGGTAAATATACATTTTCAACTTAAAAAATTTAAATAAAAAGAAACGAAAAAAAAAAAAAAAAACACTCATCTTCCATCGTCAAATTGTGAGAATGCTTCAATACAATAATCTCAATTTCTTGCTACAACATATATCCTTTGTGACCTACATTCTGTAATTAATTGCATGCAGGCCTACAATAAATGGACACGCGAGCATGTAATTACTAAACTCATAGGCAAAAATATTAAGCATGAATAAATAAATCAAGTATTCAAACCAGTCACATAGGTCAACTACAAAATTATTCACTAGATAAATGTCATGCGCCCCTATAGATTTAATCCAAATTAAATCATGCCAATTCATTTCAAATTTACAGTTAAAACTTCGAATTAGATCAAAACATAGATTAAAGTCAAGATTCTAATTGCGATCAAATTCGAAATTCTAATAATCAAGTCAATTTAAGTCTAGATTCAGTATAAAATTGAAAATTTCCAATTTCGGTCAAGATCAAAATTCCTAATTTTGATTAAATTAAATCAATATTAAAAACTCAAAATTTTAAGATAAATTTATTGAAGAAAGGAATTGAGAAATGAAGATTGCATTCTCATTTCAATTAAGGAAGAAAAATTGAGTTATCATTACAATGACAACTTTTAAATAGAACAAAACTAACTAATTACAACAACTAACTAACCAAGTAACTTGACAACTGTACATAATTACTTCCTAACTAAATTTGGCTCCAAATGGACTTGAACTGGGCTGGACATTTGCTGAACCGTTGATGCTTTGCTCAATCCTCTATTGCTGAATCATGTGTTGTTTATTGGCTGAATCTTGCTGCTTACATAATCTAACACCCCCTTCAAGATGGACCATGTAGATTGAAAATGACCATCTTGGAAAGTAAAGAAAAGAACGAAGAAGTTGGTAAAGCCTTAGTGAATATATTTGTTATCTGGTGTTGAGATCGAACGGACAACAATTTGATGAAACAATCAACCAACTTATCACGAACAAAATGACAATAAATTTTAACGTGTTTTGTTTGTTCATGAAAAATGAGATAACTAGCAATATGAAGAGCGACCTGATTACCACAGAAAACCAAGGCAGGAGATACTGGAGAAATCCCCAAATCAAGGAGCAGTTGATGTATCCAAATTAATTCACTAGCAATAGCTGTTAATGCACGATATTTTGTCTCTGCCGAGGACCTGGAAATGGTCTGTTGCTTCTTAGCCTTCCCCGAAACAAGTTAGTCACCAAGAAACGCACACAAGCCAGTGATGGATTTCCTTCAGTCAGGCAGGAGCCCCAATCCCCATCAGCAAATGCTCGTAGTTGCAAAGAAGAAGAGGCTGAAAAGAACAAACCTTGACCGGGAGCAGACTTAAGAAATCGGAGAAGATGATGAGTGATAAGTGTAGTTTATATACTTATTCGTGGCCCTAAATTATGATATTTTATTATCTTTTGGATTAAATTCTACATAATTTATATTATATTGTGTTTTGTAAGTAAAACTTTATGTTTAATGAAAAATTTGAGAAAAGAATGCAAAAGTGACGAAAAATGGCAAAATTCGAAGATGAAACTTTGGAGAGAAATATTACATTAAATTCGAGTTAAATGAGTCTCAATAGACTTGAATTAGAAATTTTAATTGGAGGTCCAAATTATATATATATATATATATATATATATATATATATATATATATATATATATATATATATATATATATATATATTTTTTTTTTTTTTTTTAAAACCTATATACACAAGGGGGATGCATAAGAGAAACATGAACGACACTGAGCAGGAGAAAAGAAAAGAAAAGGGGGAGAAAGAAAAGAAAAGTCGAACGAGAAAAAATGCAGGAAGATGTGAGAAAAAGCAGAGACAAAGAAAAGAGAAGAAAAAAGAAAAGAAAAAGAAAAGAAGCTGCAAATAGGGGTGGGCGTGGGTTGGGTTGGGTTGGGTTTTTACTCAACCCAAACCCAACCCAACATGTTCGATTTGGCAAAAAATCAACCCAACCCAACCCAATTAAATATTTAAACCCAACCCAACCCAACCCAACCTAACCCAATCAAGTTCGGTCGGGTTGGGTTGGGTTGGTCGGTTTGGAGTTTTCGTTTTGTTCACGATCCACAATGAAGACATGTTGTATTAACTAGGGTAGCATATTTGATTTTTTTATCAGATTTGAAACCCCAGTTCTTTGCCCGTAGAAAGTTTCATGACATGCATTCACTAACAATTTGTCTAACTGCCAATGCAATTGAGGATAAGTTACAAGAGGGTGTACCAAAGCCATTGAGTCCATGCGGCAAGCCGGAATAAAAGTGTGGATTCTTACTGGAGATAAACAAGAGACAACCATTTCTATTGGTCTTTCCTGTAAACTCTTGACTGCAGAAATGGAACATATTATTATAAATGGAACTTCTGAGAGTGAATGCCAAGGCCAAATATTGTGCGAACCAAAACCAATTATCAATGATGCTACCCTAGTTAATAAAGTAATAACCAAAACCAAGCATTGCATTAGCATAAAGATGTCAAAAGAGTTCCAAAACCAAGCTTTATTTGTTTATATTGATCACAATAATAACCAAAACCAAGCATTGCATTGTCCCAAACATATGAACCCAGTCTATTAGATTTTCGCTTACGTGATGTTAATGGTGCACGTGGAGGAAGATCTGATAACAAATCATCTGATAGTGGTGTTGTGTCATTTTCTTCACACGTCTACATGTATTGTGTCCATTTCACACCTGCATTAGTACAGCCACAAAAAAAAAAGATTAATATAAGTATATAAATGGGATAGAAACCAGGATAATTTTAGGATATGTACATTCTCAATGTTCTTAACACTTTCAGTCCAGAGGCTAAAATATAAACTGAGCTACAGTTTTATAATGCATTAAAACTTTCTGTTAAAACTTAATTGATAGAATAAAATCTACCTTCATGCTTCAACAGAGAGAGAGAGAGGAGTGCTCAGGCAAACCTAGAGCATACCTACAGATAATACAATAAAATATCAGTGCACATATATGGCAAGAAATAACAGTGACATTAGTAACAACACAAGCGGGAGACTGAAAGGAGTTTTTGAAAATAATAATCTTGGCGAACTTAACTCTTATAAACAATATGTGACTGGAAAATAAGTGTAGTTGCCTATTCTGCCGGGAATTCATAAATCTAATATTAAAATACTTGCATTCTGAATTGTGATTATTTGTGATGAATATATTTATTATATTATGAAATATTAAACAAAACAAAGCCACTTACTTGGAAATGGAAAAACGAAATGCAGGAATGAAGAATGAAACAATGCAATTGTAAACCTCAGCCAATTTAAAGAAAGTTTCCTTTCTTGATTAGTATCTGGACATTTGACAAAACAAGGAAGGGGTTTAATATCCCCTATTTCTATCTGAACACAAATGAGACAACTATCTTTTTCATGATCCATCAGAAAATTTGCAGGTGAGAGTTCATTTATATAGCGACCTACACTATGAAAACTTGAAGGATTTTGTTCAAACTTGAAGGATGTTGTTACAGTTACATTACACGTTCGGCCGAGAAGAGGAAGAACAAATAAATCTGAAGAACACATAAATCATAATAAATAATGTGAAGAACACAAATCATAATAAATAATATGCACAATCTGAACTATGTAATTGTGAAGAACAAAAGATTTATGTTGGACTACGAAATGGAAAATCGACTCACTGATCGACCGAGAAGAGGACGAACACGAGAAGAGGAAGAACACTAATCGACCGAGATTTGAGCGAGAGAGTAAGAGACGCTGGCGACTGGACAGATCGTCGGGATTTGAGTGAGAGACGTTGGTGGCTGGCTGCTCCTTTGATGGACGCTGGGCTGGGCGTTTCAGACTTTCAGGGAGAGAGTGAGATTGTGAGAGACGTGCCTAGCTTTAGGGTTTTGTTCCAATAATTTTTTTTTTTTGTACCGGGTTGGGTCGGGTCGGTTCCTATCGGGTTTGGGCTCTTAACCCATGAACCGACCCAACCCAACCCGAAACCCAAAATAAAAACCCACAACCCTCCCAAAACATTAAAAAAACCGACCTAAACCGGTCGGTTTGGGTCGGGTCGATCGGGTTAGTCGGGTTGGTTTGGGTTTTGCCCACCCCTAGCTGCAAACATCAGAAATTTTCACGTTTCGTCAATTTTTGGTGATATCTTTTTACTTTTGCTCGTTTTTATTTTTATAATATGAATAACTAATTTTTATATTAGGAAAAACAATGTAATCGACTTGTATCTTTTATTTTTTAATTCAAGATTTATGTGATTTATTTATATCTGTGTTGGTTTTATTATAAGTTTAATACATTAAATAACCTGATCAATAATATGATGATCATGTGAGTCTCTTACGAATCAAGATGTGAGTTTGAAATTTAGACCATATAAAAAAATTCGGTAAATTAGTATAACGTGTAGAGATATCTATACTAATTATTGCGATCATAATATGAATTCTTAGAACCAGTATTTCGTTTAACTAAAGTTGATTCACATAAAGATATGAAGTTTAATTAGTTAAATAGGCTCAATAAGAATTCGAGATGGGTAAATTGAATATAATAAAAGAATTCGATCTAACACTATATTAGGTTATGAATCTTGAATTAAGAATAAATGTGATCAATAGATGAAATTGTTGTTCCCTAATATTCATCACATAATTGTTTCTTCAATTATCCATTATTTGCAATCATTTTATATTTTCAATTAGTCAAAAGTAGTTGGAAAAAAATAAACACAATCATCATAAATATTTACTTGTTTTTTAAAATAGGAATTAAGATAAATTGGATTAAGTCCGAAGGTATAGTTTTCATGGGAACGATATCCGGACTTAAAAGTCAACTATACTACTTGTTACGTTATCGTATACTTGCGATATAAAAAATGCAACAATTTTTTGGCACCGTTGCCAGGGACTATTTACTTTTAGTCTTAATTTATTTTATTTAACTGTTATTTGATTTTATTTGTTATTTACTTTTCTTTGCTTTCCTTTTTATATCGTTTAACTAATCCCCTACAGTTTAATCTATCTTGCGTTGGTATTTTCTCTTTGTATTTTTCAGATATTTTTGCATGATTCTGACATGGGTAAACTAATTAAAAAGTTGCAATGACAAATCCCTACATAGTTTGTCAAGATATGCTTTGAGGATATCCAAGTTGTGAAAATTGTTATTCGGTGCATTGTACTGAGAATTGTTTGTTCTCTTACACTAGTTTACACACGCCGAAACTTCTGAGATTTCGAAAATATTTGATGCGTAGAGAACAAACAATTGAAAAATCCAATGAAAGATACATGCTCGTGGGAGATTTTGTACCTGACGATTGGATGAGGACATCAAACTTGTGGGAGTTGGTCCTCCCCTATTGAATGAGAATGTACTTGTACAGTACTTTAAAACTTTTCAAGTTGGATGAAAACAATATGCTTATGGGAGATTTCATGTACTGGGAAAGATTTCAACAGTGGGAGTACAATCCATTCGAAGAAGTCAACATTACCGACTTCTCATTGTTTGTGAATCTAGATTGTGGACCAATCATTTAACCCGAAGATATATCACTATGGAAGAAGGGATTAAAGAGAATGATGTATTGATCACAACAGAATCAAATGAGGATGTTGCAATCAATGAGAATGAAATCAACTCACATTTTTCCAACTTTATTGATTGTTCAAAAATTGATTTTGTGATTAAGGCATATGTAGGAGTGAAAGTCTACATAGTTGAAATTGTATTGGATGAAATAGAAAAGTTCTATTACATCGAAAAGGGCAAGGTAGAAGTTTGAAGACTAAATTCAAAGTGGATTAAAGCTAAACGAAGGAAAATGGGCAAGACTGCCAAAGCCTTCTTTAGGTTCCCGTAATTCAATTGCCAAAGTCGAGCTAAAAACTATAAAAAGACGCTTCTTCGGAGGCAACTCAAACTTTTTTCCTTTTTATTTATTTTGTTTTTGAGTTTTAGGATAGTTTAATTTATTTTAAGTTTATTTGTGACTCCTCCGTATCCATTTTTCCTTCATATCTTCGATATGTTAGTTGGTTTATTAGGTGTTAGAGTTAAATAACACTTGTTTCGATTATTTGATCTTAATGATTTATTTGATTTTTCAAAAACGTGACATCGCGGAACATTTAAATTAATATTGACCAAGGAGCCAACATGAGTAATATGAAAGCTAGCCATTGAATTACAAGTCATATCAGGGGAGTCTTTTCTTCACATTTGTCCCCACCCCTTTCTATGAGGATTTATGATTAAAGACATTGAGGACAATATCTAATTTAAGTTTGTGGGTGGAAAACATGAGTTTTTATTTTTTTTTGTGTTCTTGTGCGCTTTTACCGCTTTAGTAAAAAAAATTCTTTTTGTGTGACTGTGTGCTTTAGTTGGGCTTGCTTGCAATGATGAATATATTGAATTATGAATTGATATATGAATGGTGAATAAGTTGCATGCTTAGATTAATTTTTTCTTTTCCATGTGAAATTTGATATATTTTAAACACTTCACTTAAGTTAAATATTGTGTAGGAATGAATTGATTTCATAATTGAATATATTGAAATATTAGACTATAAATGTTAAACCTAAAATCACTAAATTTTATATTCTTGGACCAAATTTAGAATAATTTGGGGGGATTTCACTATTGTAGGAAGATGTTAAGATAAATAGGAATTCCATGTATGAAATTAAAATTCTTGTATGGATTGTCTAAAGTCAATATGAAGCAATTGAGTGAAAATCTCAAGTTAAATGTCATTTTACTTGAATTAGTGTTAAATAAGGAACATTGCACTAATAAAGGTATAAAAAAATATTTTATTAGAAAATTTCTTTTCGTAACCTTTATGACTCGAGTAATTAAGTTTGCAAGGGTCTTCAAAATCTGGTGTCATATGGTCATATAATTGGTAGTCATCGACTGAAAGCTTATTATATGAGTTATTTAGAAAATTTAAGGAAGAGAATGTTTCAAATAAAGAAAAAAAATTACTCATATGAAAAAAAATTCAGAAAAAACAAGTGCATGAAATAGAAGACACGCCAAATGTCTTGGGTAGGTTTCCAACACTTGTTTAAGAAAATTTTACTTTTGATAAGAGATTGTTAGCCTAGTTAAGTCCTAAAGATTGAAGCAATCAAACTTAATGGAGAATCTTTGTTTATTGAAATGCTGAACTGTAATTGGTGAAAGTTTGCCAAACTAGAAAGGTGACAATAGTAAAAAAATAAAACCTTAATTCACACACTCGAAAAGAGTGAAAATAATAAGTTTGGGGATGTGTGAATTTTACGAGTGATGAAAGAAATATTTGACCTTTAAGGGTCGGGAATTGAAGTAACTTATGAATTCATAATGCTATGCTTAATTCTTCACGCACACGTCGATTTTACAATTGAAAAGTGGATTTTAATTTTTGTATTGTGATTTTGAAGTTGTGAATAGATTTGTTATTATGAGTTCAATCTCGAGATAAAAAGTCAGGTTAACTAGCTAAATCTTATTGTTTTACTTGATTGACTGACCACTAATTATGTAATTTGTGTTGCTTGTTTGTGTGTTTGTTAGGTTTTAATTTTGTTTGAGGAGAAACAAAGATTTAAGTTTGGAGGTGTGATAAGTGTAGTTTATTCATTTATTCGTGACCCTAATTTTTATTGTCTTTTGGATTAAATTCTACATAATTTATATTATATTGTGTTTTGTAGGTAAAACTTTATGTTTAATGAAGAATTGGAGAAAAGAATGCAAAAGTGCCAAAAAATTACAAAATTCAAACATGAAATTTTGGAGAGAAATATTACATTAAATGCGTTCGAGTTAAATGAGTCTCAATAGACTTGAATTTGAAATTTTAATTGGAGGTCCAAATTATATATATATATATATATATATATATATATATATATATATATATATGACCTAGTGTTATATATATTTTAAAACCTATATAGATACAAAAGGGGGAGGCAGAAGAGAAACATGAATGGCACTGAAGCGGGAGAAAAAAAAAAGAAAGAAGAAAGAAAGAGAGAAAAAAGAAAAGAAAAGAGAAAGAGAAGTGGGAGAAAGAAAAGAAAAGTCAAAGGAGAAAAAAATGCAAGAAGACGTGAGAAAAAGCAGCGAAGAAGAAAAGAGAAGGAAAAAGAAAAGAAAAAGAAAGGAAATTGTAAACACCAAAAATTTTCACTTTTCGTCAATTTTTGGTGATATCTTTCTACTTTTGTGCATTTTTATTTTTACAATATGAACACCAAATTTTTATATTTGGGAAAACAATGTAATCGACTTGTGATCCATTATTTTTTATTCAATATTTATGTGTTTTTTTTTATATATATGTGTTGATTTTGTTATGAGTTTAATGTATTAAATTAGCTAATCAATAATTTGATTATCATGTGAGTCTATTACGAATCGAGAGGTGATTTTGAGATTTAGATTATATAATAAAATTCGATAAATTAGTATAACGTGTAGAGATATCGAGACTAATTATTACGATCATAATATAAATTCTTAGAACCAATGTTTCGTTTAACTAAAGTTGATTTACATAGAGATATGGAGTTGAATTAGTTAAATAGGCTCAATGAGAACTCGAGAGGGGTAAATTAAATACAATAGAAGAATTCGATCGAACACTACATTAGGTTATGAATCTTGAATTAAGAATAAATGTGATCAATAAATGAAATTGTTATTCACTAATATTCATCACATATTTGTTTCTTCAATTATCCATTGTTTGCAATCATTTTGTATTTTCAATTAGTCAAAAGTAGTTTAAAAAAAATAAACACAATCATCATAAATATTTGCTTGCTTTTGTCAAATAGGAGTTAAGAAAAACTAGATTAAGTCTGAAAGTATAGTCTTAGTGGGAACGATATCCAAACTTAAAAAGTCAACTATACTACTTGTTATAATATCATACACTTGCAATATAAAAAATGCAACAATGAGCTGCATCAAGGTGTGGTTGACAAGGTTTAGAAACAAACTAGCTAAGTTTGTGAACTGCAAATGTGGTATCTGGACGGGAAACAGTTAAGAAGAGCAGACGGCCAATAAGTCTTCGATAAGATGAAGCATCAACATCAGTCAACAAATCACCATCAAATGAATTCAATCGAACCTTAGGGTCCATAGGCAAAACAGTAGGTTTGCAAGCTAAAAAGCAACTATCTTCCAGTAGTTACAACGTATAATTTCTTTGGGACAAACATATCCCTTTGCATGACCGTGTTATCTCCAAGCCAAGAAAGTACTTTAATTTACCTAAGTCTTTTAGCTTGAACTGACTATGTAAAAATAATTTCAAAGAGGCAATGACACTTTGATGAGAACTAGTAATTATAATGTCATCAACGTACACTAGTAAAGCAACAAATGAAGGGCCTGAACCCTTTGTAAAAAGAGAATAGTCTGATTTAGATTGATGGAAGCATGAGCAATAAAATCTTGAGAGAACTTGGAAAACCACCATCTAGATGCCTGCCAAAAACCATAGATAGATTTATGGAACTTACAAACTGGTTTACCCTCTTTAATAATATCAGCAGATATATTGGAATACTCCAAAGGTAAGTCCATGTAAATCTCTTCAAAATGGTCTCTATTGAAAAAAGCATTGTTCACATCCAACTGAACCAGGTGCCATCTATTAATGGCTACTATAGCAAGCAATGTCTTGACAGTAACCAACTTAGCAATAGGAGAAAAGGTATAAATGAAATACAGTCCCTCTTGCTCAGTGTTACCTTTTGCAACCAGGCGTGCCTTATAAGTTATACTTGTCTACACTTCCATCATGCCCATATTTGACTTTATAGACCCACCTACGGCCAATTGAGTGCTTACCTTTGGGTAAATTGGTTACAGTCCAAGTGTTATTTGACTCCATAGCTGCCAACTCAGCAGCAATTGCATCCTTCCAGTGATCAGATGCTATAGCTTGGTGATAAAATCGTGGTTCAACATTGGAAGAGACATTAAGAAGAAATGTTCTGTGCTTAAGAAGAAATGTTCTGTGCGATTTAGAAAAGGAGTTATAGGAAAGGTATTTATTCAAGGGATAAAGTGAATTATTATCAGAAGGTTGTTGGTTTGCTAGGAGATTACAATGAAATTCATGAAGATAAGATGGGGGTTTAATCACCATAGCAGACCTTCTAGGCATATGGAATGAAGGTAGATCACTAACATGGTGTTGATTGTGCTGAGCAGAATTGGAAGAATAGTTAGAATAGAGTTCAGGCGAAATGTTATTATCAGCAGAAGTGGATGGAGATGAGACTAGGTGATGTTCGATCAAAACATCATTGTGGGCTGAAGTAGATGAATATGAAGCCTGATGGGGAATAAATAGATCAGAATTGATGCTTGGTAGTACAACATCAGGAAAAAGGATCTATTGAATCTGATGGAGAACCTATAGAGTGAAAAGGAAAGTGAGTTTCATGAAAAACCACATCCCTAGAGATAAGAAAAGATTTAGAGGAGATATCATAAAGTTTGTATCCTTTGACTCCTAGAGGATAACCAATAAAAACACATGCTTTAGCTCTAGGAGAAAATTTGTTCATGTGATATGGAAGTGTGGATACAAAGCAAAGGCTACCAAACACCCTAAGATAATTGTAATAAAAAGAGGTGTCATACAACAAGGAAAATGTAGTCATGTTTTTGAGCATTGGAGAATGTATTCTATTGATCAAAAAAGTTGCAGTAAGAACACAGTCACCACAGAATTGAATAGGTACTCGTGTTTGAAAATTTAGTGCTCGTGCCACATTAAGCAAATGTTGATGTTTTCGTTTAATTACAGAATTTTGTTCCAGTCGTTCAACGCGGCCCTCGGCCTCAATGAGTTCAGTGAATTTTAGCTTTTGAGCATTATCAGACCTAAAGGTCTTAAATTTGATTTTTAACAAGAGTTAGGAATTTTTGGTATGATAAGCTTTGCATCTGACTTATATTTCATCAAATAGATCCAAGTGAAACATGTACAGTCATCTACCAAAGTAAGATAGAATTTATGGCCAGCATATGTAGGAGTATGATATGGTCGCCATATATCGCAATATATCAAATCAAAGGGATTTTTTGATAAATGATTATTTGATACAAATGATAACCTCATTTGGTGACAAATGTTATTATGAACTGGGAAGCTGGAATCAATTACATAAAGGCTCGCCTTCCTTTCACCCTTGCAAATCATCCTCAATGTGCTCAAGTCTTGAACCATGCAAGAATCAGTGATGAACTTGACACATAATAAAGAATTCCCTGTTAAAGCACTCACTGATAGCAAGTTGAATTTGAAATGGGGAACATACAGAACATTATTGAGCATTAATTCAGATGTGAGTTTCACATTTCCAACTGACTGTACATGAACTTGGACATGATTTGAAAGTGCAACATATGCATTTTCAATTGGCCTCAATGCATGGAATGCTGATTGATCAGAACATATATGACTTGTTGCGTCTGAATCTACTACCCAGTGCTTAGATGGACTAATATCTGGATTAATAGAGGTTAAGAAACAGGTACCTGAATCTTTACCCTAAGCCGCCCCCATGTTTGAGCCCAATTTTGCAGTCTTGAGATGAGTGTTTAGCATGTTCACAGATGCTAATATTGAATGGGATTGAGTGTCTGTACAAAGCTACCAACACTTCCATCATTGTCCTGTTTCTGATCCGTGGCTGCAACATGTTTTACGATCTGATTAACCATGGCTTGATTGCTCGATCCAGCTAGCACATTCATTGCTAAATTTTGCCTATATTTTTACCCCGGTGGATAGCTATGAAGTTTGTAACATTTATCCACAACATGGCCATTGAGTCTACAATATGTACATATTGGTCTCTCCTTCTTTTGGATTCTGTTGCACTGTTGCCCTGCATTCTTTCTAACATCATTTTGCCACATCCTCTTGGTATTGTTTTGAACATAAAATGCCATTGAATCAGTGATTCCAGATGCATCATTGTTCACATCAATTTTTCTCTGATTCTCCTCTTGGGCAACCAGCGCAAACACTTTGTTGATAGGGGAACTATGATCCATCAGCAGTATTTGTCCCCAAGTTTGCGCGAATGATTCATTTACTCCCATTAAAAAGGACATGACATACTCTACTTGATGATGCTCAATTAATTTCTTACTTTCCCCACAGTCGCATTTACCACATGAACAATTCGGCTTGTAATTACCAAGTTCTTCCCAAATTATTCTCAATTTGGTAAAATAAGTACTTATAGATGAATCCCCTTGCATAAGGTTCATTAGCTCCCATTTCAATTGAAAGATACAAGGACCATTCCTTTGCTGATATCGCTCCTTCAAATTTGTCCAAATTTCATAGGCTAATTCAGAATAAATCACACTGGCCGAAATCTCCTTGGACACTGAATTAAAGATCCATGAAGTAACAATGTTATTGTTACGAATCCACAGATTGAGCAGCTCTTGATTGTCCCCAGGTCGTGGAATAGCTCCATCAATAAAGCTCAATTTATTCTTTACAAATAAGGCAATCACCATCGATCTGCTCCAAAAAGTATAATTCTCTCCAATTAGTGATTGTGAAACAAGAATTAAACCAGGATCATCTAAATGATGTAAAAAATATGGATTAGATCCATCATCACCTGTCGAATTATCCATTGCTAAATTGATGAGGAAAACTTCACGGAAGAATTAATCAGCTGAATCTAATTAGAATTGAATAGATGATAATCGAAAAATTAGTGGTGGTGAGTAGCAATTATGCTCTGATACCAGATTGAAGAAGAAAGGAATTGAGAAATGAAGACCGCATTCTCATTTCAATTAAGAAAGAAAAATTGAGTTATCATTACAATGGCAGCTTTTAAATAGAACAATACTAACTAATTACAACAACTAACTTACCAACTAACTTGACAACTATACATAACTACTTCCTAACTAACTTTGGCTCCAAATGGACTTGAACTGAGCTGGACACTTGCTGAACCGTTGATGCTTTGGTCAATCCTCTGTTGCTGAATCTTGTGCTGCTTACTGGCTGAATCCTGCTGCTTACATATTTTAACAAAATTCAATTTAACCTTAAATTGACAAAATTTCAAAACTTTGGTCAAAGTCTATTCTGATCAAAATCCCCAATTCTAATAAAACCATTGAATTAGTAAAAAAAAAAGGTCAAAACAATTTTAAACCTAATTTTGAAATCTAGATTTTAGGAAGGGACAAAATTGCAACTTTAACCAAATTCAAAATATTGCATTATAAGCCCAATGTCCTAGAATTGCATCGCAGGTCCTATCTTCACCAAACTTGCAGGAACAATCCCGTTTTCATATCACTCTCTCACTGTCGTAGGACTTTTCGGTAGTGAAACAATAATCATATATGATTGCAGGATTGAGCAGCGTCGATTTACATGATCAACAAGTGTGTTACAGTGTCTAATATCATTTTATACACATTTCCCTATTATATTATTGTATTTCACAGATTAAGTTGGCTATTTTCGTCATTCTGTAGCCGTCATCTCTACAACGATTTATAACATTCAGTGTCACACCAATATCGCCCCTGACCCCGCCACTTGTAACATGCATTGTTACACAACTATTGCCACCACCATAAAGCACTACCGCCATCCACTTCTAGAAAAACACCACCACATTCAATAACTAGATTTGTACTACTTTTAAGAGAATTCCCGCACGATCATAAAAAAATGAGAATCTCTTTCTCATTTCACAACAATCGCACCACCATTACTACAAAATCGAACCCATTGAACGACATCAAGAAAATGTAATTAGACCAGAACAAAAGTGATATTTTTCAGCGGAATTTTGACAACAATAACAATATTGACAAGGTGAAGATACTTTTCCATAGTAACATTTGCCCCTTGTTGATGGTGGTGGTGGTGGTGGTGGTGGTGGTGTTATTTCTAGGCTTCAAGTTTCCAATTAAGAATACTTTTGATTTGGGACCACTATATTTGGAATAAAATAAATTTCTATAGTAAATTGAGGTGTAATCTTGAAATGAGTGCATGGTGTAATGAACCCATTTAAAACGAAGCACAACCTTTGTCGGGCTTGGCTCACCTAGGCAAGACGGGCCATTAGACTCGATAGCGCAACCTATTTGACACCCATTTACACAAAAATGCAATTAAGAATGAGTTCTTTTCGAATATGACATGAACCCATCATGGTATTGTTTTCTTGGGATCATTTCAAGTTGATTTAGATGGATTTTACTTTAGAATCGCATTGTGGATTCATTTGTTTAAGCTTAAAAAAACTTGACTTGTTGTAAGAAATAGATAACTTGGAGGAATTAAAATAGAAGAAGATGAAATGCAATAATGAAGAATGAAGGCTTCAATGTTTTCTTCATTGTGAAATGATACAAAAGCGTGTAGTATAAATACAACAATGCTAACTAAAATTGGTTATAACAGAATTACACATCAGCAGAATTACACATAAGCAAGAGTATCTTCTGGAAGCTTCGTTGTGACTTGGTTAATTTGTGCATGCTCCAATATCCCCCCACAAGATGGAGTATAGAGGTTTTCTATCCCCATCTTGGATAAATGTGACCGAAAGACATAAGAGGGAAGAGCTTTAGTAAAAATATCGGCAAGTTGAGTATGAGTGTTAACATGGAATGTTTGCAGACTACCATCTTGAAGCTTATCTCGAATTAGGTGGCAATCCAATTCTATGTGTTTTGTCCTTTCGTGAAACACAGGATTTGATGCTATATATATAGCGGCTTGATTATCACAGTACAATGAACTTGGCTGAGGATGGTCGACTTGCAAAGCATGGAGAATATACCGAATCCAAGTGAGCTCGCAGCAGGTACTCGACATAGTTCTGTACTCCGCTTCAGCGGAGGAGCGAGATACTACAAATTGTTTCTTAGAACGCTAAGATATCAAGGACCAACCAAGAAGTATACAATATCCAGTGATAGAGCGTCAAGTATCTGGGCAAGAAGCCCAATCTGAGTCACAATATGCCCTCAAATTTAAGGGAGAAGAGATGGGGAAGAAAAGACCCTGTCCCGGGGAAGATTTAATGTATCTAAGAACCTTATGTGCAGCATGTAAATGAGATATAGTAGGAGATGCCATGAATTGGCTAAGATTTTGGATGGCAAAGCTCAGGTCCGGACGTGTAATTGTGAGATAGAGTAACCGTCCAATCAAACGGCGATAAGCAGCAGGATCAGTAAGTGGCTGACCTAAGTATTTGCTTAATTTCAAATTTTGTTCCATAGGAAGCTTAGAAGGTGTAGCACCAAGAAAGCCAGAATCTGCAAGAACATCCAAAGCATATTTTCGTTGACAAATGACAATTCCACGCTGTGAATGAGCTACCTCAATGCCCAAAAAATATCAGAGGTCCCCAAGGGATTTAATGCAAAACTTAGCGCTGAGAAAATCCTGTAAAGCAGTAATGGAAGCCAAGTCTGAACTAGCAACAATGATGTCGTCAACATAAACTATCAATGTTGTAAAGGAATGATCTGTGGCTAGTGTAAAAAGACGGTAATCTACCTTGCATTGTTGAAAACCAAAATCAAGAAGTGCACTGGAAAAAGTAGAGTACCACTGACGGGAAGCTTGTTCCAAGCCATAAAGACTTTTAAGTAGTTTACAAACTTGCCCCGGATGTCCCTTGGAATAACCAGGAGGTTTCTTCATGTAGACTTCCTCATCGAGACTACCATGAAGGAACGCATTTTGAACATCAAATTGTTTCAAATGCCAACCCCGTACTGCAGCAATAGCCATTAAACACCTTACCATTACAAGTTTAGCTACAGGGGAGAATGTATCATGGAAGTCCATTCCCTCTTGTTGTGTGTACTCCTTAGCAACTAGGCATGCCTTGTGACGTTCTAAGGTACCATCAGAATTGTATTTTAGCTTGTAAACCCATTTACACCTGATGGCATGTTTATTAGGAGGAAGAGTGGTGAGGATCCAAGAATGATTTTGTTCAAGAGCAGAAAGTTCAGAGTCCATCGCATCAAGCCAGAGGGGATCCTTGACTGCCTCACCATAGGTAGTTGGTTAAGTGTGAATTGATATTGAAGTAGTGAAAGCATGAAATGTGGGTGATAATTTTTTATAAGATAAAAAGTCAGTAAGGGAAGAAGATTTACCTGAAGTGGAAAGCCTTATCTTGGGTGACGATGGAGAAGAGAGAGTTGTGTTTACCTGCAAGGGTGATGAAGCAGCCAGTTGACAATGAAAATCTTGCAAGTATTTAGGGGCTATACGAGTTCTGGTAGACTTTCGAAGAGCAATATGAGGTGAAGATGTGGGAATTGGTGAACTGGAAGGTGTGAGTGAGGTGGATATAGTGGGTGAATTAGGTGAAGCTGCTGGAGAACGAGTATGCGGAAGCTCAAGCGGGTCAGAAGGAGAAGGGGGAGATGAGTTTACTATTTCTGGAGGAAGAGTGGAGGAATAAATTGGAAAAGGGATAGGTGAAGAATAATTTGTTGTGTGAGTAAAAGTAGCTGGAACTTGGAAAGGAAAATATGTTTCATTGAAAAAGACATCACGGGGAAAGGAAAATAGTATTTGTGGCCATGTCAAGGAGTTTATAACCTTTTACTCCAAAGGAATATCCCAGAAAAACTGACTTTCTACTTCTAGGATCGAATTTTCTTATGCCATTTGCTAGTGTGGATGCAAAAGCTAAACAACTGAAGACACGTAAGTGAGAGTAAGAAGGTTTATGTCCAAACAAAATTTCATAAGGAGTTCTATTTTGTAACAGGGGTGTAGGAGTCCGATTTATTAAATGAAGAGCAGTCATCACACATTCATTCCAAAATTGCATAGGAACCCCAAATTAAATCCTAAGAGTTCGTACTATCTACGGAATGTGCTGATGTTTTCTTTCTACCAAGCCATTTTGTTGTAGTGTTTCAACGCAACTCTTTTGGTGAATAATTCCTTTGTTTGAGTAAAAGTCAGGAAGGGAGAACTCAAGTCCATTGTCATTACGTAAAATCTTCATTTTAGTGGTAAATTGTGTCTCAACTAAGTTGGAAAAGGAGGTCAGACAGAATTTTGCATCTGATTTTCTTTTTAACATATATGTCCATGTACTTCTAGAAAAATCATCAACTATGGTTAAGAAATAACGTGTCCCATCATGAGCTTCAACTGCACAAGGTCCCTAAAGGTCCACATGTATTAAATCAAATAGTTGTGAGGTTTTATGTGTGTTGGTGGGAAAAGGGAGGCGATGTTTTGCAAGAGGACAGATATGACAAACATGAGTCCTTTGATTGAGTATTAGAAACTACAATGGGATCTTGAATAAGTTGAATTCTGGAATTAGAAACATGGCCTAAACGATAATGCCACAAATCAAATTCTACAGGAGAATGTATGACAGAAGCTGAAATCAAACCATTCTTATTGAAACAAATAGGAAGAGAGTGCACAAGATCAGTTGGAGACACTAGGCTAGGCTACAGGTGATATAGGCCGTGCTCAACTTTACCCTTCCCAATTGTTGTCCAAGATGAAAGGCCCTGTATAAAATACACATCACATAAGAAGACAAGACAACAATGTAACTGTGAAGTAAGTTTTTGAATGGAAATTAGATTAAAAGTAAAGGAAGGGACACAAAGGACATCCTGCAAAATTATGGATTCGGTGATCTGTACAACTCCTATATATGTGATAGGAGACATAGTCCCATTGGGCATTCTAACTGAGTAAGAAACTAGAGAAGTTATGGAAGTAAAATAAGAGGTGTTACAGATCATATGATTTGTAGCGCACCAATATCTATAATCCAAGTAGGTTGTGGTAGCACTTTATTTTTTGTGTTGTGAGCTGAAAGACAAAGTGATATACCAGACATGGATGGTGGAATATTAGGTGTGGAGGGCATTTTCTGAACATGATTAGCAGATGGTATAGCAGTAGAGGACCCCTTTGCTTTGAGCAATGTAAGTAACTCTTGATATTGACCCTTGCTTAGTGAAATTGGGTTGGTATCTGCAACATCATTGTCATTATCACGTTGGACCGAAGACCGATTGGCATAGTTTCCAGTTGGTTTCTCTTTACCATGAAGCTTATGGCCTGGTGGGTAGCCATTAAGTTTGTAACATTTGTCAGCAACATGACCCACCATATGACAGTAGGTACATTTTGGTGCCTCTGCATTACCTGCCTTAAAACAAGAGTCAAAATTGTGACCTGTAATTTTGCAGTAAGTGCAATATGGCTTTTCCTTTTTAAAAACAGATGAATTTATAGCAGACTTAGAGTGACCAGAAAATTTTCGTGCAGCTAGTGCAACAGATTTAACAGAAGATGGAGGTGAATTCATTATCCTTTGTCTCTCCTATTGCTGAATATAGGAGAAGACCTTAGTTACAGATGGTAAGGGGTCGATTAGCATGATCTGGTCACGAACGTTGGAATAGGACTCGTTCAATCCCATGAGGAACTGCATCACACAATCGCGTTGATACCTTTCAAGCATCAATTCTAGTTTGCCACAGGTACATTCAGGTAGGGGATAATAGACTGAGAGCTCATCCTATAAACTTTTAAGTTTACCAGAGTAAATACTCACAGAGTCTTCTTCCTGAGTCAGATTTGATAAGGTCTTCTTCAATTCATAAATTCGAGAACTATTCTGTTGAGAAAATCTCTCCCGTAATTCTGTCCAGATTTCATTCGCATTATCCACAAAAGCCACGCTAGATCTGAGTTGTTGGTTTATGGAGTTGTAATTCCAGGACACAATCATGTCATTACAACGCTCCCATAGCTCCAAAAGGGGATCATCAAGAGTTGTGGGTTTCTTCAGAGTTCCATTGATGAAACCAAGTTTATTCTTAGCTCGCAACGCTCGCTGCATAGCTCGTACCCAGGTTTCATAGTTTGCAGTGGTGAGCAATTCAGTGACGAGGACGGTTCCTGGGTTGTTGAGGTCTCCAATCGATATGGATTGGAAGGATTTGCAAGGTTGGTAAAAAAATTGGCGGTGACATTGCTCTCCTCTGTCATTGTGTTGCTATCCTCTGCCATGGCTCTGATACCATGTAAGAAATAGATAACTTGGAGGAATTAAAATAAAAGAAGATGAAATACAGTAATGAAGAATGAAGGCTTCAATGTTTTCTTCATTATGAAATGATACAAAAGCGTGTAGTATAAATACAACAATGCTAACTAAAATTGGTTATAACAGAATTACACATCAGCAGAATTACATATCAGCAAGAGTATCTTCTGGAAGCTTCGTTGTGACTTGGTTAATTTGTGCATGCTCCAATACTTGTAATTAACTTTTATTACGCTATTTAACCTCGCCTAATTGATACGTGGCCAGGAAGATCCACAAAATCATCGAGTGGATGTCTTATGCTACTATTACCTTCAAAAGTGCACCAAGCCAGTCTTTGGTACCACAATAACTCGACTCGACTCGTATATCACATTTGGTGCAGGTTCAGTAACTTACAGACTGGAGCCACAATGCCCAAAATTTATTTTCTTTGTACAAATACTCTAAAGTCATAATACAGTGCAAAGTGTATGGCGGTGACCTTTTAACATCTTGCCAACCTAAAAACAGAAATGAATGGGACTCGGTGACAATTTAACATCATCTCGTCACCTATTTACTTTACTTATATGTGAAAGTGTTAGGCTATATGGAAGATTCAACCTAACAACTCTATACTTATAACTTACATATAGGTATAGACATTACACAAGTGTGTTCTAGGTTTTTCATCAACCATGTATATATTTCCACGCTAAATCTCTATCATTTATATATTTAGCCAACTCCATCGATTTAATTTTACAGAGGAAGCAATGGCATGAAAAGAATATTCGATTAGCCAACTCCGTCGATTTAATTTTTATAGAGGAAGCAGTGGCATGACAAGATTATTCGACAACGAATTTTCAGAGTGGGGGATTAAGTGCTCTTGTACAACTCCAGACTTAAGTTATTTCCAGGAAAATTGAAATCAAGATGGTCAGACCTTTCACGGTATCCCAATTGTTTCCCTACGGTACAGTTGAATTACACCACCCAATAAAGGAAAATTTCAAGATTAATGGACAACGCATCAAGCACTACGTAGAGGATTTTGCCATCGCTAAAGAAAACCTTGAACTAGCTGTCCCAGAATAATCTCTGCACAAAGTCAAGCTAATGACGTTAAGAAGTGCTTGTTGTGAGGTAACCTAAGCTTTTTTTTTCCTTTTTATTTATTCTGTCTTTTAGTTTTAGGATAATTTAGTTTATTTTAAATTTATTTGTGACTCGTCATCCATACCGCATTTCCCATTAGATCTTCGCTGTGTTAGTTGGTTTATTAAATGTTAGAGTTAAGTAACTCTAGTTCCAGTTATTTGATCTTAATACGTTATTCTATTTCTCAGGAACATGATGTCACAGAACATTTAAATCAATATTGACCAAGGAGCCAACGAGAGCAATAAGAAAGCTTGCCATTGGATTACAAACCATATTAGTGGAGTATTTTCTTCACTTTCTTCCATACTCTTTTATATGCAGATTTAGGATTAAAAACATTGAAAACAATGTCTACTTTAAGTTCGGGGATGGAAAACATGAGTTTCTATTTTTTTTAATGTGTTTTTGTGTGCTTTTATCGATTTATTCTTAAAATAATAATAATAATATTTTCTTTTTATGTGCTTGTGTGAGTTAGTTGGCCCAACTAACAATAATGAATATATTGAATCATGAATTGATCTATGAATGATGAATAAGTTGTACGTTTAGATTAATTTTTATTTTTTTAAGTGAAATTTGATATATATTGAGCACATAAATTAATTTAAACATTGTGTAAGAATGCGTTGATTTCATAATTGGACATGTTGAAATAGTGGACCGTAGATGTTAAAACTCAAAATCACTAAATTTTACATTCTTGGATCCAATTTAGAATAGTTGGGGGATTTCACCTTTGTAGGAAAATATTGAGATAAATAGAGATTCCATATATGAAATTAAAAATCTTGTATGGATTGTCTAAAGTCAATATGATGCAATTTGATGAAAATCTTAAGTTAGAGGTCGTTTTACTTGAAGTGGTGTTAAATGAGGGACATTGCATTAATTAAGGCATAAAAATTATTTTATTTGAAAATTTCTCTTCATAACCTTTATGACTCGAGCAATTAAGTCTGCATAGCCTTTAAAACCTGGTACCCTATGGTCATCTAACTTGGGAAGTCATCGACCGAAAGTTTGTTACATGGATCAATTAGAAAGTTTAAGGGAGAGAATGCTTCAAATAAAGAAAAAAGTGTTGAAAAAAAATCAGAAAAAACAGGTGCATGAAACAGAAGACGTACCAAATGCCTTGATTAAGTCACAAACACTTGTTTAAGAAAATTTGACTTTTGATAAGAGATTGTTAGCCTAGTTATGTAACGCCCCAAATTTATTACGTATATTTTTTTTATTAAAAATTTTGATTTGAAGTGTCACCAAAATCATTCTTATTTAGTTTATTCTGAATTTAACAATATAATTTAAATATCGTGATTCATTCAATAAATTTTAAATTCAACAATTTAAACATGAAATTACATATATAATTAAATCTTAAATACGAAGGTGTAAAATTTAATCCAACATGTGATATCAAAGTTTGAATACCAAAACCACTAAAATAACATGCACGGAAAATTAACATAAAATTTATTCTTAAAATAAAATTTTGCAATAATCATTTCTATTTTTTTTTTACTTAGCGATTCCATGAGCATCACTTGGTCAATCTTTCACGCGTCAACACGATCCGTTCTAATTTGAAAGGTTATTGTATGAGTAAGTATTTTGAAAACACTCATTAAAAATAAGTGCGTATTCTTATTAACATGATATAAATATAAAAATGACATAACATATCAGCATTCTTAGATTTAGAGCAAACTGGTCACGATATCCAATAGTTCAAGGAATTTCTTAAGAATTTTCATATCCCATAGGATTTAAAATATTGACCCAACGGTCCATCTCGAAAGATTTAACATAAAAATTAACCTGAAGGCTTTAGAGTATTTCATGCCAAAAATTTATATAAACATCAAGAAATAATAATCTATCACTTTGCACTAGTGTAATCTTATCTCAATTTGATACCAAATAAATTTGAAAATATTTTTATAGAGTAATAGTAAAGAGAATTATTTCTAACAATGTTTGCATATATCAACGTAGGAAATGAAGTAAATGTTCAAAAAGAAAATTCAACTTAACTATATGCATATATATCTACATAATAAAAAGAGCGAATTTGGGGGCACTATTCATAAGCAGTGGATCCGAGCCGAACCGAGCCGAGCCGAGCCATTCAGATCGTGGCTCGGCTCAGCCATTTTTTTGTAACAGTTGAGCCAAATGACTCGGCTTGGCTAGCTTTGGTTTTTTTTCCTTTACAACCGAGCCAAATGGCTCGGCTCGACTATTTTTTTTACACGTTTGATTCAGTATTTTAAGTTACAGATATTCGCTTTACGCGATTTAAAATTTGTTGGAAATGTTGAAGTGCGATCATGATAAATATATGATCAATAAATTTCAAATATCAAAATTTGAAATTGCTACTATATAAAAGAACAACTTCTCACTTTTACTATTCATAAGCCAAACAGCTTTTTAGCTGCGTCGAGCCGAATGTGGCCGTGTTAGTTTAGCCATTAACACTTCTTCTTCTTCTTCTTCTTCTTCTTCTTCTCTCTCTCTCTCTCTCTCTCTCTCTCTCTCTCTCTCTCTCTCTCACACACACACACACAACTAAAATATATTTTTTTTTAACGTTTGATTCAGTATAATGGCTTGACGGCTCGGCTTGGCTAAGCTTTTTGTTTTTGTTTTTTTCTTACGTTTGTTTCGGTATTTTAAGTTACAGATATTTGATTTAAGTGATTTAAAATTTGTTGAAAATGTTAAAGTACGATCATGATAAATATATGATCGATAAATTTTATCTACCTTAAATAAAAGAGCCACTTCCTTTTTCACTGTTCATAAGTCGAGCCGAGCCAAATGGCTTGATGGCTCGGCTCGGTTAGGCTCCGCTAAGCCGTTTACTTTTTTTTTCTTACATTTGTTTCAGTATTTTATGTTACAAATATTTATTTTAAGCGATTTAAAATTTGTTGAAATTGTTAAAGTGCGATCATGATAAATATATGATCGATAAATTTTAAATATCAAAAATAATTTTACATTAATTGTGAAATGTAAAGTCGTAATTGTTTATATTTCTTTTCAATCTCAACCTCATTTCAATGTCTTTTTTTCGAATTTATTTTCCTACAATTTTTCGTTTGATTCGATATTTCACGATATGAATATCCATTTGGATCGATTTAAATTATTTTAAAAAAACTTAAAATGTGATAATAATAAATATATTGTCTATTAAGTTTAAATATAAAATCTCAACTAAACCTTTTTTTTAACATTTGATTCAGTATAATAGCTTGACGGTTTGGCTTGGCTAAGCCCCCTTTTTTTATGTCTGATTTAGTATTTAAAGTTATAAATATTCGTTTTAAGCGATCTAAAATTTGTTGAAAGTGTCGAAGTGCGGACATAATAAATATATGATCGATAACTTTTAAATATCAAAAATAATTTTACATTAATTGTGAAACGTAAAGTGGTAATTGTTTATATTTTTTTCGATCCCGACCTCATTCCAATGTCATTTTTTCGAATTTTATTTTCCTACAATATTTTATTTGATTCGATATTTCACGATATGAATATCCATTTGGATCGATTTAAATTTTCTTAAAAAAAGTTAAAATGTGATAATAATAAATATATTGTCGATTGAGTTTAAATATAAAAATTATCTTCAATTATAAAACGTAAAATCATAATCGTTAATTTTTCTTTTCTACCCCATACTCAGCCCTCATACTCACATAAATTTCTCTCAATTTCATTTTTTTCAGTCTTTACGTTTGGTTCAATATTTTACACTACAAATGTTCATTTTCAACTATTTAAAATTTATTCAAGAGTTTAAAGGGCGACCATGATAAATATATGATTGATAAAATTTAAATAATAAAAATTATCTTGCATGAATTATTAAACATAAAATCATGCTTTTCAATTTTCTTTTGAAATCTTGAAATGCGGCTATGATAAATATATGAGAATTATTACTATCTTTTTATGAGAATTGTTGATATCTTTGTTTATAATTTACTCGCTTGCAAATTGTATAAAAATTCTTAGTTGAAGTAAATTGGAATTATATTTTTCTTTCAATTACTATGTCGAAAATAAATTAAGGATTTTCTAATCAGAAATTTACTTTTTATTTTTTCATTAAAAGAAAAAACACTTGCTACTGAAATGACTATATTTCAGTAATTGGGGAATGTTATGGTAATAATTTCAAAATTGAGTACATGTTTTATTATTTGTGTTTCCAGTTTACTGCTGTGACCCACGAAGTTATGCTGTGATTTTTATGGTTGTAGACTTTCTTAATTTAATGATTTGGCTAACTTTACTGGGTCGATTAAAAATGGTATATTTATGACGTCAGAATGGATATTGAAGGAACTCAATATTTTTCGGAAGAATCGTCCTACATCATACAGTGCTGGTAAACAAACATCTTCTATGAAGTGAATTATTTTGATTTTTTTTTACAACCGCGCTATTAAATAGCCAACTTCGTCGATAGCACGTGCATTACACGTGTGTCTAACTAGTATATATAAAATTCACACAAACTCTAAGTGACCTTTTCGATTTTTTTTCCCAATCAAACGTCTTTTCAGTTTCATTATTAAATTCCAATCCAATGACCTTCTGCTTTCATTACTTAATTACAAACGTATTTCCAAGAGTTTATGAATTAATTACTATTAAAATTTAAAAAAATTAATTATGTACTTTTTTTAATTACTAGTAAAGAAAACGTACGATACACTTAGTTGATTAGTATCGACAAGATAGAAATGATTTTATTTTGGAATTGATGTTGGTTGATGGTTTCCTTCATCTGATGAAGTATGAAGGAGTTATTTTTTTCTCTAGTATCCAACAACAATAAACTTTCGTTTTGATAGAGCCTAGCAAGCATTCAACAACAATTAATAGGCAAATAACACTATGAGGACAAGCAAAAGCACCGCAATAGAATCCACATTTCCACATAAAACTGATAAAAAAATATATTTTTTTAAACCCAAAAAAACTACAAATTAATAATAGGACAATGAGATTTGACAAAAATTAGCAGATGCAGAACTCAAAGAACCAATTGTTTCAATCCGAAACTTGTTGATCATTTTTGCAGTTCAAAATTATTAAAGTATTTCAAATCGAATAAGAAACTGCTAAAATAATAAACACGATCTAATATAAGTATAAATAAAAGAAGTGTGGTAATGAGATTATCTGACCACTGCAGCCGAGGGTTATTGTGATGTGAGAGCTTGAACTCTCGGACATTTGGATGCTAGCAAAAGCTCAGAAATCCCATTCACTTAATTAAACAGTAATTAAAAAAAGAAACATAAAATCAACGAACATGAATTACACTCATGAGAAATCCATAAGCTTCACTCCACTTAAACTACTTGCATAGCTTGATGAAGAGGATTCTACTTTTGGCAATCTTGTTTTTGCTATACTGCAGTTAACAAAAGATATGAAGAAGCCTTATAATTGACTTCAACATCCAAGAACAGTAAAATCTAAGAAAATTAGCATGATACACTAAATTCTAATTCAGTAAAAACAGAGACAAAAACCAAAATCAAAGATTGGTATGAAAATGAAGGGAATACCATTGCTAGCTACGCTAGAAATCTTTTGATGTTTGCAAGCACAAGATCACTGACCTTCCATTGTTGGCGTTCAGTAGCAGCCACCTTGTTGGAACCTTATGTTGCAAGTATGATCCATCAGCAAGCTCTGAAAGTTTTATATATTACTGCATATCTAATTCGCTCACAAAAACAAAACAAAACAAAGAATGAAATTCAGAATGTGGAAACACGCAAAATATTACCTCATTTGCTTTATTAAGGATAGCATTTATTTAAGCTTTTTATACTTTTAGTGCACAACTTTAGACATTTTAATGAATATATTTCCAGGAAATTAAGAGTCGAATTTATGACACTACTCGAGTGATAGTTGTTTGATCGAAAAAAATAGACAACGAAGAATCTGTATAGACATATAAGCATTATTTTTCTTTTCTGAAGTATAAATAAGTTTTCTTTTAACTAATTCATATTATGACAAACCATAATTAGTTAGTGGCACCAATACATCATAATATTTCTTGCAATCAACATGAAGTAATAATTTTAACTCAATTGATGTCACCTCAATTATCTTGTGAATATTATCTATCTGTGTAAGTCTATCTTGTTTTTCATTCATATAGACCCGTAACGACAAGGCAGAAGAAAATTGGACATTCCCAGTAGGAGAGAGTTTATTTTGTTAAATTGTTTTCCTAGAAGCTTCAATGCTTCTTAATAGGAGGTCTCCCACGTTGAAAGCCTATCCCATAGAGTGGCAGGTACTACATAATCAGCAAATAGGCACGTTGGGGGAATTGGAATCATCATATTCCATGCTGGACAAATTAGAGATATATTGGTCAATTTGTTCAGATACTTTATTGAGATCAGGAGGCAAAGGAGAAGACTCTATGTTCTTTACATCAGTCGGCTCTTCTCCCTCATTGATCTCATGTCTCAAGTCAAGCCATTAGTTGTTTTGAAGTAACATTAATAATAACCACAACTATTTTTCTTGAAAGAAATGTTGGATAATAACATTGTTACCAAGGAAAAAAAACTACCTTTGATTATCCAGAATTATAGATGCAAACAAAGAATGGGGTGAAAGTGTTCAAACCCAGGATACTTCATCACCAATTCGCATATGTAAAACTTGAGAATCATTGCCAGTAAAACTCAAAAAACTCAGTCACAGCTCATGACACGGAAACACCAATAAGAGAGATAAGGATCAGGAGCAAAATACACTACAAAAATAATAATAATAATAAATGAATATTTTAGAAAAAGAGCTTTCAAAAGATAAGGAACATGAAAGTTTTTACTTTTTTCTGGAGGTAGTGGAGAGGAGGGGGATGTCCATCTGCAGATATGAATGCATTGACATGAATTTTCAAATATTAGTTTTTTTACCACCATTAGATAACTATAAATCAAGAAGGTACTTCTACAAGGACAAGGGAAAACATAGAGGAGATTATACCTGTTTCCTGATTCCTGAAGTCGAGGCGATTGCGCCTTCAGGAAAATTCTAGTAAGATTGAAAATGGATATAGCTACCGGTTCTCCTAAAATTGCTCGAGTTTTTCTCCAGAAACCTAACCCCTTAATTTCAAAAATAAACCTCTATTACCTGAATCAATCGTCTCGTGTCTCCGTCTCACACGGAGATACGCCTTGTCTGATGGAGACATGGTCCAGAATGGAGGCACGACAGTCTTGGATGGAGGCATCTCATGCCTCCGTCCAAGTGGATGAATGAGCCTCTATCCAAGGGGTCCAAGTGGATGGAGGCACCATGTCTAGGCACCATGCCTCCATCCACTTGGATGGAGGCAAACTTAATGCCTTCATCCATGATAGAGACACGACGGTGTCTCCATCCTGGATGGAGGTGTCTCCGGCACACCCTGGAGCAAATTTTTTTTTTTTTTGTACAATGCTACTAATAACATTATTTCCTTTGATGTAGGTTTCCTTCTTGCCTTCTCTTTACCAAGGATTACAAGAAACAAGCATTATAATACAGTTTGATTTTTTTTTTACCATACTAATTAAATTGTTAATTATTATTATTATTATCCACAAGTTTATGGTGAAATGTTAGTTCTAAAAATAAAAATTACATATCTACAGAGATGGGAAAAATGATGATTACATTTTATCTCACCATCAATCAATTTTATAAAATTACGTCATCTAATTCTTCCACTCCACCGAGCCCCACCAATCCAAAAACTAAATAATAAGGTAGTCACGATTTAGTATTTACAAAGTTTTCATTCTCGATGGAAAGATATTCACTATTCACCTTGCACCATTAAAACAAGTATCATGCTTTAAATGTAAATTAGTGTTATAAGCCATATGAAAAGGGTAAGAGGTTACAGTTTGCAGCATTATTGGCATTCAGTCCAAGGAAAAGAGCAGTAACAAAATAAAGAATAAGTCTCGACATACAAATTATATTTACAAACTCGACATACAAATAGAAATCAATTTGATGATTCTTATAGATGCAATCCATTCACACGGTTTATGTTTAAAAATATATAGTATATCTTGATTTAAATTTTTGAGAATAGGAAAAACTGGATTTGAGAACTCTTGACACATTACATGCAACATTAATCTAATTTGACAAAATTGTTCAATGGATTCACCTTTTGCTTAATGGTGAAACCTTGTAAATATATCAGTACCAAATACACAGAGCATTGGACAAAGGTAAAATACCACCCATAACTGCAAAACATCACGTATAAATTTTTTAATTCAATATGAGCCACCGGAATAATTAGCAAAAATGTATTATAATTAAGCTATCGGAGAATGGAGGATGGACCTGAATTGGAGCCTATTATATACATATTCTTGCAAGCAGATATAAAAAATTTCATGGTTAGTCAACTTCGCAACTTCATTATTCACAATTATCTAATTCTATATACATCGGCTTCATAGAAGCTTTTGAATCAATGAAACAGAGAAATGATCAACAAAGTACTGCTACGCAAAGCCAAAAATCTTGAATTTCACCGCCAAAAAAGTAAAATCAACCATTGAAAACGTAACATTTACAGAAAATTCCAAAATTTAAGAACCCTTTTCAAAGCAATTCTAATTTCTAAACTGCGTAAAATTGAATTGCCGATCATTCATTGTATCCCCTTTTTAGGAGACTTCTCTTCATCACGAGACTGACTCAAGCAAATTAACAAACAACTAACAGGCAAAGAAAAATCCAAGAATTCAATTCACCCAATAAAACCAAACACAAAGGATCCAATGACACAAGGAATCAAACAAGGACAGTTGCAATTATTACGAATATATATACAAGAAAAACTTAAACGAACCTCACAAATGCCATTGACAAAATAAACAAAGAAAAACCCAAAAGAGCATATGAGAAACTGTTTCCAAATGGGTCTATCAATTAAAGATATCCCAAATAAGACCCTGTTTGATCTTCCTTCTTCATTTCTGATGAACCCAGTTGGAATCAAAACCCAAAACTTTATACAAAACGAAATTGCATGGCCTTGCTTTATCTACAGAGGGAATAAAATGTGGATTTTTTTTATAGAAGAAAGAAAGGGAAGGGAGTGAAATACTTTTGAATGTATAAGAAAGGTGTCAGCACTAATAACTTAATAAACTTCCCAGTTACTCTCTCTCTCTACATTTTTTTATCAGTATTCGTTCCAGGGAGAAAGAAAGAGAGGAATGAAATCGTGAGTGTGCGGATGGAGGCACGATGTGCCTCCGTACGTGTGCACGGAGGCATGCTGTGCACGAGTAGCAGCATGCATGCCTCCGTGCACACGGACGGAGGCACAGTCATACGTGTGCACAGAGGCATGCACGCACAGAGGTACAGTCCCAGTGCGCGCATCAGCGTGCCTCCGTCCGCATGCACGAAGGAACGCTGCGCACGGAGACATCAGCGTCCCTCCATCACATACCCTATCCATATACTGACATCTGTAAAAATGGTATGACCAATAATATTTATGATCAAGGTATTTAATTTTTTCTTGCTATAAACCATTCTTTGAAAAACTCAATGGCTAATTTTAAGGTTAAATAACCACTCTTCACCCCACTCCCCAGCTTGGCAGTCCACCCCATCATACCATAATATTTTACTGTATTTTATAAAAAATATACAATTATATAGTAGAGAAATGCTTCCATTTTATACATGCGATTTCTATCAAATTAAGTATATAATTGTTTAGTGTGCGTTGCACAATCCAGTTAAATTCATATAGTTTTAAAAAATGTTATTATTAGAAAATAATAATAAAAAAAAAAAATATAGCATGCCTCCGTCCACTTGGGCGGAGGCATGAATCCAAGTAATGCTTCCGTCCAAGTGGACGGAGGCATGAAATGCCTCCATCCAAGTGGAAGGAGGCATACTTAGATTGGATTGAGGCATTTCTCGATGCATTCTAATGCTTACGTCCACTCCATGCCTCCGTCCAAGTGGACGGAGGCATCAAATGCCTCCATCCAAGTCACGCCTCAAAGTCATTTCTCCATGGCTTCTATTAATTTCTCAGTATGCCTATTCTGAATCCTTCTGGTAAATAACCACTCTTCACCCACTCCCCAGCTTGGCAGTCCACCCCATCATACCCTAATATTTTACTGTATTTTATAAAAAATAAAGCTGTATTCCAACCACCAAATGCCAACAGAGGATTGAGGGGAGTGCAACACATGAAAAGACATACTCACCGATTCAATCAAATGAAATACACAGGATTTACCAACAATCAAAAGGGTTGGATAATCAATGAATAGTTATAAACCAAAGCCGTATTCCCACCACCAAATGCTTAACACAGGATTGAGGAACAAAATGACCATAATCCAAACCTATATTCAGAATCAATATAAATGAATAGCCATAATCCAAACCTACCTGTATTCCATCGGTGGAATCCTACTAAAATCTTATGACATTAACCGCATTGAAAAAGCCGTAGAAGAAAGGAAAAGGAGGAGGAAGGAGAGAGAAAATGGAGGAAAGGAAGGAGAATAGGAGGAGTGGGGGTGAGGAGGAGTGGATGTTACGTGATATAGTAGAGAAGTGGAGAAGCAAGGCGCTGGAAAATTTGACTAATTTCAAGAATTTTCTTTTTAAAAAAAAGGTGATTTTTTACGACGGCGGGAAATCGCAACACGTGTAAGATTTGTTTTAGCCTCTTTTAATTTATAGTCATAATATTTTTTTCACATTCCAAGTAACCATACTGCATTGAATTGATAGTTTTTATTTTTATTTTATTTTATTTTATTATTATTTATATTTTTTTAATTAATAAAATTTAAAATTTAAAATACTTTCTTTCTGTCAAAATAACTCGGGAATAACTAGTCTAAAAATATTTATTTTTGAGCTCAATTTATACTATTTAATATGAGCTACAAAATGAGTATATTATCGATATATTTTTATCAAGTTGTAAAGTACTTAAATATTCCACCCAAATAATTTACGATAAGTTTTAAAAGTGCACGTAAGCAAATAAATCATCTATGTAAATAAGTAGGTCGACTTTATCGTTTCAACTTTTGGACTTTAGTGTGATGACCAAGCTAGGCATGGGCTATTTCATTTGCTAAATGCGCAACCTTAAATTTACCCCATATGGGCTATCTTATTCTTGGGTTATCAGGAACTCGATGCAGTCTAACAATTTCCTTAATATATAATTGAGTAAACTGATCCATATTGTAGTTCATTCTTACTGGAAGAAAATGAGCTAACTTTGTCAACCTGTCTACAATTACCCAGATCGCATTGATTTCGAAACGCCCACCACATAATCCATGGATATTTGCTCCCATTTTCACTTTGGAATTTCCAAAGGATTTAATGGTCCCAATTGCCTTTAATGTTATGCTTTCACTTGCTGAAATACAATACACTTCTCAACAAATAGACCAATTCCCCTTTTCATATTTCGCCACCAAAATGCATCGCGAAGGTCTCGATACATTTTAGTACCCCCAGAATGCACAACATACGGGGTATAGTGAGCTTCCTCTAATATCTCTTTTCTTACCCCTTCATCTTTCGGTACACATAACCTTCTCTCGAACATCAAAGCATTGGCAACTGCTATTGCAAAACCCTTTCTTTTACTTGTACCATCTTCCACCTTGAGTTTTCTCAAAAATGGATTATTATCCTAAGCATTTTTTATTCGATCCGTAAGAGTAGGTTGAATCTTTAATGCTATAATCCTTGCAATAAGTCGAGCTGGAGGAATGACAACTTCTAAATTCAATTTATCGAAATCCTTTATCAACTGCACTTGAGTTGTGGGTAAACCTACTAGTTGTCCCCCAGTCTTCCTACTACGAGCATCTACGACTACATGAGCCTTACCGAGATGGTAATGGATAGTGTAGTCATAATCCTCAACTAATTCTAACCGCCTTCTCTGCCTCATATTCAATTCATTTTGAGTGAAAATATATTTCAAGCTCTTATGATCAGTATAAATATCGCACTTGCCCCCGTAAAGGTAGTGACGCCATATTGTTAGAGCATGTACTACTGCTGCCAACTCTAGATCATGCGTAGGGTAGTTTTGCTCATATTATTTTAATTGTCTTGAGGCGTATGCGATCATCTTCCCAAACTGCAACAGTACACAACCCATACCCTATTATGGATGCATCATTGTATATAATCAATTCATCTGAACCCTTTAGTATAGCTAAAACTGGAGCTGCAACCAATTTCTGTTTCAGTACTTGAAAACTCTCCTCACACTTCTCGGTCCATTGAAATTTTACGCCCTTCCTCTTTAGTTGGGTCATCGGCCCAGCTATTTTGGAGAATCCCTTAATGAATCTCCGATAATAATCTGCTAGTCCCAAGAAACTACGAACCTCACCTACATTCGTTGGTCTAGACTAGTTGGTTACCGCTTCAACTTTAGTAGGGTCTACTCCAATTCCTTGTGCTATAACCACATGACCAAGGAAAATTATACGATCAAGCAAAAATTCACATTTCTTGAATTTCTCATACAATTTATCTATTCGTAGTGTCTCCAACACTATCTTGAGTTGTTCTTCATGTTAATCATTATTCTTTGAATATACCAAAATGTCATCGATGAAGACAATGACAAATTGTTCTAAACACTGATGAAATACTCTATTCATCAAATCTATAAATACTGCAGGAGCATTTGTTACTCTAAAGGGCATTACCGTGAACTCATAATGACCATAGCGAGTTCTCAATGTCGTCTTTGAAATGTAATCTGCCTTCATTTTCAACTGAAGATAGCCTGACCTCAAATCAATTTTGAAAAATATTGTTGCATCTTTCAGCTGATTAAAAAGGTCTTCAATCCGAGAAAGGGGATATTTGTTTTTGATAGTCAATCGATTCAGTTCCCTATAATCAATGCATAATCTCATTGATCCATCCTTTTTCTTCACAAACAAAATCAGTGCACCTCAATGACGTATACTTGGTCGAATGTAACCTTTATCCAACAATTCCTACAACTATACTTTTAATTCTTGTAGTTCTTTTGGTGCCATCCTATATGGAGCTTTAGACACTGGAATTACTCCAAGCACTAGGTTAATTGTAAACTCCAATTATCTATCAAGTGGTACGCCAGGTAAATCATCAAGAAATACATCAATGAAATCTCGTACAATTGGCACATTACCAATAGTAAGCTCCAATTGCTGAGTTCCATATACACTCACTAGAAATCATTGGCAAGATCTTTTTTTTTTTTAACATCTTTTCTACTTTTGTGGCTGACACAAGACGAGGTAAAGACTTAACTCGTACAGCGTAAAATCGAAACTCTTCCTTTCGAGAATTGAATTGATAGTTTTTCTTTTTATTTTATTTTATTATTATTATTTATATTTTGTTTATTAATAAAATATAATACTTTCTTTTTGTCAAAATAACTCGGGTATAACTAGTCTAAAAATATTTATTTTTGAGCTCAATTTATGTTATTTAACATGAGCTACAAAATGAGTATATTATCGATATATTTTTATCAATTTCTAAAATACTTGACCCAAATAATTTGCGATAAATTCTAAAAGTGCACGTAAGCAAATAATTCATCTATGTAAATAAGTGGGTCGAGTTTATCGTTTCAACTTTTGGACTTTTGTGTAACGACCAAGCTAGGCATTGGCTATTTCATCTGCCTTCATTTTCTATTTCAACTCGTAATGACCATAGCGAGTTCTAAATGCCGTCTTTGAAATGTCATCTGCCTTCATTTTCAACTGATGATAGCCCGACCTCAAATCAATCTTGAAAAATACTGTTGCATCCTTCAGCTGATTAAAGAGGTCTTCAATCCGAGGAAGGGGATATTTGTTTTTGATAGTCAGTCGATTCAGCTCCCTATAATCAATGCACAACCTCATTGATCCATTCTTTTTCTTCACAAACAAAATCGGTGCACCTCAAGGACATGTACTTGGTCGGATGTAACCTTTATCCAACAATTCCTACAACTATATTTTTAATTCTTGTAGTTCTTTTGGTGTCATCCTATACGGAGCTTTAGACACTGAAGTTGCTCCAGGCACAAGGTTAATTGTAAACTCCAATTGTCTATCAAGTGGTTCCCCAGGTAAATCATCAGGAAATACATCAATGAAATCACGTACAATTGGCACATTACCAATAGTAAGCTCTGATTGCTGAGTTCCATATACACTCACTAGAAATCCTTGGCAAGATCTATTTTTTAACATCTTTTCTACTTTTATGGCTGACACAAGACGAGGTAAAGACTTAACTCGTATAGCGTAAAATCGAAACCCTTCCTTCCCAGAATTGAATTGATAGTTTTTCTTTTTATTTTATTTTATTATTATTTATATTTTGTTTATTGATAAAATATAAAATTTAGAATACTTTCTTTCTGTCAAAATAACTCGAGTATAACTAGTCTAAAAATATTTATTTTTGAGCTCAATTTATACTATTTAACATGAGCTACAAAATGAGTATATTATCGATATATTTTTATCAACTTTTAAAATACTTAAATATTCGACCCAAATAATTTGCGATAAATTTTAAAAGTGCACGTAAGCAAATAATTCATCTATGTAAATAAGTGGGTCGAGTTTATCGTTTCAACTTTTGGATTTTTGTGTAACGGCCAAGCTAGGCATTGGCTATTTCATTTGCTAAATGCCCAACCTTAAATTTAGCCCATACGAAAATATAATTAAAATACGGGGTGTTTCTAGATATTGAAGCAATCAAATTTAATGGAGAATACTTATTTATTATCATGTTGAACTGCAATTGGTGACATTTTGTCTAAACTAGAGATGTGCGGATAGTAAAAAATTCAACATTAGTTCACACACTGGAAAAAAGCCAAAAAATAAAAAAAAATAAAAAATTTGGGGGGTGTGTGAATCTTACGGTGATGAAAGAAAATATCTAACCATTGAAAGTCTTGAATTGAAACAACATGTGAATTTATAATGTTATGTTTTATTCTTCACACACACGTTGATTTTACATTGGAAAAGTAGTTTTTAATTTTTTTATTGTGATTTTGTAGTTGTGCATAAATTTGGTATTATGATTCCAATCCCGAGATAATAAGCCAAGTTAGCAAGCTAAATTTTTTTCCTTTACTTGATTGACTGGCCACCAATTAGGTAATTTGTTTGTATGTTTTTGCAAAATTATCCCGCAAGTGTACATGTTCATTGTACAAGTAATAATTATGATGAGTGAGTTATCGTTCCACAGGGAATAAGGTTCAATTCTAGTATATCCGATGTATCTAAATTCATAACAATAATAAAATATGGTTGATTTGTGTTTAACTACATTCTATGACCACGAAAGCAATAAAAGAAAGAAAGTGGCTTTTAATCAAGTGTGGATGAATGTATTGGAATTTCGAATCCCTATTTTACTCTAGAATTCAATTTTCAACTTGTGATAATTAATTCAATCCTTGCATTCGTGATGATCGATAATTCCACTTTTATTTATTAATAAACCTATGTTGACCACGAACTATTCATATGCCGCATTCATATGATAAATATGCATTAAAACATAGTCTTAATGGTGCGCAAACATACGATCGCACACTTCACAAATATTATTCCTAATATTTATTCTTCACGTGTTCCATGTACAGTGTTCTACTTATTTTGAGTTTTTTAACACTTCGAATAAGCAACTTATTGTCTTAAAGGTGCGCAAACATTAAAACAATATGAAAAAACATGTATATAAAATCACAACGCAAGAATTAACTAAAAATCACAAGTCTTGAATTAAAAACTAGAAATCAAGTAGTTTCATCATCCATCCAATACAAATAAATTTCGCCTAACATATTGATATGAAAATTACATAGAAAATAAAAGAAAGCCATCACCCGAATCATGTAAAATTGAAGAAAATCTGGAAATTAACTCTTTAAGCCTTCGAAATCGGATAAAAAATGGTGAATTCCTCATCCTCAATGTAATTATCTCCCTCTTGTTCTTAAAAATACGGCTCTACTTGTAAAAGTCACGGAATTCACCTTATATTCTATCTCAAAATTACCCTAAAATATTACCAAAATAAAATACGGAAAGTACAATTTTCTCCCCAATTTACCTTAAGGCGCGAGCCTATTAGAAACTAGGGTGCACCCTTAGCCTTTAGGAAGGCCTCAGTCGAGGCCAATTTGAAGTGAGGCGCGTTCCTCACCTGCGCTCCTCGCCACCGGCCAGGACGCACTCCTTAGCTAATTTTCGGTAGATGAACAGTTCTCAATATTTTTGTCGTAATTTTCTCTCTCGATATCCGATTGAGGTGATTCAAAATGCATTGAAAATCTAACTCGGAGGGCTACAACTCTTGTTGAAATATCATTTTCCCAATTCGAAATTTTGCTATTCCAAAATTGGGTCTCAATGTGAGCTTGAAAATCCGAAGCATAACTTTTTCGGTTGGAAGTTGATATGTGATAATATTTGGACTATATTTCATCCATTTGGCTTCTTTCATCATCCAATTGATGTCTAACACTCTCAAATCTTCATCTCGAGGTTCAATGTAACTTTTGAGTATTTGCATTTCCGTCCCCGAACTTTGTATTTGATAGAATTGAGCCATTTTCCGCTATCTTTGCATTCTTTTCTCCTATTCTTCATCAAAACATTGAGTTTTACCTACAAAATGAAATATAACACAAGTTAGGTAGTATTTTATCTAAAGAACAGTAAAATATCATCATTTAGGATCTCAAATAAGTGTAGAAACTACACTTATCAGTGATTTTATTAGGTTTTAGTTTTGTTTGAAGACAAACAAATATTCAAGTTTGGGATGTGATAAATGTAGTTTCTACACTTATTTGAGGTCATAAATAATGATATTTTATGGCCATTTGGATAAAATTCTACCTAATTTATGTTATGTTACATTTTATAGGTAAAACTTTATGTTTGGTGAAAAATTGGAGAAAAAAATGCAAAACAGCGAAAAAATGTCAAAATCTAAAGTACGTGAACTAAATTATCTATGGATGCAAAGTTTAAAGATCAAATTTCATACTTTGGAAAGACTAAGGACTTGAAGGATAATTTAGCGTTAATGACTGAATTTGAGGCCCAAAATTAAAAAGAGTGAGCGAGCGAGCGCGCACACATATACACATCTATAATATATTAAATATCGCATCAAGTGAGAATAATTTTCTGGACGATTTTAACCCTACTACAATTTAATAATTTCAATAATATCTTACTTTCGCTTTTCAATATATATATATATATATATATATATATATATATATATATATATATATATATATATATATATATATATATATATATATATATTTAATTGAATATTAATTATTAAACATGCACGCAAATAAATAATTGAATTGTATGAACAATCAAATTGATTCATGAATATTGAATTTAATTAATTTGAATTAATGAATATAGAAAAAGAATAATGTATATACATTTAAACAAAGGGAGTGTAAGTGAACCAACATGAAATTTAATTAATTTGAATTAATAGATATAGAAAAATAACAATCTATATACATTTGAAAAAAGAGGTTATACAAAAACCAATATGGAATTTAATTAATTTGAATCAATGAATATAGAAAAAGAATAATTTGTATACATTTAGACAAATGGCATTATATCATAGATTAAATGAATAATATTGAAATTAAATAAGTGTACATAAATTTGAATTATTTACCTACTCCTATAATAATTAAATAGCTCACAAATTATATGATCTTTAATAATCTATATACTTCTAGAATAATTTATGATAAAATGAATAATTTTGAAAATAAATACGTGTTCATGAATTTGAATAATTTATTTACTCTTAGAATAATTGAATAACTCTCAAAACATGTGTACATGAATTTGATGACTTAATGTTATATTTAATATATTCATAAATAAATATTAATTAGTAAACATACACATACATAAATAATTGAGTTGTAGTATTTTTAGAGTAATTGAACAGTCTCAAAATATATAAAGTGTACGTGAATGAACTTGAATGAACTTGAAGAATTAATTGATTGTATTATGTAAAGGGGATAAGAATTGGAGTTCTTTGGTTGAAGTCAAAAATTGCAGCTATTGTAGGCACCAAAAAAGAGGGAAAAATGAGAAAAAAAAATTGAATGAAAAGAGACAAGAAACTGGAGTTTGTTTTTGAAGTCAAAAACTGCGGCTGGGGAATATATATACATAGAAACCGGACACACAAGCGACTGAAGCAAGCAAGAAAAATGGCTGCTGCTAGGAATGTATATACGCAAACAAGTTGCTATCGAGATACACACACACAAAGGCGGCTGCAAGGAGGGAGATATATACACAGAATGCAGACGCAGAGAGGAAGGAAAAATAAAAAATAAATTAAATTACTTTCTATATCTTTATTCAAAGAATTCGGTGATGGATTCAAAGACAATTTCTTGTGTTTATTTTTATATTATGAGTAACTAATTTTCACATTAATGCGAACAATATAGTAGACTTGTGATGCTTTATTTTTCTATTCAAGATTTCTGTGATTTATTCATTTATGTGTTGGTTTTACTATGAGTTTAATGCATTGAAGGATGAATAAAATCTTGAAGGATGAAAAATGAAAAAAAAAAAAAAAAAGTTCAATACTATCCTGTTTAATTAATTAATTATTTCTAGGATATTATTTTTAAATATAATTTAAATTAAAACACATAAAAAATAATATATTGATATTAAAAAATTGTGATGGGTTTGGGAAAATCGAGACGGGAGTCAAGGGACTATGTTCTCGTCCCCACCCCATTTACTGATTTGGACGAGATGGGTAATTCCAATTTAGATGTCATCTAGTTTTATATGTACTCAAATTGTTTGAATATGCTATTTGTCCTCAAGTGAGAATGTGGCATGTGATATGAGTGTAGGCCAAATTTTATTCGTAGTAATTATATTGAAATTTGATTGACAATAATTGAAATTATAAACCGTAAATGAAATTTACCCTTTAAATTTATGATTACGAAACGCACTTTATTCATCTTCATAAACTCATCTCACTTTATTCATCTTATCATTTAATATCATAACACGTGAAATCATTTCACTGACGTAAATAGCATTACTTAAACTATAGGATATAGGTTAAGAGATATATTTCACATCGAGTAATTATTGAATATGGATCAATATATAAGAATTTGAGTTATTTGTAATGCCCCGAAATTTTATAAAATATAATTATTTGTTATTGCCGCCTGTATTTTATGATTTGAAAAGTTGAAGAACTAAAGTAAAATATGTTTAACATTCTTTTATTTTTTTTGGGCTAAATAATTAGATTTTGATATAACAAGTTTTAATAAATCAATATTGGACTCTTTTTGAAGCTTGTAATTAATTAGAAGTATTCAACTTTAAAAAAAAATTAATTCGAATAAGTTAGACTCAAAATATTAAAGTTTTTAGAAATTGTCATTATTAGTATTTAATTTAAATTAAATATCAACAACTAAAGATTTGGTGAGCCTGGAGATAAGGCATAATCAACCACATGTAGGACCTATTTTGTTTTTATAAATTGTCCCCATGCCACATCTCCAAGTTGTAAAATGTTAACTTTACTTGAAGTTGTCGCGTCAAATGTTCGAATTCTGAAATATGAATTTGACTATTGAGTAAGTACAAGTGTACAAATAGCCTTCCACCCTATACCGTTGAAAGCATAACATGTGATTTACCTCGTTCACCAAGACTTAGGGTAGGGCAAGTGGGGGCCGTCAAGGATGCGACTCATCCTGTATTTTGTTTTTATAAATTTAATAGTAATCATGACTTTATTATTTGAAATCAATTTCTATCCAAATTACACAGTTCCACTATTCCGATTTTACTGAAATTCAAATTGGGTATTGAATTCCAGTATAAATAGTGGGCAAGAGTAATGCTATTTATCATCGATAATGTGTCAACTCGTTATCTCTCATATTCTTCTCTCTCTATCTCCTCCCCTTCTCTTTCAAATAAATTGAATTGCACAATCTCATTATTTCACATAGACAATTGCATCACCGATAATTTATCATCAGCATTATTCAATATACAAAAGGTCCCATTATTTCACAAAAAAAAAAAAAAGTTAAGAGAGGGAGCATAGAAAAAGGGCACGCGCATTATTTTACTTTCTTTTACAATCTTTCAAATGAATGAGGGAAGATACTTATGTGCACGTGAGTTGTTTCCTTATACCTTTATGTATTCAATTAAATATGCATGAATTGTCAGTTGACCTTCGAATTCTTTATTAAGAGATGTGAAATCCTTCGAAAACTCAAGATGACTAAAAATGAATGTTTCGCTTAATCACCATAAACTCCACAAGGTGACATTACAAATTCTTAATTAGAAAACTTGTTACGAATTGTAGCATATCAATCTTTATTGAAGGTAACATCTTATCTTTGTCACTACAGTTATGAGTTTCACATCCTAGTATGTCCTATTATGATGAATAAATTAATTTTAACAGTATATTTTATGGACATACAATTTGTATTAATTTTTTAACTACGCATTTCATCAAATTTTTTTTATCAAATTTCCTAAGTTGTAAGGCTTTTTTTTTTTTTGTTTCTGTTTTTGTGTATGATCAAAAGAATATAAATGTCCTAAAAGAGACCCTTTTTATCGGTCTTCACGTGAACACGTTTTGGTTTTTGTATGGGTTAATTTCACAAATGGTCACTGAAATTACACGAAAATAACAAAACGGTCACTGAAATTTCAAACTTGCAGAAATGGTCACTCAACTTTCACACGGTTTCAGAAATGGTCATTGGATGTAGTTTTAGGACTTTTATGTTTTAATTGAAATTTAAAGCACCAAAAAGACCTTAAGTGCAAAATTCATATAAAACCTCCTCCAAATTGGTCATTCAAGACCGACTGCACTGGAGGAAAAATCTGCCACCGTGAGCTGTTCGTTCGAAATTGGCCAAGACCCATGTGTTCAATGGATGCGCCATGGTGGGGCGGTGCTAGGGGTTGTGGTCCGCCACCGTGAGTTGCGACGCCGTAGCCGGAATTCGTAGTTGAAGGGACGGACTGCACTGTGGAGGAAAAATCTGCCATGCGAAATTCATCATTGTTCGTTCAAAATTGGCCAAGACCCATATGTTGGGTGGATGGGCCATGGTGCGGCGATGCTAGGGGTGGTGGTCAGCTACAGTAAGTTGCATCGCCGACGCCAGAATTCTCGGTTGAAGGGACCGAAATCGCTGTGATGGAAAAATTCTTCATATCTTTCTGATTTGTTTGAATTTTCTGATTTGTTTGATGTTATGAAGGAATCTGTAGGTGCGTAATTAGGAGTTTGATCGACATGTGGGGTGGGTATGACATGAATGTCGCCGGAAGTTGATTTTCCGGCCAGTTTTCGATGCTTGTTCATCTGGTTTTGGATGAAATTTTGGGTCAAATCTGCCGAAATTGGGGCTAGTGGTAGGGTGGGTTGTGAAGAGGGTGATGAGGGCTTCAAGGTGGTATGTTGGTCTTGTGGCCAGGTGACCGGAGGTTGGGTTTTTGGTGGTCCAAATGTGGCGGTGAATGTTGTCGATTTGGATTATAGTGTGTGGGTAGCCCACTTTGGTGCGATTTTTTGGCCAATTTCGACGAGATTACGGCTAGTGGTTGGATGGGTTGTGAAGAGGGCGATGAGGGCTTCAAAGTGGTATGTTGGTCCCGCGGCCAAGTTGATCGGAGGTCGGGTTTTTGGTGGTCCAAAGTTGGCTGGTTGAGAGAATTTGGAGGAGGGAATGGTCCTGGGTTTTATATGAATTTTGCACTTGAGGTCCTCTAGCTTTTAAGTGACCGTGTTTTGGTGCTTTAAGTTTCAATTAAAACATCAAAATCCTAAAACTAACTTCAGTGACCATTTTGAAACTGAGTGAAAGTTGAGTGACCATTTATCTAAGTTTGAAATTTCAGTGACCGTTTTGTTATTTTCTTGTAACGTCAGTGACCATTTGTGAAATTAACCCGTTTTTGTATAGCAGTGAAAGTTAATTATTGAAAATAATCCTTTTAGATCAAAAGGTGACCGACAAACAGTATAAAATATCAAGAGAGCTGCTACATGGGCCCTGGCCTAGCAGCTTTATTCATTATTTTAAAAAATTAGAAGCCGCTAGAGACTGAGAAAAGCAGAAAGACAATCTTGACCAAGAAAAGCAGAAAATAGTAACATGTTGAAAATCTGGTGATCTGATGTAGACACAGGTGGATAGAATTAAGCTACCGTGGTTGTTTGAGAAAAATAATATTTTAAATAGTGATTTTTAAGAAATTTTTTGTGATTAAAAAGTAATAAAAATTTTTGATTTACGTGTAAAATATTTTATTATATAAACGTTTATTTAAAAATAAGTATGTTGAAATTTATTTTTTTTAAAATAACGACTATCAAACAAGGACTAAATAAGTTAGATATATTAAAAAAGTTTTTAAATTGTATCGGTAAAGTTTTATTGTTGATTTAATGCTTATATTTGTACTATGGAGAACGATAATATCGGTCAACATAAAATTGGAAGTAAATAAATAACATGATAACATGCTTCGTTCTAGTTACAGATTGTTATATGATTTTGCCAAACCAATGACGAAGAAGATTAAAATTTATTTTTGAATTCACGCCTCTCTACACAAAAAAGAAGCTTGTGTTAAGATTTTTGTACGGGGGAGAAAATAGATTGATTAAAGGAAAATGAACAGTACACATTTAACAAATTTAACGTGTTGAAACGCGTTTGAATTATTGTATTTGTCGCATCATAACAATATTTAAATCTCAAATTGTATACCACCGCCAAATATCGAGTACTCCATATATTTAACACGAAATTAACTTAAGTTCTTTTACATGTACAAAAACCCCTATCGACAACTCACATATGGGTGGTTAATTTTTTTTATTTTTTTAATGTAAGTTGTGGATAAGGGTTCTGCGACACCCAGAAAAACTCAATTAACTTACATTTTATTATTAAAAAAAGCGACGGACAAGACTTAGGGCTTGTGTGGGAGGGATTAAAATCAGATTAAAATTGAAAATATAGCCGTTATTGTTGACTTTTATTAGACGAGTGGGGTCCAATAACGGCCATATTTTCAATTTTAATTGGCTTTTAATCCCTCCCGAACGGGGCCTTAGTATTCGAAAGAGTAGAAAGTAGATGGAGTATGCTTTGCATTAAACCCTTATAAATACAGACAATGCTTCCTTGCAAAAACACATTCACAAACACAAATTCTATATTTTATATTAAGATAAGAAAATGGGGCGTTTTCCTAGCTTATTTGCAACTGCTATGCTTGTGCTGATGCTTTTCATGGCCACAGGTAAGCCAGTTTCTTATAGTTATACACTACTCGAATCGACTCGGCTTGGCTCGACGACGACGTCAGGGTTTTTTATTTGTTTTCCTTAACAGCATAGGTTACAATATGCGAGGGTTTTGTGTTTGTACAGTGAAAATTTTTGTTTTGTTCTGAATAAATACATGCTAGCTGCTTAATTTAGTTATGTGATTACAGGGACAGGTCCAATGATGGTGGCAGAGGCAAGGATATGCGAGTCCCCAAGCCAACGGTACAGAGGACTGTGTGGGAGAAATGCAAATTGCGCCGCCGTGTGCCAGACGGAGGGCTTTCCTGGTGGCCACTGCAGGGGCTTCCGCCGGCGCTGTTTATGCACCAAGCATTGTTCAAAATGATCAGAGTCCGAGATTGAGTTAAATAAGAATTAAACGTGTCTTTTTGGAGTTAATTATAATATGTTAACTCCCTTTGTTTTGTGTATGTTTGTGTCTCTAAAATCAATAAAGTTCCCCGCCCCCACCCACCCACCCACTCAACACAACGCAACTCCGTTATGAAGCAGCGTCGGTTTGTTTCTCGTCCTTCGATGACCGTTGTTTGATCATGTTTTGTATTCTGTATCAGTAATAATGGTTTGTTACTGACACGTTTTTCAACGTCACTATACTCGCTTGTCCTAAGGGTTGGTCGGCAGTGATTCTACTTTGTAGAACAGCTAGGCCAACTTCCTTTGCCAGCTTTTTAATCTAGACAAAATATTTATTAAAAAATTATCGGAACATATTTAAAAATAACGTTTTAATCTCATAGATGACTTCTAACATTTCAAAATCATGTCAACATCATTAGTATTTAGGGTGTGTTTGTTCCACATTATTTTGGAAGAATATATTCTGAAATAGTAGATTGATGGAGAATTTGTGTTTGAAAAAGAAGGAAAAATTATTGATGTGATGGAAAATATTATTTTATTGAAAATGTGTGGTTGAAAATGAGTAGAAGAATGAGAATGAAAATTTTAATGTGTACCAAACAAGAATTTAATTTAAATTAAATATCAACATCCAAAGATTTGGTAAGCCTGGATATAAAGCATAATCCACCACATGTAGGACCTATTTTGTTTTGATAAGTTGTCTTGGGGCATAGCTCAGTGATACAAAAGATATGAGTGAGGTAGTCTGATCTGAATTGACAGTCGCAATATAAGGGTCCAATTCTTACATAATAGTAATCGTGACTTTATTATTTGAAATCAATTTCTATCCAAATTACTCGTGATGCACAGTTCTACTATTCTAATTGTATCGAAATTCAAATTGGGTATTGATTTTCAGTATAAATAATGAGCAATAGTAATATTATTTATCATCGATGATGTGATAACTCATTATCCCTCACACTTCTCTCTCTCTCTCTCTCTCTCTCTCTCTCTCTCTCTCATATAAATTGAACTACACAATTTCATTATTATACATATCTCATTATCTACATAAATAGTAGCATCACCAATAATTTATCATTATGATGATAAATAACATTATTCAATACAAAGGTCCCATTATTCAAAAAAAAAAAAAAAAGAGGGGGGTGGGGGTAATGAAAGAGAGAAGCATAGAAAAAGGGCACGTGCATTATTTTAAAATTTTTCAATAAACGAAGTAAGATATTTATGTACAAGTGAGTTGTTTTCTTATACTTTTATGTATTTAATTAAATGTGTATGAATTATCAGTGGACCTTCAGATTTTTTATTAAGAGATGTGAAATCTTTCAAAAATTCAAGATGACTAAAAATGAGTGTTTCGCTTATTAACCTTATACTCCATAAGGTGACATTACAAATTCTAAATTTAGAGCAACTCATCACAAATTGTAGCACATCAGTCTTTTTTAAAGGTAACATCTTATCTTTGTCACTACATGTGGTTATGAGTTTCATGTCCTACTATGTTCTATTATGACGAATAAATTAATTTTAACCACATATTTTATGAACACACAACTTGTATTAATTTTTCAAAAAAAAAAAAAATTTGTCAAAATTTGTTAAATTTTTTATCAATGACTCCTTAAGTTGTAAGCATTATAACATTAAAAGGTTAATTTTTTTCATTTTTTTGTGTTCAAAAGAATATAAATGTCCTAAAAGAGACCCTTTTTGTCAATATAATATCGACTTATATAATATTATTACATAATATTTAATTTCCTTATTTATATGTTTCTTTTTTATTTACTTTTCTTATAATATATAAATTTGTGTATTTCATTGAAAACCTAATTTTTTAACGGCTCAATACATTATTGATTTTTCCTCCCATCTTCTTTCTTCTTTTCTCTTCTTTTCTCCTCTTTGAATTGATTAACTATATTGGTTCAAGATAGCTCATGTTGTTGACGAGGTATTAGAGCCCATAGTTGAGTGAAACTGGGTGCCGACTGAAACAAAAGAGGAAGTATTGGGGTCCATTTTGAATTCTAGGGATTGGTTGCTGTGGGGAATTAAAAAGGCAGAAATAATATATATGGCAGAAAGAGGAGACACTACAACAAAAACAGTATACGTCAACATTAAAAAGGCAACATTTGTCAACAAATGTTGCCAAAATGGTCTTTTGGCAACATTTTCTTAAGTGGATGTTGCCATTGGTATTAATAAATGAGTTTTGACAACGTTTTTTAGAAAAATGTTGCGGTAGACACTTTTAGCAACGTTTATTGAATGTTGCGAAAAATTTTACCTTTAGCAACATTTATCAAACGTTGCTAAAGATGAAACTTTTCGCAACGTTTATCAAACGTTGCTGAAAGTCACCTTTAGCAACGTTTAACAAACGTTGCGAAATGTCTTACCTTTCGCAACGTTTGGCAAACGTTGCTGAAAGTTACCTTCCAATGTAAAAGGAAAAAAATCGAATCCTCTCTCATTTCTTCACGATTCACCTTCAACCTCGGCTGAGGTGCTCTCTCTTCCTTCTCAAACTCCCACCAGCCACCACCACTACTCCATTCCACCGCAAAATACATCCTCATTTCTCCTCTCCGCTCTCCCGCCCCGCCCGCAGGCCGCAGTCCCAGACTCTACTCTCCCACACCACACACGTTCCGTTTCTGAGCTCTGCTCGTTCCAACTCCCATCGCCGGACGCCCTACTCCTCTGATGAGGTAAGTTTCTATGTTCCTCACTGTGTGACTGTGTCTATGGTTTTTGATTTAGGATTTAGGGTTTTCTAATTAGGAATTTAGGGATTTTGATGACTGTTGGTAAGCCAGTTGCCACAAGGCTCAGAAAACGAGTTGCTACGCGATTGAAAGATTCTCAAAACACATTTGCGTTGTTGACAACATTTAATGAAGTTGATATGTAAGTTCAACTTTTCTCTTTCCCATTTGCATTATTTGTGTTCTCTTTTGTTTAAAGTGAAAGATGAGATCTGTGCCCAAAATTGAAGGTCATAGTCATCTTGCTTTGGTTATGTAGCTGTTGTTTATCTGGGTCAACTAGTCAAGCTGGGTTTCTAGCATGAGCTAAATCTACAAAAAGATAAATTGTTCAAATGATATGGATCCTTGGTTTAGTTTAGTCTATCTTGGTTAACTCTTGGAGTAGGAGGTTCTCAACAAGAATTGTTTTATTTCTCTATCATGTCTTGTTCTATTGAGGGACATGAATTTCCTTGATTCGATTTAGTATCAATTGTGGTTTGATATGTCAGCTCTGTTATCTGTACAAGGCTTTGCATTAGATGATTAAATTGAAAAATTAACCCAAATGTAATGAGATTTTGGGATTTATAATTAATCTTATGTCAACCAACTCGTTGGTCGGGAATATCTTCTTTAAAAATATGAAGGTGACTGGAGTATTTACTCTTTTGTAGTGTAACTTCCATGTCCTGTTATAAATATTAGTTAACTACTAGTTCGTGGACCAGTTTGGAAAGCTTGACTCATGTAAATTGTGACAGTTGTACTTTGTGATTTGCTTATTGTGTGACTAATTAATTTGATGTGATTTGCTCATTGTAGGACTAATTTGATGAAACTTCGTTCTGATTACAAGGATGCGTTTGTTGAAAAACATGGAGTGAAGCTGGGACTTATGTCTGGATTTGTGAAAGTATGTTATCCTGTAATCCTGTTTCAACATTTTCCTTTGTGTTTGTGCATCAGTTCTTACTAATTAACTCTCTTCGTCAATGAATTCAGGCCGCTGTGAGTGCTCTCCCAAGGACCACAGCTATAAGTTGTTAATTGAGTTACTGCTGTATTCAGGTGATGTTCCTTGTGAAAATTCATTGCCAAGGCAAGTATCTAGTCTCTTAAGAAGATTGCCCGCCATTGAATCTGAAAAGTTTTAGGATGATTTCTTGATGGTGAGTACTTATGATTTTCCTTCAGATAATTTACATATCAGTACTATGTATGCTTCACTTATGGGGGTTAATGGATAGGTGTAGGGGAAATTCTTGTTTACTTTTTGTTCCTGTTGCATTTTTCTTTTGTATTTTTCATTTGCTTAAATTGATTCTCACATTCATATGTTGATAGATCTTAACTAACTTGCATGTAATCTTGGAATATGTTCATTTTTATCATTTTCGATTTTAATATTATATATTATTTCCAGGAATACAATAATGTCCCGTCCTTCTAAACTAACTTATAAGTTCCTTTTGCATCAATTGAATGAACTGAAATAATTTCTATATTGTAGTCATTGGTTAATAAAACGTCTTTTTTTTTCTGATAACTTGAGTTAGTGACATTTATCGGCCATTCATAAATTGTGATTGTTTATACTATATTTGTTATTGTTGCTTGCGATTAGTAGGTTTTGGGTTTCAGAGTTATTTATTCATGGGTTTCAAGTGCCCTTAGTGGTATTGGGAAACAAGCTCATCATCAGAGAAGCTCTGTAGAGGTTGGCTCAATTCTTAATGTTCTTGCTTAAGGAAGAGAAGAAGGTTGCTGAAGAACGTGCTACAGCTGTGAAAGCAAGAAAGAGAGTAGTTTATGTGTTCCGTTTATGATCGAGTTTTTCCCTTACCATTTTATTTCATTTTAAAGCTCTTTTTTATTTAAGTGGTGTTGTATCACATTCTAATTTTCAAGTGTATGGATTCAAAAATTTGTAATAAAATTATCAATTTTTTATGCAATTCTAAAATTTGTTTATAAGTTACATTTTCAATTTTACCAATTTATTTGCATAAATTGTTGTTGTTGTTATAATATAAAAAAAATAACCCACCCTACGGCAACGTTTGGCAAACGTTGCCGTATCTATCAACGGCAACGTTTGCCAAACGTTGCCGTTGATAGATACGGCAACGTCTGTCAAACGTTGCGAAAGACTATTTTTGGCAACATTTGTCAAACGTTGCCATATCTCTACGGCAACGTTTTTTAAACGTTGCTGTAGACTTTCGGCAACGTTTAAAAAACGTTGCTGTATCTCTCTACTCTACGACAACACCTTGATTTGCAACATACGTCTAAACGTTGCCGTAGGCCTACGGCAACGTTTTTTGAACGTTGCCGTATGCTGTTTTTGTTGTAGTGAGAGAACATTGGGCGGCTGAACACACAGAAAAAAATGAGGCTGGAGAAAAGAAAAAAAAGGAGTAAAGTTGCTACGGCAACGTTTTTTGAACGTTGCTGTATGCTGTTTTTGTTGTAGTGAGAGAACATTGGGCGACTGAACACATAGAAAAAAAATGAGGCTGGAGAAAAGAAAAAAAAGGAGTAAAGTTGATGCTTAGGAATTATAAATAGGAGGATTATACACACAGAAGACGGACGCAAAGGCTAGAAGTTGAATAAAAAAAACGAAGAAGTTGCCGACGGAAAATTGGAATTAAAAAAAAAAGCTAAAATTTGATGGTTATTATCTAAGAAATATAATATTTTAAATAATGATTTTTAAAAGAACTTGTGATTATAAAGCAATTTATTTTTTTGATTTACGTGTAAAATGTTTTATTGTGTGAATGTGTGGTTAAAAATGACTATATTGAATTTTTTCGGTAGATGAACAGTTCTCAGTATTTTTGTCATAATTTTCTCTCTCGATATCCGATTGAGGTGATTCAAAATGCATTGAAAATCTAACTCGGAGGGCTACAACTCTTGTTGAAATATCATTTTTCCATTTCGAAATTTTGCTATTCCAAAATTGGGTCTCAATGTGAGCTTGAAAATCCGAAGCATAACTTTTTCGGTTGGAAATTGATATGTGATAATATTTGGACTATATTTCATCCATTTGGCTTCTTTCATCATCCAATTGATGCCTAACAATCTCAAATCTTCATCTCGAGGTTCAATGTAACTTTTGAGTATTTACATTTCCGTCCCCGAACTTTGTATTTGATAGAATTGAGCAATTTTCCGCTATCTTTGCATTCTTTTTTTCAAATCTTCATCAAACATTGAGTTTTACCTACAAAATGAAATATAACACAAGTTAGGTAGTATTTTATCCAAAGAACAGTAAAATATCATCATTTAGGACCTCAAATAAGTGTAGAAACTACACTTATCAGTGATTTTATTAGGTTTTAGTTTTGTTTGAAGACAAACAAATATTCAAGTTTGAGATGTGAGAAATGTAGTTTCTACTCTTATTCGAGGTCCTAAATAATGATATTTTATGGTCATTTGGATAAAATTCTACCTAATTTATGTTATGTTGCATTTTATAGGTAAAACTTTATGTTTGGTGAAAAATTGAAGAAAAAAATGCAAAACAGCAAAAAAATGGCAAAATCTAAAGTACGTGGACTAAATTCGCTATGGATGCAAAGTTTAAAGATCAAATTTCATACTTTGGAAAGACTGAGGACTTGAAGGATAATATAGCGTTAATGACTGATTTGAGGCCCAAAATTAAAAAGTGCGAGCGAGCGAGCGCGCGCGCACACATATACACATCTATAATATTTTAAATATCGCATCAAGTGAGAATAATTTTCTGGACGATTTTAACCCTACTACAATTTAATAATTTCAATAATATCTTACTTTCGCTTTTCAATATATATATATATATATATATTTAATTGAATATTAATTATTAAACATGCACGCAAATAAATAATTGAATTGTATGAACAATCAAATTGATTCATGAATATTGAATTTAATTAATTTGAATTAATAGATGGAAAAATCTATCTGTACAATCATTAATGGATTAAAAAATTTACAACCTCTCACATTAGTGTGGGATCCGCTAATTAATTAATTAGCGGGCCCCACACTAATGTGAGAGTTTGTAAATTTTACAATCCCTTAATGATTGTACACCTAGCATTGTTCTTAATAGATATAGAAAACTAACAATCTATATACATTTGAAAAAAGAGGTTACACAAAAACCAATATGGAATTTAATTAATTTGAATCAATGAATATAGAAAAAGAATAATTTATATACATTTAGACAAATGACGTTATATCATAGATTAAATGAATAATATTGAAATTAAATAAGTGTACATAAATTTTGAATTATTTATCTACTCCTATAATAATTAAATAGCTCCCAAATTATATGATCTTTAATAATCTATATACTTCTAGAATAATTTATGATAAAATGAATAATTTTGAAAATAAATACGTGTTCATGAATTTGAATAATTTATTTACTCTTAGAATAATTGAATAACTCTCAAAACATGTGTACATGAATTTGATGACTTAATGTTATATTTAATATATTCATAAATAAATATTAATTAGTATACATGCACATACATAAATAATTGAGTTGTAGTATTTTTAGAGTAATTGAACAGCCCCAAAATATATAAAGTGTACGTGAATGAATTTGAAGAATTAATTGATTGTATTATGTAAAGGGGATAAGAATTGGAGTTCTTTGGTTGAGGTCAAAAAAGAGGGAAAAATGAGAAAAAAAAATTGAATGAAAAGAGACAAGAAACTGGAGTTTGTTTTTGAAGTCAAAAACTGCGGCTGGGGAATATATACATAGAAACCGGACACAGAAGCAAGCAAGAAAAATGGCTGCTGCTAGGAATATATATACGCAAACAAGTTGCTATCGAGATACACACACACAAAGGCGGCTGCAAGGAGGGAGATATATACACAGAATGCAGACGCAGAGAGGAAGGAAAAATAAAAAATAAATTAAATTACTTTCTACATCTTTATTCAAAGAATTCGGCGATGGATTCAAAGATAATTTTTTGTGTTTATTTTTATATTATGAGTAACTAATTTTCATATTAATGCGAACAATATAGTAGACTTGTGATACTTTATTTTTCTATTCAAGATTTCTGTGATTTATTCATTTATGTGTTGATTTTACTATGAGTTTAATGTATTGAAGGATGAATAAAATCTTGAAGGATGAAAAATTAAAAAAAAAAAATGTTCAATACTATCCTGTTTAATTAATTAATTATTTCTAGGATATTATTTTTAAATATAATTTAAATTAAAACACATAAAAAATAATATATTGATATTAAAAAATTGTGATGGGTTTGGGAAAATCGAGACGGGAGTCAAGGGACTATGTTCTCGTCCCCACCCCATTTACTGATTTGGACGAGATGGGTAATTCCAATTTAGATGTCATCTAGTTTTATATGTACTCAAATTGTTTGAATATGCTATTTGTCCTCAAGTGAGAATGTGGCATGTGATATGAGTGTAGGCCAAATTTTATTCGTAGTAATTATATTGAAATTTGATTGACAATAATTGAAATTATAAACCGTAAATGAAATTTACCCTTTAAATTTATGATTACGAAACGCACTTTATTCATCTTCATAAACTCATCTCACTTTATTCATCTTATCGTTTAATATCATAACGCGTGAAATCATTTCACTGACATAAATAGCATTACTTAAACTATAGGATATAGGTTAAGAGATATATTTCACATCGAGTAATTATTGAATATGGATCAATATATAAGAATTTGAGTTATTTGTAATGCCCCGAAATTTTATAAAATATAATTATTTGTTATTGCCGCCTGTATTTTATGATTTGAAAAGTTGAAGACTAAAGTAAAATATGTTTAACATTCTTTTATTTTTTTGGGCTAAATAATTAGATTTTGATATAACAAGTTTTAATAAATCAATATTGGACTCTTTTTGAAGCTTGTAATTAATTAGAAGTATTCAACTTTAAAAAAAATTAATTCGAATAAGTTAGACTCAAAATATTAAAGTTTATAGAAATTGTCATTATTAGTATTTAATTTAAATTAAATATCAACAACTAAAGATTTGGTGAGCCTGGAGATAAGGCATAATCAACCACATGTAGGACCTATTTTGTTTTTATAAATTGTCCCCATGCCACATATCCAAGTGGTAAAATGTTAACTTTACTTGAAGTTGTCGCGTCAAATGTTCGAATTCTGAAATATGAATTTGGCTATTGAGTAAATACAAGTGTACAAGTAGCCTTCCACCCTATACCGTTGAAAGCATAACATGTGATTTACCTCGTTCACCAAGACTTAGGGTAGGGCAAGTGGGGGCCGTCAAGAATGCGACTCATCCTGTATTTTGTTTTTATAAATTTAATAGTAATCATGACTTTATTATTTGAAATCAATTTCTATCCAAATTACACAGTTCCACTATTCCGATTTTACTGAAATTCAAATTGGGTATTGAATTCCAGTATAAATAGTGGGCAAGAGTAATGCTATTTATCATCGATAATGTGTCAACTCGTTATCTCTCATATTCCTCTCTCTCTATCTCCTCCCCTTCTCTTTCAAATAAATTGAATTGCACAATCTCATTATTTCACATAGACAATTGCATCACCGATAATTTATCATCAGCATTATTCAATATACAAAAGGTCCCATTATTTCACAAAAAAAAAAAAAAAGTTAAGAGAGGGGAGTATAGAAAAAGGGCACGCGCATTATTTTACTTTCTTTTACAATCTTTCAAATGAATGAGGGAAGATACTTATGTGCACGTGAGTTGTTTCCTTATACCTTTATGTATTCAATTAAATATGCATGAATTGTCAGTTGACCTTCGAATTCTTTATTAAGAGATGTGAAATCCTTCGAAAACTCAAGATGACTAAAAATGAATGTTTCGCTTAATCACCATAAACTCCACAAGGTGACATTACAAATTCTTAATTAGAAAACTTGTTACGAATTGTAGCATATCAATCTTTATTGAAGGTAACATCTTATCTTTGTCACTACAGTTATGAGTTTCACATCCTAGTATGTCTTATTATGATGAATAAATTAATTTTAACAATATATTTTATGGACATACAATTTGTATTAATTTTTCAACTACGCATTTCATCAAAATTTTTTTATCAAATTTCCTAAGTTGTAAGGTTTTTTTTTTTGGTTTCTGTTTTTGTGTGTGATCAAAAGAATATAAATGTCCTAAAAGAGACCCTTTTTATCGGTCTTCACGTGAACACGTTTTGGTTTTTGTATGGGTTAATTTCACAAATGGTCACTGAAGTTACACGAAAATAACAAAACGGTCACTGAAATTTCGAACTTGCAGAAATGGTCATTGGATGTAGTTTTAGGACTTTTATGTTTTAATTGAAACTTAAAACACCAAAAAGACCTTAAGTGCAAAATTCATATAAAACCTCCTCCAACTTGGCCATTCAAGACCGACTGCACTGGAGGAAAAATCTGCCACCGTGAGCTGTTCGTTCGAAATTGGCCAAGACCCATGTGTTCAATGGATGCGCCATGGTGGGGCGGTGCTAGGGGTTGTGGTCCGCCACCGTGAGTTGCGACGCCATAGCCGGAATTCGTAGTTGAAGGGACGGACTACACTGTGGAGGAAAAATCTGCCATGCGAAATTCATCATTGTTCATTCAAAATTGGCCAAGACCCATATGTTGGGTGGATGGGCCATGGTGCGGCGATGCTAGGGGTGGTGGTCCGCTGCAGTAAGTTGCATCGTCGATGCCAGAATTCTCGGTTGAAGGGGCCGAAATCGCTGTGATGGAAAAACTCTTCATATCTTTCTGATTTGTTTGAATTTTCTGATTTGTTTGATGTTATGAAGGAATCTGTAGGTGCGTAATTAGGAGTTTGATCGACATGTGGGGTGGGTATGACATGAGTGTCGCCGGAAGTTGATTTTCCGGCCAGTTTTCGATGCTTGTTCATCTGGTTTTGGATGAATTTTGGGTCAAATCTGCCGAAATTGGGGCTAGTGGTAGGGTGGGTTGTGAAGAGGGCGATGAGGGTTTCAAGGTGGTATGTTGGTCTTGTGGCCAAGGTGACCGAAGGTTGGGTTTTTGGTGGTCCAAATGTGGCAGTGAATGTTGTCGATTTGGATTATAGTGTGTGGGTAGCCCACTTTGGTGAGATTTTTTGGCCAATTTCGACGAGATTACGGCTAGTGGTTGGATGGGTTGTGAAGAGGGCGATGAGGGCTTCAAAGTGGTATGTTGGTCCGGCGGCCAAGGTGATCGGAGGTCGGGTTTTTGGTGGTCCAAAGTTGGCTGGTTGAGAGAATTTGGAGGAGGGAATGGTCCTGGGTTTTATATGAATTTTGCACTTGAGGTCCTCCAGCTTTTAAGTGACCGTGTTTTGGTGCTTTAAGTTTCAATTAAAACATAAAAGTCCTAAAACTAACTTCAGTGACCATTTTTGAAACTGAGTGAAAGTTGAGTGACCATTTATGTAAGTTTGAAATTTCAGTGACCGTTTTGTTATTTTCATGTAACTTCAGTGACCATTCGTGAAATTAAACCCTTTTTGTATAGCAGTGAAAGTTAATTATTGAAAACAATCCTTTTAGATCAAAAGGTGACCGACAAACAGTATAAAATATCAAGAGAGCTGCTACATGGGCCCTGGCCTAGCAGCTTTATTCATTATTTTAAAAAATTAGAAGCCGCTAGAGACTGAGAAAAGCAGAAAGACAATCTTGACCAAGAAAAGCAGAAAATAGTAACATGTTGAAAATCTGGTGATCTGATGTAGACACAGGTGGATAGAATTAAGCTACCGTCCTTGTTTGAGAAAAATAATATTTTAAATAGTGATTTTTAAGAGATTTTTTGTGATTAAAATGTAATAAAAAATTTTGATTTAAGTGTAAAATATTTTATTATATGAACGTTTATTTAAAAATAAGTATGTTGAAATTTATTTTTTTTAAAATAATGACTATCAAACAAGGACTAAATAAGTTAGATATGTTAAAAAAGTTTTTAAATTGTATCGGTTTAGTTTTATCATTGATTTAAGGGATATTTGCAGTAAAAGTTCCAAACCTTTGAAACATTAACAGACTTTTCACAAACCTTTGATCTGTTGCAGCCATCGTCCCTAACCTTTTCGAACGTTGTAGGTAGGGGTGGGCAAAAACCGAACCAACCCGACGAACCCGACCGACCCAAACCAACCCGATCGGGTTGGGTCGGTTTTTTTCCATTTTTTTCTCGGGTTGGGTTCTGGCAAAGCTTAGTGGGTCGGGTTGGGTCGGGTTGTGGGTTAATCCATCCAACCCGACCAAACCCGACCCAACCCAACCCGTCAATAAAAAAAAAAAAGGCCATTTTTTTTCAAACATATTTCAACTAAACCTGCACAGCACTTCCAACTTTTGCCCCACAACATAAATCAAAAGCGCCGACTTCCTAGTTATCTCTTTCCTCCTCTTTTCTTCATATTTTGCCCCCCATTTTTTTCCTACTTTTCGGTTTGCATCGGCGATTCAACCTTCAATTCTTTTCCCAAGGTAAATTACCAAGCTTGCATATTTTTTTTTTCCGACTTATTACTAAGATTCAGCTCTCATTTTGCATACTTTTTTGTACAAACTTATTTAATAGATCATTGAGCATGACCAAGAAACATATTTAACCTCTCATTTCTTCATCTTCACTACTTTATTTAGTGGCTACTCGTTTATTTCCATATATTCATTTATTTCTTTTAGATTCTCGTTTTAGTTTTGATTTTCTTGTAGAAAATTTGAATTGAGACATGAGCTGAAACATTGTAATTTAGAACTAGTTAATGGAAATCATCGATACAAACCGACCAACCCAACCCAACCCGACCGACACATAATTGGGTTGGGTTGGGTTGGGTTTCAACATTTACATGGGTTGGGTTGGGTTGGATTTCGAACAAACCGATAATGTTGGGTTGGTTTTGGGTTGGGGCAAAAACCGACCCAACCCAACCCACGCCCACCCCTAGTTGTAGGTGAGGTCTTTTTCGATGGTTTCCGTAAAAAATGACGTCAGTTGACCCAAAAAATTAAAATTTGACCATTTTTGACCAATTAAATGAGGGTAAAATATTATGGTAACATACCACACTGGATTCCGTCTGCCAACTTTTTAATTTAGACAAAATATTTTTTGAAAAATTATCTAAACATATTCAAAAATAACATTATAATCTCATAAATATCTTCTAACATTTCAAAATCATGTCAACATTATTAGTATTTAATTTAAATTAAATATCAACATCTAAAGAATCAGGCCTGGATATAAAGCATAATCCTCCACTTGTAGGACCTATTTTGTTTTGACAAGTTGCCCCCAGGTCACATCTCCAAATGGTAAAAGGGGAAGGTGGAAGAATTCCAATTTTGTTTGAGGCTGCCGCGTCAAGAGTTCGAATCCTGAAATATGAATTTGGCTCTTGGATAAGTGCAAGTGTACAAACAGCCTTCCGCCCTATACCCTTGGAGGTATAATCTGCGATTTACCTCTTTCACCAAAGTCTAGGGCATGGCAGGTGGAGGCCGATAAGGATGCGGTTCATCCTTTTATTTTGTTTTGACAAGTTTAATAGTATTCATAACTTTATTATTTGAAATCAATTTATATCCAAATTACTCGTGATGCACAGTTCCACTATTCTAATTGTACCAAAATTGAAATTGGGTATTGATTTCCACTATAAATAATAAGCAAGAGTAATGCTATTTATCATCGTTGATGTGACAACTCATTATCCCTCACACCTTTCTCTTTCCTTCCCTTCTCTTTCATATAAATTGAATTGCACAATCTCATTATTCTAAAGGTTGAACCCCAACCTTGAGGGGCCCCCACCGACCCTGCCCTGGGCCATTGTGGAGGAGGTAAATTGCATCATCGATGATTTATCATCATAATTGAATTGCACAATCTCATTATTCTAGTATGTCCTGTTATGATGAATTAATTAATTTTAACTGCATATTTTATAAACACGCAACTTGAATTAATTTTTCAACTACGTATTTTATCAATTTTTTTTATCAAAATTAGTTAAAATTTTTATCAAATAACTCCTAAGTTGTAAGCATTATAACATTAAAAGGTTAATTTATTTATTTATTTATTTTTTGTGTTCGAAAGAATATAAATGTCCTAAAAGAGACCATTTTTGTCAATATAATATAAATATCGCCTTATATAATATTATTACATAATATTTAATTTCCTTATTTATAAGTTTCTTTTTTATTTACTTTTCTTATAATATATAAACTTGTATATTTCATTGAAAATCTAGTTTTTTGACGGTTTAATATATTATTGATTTCTCTTTTCTCTTTTCTTTTCTCCTCTTTGAATTGATTAACTATATTGGTTCACGATAGCTCATGTTGTTGACATGGTATTAGAGCCTATAGTTGAGTGAAACTTGGTGCCGACTGAAAGAAAAGAGGAAGCATTGGAGTCCATTTTGAATTCTAGGGGTTGGTTGGTGTGGGGAATTAAAAAGGCAGAAAGAATATATGTATGTATGTGTGTGTATATATATTAATAATGCTATGTAGTCCCAGTTAGGTATGACATTAAATGATTTGCTAAATGATATGTGAAATTAATAAATGATTGGCTAAATTATTTAATTTCACCTATCATTTAGTCAATCATTTAGGCCCCGTTCGGGAGGGATTAAAAGCCAATTAAAATTGAAAATATGGCCGTTATTGGACCCCACTCGTCTAATAAAAGTCAACAATAACGACTATATTTTTAATTTTAATCTGATTTTAATCCCTTCCACTTAATGTCATCTAGACTGAAGATGCAACTCCAATTCAGATGAATAGCTCACACATACACAAGGCAGAAAGAGGAGAGAAAACATTGGGCGGCTGAACACAGAGGAAAAAATGCGGCTGGAGAAAAGAATAAAAAAAGGAGAAAAGTCACGGCTTTTATAGGAATTAAAAAAGGAGGATTATACACACTGAAGACGCCAAGAAGGACGCAGAGGCTAGAAATTGAAAAAAAAAAAAACGAAGAAGTTGCCGACAGAAAATTGGAATAAATAAAAAGCAAAAATTTGATGGTCATTATCTAAGAAAAATAATATTTTAAATAGTGAATTTTAAGAGAACTTGTGATTAAAAAGTAGTAAAATAATTTTGATTTACGTGTAGAATATTTTATTGTGTGAATATGTGATTAAAAATGAATATGTTGAATTTTTTTTTTTTTAAATAATGACTATCAAACAGGGGCTAAATAAGTTAGATATGTAAAAAAAGTTTTAAAATTGTATCGGTAAAGTTTTATTGTTGATTTAATGCTTATATTTGTACTATGGAGAACGATAATATCGGTCAACATAAAATTGGAAGTAAATAAATAACATGATGACATGCTTCGTTCTAGTTACAAATTGTTGTATGATTTTGCCAAACCAATGACGAAGAAGATTAAAATTTATTTTTGAATTCACGCCTCTCTACACAAAAAAGAAGCTTGTGTTAAGATTTTTGTACGGGGGAGAAAATAGATTGATTAAAGGAAAATAAACAGTACACATTTAACAAATTTAACGTGTTGAAACGCGTTTGAATTATTGTATTTGTCGCATCATAACAATATTTAAATCTCAAATTGTACACCACCGCCAAATATCGAGTACTCCATATATTTAACACGAAATTAACTCGAGTTCTTTTACATGTACATACGAAAACACCTATCGACAACTCACACGAGGGTGGGTAATTTTTTTTATTTTTTTAATGTAAGTTGTGGATAAGGGTTCTGCGACACCTAGCAAAACTCAGTTAACTTACATTATTAAAAAAAGCGACAAACAAGACTTCGTGCATGTTGAGCAATGATGACTCATATCTTTGATATTTTATTTATCTCGAGTATTCGAAAGAGTAGAAAGTAGATGGAGTATGCTTTGCATTAAACCCTTATAAATACAGACAATGCTTCCTTGCAAAAACACATTCACAAACACAAATTCTATATTTTATATTAAGATAAGAAAATGGGGCGTTTTCCTAGCTTATTTGCAACTGCTATGCTTGTGCTGATGCTTTTCATGGCCACAGGTAAGCCAGTTTCTTATAGTTATACACTACTCGAATCGACTCGGCTGGGCTCGACGACGACGTCAGGGTTTTTTATTTGTTTTCCTTAACAGCATAGGTTACAATATGCAAGGAGGGTTTTGTGTTTGTCCAGTGAAAATTTTTGTTTTGTTCTGAATAAATACATGCTAGCTGCTTAATTTAGTTATGTGATTACAGGGACAGGTCCAATGATGGTGGCAGAGGCAAGGATATGCGAGTCCCCAAGCCAACGGTACAGAGGACTGTGTGGGAGAAATGCAAATTGCGCCGCCGTGTGCCAGACGGAGGGCTTTCCTGGTGGCCACTGCAGGGGCTTCCGCCGCCGCTGTTTATGCACCAAGCATTGTTCAAAATGATCAGAGTCCGAGATTGAGTTAAATAAGAATTAAACGTGTCTTTTTGGAGTTAATTATAAGATGTTAACTCCCTTTGTTTTGTGTATGTGTCTCTAAAATCAATAAAGTTTCCCGCCCCCGCCCCCGCCCCCCGCACCCCACCCAACCCAACGCAACTCCGTTATGCAGCAGCGTCGTGTTGTTTCTCGTCCTTCGATGACCGTTGTTTTGATCATGTTTTGTATTCTGTATCAGTAATAATGGTTTGTTAATGACACGTTTTTCAACGTCACTATACTCACTTGTCCTAAAGGTTGGTCGGCAGTGATTCTACTTTGTGGAACAGCTAGGCCAACTTCCTTTGCCAGCTTTTTAATCTAGACAAAATATTTATTAAAAAAATTATCGGAACATATTTAAAAATAACGTTTTAATCTCATAGATGACTTCTAACATTTCAAAATCATGTCAACATTATTAGTATTTAGGGTGTGTTTGATCCACATTATTTTGGAAAAATGTATTCTGAAATAGTAGATTGATGGAGAATTTGTGATTGAAAAAGAAGGAAAAGTTATTGATGTGATGGAAAATATTATTTTATTGAAAAATGTGTGATTGAAAATGAGTAGAAGAATGAGAATAAAAATTTTAATGTGTACCAAATAAGGCTTTAATTTAAATTAAATATCAACATCCAAAGATTTGGTAAGCCTGGATATAAAGCATAATCCACCACATGTAGGACCTATTTTGTTTTGATAAGTTGTCTTGGGGCATAGCTCAGTGATACAAAAGATATGAGTGAGGTAGTCTGATCTGAATTGATAGTCGTAGTATAAGGGTCCAATTCTTACATAATAGTAATCGTGACTTTATTATTTGAAATCAATTTCTATCCAAATTACTCGTGATGCACAGTTCTACTATTCTAATTGTACCGAAATTCAACTTGGGTATTGATTTTTGGTATAAATAATGAGCAAGAGTAATGTTATTTATCATCGATGATGTGATAACTCATTATCTCTCACACTTCTCTCTCTCTCTCTCTCCTCCCTCTCTTTCATATAAATTGAACTACACAATTTCATTATTCTACATATCTCATTATCTACATAAACAGTAGCATCATCAATAATTTATCATTATGATGATAAATAACATTATTCAATACAAAGGTCCCATTATTCAAAAAAAAAAAAAAAAAAAAGAGGGGTGGGGGGGGGGGGGCGGTAATGAAAGAGAGAGAAGCATAGAAAAAGGGCACGTGCATTATTTTAAAATTTTTCAATAAACGAAGTAAGATATTTATGTACAAGTGAGTTGTTTTCTTATACTTTTATGTATTTAATAAAATGTGTATGAATTTTCAGTGGACCTTCTGATTTTTTATTAAGAGATGTGAAATCATTCAAAAATTCAATATGACTAAAAATGAGTGTTTCGCTTATTAACTATATTGGTTCAAGATAGCTCATATTGTTGACGAGGTATTAGAGCCCATAGTTGAGTGAAACTGGGTGCCGACTGAAACAAAAGAGGAAGTATTGGGGTCCATTTTGAATTCTAGGGATTGGTTGCTGTGGGGAATTATAAAGGCAGAAATAATATGTATGGCAGAAAGAGGAGAGAACATTGGGCGGCTGAACACAGAAAAAAAAAATGAGGCTGGAGAAAAGAAAAAAATGGAGAAGAGTTGCTGCTTATAGGAATTATAAAAAGGAGGATTATACACACAGAAGACGGACGCATAGGCTAGAAATTGGAAAAAAAAAAAAAAAAACACGAAGAAGTTGCTGACAAAAATTGGAATTAAAAAAAAAGCTAAAATTTGATGGTTATTATCTAAGAAAAATAATATTTTAAATAATGATTTATAAGAGAATTTATGATTAAAAAGTAATAAATTTTTTTTATTTATGTAAAATGTTTTATTGTGTGAATGTGTGGTTAAAAATGAGTATATTGATTTTATTTTTTTTTAAATAATGACTATGAGACAGGGGCTAAATAAGTTAGATATGTAAAAAAAGTTTTAAAATTGTATCGGTTAAATTTTATCGTTGATTTAATGCTTATATTTGTACTATGGAGAACAATAATATCGTTCAACATAAAATTGAAAGTAAATAAACAACATGCTTCATTCTACTTACATCTACTTATTGTTATATGATTTTACCAAATCGATTACGAAGAAGATTAAAATTTATTTATGAATTCACGTCTCTCTACACAAAAAAGAAGATGCTCGTGTTAACATTATACAAGGAGAAAATAGATTGGTTAAAGGGAAACAAACAGTACACATTTAACAAATTTCACGTATCGAAACACGTTTGAATTATTGAATTTGTCGCATTATAACAAAATTATCGATCACATATTATTCTTCGAAATCTCAAAATTATATACCACGTGCAAATATTTAACACGAAATTAACTTACTTTATTGAAAAATGCAAACAGACAAAGGCTAGTGCCTCTTGAGCAGTCGTGACTCATATCTTTGATTTTCTCGACAAAGTGGAGAGTGGATGGAATATGCTTTGCATTATAAATACAGACAATGCTTCCTTGCAAAAACACATTCACAACACACAAATTCTTTATTATATTAAGAAAATGGGGCGTTTTCTTAGCTTATTTGCAACTGCTATGCTTGTGCTGATGCTTTTCATGGCCACAGGTAAACCCGTTTCTCATAGTTATACACTACTCGACTCGGCTCGACTTGTGTTTGTCCAGTGAAAATTTTTGTTTTGTCCTAAATAATTACATGCAGCTTAATTTAGTTATGTGATTACAGGGACAGGTCCAATGATGGTGGCAGAGGCAAGGATGTGCGAGTCCCAAAGCCATCGGTTCAAAGGGATGTGTGTGAGAGGAGCAAATTGCGCCGCCGTGTGCCAGACGGAGGGCTTTCATTCTGGCCACTGCAGGGGCTTCCGCCGCCGCTGTTTCTGCACCAAACATTGTTCAAAATGATCACAGAGTCCGAGATTGAGTTGAATAAGAATTAAACGTGTGCTTTTGGAGTTAATTATATGATGTTAACTCCTCTTTTTTTGTGTTATGTTTGTGCGTCTAAAATAAGAACGTCCCCACCCCCACCCTTACAAAGCAGTGTCATTTTGTTTCTCGTCCTTCGATTGTCGTTGTTTGATCATGTTTTTTTATACTGTATGAATAATAATGGTTTGTTATTGACCCCTTTTTTCAACGTCACCATACTTACTCGTCCAAAGGGTTGGACGGTAGCAACCCTACGTCTTGTAGAAGATCTCGGTCAGCTTTCTTTAGAATTTTTCTAATTAGACAAAATATTTTCAAAAAATTATTTATATATATTCAAAAACAACATTATAATCTTAGAAATAACTTTTTAACATTTTAAAATCGTGTCAACATGGTCATGAAGTAGGATCCTTTTGGATGACTTTTGAAAAGTTAAAAAAAGATTTTGATATTTAAAAATTGTTTTTAGATCCGTTTGACTAAAAATTCGTTTGGCATGATTTTTAAGAAGTCAAAAAGAGCTTTCAAAAGCCCTTTTTAAATCATTTAGCTAGTTTTATAAAAGTACTTCTAATAGATAGAAGAGTTTTTAAAGAAAATTGGTTAAGGCCCTGTTTGGTACATATTATTTTTTTCATTCTAATTCTTCTACTCATTTTCAACCACACATTTTTCAATAAAATAATATTTTCCATCACATCAATAACTTTTCCTTCATTTTTAACCACGCACTTTCCATCAATCTACTATTCAATAATACATTTTTTCAAAAAAATATGTCCCAAACACACTCTAAATGTGATTTCGCTTAAAAGCGCTTTTGAATAACCCCAATGGTAAGCACTATAAAATTAAAAGGCTTGTTTTATTATTATTATTATTATTATTATTATTATTATTATTATTATTATTATTATTTTATTTTATTTTTTTTTGAATAATTTTTGCTTTTGTGTTCAAAGAATATAAAGGGAAAATTGCAGCTGCGATTTCTCACATTTTCGATTTTTGTGGAATTTACCCTAACAATCAATTTGTCTCAACAAAGGTCTATAACCTTTCAAAAATATGCTGGATGAAAGTCATCCATTTTTTCGTTAGTAGACAAAAAAATGATTTTGACCAACTTTAGGACAAAATAGTAACTTTATAATTTTAGTATAAAAAGATTTTAAAAATTAAATAGAAAGAAAAGAAATAAAAACCACCCCGCATCACCTAACAAATCAAACCAAAAAACTATCGATCGCACGCTGGCTGGCCGGCCATCAGCTGGCGGTGCGACGACCACCCAATTCATACTATTTCTATTGGAAGAAAAACGTGATTGAAGGATGAAAAAGAATCTTATTCCAATCAACCGAAATCAGTACATTTACATGGTATTTAAATAGAACGAAAAGATTCCCTTTTAACTAATTTAACTAACTAACTAATATCTCAAATGTCAGCTGTGAATTCTGTTATTCCAGCTCATATTCCAGCTCGTATTACTCCCCCTCAAGATGGAGAGTGGAGGTCAAGGACACCCATCTTGGATAGTGAAGGAAACAGAAGAGAAGCAGGTAGTGCCTTAGTGAAGATGTCTGCCAACTGGTGGTGTGTTCAAATGGGAAGAAGCTTGATAAATCCATCAGAAAGTTTATCCCTGACAAAGTGGCAATCAATCTCAATATGCTTGGTACGTTCATGGAAGATTGGATTCGAAGCGATATGGATGGCCGCTTGATTATCACAGAAGATCAGTGCAGGAGAAGGTGGAGAAATGTGGAGATCAAGTAGCAACTGATTTGTTTTACCTGGAATATCTCCTTTCGAACAATCTGACAGAATTACCTTAATAAATATGCACAGCGTAACGGTATGATCAACAGAATCAGTAAATTAATTCGAGCCCACCGACTTCACGATGTTTCCTTAAAACGAATTTGCTGCCTTCAAAAGGTGCTTAAGGCGTCCAGCAATCGTTTCCCAGGATAGAACGAATTTCGTCTCCTACGGAAGCAGCACAGCAATCTGCAGGAGTTCCAGCGAACTCAATGAAATGTTTTTTATTTCGAAAATAATATCAGAACGAGATAGAGAGAGGGAGAATGAGATTCAATGCAGAGAATAATAGCAATGAAAATGGTGTATTAATTTTGGCAACGGGCTTGGCTATTTATAGAATTGTTCGTGGCCATTCGAACACCCTTCTAGTCATTTCGAGCCGCCATCGTTCGTATTAGCCTTAACCGAACAGACAGCAAGGTTCGGTAATAAGTCGGTTGACAGTCCAAACCGTTAACAGACCACCCAAAATAATTACCCAAAAATAAGCCCATTAATAAAAATTAATTTTATTATGTACCCAAGAATTTGATTAATTACAATTTGATCCAAAATTAAATAAATTTTGTCCAAAAAGATAATATAGCACAAGGACGCACCCGCACCCGCACACGGACCGGACCGGCTCGGGCACGTGCCGTGCCGAGCTGAGCCGGCCGGTCGGACGGACGGACGGCGGCGGCGGCGCGCGCGTGTGAGGTATGGACCGACTCCCATAGGATATAGGTCTCCCCTCTTTTAAAGACTATTGGTACCCCTTGGGGCCCAAACCTAATTCCCAACCTTACACTATATAAACCACATCAAAGTTTCATAACTTTCCTATGTGGGACAAGTGTGTGGGAATTTTCCAATAAATCAAATTCGTCACTAGTTCATAGTTTCAAGTGGGTTACTTTAACATTAAATATTTCATTCAATACTAAATGGTTTTCGACAAATAAATATATCATGTTGATCCTCTTGCGGAGTAGAACATGAATATGCTAGGTCTCGTTGAAATTAAGGCACGGGTCCCACTGAAATTTGGGCTCAAAGTTGACCCATTTCGCTAGTGGTAAAACCATTTTCCAACAATCCCCCACATGAATGAAATATGTCGGCTTTATTTTCCAAACAACAACATCTGATATGTTTTCGAAGTAAAATTAAAGAAAACTGCATCGAGATAAGTAGCCAAAGACTTTGAACTTTCCCTAGTAAAATCTATCGGATATACTTAGCCAATCAGTAGCAAGATGCTTTGAACAGTCAGCCGTTATTGTACACCTAGACAATAGAAGTCACACAATTTCCTTCGAACACAATTGGTTCTCACGTTTGTGTCCATTTTGGCCTTGGACACCTCCTGGTTCATGAGCGATTTTTAGAGAATTAATCTTCACATAACTCTCCTAGAAGCGGCCCCTTCTCACCCACATAGGTGATTTCCATAAAGAGTATTCTGCTATACTCCACTTGAACGAATCAAGATATAGAAATCATTAAAAGCGTAACTTATCCTATTTCGCGGCTTATGCACCGTCTCATCATAGGAATGGGTAGGAAAAATTTCCCCCAAAGGCGCACTAAGTTTTTCACAGTTCGGTTGTCCCATTGAACCTAAATCTTGGGATCTCCAATCAATTAGGTTGGGTTGCCACCATGAAAACTTTTGATTATTTTATCAGTTTTAATCCCATTCCCTTCGATGAACTTTCGACTTGCTCTCTTGTTAAGCCTTTAGTTAGCGGATCCGCGATATTCTCTTTTGATTTCACATAATCTATAGATATAATACCAGTAGAGAGCAACTGTCTAATGGTATTGTGTCTACGACGTATATGTCGAGATTTGCCATTATACATAGCATTCTGTGCCCTACCAATTGCTGATTGACTATCACAATGGATACATATAGCAGGCACAGGTTTTGTCCAACACGGAATATCTTCTAGAAAATTTCGTAGCCATTCGGCTTCTTCCCCAGCTTTGTCCAATGCAATGAATTCTGATTCCATTGTTGATCTAGCTATACATGTCTGTTTTGAAGATTTCCATGACATCACAAAGACCTCCAAGTGTAAATACATATCCACTTGTTGACTTGGAGTCTTTAGTATCTGATATCCAATTTGCATCACAGTATCCTTCAAGTACTGCTGGATATCTTGAATAGTGCAATCCAAAGTTTTTGGTATGTTTTAAATACCCTAAAACTCTAACAATTGCCTTCCAATGCTCGATTTGGATTACTCGTATATCGACTTAGCCTACTAATAGAGTAAGCAATATCAGTCGAGTGCGCTCATGACATACATTAAACTGCCAATAATACGAGAGTATTCCAATTGAGACTTACTATCACCAGTATTGGAAACAAGATGCATGCTTGCATCCATATGTGTTTTCATAGGGATAATGTTATATTTCTTGAATTTATCAAGAATCTTCTCAATGTAGTGTGATTGAGATAAAATGAGACCTTCCGATGTTCTAGAAATTTTAATTCCTAATATAACATCGGCTATTCCCAAGTCCTTCATTTCAAACTTACTTGTCAACATCTTTTTAGTAGTTTGAATTATGGTATCATTATTACCCATAATCAGCATGTCATCTACATATAAACATACCATGACATATCCATTTAGAGTGCTCTTGACGTACACACATTTGTCACACTCATTAATTTTGAAACCATTTGACATCATTACTGTGTCAAATTTTTCATGCCATTTTTTAGGAGCCTGTTTTAATCCATAAAGTGATTTAACAAGTCGACACACTTTCTTTTCTTGTCCTGGGGCCACAAAACCTTTAGGTTGCTCCATATAAATTTCTTCATCTAAGTCACCATTTAGAAAAGCCGTTTTAACATCCATCTGATGTATATTCAAGTCATGTAACGCTGCTATCGCAATAAGCATACGTATGGAAGTAATCTTTGTTACTGGTGAATACGTATCGAAATAATCAAGACCTTCTTTTTGCTTGTAGCCTTTAGCGACAAGTCTAGCTTTATATTTGTCAATTGAACCATCCGCTTTCATTTTCTTTTTGAAAATCCATTTACACCCCAATGGTTTATTACCGGGTGGAAGGTCTACTAATTCCCATGTATGATTTTGTAGTATGGATTCAATTTCACTGTTAACTGCTTCTTTCCAAAAAGAAGCTTCAGTTGATGACATAGCCTCTTTAAAAGTTTGAGGTTCATTTTCTAATAAATATGTTAGAAAATCGGGTCCAAATGAAGTTTTCGTCCTAGCCCTCTTACTTCGTCTCGGTTCTTCTTCATTTATTGATTCTTGATCTACAGCCTCATTATTATCACGAGGTCTTTTTAGTGAATTTGACTCACTTTGCAAGTTGTAAGGAAAAACATTTTCTAAAAATGTAGCATCCCTTGATTCAATAATCGTATTAACATGCACGTCGGGTATTTCAGACTTAAATACCATAAATCTGTATGCACTACTATGAAAGGCATAACCAATGAATACACAATCAACTGTTTTCGGTCCTATCTTAACCTTTTTAGGTTTAGGAACCGCTACCTTAGCCAAACATCCCCATACCCTTAGATATTTATAGTTAGGTTTGTGACCTTTCCATAATTCATAAAGTATCTTGTGCGTTTTTCGATGTGGCAATTTGTTGAGAATATAATTGGCAGAAAGCAAAGCTTCCCCCCACAAGTTCTTCGGTAATCCAGAACTTATCAACATAGCATTCATCATCTCCTTCAATGTTCGATTCTTACGTTCAGCAATGCCATTAGATTGAGGAGAGTAAGGCGCTGTAGTTTGATGAATAATTCCATGTTTCGAACAAAATTGTTCAAACGGAGAATTAAATTCACCACCTCTATCACTTCTTATTGCCTTAATCTTTTTGTTAAGTTGATTTTCAACCTCTAATTTATAGTGTTTAAACACTTCAATTGCTTCGTCTTTGCTTTTGAGTAAATACACATAGCAATATCGAGTGCAATCATCGATGAAAGTGATAAAGTACTTATTACCGCCTCTAGTTTGCACAAACTTTAAATCACAAATGTCAGTGTGAATTAAATCTAGTGGTTCGGTACTTCTTTCAATAGAACGAAAGGGTAAACGAGTCATTTTTGCTTCTATACATATATCACATTTGTGATTAGGATCTAAATCGCACTTTGGTAATAAATCCAATTTGATTAGTCTACGCAAAGTATTATAATTTACATGTCCTAATCGTTCATGCCAAATATTAAATGACTCAAGCAAGTAAGAAGAAGATGTAATTTTATTCATAGGAGGTACAACAGTCATTACATTCAACTTAAAGAGCCCCTCATTTAGGTAGCCCTTCCCAACAAACATGTCATTCTTTGTAAGTACAAATTTGTCCGAGACAAATACTAATTTAAACCCGTTTTTGCTTAACAAGGAACCAGATACTAAATTCTTTCGAATATCGGGCACATGAAGAACTTCGTTCAAAGTAAGCTCCTTTCCACTTGTCATTTTCAGCACAATCTTTCCATGTCCTTCAACCTTGGAAGATGAAGAGTTTCCCATGTAGAGTTGTTCCTCATTACCCGTCGCTTTGTAGGTAGAGAACATCCCGCGGTTTGAGCATATGTGTCGAGTGGCTCCAGTATCCACCCACCATTCCTTAGTGTTTCCTACTAAGTTGCATTCAGAAACGATCGCTGAAAGATTCATGTCTTGTACCTTATCGGAAAGGTTGTCATGTTCTGTTACATTAGCCTGATGAGGTTTTCCCTTGACATTCTTTCGCTTCCGATAAATTCTTGGACCGATGTCCCACCTTGCCGCAATTGTAACAGTTGCCTTTGAACTTTTTAACAGTTTTCGAAGAACCAGATTGCCCTTCGCCATTGCGCTTCCTCTTCTTGTTAGTCTTTAAGCCTCCTTCCACAATGTTGGCTTTTGATTCCAACGAATTAGATGCACCATTCCTCTTTTCAGATTTGCGGTTGTCTTCTTCTATTCTCAACCGGACAATGATATCTTCAAGTTTCATTTCCTTCCGCTTATGTTTAAGGTAATTCTTGAAGTCCTTCCAGGAAGGCGGTAACTTCTCAATCAAGCAAGAACTTGAAATGATTCACTAATTTTCATTCCTTCAGCATGTATATCACTGAGTAAAATTTGAAGTTCTTGAACTTGGGATATGACAGTCTTGTTATCCACCATCTTGTAATCCAAGAAACGACCGACAATGAACTTCTTCGTACCGGCATCTTCAGTTTTGTACTTGGTGTCCAGGGATTCCCACAGTTCTTTTGCAGACTTCGCATTGCAGTACACATTATATAATGTGTTGTCCAGTCCGTTGAGTACATAATTTCGACACAGAAAGTCGGAATGTTTCCATGCATCAACCGCAGCCAATTTCTCAACATCAGAATCTTCCTCGGTGTATGAAGGCGCATCTTCTTTGAGAAATTTTGCCAAACTTAATGTTGTCAGATAAAAAAGCATTTTTTGTTGCCAACGCTTAAAATCTGACCCATTAAATTTCTCTGGCTTTTCTATACTACTATTAGGGAGTGTAGTAGTAGGAATTGTCATTTCTGAAACACAATCAGAAGATCAACGAGAAGGAGTAGAACCAGAATAAATGAAAAAATTCAAAATTCGTTTTAAGATTGTTTTACCTGGAATATCTCCTTTCGAACAATCTGACAGAATTACCTTAATAAATATGCACAGCGTAACGGTATGATCAACAGAATCAGTAAATTAATTCGAGCCCACCGACTTCACGATGTTTCCTTAAAACGAATTTGCTGCCTTCAAAAGGTGCTTAAGGCGTCCAAAGAATCGTTTCCCGTGATAGAACGAATTTCGTCTCCTACTAAGCAAAGACAAAGAATCTGGAGTTCCAGCGAACTCAATGAAATGTTTTTTATTTCGAAAATAATATCAGAACGAGATAGAGAGAGGGAGAATGAGATTCAATGCAGAGAATAATAGCAATGAAAATGGTGTATTAATTTTGGCAACGGGCTTGGCTATTTATAGAATTGTTCGTGGCCATTCGAACACCCTTCTAGTCATTTCAGAACAGTCGCCACTGTTCAGACAAGCCCAGAACCGAACAGACAGCAAGGTTCGGTAATAAGTCGGTTGACAGTCCAAACCGTTAACAGACCACCCAAAATAATTACCCGAAAATAAGCCCATTAATAAAAATTAATTTTATTATGTACCAAGAATTTGATTAATTACAATTTGATCCAAAATTAAATAAATTTTGTCCAAAAAGATAATATAGCACAAGGACGCACCCGCACACGGACCGGACCGGCTCGGGCACGTGCCGTGCCGTGCCGAGCCGAGCCGAGCATGCCGGTCGGACGGACGGACGGCGGCGGCGGCGCGCGCGTGTGGGGTTTGGACCGACTCCCATAGGATATAGGTCTCCCCTCTTTTAAAGACTATTGGTACCCCTTGGGGCCCAAACCCAATTCCCAACCTTACACTATATAAACCACATCAAAGTTTCATAACTTTCCTATGTGGGACAAGTGTGTGGGAATTTTCCAATAAATCAAATTCGTCACTAGTTCATAGTTTCAAGTGGGTTACTTTAACATTAAATATTTCATTCAATACTAAATGGTTTTCGACAAATAAATATATCATGTTGATCCTCTTGCGGAGTAGAACATGAATATGCTAGGTCCCGTTGAAATTAAGGCACGGGTCCCACTGAAATTTGGGCTCAAAGTTGACCCATTTCGCTAGTGGTAAAACCATTTTCCAACATGATTAAGCCAAACTAACTCACTGGTGGTAGAAGCCAATGCCTTGTACTCAGCCTCAGCAGACGACCTGGAAATAGTAGTCTGCTTCTTAGCCTTCCACGAGACCAAAGAATCGCCAAGAAACACACAAAATCCTGTCACGGATTTTCTTGAATCAAGGCAAGAGCCCCAGTCAGCGTCAGCAAAAGCCCTCAACTGAAAAGAAGATTGGGCGGGAAATAGAATTCCTTGACCTGGGGTAGATTTTATATACCTCAGCAAATGGTGGACTGCATCCAAATGTGGTTGTCTCGGTTGTGATACAAATTGAGATAATTTGTGAACCGCAAAAGTGATATCAGGACATGTGATGGTTAAGTACAAAAAGCGCCCAAGTAACCTTCTGTATGAGGATGCATCAGCCACAATATCACCTTCAAATGAGCTGAGACGACTCTTCGGATCCATGGGTAAAGAAGTGGGCTTGCAAGCCAAAAAGCCTGTGTCTTCAAGAAGTTGAAGAGAGTAATGACATTGTGACAAGAAAATGTCTCTAGATGATCTGGCAATTTCTAAGCTCAAGAAATATTTCAGCTGGCCTAGCTCTTTCAATTTGAACTGACTGTGCAGGAGCGTCATCAATGTCTTTCAATTTGGCCCTGTGATGATTATATCATCGACATACACAAGTAATGCCGCAAAAGAAGCACCAGCGGAATTACTTGTGAAACTTGGTGCCGACGGAAAGAAAAGAGGAAGTATTGGAGTCCATTTTGAATTCTAGAGATTGATTGCTGTGGGGAATTAAAAAGGCAGAAATAATATATATGGCAGAAAGAGGAGAGAACATTGGGCGGCTGAACACACAAAAAAAATGAGGCTGGAGAAAAAAAAAAAAAAGGAGAAAAGTTGCTGCTTAGGAATTATAAAAAGGACGATTATACACACAGAAGACGGACGCATAGGCTAGAAATTGAAAAAAAAAAAAAAAAACACGAAGAAGTTATTGACGGAAAATTGGAATTAAAAAAAAAGCTAAAATTTGATGGTTATTATCTAAGAAATATAATATTTTAAATAATGATTTTTAAGAGAACTTGTGATTATAAAGCAATTTATTTTTTTGATTTACGTGTAAAATATTTTATTGTGTAAATGTGCGGTTAAAAATGAGCGTATTGAATTTTTTTTTTTTTTTTTTCAAATAATGACTATCAAACGGGGGCTAAATAATTTAGATATGTGAAAAAAGTTTTAAAATTGTATCTGTTTAATTTTATCGTTGATTTAATGCTTACATTTGTACTATGGAGAACAATAATATCGTTCAACATAAAATTGAAAGTAAATAAACAACATGCTTCATTCTACTTACATCTACTTATTGTTATATGATTTTACCAAACTAATTACGAAGAAGATTAAAATTTATTTATGAATTTACGTCTCTCTACACGAAAAAAAGAAGCTCGTGTTAACATTATACAAGGAGAAAATAGATTGGTTAGAGAGAAACAAACAGTACACATTTAACAAATTTCAGGTATCGAAACACGTTTGAATCATTGAATTTGTCCAAATATTTAACGCGAAATTAACTTACTTTATTGAAAAAAGCTGACAGACAAAGGCTAGTGCCTCTTGAGCAGTCATGACTCATATCTTTGATTTTTTATCGAAAAAGTAGAAAGTAGAAAGTAGATGGAATATGCTTTGCATTATAAATACAGACAATGCTTCCTTGCAAAAACACATTCACACACACACACAAATTCTGTATTATATTAAGAAAATGGGGCGTTTTCTTAGCTTATTTGCAACTGCTATGCTTGTGCTGATGCTTTTCATGGCCACAGGTAAACCAGTTTCTCATAGTTATACACTACTCGACTCGACTCGGTTCGACTTGTGTTTGTCCAGTGAAAATTTTTGTTTTCTCCTAAATAATTACATGCAGCTTAATTTAGTTATGTGATTACAGGGACAGGTCCAATGATGGTGGCAGAGGCAAGGATATGCGAGTCCCAAAGCCATCGGTTCAAAGGGCCGTGTGTGAGAGGAGCAAATTGCGCCGCCGTGTGCCAGACGGAGGGCTTTCATGGTGGCCACTGCAGGGGCTTCCGCCGCCGCTGTTTCTGCACCAAACATTGTTCAAAATAATCACAGAGTCCGAGATTGAGTTGAATAAGAATTAAACGTGTGCTTTTGGAGTTAATTATATGATGTTAACTCCTCTTTTTTTTGTGTCATGTTTGTGCGTCTAAAATAAGAACGTCACCCTTACGAAGCAGTGTCGTTTTGTTTCTCGTCCTTCGATTGTCGTTGTTTGATCATGTTTTTTATCCTGTATGAGTAATAATGGTTTGTTATTGACCCCTTTTTTCAACGTCACCATAATTACTCGTCCTAAGGGTTGGACGGTAGCGATTCTACGTCTTGTAGAAGAGCTCGGTCAGCTTTCTTTAGAATTTTTCTATCTAGACAAAATATTTTTAAAAAATTATTTATATATATTCAAAAACAACATTATAATCTTAGAAATAACTTTTTAACATTTTAAAATCATGTCAAAACGTTCCTGAAGTAGGATCCGTTCGGATGAATTTTGAAAAGTTAAAAAGAGATTTTAAGATCTAAAAGTTGTTTTTAGATCCATTTGACTAAAAGTTCGTTTGACATGACTTTTGAGAAGTCAAAAAGCGCTTTCAAAAGCTCTTTTTTAAAATCATTTAGCTAGTTTTATAAAAGTACTTCTAATAGATAGAAGAGTTTTTAAAGAAAGTTAGTTAAATGTGATTTCGCTTAAAATCGCTTTTGAATAACCCCAATGTAAGCACTATAAAATTAAAAGGCTTGTTTTATTTTCGAAATTTTACATCGGAAAAAGTCATATTCCATGTAAATTTTCGGATGCAAAATTACATGAGGTATGATTTTTTTGGATGTAAATTTTCGATTGTAAAATTTCTCCCAACTTTTTTGAAAGTTTGATTGTGCCCCCTAATTTTAATTATCTGCGTCCGCCCCTGCACGAGTGGATAAGTCATAATTGATACCACTAAAAAATTTGATTAAAATTTAAGTTAAAATCAATAATTAATTGTAACCATGCATTTTATAGGATTCCCAACTTTTCAACCATACATTCTATCAACTTTTATAAAGTTATGAAAAAGATATGAATTTAATTTCTACCGAACAGTGGCTAAATAAGTTAAGTATGTAAAAAAAATCCAATTTGGTTTAGTTTTAACAATGATTTAACGCTTGTATTTGTACTATGGAGAACAATAATAACCCATGACATAAAATTAAGAGTAAATAAAAAACATGCTTCACTCTGAGTGATAGAGTTACATCTACTTATCTTTATATGATTTTACCAAACCAAAGACGAAGAATATTAAAATTCATTTATGAATTTGCATCTCTCTATTCAAAAAAGAAGATCATGTGAATATCTTTTATACAGGGAGAAAATGATTGATTAAAGGAAAATGAATAGTACACATTTAACAAATTTAACGTATCGAAAGACGTTTGAATTATTGAATTTGTCGCATCATAACAAAATTATCAATGACCTATTATTCTTTAAAATCTCAAAATTATTTACAACCACCAAATATCGAGTACTACATATATGTGTAACACGAAATTAACTTACTTTATTGAAAGAACCTCAATTATCCCAAAGGACAGACAAGGTCACAAGGCTGGTGCTTGTCGAGCAGTGATGATTTGTCTCTTTGATTTTTTTCTCCTCTATTCGAAAAATTATAAGTAGATGGAATACACCCGCATTAAACCCTTATAAATACAGACAATGCCTACTTGCAAAAACACATTCGCACACACAAATTCTGTCTTAAGAAAAGGGGGCGTTTTCTGAGCTTATTTGCAACTGCTATGCTCGTGCTGATGCTTTTCATGGCCACAGGTAAACCAGTTTCTCATAGTTATACACTACTTGTTGGAAAAATGAATATGTGGACGACTTTGGCATGAGTTTTGAATGAGACCCGTTTGGCTATTTTCAAAGATCAACATTGATTTGTATTCTCCTCGGCGAGAACATCAAAATCATGTATTTACTTGCCAGAATGAAACTCAGGTGAATGAGAAATTGGAGTTCAAAGTGGACCATTGAAATATGGTTTATGTTGGAGGAAAAACTAAATTTGAGTTTATCCCACATAGGAAGTTTATGAAAGCAAGAACAACTTTGGAAGTGTGTAATCATGTGTAGCATAAAGGCTCTCTACGTGTGTGCGCGGGGTACGGGCACGACCTGCGTACACAAATGTCGGACCAAATTGACCAAAAATTGGCTCCTTATGATGTCCTATGTTTTGTCAATTATTTGCTTTCAAGAAATGACTTTTGGTTTCTGAAATTCCAATGGTTATTGTCATGACTTTTGGTTTTTGAAACTCCAATGATTATTGCCAAGTACTTTTGGTTTCTGAAACTCCAATGGTTATTGCTATTGAGTTACGGACAAATTTAATGGGGTTAAGTCTATATAAAGCCTCATTTTCCACTATTCCAGACATAAAGAAGACAGTCTACATTATAGTTCTAAAACACACGAAATTATCCTCTGTCTGCATACATATTTTACTGTCGTCAAGGCGTTGGTGGTGATATTGTTCAGATACTAAATCAGTTCGTCGGAGTAGAATCTGCAGTGCTCGAACTCTACAGGCTTACCGTTGTATCTTGGGAAACAAACGCTCAAGTTAAACCTCAAGCACAGACGGTGAGGGGGCAAATCTGTTTTAAGGAAATTGTATGTAACACAGGCCTCAGGTTAAAAATTTTACTGTCTAATTCATGTTTTTCTTATTTGTTACTCGTTTTCATATTGATATTTTGTCGTTCTCTTTAAATTTGTTATATATAATTGAATTTGTTATATTTAAAATTACATTTAAAAACGGTATGTGGAAATTCAATATTTAAATTCTTGCAAATACGATATCCAATGTGTAAATCCGGTATTTAGTACTGAAACAATTATCTAACAAACTTAAAACAGATTCGTTATTAAAGATAAGTTGTTTCAGTTGGTTTATTGAAAAATTGATATTGGTTTATTGGAAACTAATATTTGTTTCAGTTTCAGATGAAGACGACGAAATGGAAACTGAATCAACCAAAATGAATGTAGCCCAAGCCGTGACTAATGAAAATCAGGTTGTAGGCTATGCTGTGGCTCAAGGGCTAAGTTCTATTGTGGCTCAGTTGCCAAGTCATGTTGTGAGTCAAACAACTGGCCATACCGTTAATGTTTCGATTAATCATGGTGAGAAATCGGAGAAATTTAATGGCTTGAATTTCAAGAGGTGGCAGCAGAAAATGATATTTTATCTGACCACATTGAATCTTCCGATATTCTTGACTGAAAGTGCTCCAAAACTCAATGAGGGTGAGGGAGATGTTCAAGCGATCAGTGCACTTGATACTTGGAACCATTCGGATTTTCTGTGCCGAAACTAAATTATGAACAGCTTAGCAGACTCGCTATACAATGTGTATAGTATTATGAAAATTGCTAAGGAGTTGTGGGAGTCTCTGGACCGAAAATATAAAATTGAGGATGCCGGGGCTAAAAAGTTCATTGTCGGCATATTCTTAGATTATAAGATGGTGGATTCCAAAACAGTAATCAGTCAAGTGCAAGAACTCTAAGTGATTCTTCACGAAATTCATACCGAAGGGATGATGTTGAGTGAAACTTTCCAAGTGGCTGCAATTATTGAAAAATTACCCCCCACGTGGTAAGATTTCAAGAATTATATGTAGCACAAAGGAAAGGAAATGAACGTCGAAGAATTAATTGTTAGACTTCGAATTGAATAAGATAACAAGAGTTCAGAGAAGAAGTTGTTCAATCCCGGTGTTACTAAAGTTAATATTGTGGAGCATGGTCAAAGCAAAAAGACCTACAAAACTAAAAGCTAGGACCTAAATGTAGAATTTCTAAAAGGAAGTTTCAAGGAAAATGCTTCAATTATGACAAAGTGGGTCACAAGTATTCGGAGTGCAGATTTCCAAAGAAGAAGAAAAAGGCAACTGTGGTTGATAACATGGCACATGATGTATCGGAGATGAATCTCCCAGTCGTTATTTCTTAAGTGAACATGGTGGGTTCTAACCCAAAAGAGTGGTGGATTCACACAGGAGCTACGAGGCACGTTTGTTCTGATAAAGAGCTTTTTATTGCTTTCGAAGCAATTGAGAATGAAGAGAAATTGTTTATGGGAAATTCAGCAACTTCTAAAATCAAGGGTCAAGGAGATGTGATTCTAAAGATGACTTCGGGAAAAAAGCTGACTCTTAACAATGTGCTATATGTGCTTGAAATCTGCAAGAATCTTGTGTTCAGGTCACTTTTGAATAAGCATGGTTTCCGTATTGTATTTGAGTCAGACAAAGTCATTTTGTCAAAAAGTGAAATGTTTGTCGGAAAAGGCTATGTTTCCGATGATATGTTTAAACTGAATGTAATGGTTGTTAAACCAAGAATGAATAAAGTAAACTCTTCTACTTACTTGCTTGAGTCTTCCGATGTATGGTATAGTAGACTATGACATGTTAACTATGATACTTTACGTAGACTAGTTAACTTAAATTGTATACTTGCGTTCCACATTGATTCCAAACATAAGTGCGAAACTTGTGTTGAGACAAAATTGACAAGATCATCATTTAAATCAATTGAACGGAATACAGAACCACTTGATTTAATTCACAGCGATATATGTGATTTAAAATTTGTGCAAACAAGAGGTGGCAACAAGTACTTCATTACTTTTGTTAACGATAGCACAAAATACTGTTATGTATACTTACTTAAAAGTAAGGATGAAGTTATAGAGAAATTTATTCTCTATAAGAATGAAGTTGAAAATCAACTTAATAAGAAAATTAAAGTACTGAGAAATGATCGAGGTGGTAAGTATGAAGCATCATTTGCTGAATTATGTGCACACGAAATTATACATGAAACCACTGTACTTTATTCAACGCAACAAAATGGTGTTGTTGAAAGAAAAAATCGTACCTTAAAAAATGATGAATGCAATGTTAGTAAACTCTGGGTTACCTCAAAACATGTGGGGAGAAGCTGTGTTATCAACAAATTACCTTTTAAATAAGGTACCCCGAAAGAAAATGAAAAATACCCCTTATGAGTTATGGAAAGGAAGAAAGTCTTCCTATAAATACTTACGAGTGTGGGGGTGTCTTGCTAAAGTGACTGTTCCAATACCAAAGAAGATAAAGATAGGCCCGAAAACTGTAGATTGCATCTTCATTGGCTATACACATAATGGTAGTGTTTATCGGTTTCTTGTGCATGAATCTAAAATCCCAGACATACACAAAAACACGATAATGGAATCAAAAAATGCTTCATTTTTTGAACATGTATTTCCATACAAGTCTAAAGAGGAAGAAAGCTCTTCTAAATGAGCACATGAGACTATGGTTGGAAATAGTCTAGACCAAGAGAGAAGAAAAGATTGAGGTTGAACCAAGACGTAGCAAAAGGAAAATGACTTAAAAATCTTATGATCCTAATTTTTTGATCTATATGCTAGAAAGTGAACCTCAAAGCTATTAAGATGTTGTGAACTCTTCAGAAGGATTTCAATGGAAGGAAGTCATTAAAAGTGAAATATATTCCATTTTACAAAATCATACATAAGAGTTAGTGGATCTTCCTCCAAGAAGTAAACCACTATACTACAAATAGATTTTCAAAAGGAAAATGAAAGAAGGTGGATCTATTGAAAAGTATAAGGCCAGATTAGTAATAAAATGTTGCAGACAATTAGAAGACCTTGATTACTATGATACATATTCTCCAGTACTTGCGATTGCTGCTCTACAAAATCTTGAAATACATCAAATGGATGTTAAAACTGTCTTTCTGAATGGAGATTTAGATGAAGAAATCTATATGAAACAACCCGAAGGATTTTCATCTCCAAGATAGGAAAAAAAAGTCTGTAAACTGGTGAAATCATTATATGACTTGAAACAAGCACCAAAACAATGACATGAAAAATTTGATAATGTCATGATGGAATGTGGATTTAAAATCAACTAGTGCGACAAATGTGTCTACGTCAAAGACACTAAAAATGGTTATGCCATTTTATATCTTTACATTGATGACATGCTTACTGTTAGTAGCAACGATAAGATGATCAAATCCACTAAAATATGTTAAATTCGAGATTTGACATGAAAGATATGGTTTAGCTGATATTAAAATTTTAAGAACACTAGATAGGCTAATTCTAAGCCAATCACATTATGTGGATAAAATTCTAGAAAAGTTCAGTAAGGATGATACGGCATGGCTAGAACACTGATAGATACAAGTCAACATCTATCCAAGAATAAATGTGAAAGTATTTCTCAAGTAGAATACTCGAAAATTATTCAGAGTTTGATGTACTTGATGAGTTGTACAAGACCAGAGATAACCTACACAGTCAGTAAACTGAGTAGATATACGAGTAATCCAGGATATAATCACTGGAAAGGAATAGTAAGAATACTAAGGTACTTGAGCTATCTCGTAATTTTGGACTGCACTATACCATATATCCAGCAGTTATTGAAGGATATAGTGATGCTAATTGAATATCAGATATGAAAGACTAACAGTCCACGGTGGGTTTGTGTTCACATTGGTAGGTGCAGCTATATCCTGGAAATCATCTAAACAAACAGCGATAGCCAGATCTACTATGAAATCTGAGTTTATAGTTCTAGATAAATGTGATGAAAAAGCAGAGTGGTTATGCAACTTCTTAGAGGATATTCCAAGATGGTCAAAACACGTGCCAACAATTTACATAAATTGTGATAGTCAATCAGCAATTGGAAGGGCACAGAGTAACATGTACAATAGTAAGTTTAGACATATACGTCGTAGACACAATACAATAAGGCAACTACGCTCAACTGAAGTTATCACTATTGACTGTGTAAAGTCAAAGGATAACATTGCTGGATCCGCTAACCAAATGGTTAAATAAAGAGTTAGTTGAAAAATCATCGAAAAGAATGAGAATTAAGCCCTTGAATGAATAAGTTAATACAAAGGAAACCCAATCTAGTTGACTGGAAATCCCAAGATCTAGGTTCAAATGGACAACTTAATTGTAAAGACTTAATTAAATCACTGTGAATGATGTTACGTCATGTCCATTCTATGATGCCACAGTGATATATGTAACGATGAAGGATAAGCAAAAGACTTTTTATGATTCTTATGCATCGGAAATCGAGCCAAGTAATGTGGGTTACTTGTAATAAAAAATCACACATGTCAGAGAGAAGTGGGGACGCTTCTAAGAGAATTGCATGGGGCTCAATTCTTAGGAACTCTCGCAAAACCAGGCGTATGTTCATAACCAAAACGAACATGATAATGAGAACTGAATTGTATTAGGAAGAATCCTGTGTGAAGTGTGTTATCATTTACATAAATGGCATAACAGTTCAAAGACAACGTGTCAACTGGTCAGCTAGTAAAGTAAATATGCTCTCACAAGGGAAGGTTCAAAGGGTAATACCTACCTATCCTATGCAGGTTTCAACAGTTGAACTTTATCACCAGGTCTTTTGTTTCACATTTGTGTCTCTCCCAATTTTCATTCATGTGGGGGATTGTTGAAAAAAATAAGTATGTAGCTGACTTTGGCATGAGTTTTTGGTGGGACCCCATTTGACTATTTTAGAAGATCAACATTGATTTGTGTTTTCCTTTGCGAGAACATTAAAATCATGTATTTACTTGCCAAAAATGAAGCTTGGATGAATAAGAAATTGGAGTTCAAAGTGGACCATTGAAATATGGTTTATATTGTAGGGAAAATTAAATTTGAGTTTATCCCACATAGGAAGTTTGTGAAAGTAAGAACTACTTTGAAAGTTTGTAATCATGTGTAGAATAGAGGCTCTCTCTACGTACGTGCGTGGGGTACGAGCATGACCCGCGTACACAAATGTCGGACCGAATTGATCAAAAATTGGCTCCTTAGGATGACCTACTTTTTGTCAATTCTTTGCTTTCAACAAATGACTTTTGGTTTCTGAAACTCCAATGGTTATTGCCATGACTTTTGGTTTCTGAAACTCCAATGGCTATTGCCATTGAGTTATGGACAGATTTAATGAGGTTCCACTATTCCAGACATGAAGAACAGTCTGCATTATATTTCCAAAACACACGAAATTGTCCTCTACCTGCATACATATTTTACTATCTGTCGAAGTCTTGGTGGTGATATTGTTCAGATACTAAGTCAGTTCGTCGGAGTAGAATCTGTAGTGCTCGGACTCTACATGTTTACCGTTGTATCCTGGGAACAAACGCTCAAATTAAACTTCAAGCACAGACGATGAGGGGGTGAATATGTTTTAAAGAAACTGTGTAACACAGGCCTCAAGTTAAAGTTTTACTATTTAATTCTTTTTTTCTTATTTGTTACTCGTTTTTGCATATTAATATTTTGTTTTTTCTCTTTAATTCTGTTATATATAATTGAATTTGTTATATTCAAAATTACATGCAAAAATGGTATGTGAAAATCCAATGTTTAAATTCTTGCAAATACGGTACCCAATGTGTAAATCCGATATTTAGTACTGAAACACTTATCTAACACTACTCGACTCGGATCGTTCTCGTGGTTTTTATTTGTTTTCTTAACAGCTTAGGTTGCAAGGAGGGTTTTGTGTTTGTCAAGTGAATTTTTTTGTTTTCATCTAAATGATTACATGCAGCATAATTTAGTTGTGTGATCACAGGGTAGGGATGGTAACGGGGCGGGGCGGGGCGGGGATGCCCTCCCCGCCCCCCGCCCCGTTAAGAAATTCATTCCCCATCCCCGCCCCGTTCCCCGTTTAAGGCGGGGCGGGGGCGGGGCGGGGGTGGGTTTATTCCCCGTTTATTCCCTGTTTAGATTTTTTTTTTTTTTTTAGTTTTTGATAATTTATTTTTATTGTCCATATTCATTATATTTAAACAAATAATTTTAGTTGCTATTTTCTATTAGAACTAACGAAAATGTTCATTTAAAGTATTGAATTCTTAAAAAAAAAAAAAAAAATTTTTTTTTTTTTTTAACGGGGCGGGGCGGGGCGGGGACCCCGTTACCCGTCCCCGCCCCGTCCCCGCCTCGGGGAATAATTCCCCGCCCCATCCCCGTCCCGTTACCCGTTTAAGCGGGTTTTCCTCTCCCCATTCGGGGCGGGTCCCCGCGGGTATCGGGTTTGTCGGGTTTTTTTGCCATCCCTATCACAGGGATAGGTCCAATGATGGTGGCAGGGGCAAGGAAATGCGAGACCCCAAGCCGATGGTACAGAGGGATGTGTGCGATAGCAAGATGCACTTATGTGTGCCGCAAGAAGGATGGCTTTCCTGGTGGTTGCTATTGCAGTGGCTTCGGAGGCCACCACCTCTATTGTTGCACATAACCTGTTCAAAATTATCGGAGTTCGAGATTGAGTTATATTTAAGAATTGAACGTGTGCTTTTGGAGTTCATTATATGATGTTCTCCTTTTTCTTTGAGTATGTTTGTGTGTCTTAAAATAAGAATGTACCCTACCCCCACTCCCACCCTTATGAAGCATCGTCGTTTTGTTTCTCGTCCTTTGATAGCTGTTGTTTGATCCTTTTTTTAATTCTGTATGAGTAATAATGGTTTGTTATTGTCACGTATTTTCAACGTCACTATACTTACTCGTGCTAAGGGTTGGTCGGTAGTGATTCTACATTTTGTAGAAGAGTCGGGCCAGCTTTCTTTTCCAGTTTTTCTAATTAGATAGAAAATTATTTACGCACAGTCAAAAACAACATTATAATCTTAGAAATAACTTTTTAACATTTTAAAATCGTGTCAAAATGGTCGTAGGATCCGTTTGTGATGACTTTTGAAAAGTTAAAAAGATGATTTTGAGATCTAAAAGTTGTTTTTAGATCCGTTGGACTAAAAGTTTGTTTGACATGAATTTTGAGAAATTAAAAAGAGCTTTCAAAAGCTGTTTTTAAACTCATTTAGCTAATTTTATAAAAACACTTCTGATAGATAGAAGAGTTTTTTTATGAAATTGGTTAAATGTGGCTTCCTTTAAAAGTACTTTCGAATTGGAAGTGTTTTTCAAAATTAATTTTCAAATAAAAATTAAAGTAATTTTTTCTAAAAGTTTCTCTATAAGAAACAAAAGTTATTCCAAATGGATCATAATTTTATAAAAGTATTTCTTTTAATTAGAAGAGTTTTAGAGAAAGTTGGTTCAATGTGTTTTTCTCAAAAACACTTCTAAAATATAAAATTCTTTTGAAAACTAGTTTCCAAACAAAAATTAAGCCCTTGTTTATTTACCATTCTCAATTTTTTTAAAAAACTCATTTTTAACAATACATTCTAACAAACACTTCATACGTAAACCAGAATTTCTTCTTACTTTTAACCATACATTCTAAAAAAAAAAAAAAAATCATATTTCAAAACTCATTTTCCAAAAAAAAAAAAAAAAAATTTAATGGGCTTCAAACACGGGCTAAATTAGGTTCCTTCAAATGCTCTTCTACGAAAAACGAATAATATTTTTTTCAGAAAATTCTTCTACAAGAAGTAGAAATAAAAATAACAGTCTTATCAGTCATATCCATAATTTCGATAAGTTGATAAGTTAAATCATCTCACGCCAACGTAAATCAAGTGACAGTTGTACTATCTTCTGTAGGGGTGTAAGCGGTCTGATTTCATCGATTTTTGACAAATTTTCAAACCAAACTGTTTAAACCGGTTTGAGAAAAATCCAAGCATAAACCAAACCCTTTTAAACGGTTTGAAAAAAAACTCAAATCTAAACCTAACGGTTTGGTCCGGATTTAAACTGCCGGTTTCGCCGTATATTTTTTTAGCTGTCTACTTTTATAACATTAATTCATTGAATTCAATATATATTTATATATTACTAGTAATAAATCTAAAACAAACTAAATATATCTGCTACAAATTTAAATACCAACTAAATCAAAATGAAATCACAATAAACTAAAATATAATTTTTTGTTTGCCATTTTAGGCTAAGACATTTCGATAACGTCATAATACAAGTCTATTAAACTAAATATAAAACATAAACAATATAATGATGTTTAACAAGATCTTGTGATCATCATATGTGAAAAACAAAACTACTGATTAGACAGAGAGAATAACCAACCATAATAATAAATCAATTATTTATAATATCTAAAAATAACAATTACACAAGCTTATCGTTGTATATTATTACGAATTCAATTTCTCAAATATACTTAAACAACAATTGTTGTTACACATGATTCACAGTCTTCACTGTCAAACAAATGCATTTGTTACATCATCATAGTATTGGATACTAGATAGATAAGAGAATTTTTAAAAATTTGGTAATAGAAAATATAAACCACCTGCCACAACTTTCATTGAATCATCAAATGTTTCCACTTCATCTAAATATTGGCGCAGCACTATAGGTTCATTCTTAATTTGCAACCAATTCTTTCCGCATATACAAACCTCAACCATCCTTAGACCTAATAAACTCCTAAAGGAATCAAGTATCCGACCTCCAGTTGAGAATGCAAACTCAAAAACAACTGTAGAAATTTGAATTCTGAAGAGGAAAATAGTTTTTGACAGATTATGTTAGTCTTGAGATTATTAGATATAAATTATGATTATTTGGTAATAATAATATATATGTAATAGAAAATTATAAATTGACAAAAGTACACACAAATGACAAAACTATTGAATTTTACATATTTGGATGAATTCTCAAAAATTTCATTTTTTCATTTTTTTTATTTTATATATTTTTTCGCCGGTCCGGTTTGGTTTTAAACCACAATTAAAATTCTCAAACCTAAATCAAACTATTTTTGACCGGTTTGGTTTGGTTCAAAACCATTTCGTTGACAGGTCCACATAGCACCAAATCGACGGTTTCTAAAATGCGGTTTCGGTTCGATTTTCCGATTTGACGATTTTTGCTTATAGCCCTGATTCTTCCGTACATATAAGGTTGTTTTTATTTGATTCCAAATTTTTTGATAGGCGTTGTTCTCCCTATCGAGCCGAGCCCTTTGGTAAGGTCCTTTCAAGATCGTACTTTCGCGTCGAAGTGGACCCTTAGCACAAACTTTAACCCTGGTCATTTTGTTAATTTGAGTTCATCAATTGTGATCTTAGTTTATTGTTACACTTAAATCCTCAAGAATGTTAGTTTGTTTCAAGTTGATCGTTCTATCTATATTTATTAGTTCGATTATTAAAATAAGGAGGTTAATAAAAAATATTCAAATTCACGGATTAACTCTGATCGAAATAATATTTAGTTTGAAATCTAAGGTGAGATAAATCAATTATTCGGAGGGAGGCTTTTTGCTCAAATCTTTGAAACGTAAATAAAATACTAAATTCTAAGATTGATTCTGAAATCATAAAATTGAAAAAGTTCTCTTCTTCCCAGATTGATGCTACACCAAATTTTGTACAACTGAAAACTAAACGAAAATGGAGAAAAAGATGGAAGAAAGAAAATCGGAAAAAGAGAAGCCACTTTTATCTCACTGTTCCATTAGTTGCCGACTGATATCGGTTGCTGTGTTAACCCTAGCGGCGATCTGCAGCGCTTCTGCCGGGGGATTTCTTGAACCACCGGTCTGATCTCCGGCCGCTGAAGCGCTGGGTGATTGATTCTCCATTTCTTGCCTGATTTTCCGAACTTGGCTATGATTCGGTACTCCGCCGATGAATCCGTCTTCTTTGTTAATTTTCTGCTCCATTTTAGGCGTAAGCAGGAACCACACCTTACACGCCTAACAACCACTGATGAGTGTTTATATATTGAGTAGGTAATTGGAAACAAATGTGATACATACCTTGATTTGCTCCAAGCTAATTACACAAAAGGTCAAGTATCTTATTAGTTGAAGTTAATGTTATTTACTCATATATAAGCAGTCTGGCCCTTTTTGTTTCTTCTTTTCATTCTCTGATTATCAATTGATATTGCTTAACTTTGGGTTTTGATTATTGATTGAAGTTTAATTTATTTCCACATAGCCATCTTTCGGTTTCATTGAAATTACAACTTTAACGATTTTGCTTTTGCTCACTCCTCCATGCTTCACCATCCGTTTGGCAAAGCGGCATTTTTCCTTGTTGATTGATTCACCAATGAGTTTATGATAATGGTTGCATCATTTATCTTGATTAAATGGTTTTGTGGGAATATTAAAGATGTAACAGTGGTTATTTTTCATATTATGACATTTGACTTCTAAAACTCGAGAAAGAACAGTTTAGTTGGAATTTGTCTGTCATGTGCAATACCATACTTGACCTCTAGTTTATTTAATCTGATTGAATCTTCTTGAATGATGGGTATAAGCAAGCTTCATTTAGTTAGGAATTTATTTTTGAAAATTCGTATGCAATTTTTGAATTGAATATTGATTTCTTTGTGAATATTATGTATATTATGTTATCAAGTCAATATAATGAGTTTAATCTTAACCACGTAGCCTGACAAACTAGATTGGGAAATTAAATGTCAAATAGATTGATCGAAATGGCTCACAATCAAAGTAAATGGGAGTAGTTTTCAAATTCTTTTGCATATTGTATTCCAAATTTTTAAATCATTACATTTTATTCTACATGTTTCCGACTTCAGTGTAGGTCCTTTTAAGAGTAGACCACTATGTTTAAAGAACATCCAAGCAAACAATTGATATTTTGAACCGAATAAGTAAGGGTTTGGAGAACAAACTGGAATCTCTAAAGGCTGTGATACAAGATTTAAAGGCCAAGGCTTCATTTTTTGTTGCTATAGCTTCTGAGGCAGTGGCAAGCTTGTTCATTTTTCGAAGCAATTATTCATTATATATATATAAACATGGTGGAGTTTGTGAGTTCTGTTAATTTGAATTATTCATCTATGATTATTTCAAAGTAGCACTTTTCTGCTTTAAAATTACTACTTGGTAAATGTTAAACGGTTTTGAGGACATCTAAGTTTTCGTTATTATTATAATGACTTATAAGCAGTAGTTGTTCAAATAGATTAAAGTTCATAAAATTAAGTTTTAAGTGGACTTCCCATTGAGTGCGAGGTTAATAGATTTATCATTTTCGTTATTCATATGTAGTTATCAAGTTTATTAAACTTCATATGTAGTTCTAATTGATGTTTAAAACGTGTAGTTGGCAAAGTGTTGTAGAAGGCTCAGTTAAGCCCTTGTAAATAGAAGGATAAGCATTCACAAATGGTACTGAAAGCGTACAGTTCGTGTTTAAAGCCTAATGTGAGGAAGCTCTCAAGGTATAAGCCTCAGACAGGATTTTTAAAACAATAATTCTAAACTCAATTTTTTGAAAGGGTATGGATTTTTCTTTAGGTTTTATTTAGGCAAAATAATGTTCCCTGTTATGCATTCCGTTTTCATTTGTTGACATTCATCTTCTAGGCTGCCCCAAAGGTGTTCGTCTGATCAAAATTAAATAAGAAAAACAAAACTGGATGGAAGTTCTTCATGTAAAATGTGTACTGATTTCTCTTCATATTTGTGAAATTCTCAATGCTCATCTCCCTGTACATGTCTCTTAATGTTTGTATTAACCAACTAATTTAAACTAAGACAGAGAAAATTTGTCATTAAAAATTTTCAAATTGTGAAGAAGAAAATTATTTGCTATGATCAATTAGACGCCACTGTATCTAGGTCTTGTTCTGTCTGGGGAGGAAAGACCATCATCCATGCCCTTCTTCTCGTTATTACTCAATTGCGGTGGCTACTGCTGCGCCATGGTCAGTTGTGGTGGCTGCTGCTGCGACTGTAGTGGCTGTGATTGTGGTGGAACAGGCAGTGGCTGTTGTTAATTATACATATATTTTGTAATATTTCTCTGGGTTATGATGATGGCTTTCTAGGGTTTTGCATTGTTTGATTTACTAAGAATTGCATAGTCAGACATGAAAAAAGTAAAATCCAAGGTCAATGGCAAATTTCCAAGAATTGAGATCAAGAATCAAAGAAGTCATCATATAGATACCATTTCGACTTTTCTAAAATCACAAGAGGAATTCTGTATTTCTTGTTGATTTACAATTTTATAGCCCTATGTTTATATTACAATGGATATGATAGAAAAGGAAAATAATCTTCCGATTAGGAGGGAAATAATTCACCCCAATTATGGATTATCTATCTAAAGAACGATCTAAATACGGTATAATGTTTAAATCAGACAAATTTTGTCTTTCTGTTTGATAATTTATTTCTTTTATACAAATGTGTATATGAAAATTTTGTAATACAATCTCCCATTTAATCTTAGCATTCAAAACGTTAATATTACCTTGGAAACAGCACAACCCTTGCATTGCACGAGGCAAAAACTAGTAGGAATTAAAAAGGAGGATTATACACACAGAAGACGGATGCAAAGGCTAGAAAATGAAAAAAAAAAAAAACACAAAGAAATTGCCGACGGAAAATTGAATTAAAAAAAAAGCTAAAATTTGATGGTCATTATCTAAGAAAAATAATATTTTAAATAGTGATTTTTAAGAGAACTTGTGATTAAAAAGTAGTAAAATTTTTTTGATTTGCGTGTAAAATATTTTATTGTGTGAATGTATGGTTAAAAATGAGTATGTTGAATTTTTTTTTTTAAATAATGACTATCTAACAGGGGCTAAATAAGTTAGATATGTAAAAAAAGTTTTAAAATTGTATCGATTTAGTTTTATCGTTGATTTAATGCTTATATTTGTACTATGGAGAACGATAATATTGTTCAACATAAAATTGAAAGTAAATAAATAACATGCTTCGTTCTAGTTACATCTACTTATTGTTATATGATTTCACCAAACCGATGACGAAGAAGATTAAAATTTATTTATGAATTCACGCCTCTCTACACAAAAAAAGAAGCTCGTGTTAACATTTTTATACATGGAGAAAATAGATTGATTAAAGGAAAATGAAAAGTACACATTTAACAAATTTAATGTGTCAAAACGTGTTTGAATTATTGTATTTGCCGCATTATAACAATATTATCGATGACATATTATCTTCTAAATCTCAAATTATATACCACGGTCAAATATCGAGTACTCCATATATTTAACACGAAATTAACTTGAGTTCTTCTACATGTACAAGAACTCCTACCGACAACTCACATGAGGGATGAGGAATTTTTTTATTGTGAATTGTCGAGAGGGTTCTGTGACACCTATACATATAGAAAAACTCAATTAACTTACATTATTGAAAAAAGCGGCAGACAAGACTTAGTGCCCGTTGAGCAGTGATGACTCATATCTTTGATATTTTTTTTATCTCGAGTATTCGAAAGAGTAGAAAGTAGATGGAGTATGCTTTGCATTAAACCCTTATAAATACAGACAATGCTTCCTTGCAAAAACACATTCACAAACACAAATTCTGTATTATATTAAGAAAAAATGGGTCGTTTTCTTAGCTTATTTGCAACTGCTATGCTTGTGCTGATGCTTTTCATGGCCACAGGTAAACCAGTTTCTTATAGTTATACACTACTCGAATCGACTCGGCTCGGCTAGACGTCAGGGTTTTTATTTGTTTTCCTTAACAGCTTAGGTTGCAATATGCAAGGAGGGTTTTGTGTTTGTCCAGTGAAAATTTTTGCTTTGTTCCTAAATTATTACATGCTGCTTAATTTAGTTATGTGATTACAGGGATGGGTCCAATGATGGTGGCAGAGGCAAGGATATGCCAGTCCCCAAGCCAACGGTTCAAAGGGCTGTGTGGGAGAAATTCAAATTGCGCCGCCGTGTGCCAGACGGAGGGCTTTCCCGGTGGCCACTGCAGGGGCTTCATCCGCCGCTGTTTATGCACCAAAGATTGTTCAAAATGATCAGAGTCCGAGATTGAGTAAAATAAGAATTAAACGTGTGCCTTTCGAGTTAACTATAAGATGTTACCTCCTTTTTTTTTTTTCGTGTGTGTATGTAACAGTATGTTTGTGTCTTAAAATATAAACTCCCCCCCCCCCCCCCCGGCCACCCCACCCTTATGAAGCAGAGTCGTTTTATTCCTCGTCCTTCGATGGCAGTTGTTTGATCATGTTTTATTTATTCTGTGTGAGTAATAAAGGTTTGTTATTGACACGTTTTTTCATCGTCACTATACTTGCTCGTCCAGCAGTGATTCTACTTTTTGTAGAAGAGCTAGGCCAGCTTCCTTAGCCAGCTTTTTTATCTAGACAAAAAATTTGACATATTCAAAAATAACGCCATAATCTCAAAAATAACTTTTAACATTTCAAAATCATGTCAAAATGGCCCTGAAGTAGGATTTGTTTGAGATGACTTTTGAAAAGTTGAAAGAAGTTTTTGAAATTTAAAAATTGTTTTTAGATCAGTTTGATTAAAAGTTCATTTAACATGATTTTCGAAAGGCTTTTTGGCACAAAATGTCCCTACGTGTGACAGTTATTATGCAAAACGTCTTTACGTTTCTTTTTTTTTTTTTGGCACTTTTGCCCTTATTTCAACGTTTCATTGCGGAAAACATCTTTTTCACTGTTTTTTAATGTAAAATGATCAATATACCCTCATATTTATATAAAACAAAAAAAAATAAAAATAAAAATGAAAAATAAATTGCAATTATACTCCCAAACTTTTTAAAAAGTGCAAATGAGTCCAAAAGCCTTATTAAAATGTTTAAGCACAAAACGTTCCTACGTTTGACACTTATTGCGAAAAACGTCCTTATGTTTCAAACTTTTTGTCCTTGACGTCCCTACGTTTGACACTTATTTCGTAAAACGTCCTTACGTTTCATTTCTTTTGCATTTTTGTCCTCATTTCAACGTTTCATTGCGGAAAACGTCATTTTCACTATTTTTCAATATAAAACGACCAATATACCCTCATATTTAAATAAAATAAAAAAATAAATTACAATTATACTCCCAAACTTTTTAAAAAGTACTAATGAGTTCAAAAACCTTATTAAAACATTCAAACCATCAATCTTCTCCTCCTCTTTCAGCCTTATCCTCCCTCCAACACCTAAACCACCAGACCCCACCACCAGTCAAACCATCTCACCTCCCTCCACAATGTTGTAGCTGACGGTTGTGAGCAGTATTAAAGGTGGTGGTGGTGGTGGAGTTGGTTCTCGACCAGACATTAATTGAAGGTTGTAGAGGGAGGAGGAGGAGTAGGAGAGAAGAGGGAAAGATTTTTTTTTTTTTTTTTTATCATTTTAAATGTTGTAGTAAGGTTTTTGGATTCATTTGCACTTTTTAAAAAGTTTGGGAGTATAATTGCAATTTTTTATTTTTATTTTTATTTTCCTTTTTTTGTTTTATTTAAATATATTGGTATATTGGTAATTTTACATTGCAAAATAGTGAAAATGACGTTTTCCGCAATGAAACGTTGAAATAAGGACAAAAATGCAAAAGAAATGAAATGTAAAGACGTTTTACGCAATTAGTGTCAAACATATGGAAGTTTTGTGTTATTGAGCCAAGTAAAAAAAAATTGAAACGTAAGGACGTTTTCTGTAATAAGTATCAAACGTAAGGACGTTTTGTGCTTAAACCTTTTAATAAGGCTTTTGGACTCATTTGCACTTTTTAAAAAGTTTGGGAGTATAATTGCAATTTATTTTTTTTCTTTTCCTTTTTTTTATTTAAATATGAGAGTATATTGGTCATTTTACATTGAAAAACAGTGAAAATGACGTTTTCCGCAATGAAACTTTAAAATAAGGACGAAAATGCAAAAAAAAAATGAAACGTAATGACGTTTTGCATAATAATTGTTAAACGTATGGACGTTTTGTGCTAATAAGCCTTTTTGAAAAATCAAACAGAGCTTTTGAAATCTAAAATTTACTTTTGGATTCATTTAGCTACTTTTACAAAAGGGTTTCTGATAGTTAAAAGAATTTTTAGAGAAAGTTGGTCAAATGTAACTTCTTATGAAAACACTTTCGGATATATAATGCTTTTAAAAATTAATTATCAAATAAAAATAAAAATTCTATTAAAACTCCTATAAGAAACAACGGTTACATGAAATAGATTCTAATTTTTGTTTCTTTTAATTAGAAGAGCTTTTAGATGAAGTTGGTTCAACATGACTTCCTCTAAAAAGCACTTTCGAAATATAGAACTCTTTTTAAAATTAGTTTCCAAATTAAAATTAAGCCCTCGTTTATTCACCATTCTCAAAAGAGAAATTATAATAATTCAGGTGTTTAAAGATTGGAATTCAAAATTCAGGGACCAAATTTTATTATTCAAAAATCAGGTGGTATAAAAGCTGTTTAACCCTGATTCTTTCCCCTCCCCTTCCCACTTCCCCTTCCCCTCTTCCCCTCTCTTTCTCCCTCCCCTCGCTTCCCCTCCCCTCCCCTCTCTCTTCCCTCCCCCTCCACGGCTCTACCTCCTCCTCCCCACCCCCTCTTTGCTGCGAATCGCAGCGGCGCCGCTTGCGAGCCGCCGCCGCGATAGCTGGTCGCTGACGTGCCGCCGACAAGCAGCGACGCGGCTGCTGCGACGCAGCAGCGACCGCTGCGAAGGTGAAGCAAAGAATGACGACGGCCGCTGGCAAGAAGAAGACTTCGTCGACTGCGACCCACAGCCGCCGGCGTCGCGACGCCGTCGCTGGTGGTGGTTTGCGGTGGAGCAGCTGGGGTTGGTGGATCTATTGTTGTTGGCCGGCGGTGGTGGTTGTGGTTGGCCGTTGGTGGTGGTGGATCTATTGTTGGCTGGTGGTGGTGGTTGGCTGTTGGTCTATTTTTGTTGGGGTTGGTGGATCTATTGTTGTTGGCTGGCGGTGGTGGTGGATCAATCGATGTTGGGGTTCAGTCGTGTGTTTTGTGGCTGGGTAGTCTGTGTTGGTCGATCTGTGACCTGTGACCAAGTATCGGCAATCTGTGACCAAATTTTTGTCAATCTGTGACCAAAATTTTGTCAATTTGTGACCAATTACTCAAATGTGACCTAAAATTTTAATAATCTGTGACCTCGAAATAATATGTGACCAACTAATTTAAAAATCTGTGACCTCGAAATAATTTGTGACCTACAAATTTTTTGATATGTGACCTCGAAATAATTTGCGATCAAAAAATTTGACGATATGTGACCAGTAAATAAATCTATAACTTAAAATTATGAATATGTGACCATTAATCACAAAATGTGACTTTATTATCTTTATTTAATAAATATTTTTAATTAATTAAATAAATACCTGATTTTTGAATTTTTAAACTATTTACCTTATTTTTGAATTGAGGTAAAGAAAACACCTTAAATATGATTTTTTCCCTTCTCAAAAAAACTCATTTAAAAAAAAAAACTCATTTTCGACTACACATTTTAACGAATATTTTGCACGTAAATCAAAAAAATTTCCAACTTTTTAATTACGCATTCTTCAAAAAAAAATTTAATATTTCAAAACTCATATTTCAAAAAAAAAAAAAAAAATCTTTTTAATGGGCTTCAAACCTGGGCGAAATTAGGTTCCTTCAAAATCTCTTTTACAAAAAATAAGAGCAAAAATATTTCACATTTGTATCAAGAATCTCTTTTATAAGTAGTAGAAGTAAAAGTAAAACTCTCGTCAATCGTACCCATAATTTTGGTAAGTTGAAAATTAAAGTCATCGCAAAGTAAATCGTCATCATGTCATCGTAAATCAAGTAAAAGTTGTACTATCTTCCGTACATATAAGGTTGTTTTTATTTGATTCCAAAGTTTTTGATAGGCATCGTTCTCCCTATCGAGCCGAGCCCTTTGTACAGTGCTTTCAAGATCATACTTTCGTGTCGAAGTGGACCCTTAACACAAACATTAACCCTGATCATTTTGTTAACTTGAGTTCATCAATTGTGATCTTAATTTATTGTTACACTTAAATCCTCAAGAATGTTAGTTTGTTTCCAGTTGATCGTTCTATCTATATTTATGAGTTCGATTATTAAAATAAGAGGTTAATAAAAAATATTCAAATTCACGGATTAACTCTGATCGAAATAATATTTAGCAATTAAAATGAAAGTTTTCGCTTAAAAAAATTGAAATCTAAGGTGAGATAAATCAATTATTCGGAAGGAGGCTTTTTGCTAAAATCTTTGAAACATAAATAAAATTCTAAATTCTAAGATTGATTCTGAAATCATAAAATTGAAAAAGTTCTCTTCTTCCCAGATTGATGCTACACCAAATTTTGTACAACTGAAAACTAACGAAAATGGAAGAAAGAAAATCGGAAAAAGAGAAGCCACTTTTATCTCACTGTTCCATTAGTTGCCGACAGATATCGGTTGCTGTGTTAACCCTAGCGGCGATCTGCATCGCTTCTGCCGGGGGATTTCGTGAACCACCGGTCTGATCTCCGGCTGCTGAAGCGCCGGGTGATTGATCTTCTCCATTTCTTGCCTGATTTTCCGAACTTGGCTATGAATCGGTACTCCGCCGATGGATCCGCCTTCTTTGTTAATTTTCTGCTCCATTTTAGGCGTAAGCAGAAAAGAAACCACACCTTACACGCCTAACAACCACTGATGAGTGTTTATATACTGAGTAGATGGCAAAAGGCAAACGACTTATTCAATGAATTGGTTAGGAATTGGGCGAACGGAATAATGATAAAGATTCATAAATATCCCTTTCCTTCATTGAAAATTACTAATATGACCAAATTTGATTTACGAAACGAGATATTTGTTATTATATATTGACCATGATCTAAACACATTTATAGCGCGATTGACTATAAACTTGGATAAAAATTCACTTCAAGGTCAATATTTAATATTAGTCATACATTTCACGAGGTTCATAATTTTTCAATCATATTTTTTGTCAACTTTTATTAAAATCTATTAAAAATCTGATTTTGATCTGAACCAAAAAAAATACTTAATATATTAAAATTAATTAAATGTCTGCAAAGATCGAGCGAAGGCCATTTGACTGAATCATACTTGTTGGATTGAAAGTTAAGTAATAGTTATCCAATTGTCCAACGGGATAGAATATAATTGGCTAAGTCTTTGTCTGATCCCGATTTTGCAAGAAAATCAAATTTTTTTATCAATTATAACGAAGTCGAAATCTTTTCTCCCGTATCATATCATGGACTAGACGAAGTCTTTGTCTGATCCCGATTTTGCAAGAAAATCAATTTTTTATCGATTACGAAAAAGTTGATATCTTTTCTCCAACATCATATCATGTATTAGTTGTGTTTGAAGATCGTTTGCCCTTCGTTCAAGAATTCATTGAAAATTCAAATTGCTTATACATTCACAATGCACAAGGGTTTAGGGGAAACATTGTTGGGAATAAAATGGTCACTATGTAGGCCAACCCAAGGGTAAAAAATTGGTAATGAAAGGAAGCAAGAAATGATGTATTGTTAAGACCTTCCAAGATTTGTTTTTTTGTTTTTTTTTTATATAGGAATTTTTAATTCAAATTTTCAATACCAAACTATCAGATTCTGAGATTAATTAGATTTAGTATCATAATGAAGAAGATGAGAAATATTAAATACTTGTCCAATCTTGTAATTAGTCTAATAAATGTTTTTTTTTTTTTTGACGCAGGAACTCGATGCTGCTATTCGTTAGCGGAGCCCCGACCACTGTGAGTGCGTACTAGGTAAATCCCACTCCATGTGCATTAACCCGCAAACCACATAGGAGGGGTAAACCACACTAGGCAAGCCAGATGCGATGGGCTCGACCGAGGAAGTATTGACAGGGGATTCGAACTCTTGACATTTGATCTCCGCGTTCAAATGCTCCACCAACTCGGCTACACCCGAAGGGGTGCCTAATAAATGTTTTGGTTACTTACAAAGTGGTGTTAAGACTTTACTTTTTTTATGTAATTCAAATATAGAATTTGGTTGACCAAACAATTAACCAATCGACTTTAAATAACATAGGACAAGGTCATTTCAGTGAATTATTCAGGATCCGGGGGGCAAGAATTACAGTCTAAAAATGTTAAAGTTTGTTGACGGTCGGCCGCCGGCAAGCTTAAACGTGAAGCCTGAGCAATATGACACGTGGAGGAATTCGATAGGTGGGCCAACAAATTGATGGTTGTGGAAGTATACTTTGCCAATTCTCTCCAATTACGCTACCTTTGATTGGAATTGACGTTCAAGCAAAATTGAATTGACGAAATCCACTTTAAATTGAATAATGAAAGTTCGTAAATCAGTTCTTCAATATATCGAAAATAGAAGAGTCAATACCAAATGTAAGACTAAAAATCAATCCAAATTAAATAAAAAGGGTTTTGATCGGGTACGTAGCTTCGGCCAAGCTCTTGTTTTTTCAAGATTCTGGCACTTCTAAGCTTTACAAACACTCCGAAAATAAAGGTGTATGATGTGTATTTACAGTGCTTGAGCTTAGGGACCAAACCATTTTATATATAATCAAGCTCCTATCAAGTAATACCTTTCGTTACTAGTTTTGCAGGCCCGATCAATGGGTAAATTTTTGTAACTCCATGAATGTTGGACTACGTCAATTTATCCGTTGAAGAAAATTGATCGATTACATTCTCCCGCTCCTTCCATATGTTTAACCTAATGTCTCAACTTAATTTCATCGATTGTTCTTCTTAAGAAACAAACACGTGAATCATGGCTATAAGTCATCTAATAATGAGTATTACCTTCCATGTATTACAATGTATTTAATTCCTCAATAATTATTCTTTATGTGGTAACAATACTTAATTAAAAAAATCATATATCTTATTCTTGGTCTTACATAGATGTATTAAAGGTACACATGAGTATGAGAAAACATTACAATAAATAAGAGCATAGTTATTAAAATCGGACCGATCAGCTCAGCCTGAGAACTGGTGAACCGACAATGATTTGATCCGATTGGCAACAATTGGTCCAATTACAAATGAACCGGTAAAAAAATCGTTCAAACCGATATATTACTGACTTAAATCGGTAGGATTCAGAGGAAATCGAAACCGGTTCATATTGAACCTATTTTTATCAGATTGGTCCGACTCCATAGCATAATTAATATATCAATGTTTGAATAAGGAGAGATTCAAACGTGCACTCCCTTATATGTACATGAGAACCATGAACGCTATGGCACGTGTAGTATCCTTCATATTATTGTGAGTGAAATATATATATGTGCTCTTAGAGGAGTGACATAAAATAAAATATATATAATATATTTTTTCTACAAAAACTATTTAAAAAATCAAAAATAAGATTTACCAATGACTCACCGGTTGAACCAATAATCCGATGATGCATTGACTTTTTTTAGACGAGGACCGAGTCGAGCCTGATAGCTATAAATAAGAGTTTTATACAAATATTGGAGGAACCATGTCTCATTTTATCTACATGATCTTCGAATTTCAATGATGGCTTGCCTATAGTTAAAGGATCACCGATCATCAATTCAGTGCTTATATGCTCGATTATCACTTTCTTTTCTTTAACATGTTCCCTTATGATTAAATAATTAGCCTTTGTTTGGTTCTCATTATTTCCCTAATATATTTTTTCTCTTTTATTTTCTACCACATTTTTCTTACTTTTTAACCACATATTCTCCATCAAAATACTATTTCAAAAAAAAAAAAAAAAAAAAATGGGGCACAAACATGCTCTTAATGTCTTTACTTCGACTACCACTTTTGTTGTTCTTAACTATAAAGACAACAACTAAATTATCTGATTAAATTCTCAATGGTCTAGAAATGAAATCTATAACTTAAGCCCATATATTAGGGCTGTCCATGGATCGATTCGGTTTGGTTCGATTCTGAAGAGACCTGAACGGACCCAAAATTTTCGGGTATTTAATAAATGGAACCGTCGGGTCCAAATATAATTATGGAACCGTTCGGGTTCTGTTCCTTTCGGTTCGGGTCGGATTGGTTCCGTTCGGTTCGGTTCCATACCATAATTAATTTTTTTAATATTTACAGCAACACTACATAAATACAACTAATGACATTTTATTCGTAACTTTTACAAATTAATGTAGCTCAATTCAAAATTATATAAATAACTAGCTGTCCAATAAGATTAATTCAATGCATACAAATACCAAAAAGTAGATATTAATATTACAGTAACACTATATAAAGTATATTCATTTGTTTCAAATTAAAATGGGCTAATGGGTTTTAAAAATGATTTGGACTTTAAAATTAAAATTATGAAATAATCTAAATTATTTAATTAATTTGCTAATTTGTTTAGGAAAAAATAAAATAATTTATTTAATTCAATATAAAAAATAAAAAAATTATTTAGTTTCGGTTCTTGGTCTAGACCCGAGACCCGACCCAAACCCACGGTTCTCGATTGGGGTACTCGTTCAAGTATTTAATTTATGAAGAACCACTTGATTCTGTTCGGGTTCGATTCGATTCGGGACTTTTGGACACCCCTACCAGATATGAAAATATTGATCCATACACTATGTAAATAACCTCAAAACATGAGACAAACTTGGCTTTTATAATGGAAGTAGCAGTCAAGGTTTGCTTGACATTTCTCTATGATATAGCTCCACCAATCATTATAAAAATATATCATGGTGTTGATTTGCTTGAAACACAGCCAGAGAAGTCAAAATATGAGCAGTTAATCACTTCCAAATGATCTGTCTATTTATACATAAGCATGTAATATTTGATTCTTTGAAGGTACTTTATCACTTTCTTTGTTGCTCTCTAGTAGTCTATACTAGGATTACTCTGATATCGTCCTAACATTCCTATAAAAAATGCAATGTCGGGTATTGTGCAAGCATGCGCATACATCAGGCTTCCAACAACAGAAGCATATGAAATGTTCTTCATTTGTTCCCTTTTTAGATTATTTTTTGGGAATTGGTTCAAATTGAACATCTCATGTTTCACAATGGAGCTACACTGGGTGAACAATCCTTCATCTAGAATCTCTTTAAAATCTTATTGATATAGAAATTCTGAGATAGACCCAAGATGCCTCATAATCTATCTCTATGAATTTTAATGCTAATAACATAAGATATTTCACACATATCCTTCTTATCGAAATTTTTAGAGAAGAATTGTTTGATCTCATGTAGCAAATCCTTATCATTACAAGAAAAATTATCCACGTATAAAATAAGAAAATAAATCTTACTCCCATTGACTTTCTGGCTTTCTGATATATACATTAATCAATGAGACTTTCACCAAATTCGAATGAAGAAATTATTATATGAAATTTAAAATGTCATTGACGGGACGCTTGTTTTAGATTGTATATGGATTTCTTGAGCTTATAGACCAAGTATTCACCATCATTAGAGGTGAATCCCTTAGGTTGTTTCATGTAAACCTCGTCATCTAATACTCCATTGAAAAATGTTGTTTTCATATCTATTTGTTGCAACTCAAGGTTAAAATGGGCTACTAATGCCAAATTAATGCTTAAGGAATATTTTTAGATACCGAAAAGAAAGTATTCGTCTAATTGATTCTCACCTTTGAGTGAATCCCATAGCAATAAATCTCGCCTTGTATCTCCCAATATTACCTAACAGGTCTTTCTTTATCTTAAAGACCCATTTACAACCAATAGCTTTGACACCACTAGACAACTCAACAAGGTCCTAGACCTTGTTACCCTTCATGGAATCCATCTTTTCCTTTATGGAATTGTACCATAATTCTAACTCTTTGCAAATCATTTTAAAATGACTGGGATCATTTTCGACTCCAATACTGTAGTTAGGTTCTTGTAGGTACGCTTCATAATCATTAGGAATTGCTAACATTTTTGTTCTAATAGATCTTTTTAATGTCGTACCATCATCTTTTTGAGAAGCTTGTGGTTCAATTGTTTGTTCGGGAGACTCTAGTAATTCTTGAAATACTTGATCTACTTGAATGTTGTCTGCAGCTTGTGGAGTTTCAATAATTGATTGTTCAACACCTGTTTGTACTTGTGAACTATGATCAATATGTCACTTGAGGTGGAATGTTGAGATTCTGAATGACCATGTTTATGAACTTTGTTCCTGGTTTGATCACTCCTACTTATCAAGTTATTCTCAAGAAACTTAGCGTTACTTGATTCCACAATCCCGGTGCTATGAGATGGACAATAAAATTTGTTCCATTTAGACCTTCGTCATATCCAATGAAATACCCATTAATGGCCCTTAGGTCCAACTCCTTCTTTTGTGGATTATAGATCATCATTTCAGACGAGTATCCCCAAACGCGCATATGTCGCAAACTTGGTTTTCAACCTTTTAATAATTCACATGGCGTCTTTGTGACAACCTTAGTTGGAACTCGATTTAATATATGCACCGCCATCTTAAATGCTTCAGTCCACTAGAATTTAGGAAGATTGGATCTACAAGCATATTCTGCACCATGTCCAATAATGTTTGGTTTTTTCTTTCCGCCACACCATTTTGGTCTGGTGAACCATGCATGGTGTATTAGGCAATTATCACATGCTCTTCAAGAAACTTAGCAAATGGACCAGGTGTTTATCCATCATCTATATATCTATCATAATATTCTCCACCTCAATCTAATCCCACGATCTTAATCTGCTTCCCGCATCATTTTCGTACTTCAACCTTGAAGGTTTTAAAAGCATCCAATGCTCCATTCTTGTTATGATGCAAGTAGAGATACATATATCGTAAGTAACCATCAATAAAGGTGATGAAATATTTTCGACCATGTGAACATATCTTGACTACATATATCAGTATATATGATTTCTAATATATCCAAACTCCTGTTAGCACCTTTCTTGAACTTGTTGGTATGCTTTCCTTTAATGTAGTCCACACGTATATCAAAATCGATTAAATCTAGAGTACTAAGTACCCCATTATTTACTAATCTTTTAATTATTTTTATGGAGATATGTCCTAATCTCCGGTGCCATAACATAGAAGAGCTCTCATTAATATTATATCATTTAGTGCCAGTGTGAACATGCATTAAATTATAAGTGATATTATCTTGTAAATTAATACGATAAAGATCATCAGAAAAAATACATTTCCCAACTCAATCGGAAATATAAAATAAATTAAATGATGTTTTTGAAAAATTATAAGAATATGTCTGGAAACAGAAATCAAGTTTCATGAAAAACTTGGAACATAAAAGGTCATATTTAATTCCAAAACAAAACCACTACTTAAAGTTAAAATACATGTTCTTATAGCCTCTACATGTAAGCCCATCTTGTTTTTGGATAAAATATTTTGATCACTTTCCACTGACTTCCTTAAGTCTTGCATACCCTATAAAGAGTTTTTAATATGAATTGTATATCCAGAGTCAATCCACCGGGCATTAATAGTTATATTAACCATATTAGATTCATAATAAACATATGAGATTGGATTACCTTTATCGTCAAACCATTTCTTAAATTTGGCGCACTCTTTTTTCATGTGTCCCTTCTTTTTATAGAAGTAACAATTGACCTCTTTCTTGGTATCAGGTTGGGGCGGTATTTTATCTTTCCTTTTTTGATTGGCTAGAACCTTTCCCTTCCCGTGGGTTGTAGCCAGCATTGCGCTGTCACCGTGCTCCATCACCCGCCTCCCTTTCTCTTAAACACACGTAGTCCTTAATTCATTGATTGACCATTTATGTTTATGTGTATTGTACGAGACTTCGAAAGGTTTGTGCTATTGTGGAAGAGTATTCAAGATAAAGTGCACAAAGAAAAATTCAAACATCTCAACCTCAAGTTTTTTAAGTTGAGTAGTAATGTCCCTCATCTGCATGATGTGCTCGCGCACACCTTTTACACTAGTGAGCCTTAAGGATGAGAATTTCATTACAAGGGTGCTTGCTAATGCCTTATCTAAAGTGAAGAATTGATCATAAATGGCATTTGGCAAGTTTTTAGACCTTTTCATGCTGATCGATAAAATCATGTATACTGGCAGAAATTTCTCTTTATGAACATCATGCTTAGATGATTAAATCACCCCCATTTCTTATAAAGCCCAATGGATGCTAGAGCGCTAGCATCATTGATTTCGGGTGGTTCATCTTTCATAATAGCATAGTCATTGTCCATCCACCTTAAATGGAGAAGAATTCTCTCATTTCATACTTTATAATCATCATCCTTCGATTCGAGAATATCACAACAAATATCAGATAAATTAATAGGTTGTAAAGGTGCATAATATTAAAAATGCTTATAACAAAATTGAGGCCTAATGGAATAAATTGCATGTCTTACCATTGTAAATCATGTTAAAATAGAATACAATGACATAAAAATGAGTGTGGGCTAAATTTTAAATTCAAGGAAATTCAATTATTACTTGCGATGGAATTATCAAATTATGCACTTAATTCATACTTTGGGTACATTATGAAAATAATTTGATATTTTATCATAAAGCAAACTTTAAAATACAAATATCAAATTATGTACTTATCATAATTCCTCTAGCATATTATATAATAATTGGATATTTTATTCTAATTAATTATACAAAATAGAACAAAAGTTCCTTTGAGATAAAATTTATTATATTAAATATAATTAATTACAATTTAATGTTTTTACTCTTTATGTGATCCTAAATTTAATTTATAATTTTATTTAATTGAAGATGATGTGGCTAATTCCTTGTTAAATAAAACTAGATCATGAGATATTATCTATTTTATACATAAAAAAATTTAACTCAATATGAGAGTAATTCTATATTGCACAATTTTAACTATTATGTACAAAATATTCTCATAAGCATTATAAATTGAATAATATTTAACTTATCTAAAATTGCATGTATTGATATAATATATAACTTACTCATGCAAACTAAATATGAGCATAATTAATAACTTTGCACAATTTAAATCATTCTAAAATTGCATATATTATTCTAAACATAAATAATTAAGCGGAAATTACACTCAACTAATTTTTTTACTTTACAACTTCAAAATTCAGATTTAAAAGTTTATTTATACAAAAATCAGATAATAATATAATTTTTAAATATTAATAACAATATTATAAAATTAAATAAATCTACAAACCTACCACCCACCAAAAGACTCACCCCACCCAATTCCAAACCTTAAAACCACCTCAACACTACCTTACCCCACAAACCTTAATTTATTTTAACAAATATCTCTTCACCCTTCATTTCCTGACGAGTCTACAATCTCTCATTCTCTGGCAATTCTTCACGATGTGCAGCATCATATGCGCACGACAACAGGAGTAGCAGGCGCCACGTGCTGCTGCAGTTCGTGCACGGTGATGCCTATCGCAACTTCATATGAAGAAGCAGCAACGAGCGATGCCTTCATGCATAAACTACAACGACGAATGGGCGCCACATGCACGAAACAGTGGCGACGCGGAGGTGTGGTGTTGATGGTTGTAGTGTGTGTGTTTTGTGTTGAATGGATCTTTGTTGGTGTGGTGGTGTTTGGCGACGCACTGATGTAAGCATCGCTAGATCTCAGATCGTCGAACTCTAGCCATTGTTATAGGGGTGGTTTCTTCTTCCTCCTCGCTTAGTTGGCATATTTGGTATTTTAGGATGGTTTTTATTTGTTAGTTGGTGCGACGGTGGTGTCTGTAGGTGTGGTGGTGCGTTGCGCGACGGTGGTATAGTTGTTTTGAGGGGCTGTAGCAGGGTTGGTACAGATACTAGGGTTGAGCCAGAAATGGAGAAAGATGTTCCCGGGCCCGCGACTCCGGAAGTGCAACTCTTCTCCTCGCTTGCTTAGTCGGTATAATCAATTTTTTAGGATGATTTCTATTTGTTATTGTTGGTGCGGTAGTGGTGTCTGTGGGTGTGGTGGTACGTTGTGGGGGTGGTGTGGTGGTTTTGCATGGCTATGGTGATGTGGTGAGGTGGTGGTTCTGGAGGTGGTGCTCATGGGAGTGGTGGACGGTGGAGGGAAGAGTGAGTGTGACTAAATTTTTTTGATGTTGTGACCAATAAATTATTAATTTGTGATCATTAAATAATGTCATATAAAAGAGTGTATGATTGTGACTAAATTTTTAATTATGACTAAGTTTATAATTGTGACTCAGAATTTGGTAAATTGTGATCAATTAATTTGACAATTTATGATCGTGAAATACATTGTGACTTATAAAATTTGTGATTTGTGATCGTGAAATAAGTTGTGTCCTATAAAAATTTTGATTTGTGATCGATAAATGAATGGTGACCTATAATTTTTTTGAATTGTAACCGAAAAATAATTTGTGACCAATTAATTTTATAATATATGATCGAGAAATAAGTTGTGACATATAAACACATAATTGTGACCATAATATATTTAATTAATAAAATATATTTTTAGTTAATTATTTCATAAATAAAATTTAATTAATATCTGATTTTTGAAATAATAAACATTATTTTTTTTAGTTTTGAAATAGGTCATACTTAATTTCTTATATATGAATTTTTCTCAATTAACACATGCGCAAAAATAGGCATAAAAGTAAGGGAAAAAAAATCATATTTAAGGTGTATTCTTTAGCTCAATTCAAAAATAAAGTAAATAGTTTAAAAATTCAAAAATTAGGTATTTATTTAATTAATTAAAAATATTTATTAAATAAAGATAATAAAGTCACATTTTGTGATTAATGGTCACATATTCATAATTTTAAGTTACAGATTTATTTACTGGTCACATATCGTCAAATTTTTTGATCTCAAATTATTTCGAGGTCACATATCAAAAAATTCGTACGTCACAAATTATTTCGAGGTCATAGATTTTTAAATTAGTTGGTCACATATTATTTCGAGATCACAGATTATTAAATTTTTAGGTCACATTTGAGTAATTGGTCACAGATTGACAAAAACAGATTGACAAAAATTTGGCCACATACTACCACCTACCACCGATACTTGGTCACAGGTCACAGATCGACCAACACAGACTACCCAGCCACATGACTGAACCCCAACAACGATAGATCCACCACCACCAACAGCCAACCACAACCTCCAGCCAACAATAGATCCACCACCACCAACAGCCAACCACCACCGCCAACCAACAACAATAGATCCACCAACCCCAACAACAATAGACCAACAGCCAACCACAACCACCACCACCACCACCACCACCAACCAACCACCATCACCACCAACAGCAATCCGCCACACCCACGGCGTCGAAGCAACCCAGTACTCCACCGCAAACCACCACCCACAGGGGTTGCAGCAGTGTGCAGAAAACACGGTAGCATCACGCTCAATTGGACCCAAGAATCTCACAAGAAATTGTCAAGGATCGACCAAATCAAGCCGAAAAAGGAACGGACAGAAAACTGCAGTGAGAGAGAAGGCCGAAATGCCCAGCAGCAACGAAATCGCTGTTGGGAGCAGCGATTTCCTCCCAGCAGCGATCGAAATCGCTGATGGGAACCCAGCGATATCGCTGGCTGCTCCCATTTCGCAGCTGGGTTTCTGCTGAGGAGGGGGGGAGGAAGGAGGGAGGGAGGCGGAGGCGCGGCGGCGGCGGCGGTGAGGAAGAGGGTAGAGAGGGAGACGAGAATGAAGAGGAGGAATAGAAATAATTTAGGTTTTGTTTGGGATTAGGGTTATGTTTCAATATATTACCTGATTTTTGATTAAACAAACTTTGCACCTCATTTTTAAAAAGTAAGCTTTAAACCCCTGATTTTTTATAATTTCCCTAAAAGTAAAATGAATGCCAAAGAATCAAATTGTGCAAAAATTGGCCCAATTACAACTACATGTGCCCAATAATTAAACTCTGCAACATGGCCTAATAAACAACTGCGTGTCATTTTCAAATGGCAGAATAATTATGGCCCAATAAAAAATTAGTAATCATTTTCAAACTGACTCTGTTTTGGGAACAACACACGAGAATGAAATTTATCATAATAGTCATCTTCAACCCCCCGCCAAGTCGAAAACGACTCGGTTCAGATTCACCTCAAATTCAACCTTCCCAACATGAAATCTCAAGCTTAAAAACTCACATAGGCTAGAAAAATGATTTACTTGAGAAATCTAAACTTTAATTTCCAAAAATATTACGGCCAAAAAAATTGAGTTTTGCAGATTACTTGTAAAACACCAAGACAGAGGTTATGTGTGGCTCTGATACCAAATGTAAGACTGAAAATCGATCCAAAGCAATTAAATAGAAACAAATTGGATCAAGAAAGTCGAAGACCTATAGATCCGGTACATACCTCCAACTATTAGTGATATTTCACAAGCTCTTATTTTCTTTAGGTTTTGGCATTTCTAAGCTCTCTAAACACTTTGAAAATGATAGTGTATGATATGTATTTGCAGTGTTGAGCTTAGGGACCAAACAACTTTATATATAGCTAAGCTTTCATCAAGCTATGGCTTTCGTTACCAATTTTGCCGATCCAATCAATGGGAATTTTTTTGAAATTGAAACTTCATGAATGTTGGACCACATTAAGAAAATGGATCGGTTACATTCGATCCTACTACGTGTGAACAAGGGGCGGACGCAGAAGTTTAAAGTTAGGGGGGCACAATCGAACTTGCAAAGAAGTTGGGAGAAATTTTACAATAAAAAATTTACGTCCAAAAAAATTATACTCTATGTGATTTTGCATCCGAAAATTTACATGAGATATGACTTTTTCAGTTGTAAAATTTCGAAATTTTTTGATGTCATATTCCATATAAAATTTCCTAATAAAATGATGAAAATTACATTGAGAAATTTGTATCTCAAAAATAATAAATTTCTTAAACGAAATAATTGATTTTTTTTAAAAAATAAGAGTTAGACGTCTTTCTTTAAAACTCAAGTTTAACTATTTTCAATATCTGTTTAGATTATTCGATATGTCTATAATGTAGTTCTCGAAATAAGCTTTAAGATGATATAATCAGTTTGTAGATTTGATTAGCGTACGATTGTTGGAGAATTTTTAAAATTAGCTTGTTATCGAAATTCAAATTTATTGTGAGTTTGCCCCTATTTGGTGGAGATTAAAATCAATTTTTTAGTAAATTTTGATAAAAGTTAAATAGCTATGGATTACATGAAATATGTTATTAGAATTAATTGCTAACTTTGATTTAGATTAAAATTTAGATTTCAATCGATACCAAACATAACTTTACAAAAAAAAAAAAAAAAAAATCAAAAGTAGGAAGGGGGGACGTGCCCCCCAGGACCCCCCTTGGGTCCGCCCCTGCGTGTGAATAATGTTGTTTGCATATTAGTGTGTAGATAAATCACATGGAAGAGAGAGAAAATATAACCATTGAGTTTCTTTTCTTTTCGTCTCTTTTTTACAAATAGCATTACACTACTACATTTGATGTTATATTGTTAACTTACTTTGAATGGAATAAATGGGCTTTGTATCAAAAATTTTTTTCTTCTTTAAATTTTTATACCGCTACCAAATATGCAAGGGAAAAATTCACAACTCAAACTTTATATATCCCAAAATAAAAAATCAGGTCCCAAAGTTTAGAATTGCAAAAATCAAGTTTTTCATGAATTAATTAATTATATTTCACAATTATTATATTAAATTAAATATTTAACTGTAATATAATATAATTAACCTATCCCACCCCACCTCCCCTTCCGGCGACTACTCTTGTGACCCGCGAGCACTCCGACGACTGTTCTCCTGTCACAGATCAAAAATTTTGTAGGTCACAGATTATTTCGAGGTCACAGATCTAAAAATTTTAGATCACAATTTTTTTTATCGGTTACAGATCAAAAATTTTATAGGTCACATAATATTTCAAGGTCACAGATCGACCAAATAGATGGTCACGGACACTTCGACCCATCGCTGCACCCGTCCTCCAATCCCAATACACCAACAATACTGTCACAGGTCACAGAATGACCAAATAGTTGGTCATATATACTTCGTCCAATTCGCCGCCGACCCTAATCCCTAAAACACCCACCAACAATAACACCACCAACCACCACCGTTGCAGCATGAATAGCACCACCATCGTCACCCCATCACAACACCACCACAACCACCGCCATAATAATAACAAAAAACAACCGTCTCATCGCCGCCCGCACCACCACACAACTTCCCACAATAAATCCACCCACAGCCACACAGTCACACCCACATCAAATCCACACAGCACCATCGACACCACCTCCACCCCGTCGCAGCCACCAGATCCACACCCACTCTATCACCACCGACAACACAGCAACATACTGTACCCAACAACACAGTTGCTGTGCCCAACAAAAAAACACATATCACCGCCGACAACATAGCTGTTGTACCCAACAAAAAAAACCTCAACCCCCCACAACTACAGCAGCGTTGATGCTGAGCATCGACGCTGTGAATTGGCAGTAGTCGACACTGCTGTGATTCACAACAGCGTTCACAGAAGCGTCGAACGCTGCTGTGAATCGGCAGGGATGAAAAACTCTGACAAGGAAGATGATGGAGGAGGAGAAGGGGATGGGGAGGAGGAGGAGAAGGGGATGGGGATGGAGAGATAGAGAGAGAGAGAGACTATCGTGTGTGGGGGGTGTGGGGGGGGGAGATGAATTGATGAATTAGGGTTTTAAAGGAGTAATTATTTAATTAAAATGATAAAAAAAAACCTTTTTTTTGAAAAGATAAAAAACCTGATAAATGAAAAAAAAAAAAAGTGAAAACCTGATTTTTTAAAATATGAAAGAAAATGTTTGGTTTTATGTAATTACCACAATATGCAATAACTCCCTTAAATCCTTCCCCACATTAAGTCCATGAGATCAATCACATACATAACTAGTTTAGATTATATAGTTCATACAATCACTTTCTAAGGCTACCTAGCATGCCAAGTGAAACAATCCAAAATAAAATAAAAAGTGTATACTACTTTTATGGTCCGTTTGATTCTCATTATTGTAGAATGAGAATGAAAAATATGGTCGTTATTGAATCTCACGCAAGAGATAGAAATTCAAAATTGATGACTTAATGTGATGGATAACGATCATATCTTTCATTTTTATAGATGAAAAATGAAAAATAAACGGGGGCTTAATGAAATAGTAGCCCAGTAAGTTACTTGATCCAAAAATCCAAAAGTAGCAACTGATTATTGGATTAGATTGAGAAATTTGAATAAGAAATATTCTTGATGTACATAATATATGTATATAGGAGTGTCCATACCCCTCACATGAGGTGGAGCCCATAAAAATGTGGACCACATCCCATGTGAGGTGTATAGACACTCCTATGTGTACATATATTATGTACACCAAGCACATCCCTTTGAATAATATTATTTGTACAATATCATTTACAAAATGATGATGATTATATTAACAATTTCTAACTTACATTTATTTTTCTTTCTCTTTTATGTCATTATGGGTTTTTCCATTTGTATATGAAATGGTTGACAACCCCTCACATGCGTGCATGCCTAAAAAATTTCAAAAAAAAAAAAATGTGAGACACCCATTGTGAGTATTCGGTCAACCTCTTCTATCAACCATTTCGGTACAAATTGCATGATTGATGTCATTATTCTGTGCGTCAATTTATAAACCATGATATCCAAATACCATTACTCGAGAAAATTAATCTGCTTTGAGCTTCGAAGTTATCAAATAGAAAAAACCAAGACATTTATGAGGAAATTAAGACCAACAAAGCAAATTTATGACTAGCTTAGTCACACAACACAATAATTTCTTTTAAATATATGTTACCGACATGTTACTTCAAAACATAATAATATTAAAACTTTCAATCATATACCAGCATCACAATCAACGTTACAAAATCCTCCAAATATACCAAAAATAGTCAAATACTATTAAAGTCAAATTAAATCAACAACGAAAATACATGTCAACAAATCAAAAATAAGAAAAAAAAAAAATCAAAATTCTCGTCTCACTATTTCAGCAAGAATGTTTGTTGAAATATTTGGCCCCGTTCGGGAGGGATTAAAATCCAATTAAAATTGAAAATATGGCCGTTATTGGGTCCCACTCGTCTAATAAAAGTCAACAATAACGGCTATATTTTCAATTTTAATCTGATTTTAATCCCTCCCAAACAAGCTCTAACGTGTCATTACAGGATAGGGAAATCATCAATATATCTTAGAGTCAACCTAGTCGTTTGAATTTAATTTAACTAGATCGAATTAATCATTTGAGTTTTAGATAGATCGATTCATTTACTGATTTGAGGTTTCTCGATTCATATCATTACATGAAGAACGCTCATTTGAAACTACCAATCTCGAAATCCATAGATAGAATGAATCGTTCGTCGAACTTTTTGGGTTGCAGAATATTAAAAATAATATTTTTATACAGTAAATATTATTTTCATAATTAAGTAGTCTGTAACTCTTGTCCTTTTTTTTTTTTTTTTTTTTTTGAAATTTTGAACTTACATTTCAACTAACATGAATGGCTTTTGCATTCTAGATCTTTCGTTTTAACCAATCCCAAATTGACTTATAATTGATAATGACTTATACAAATTAAGTGCTTTTCTGAATCATCTTGGACGTGTCTCTATTCTACCAACTTCAGTATAAAACGTGGAAATAACTAATCAAGTATCAAATAGACCACAGAATTGGATCAACTTAAGCAAGATAATTCTCAAATTAATTCAAATTGCAAATCATTATTATAGTATAAAGAAACCATTAAGCAAGCAATTAAGCCCCCGATTAACAACCATTATTTTCAAACTCTTTTTTCTACATACTCATTTTCAACTACACATTCACACAATAAAATATTCTACACGTAAATCTCAAACATTTCTATACTTTTTAACCATACGTTATCTTAAAAATCATTATTCAAATCATTATTTTCTCCAAATAATGGTTATCAAACAGGGGCTAAATATGCCATCAGGGCTCTTGGGGAGGCCCCACAAAACAATATGTACCTAGGCAAGTCGAACTTTGACAAGTACTAAAATTGTAGGTCTTATCTTCTTTATTTAAAATCAGATTTTTAGTAAGTTTTGATAAAAATTGATGAAATGTATGGTTGAAAAATTGTAAGTCCCATAAAATGTATGATTAAAATTAATTGTTGACTTTTACTTTGACTTAGATTAAAATCTTGATTTTAATTTCTACATGAGCTATATTTTCGTCTCAATTATGGTCCATATTTTATAGAGATGGACAATTTACCATTCCAACCGGATTAGAATCAAATTGAATCAACTAGTTGGGATCAATTTATCACCCAATTTATAGTAGTGTTTAGGTCTCTGTCTAAAATTTTCAATATTACCCAATTCAGTTTAGTTCTCGTTAACCGAGTTAGATCGTAAGTAGTAGTTTGATCCGGTTCTTCTTAAGTTTAAATCGGGGTACTGGGAATATCAGAATTGAGAATCGACTATTTATGATTCGGTTATCGACTCTAGACACATAATCGAATAACTGAATCGACCTTATTGTTTTTTATTTTTTTTTTCCTGAAAAGTCATCCCATAAAAATAAAAATATTTTATATCTATAATTGCCATTTTGTATTGAGATAGAACCTTACGTTCAAAAATTGATGTGTTGTTACTTCAATGTTAGGAAGTTATAGTTTAATAGATTAATATTCTAATGTTTCATATAGAGAATGAAAACTCTTAAGCAGATGGTGGTTGATTAACGAATCCTTGATCATAATTTTTAGTATTCGTATTGCATTCAACATGAAACTTGTGATCGATAAACCTAATCTAGTTCGTGAAAACTTCTCGAATACCCTCGAGCCAGACCGCAGAAAAAATACACAACAAAAAGTTCGTGCTCAACCTGCTTGTCTCAATCCTTTCGCTTCGGTTCGGTTTGGTTCTATTTACAAGATACCCAATAGTTCTCGGCTTAGTTGATCGCGCCCACCTCGAATATAAATATATTCATTCATCACCTTCTCTCTCTCTCTCTCTCTCTCAAGCACACACAGACACAACTGGTGAAAATAAACATGCATGCTCAACAAGTTTCTTCTATATTATCTATTTGGAATTATCTTCTAGTTTTTTCGTTTCTTGCACACCCGTCAGCTTCTTCTCTACAATCTTTCATATATGCTGGTTGTTCTCAGCTCAAATACAACCCGGGTACGCCGTTCGAGTCGAACGTTAACTCAATCCTGGCATCCCTTGTTAACTCAGCTGCCTTATCAAACTACAACAATTTCAAGATTTCCCTCCCCGGCTCCGTCCAAAGCGACGTCGTTTACGGCCTCTTCCAGTGCCGCGGCGACCTCGGTAACTCCGACTGCCACGACTGCGTGAAGTATGCAGTGAGTCGAATTGGGACCCTCTGTGGTGGCGCGTCCGGTGGCGCGTTGCAGCTGGATGGGTGTTTCGTGAAGTACGATAATACATCATTCTTGGGTGATGAGGACAAAACTGTTGTGTTCAAGAGATGTGGGCCGTCGATTGGGTATGACTCAGATGTGTTGACTCAGAGGGATGCCTTGCTGACTTATCTGACGGGTGGAGGCCAGTATTTTCGGATCGGTGGGTCGGGGAAATCCCAGAGTATAGCACAGTGTGTACAGGATTTGAGTACGAGCGAGTGCCAGGATTGTTTATCGGAGGCGATCGGACGGTTGAAAACTGAGTGTCAATCTTCAACTTGGGGAGAGATGTTCTTGGCCAAATGCTATGCTCGCTTCTCGGAGCGCGGCTACTCCTCCAAAAGAGGTAAGCAGCTCCAACACCGTGGCTGGTGGTTTCCGGCTTGTTCACAGGTTAATCCAATCTATTAAATATTTGTTTTTGTTGATTCCAGATAAAGAAGATGATGATGACGACGACAATGACATGGAGAGAACCCTAGCAATTACAATTGGACTCATAGCTGGTGTTGCCGTGATAATTGTTTTCCTATCTTTCTTCACTAAAATTTGTGATACTAAAGGTAAACTTCACCCTTCCTCCCTTTCTTTCGGCAAAAGAAAATAAAAAATACAAGAATTCGTGTACGATAGGAGCTACGACATCCCTCTTCACTTAAATGATGGTGGTCGAATGCCAGGAAAAGATTTTCAGATAAAATGATTTTAGCTCGATCCTACAATATCTTTCGATAAGTAAATAGTTAAATAGAAAAGCCGCGACATTTTCAATAATTTGTTAACATTGAAAGATGAAATGAACTTATTTTTTCCTTTTGTTTGCAGGTGGTAAATGAAGAACAATTTAGGGTTCATCCTCTGGCAATTAAGTGTTTTGCTTTGCATAATTTTTATAACTTTGATTCCATGCTGGTTCATTATCTCTACCTTTTTACTTTTGAAAAGTTTGCCTCCATATTTGAGGAAAACTTTGTGAAGGGTTGTATGAGGTGAAAAGAAGTGAATAACAAAATATTCCAAATGCACAATTTGTTATCATGTAAATTAGTTTATTGCTTGCAAGTCTTTAATAAAATTTTACAATTTAATTTATTTGAACATATTCGGAAACGATCGTTGTTTTTTATGAATGTTTGGTCGACGCTCAAAAGTTCGTAGTCATATATAATTATTATTATTAAGTACATCAATTATATATGGTTTTTGTGCTATTATATATGTATATGACGAGATGTGATGTAACTACAAAGTAAGTTGAGCGAATATCTTACTCGACAAGAGGGAACATTAGCCATTCAAGGGCACGCGCCTCGAGATTACCTAGCTAGATAATTGAGTATGTGTTGATTTTCTAATGTTTATAAATTATAAGCAATTATATTAGTCATTAGCAACATCAATTATTTTGGACAATATTCCCCTCCTTTTGTAAAAAAAAAGGCATTCAAAATGTATATAAAAGTGTAGAATCTTCTCTTTCATCATTTATCCTTCCACTTTTATTATCCTTTCATGGATTCTTTGAATATGGCAGATTGATACCATCATCCCTATCCTTTATATCATCTCACCACTACTTTATTCCCTTATTCTCAATCAAGCTCACAGCCCCACTCTTGATGTTAGTATTACTATATACAAAAATTAGTAGGTGAAAAGAGAAATATATTTGCACTTAAAAACAAATTACAAAGTGTCTTTCTTTGATCATTAGGTTCACAAGGTTATCGACCGTTCAAACATATCGATCTCATTAGAAAGTTCCACTCTGTACCTCGATCTTTCGACTAAATATATGTCGTGAAGGTGCTAAATATCGCGTCGAAATTTCAATTTTGTAAATCAATTCAAAACATGTTTGAAATTTACATTTATCAATTAGTAAAATTTTCTTATAAACCATTCAAGCTAACATTAATTATTGTTCATAAAGATGATTATTGCATGATAAATAGTGTGACCATCAAAGCAAAAGGTTTGTATACGACATAAAGGTGGACAAATATGACCCCCCAACAATATGCTCATGTTTGGTGGAGCTTAAATAATTAATTAAAATTTTAGTCAAAATCAAAAATTAATTTTAATCTCACATTTTATACAATTCATAATTTTTATCAACTTTTAAACTCGCAATACATTAACTTTTATCAAAATTTACTAAAAATTTGAATTTTATCTACATGGACTAGAGAATATTTGATCTAGAGCCAAGATAAATTAATTTGAGACGATATGGCGTAATATAATTTTCACAACCCTTTTCTTTTGGCTTGAAATCGGTTTTCATGTCTAAGAAAAGTTTGAAATAATTATATCCACAAGAAGAAATATCGTTATTCGCTTACGGACACTTTCATTTGTAAGTGCAAAGAGCTACATTATATTATCAACTCGAAAGTTTTGAAACTTTCTTGATTTTACATTAAAAAGTAAGACACGTAAACGTACAAGTTATGTGTGTCACACACTAATTTCAAGGACGGGTAGAAAACTTTCGCCTCTAATGATAGCTCTAGAAAAGTTGTACCAAGAAAATAAAATAAATGACCTGTGAAGTCTTCCACCCATTATTAATAATTTTGTGTTTTTAAGACATAAAACTAGTTTTACAATTTACTCCAAATGTTTTTAGTCAATTCCAAAAGTGCATGTTTTCTCAAAAGAACAACTTTACAAGGGAAAATTGCAGTGGAGGTACCAAACTTATTAAAGTTGCATATCCTGGTATCCAACATTTAAGTATTGACCATTTAATTAATCTGTACCATTTGGCAATTATAATTCCAAGGCATCAGAATTCGAAGTGTATAATATACAGAGCAGAGAAATTAGCCCAAACGTTATACTGAAAATGTAACGATCCCAATTTTGTATAGAACTAAATATGAACCGTTACCAAAATTTATTGGATAAAATTTTATAGGTTTGGGCTCTCCAACTTCAACGGCTAACTTTTGAGGTATGACTCTCCCAAATTCTATGACAATGGTATTAGAGCAGGCATCACGTCTCGAGACCCTGGTTGGTGTATGGGCACCTGCACCGCGTGGGCATCAAGGTCGGAAACGTGGTGCTTTATCATAGTTCCAGTAAAACTTATATGTATATATCCACTTTTAAAAAAAAAAATTATATTATATATTTAACCCTACGTAAATTTACTTAAATAGACATAAAAAAAATAAATAAAAATATAGCAATCTATTCATCCACTAATATTTATTTTCATTAAATTCTTTTGACCTTTTTATAAAACCTTAATATTCATAAAATATCATCTTCAAGTAAAGCCAAAACAACAAACACCATTAGAGCAAATACATAAAGATATAGCAATATATGGAGAAGTACCTTTTATTGTGGGTTAAAGAATTTAGTATTTGAAGGATTCTTGATTTGTGTTTGTATCATTTGATAGTGTTCCTTTTGAATTCAAACTGTAACAATAAGAAATTTCATTCCAAATTATTTGAGTTTTTTTCGTTGGGATTATCTTTTTTCTTGATTTTCTTGAATCGAAAACTTTGTTGGCTAACTTTTCTGCTAGGTTTATCAAAATAAAAATTTGACTTTTCTGTTGGAATTATCTTTTTTTCTTAATTTTCTTGAATTCAAAACAATGGTGGCTAATCTACTAAGATTATCAAAACAAGTAAAGAAATTTGACAATGCATATTGATGACAGTGATTGAAAATATGAAAGGATTATGAAGAAATTATGATGTGAATAGATATATAAAAAATGTGTGGATGTATAAATATATAAAAATTGTGTGGATAGATATATAAAAGAATTGAAGGAATTATGATTGATAGATATATAAAAATAGTGTGAATGTATAGTGTTTAAATGAATGAATTTTATAAGAACAATATTAGAATGTGATGTGGATGAGAATAATATTTTTTAAAAATTTTAATAGGGATAGATATATAATAATGGTGGATGTAAATCAAGAACGTAAGACACGTAAACGTACAAGTTATGTGTGTCACACACTAATTTCAAGGACGGGTAGAAAACTTTCGCCTCTAATGATAACTCTAGAAAAGTTCAACCAAGAAAATAAAAAAAAATGACCTGTGAAGTCTTCCACCCATTATTAATAATTTTGTGTTTTTAAGACAGTTTTACAATTTACTCCAAATGTTTTTAGTCAATTCCAAAAGTGAATGTTTTCTCAAAAGAACAACTTTACATGGGGAAAATTGCAGTGGAGGTACCCAACTTATTAAAGTTGTACATCCTGGTATCCGACGTTTATATGCTGACCATTTAATTAGTCTGTAACATTTGGCAATTATAATTCCAAGGCATCAGAATTCGAATTTTTAAATATGTATTTTAGCCTTTAAAAACAAAAAAGATAAATCTATATATACATAATTATTGTACGTAATGAATTAAATAGGTCCATGTGAAAGAAATCCGGCCGTGGATGCGAAGTGTGGAAAAGTCAAAAATTGTAGACTACAGATGGATGCGCACCACATGTCAATTATGTAACGTATTATGCAAATGATTATTTACTTGTAGCATGGTCCCAAAAAAAATACTTTAACAAATTAGTTTACAAAAGAAAATTTCGTCAAGAAATAAATTAATCAAAATAATAAAATTAAACATTAATCAAAATTCTACGAGGAAAAATAACTATTTTAAACTATTTTATTTTTATTATATATGTAAAACTCAATAGTTGAATGAACAATTTAAAGAAAGAAGCAAAAAAGATTGTTAGGAGACAATTTGATTGAATTAGAAGTCAAAAAGAAATGAAATATAATCAAAATATTATCACAAATCAATTTACAATAGCACAAGTTATATTCCAAATTTTTAATCAAATATTGAGACCCATTTTTTGCATAGTAAATGTCTGAATTGAAAAATTATAATTCCAAAAAAGTTGTAAACCTTTGAGTTATATTTTTAACTTACTTTGAATCGTGTCAATCGAATATCGGATGAGAAAGTTATAACCAAAATACTAACTATTGTGTAGAGACAAAAACATTCACGCGCGAAGACAAATTTCCTTGTTCGATTGGAACTTTTTTAAAAAATCAATTTGGACGTGATTTTCAACTCCTAAAAATACCTAATAACATAATACATACTAGAGACCTCCCATATACATATTATTCTCCAATATTAATCAATTATTATTATCAAATGAGAAAAATTCTTAATTTTTGTGAGAAAATTGAAGGGGACTTGCAAGAATTCAATCAAGTGAACATTCAAACTTACTTTTTGGGCAAAGAAGAGAAGACGCGAGTGAAGATTCATCAAGAAACCATTGGAGAGATTCAAAATTTCATGATTCATCTTTATCTTCTTAATTTATAAAAAAAATCGAATTATGTTTTTATATATAAATATGATTTTTTGTAATTTTGATATATTGGGCTAGTTTGATTTGTGGATATTTATTATTGTTTTTATCGTTCTTTCAATTGTTTGATCACCAATTGAATTATTAGTGGATTTTATTATTATCGAGAGAGACAATAAGATTTAAGCACAATATAATAAATATTGTAAGGTTCGATAGAGGATATAAATGTACATTTATACTTTATATAGTTTCAATATGCACTTATTATTGCATTTATTATGTTTTCATCTTTCATCGAGAGATAGAAGGATCACACGAGGGAAATAAATTTGATCTCTATCGAGAGAGACTTTTCAATTAAATTAGGAATATTGAACAACATGAATAATTTCAATTGTCACTTTAATTATTACACTAAAAATGAAATAATAGGGGGAATTCGACATTTTAGCAATGCATCTCACATATTTGAAAAACACATTTACTTACTTTCACTAGTTTCATTGATAATTTAGTGATTAGTATTGAAAAATCACAACAAATTATTTGTTATTCGATTAAACTTGCAATTAATTTTAACTCGATCAAATGCACAGTTCTCATGGATTCGACACTCTATTCATCATTATATTACTTGATCATGATTCTGTGCACTTGCGAGTTTTTAAAGGATCAATAACTTATAAGTTGATTATATTATAAGGAACGAATAAAAAAAAATTAACTTATTTTTTAGTATCTTATTAAAATAAAAATATAGAAAGAATAAAATTTTGTGAATAAGTATCATTGTGGCTTCCTATTGGTGATTAAAACATAGTCGGTGATTCCCAACATCGCTGACGACATTGTCAACAATAATAACAGACGAAAATGTTTCAGTGATTACAAACAATAACATTGTCGGTAATTCTATCTTAAACACCAACATATATTGACTTCAATAAGATGATGTCAGATTGCACAACATTACTGACAATATTATCGTTGATATTCACTGACGAGGGTGTGTCGATGATTACTCACGGTATTGTTGTTAGTAATTTTGTTTGAACCATCAACAATTTATTTCGATTAGAATTACTGTCACACAATTTAATGGCTAAAATAAATCATTCTTAGATTGAAGCATTGTCAATGATTTCCAACATCATCACTCAAGACATTGCAGTCCATAATCGTCGACAAATTTGAGAAAAAACGATTTAGCCAGCAATGTCCAAATTTTTTACATTATAATTAGTCAAACTTGTTTCCCTTTGCTTGCATTTGGTGAGTCTGAATGAGGAAATGACAGAGAGAGAGGAGAGTTCCATAGGCGTAGGCCACCTGCACTTTTACTACTGCGTCTTATTAAACACCTGTTTGATAGCCATTTTTTATGGTCGGTTTGTGGGCATTGTAATAATACCATAATTTACGTTCCTTTCATTTGTCTGATCATGTGCAAAAAATGTATTCCATCACTTTGTGGAAAAAGGACAAGAAAAAAGCCTATAGGTGTGAAAATTGAGAAATTCTCGTCGGTAATCGCTGACAAGTGTGTATCGATAATTTCAAACAGTATCACTGTCAGTAATTCTTTTTGAATCATTGACGTATATTGATTTCAATTAGTATCACTAACAGTCATATCGTCAGTGATTCACAACAATATCACTGGCAATAGTACAAACTATTTTTTTGATAGTAGGATTGAAGTCATTAAGTAGTTTAACAAAATTAATTTACCAAAGGGAATTCACTGAATATATAAATTAAAAATATAAAAATAAAACACTAACCAAAATTTCTTTTGGAACCAAAATGAAGTTAAAAATTATTTATAAGTTGTTAATATTATAAGGAGAGAATAAAAATATATTTTAATTTATTTGTCAATGTATTATAAAAATATTAAAAAATATGGAAATAATAAAATTTGGTGAGTGACACGGAATGCTTCCCTGCGATGACTTAAGCACTAGCGATAATCATTGACAAAGGTGTATCACTAATCAATCACGGTATCGTTATCAGTAATTTCGTTTCGAATCACTAACGCCTATCAATTTTAATCCGAATCATCAATAATCATACGTTGGTGATAACTGACAACTTCTTGTCAATGATTGAAGCCCCATTATTGATTCTCGATAACATCGCTAACAACATTGTCATTGATTATTGCACAAGAAAGTGTGTCAACAATTACCAATGGTGTCGCAATTGGCAATTCTATCTAAATTATCAACAAATTTTGATTTCAATAAGAACAACCAACCATCGTAACTTCGATAATCACTAACAAAATTTCCGCTTGACGCTCCACCCTTAGTCTTGTTGTGGCCGAATGGCAGCTGGCTCGCATTTGAATCCTTTGAATATTGATGTGTCGCGATCCCTCCAACAAGTTGTTCCATTTCTCATAGCGTAATTTTTTCGCAACAAAAGTTCTCCGACATTGTTTTCGCTAAAGCTTGAAATACATTGTTCACAAGGGCTCTACGTTCATGTTTATTGAATGGTCGGGCAACATACTAGAGCATGTAGTTTAACTCGTTATATCAAGTTGTATCCTCTATGACAACTATATTGTAGGAGTACTTATGTCATGTCATATCGAAGTTAGCATTAATAGGATAAGTGATATAGTTCATAATTTATTCTCTCTTTAAAATATTTATAAAATAGGTGAATTTTAGAGGGCGTATTCAACTGGAACTTCTAAAGTTTTTAGGGGTATTCAATGTAAATTTTTTAAAACTTTCTAAAAGTATTAATATATTCAATAAAGATTTTTGTAGACTTTTGAAGTCTTTAAAAAATTTTGTGTATTCAATTAAAACTTTTTAAAAATCTTAATAAGTCATGGAATATTCAAAATGTCAGCTACTTTTAAAACTTTTATAAAAGTATCTAGGGTAGTAACTTTTGAGCAAAGAGTAAAAAAATAAAATCTCAAAAATTGTGTCATTCACACAAAATAAATAAATAAATAAAATTAGTGTGTATTTTTTGTTCTTTCAATATTTCTCCTCTTTCCTTCTTCGAACCTATACATACATATATATATATATATATATATATATATATATATATTTTTTTTTTTTTCTCCCTTCTTATTATATCCCTCCTTTTGTTCCCAAAAATATTAAATTGTAATTAAAAAATCTTATAATATTTATTTCTTTTTAAATCCAATTTCTATGTAAAAGATCAATTTGTAATTAATTTTTTTTAAAATTTTCATATAAAAAAAGAAGACAAACTCTTAATTAAATTTTAACTATATTAATTCGTTATTTATTTTTTGAAAGATCTGACATGTTGATAATATTGAGCATAAACATTTCATTTTTATTAAAAAAAATTAAACATATATTGATTTATATATCTAATTAAGATGACATAATTTTTTTAATTGTTTAAAAAATATTTTTTATTACATTGTAATGGGGAAGCAAGGGAATCAATCATTCATCTCCTAATGTTAAAGTTTTCCACTGTTGCTCTGGATCGAAGTAAATTCTATTTTAAAGGAAAGTTTTCAAAAGTAGCGTGAATTCTACAAAAGTCTATAAAGTTTCTAAATTACAATAAAAATAATATGATTGCCTAACTAAAAAATTCTAGCATTAAGAATTGACATAAGACTGAAAGTAATTATACAATGAATCAATCCCTTACAGTCCGACGAGTTTTTTTGATAATTTCATCTGCAATTTGATCAAGTAGATTCATCACGAGCAATTTAGGAAAACTTTTTTTTATTTGTAACAGTTTTGTTATATGTACATTAATTTTAGCAACGCTCATTCAAAATCAATGGTCAACTTTCTTACACAGGAGATGCCGAACTTGATGTACAAAAATAATGTACAGACAGATTAATTCAACCAAGGCACGCTTTAGACAAAAAACAAATAAAAGCGTGCTACCCCAATCCCCCACAAAAACCCACACCAAATTGCCTTCTTGGTGTTTTGACAGAAGAAAGAGTAGTTATCTCTGTTTGATCCCATTTTGCCATCTCGTTCACTTCCTGTTTCGATGAGATATAAGAAAAAGACATTTTAAAATTGTCTAGTATTTATATTTATACAAATATAGTGATCTTTCACGAGGCAGAAAAAGCAATTTGCACGTATTTTTATGTTGAAAATTTATGGACTAACTGTCCTAAAGCTTCAACAACTTGTACAGAAATGTTACTATCAATAACTAGAACCTAAAGGCAGGGCCCATCCCCTAAACATCATAAATGGAGAGCTTTCTACAACAGGTCACGCATTGTTTTGGACGAATTTTGGATGAGTTGCCGCATATATAGAACAGTTTACATCAGCTTTCAAGTGAGAAAGAAGGTGCTGTATGTCTGGACGTAAATTTTCTGCTGCTCGTCCAATAAGAGCCAAAACTTCTGCTCTGGGTTTGCTGTTTGCCTGCACTGGCCCTCCCTGCCCTTCATAATGAACAACATGATGGCTGACGATAGAAGTGGTTCGATAGTATTAGAATTAGCGAGTGTAGACGGGATAAATATGCAAGTGTGCCCAAACGACACGTTATTCGAGGAGAATAATGATCTTACAGGAAGTCTATGATGTCTGATATCTCTGATGCTTCAATAGGAGCTGTGGGTTGTGAGTTTCTTCCAAAAACATCCCCCATGACGTTTAGAAGCAGCGATAATGTCTGACATAATTCCGTAAAATGATTACGGCAAAGACAAACAAAATCATCAATAGCAAAATATTATAGAGATTAAAATTTCGCCATTTATTTTAATTGCTCGCCTGTAACCGTTTCGTGAACATTGCTTTTTGATTAAGGAGAAAAGTAGCACTTTTTCAAGAGGAAAAGTAGAAAATAATAATAATAATAATAATAATAATAATAATAATAATAATAATAATAATAATAATAATAAGAAAACTGGCAAAGCTCGTAACATCTTTACATACCTTAGTGAAGAGGGTGTGAGCATTGGCCAATCTTGGAAGCAATGGACCCATAATCCGGAAAGCTATTCTCAACACTGCTATTGATGTCACGGGTCTGAGATGCTTAATGATGAGATGCGCTCCATCGAGCCACTCCAGTGGAAGGTTGGAGAAGAAAGAATGTAGCAAAGCCACCACATTACCTGTATATGTAACGGGTATCAGTTCAAGTACGGAAAATATCGTGTGACTTGTATGTAAATAATTTTATTCATTATAGTCACGTGGCAGTGGTGGTCAATTGAAACGTCAGCAGGCGTGTTAGAATATGCTTTACCATCGTTAACTAATCTTATTTAGTCACTTTTGCTAGTTTATTCATTTTGCCTAGCCTACTCAAATGGAATTATAGTCGAAATATTTAGGGTATGTTCTCTTTACCACTTTCAAGCCGTTTTCTATTTTCGATTTTCCAAAACAATGAAAATGCATTCTCTTTCCCATTTTCGAAACGCGTTTTTGAAAACAAGTTAAAAATTTACAAAGAAAACTTAAAACGACAAAATGTTTTCAGTTATAATCAAGTCAAAATTTTCAAAATACGTCTTGGGTGTTTTCAAAATAATTTTTCAAAATGCCAAAAAGAACACATTTTCAACAATCTCAAAATGGACACTCAAAACACAAAACTCAAATACAAAGAGAACAGCCCCTTAGCTTCCATAGTTAGTTCCACCAAAATGAACTAAAAAGTAAAAGTTTTCTGATCATATAATATAGATGAATAAGCAATATAGCAATTCAGAACCAGTCAATGGGCCACAGTCTTTTGCATGTTTGGCAAAGCTTTTAAGTGCTTATAATCCGGTCAAATATCATTTTTAACCACACATTCTTTGCCTCCTTGGGATCCACTACTTATAAGCACTTAAAAGCTTAGCCTTGCAAGCACTTCATGTTTACATCTTTTATTTGATCTGATTATATAGTATAAGAATTCGCATAAGGATAGAAGTATATATGAGAGTTGTAGGAAAGATCTAATTGATGATAAAGAAAATTCCAGTGGCCAATAGCAGATATTGCTTTAGTTTGGCAGCTAAAACAATATTGAGAAACATAACTAGAAATAATAATAATAAAAGAAGGGAGACGAAAAAAGAAAAAAAAAAAGAAGAGGTATACTGAAATTCAAGAAAAGCATACCGATGGCTGTTGAGGTATTGTCCTGGGCAGCCCATGTTGGATCTAACAAAGCATAGCTTACAGCCGATTCTAGTTCGCTGACTGACCTTTTACCATCTACTAGCCACCAACTCTCTTTTATTACACGAGCCGCCTCCATGTAGAGTTGAACATGGAACTCTTGAGGAAGCTGTGCTAGAAGAAGACCGCAAGCTTGGATCAACAAGCATGATAACTGCTGGCATGTATAACCACTTCGCCAAACAAAGTTTGACGTATTTATTCCCGAAGCTGAAGGAGTAGTCCTAGTTGCACCCAATGAATCAGTGCTTCCCCCGGAAGGAGAAGTGGGCAAAACAGAACTTTGCCCAACACCACTAGAAGCTCCATGTAACCCATTGCTAGATTGAACCAAAGTCGGTTGTATGTGAACAACAATTTGAACAAGTGAAGATACAATCTGGGATGTAGTTACGGGAAGAGAGAGGATTTCTATGACAGCCGTTTCAAGAATAAGCTGGGTGTATGTGCCAGGATCTTGGATTTGATAGAACGGTTTCTGACCTTCGGGAGCAATTGCTGGGCCAGGCTGTGATGTTGCCTGTGTCTTGTTATGTTGAGCTCGAATAGAACAAATGTCTCCCATTGGTCCAGTTTTTGAGCAATTATTTAGAGGAGGAATTACATGATTCACTATTCCAAGCAAAAGAGTAGCAAAGTAGTCCAATGGAGGGACAATGACAGCATTGGATGAGTTAACATGCTGAGGAAAGGACTCAGAAAATGGGATCTGAAACAAACGAACATACAAGTCAATGATTAAAAAGTTACAGAAAAGAACAAAGGAATCTAAGCAAGAAGAGCCATCACCACCTTTTTCACATCTAATACAGTCAATATCCGGAGGATAAATTTTGCATGAAGATGACCATAGAAATACGCAAGTATATCACGAACAAACGTAAAATTCAAAGGATAATAACGAAGGAATGCCGAATAAAATTGTAGAACTCTGTCAGCTGCATCAATAGCATCATTCTCAATAAGTCGATAGATTATCAGGGGAATGATTGGGAGCAGACGTGCAGCAATATCGTCGAAAAATGTTGGGTACCTAAAAGCAACATGCATACATTAAGAAAATGAAGTGAATTGTTGAAAAGTAGGTAATCACGTCATAACTCTGGAGTTATGAAAAGATAAGATACAAATATATATTACATGAGAATGTCATATTAATTAATGCTTAGTTAAGAGACAAATATAAACTAGAATTCAAACTGAAATAAACTACAACTGAAAATCGAATAGGATACATTATTGACAGTTATGTAAGCTTTCGAGTTATAGTTTGCTAGTGTTTGCATGATCCAATCCATAACATATCGAATGAAAGCTGGGGAAAAGGAAGTGCACACTTTGCTAGGGAATTTTGCTTGGATGCCAACACAAGCCAGAGGCACACCATGAACTGTTATTCCTAATGTTAAGCCCGTGCCAACCAAGCAGGTAGCCTCCAGCAAAACTGCAACATTTTATAGCATGCTGAAGATATAATGGAAAAAATAAAAGAACACCTATCAAAGTTCCCATCCCATCAAAAAATACTCATGGGGACCTCCCCGTGATGTTGCAGGGTATATTACATTTCAATGAAGTTGTATAATGTATGTTACCCTAAACACAACTCGTGCTAATTCTTCTACATTAGTTTATTCAAACCTTAGTTTAACCTAAAGCTTCATTAACAAAACTAGAGGCGCACTTCTTTCAAAGAGAGAGGCGATAGGATTATTCACACCATTAGATGGTCAAAGGCGAATTAAAAGATGAGCAACTACGCATTTCAACTTTCCACCGGAAATTCCTGTTGCCCCTACTGAACTCCACCTTGGTAGTTTCCACCACCTATCCAGGACTGAGCCCTGGGATTTGAATGCCCAGTCATTCTGGATAATGCTTACATCCTCTATCTAACCGTGTACTGCACTAAGAGTAGTCATATACCCTTAGACCATCCCCACGGGGATGGTAAAGGGAGAGGCCCAATTGATAGGGAAAAAACCCACAACCCCTAGGGGTCATCCTGATTTTAGAAGGTCCAATCAACACATAATCTGTTGACTCTTCAACATCAGTTGGTTCTCACTAAACTTAATTTCACCAAACTTCATCCTGACCACTGACAGATATGTGTCCAGTATTTAAGAAGAATATTATCACCCACTCTTTCTCAGGAACTGAAAGAAACCTCAAAACTGGAAGAAATGGTGTTAGACGAAAGAGGAAATCATATCAATGCACAATTTTGTTAAATGTTGTTTCAGCTCTTATCAAACAATAATAGCACTCAGATCACCAAGACCATTTTCAAGAAGATGAGAATGAAGGGCATTCCAGGCCCTAGCTACTAGGCGTCCAGACATTTTTATTGAAGGTGGGAATCAATATCTTATTGGAAAATTTATTATTATCATCAACAAATGTTTTGCCAGCTAATGTGCAAGTGGATATATGCGACTGCATATGAACCTGAATACCATTTTTCAAGCATCCTAAATGTCAATAACATGTTAACATCACGATATGATTGACATGACTGATTGCTTCTAAATATGAAGTCATCGGGACTAGCAATAATTTTTGCATTTCAATAAATCAACTATCTGCTTCTATGCTATGAGTTATATATTGCATTCTTCAAATAAGTGAGATAATATCCAGGACATCACCTTTCCTTCCAAGACAGATGATTTCCAAGGGCTTTCTGCAATTCAACGCGTTTGAAAGTTCCAGAGAAAAGCCAATGCTCAGGTGGGCCACGATTCATAAGATACAATTGTACTCTTTGTTGAAGCTCTTTACTTTCAAGTAGGTTCATCTGTTTGGACAATAAAGGAAATTAAAAGAGTGGATGAATCTACAAAATGTGTCATCATAGCATTTGAACCGAACAGTAACGCAAGTTAACTACAGGAATTATTTTATCTACTTCACAATGGAATTATATTGATTCAGAAGCAATGTGAAAGTTTCTAAAATTTCAACGTTTTACATCATCTAGCAGAATATAAATTCAGAGAAATTCCCTCAGAACTTTATAGAGGAGGCTGACAAATCAACATTAATCTGCAGCTCCTAGCAGACGGAATGACAAATTGCTCTATCAAATTACTTGGAATCAGCTAATAAACTGTGGAAAGCGCAAAACTTTTTAAAAACTAATGATAAGTTAAAAAAATAAATAGACCAGATCTTCATGAAATAGGAACCTTCCTCAACCTATTGTTAAGTTTTCACTAATCTCTGACTCCAAAAGTTTACAGGCCACTTCAGTCAAATAAGCAATTACACACGAAATTACACACGAAAAAGCTAGAACCTAAATGTATAGGCAAGGACCTCAAGGATCATATGATGTTTAGAGAATAGGTTTAGTAAAAGGCCATGACCATGGGGAAACTATGCTACTTCAAATTATCTTAATCTCATTACGCTTCTCATGGAAAGCAGTACCCAGAGCCTCAACAATATCTATTAAAAAGGAAACTTGAATGTATCCAGTATGAAGGGGGAAGAGAAATGTCAAATGACAGAAGCTTTATTCATCATTCAACGTCATTTTACCCACCATATTTATATATGATAATTGTCATACATATGTAAAGAACCAGAAGTTCTTCACCTCATTCTGCACTTCTATGCCACTGCCACAGTAACACTGAGCATTTCCCCACCATTAACAGACCTATGATGGAGAATGGGAGGGGATTGAAAAGTTTATTTTTGTCAAAGTATAAGAAACCAGGATAAATTTTATTATTCTTAAGTTTAGGCGGAATGTATAGTTTGTATATTACAGGATTACTTGTTAAAGTTGTTTCCTTATTTTGATCTCTTGTAAGGCCTATATAAACACAGGCAAACTATAGTTCCTAGAAATCATATTTCCATGCTTCAGATGATTTGGCCAAATTCCATATACTTGATCCTTCACTTTCATCTGTAAATCCCATGCCTCTTACACAAATAAGGTTTATCTTTGGCTGGTTAATCGTAAAAAGACTAATACTCATGAAATAATCTCAAGGAAGATGTCTTTACTTTCTATTTTCCTTTTATGATTTGTAATATGTAGGAAGGACTAAGTATGCATTGACGGTTTCTTTTATGCTCTGATGTTATCACATGGGGTGAAGGTGACGACGGTGCTCCTAATTGCTTTTCCTAATAGAAGAATTCAAACTTCGCAATTATTCAATAAAATATCTTTATGGATCTCCATCAGCAGGTTTATTAAGATGGCTGTTTTTCACCAAGTAGCTGAAATAAATTATTCATCAAAGCTAATCGAGTTGGGTTCCGGTAAGAAGGTAAAGGTCATCCCGAAAAAAGTTGTTTTGGCTATAATTTGGGCAATTGGATTTTTTGACAGTATAGAATAGAAAAAAAAAATGTGAAGGAAATAGCTAGCAGTAACTTACTAATGGTATAGGACAAAACATTTAGCATCTTTATAGGTTTCTTTGAAGGAGTTCATGGGTTTTACTTTCTCCTCAGTTGTTCTAGAGTGGAACAAATTCTTGTATTGGACTTTCACTTTACTCTTGTAGTCAGAAGTTGCCTTGTACTTTCACCAGAGTTCTAAAAGGAGTGAAATATGGTAAGGTCAAACCTCAAGTCTTACGAGCCTAGGCACAGTAAGGCATTTTCCTATTTTTGATATTATTTTAATTATTTTAAGACTGTTAAATAAATAAACTAATGCATACCTTGAAAGTTAAAATCTATGCAAGTCTATTACCCAAGTACATGCAATTAAAATAAGTTAGCAAACAACCAATCATAATAGATTTATAGGAACTTGATGCATAATTTTCAGGTGTCAAAAAAAAAGTCACAAAATCACAAATACTACAATTACTTAGTCCCTGTAACAACAAATTCTTCAGAACTCATTTTCAATCACACATTCTTTCAAAAAAATAATATCATACGAGAACTCTCAACTTTTTCCTACTTTTTAAACATGCATTCTCCAAAAATATCACTTCATAAAATTTATTCTAAAAGATCTACATCAAACAAGCCATTAACATTTTTTTTACAATTAGACAATTTAGTTAGCAACACGCACAACAGTCGCGTCTACTTTTCTATTTATTAACTCTTCATTTTATGTAATTGGTTTATTTAACCTTAAAATAATTGGACAAAAAATGGAAAATAAATAAGGCGCACTGCCTAGGCCTGCATTAGGCGGTCAAAATAGGGTTGATTGCCTTTTTCCCACACCTTCACTATATGCGGGGCTTTCGCCTCAGGCCTCACGACTGGACCCACATAGGCCACAACTTTTCTCGTTTTTTAGAACATTGCTTTTCACAGATATAATTATTTTAGACATAAAATGGTAGGACTTCTATTTCTTGTTTTCAATATATTATTATATCAGTAACATCTTACTGTAGTTATCTATTTTAGCAATTCCCATGAAACTTGCGCAGCTACATATTAGACAAAGTAGATGAAAGTGAAAACTAATATAAGCAATATTATCTTAGAACTCCAATGGAAACATCTTTTGTTTGGACGAGAAATATCTATTTCAGAATTCTGTAATATACTTGGGAAAGAAAAGGTATATGCTTTCATTATTTTGTCGCTGAAGATGATACCAGGGTGAATAGAATCCACAAAATGGCATAAAAAAGTACATAGCACATCAAACCTACCACAATTTGTAAAGAATGGGGATCATCATCTCGGTCAATAAGTGCTAATAGCAAAATGTCCAAAGGAAGAAGCTCGTGAGTCCAAATGAAGAAGGAAAGGTTTGTACATGCTTTTAGCATAAGATCCTGAACAAGAGGAAAATAAGTTAACCTTCAACTACAATAAAATGAACTGCAGCAGGAACACTGCTACTGAGTTACAGAATAAAATTTACAATTGGAAAATAAGGAAAGGGAAAAGGATAGAGTCTAAACCTGCAAGGAACGGCCACGCTGTAGTTCTAATTTAATATGATTCAGCAGTACATCCACCATTGTATATATATTGGCAGTCACTTCTTCTGGGGAAAATTCTCTCAAGACACGACCCTGTATACCACCAAGCATGTGTGTGCATGTGTTCATGAGTAATTGAATGAATGAGAGAGGCAGGAGGAGGGACTTATTACAGAAAATACAAGGAAAGAAGTAAATCCACTGAGCAAGAAATCAAAAAAGAGCAACGTCAGAATTTTTTTTTTAAAAAAACAATGGAAATTTAAAATAAAAAAACGAAAGTAGAACCTTACAAGTTGTAAACTGTTAATGTTCTCGGGATGACCATACATCAGTATCCATGCACCAGCACAGAGATATTGACGGTGCTGAGGAAAACTGTGATTGATATAAGTCATGAGATATGTTGGATCAGCTGATGATGAAAGAAGCCGAGTACACTGATTAAGCACAGTCTCTTCTGTCTGCGAAAAACATTAGGAAAATAAGTAGCTTGTGGAAAGAAACAATGTAAAGAACCTATGAATGAAGTTTTCTTATATGAAAATGCCCTCTGTATTTTAAATTTCAAGACAAGGATGTCCTTCGGATTTGTCTTAAAACAATGTTAATCCTTTGGGTTAACAGTTTTTGACCAAATGGGAAATTAAACCCAGGCAATTACTGATATTTGCAGTTCTTTGAAAAGGTGTAAATTTGCTGTTCACCAACTTATGATCAGGAGGGAGATGAGAAAGCAAGTCAGGGTGCAATCTTTGTCAACAATGCCAATCATCATCACTTAACATGAAACTTAGGCAGTGTTCGATAGCATGCATTTCAAATTCCATTTTCCATCATTGGCAGTGTTTGATGTCCACCTTTTGCCATGGAAATTGAGAAAAAAAAAAATTCTACTCACACACCTAATTCTTGGCGTGAAAGGAAGAGATTTTCCCACCTTTTAGGTGGGAAAACGAATTCTGAGACCTGTTCTTTTTTTTTTTTTTTTTTTAATGGCAATGGAAACAAATTTCATAAAAGTGTTAAAAAAAAAAAAAATCACTTTCATTGACAATTTTGATGCAAACGAATGCTAAACTTTGATTAAAAAATGATTTTTTAAGAAACAATTTTTTTTCCTTTTTTTTTTATTTTTTGGCAATGGAAACAAATTTTATAACCAAGTGTGGAAAAAATTATCACTTTAATGGACAATTTTGATGCAAACGAAGACCAAACGAACACAAAATTTAAAAATTTTTCGGGTGAAAAATTATACCAATCAAACACACTTAATTAACAATTCCCTGTAAAACAATTTCTAAGCAATTACTTTCTCTGAAATTCATTTTCTTTCCACTCATTTTCCACCATTACAATCAAACGGACCCTTAGTGTATTCATGTAATGATGAAGACTAATCAATCTCAACAAGAAATTACAAAAGAGTATCTTTATTGGTTAGGACAGCCATTGAAGATGGGTTAATCCAAGCCTAATGGTTGACCACGTTCAACGGTCAAAACTCATGCGTTAGGCTCCTTTTCTTAGATAATAAGTTCTACTTTTAATTTTATAATTTTAAGGGGGATCTATCAACGGAACAGGAAATATAGAATTAAAAAATGAAGAAAGTGGCAAGAGGAAACACCAAGTTGAGTGATAAAAGATTAAACTGTACGGGCTAGTAAATGTCGACAGATACTTAGCTTTTTTGGCACTATCCCAACCCCAACTCTCTCCAAAATCTTCGACTTGTATATATTAAAAGTGAGGAAACCTAAGAAATGTTCCAATGGACATGTATACATGTTTTTTTAGGTAATTGAAACTTGTGACCATTATATTTTTGTAATATACTTAAAGGAAGACATTGCTCGCTGAGAACTGCTTGTCTTCTCACGGTTCACCCGCTTTAATTGGAACTCATATTTCTATAGGAGAACGAAGAGGGAAAAGTAAAGCTTCTTTAGTGAAACCACGTACTTGCTGCCATGCTTGAATGGCCATACCCCTTCTATCCATCCTGCCAACCAGGGTATCACGCAAAATAGCTGGGAAATACCGAAGAGTCTTCTCAGACCATGCATGTTGACTGGTGGCCAGTATCTGCTCCAGCATTGTTTGAAGGTATAGTAGGTGCTCAACCTCTGCAATGCCACGAGTCTTGATGATGATGGCAAGAGTAGTTACTGTAATCCGATTTAATGTTTCTGTAAACTCAGTTGGACCCTGCACAAGCTTCGACCAGACAAAAGTCAGTGCAGTTGCAGTAAAAAGCTATTTACGATTTACGAAAGAATTATGGTTTCAAAGTTGTCTCCCACCTTTCCTTCTCTCTTCACATAGAAAAAGTCCTTCATTGATAAAACAAGATTCATGCATAAATTCTCAGCCAGTCTAAAAAGGCGATGTTCTCCACGTTTCGCTTTCAATGTAGCAACAATTTTTGTGACATCATACATTAAACCTTTGCTCTTTCCTTGGTACCTTTAAAAAGAAACCACCAAAAAAGTACTTTTATCAGCCTGTTTATTCAACTGCACGCTATAAAATAAATCTCAGCTTGACTGAAAGCGTAAAAAATGATAGTTACTGCAAGAACTTTTCCATGACAAAAGCTTCCTCTATTATGGTCTCACAGGACAAGGACACGAGTCAAAACTTGACCTCCACAAAAGGCAAAATATTGAAGGATTCCCAGGGGCGACCTACCTCCTAACAAACACAAGTTATCTCTCCCTAGTCCCATCATACTGAAGCAAATCAAACTCAAATATTTTTTATTTTTTTTTTGAAAGGTAAACAAATATTATATTAATCAAACTTAATATATATGAAGTGTATCATCAATACAAATCAGAAAGGAAAATCATAAAATTGGGCAGCCCATCTATATGCCTAGTAGCCGCAACATTAAACCAAGTATATAATGTCCAATAGAACAACTCCCTAAACTACTCTGATATCCGTGTTTGGTCTTCAAAACAACGTCCGTTTTTTTCTCTCCACATACACCACACAATGTATCCCGAAATAAGGTCCCAAACAAGTTTGTTTTTCTTATTTCGAAACTTTCTCCTCCATGTCTTTAACATGTCCTCCATACACTTCGGCATCACCCAATCCATATGTTGCGACACCAAAATATCGTTCCACAACAAACGAACAGTATCACAATGAAAAAATAAGTGATCAATCGTGTCCCCATCCCTCCTACACATATAACACCACTCTGTAACATAAAACCCCCTTACACGAAGGTTATCCACCGTTGACACATGTCCTCCGACCACCATCCATAATAAAAATGCCATTCATGGGAGCAGTTTACAATTCCGTACCTTCTTTCAGGAGAATAAACTCTTTTCAACTCCCGATAGAGATCTAAAATAGGTGCGAACTGAAAAAATACCATCTCGTGTCAATCTATACCTGCTACTATCGTCTTATCCTGCCCTGATATGTGCTTCGTATAAATATGTCAGAAACAACGCATAATCATCTAGTTCCCAGTCTTGCAAACCCAGGCCAAGAACAATGTTCCAACTGGAGCTCCTATTATGAATATCTAATGCATCATTCACCATGGCAGACGACTCCAATGCAATACGATACAAAGAAGGAAATCTCACCTTAAGCGGTTGATCTCCACACCAACAGTCATCCCAAAAACTGATTGTATTACCATTCCCCACAACAAATGTCAACCTATCCCTAAAGTCGCTCCACCCTCGCCGAATATACTGCCACAAACTCACCCCATAAGGACCACGTCTCTCACCTGAGCACCATCCCCCCTCCATAACACCATATTTTGCTCCTATAATAATTCTCCAAAAGCTCACCCTCTCCACTCCAAATCGCCACAATCACTTACCCAATAAGACCTTATTAAACAGTACAAGACTTCTCAATCCAAGACCACCGAATCTAATAGGAGAACAAACCGCATGTCAATTAACCAAATGCAATTTCCTCTCCTCTCCTAATCCTCCCCAAAGAAACTCCCTTTATATCCTCTCTAATCTTTTTGCCATTGCAACAACAGTGACAAGAAATAAGTAGGAAGATTCGACAAAGTGGACTTTATGAGAGTAAGAAGGCCTCCTTTCGAAAGGTACATACGCTTCCACCCTGCTAACCTCCTCTCCACCATTTCCACAATACCGTTCCAAATATGTGTGCACTTAAACCGTGCACCTATAGGGAGCCCGAGATATGACATAGGCAATTGTGCCACCCTACAATACAATATCTCAGCCAACTCTTCCACGTTGTCGACCTTTCCCACTGTGATAGCCTCAGATTTTCCCAAATTTATTTTCAATCCAGAGACGGCTTCAAAGCATAGGAGTAAATGACGCAAGTTCCTGAATTGCTCAACATCCGCATCACAGAAAATCAGCGTATCATCTGCAAATAACAAATGAGAGACATGCGACTGCTCGACAACAAAATCCGTTATCAAATTTTACCCCACAACCGTCTCAAGCATCCTACTAAAAGCTTTCATAACAATGACAAACAGCAATGGAGACAGAGGGTCCCCTTGTCTCAATCCTCTACTACTGCGAAAGTAGCCCTCCGGGTGCCTTCACCATAACTGAGTATGAAACCGTAGAGATACAAAACTGAATCCACCAGCACCATTTCTCCCCAAAACCACATCTCCTGAGCATATACAACATAAATCCCCAGTTAACGTGATCATATGCCTTCTGAAAATCAAGTTTACATAACATTCCTGGAACCCACAATCGCATTCTTGAGTCAATGCATTTGTTTGCTATAAGTACGGAATCCAAAATCTGGCGCCCTTTGATGAAGGCATTCTGAAATTTAGACACCACATTTCCCAACACCTCCTTTAATCTATTCGCCAAAATCTTCGCAATAATCTTTTAAACCCCACTCACTAAGCTAATAGGACGAAAGTCCTTCAAATCTGTCACTCCCGATTTCTTGGGAATAAGCACAATGAATGTAGAATTGGCACTTCGTAGGAATCTTCCACACTAAAAGAAATAGGTAAAGACATCTACAATGTCTGATCGCACCACCTCCCAGCAACCCTTATAGAATGAGAAAGAGAATCCATCGGGTCCTGGAGCTTTATTATCATTCATGCTGAACACCACCTCCCTAATTTCATTCTCCCCAAATGGTCTTTCTAACCAACTAACATCCTCATCACCAATAGTAGAGAAGTCTAGCCCCTCCAATTTTGGCCTCCAACCCAACTGCTCACTATACAGAGACTGATAAAAACTTACCATATGGATCCCGATATCATGTGGATCCTCATAAGTGACCCTATAAACCTCCAACGTAGCGATTAAATTATTGCGCCTATTGGAGTTAGCTACCTTATGGAAAAATTGGATGCATCTGTCTCCCTCTTTCAACCACTTAACCCTAGACTTCTGACGTCAAGCAATCTCTTCCATCTCCACCAGCCTTTCCAGCTTTTCCCTTAATTCTCCACGTCTCGCTCTATCATCTCCTTCCAATCCATTATTATCCTCCAAACTATCCAATTCCTCTATATCTGAAAGGCATTGATTTTTACGAAAAGTAACATCTCCCACCACCTCCTCGCTCCACCTCTTAAGATCATGTTTCAATGCCTTCAATTTCCGAACTAATACATAACTAGGAGACCCCCTGAAGTCATAGGATGCCCACCAATTCCATACTCATTCTTCAAAACCTTCTACTTTTAGCCACATCCTCTCAAACTTAAAAGACCTTCTTCCACTGTGCCTTACGTTCCCAGATAGTAAAATGGGGAAATGATCAGAATACAACCTCCCCAGTCTCCTTTGTATGACCTCTGGATACTTAGCCTCCCACTCCTCACACACCAAAAATCGATCTATTCGGGATAAAACGGGTTGGTCTCGGTTAGATGACCAAGTAAAATCACCCCCGATCAAAGGCAAATCCACCAACATGTTCTCCCTAATAAAGTCTGAAAAGTCCTTCATAGCTCTTGTTAATCTCCCCCCACTATACCTCTCATTGGGAAATCGAACTACATTAAATTCTCCTCCAATACACGTTGGGAGGTTCCACCAATTCATCATCCCAACCAACTCATCCCACAAACCACCTCTACTCTCATCAGCATTAGGCCCATAAACTCCTGTAAACATCCAACGAAAACTATCTCCAATATTTCTAAACGAAAGCGATAGAGAAAATAGACATACACTAACCTCCTCCAAATCACAAACTCTAGTATTCCACATTACTAACATTTCTCCTGAAGCCTCTGATGACCCTTCAAACTGATACCCCACATGCTGACCCCCCACGGACTGCGCACAACAGCCCTCGAAATGACCTCCAACTTTGTTTCTTGTAGGCATACAATGTCAACCCTTAATAGATTCCAAACACCTAATCTTTTCCCAACTTTATTAAGCCCCCTTAATGTCAACCCTTAATAGATTCCAAACACCTAATCTTTTCCCAACTTTATTAAGCCCCTTTACATTCCAACTAATTATTTTTAGCGTCATCTAAATACCTCATCATCCCTCCCCTTATGTATCCCCTTTCTCGACTCCTCCAACCCACACCACCAAAGCATTATCATTCCGTGGATCCCCTTCCTTTGGAGACTTAGAAAATCTCCTACAATAGGTATTTACCACCCTAGTTGCTGAGTCTATCTGCCCTTGCTGTTTCTCAGTAATCAAAATTGAGCTATCACCCACCACAGTTCCGTTTTCGAGCTCACTATCCAACAATGATCCCTTTACACAGGGAATCATGTCCAGCCCACCCTCATTTGTAGGACAATTGATCGCTTCTAACAACTCCGAGTTCAGAACCGTAGTACCCGACTCCCCTACCTCTCCCCGAGGTTCCGTCTCTCGAGACGCCTTGATCATTAAATCCCCGACAGCCCTATCTGTTTCCTCCGTCTGGACCTACGTCCATCACAGAAAGAATTTACCACTGCAGTTTGCGTCTGAAATTCGACTGGAAGCTCATCTAAGCGCACCCCACACCTATGACAATAAGTGTTCCTTGGGCCCACTATAGACCCTTTTTCCACCACCTTGATCAAGTCTTCCAATTCCCTTTTCAACACCTGCATGCGAGCCCGCAATTCTGCATTAGGGTCAATCCCCTCATTCTCCGCCCTTTCCTTAACAATTCTCGCTGATCATCCTTTTCGATGTCCAAACGTTCGCCGTCACATCGGCATAAGTCACCCATGATCGCCTCTTGTCATCAGTTATTTGACGTTTTGCCATATCTCTGGAAACGAGTGAATCAACAACTGCTCGAAACATGCGTGATATCGATGCTCATCCTTCTCCATTTGCACCTTCCAGCACCATCACAACTCATTTTCGACGCCTCTCACCATAATGAGCTATCATCAAAAACCTACCACGCTTGTTAGCACAACGTTATGCCAAGAAGGCTCGAGAAGACTCATTAAACTTGGCAACAAAGTCCTCCATTCTATCGGTCATCCTCAACTTGTCCATCATATTCAGCATCCAGACGGCACCATATCAACCCATGCAAATTGTGCCCAAAATCTTCGATCCCCATTCTGATAGCTTAAAAAACCCTGGATACAACGAACTCCTTTACCTCAACTCGAAATCGTGAATTGAAGACCTTGATACCCTCCATATAAGTCTGTTTCCCACTGTTTTGAGCAAATGAACCAGTTGATGATGAAACCAATGCTCGGAATGGCCTCGGAGCACCATGGTGGATCTGGGTAGACCTCAGAGGCGGCGCGTGTGCCCCAAGCGCCGACAGGTCAGCGCGATCGTCGGGCGCCTAACCTGCCGGACTCGGAATTGCCTGTACATGCCCCCAGACCGGCGCGTTTGGTGGAAGATTGGCCGGAAGAGGTGGGATCGGGATTTAACTGCCTTTAAACCGTTCGTTCTTCTCCTTCGCTATAGCATTGATGGAATTATTGCCTCCATGAGAATAGACCCCATGAGAGACCGCCATGCAACAGGGTCGTGGCACTAAGGTTACTGTCGGCGATTGGGTTCCCGGACGACAGGCTAGGTATTTGTGGCGTGAGGCCGGTAGGGTTATGTAGGTTGGGTTTGTGACCGTTACCGGGAAGGCTAGGTTGGGTGGTGGGGAAAGGTGTTTGGATATGGCAGGATCTTCCATCTCTCCTAAAGAGAGAGAGAGGCTGCAGCATCAAACTCAAATATAAAAAGTTATCAATGCATACAGGACCAATTACTGTACCACATAACTCACAAAGGAGAAAATTTGATAAGCTTCTAGAATGGGTAGTTGTATTTCTATTTTTAGTCCTTAGAAGTGAACTGGGTGATGATTATAAATTTGTGAACGAAATAAGACAGTTCTGCATTTCAGCAATTATCATTATTACACTTGAGGAGTGGAAATAGAACAATTATTCAGTTCCGAAGCACATAATATGTAGCTAAACAACTATGGAGAGCATAAGTGTCACAAGTTTTAGGAAACGACTTCATTTACAGTATTTTTCTGTGCACTACTAGATTTGTCTTTTCCTTTAAACCCAAAGTTCATTAGATTATAATCAGAAACTGTACTTTTAATTTTATAATCACAATTATATAATAACCCGAATCTCTATACCCAAACCGTTAACTTAAGTATTGTCCGCTTTGGGTAGGCATATGCCCACTTTACCTCAAAAGGTTTTCTATAACATTCCCCAAGATTCAAACTCAAGACCTCCGTCTAATGAGAGATTTAAGTGGAATCCTGGTATCAATTGGGACGATGGGTACAGAGACTCGGATCGTTACCAAAAAAATGCTCAGTTGATTCTAGGATTCCACTTAAATCTCTCATTAGACAGAAATCCTGAGTTCGAATCTTGGGGGACGCGATAGAAAGCCGTGAGAGGGCGATTGGGTATATGTCCACACAAAGCGAACAGTACGTTAGCCTTGGGTATAGACACCCGGGTCGTTACATTTAGATCCTAAATTGTCCTGACATGTCTCATGTCCTTGGTGTGTACCTCAAGTGGACTTTGGTGCTTAAAATGCAGAGAACTACAATTATATGGGACATATCCCCACATATCTATACGTGTCATAAAATCCATGTCAGGTATTAAAACAGTGCCCTTCCATCACCACCCCAAAAAAACCCCAAGTGTGTACAGTTAAGTATCATCCAGGTTGCCTGGACAGAATTAAATTGATAACATTGAAAGCTCAATGAAGGAACACAAGAAAGGTTTCTTCACCTGTACAGTGAAAGCAAACGATAGTTCAGCATTTCGAACACTAAAATGGAAGCTGCAGGTTTGCTCAATGAGGTTTGGTTCCTTTGGGCCAGTAGCTGCAATGGAAGTTTGACATCAGAAATAAAATAAAGTAAAATATGAAGTAAGAAATAAAGCTCAGCCATAATTACGTGCCATTTTATAGATCAACAGAGAAAAATATTAGAAGTGGATAGAACACTGAATTTCCATAAATACAAGAAGAAACAGTAAAAATGTGAACAGCCTTCCAAAAGCATTTTTGGGAAGATCGGCATTAATCCACTTCAGAGTGGAAAAAATATAGTACAAAGAGAACCTTTTGATCAGGTTCAAGTTAATAACAACTTATTACACTTCTTAGGTCTTTCTAATATCTTTGTTTATTAGACGAATAATTTTCATTTACCACTCCCTTCCAATATCGTCTTCTTCCACAAAGTGAAGCTCAACTTCCTTGCAAATATATAATGGGAGCATAACAAATCGAAGGCCAGACAGAGCAGAATTGCATAATGAGGATAAATGTGCACCAATGACACCCTTTACTCTTACTGCAAAGGCTTCAAAATCTCCAAATTCTTGTAATTTTCCATAACTGAGGCACAGTACAACCAGTTTACGATGCTCACCCAATGACCTTTCTTGCTATCACTTTCACTGACTTCCCATATTGAACACAAGAATAAAAAGATGGCCCTCGCTGGCTACAATTGCCGGCATGTACACTATTGTTTTTTTTTTATTAAAGGAAGAAACATAGAACAAACTAAGCCTTATCCTGGCTCAAATTAAACCTAAAAATCTCGTAGAAAATTTCTCTTCGACTTCTCTCTAGATTTTTCCCTCCTTCCCTTATGTGAGAGAGAGCTCCACCCCACCTAAATCCCATAACAGAAGTTAACCATGTCATCTAAAACCTTAAGGTGTTAGAGAGGGGCCACATATTCATTGAAATCCTGTGTTTAACACACCACATCACTTGCAAACTTGATTCATTTTTTTATTCAAACTTCTAACACATGCACAATTTGACCAACTCTCATATTATTTTAACTATCTTATCTAAAAGCTTAAACAATTCAAAAAGCAACTATTTCGAACTTGTCTTGAACAACAGCCCCACCACCTCCACGCTGCCACCACCATTTTAACCAGTGTCACACTGCATGGAGCAAATCTTTTGTCTCCATTTTCGAGCAACTGTCTTCTTCTCCCCTTTTCCACATAATTGTCCTATGTCTTTCAATGGAGAGCCTTTTGTGAAATTTTCAAATAAAGATATTAAGGAGTTCTCTTCATCAAATCTGTGGGCTATGGTTGGGGAAATTTTATTGGTTAAGCCTCCCATTGAGAAGGTAAAATCCCTAGCTTTTAATATTTAAGGAGTTTTTATGATTAGGTTGGTACCAAGCATGTCATCAATAATTTCATGAATGAAGAAGATTATAGACTTGTGTTAAAGCCCTTGTCTTTTGTTGCGGTAGTCCAATGAGAGTTTTAAATGGACTTCGATAATGATCCAATAAAGGAATCTTCAATTGTCCCAGCTTGGATTGCTTTACCCTTTTTTCCAACAAGAAGGCTAACACTCTCAATTGCAAATGTTGACAGAAAGCCTCTCAACATTAGTTAATGAGATTCAAGATAATCCATCTTTGGCAAGATATTTTTCTACGAAAAGGTACCTCTCTGTTGTAATTATCACAGTTAGGGATCTCTTTGGTTAGTGGGCACTATTACCAAATTAATCTCACCATTGAAGTCAATCAACATCCTGTCAAACCTGGAAAGAGAATGTCTTCTCACTGGCTGGAGATGGAGTGTTGGAAGATTTGACTTTCCTTGTTTACTAGTTTCCTTTTTTATATAAACTTCTTTTTCTGGCCATTTGTAACCTTATAAATAGTCTCTCTTAGTATTTAAAAGTGGAAGAAAATGCAAGTAGAACTCATTCTCTCTTCCTCTTCACATTTCTGTCTCAATCACTTTTCCTTCATAATTTCCAACACCATTCAACTATCATTACATGGCATCCAGCACGTAGATAAGGGTGCCAGCAATAACTAAAGCATTACTCATGGAAGGTATCGGCTACTTTGACCAGAGATAGAACCATGCCTACTCTATTAATTTGTTCTAATAGCAGGAATAGATCTTTCTGACCAGTCTTTGAATGCTCTTAAGAGTACTAAAAAGCCAAAACACAAAGCAATAAAATGGAATCAAGCCATCGCATCAAAGAAATCTCCAGTGCATCAATAAACAGAATCTTCAATCATCGCCACATACCAAATCAAAGTAGAAAGGCATAAATTTGAGGAAACGGAAATTACTGTCAAGAGTGAACGGAATAATGCATGAGGGGAGACGAGCATCACTCTAACATATGTCTCAACCATGGCAATGCTAGGCACTACCTGTTTCAAATGCAACAAAGTCAAATTTAAAATGTTAATCTACCAGGGTATCATTTGTCAAAGTGGAAAAATGCAAAAGGAAAATATTTAACAGTTCCTAATCCAAGAGGGATAGCCTTGATGGAAGAAGATGCTAAGATGTTTAAGATGACCAAAACTGGGCAATCTTTTCACACTCACACACAGTAGAAAAGCCTCTTGCCAAGGTTAGCTTCTTCGTGCGTGATATTTTTTCCAGTTATGTATGAAAATGTGTAAGATATGCTTTGATGAATGTTAACCATATTAGTCAGGGCACTCGTGCGCTTGTATATGCCTGATGAAGTGTATTATAGTTTTTACCTGTCCTGAAAACATGGAGTCTTCCATCTGATAAGCCAATTTCAAACATAGATTTATTGAAAATCCAGATAACAATGATATTGGAAGAGGGCTAACTTCCTGCATCACCATTAAAGTCTCATTCGACTGTAAATTTGGTCCAGCTAACAGCTCTGTAGCTTTTAACCAATTCATCACTGTTTCACAAGCAGGGTGTGCCATAGTGTAAGAAACGACCCAAAACATTCCAATTGACCTTTCGTCCATTTTCATATAGTCCATGATCCGTTCACCTAATATTTGAAGCATTTGAATAAATAAACAGAAATAAATAAACAGATCCTGTTGTAGACAAAATTAAAATATATAAATGTCTCTCTAAAAGCTTTAACTTTTAGATGAGGTGGTTCAACATAGTATCAAAATTGAAAGATTAGAGTTCAAGACTCATCTCTACCCATTTATGAAAATTATGCAATTGTCGAGCCTTTTGATGAGTGATCCACACTCACAATATTTATACCACTTAATTCGTTATTTTGTTACCCTTGAGAGGGTTTTAGATTGTTTTTATGTGTATTTTGATATTGTGATGTAGGTTGGTGAAATTAAAGAAAATAAGCAAAAGTTAACAAATTTGGAGAAATAGCTAAATTGTAAGAGATTCAAGTTCGGGGGACTAAAGTGCAAATACTTAAAAGTTACGCCGAACCTCATGATGAAGATTTGAGAGTGCTCGGAGTCAATTGGATGAGGAAAGATGTCAAAGGGATCAAATTTAGTCAAAATATGATCACAAACCAATCTCCAACCGAAATTTTTTGCTTCGAATTTTTAGTCTCATATTGAGACTCATTTTTGACACAGTAAACAATCGAATTGGAGAATGATGTCTAAAACAAAGTTGTAGCCCTTTGAGTTAGCTTTTCAATGCTTCTTGAATCATCTCAATCGGATATCATGAGAAAGAGTTATGTTAAAAATATTGAAGGAAGCGTAAACTGAATTTCAGCGATCGGGCGCCAATGCTAAAAATCAGCAGAATACGCGGAGCCCATGCGCCCAAGCGCCGGATACCGAGAAAAGGAAAAAACGCAATTTTTATATTTTTTTGGGCCCGTCACAACTCCAATATGTGTTATTATGTATTGAGGCTATGAATACAAGTTTGAAGACCTAATGTAAGGAGGGAGAAGACGGCTTAGGAGGCAACACAAAGAATGGAAGAAATCAATTGAAGAAAGCATGGAAATATCAAAGGGAATTTCGAGCAACACTCCAAAAATAGTTTTTCTTACCTTCTCCTTTATGTTTTCCATTGTAGATTGTTTAGATTTTATGAATTTCTTCATGAGCTAAATAATTTAGCTAGGATTTAATGTAGCCAACTTGAAATTATGGTTTGATGAATACATGAATTATTTCTTTTGGAATTTCCCACTCATATTTAATTGTGTTATGATTATAATGCTAGTCAATTCCAACACTCGATAAAGGGAAATTTAGGCGTGATCATAAGATTGACACAATGTAGGTTTTATTGGTTTCTAGATAAAGTGTAAAATCTATGAAACTTACTCCACAAAAGAATCAGGACTTTGATAAATTCTAGGCTTTAATTCGGAATAGAGATATTGAGATTGAATTCTATGATTAATTTCTAGCCGACACTCGAGAAATGGGAGAGAAATACAATTGGATTCTTGCTTTTAACTATGGAAAAATTAATTAGAATAATTTGATGTCATTGAATCATAATTGAAAGTTGGTGAAATCATTCCTTAGGCTTTCTCGTTTTGATAATTTATATTCTTTAATTTTGTTGTAGCATTTTACCTTTGATTGATAAAAAAAAAAAAAAAAATCATTCAACCATTCATCTGTCTAGATAAAATAGAAGTTATACAATTATAGTACTTGGTAGAAATTAAATTACAATCCCTGTAGGTTCGACATCCTAACTTTCATACTATATTACAAAACTTGACACCGTACACTTGCGGCATAAATTCACGTTGTAAAAAACGCGTGACACCTTTTGAGAAGGAGGAGAAGAGGAGACAAAGGGTTTTCATATAGCTCTTATGCAAACATATTTTTTGGAGTAATGTTATTCATCTCCAGTGGGGATGGAAACACAATCTATGTGGCTTTAAATGATAAGTTAAATGAAAGCTGAAATTAAATGACATATAATTTCACCTATCATTTAATGTCACATTTACGCCATATAGACTGTGTTTCCATCCCCAGTGGAGACGAATAGCATTACTCTATTTTTTGGCAAGGGGGAGTAGGAGGAGGAGTAGACACAAGGGGTTTTCAAATAACTCTTATGCAAATCATATTTACCCCTTCTATGGGGAATATAATTTGGCAAGCAAATTTGAGATGACAATTGACTAGATGTTATTGCAACCCAGTGTTTGCCGATACCTATGCTTGCATAAAACACAAACAACTAAACCCTATATTGCACATGTACAAATCAATATTCAGCCCAGCATTTCTTCATAGGAATTCTTAGGGCTATAAGATAGCTTCCATGAGAACACAACCAAGATAAAGGGCACAAGAATATAATCATAATTTACTGGCAAGAGGCAGTGTTTTAGAGCATCTGTTAAAAATATATAAAATATAAAATATAAAATATGAAAAAGATTCTTGTTGAACACATTTAAATATACATGGGACCCTATCTAATAGCTTACGCTTTTTGATTCGCCCTAAGATAATAAAAGTGCTTTATAGCTCAGCTCATATGATATCAGAGACTGAAACTAGGTGTACTTACTTTTTCCTTATATTTCGCTTAAACCTAGGCAGATAAAAAAAGAAACCACATCCAACAAAACCATGACATCTCTGCGAGACTCCCCTCTCGCTTATTTTTCTTTTCTTCTTTATGTAACTACAGGTGATTATTCCATACTTTCATCCTCTGTTTTCCCCCATTTGATTTCGTCCTGTTCCTCTCTCTCAGATTATACCAATTATTTTCACATCATAAGTACACATATCACCACCATCCATGACCACTTCTTCACAGATACAAGCACTTCATAGTGTGCACTATATCAAATTTGGAGATATGGCATGTGTACTCAGAGCACGTAGGGCATTCATGTAAAATAGGCTATAAGTAGTATGAATACTGTAGGAATATTAAGTTATAAAATAACTTATATCACAGTATACAAAGATATCTGATGACTTACGGATTAATACCTTTGCTTACTTGCCTCCACCATTCATCTATTTGCTTCCCCTTTTGAAGCTGCTCGTTGTTCAAATATTCTCTAGTTGATGAATTCAACGACCAAATACGCAAGTTTTGGCAACTGCTAATGAAGTCAAGCAATATACTTTGCGGATTATTAGGGTCCAAGCTTCTGTCTTCTTTATGAAACGAAAGAATCTTTCGGGTTGTCTCCACCTAACAGCAGAACGTAATTTAGAATTCAAAATGGATTCTAAATTGATTGATTTATTTATTGACAACTATCCTTGCAATCAATATTAGATCCAAATGGTTGTTTAAACATCAACAATATTAGTTGGTATATAAAACAAATGAAATGAAATTCTAACAAGACATCCTGAACTGCTCAACAGAAACCCTTAGAAAGAAGGAACACGAAGATTATGAACACGGAGAGTAGAACTCCAGACACACCAGTAGAGATGATAAGAATTTTGTCAGTACAAAATCATATAAGAAACAACCTTTCTTGAGTCTTTATTTAGAGCATTCATCACTAGCTCAACCCTGATAATTTGTGCAAGTAACCACGTGACATGATTTGTCCTAAGAATATGTTGATCACCATCCTGAAGCCGGGAAACTAACTTGTCCACAAAGTCAACAAAATCAAGGCATCCACTTTTCATCAGAAAAAAGAACAAGTCGGAAAAGATAAGCCATTCTTGCCAGCAATTTGTTTCTGCAGATTAACAGTACAAGCAAAATGAAATCATCTACAAAGGAAAAGAGTGAATTGCGCTAGTAAAAAAGCATACAAAACGTAGCTTTCTAAAGAATATAATTAGAGTATGTGGAAAATAGCTGCAATTAGTTATATTCCATTATTGTATAGTTGACCTCATTAGCATAATTATAGTAGTGATCTTGGGGCATAATTAGATGAGATGACAAACTGAAGACCTTAGTTATATAACCCTTTTCTATTTTCTAGTTTTACCTTCACTGATATGAAATTCATATTAACCACAAGGGATGAAGACAAACCTCTATGTCCGTATGATGTATTCTACCCCTATAGTTTCACAATACTACGGAACAAATTAGGAAAGTTCTATTAGACAAGAATTTTCATTATCTGACAAACATGGTTTACAACAGATTAACAGTGGCTATATCAAATGCAATGTTATAAAGACATGAAAGTAAAAAGAAAACACATTTTTAAACATGCTAAGAGCAAATTAGAGACAAACTAAATACAAAGCAAATGACATGTTTAAAAAGAAAAGAGTATTAAGATATATTACCTGAATTTGTCAGCTTCAGCAATTCCACAATCCTATCAATTGTGGCTTCACAAATCATATCAGAAGTAAAAACAGCACCCGGAGTAGGTCCTTGTGCATGATGCCTATGGCAGGGAGCCAAAAGAAGCACGCGCTTCCACCAGTCCTGAGATGGAGTGTTGCGAAAAGCATGCCTCAAACATCGCAAAGCACGCTCCCAATCGAGACTTCCTCTTTGAATAGATGCTGCAAGATCCTATTCCGAAAAACACACTGATGTTAAATTCAAAGGAACCATTTCGTGTAATTTTCTGATTTAAAAAGAGAGCATAAATATGGTTTCAATCATTCTCTCATTCTAACTTTTCATAGTCGGAGATTTCTAGACTATGTTTTGTTTCTTCGTCTCAAAAAAGAGCAACGTCTAAAACAAGAGTTTTAGGAAGACTAAGGGCCGACGTCATCTCAAGGAGCTAATACCATCATATTTGGTTCTTAATATATAGGGGATAATGCACATTTAGTTCCCCAACCTTTAGCAATTAGCGGCTGTTGGAAAATCCTTCCATATCTTCAAATACGGAATTCTAATTTCCAACCTTTGGCGTCGGAATATTCAAAATTATACTATTTCCAAATCAAGGGAAGACATAAAATAACTGCTCACAAGTTAACAAAAAAAGGCATCACCTCTCCATGCAAAGGTTCTCCAAGCACACTCGGATAAGTAATTGGTGAATATCTCGCATTAGCCCCTGTTTCACCGGACATGTTTGTAGCCTGCGGCAAAAGCCGAGGGGTTCCAAATGTGGGGCAGTGAAGGTGTTGATCTAACATTTGCATGTGCATTGCCATCATATCTCGCCTCCTGTGAATCTCCAGAATCAGTGTAAACAAGGCCTCATCATCTGGTATATTCTCAATGAACTGCAAACCACTACGAAGAAGTTCATAAAAGGGCACACGGCAATGATCATCCTCAACTAACAGCCAGACCACATCTAAACAACTGTGTAGCCATTCAATTAGGGCCTTGTCAGGTTTCGAGTATTTTATACTGTCAAATTCATCAACGCCCTGTTGTTTTTGGTCCCAGTTAACTAGCCAATTCAACATATGGCAGAAAATATCTGCATGTGTAACAGGCTTTAGATTAGATTCAAGGCCAATCAAAATTATCTTGCAGCACAACTGGCGTAGACTACTTAAAGCACTATCTCGGATTGATAAATTGACCATTGCTGGCTGTTGCCCATTGCAGATGGCATCAGTTGGTTTCGTGGGTGATAATGTGGCACACGATGAAGGTTCCGCTGCTGACTGAGCAGGGGATCCAATACCGTGAACAGAAGGCAAGGGAGATGCAGGATTTGATGACTGAAAATTAGATGTATTAGGAACCACAGCTGAGGATGGCAAGATTCCTGACTGTGAAGAAGTTGTGGAAGTGACAGCTGCTAGTGTTTGACTCCCTTGGCCAACAGACATCTCTGAAGAAGAAACTGAAGAAAGGAGAGACGGCAAGAAAGTATCCCAGTTTATGTAACCTATACTGCACAAACTACGTAAAGCAAAGAGAAGGAACTCAGCCCGAGGTGCATGAATACAACACTGGATAACCAGAGAAATCAAAGCAGATTCTGTCACAGCACGCAGCTGCACTTGGTCCTGGAAAAGATGCACCACGAAGTCAAGAAACAAATTTAATGTAATCAACAAACTATCTATTGATACTACGAGAACTTGTGTCTCAAAGCTTACAGGAAATTGGATTTGTAGCTGCTCAAAATCTAAGAGGAACTGTTCATTTGATGGAGGAAGCTCTCTGTTAAAAGCAGTAATCCGCTTCTGTGTCTTGTTCCTGTGAAACAATTTTATTAATATCCATCATAAGATTTTATACATACAAAGAACAATAAAAATAAGGGTAGAAATTTTCAAGGTTTATGCATGAAGTACGAATGGTATAATCTAGTTTCCCTATGAGATACCTGCACTATTGAGGAAAACATATATAATGTCTTCTCCATCTTCTAAAAAAAAAGTAAATAAGTAATGTATCATCAATTATGCAAGTAATGAAGTCCAGACTCTAACTTAATTAGTTAACTAATGGATCAAAGTGTTTTCCATCAATTTATTTTGTTAATTAGTGATTCCTCAAGACTAATATTATAAGTCTAAGCAGATGTGAAATAGACATCATCTCTTCAACATTTATCATTTGGTTACCAACAATCTTGAGTTTAGATTCTCTAAAGTTAGTGAGAATTTATATGTTGCTCCTCCCAAACAATTGCACCAATCGGTACAATAACGCGATTACAGTGTTTAAGAAAACATGAAATACAGCAACTTTTTAAGTTCTCAAACATCTCATTTTACTTCATTGGGTACATAAATTCCAATAAAAAGTCCTAACATCGCTTTAACGATAAAGAAATTCACAACAAAAAAAGGATTCTAATAAAACACAGCAATGACAATTTTCCCAGAAAATGACACGGTTAGCATTAAAAGATCCCCAAAATTTCAGGAAAAAAAATTAAAACTAGCTAGGAAATTTCATAAAGATTAAAAAATACATATATGATAAAGTGATTTACTTACGGAGGCTCTCTAAATGAATCATTTAATTTCTGCTGAGCACCGCTCTGTAAAAACCCCAGAACAAGGAAAAAAACTGAATTGAAACGAAAATCATATGTATACATAACAGAATTGGCGAAAGAGTGAAAACTATTGACATAATCATATTAACACATGATTAACACAGTGATTAGTATTTACGCAGCCTAGATAGAGGTTGAACAGCTCAACGATCGCGGGTCGGGCGGGATGGTGGAAATGGTGGGCCCGAGAAGAGGAGGAAGACGAAGCTCTCTGCTGCTGCAGAGTATTGTTCTGCTCCATTTCGGGTACGGGCTGGCTGGACAGGCCCGGAGTTGTAGGTCGCATCATTTTGGAGTAACTCGTGCTTCGAGGTTTTCGTGTTGGCCGTCCATTTATAGATTTTAGACCGTGTATTGCTTAATTTTAAGATTTTAAGAAGAAATTAAACCTAGGCCTGATTTTAGATATTCATTTTCATAATTCCTATTTTAAGTTTCATTTTGCAAAAATCAGGTTTAAATTAATAATTTAAAATCTTTTTTTATTTTATAATAATCAAACCCTAAAACTAATAATCAAGTTCCATTCTTCTCACCCACGCCCTCTACTTCTTCTCACCCACGCCCTCTGCCGCGCCGTCCGTCGCATCTCCTCTCCCATCTCTTTCTCTTTCTCGCCTGCCCTCCCCTCGCCTCCCCCATCTGCTGCGAATCGCAGCAGCAGCAGATGCTGCGATTCGCGCTGCTGCGACGCGATTCGCAGCAGCAGCAGCAGCGCGATGTCTGGTCCTTTTTGTTGGTGATGGTTGGGGCAACTTCTGCCTTGGGTTGCTCTTGAACGGGATGGATTTGAGTCGTGCGGTGGTGTGTGCGTCGTGCGGTGCTGTGTAGTTGTGCGCCCGTCGTGCGGCGGTGGTGCTGTGTAGTTGTGCGTGCGTCGTGGGCTGCCCGTCGTGATTTGGTGTGAGATTTTTGAGCTATGTTTCAGTTGTGGATCAGGCGGCGGCGGCACAGTGAAGGTGGTGGCGGGACGGTGGTAGTGGTGGTGATGTGCGGTTGGGTGTCTTTGTTCTGGGTGCGGATGGGTGTTATCTGGTTCCTTGGTGTTGAGATCATGGTTATTATTGTTGTTGGAGTGGTCACAGAAGTTGGCGGCGGTGGTTTCGTGTTTGGGGGTGGTGTTGGCGGTGGTTGTTTGTTATGCGTGTGATTTGTGATTTAGTGGTGGTCACAAACGATTTTGGTGGTGGTCACAAATAATTTGATTTGTTTGTGACCAAAAAATTATTAATTGTGACCAAAAAATTATTAATTTGTGACCTAAAAATTATTAATTGTGACCAATAAATTGATAAATTGTGACCTAAATAAGTATTGTGATTTACAAATTTTTTATTTGTGACCGATAAATGAATTGTGACCTATGAAATTTTTGAATTGTGACCTTAAAATTTTTGAATTGTGACCAAATTGTATAGATCTGTGACCGTTATATATTTATTAATAAAATATATAATTAATTAAGTAATTCATAAATAAATTTAAATAAAAACCTGATTTTTGAAATTTAAAACATCTAACTTTAATTTTGAAATGTGTATAAGTAAAACCAGGATTTATGTATTCTTCCCTAATTTTAATTATAAGTAAATTCTTTTAACTATACTTTATCGTGTTTTTTTTATTCTTTTTTATGAGTAAAGCAGTTACTTTCTTTCTATTTTATTTTTTTTTTGAAGAAATTATTTATTTTACTACCATAAAAAATTAAAATACTTTGTAAATAAGTATTAGCTTTTTAGGTGTTTGGTAATTTAAGAAAATTTGTTTATATTTTTAAAGTAGTAAAAGAGTAGCTTGTCAAATTTTGCTTCCAATTTCTTCAATTATCTCTTATTAAAATACTAATTTTGATTCTAATTATTTAAATGATCTCCTCACCTGTCATAGATTTATTGATATTCCAAAAATCATTAAATTATTTGAAAATGACCTCTTTTTTCTATAATTATTTTAACCTAACTCCAAGAGAAACTCGAACTTAGATCTACGACATCAGAGACGGACCCAGCACCCGGCGACGGGGGCGGCCGCCCGTGCTAGGCTCGCCGGACCGACCTGCGCCGGCAAGGACCTGTGTGGGTTCGCCAGGAGCTTCAGGTTTCCGTCCGTCGACCGCCAAAAACTGGTAAGAAATGAAGAAGTGTCGCCTATGCTCCTGTGCCTGCAATGAAAGAATGAAGAAGACAAAGCCATTGGGTTTGAGTTTTTTTCCCCTTTGTAATTGTTTCATTGTTTGGGCCTTTTCAATGAATGGGCCCAATCCATGGTTATTGGTCTGGTCAACCAGTGGAATGGATATATGGGTTCATTAGCCATAAAACCTAATTCAATTCCAAAATGAAAAGTGGAAATTATGCCACACACCTACTTTTAATGAAAACGGGAGAGAGAAGACGAACGACCAGAAGAGAAGAAAAGTGAAAGCTGTGGAGTTCCGGACCTGCTATTAGACGCCGGGGGCACACCCTTGCAATTAGCGAAGCCAGTTGAAGAAACTTACTTAACAATTGGTCAAAAGTATGGTCCAATTTCAGCCTCCATTTATATTAATCTACTAGTGTCTGCACGTGCAATGCACGTGCAATGTGTTTTTTTGAGGGTAGATTAGCATGGATAAAGTGTAGTGACAAATTGTTATTATGTAAGAAGATGGATATACTGTAAGAAAACATTTTTGGATTTCTAATGATTGAATGAACATATTTTTCTTTGAAGAGTTTATTTGGTAAATTTCACATTATTATTAAGTTAATCAACCGAAACATCCTTCAGAATGAATTGTAAATTACATAGGGTGCATAACCTGGTTGATTAAATACCATAGGAAGAGTAATATATGTAAGCAACTGATAAAAAACAAAGAACGGTGATTAGATCATGTAATATTTCCATTAGTTGAAACTCCAAACGTTTAAACTGGTGATGGATGAACACATGTGATCCCAAATTATTACAGCCTGTTGGTCCATGTGCAGGAGCAAAAAAAAGGCTACAAATTCATACATAGCCTTCAAAACATTCTACTATCACTTCTTTGTGGTTCTTTGGTACAAAATTATCCCATGTAACTAACCACTTCACTGGACAAAAGATAATTTCAAACAAAAGAACAACAGAAATGCCTATTGCATTTTTTTGATGGATGCTTGTTTGTCTTTGTTGTTGGTGCGTTTGTCGACTTTCTTTGTAGCGGGACTTGGGTCATCAGATTTTGGAAAAGTGATCTCTTTACACAAGGAGATGAGGTTGCAAGAAGTGATGCTTTGAATTTGTATTGTCGACTTGAGCTTCTGGACTTGTATTTTTTATGTTTGAGTCTTTAATAGCTGGTTCTCTGGGAGTTGAGTCAAGCATGAAGATGATTGCATCCTTATGGTCTGCTGAGCGTTGTTGCTTCTGTACGGTAGGGCTGAATTCTTTTGGATTGGGTTGCAACGATGTGCCTTCACGTAGAATGCATGGTCTTTATCAATTTTTGCACGGATAATTTCACCAAGATTTTGTGCAGTTTCCTGGAGATGTTAGAATGTGTGATTAATGAGTAAAGTAAACTTGTAAGTGATAAAAAAAAAGGTAGTGATCCTTACAGATGTTTGGTCCATTAAAACCTCAGCGCGACATTGCAGAATATTTTCAGCTGTTTCACCCATAGCTGATGCACTAAGAGATCCAGTTGAATCATGTAAGTGAACATCTACTCGTGCTCTAGAAAATTATGAGACAACATTGTTAGTGTAATGAATAAGTTTTAAATAGCTTGGGTTGAAGAATTAAAGATGCTATCACTATGAAACTAATGTGGTACATGTGTAGAATTTTCATTGATTTGTTTTTGTTACCTTGGCACTGCTATTGAATTTTGAGACTTACAGAACCTACAGTAGTATGTTTCACCAGCCTTAGTAGCATTTGAAACTCTGTTGCAGTTATTACAGGATAGGTACCAAAAAGAGTTTTTTTTCATTTGAACATCTGCTGTTGCTTTTACCCAGAAATATTTGTGCTGTAAAAATGAAGCAGCCTAGAGTAAGTAATGCACAAGTGTTCTATATACGTGATATAAACTAAATAAATGGATTGTAAATTTGTGGAAAAACTAATTCAAACGAAGTGTGAAGTGAGTTACCAGAATTAACAGAGGCTGGATATCTCTAATTTCAGTGTACTTATCCTCAGATGGAAGCGATAAATTAGATGGGGTAAGTGCGAGATATGGTTTCATCAATGCTATTTCATTCAATTCATCCAAGTTTTCAGCAATCCTTGCATATTATATCATGAAAGTTTAATGTAAGAAGCTGACTGAATCAGGTAAATTTAACCAGTCAAGAAAATGGAAAAGCAGTGACTGAATCAGGTTTAATCAGAATGGAAATGTAAAATTCATCAGTTAAGAAAATGGAATAGCAGTGACTGAATCAGGTAAATTTAACCAGTCAAGAAAGGGAGAATACATGAGTGAGAGTTTAATTCATGCATTGAAATGATTTCAAGTGGCAAAATGTAATAGGAATTAGATATTACCATGACTTGAACTCTGTAACTTCATCAAATGGATAGTCAATGAAAAAATAACTATTGGTCTTTGTAGATAGAGACAGTCCTACAGAGAAGAAGGAAAGTGTAAATGATGTTTTAGGTTATTTTATATACACATTCATACTTGCAATTATCTGATGAAACTTTTTTTTTTTTTTTAATTGTAACAACTATGTAAGATGCTATATCCAAATATATACTTAGGAAAAGGTTAAGCGAACAAACCGTTGAAAGATGAAACTTTCAAATGATTTCCAACCAGGACTGGTTTTTTTGTTATAGTGTTTGAAAGGAAAATGCATTCTCGCTCCACGAAAGCTTCCCACATTGTCAGGACAACTGTTTCAAATCTGCCAAGCATTTTAAAAAAATGAATTGCATTATAGTTGAATAAGCTGGAATTAAATTACAGTATAACAAAATGAACACCAACCTTTTGTTCATAAGAACAATGTCTTGAACATATACTTGTCCGCCAGCCCGTGTATGTATGAGTCTCTTGGGTCGTATATCAATAGCAATTGCAAGCACAGCTACAATAGAAAAATATGTTAGTATGAAAGAATGATGGAAAAGGAAAAGAAAATGGAAGACAAGAATATGTCAAACAAATGATGATGATACCTATGTCGGCATCTGTGTCCATATATTTTTCGAAGTCTTGAAACGGAGTGATGTGGAATGTTGAAAATAATAGTGCATCATTGTTTTCTTGTATTTCCTCAATCCTAGTTGTTCCGGAAATAGTCCATTGTACATCTCCAACACAAAGTTTATAATCATTTTTTGGAAGTCTTACATATGCATTAGAGATCAAGTATGTTTTTCCAAGGGTTAGTTCATTTTCAAAAGCTGAAATGTTACTGTCCCAAATTGTGGCATGAACTTTATTTTGTTCAATTTTGAAATATAATTGTGGCGAGTTAGTAGACTGTCAAAAGTGCACTAAAGATTACACCAAAAAACACGATGTGAATACATGATGGAAAAAATCGTTGTACATTAAAGTGGCATAACAGGAAAGCAAATGAAGTATATACTAACTATGTGATACCTTTTCATCCATAAGTATGAAGTTTTGGTATTTTGAGGGGCTGTGTTGAGCTGTCCTTGCTGGTTCCTTTTCAGCAACAAACACTTTTGCTGTCCAATTTCTTTGACCAGGAGAGATATCTGTTATGAGGCTGTATTCTTTTGCCATTGCTTGTGTGTGATAGCAAGAAGTACAAAAGAAGATAGAGTTAATTAATAATAAATGAAAAAACAAGTGTTTTAAATGTTGTTAAGTGTTTTGATAAAGTTAGAGGAACCTGAAATAAGTGGCATTAAATGGCTACAAAAAGATAACCTGAAATAAATACAACTGGGAAGATGCTGAAGAAACTGGCTGAAGATGAAGTCTGTGATGATGCATTCGTATTTTTTTTTTCATGCCTTAGGAAGATGGTAATGCTAGATATATATAAGCAGGAAGATGATGAGGTATGGGTTAATGTGTTATTATTACTAATAAAATAATGAAGTAGTGCATTATACTGTTTCAAGATTTCAGATAAAAATGAACAATGGTATGGTGCGAGCAGTGTAGGCTGTCATTTTTGTGATTTTTTTTTATTTTGGTTGTATAAGTACAACATAGCCTTTATTATTATAAAAATAAGAACATTGAAACAAACAAGCAGAAGTGATATCTATAATGAGATTTGTGATGATGGCAGGTAAGAATGGGGCAGAAGTAAGGTGAAAGACAGGCTTACTTTATGTCCTTCAAATCTGACAGGAGCTGGTAAAGGTGAGGGGATGTACTGACAAAGATAATGTTGCAAGTAAAATGCTAAAAATTTTGCAGCTAAAAAATGTGTAACCACAGTACCAATTTAACCTTACTGGTTCTCATGTAGAAAATATATAATATATAGAATAATATAAAAACTTCAGAGTAGATAAATTCTGATATAATACGAATTATTGTCTACAAAGAAGGAACATGCATACTCTTTTTCCCAAGACAAGAGACAACAAAGACCTGCACGTATGTATGAAATATAATTAGCAAGAAAGTTGGATAAAACTTATTTTTTTAGGTGTAATGTAGATATCGATAAAGAGGAAAGGGATTTTTTCTTTTTAATAACTTAAAAAACTAACAACCATCAGGAGCTATATATCGAATTAATAGTATTGTTTCACCTAGAAAGAAATCATTCTCTTCTTAGGTTTACTGGTCATGGTAAATAAACCAATAAATCTCATATTTTTAAAGTGAATAAACTGAGGTTTGTGGTCGGGTGTCTACAAATTTAGCAAAATTGGTACACTCAAAATCCAACATGTAACCACATAAAATATTCTTTGAAATAGCTAATAAGTACCTCCAAAATTTTCTAAATTATAATAAACAAATCTCCAACAAGCTCCCCCAACAAAAAAAAGAAGAAAAGTTCGATGGGGTGCTTACCAGAAGGAGGTGCTTACTGTTGTACCCTCATGTCAACAGCTTAGTGAGAATTCATCTTGGGGTGCTGCGACAGCTGATGAGAAAATGGTTGCCGACACCGGATCAGTTGGTAGCTGGGGAACGAGTAGAGATGATACGGGTGGAAGCAAGGAAGCTTGGAACAAAACTGGAGCTTCATCAGTGAATGAGACTGGAGGATGGGGTAATGCAGGTGGAAAGTTAGATCTACCAGAAGTGCCTGGAAGAAAGATACAGGAGCGAACACCTGTAAGGACGCTGCTGGTTTAAATGAAGGTCAGAATGGAAACTGGGGCAACATTAAAAAAGATGGCCCGGTGGGTTGGGGAAAGGGTGGGTCTAGCTCGGACAAAGGGTGGAGTCCCAACCCGAAGGCACTATGGAAAATCAAGAGCAATCTTGGGACAAGGCTAGTTCAACTAGTCGGGACCGATTCTGGAGTAAACAAAGCTTTGTTGGTCCTGATGGTGGAACTTCGTGGAATAATCAGGATAGTAAACCTTGGGCTAAACAGGACACTTCTTCGTGGAGTAAGAAAGATGGGGGATCCTCATGGAGCAAGCAGGATGGAGGATCTAATGGGAATAAGCAGGATGATGGGGTCAAAGTAATTGGTCTGGACGTGGAGTAATACCTCAGGCTCAACTACTGGATGGGGTCAAAGTAATTGTTCTGGACGTGGAATATGATAGTCAAAATGATACTGATACTGGCAGTAGCGGAAGAAATGGAAGTTGGAGGGGAGGTAGGGAGGGGAGAGGTGACCGCGGTGGCTTCCGGGGTAGAGGGAGATCAGATCGTGGTGGCTATGGAGGTAGAGGAATGGGCAGGGAAGGCTTTGGAGGGAGAGATGGACCTGACAGGGAGGGAGGATTTCGTGGTAGGGAGAGATGAGTTAAGCCACGCATATTGGCACTATTCCAAGAAAAAATGACACCTGTAATTCATACAAAGAAAAATAAAAATGATTAACTCATCAAGCTATTGTTGTTATTATATAATCAAGTAACTTAACTCATCAAAAAAATTCAAGCCATGCATATTGGAAGTATCTGAAGAAAAAATGATACCTGCAATTCACACAAAGAAAAATAAAAACAATGAACTCATCAAGCTATTGCTTTTATAAAATCAAGTGACTTAACTCATCAAAATATTCTAGTACTGAACTTTAAAAGGAATTCACAATTTAAGTACATAATACACTCCTCTACACTGTTCTTTAATGAAGTATTAAAAATCACAAATTTTACAAAATCTGTGGGTATAAGAATCAAAATCCTTCTAAAATAATTAAGATCCAACGAATTAATATAATAAGCTAAAAATTGCAAAAAAAAAAAAAAAACCAATGGTTCGGCAAAGGGCAAACATAATTAACTTATTAACGTATGGCAAACCGAGATTGAATAACATTTTTCAACAGTTAAAAAATTCTCATTTAACATACTACCTACAAGAATTCTATCGAATTCGGAGTATAACGAGCTATAAAAGATTGAAGTTGTTAACAGCCTCATATAATCTACTATTCTGAATTAATCAACGACAACTCCAGGAAGTACAAGACCATCATAGTTGCAACTGCATATAAATCTACACTTTAATAATTAAACATTCATAGATGGTAAAACTAAACTATTTGGACGTACTTGGATATAATTCTCATAACACCATTGAGTTGAAAAGTTGGTTTCCTTCCAAGAGCTATAAACCTGACACAGTAACAGTAACAAGAGTATCACTATTTCGAATTGGAGGTTAAGATAACCCAATGCAATTAATTCAAAGAAACACTTGGTAAATGTCAGTAGATTACATACTAATGATTTTGAAATTGTGTATCTTATCAAAACGAAAAGAAATTGCAAGTGAAAAGAAATAACGGCTGTTTGGCAAAGCATTTCTTACAGACTCACTTCACAAGTTTACTTCAAAAATGCGTGCACAGTTAGCTTTTTTGGGTGTTCTCTTCATCAACGAAATATATAGGCATATATTACAAGAAGAATGCACAAGTATGAAATAGTTAGTATAATAGAGAAAATCAAAGTGTTCTACAAACAAAAAATAAAATAACAAACAGAAATACGTGCTAATACCTGAGGACGACTGAAGTTCAGATAACCATCCCGAAACATCAGTGAAATGGCATCTAGGTTTGAGCTGATGCATTTGCTTTCAAGCAACAAAAGGGGATAACCACGACCTTGTTTGAACAATTGCTGTCACTCTTCTTCCTATTGATAGTGAAATGACATTCCAAATCGCTTTCTATGCCGCCCTCTATATATTTCAGTTTTATCCTTCGAATCAAGTCTTTTGACAAAAAAATATACCTCAAAAAATGGATCACTACATAAACACATTAAAACGAACACAACATCATTGAGGATGACTAATAAAATAAAGTTTGAAACTAAACAAATAGAAAATACAATGGAATAATTGTTAAAAATTTTATGTCATTTTGACATTCTTCTTCATGGCTAAAATATGAAAGAGGAGTCTAATAACGTATTCAAAACCAAGGTTTATCAGTACAAAAGTGAAAGCAATTTCAATGCATAAGAAAGGGTCTTGGCTAAATTTATAGAAGTCACTTAAATTGTCAATGGGGTGAGAATAAAGATTAATGGTAAAAGAAAGAGAAGGAATTTATAAGGGCATCTAATTGAACAAAAAGGAAATAATTTCAAAATCTAGTTAAGGTACAAAGAATAAAATATTAGCTAAAATAGTACCAGAATATAGGTATTTTCTGAAAGGAAGGTATAATCAAAATCTCAATCAATTCAGAACGTTTAATTGAAATAATAAAAAGGAAAAATTCAAAAGGCTACGTTATTTTGACACCAATTAGAAGTCCTAAAGAAGCAACACTTAATGTAAAAGGAAAATCATTATTCTAGAATGTGGGAAATACTGTTTTCTTGATTTCAATATCAAAAGCAAATGAAATGAAAATACAACTACAAGGTTCAACATTTAATTTTGATCAACTAAAAAAACCAATGAAATCAAATATGAACATTTTTATGATTCTGGTTGGATGATACTACACATATAATGTTAAAAATAACAATTGGAACGATTACTATCTTGAGAATTAAAACTCAACAACAACAATAGAGAGTGAGCAAAGATTTGGCCAAAAAATAATATAATTCCTCATCTAACATCACACTAATTCACATACTCAAAAATACCTTTCGTTGGAAATGCAACAAGTCCTACTTCATCATTCTTGCTGAATATCATCTGTGTAAATGCAAAAAAGGATATTAGGAGTTTCGAATAAATACTAAAATGACAGAATTAACAAATACATTGAACAAAGAAGTTGGTGGCAAAAAGAAACATGATCACAACCTCTTCATTACCGCAGAATATACAAACAAAACACATATTCGCTTGCCCATACTGACCGCCTTCACCATAATCACCACATCTGCATAGGCTTCTCATCTTCTGAACCCAATCCCTATAGCATAAACATTCACCCATAACCATAATCCAATGCCTGAACAATAAAACACAACAGGGTCAGAAAGTTTTCCTTTGGTAGCAAACACAAAAAAGAAGTTGAAGAGAAAAATGAAACTGCAAGCATTAAGATAAATAAATATCAAACAGCTATATCATAACCAAGTGATCACAATTCGAAATCGTGATCTCTTTCATTGATCTTATTACAAACCTTGTTGAGCTTATTAACATTTATTGGTTCCATTGTGCAGTAATTCAGTAATTATTAAATGCATGTTTGTTTCAAATATCATTACATCCACTAAATTCTGCCGTATTAAATTATGGTCTAGAAAGACATTGATTAGATTAGGAGAGACCATATACTAAGGAGAATGGCAAGAAAAGTCACCCATATTGTTATAAAAGGGATTAAATAGGTCAAAAGGGTTTAATTGCAATTATACAACTTGAAGATCTCCTCAAATAGTTCAATTCTCCTGATTTGATATTTTCACTCATAAGTACTACATATCAGTTCATTTAGACTCAGACATGATGAGATATTATAAGAATGAATGCAAGTTGTTTGATTCCTCTAGGTATATGATGAAGATAAGAAACTTGGAAGAGTACGGTGGAAACTTATTTAATGCATCCTTTCACAACTCTTTGAATTGGAAAACGAGAAGACTTTCATTAGAAATGCATCATTCTACGAAAAATAGCGGTACTTCATGTTAAAAGAAAGTGGTGATATTATTTTTATACATTGTTCTGTTACCAACAATGAATTGCTCATGATGCCTTCGATTACTTTTTACATTAGAATGCTCAGTACAAATGATGTAAGGTGTATGAAACATTCAGGTAATGAATCAAAGAAATAACAGTTACAAACATATATGTACAAAAAGTAATTCAAGAAAAAGCATAAGAAAACATAACCAAAGAACTGGAAAAAAAAAAAGTTACACCTCTTTAGTTGTCTATACATAAACAGCCACTTCATGTTTACAGAACACACAAGCATAAATTTATTAGAAGGATTCAACTAAAAGGATAACAAGTATAGATTAAATATAAGAATTCAGCTAAAAGTAGAAAAAATTATACTTTCATTACTAAATTTGTAAATCACTGGCTTTTTTATTATTAGAAAGGTATTAGAAGGTACCTTTTAGAATCAGATGATTTAGCAGCATTAGACTACCACAAACACCAGATGATCCATACAAGAGGCTGAGGAACAAAAGAGGCAGAGGCGATTAAAAAACAGAAGAGTACAAAGAAGGCCATGCAATTATCGTATACATTGTCACCAAAATGTGAATTTAGAATACATAGATTTCAATTAGTTTCATTTATAAGCACACATAAAAAAAAACACCATAAAGATCAATTTGTATTAAACAAATATTGTAGCTTCCAAGAACACACGATCTGGGAATAATAAGGTTCAATCGAAAACCTACAAATGAGTTAATAACTGAACCGCACATTTTTATGAGAGATGCCTTTATTCTAGTTTATATTTCTAAAAAGCATCAAATTCGTAAAGAAGAAATTATTCATTTTCACACATTTTTCAGTTACTACACGAATAAAACTGAAACCTTTAAATTAAGATAACACATTTAAGATAACACATTTTTTACAGAAATATCTAATACTTCAAGCTATACAATGTAAACAGAAAATGAACATAAAACTTAAATAACATGTACAATAAATACAACTCTATAAATTAGAGTAAATTGACGAGAAACGTGAATGAAATATTCAGCCAAAAAGTTTCTCATTTGATATCCAGGACACAAAAAAAAAATATATATATATTCAGCCAAAAATGACGACCATTGGAATGTGAATCTTTCAGCGACTGTTATACCTGCATTTTTCTTCTGTCGAAGGTGTTCCCTTGGTTCTTTCAACCTTATTCTTCGGCCTGTGTCAAAGCAAGAAGGTAAATAAATTACACAAAATGAATAATCTTCTCCTAGAAAAAATGAATTACAAGCCAGGAAATAAGAAAAAAAAAACCTTACCATTTTCGACTTACTTAAAAGCCGAGCTCTTTCATAGCGAGAATCAACCCAAACAGCGAAAGAATATCGGAAATTAAAACACTGATAACCCAAAAAACAGCAAGAAAAAAATATGCGACCAAACAAAACAAGATTGACCGAAGGGAGGCGATGGAAAAAAATATCGAAAGCAGTCTGAAAAAGAAAACAAAGGAAAAAACACAAAAAGAAAAAAAAACACAGATGTAGGTAGATCGACGAAGATGAGCAGACGAAGACAACAGAACACAAACGACAACTAAACAAACCCAGATCGACCCAAGCGAGGCGCTTGAAACCCAAAAATCAACAGCAATCGAAGAAAAAAAAAAGGAAAAAACACCAACTGAAATAAACAACACAGCTATAGGTAGATCGAGGAGGATTAGCAGACCAAGACAACAAAAAACCAACAACAACTAAACAAACCTAGATTGACCCAACGGAGGCGCTTAAATCCAAAAATCGAGACCATTCAAAAAAAAATAGAAAGGAAAAAACACTAACAGAAAAAAATAACACGTGTCTAGGTAGATCGACGAGGATGAGCAGACCAAGAGAATCGAAGTCTGGAGGTACGAAATCGACGACAAGGAAGGGACGGCGGAGAAGTGCTCTTGGAAACCAAGAGCGATGGAAAACGAACGAGACTGATGAAAACCCTAGCAAACAAGGTCGCTTTGCTTGGACGAGTAAAAATATCTAAGCATCAAACGGCGTCGTTTTTTGCCCAATCAAAACGGCGTCGTTTTAAGGATACGATAGTTTCTACAGTAGGAAAGCCTCTCACTCTTTTTATATGTGTAGGATATGCTATAACTATTTGAGGTTTAAGGATTGTTGTAAATCCTGTAAATGTTGTTCAATTCAATAAATTTTTTGCCTACTGCAGGTTTAAAAACAACAATAGCTGATATAAAGCAAGGTTCTAAAAGAGCCTTTTCGGCTCCAGCCTCCATGGCCTGAAAAACGTCAAGACCAGGTTTGATGGAAGTTTCATAATTTTATAACACGTTAAGATATCAAAATTATTTATTTTTATGAATCGGGTGGAATAATGTGTTGCTTCATGCTTGAATTAAAACATTGCTAAGCATTACCGATTTATGTGTTGCACACTTGCTAAACTTCGACGTTGACCGGTCAACGTCCGCCCGGACTCAACTTCGAGGCTGAGTCCGTCCCTGTACGACATAGCAATGTTTCACTCTCATCACACGAGTCAGGATTTGATCTCAACGTGAATTATTTTTATTTGGAATTTAATAAAATTTGAGATTTTATATTACGTTTTGTTAAAGAAGTGGAAATAAAGTTTACAAGACTACCGATAATAATAATAATAATAATAATAATAATAATAATAATAATAATAATAATAATAATAATAATACAAAAATATATTATTACCGTCGATGATCCTTTGAAAACTCCAAGTGCATGGAATCGTGATCAAATAATATAATGATGAATAGAGTGTCGAACCTACAAGAATTATGTGTTTGACTCAGTTAAAATTAATTGTAACTTTAATCAATTAGCAAAAAATTGTTGTGATTTTTCTATACTAATTCATAAATTATCAATTAAACTAGTTAAAATGAGTAAATGTATTTTTCAAATATGTGAGATGCATTGCTAAAATGTTGAATCCCCCTGATATTTTATTTTTAGTAACAATTAAAGTGACAATTTAAAATCATTCATGTTGGTCAACATTCTTAGGGTGTGTTTGGGAGAGATTTTCCCAAACCAAAATCGATTTTTGAGTCAAATCAAAATGTCCGACTACAGCCATCCTTTACACGTGTTCTGGAGAAATGGACCTCATTGCATGTGTAAATTCACTACTTTCTCTCACATCCAATTATCACCACTTTTGACCATTTTGAGTAGACTTGCAGCCTTTGAAATTTCGTATAATGAGGAGGGTCAATTTGGGAATGTGAGTCTAAATGGTCTGATTAGGTACTGCAAAGTTGTCAGAATTTTTGCAATTTTTAATTGTACAACAGTCCAAAAAATGCTTACCAACGGTCCAAATTCTGATAGATAGGGCGCCCAAACATGCCCTTAATTTAATCAAAAGTCTCTCTCGATAACGATCAAATATATTCCCCTCATGTGACTCTTCTATCTTTCGATGAAAGACGCAAACATGATAAATATATTAACAAGTGTTAGTGCACATATTGGAACTATATAAAGCATAGGGTAATTGGCGCAAAACGTTCCTACTTTTGCGCGTTCGTGTGCAAAATGTCCATACCTTTACATTTTTGGCGCAGAACGTCCCTACCTTTGCATTTTCTTGCGCAAAACGTCATTTTCGTCTCTTTTTGACCATTTTACCCTTCTATTAAAATAAAACAAACACAAAAGAAAAGAAAAATAAAGAATAAATTGCAATCTTACTCCTAAACTTTTTAAAAAGTTCAAATGAGTCCAAATAAATTATTAAAATATTTACAAAAAAAACTCTCTCTTCTCTTCTTCTCCTCCCCTCCTCCACCTGATTTTCACCACCTTCCGGCCACCATGGCCATCGGACCATAGTACCAACTTGAAGCCCGTCCTGCCGTCTACACAACCCACCCAACAATTGGCCCTAACTCCAGGTGAATAGGTAGAAATTTCTGTCCAAAATCTGCCGGTCACACAAATCAAAACTGCTAGCAACTACCTTTCCGGCGACTCTCAACCTAAGCCCAACATATTGGTAGACTCCCCTCATCATGATGCATCAAACCATGGTCCCCAAACACCTACTCAACCACCCAATCAATATCTGCAGCCAAACATTTCGAAAGCAGTCATCACGCAAGTTTCAGACGAAAATTCTGGCGACTATGGTGGACATCGTGATCGCGGACCACCATATTCAGCATCCTCTCATTGTGGTGAAGCTATTACAAGTATGGGTCTTCAACAATTTTGCACGAATCACGCAATTGATTATGGGACAGTTCGAATGCTTACGGGTTTGGGTCTCCTTTCAATTGAGTAGTATTTGTATCAAATTTCTGTCATAACACAAGTGTTTGAGCGTTGATGGCAACAGTTTATGGTGTGAGCTGATCTCCGGTGGTTTTGGCGACGACCGTGGTGGTGGTGGTGGAGGAGGAGGAGGAGGAGAAGGAGGAGGCTGAGGGGGAGGGAGGGAGGGGGAGGAGGAAAATGCAAAAAGAAAAAAAAAACGTTAGTAATTTGTACCTTTTTAAAAGTTTGAACCTATAATTGCAATTTATTCTTTATTTTTCTTTTCTTTTGTGTTTGTTTTATTTTAATAGAAGGTAAAATGGTCAAAAAGAGACGAAAGGGACGTTTTGCGCAAGAAAATGTAAAGGTAAGGACGTTCTGCACCAAAAATGTAAAGGTAGGGACGTTTTGCACACGAACGCGCAAAGGTAAGGACGTTTTGCGTCAATTACCCTAAGCATAGAAGTATATATCTATCATCTATCGAACCTTACAATATTTATTATATTGTGGTTAAGCCTTATTGCCTCTCTCGATAACGATAAATTCCACTAACAATTCAACTAATAATCAAACAATTGAAAAGCACGATAAAAAACTATAATAAATGTCAACACATCAAACCAAATTAAAGTTAAAATAATTAATTAAAACTAAAAATATCATAATAATGGTTCATTTTACCCTACCAATATATAAAATTAATTACAAAAAATCATATCAAATGTATAGAATATCACCCGAAATTGTGAATTGATGAATGAAGGAAGATGAATCTTGATGTTCTTGAATTCTTTCAAAGTAACCTTGATAAATTTTCAATAATTGTTTCGCTTCTTTGTCCACAAATCCCAAGTTTAATCTCCAATATCACAGTTCCTAAACTTTGCTTTCGAAATCTTCTCACAATATATGATTTTGCCCCTATTTTATGATGATAGTTGATGGAATATTGTAGTATGAGATGTATATGAGAGGTATCTAATATGTATTCTACTGTTAGGTATTTGTAGTAGTTGAAAATTGATTGAAAATTACTTCCAAATTGGCTTTTAAAAGAATTTCAATCGAATAAGAAAAGTAGTCTTCGCTTGCACACATTTTTGTCTATGTACAACAGTTAGTATTTTGATCATAACTCTAGCCCGATATCTAATTGGGACGATTCAAAGTACATTGGAAACCTAACTCGAAGGGCTACAATTTTACTATAAATAGAACTTTTTCAATTCAAATATTTACCATGCCAAAAATGGGTTTCAATTTTCAGCTAAAAATCTGGAATATAACTCGTGCGATTGGAAATTGATTTTGATAATATTTTGTTCATGTTCCATTCTTTTTTGACTTCTAATTCCATTTGATTCTCTCCTAACAATCTTTAAAATATCGTCTTGTAATCAGAATCAAATATTGAATATTTACAATTTGGTCCTCAAACTTTTGACTTTGTCATTTTCACCACTTTTTGCTTTCTTCTTTCAATTCCCTATTCAACTGATGAGTTTTACCTATATAACATAAAATAAAACAATTTAAGATATATTTTGTCAAAAGAACAATCAAATATTGCTATTTTAGGCACCAAATAAGTTTAAGACTCCCATGTTGCAAAACCATGGATTTAACAAACAAAAACGTGGATTTCCCTCTGATTTCTCGTTCGGGCGATACAACTACTATCTCCCGATCGCTAAGGGTTAAGGTTTGTTCTATTCGTTCAATGCCTTCTTTCGAGGGAGGGTATGGGCTTCCTTTTGTATGCTCCCGTCTCGTCTAAGGGTTCCCTTTCTTTCTTTTGCTTCTTCTTTGATTGAAGGAAGGGCCACGTCCGAGGCACTGGCTTCCCCCTCAAGTCTTATAACTTCTAAGTCCCACGCCCAATGTGGGAATTAATGAATAAGTAGTTCTACCAATACCAGAGCTCCACTTGTTTTTACTATCGTCTGACCGTTACAGAAGCTCTTGCCTCTGTTCAATACATAATAACGAAAGCTAACTTTGGTTGGTTAATCCGATCGGTTCTTCTCATTGATGTATTGTTTCATCGAGATTCAATCAAAATCACGATGATATTTTCTTGTTCTTGAATGGGTCTCTTTCATCTTTTTAGGTTTATGCTACTCGGTTAGCTACGGCACCTGGCGCATTACCCCAAGGGTGCCCTAAAATTCCTCTATCGAACTGTAGTACGGAATTATATGTGCTTAATTGTTTTAGTAATCATTGAACGTTCATTGCGAATGGACTCATTGCAGTCAATTCTGAGGCTTCCTTGGGAAGCCCACTTCAACTTCTCTTCCGGGGGCTTGCTTTTCTTTTGGCTTTCTAATAACACCCTTCAAACCGAATGAATGAATCGGCGAAGAAAATGTTAGGATGGGCTGCTGGTCGAGCTAACTCTAATCGAACTGTGACATCACGTAAAGTAAGTGTCAAGCCAATATAAAAACTAAAAAAGAGCGCCGTGCTAGAGTGCAGGCGCTTCAGCAACGGGAAGGACATAGCTTTTGAATCAACGAAGCACTCTGTCGGCGGAGAAGTTTCATTTCATAAGAGAAGCGAACACTAAAATGTTGACTTTAAAACATATTAAACACTTTATGCTTAATCATGCAGCTCATTCTTTTTGCAACAAAGCAAAAGCTCTTAAAATAAATATATTTTTTTAGTAAAGATAGAAAATAGATAACTTATTTATTTAAGAGTAACTCATTAACTTAACCTTCAAATCAATATTTTTTATTTATAAGTAAAAAATCATTCCTCCATATTTAGGAACGAATTTATACTTTTAGTTGACATCGAACTTCTCAAGTTTTCAATTTAGGCTAAAAAGGGTTCTTTGTTCACGATTGCCTTCCAAACCATCATTAAACTAGGCCCCGTTCGGGAGGGATTAAAAGCCAATTAAAATTGAAAATATGACCGTTATTGGGCCCCACTCGTCTAATAAAAGTCAACAATAACGACTATATTTTCAATTTTAATCTGATTTTAATCCCTCCCACACAAGCCCTTAATCTATATTTAGCTCTTGTTTATAAATTATTTATAAAAACTCAAATCACATTCATCCACATATTTCAAGAGATTTATAAATACAAAAGATTTTTTGTAAGTATTTGAATTGATGAAGTTAAGATAAAATTTGATGTGTTTGTCTGGTCAAGTCAATGGTCCGTGTTGAGTCAGTGTGTTCGTAGTGTAGATTCTTGAATTTCCTCGTCCTTCTTTCTTAATCCTCAACATTAAAACATATTTTATGGTATAAGAAATATTCTTGGGTTGATTATCACTTCTTTTTGTTCTTAAAATAATGTTGAGACTTGCCTTATTTTCTTAAGTGATAATTAATATTTTCTTGAGTATCTTTACTTTAATTTTAGCATTCATAAAAAAAAAAAAATTTAGTAGATTTTGGAGCAAGCAAAAAATCCCCTAATAGGAAATGGAGGTGGACGCTTTCTCCAAGGGTTATTTTAGCAGGAAGCTTTGTGTAAAAAAGTTCCAAGAACTTAGAATATTGACAACCATAAACTTCAACCAGCAATATAAAATTCAAAGCTTTGCTCAAGATACAAGAAACTACAATAATTCTATCACAAAATAAACCAAAACAGAATCATGCATTCCATTTTTTTTTTTCAATCAAATAATCTGTTGTTCAGATTTTCGAATTTCAGATCTTACAGGTCATCTGAAAATCCACATCGCAGGGTCAAATGTCTAAAGGCTCAACGGCAGTCTTGAATAGAAGAATATAGACATTATCCATTGAGAAATACAAAAATCCTCCCACGGAATGTGTGACATATGAGCCGAAGCTAGTTCCCACGATGCAATGCCAAGCTGGACCATACGTTGAGTCGAATTCCTGGAAAGGTAAATAGAAGTTTGTTGTAAGCAGTCCATTCACCGTATATCAAGCACAAAAGTATATTCCCTCCAAAATCAGAGAGAAAGAAACCGAGTCCAAAACAAAGCGATAACAAGGAATAGTATTTTTACCTATTATATCCGATACCTAATTAAGGATTTTCATTTTAAGTGAAGTATTGATTCAGGATAATACATTCAAAGAACATATCATATATATCATTTTGATAGGGAAATAATATTCATATTTAGAGCCTGTTTGACAGCCATTATTATAGAAAAAAGAGTTTTGAATAGTGATTTTTAGGAGAATATGTAGTTAAAAATTAGGAAAAAAATTTTGACATACGTGTAAAATATTTTATTGTGTGAATATGTAATTGAAAATAATCATATAACAAACCATAAAATAAATGAAGAAAAATGTTAAATGTACCCAGGAGTTGACACTCCCGTGTACATGCCCCTCATAAGAGGGTGGGGGCCACATGTACACGGGAGTTGACACTCCTGTGTACGTATAGCAAATCTCATAAATGAATGGATGTCAAACAGACACTTAGTTCTATCCTCTTTGTTCAAGAGAGATCACAATTTTCTCAAGTATATCATGGTAAACTAAAATTTCCTCCCTTGATGGTCGAATTTGAGCACATAAAAGTCACATGCAGAACCTAACTTAATTGTTTGCGATATACTTCAGATGTTCAAGCTAATTTTGAAGTCCAAAATTAGAATAATAATATTCATTCATCACCAGTCTAGTTGGCAGTGGACCCTTCATTGTTCAATGCATTAAAAAGCATTACAACTTCATTGGACAATAAATTGTGGGACCCACAACCACTTAGACCGGTGTTAATGATAAATATTATCAAGCCCTAAAATTAAGACTCACACATGAGTTAATGGGGTCGTGTTTCTTGACCTCTTATAGCGAGGAGCCAAGGCCTCAGCCCATGCAAAATTGAACTAGGAACGGAACAGAGGAAAGGAATTTTAAACCAAAGAACAGGGTTAACATTACTCAGTTTGTCATCAATGCTACCCAAAATCCGTATTACATTACTCAAAAGCTCAGACACTACATCATTGCTCCCAGTGGCACGGTAAGCCATTGTTGATATCTACTCTCTTATTTGGAAGGGGATAATCTCCTATACATACAGACTTATGATTCACATCTTATGTATGCGAGGCAGGTTTATTCTACAACTCTCTAACTTAAGTATCCAAGGGAAGACTCATAGAGACCTCTCTCATTTATTTACCATTGCTTTTAGGGACTAACTTTGGAGCAGATGGCGAAAGTGGTTTTTGGATCCAGTGCCTCTTAATCCTATCCTTTAAATCAAAAGAAGGTGTATAGATTATTTAATAATGGGAAGCAATAGAGGGCACCATATCCTAGATGCTGAAGTGACAATTATATAAACTATAATCGAAAAACGGACAACAATTCTAGGTCAAATATGAGAAAATTTACATCTCAACTAATATATAAAAACTAGCAGGCAACCTCAAAAAAGCGGATCAGCAGTTTTTGCATCTAATATGTCCTCTGAAAAGTAGGCTTTTTCTTCCAATCTTATTATATATTTAGCATGTATAATATGTCCTCTGAAAAATAGAAAAGGGAATTAGGGAGATAAAGGAATCTATTGCACCAAGATGAAGATGAAGAATAGTTGTATATCTAGTACTGGCTGAAGTAATCTGACCTGAGATCGATATTTTGCTGGGTTGCTCTAGGTTTAGTGGTTAAATGTAGATGCTTCTGATAGCAAGCTAGAAAAAATCATGCCGGGGTCAAATTGTATTTAAATAAGGTCTGAATTGATTAAGTGGCTGCAAAAATTAAGGGAAATATGTTCCACAGACAAACTTAAGGATCTCTGACAACATCTATTATAAAGATGCTGGGATATCATGGAAAGAGCAGATCTGATAATTCATTCATGACCTAAAACAAACTGCGATTATCTATAATATTAAAAACTCGGGGTCCAAGAGTCTTGGCATATGTTCACAAACCAGAGAACCTGTTCCAGAGCACAAAATTAGTCAACAATTCTAAGACACTTATGACAACCTAGGCTATAGACAAAATAATAAACAACAGAATCACCATTGCATACGAAATTCTTAGAAATGCAAAACAAACTAAAGATAGAACTGAAACAGTGTAAATTAGTGCCCTACTTCGGCACCATTTGCAAGAAATTTCCCAGGATCCGGATCAGTGTAAAATGAATAATTGGGCCTTTCAGTGAAGACCTTTACTGCTGTAGAAAACTTTACGTCGAACACTACCTCTAAAGAGGACTACATTAGAAACTACTCTAAAAATTTCGGCTGTGTATTGTTAGAGAAGAGTGGGATGACAGATAGAATGATGATTATAAATTTCTGAAAACATCTGGAAGCATTGAACCAAATATTTACTGCAGTAATTGGTATGCATCTGGGAAGATGAATTATGTTTTAGCTAAATTGTACCTGCTGAGACACTTAAGTGTCTTGAGTAAAATAAACCTCTTCTAAACTCGATGCGTGGGGCAAAAGGGGAGGGGGGTGTAATAGATTTAGATATAGATGCAATGGTAGCATGCAAAAGTAACTGGTATAGACATAGCCAAACATGTAGGCTGGATCACAAGTATAAAGTGCTATGAAAGTCTGGTGGAAAAGTTAAAGATCCATCCAGATAGCCTAAAAAATTGCAATCAAATAGACGAGTGTGAAGCAAGATCTCCGAGAAACGTAGCGCATGTTTGGGAGGTGATTTATAATCTAAGCTGGTTAAACATACTTTTTAGATTTTAACTACTTCCCCAAACATGCACATAATTTGGTCAACTGAGCTTTAATTGGAGTTGAGCTGCTACTTTGACTGAAACAGGATCAACAAGGTTATTATGAGAATTGCAAGAGAGAGTGATGATTGTGGCGAGTGATGGAAGTTTGAGTATTCATAGCTGATGCTTCGGCCATGATTGATGGTGATGAAAATATAATCGCTATTCAGAGCTGAAAAGCTGTGATATACCTACAATTTGCTAATAAAACTATGTATTTCTCCTTCTTGTAGTATATGGAATTTAAAGCAATTTAAAGCCATGATTAACTAAAAATAGTTTAACAATCGACACACTGGAGATGGAGATTGAATTGGGTTGATTTGCACAATTTATTCCTTAATAGTTTTCACCGTGGAACTAAGGGATTGTTTTCGTTCTTATTCTACTCCTGTCACAATAATAGGACCACCTGGGAAGAATTACACATTACTGTCTGTAAAGAAGATTTTAAGAACATACGTATATTATCAAGAACATTTCCAACACAATAGCAATAGGCTATGTCTACTAACATAGTATGGTTATTATTCTTCTATTATGTATTTTACCCTTTACCATATAATCAGCCTACACACACATAAAAATCTTCCAAATCCTTAACCCAAAGAAACCACTACATGACAACAAAAATTTAATTAAATAAAACAGCATTCCATTTTCCAACCCTTTTGCTTTGAATGTTATATGAATTTAGCCCTTCTTGTTAACTCTACTTTGAACTTCCAAAACGAAAAAAGGGCCGGACTCAAAATTATGCCAAAACAGCACCATTTTCAAACAGAATGGGGTTTTGGCATTGCCCCGACCTAGTATGCCCTGATTGGTTTACATTAAAATCAGATTGTTTAGCAAATTTTGATAAAAGTTGATGAAATGTGTAGTTGAAAATTTCTGTAAAAATCGATGACTTTAACAGTTTAACTTAAGATTTTAATCTCATTTTAATCTCACCAAACATGATATGTACATGGAGGGGCATACACCTTACCTCCCGGATTTTCAATTCTACCAACTAGAATTTCATGTTCTTACCTAATACATGTCATTGAATCCAAAATACGCCTAAAACATTTGCGGTCGAGGGAATAATTGTACAGTATGATTAGTAAGAAAACCCACATTACCTTCTTGACTGCAAGAGCAAGGCGTTTGCTGTCAAGCTTCCCAGACGCCATTGAATCTAGATTATCTCTGGCAAACCTAAATGCGTGATTTTGCAAAGATAAAGGCATATCTGAAGCCCTCACACGCACATTCTTACGGTCATTCTGCTTCTTATGCTCGACATCCTTCTTCTTTTGTATCAAACTGTTCAAGAACTTGCTCCTTCTCTCCAATTCCTCATGTGCTCCCTCCATTTCACACTTTCCTCATCAATTACACTTCAAACCCAGTAATTATTTTCTGCTTTTCTGATTTCTGTTCAAGTAAAGAGTATGAAAAAAGTGTATTTCCGTGCAAACAAGAGTCTTGAATGAAAGGTGTCTTTTCTTATTTTTGTTTCTTTTGAGGTATTATTTTGCGTATGGACAAGGCAAGAGCCGTTTGATACGGCATACGGCGTTGAAGGACAAAAAAATTGATTTATTTGCCGGGAAATTCGGACCATTTGGCTGGGTTTATGTTGAATTGTCGAAATGCTTACGCTGGCCATTTAACTGAAAAACAATTATTTTTGAAACCTTAATTGAAAAATAATTGAATGCTTGTTTTTAATAATCTATCATAACAAATTCAAATAAAAACAAAAGGATAATTCGGTATATAGCTAATTAGCTATAGTACAACTTTGCATTGTCCAAACTAGTAACTCGAGTGATCTCCAGTGGAAAGAGTTTTCGAAATTAATTTTATGACAAAATCGATCTATTTTGTCGTTAATTACGTAAAAGTTTTTATCTAAATTTATGTATACATTAAGTGAAACAAAAAATACCCTTTGTGCCTACTTTTGAGATAAAACTTTTTGTACTAATATTCATGTATCTACAATGTTAATAATTTCGAGAACAAAAATAAAAGAAAAGAAAGAAAGAAAGCGAACAATGAGTAAAAGAGAGGGCAACGTGAAATGAAAGGGACGTTGAAAAAGAAAAGAGAGAAAGTGCATGAGTAGAAGAACATAGTGGGGAGACAAGCCTCGACAATCACGGCCAAAAAGCAAAGAATACAGCCCCTACCCATCCACCCACCCCAACCCCCACTACAAGTTTCTACAAATTTTTAATAATTTAAACTTTTAAATGGTTGGATCAACACGATATTAAGATAGGTTATGATGTACACTTTGCAAGAAATTTTTCGTCACGAGAAAGCTAGACCATAGAGGTCGTACAACTAGTTCAAAAATGGCTGCTCCTACTATAGAATATGGAAACATTTAAAATTTCTAACTTTTTAGGTTCGGAATACCGACTTTGCACTTGTTTTCTGGGCTCATTTCCAGATCATTTATATACGTCTTTGATACCATTTTGAAGGTCTCATGGCGTATTACGCAACACATTTTTAGACGAAAACTATAGAAGGTGACAAAGACCACACGGCTACCTCAAAAATGGTTGCTCGGTTAGATTAAAATTGATCTCCAGCTATCCCTTTCAAAATTTTCGGTCCATAGCCTAACTTTGTACGTACGTTCAATTGGGTCCTAAAATGAATTATAACTCTTCAACTGATATCATTTTAGTCCTTAAACAATTTATAGTATTTTGATTTACCTTTTAATTTTGGTTAAAAATAAATTAAAAAACTTATAATTTTTTGGGGTTTTTCATGTTACATGATCTAATACATTGCGGTGAAGAATCTTTGGATAAAATTTTATAATGTGGTTTCATGAATTACTCCTAAAATTGTATACCAAGATTAAAAAGAGTGACGAAGGTACCGATTTCCAATATCAATGTAATAATCTCTTGTTTCATTGAAATGAAAAATCACAGACTTCATTGCCATCCGGAAACGAAATATTTTTTGGTTGGTTTATTCTTCGAGTTGCAAACTGGGAAAGAAAATTGTATTTCTGCGGAACAAACTCTTCGATTTAGAGGTTGGATCCGATCGATCTGTAATCAATTTGATGTTAATAAGAGATGTAGAAATTTTGGTGATATTTATGGAAATCTAATTTATTTAGAAAATATGCAAAATGTACAGCATTTTTGGAATGCAAAAAGTTGAACAGTATTTTTGAAATACCTTTTTTTTTTCTTGGCCTATTTGTGTAAATTTCCCTACCATGCTCGTAGGTTAAACATATGAATGCAATAATAAATAGAATATTACATTGTCTCTGTTTAATCCCTATTTTTTAAAAATAAATTTTATAATAGTGATTTCTTTGAAAAATGCGTGATAAAAAGTAAGAAAAAATTTTGAAAATTAAAAAATTATAGTTTGTTGACCATTTGTTCGATAATCAATAATCTAATGATATATTCATTAAAAACTTAACTATTGTCAAATTTTGAGAAAAATTGTTCAAGACTCTCTAGATCTTTTAGCACCAACTCGAGGATGTTGGCACATAGAGGGGATTACAATGGGTAAGGTTCGTGAAAGATTCCACGCTCAAGTTTTCGATAATAATTAGCTCATGTTTAGTCTAGATAAAAATAAAAATTTGGGAAAATTGCGGCCGTGGTCCCAAACCTTTCATTTTGTTGCAGATTACACCCAAACCTTTTATTTTTGCGGCCGAAGTCCCAAACCTCTATATGTAGTTGCAGCGTCCGTCCCAAGCCTTTAATTCCGTCCATAAAACCGTTAGTCAACGTTTCAACAATAATTTTGACTCGAAAAAATTGCGACCGTGGTCCTAAACCTTTCATTTTGTTACAGATTACAAGATTACACCCAAACCTTTAATTTTTGCGGTCGAAGTCCCAAACCTTTATATATAATTACAGCGTTGGTCCATTTCACGCATTTCGTCCATAAAATCGTCAGTCAACGTTCAAACAGTAATTTTAAATGAAATGACATCTTAATTTATAGGTAAAATTATCAAAACAAGTTATCCAAAAAAATTGTTTGTTTTCTTCAATCCTTCAATCTTTTCACAGAAATCACATTCTCATCATTGATAACTATGTAATCAAATAACAATTCGATCCGATTTGTTATAATAATCGAATCGATAAATTATTTTTATGGCATGTTATTTATCACTAAAATAAATAAATGAGAAAATAAAAATAAATAAACTACATTTGGTACTATAATTTGTATGTATTATTAAATAAGTTTTAGATTGATTAAAAATTAAAAATAATGTTAAAATAAAAAAATACATTTTTTATTAAAAATTAAAAATAATATTAAAAATTTTTATTTAGTACTAAACTTTTTTACTTTCTCATGTATTTATTTTAGTGACAAATAACATGCCATAAAAAATGAAAAAATTGCAACGCTAATCCTAAACCGGCATGTTTAGACAAAATCTAGGCATAGATATTATTAAAAAAGTATTTTCTTATTTTAATATTATTTTTAATTTTTAATCAATTTTTAAAATTATTTAATAAGATATACAAATTATAGTACCAAATGCAGTTTGTTTATTTTTATTTTCTCATTTATTTTTTTTAGTGACAAATAATATGCTATAAAAATAATTTCTCGATTCAATTATTATAAGAAATCGGATCAGATTGTTATCTGATCAGATGGTTATCGATGATGAGAATGTGAAAAGATTGAAGGATTTGAAGAAAACAAACATTTTTTTGATAACTTGTTTTGACAATTTTACCCATCAATTAAAATGTCATTTGAGTTAAAATTACTGTTTCAACGTTGACTGATGATTTTATGGACGAAACGCATGAAATGGACCAATGCTGTAATTATATATAAAAGTTTGGGATTTCGACTGCAAAAATTAAAGGTTTAGGTGTAATTTGCAATAAAATGAAAGGTTTGGGACCAGCGCTGCAATTTTTTCGAGTCAAAATTACTGTTGAAACGTTGACTGACGTTTTTATGGACGGAATTAAAGGCTTGGGACCGACTCTGCAACTACATATAAAGGTTTGGGATTTCGGCTGCAAAAATAAAAGATTTGGGTGTAATCTGCAACAAAATGAAAGGTTTGGGACCACGGCCGCAATTTTCCCTAAAAATTTAGTAGATATTTGATAAAACTGTTGAAATGTGATTGAAAAATTGATGGAAGTTATAAATCTCATAAAATATGTGATTAAAATTGAATTTGAAGAAAATAATTAAAAAAATGAGAATGAAACATGATCTTAATATTAAGGGGCTGTTTGTTTCAAATTGTTTTAACATAAAAATCAATTTTTTTTACCTTTTTTTTGGAAACATTGGGGCCCACTATGAGAGAAATAGGTTAAAGATTACGGCTACAGTACTGTAGTAACGATAGGAATTTTGCTTAAAAGTGGAAACAAACAGGGGCTAAATGTCTATAAATCCAATACTAATTTGATTTCTATACCGTAGGGTAGGGTTACAAAATATCCTAAGATATTTGGATTTTGTATAAATAGATAATACACTATTTAAAATTGCATTTAACTGTATTCATTATTCAAGGAACTAAGGGTATCGAGCACCTTTCACCACGGCGTATAACTTCTTCAATTATTTCCTCGAAAAAAATGTGAACCTCGAACCTCCTTTTTTTATTATAAATAAAGATTATTGGAAGAAAATTAATTTTTTTTTCAAGTAGAAGCGAGACCCTAAATCAATGAAATACATCTAAGCGACGAAGTAATAATGACATTTTTAATATATACCAACCAAATATCATTGCCATAACCTGGTCAAAAGATCATTTTAACCCTAAATTATGACGCAACGGAAAAAAAAATTGCATTGAAACTTCGATAATGCATATATGTGACGTGATCCATGCCAAATGTTGAAATATTTTTCGACGAGGGCATGCATATGGCTTATCAAGCTACTTAAATGGTTTGAATTGTGACGTGCGAATTTTAAATTCGAACTTTCCCATTTCAAAATATCAAATTTTGATTTTACGATTAGTATTAGAACCAAACATGGGCTAACTATATTAATTTAAAACTTAAAAATTATGTATTGCCCTTTTCTAAATGTGGACTGTCCATTTGCACATGAAATAAGTGAATATCAATATGCATGAAAAGTGTAGCACATTTGAATATCCAAGTCTTGTTTGTACTACACCAGAAACAAAAATATTATTATAATTATTTTTTAATTACTTAATTATCAATTTTGACCCAATGTAAACACATATTACATTTTATATTTGTTAACTGCCAACTTGTTATTATTTATTATTTATTATTTTAATAAACAGAAGTCGAGATGAAGAAAAAAAAATTCAAATATTTTGGTCTAAACTAGTATTATTGTATGCAAGAAGCATGAAGAGGGCACACAAGATAATATTAAAATTATTTTGCTTGAATAACTACGAAAATCAAAACAAACGCCAATATAAAACAATCCTCATGGTATGTATACGGAGTTTTACTACACAAACATAATGTTGAACATAGGGGATGACACAACACACACACACATGGGGGAAGTCGGCATTATTTAATTCAGGTCGGGACCCACATGCAATGTGAGAGGTCGGTCAACCCCTATGTCAAGCATTATGTTCATTTAGCTTAATTCATGTATACGAGATCACTTGGAAATGGTCATTTTCCCTAGGAAATGGATTTCATAAAGTCGTGTAATTGAAGTGGTAGTTGGCCGTGAAGATAAGACGTTGGAGTTTCATCTAAGAATAACAACTTGAACGAAATCATCAAAACCGAGAAATATATTTTTTAATTATTGTCCAATTTGAAAATATTATGTAAAATTCTCATCACACATATTTCTCATATGTTTTGTACGAAAGTACTGTCTCATCTTGTTCATGAGGTGAATAATCAAGGACATAAAAGACAATTTGCAAAAATAGTAGGACCAAATTATAATCTCAAAAAATGGGTCGAATATTTTCGTAAAACTTTCATCACACGTAATTCTCTTGCTTGTTGTATAAATGCACCTTTTCACGTGGTGAATAAAGACCAAAAAGATTTTTTTGCAACAAGTTATGACCAAGTTATAATATCTTAAAAAAGGGCCGACTTATGCATGTTGTACGAAAGTACCCTTTCATCTTTCACGTGATGAATGAGGACCTAAAAGACAGTTTGTAAAAAGAGTAAGACCTATTTATAATCTAAAAAAAATCGATCGAATGTTACATAAAACTTTCATCACACGTTATTCTTATATTCATTGTATGAAAGTATCGCTTTATCTTTTCACACTGTGAATAAAGGTATTCCTTGAAAAAGGGGCCAAATATTACGTAAAATTTTCATCACACGTGATTCTTATCTTATGTGCGTTGTATGAAAGTACAACTTCATAAGGACCTAAAAGACAAATTTTGCAAATATAGTAGGACCAAATTGTAATCTCTATAAAATGGGCCGGTGCGGAAGGAAGCGTCTAGGAAATTCACTAGAATATTCCCCCGAGGAAACCAATTTCCAGCCCATTTTGAGATAATTTTGTAGAGAGAGAACCCTAACCCTAGAGAATTACATACACGTATATATAGCGTATAGGCATCTCTTGTCCATTACATTCTCAACCGAACCAATTTGTTTGCCATAGCAATCTTCATCATTTCTTCTTCTGCCCCTTTTTACAAATTTTATCGATTTCTTGTTTCAGGCCTGTTTATCTCAAAATCCCAACAAATTCAATTCCATTGTGAATGGTGGAAATCTCGGGTATACAATTAATGATATCCCCCTTTTTTTCTTCTCCAAGAAGGGGGTTTTCTGTTGACATCGCTTTCTGCTTCGGCTCCTGTATGGAAGGCTGGTACTACCGCTGCCAAGGCCTTGACCCCTGAATCAAAAAATCTTCAATTCAATTTTGCAGTTCGGCTTCTTCTTTTTGTCAGTTTTATTTGAATTCGTTAATCCCTCCTCTTTTTGGTATTTATTTTTCGCTTTTCGAATAAAGGAAAAAAATAATTGGAGAAAAAAATCGGAAGGATGTTGCTTTCCAAGCAGAAGAAGAATCAAGTCGGGAAGGGTAACCGTTTTCTCATCAGCATTACGGTGCTTGGGAGCGCTGGCCCGATCCGGTTTGTGGTGAACGAGGAGGAGCTTGTTGCTGCTGTAATTGATACAGCCTTGAAATCGTATGCCCGCGAGGGGAGGCTGCCTGTTCTGGGGTCGGATCTCAATAATTTCGTGCTCTATTGTCCTCTTGCCGGGATTGAAGGTAATGAATTTTTCGCATAATTTATTTGTTTTTGTCTAATTCTTTGATATTTTATCAATGAAAAGTTTGATGTCAATTAATCATTTGTGTTATCGACTATAACCTAGTAAACAATATTTGAGTTTTAATCTTGTAGAAATTGCAAATTGTAATCCATATGTATCCCTTTTTGGGAAATTTTGTTTTCCATTAACTATTAGATAAATTCAAATTAAATTAAGGCCGGTGGTTATTTTTTTTTCCTGTAATGAACTCTTGAAGGATGGATAACAGCTGTTTTTGTTTGTCATGCTCCACATATATTTTTATTGAAATTAAAACTGCAACTTGATTCTACTTATTATACCTAATGTTTTCTTCATTCTGCAATCTGATAACAGCCTGTTTTTGGTTTTCGTTCATGGTCTGTTGTCCTCAATTGGATGTGATAGATATCAATTTTTTTTTTTTACTGTTGACTTTCGACTTTGATTTGAAGAGAGTATTGATCATCTATGTTATCTTTGGGTGTAGGTCTCAGTCCCTGGGAGACAATTGGATCGCCTGGTGTTCGGAATTTCATGCTGTGCAAGAAACCACAAACTGAGAAGGTTATAGATAATGAGAAGTCAGTGACAATGGCTCGGAAGGGAACAGGAAGTTGGAAGGCTTGGTTCAATAAATCTCGCAATCTTAAGGTTTCTTCTCATTGAGTTGAGATCAGAATGTTATTGTTCTTGATGTTTAGACTTGATACCCTGGTTTTTGTTTTAAATGATGCTTAGCTTGTATGATTTGAGATTTGAATTTAGTCATTGTAATTTACGATGACAAATAAATGTGAAACATTTTCAGGTTTCCTCTAGAATAAAATAGATTCTCTTTTGTTGTTTGGTTATATTCGCATCTCTTTGTTGAATTCATCATTCGCAAAAGCAGAAACCTTGGGTTTTATACATTGCAACAGTATTGACTCTCATTATATGACTCAGAGATGTTTGATATAAAGCAAAAGCTATGAAAAATGCTGTCTTTGTTATAGGATTATTGTTTACTAATAAGCTTTTTATCAGTATAGTGAAGTGTTAAATATATCTTGATCTCCATGCATATGGCATACATGTTTTTTCTTGTGTGATGGTAGCATATTTAATCGTAAACGAGCTGATGCAGTTTGTTAAGTCCTTTGGTTATATGATATTTACAATATGTCCTTTGGAGGAACTCTGGTTTGTGATGTGGGGACGGCTGGGATGAGGTGGTGAAGTTGGAAAAAGATATGTTGTTGAATATCTTGATCTCCAGAAATCAATTAGATACAAAGAAGACACTTGTCAATTGAGTGTTGTCATTTATTCTGAATTAATAGGTTCTATTGTCAATATCATTTGGTCGTTGAGTCAGGATTCTTCTATCTCCATCTAGACCTACCGGGAAGCAACTCAGCATATGTTAGTAATTGAAAATTGTTGTTTAATTTTGTGGTTGTCTTGAAGTTCTGTAAACTATGATTTCCTTTTTGATTGACTACCTGCTGATAATTTATTTATATTTTGTTAATAGAAACCCAGTGTCTAGAAGGCAAGTATGTAAGATGGGTGATTAGAATATGCTAAATATATTCTCTTCTATGCTAATCATTTAAACTTTGATTCCCTTTTGTAACATGGCGTAGTTTGCAAGTTCAATGAAGATTGGTGGTTTAAGGTGTGCTTGGAATTATTAGGAAAGTGTACTTTGACAAATATCTCAGTATCTTATAATGTTCTCCGAACTTGATACCTTGTGTAGCAAACCCAACACCCAAGTTTCCTTTCTGTCATGGATTGATAGCAATGTTTTGATGACGACTGCCTGATGGCGGTGCTCGTCGTATCCAGAAACGTGGCAACAACATGATACTTAGAGATTGATCGCGTATATATGTTGATGAAAGTCAATCAACTAATTGATCAAGGTAGAAAAAGGTTGAAGAGGGTCGGTCGAGCTCATGTTGTGGAAAGGCTAAGCTTGATTGCTAAGCACGTTTATTGAGATATGCAGCAAGATTCAAACTCTGAACTTATGTCTATTCTAATAATATATTGTTACAGAGAGTGCATACTTATTCCATCTCCTTCAATTACTTCAATACTTTGCAATGTCTTGACTAATCTTGGGCATCATTTCTTGTATATATCGAATACTCTCTCTCGAGATGATCTTTTCTCAGTTTGGACCTCAAACTTATGTATCTGAGCCATAATTTTACTCCGCTCAATGAGCAGAATTTGCTTAGGACTAAATAACAATAATAACTTCTTGTCCACTAGGGGGGGGATCGCAGGCCTCTTTATAATGCCATAAACACTTGGTTGAAGGATTTGGCTGTTCAGCTGACTCGGCTGAGCTTAAATGAGAGAAAATTACTTTTTAACTTTTTGGTTTTCAAACATGTTTAGATAATATACTCATTGATGCATAGAAAAATGTTTCTTTTAAAAATGATCTCGCTTTATTGAAAGTAGAGCTCATTCTTGCTCTAAAAAAGTCAAGGGTAGTGGCAAAAGACGTGTATTTTCTCTACATAAGAGTCTGGTTCACGATAATCACTCAAAGTATTCGAGCACTAACGATGATAGATGTTCCCTTTTACTTTTGGAAAAAGCTACTTGGTCAAGGCCACATGGGCCCGACCATCAAGGGGGGCAATGTGGCGTCCCTTGGATGGCTAGGGTTCATGTAGCCCTGGTCAAAAGCAGGTTCCTTTACTTTTTATCGATCCACCCTATAAAAGAAATTGCATTTTCTTTCTGCTCATGAAAATGAGAAAAGTAGGGCCTATTTGAGTCCCTATAAATTGAGTTTTTTGATAAAATGAGATTCAAACAAGACCTATTTTGAGCCTCTTTTTTCTCCAAAATATATTTTGAAATATTATTTTAATGGAAATTATATATATATATATATATATATATATATATATATATATATATATATATATATATATATATATATATATATATATATAAAATAAAATTGAATTTGCATGTAATATTATTTTATTAAAGAATGTGTGATTGAAAATAAAATAGAAAAAAATTTGAAAATATTGAGGACCAAACAAATGTTAAATAGTACTATATATTTCTGTCATTCCAACTGCCGAGGTGTAGGAATGGGCGTGGGTTGTGTTGGGTTGGGTTGAGTCTTTTTTTCTCCAATCCAACCCAACATGATCGGTTTAATCTAAGGGAAAAATTCATAAATAAGGTGTATTCTTTACACCAATTCAAAAATAAGGTTTATAGTTTGAAACTTCAAAAATCAGGATTTTTTTTTTTTTTTTTTTTTTTTTTTTTTTTAATTCTAATATAATATAATATAATAAACCCACCCCACATGCACCACCCCCCTACTCCGGTGACTATTCCGACGACAATTCCGACCACCACTTTTCTCCGGCTCCGATTCCGGCGACTGCTCCGATTCCGGCGACCATTCCGGCGAGGTCACAGATTTTTAAAGAGTCACGTATTATTATAGTCACCGGTCACATTTTGGTCACGTATTTACAATTTAGTTAGTCACATATTATTTTTCGATCACGGATAATAATTCTTATAGGTCACATATTATTTTACGGTCACTTCAAAAATTTTGTAGGTCACAATTATTTCTTTGGTCACATATTTCAAATTTAGTTGGTCACATATCAAAATTTATAGGTCACACGGTCACATATTTCAAAAACTGTTTGGTCAAGATTATTTTTGAGTCACATATTACTAAATTTTTAGGTCACGCTAAGTAATCACAGATTACCAAATATTTGGTCACATACCCTCAAATACTTGGTTACATAACCAAGTAATTGGTCACATACACCAAATAGAGGTCACACATCACACCATACCAACACCGCTTGTCACAGATTAAATATTTGGTCACAGATAACTAAATATTTGGTCACACACCAGCAACAATAACCACCAACGTGGCCGCCCCCGCCACAAAATCGCCACCACCACCATAGATCCACCAACAATAACAACCAACGCACATCACACCACCAACAATAACCACCAACGTGGCCGCCCCCGCCACAAAATCGCCACCACCACCATAGATCCACCAACAATAACAATCATAGATCCACCAACAATAACATCACTCAATAGCCAAAAATAAAAAAAAATAAAAAAAAATAAAATAAAATAAAATGCGACGATTTCGTTTGCCGGATGTGCGACGATTTCTTGCGCATCCGGCAATAATCGTCGCAAGCGATTTGCTTGGGATGGGCAAGAAATCATTTGGAGCAACGATTTCGTTGCCCCTTTTCCGGCAATGAAATCTTGTGAGCAATGATTTCGTTGCTCAGAAATAAATTGCCCTTTCCAGCCGATTTCGTTGCTCACGGGCAATGATTTGTTGCCCCTTTCCGGCAATGAAATCGGCTGTTGCACGACGATTTCATTGCCGGATGGCAGCAATCGGCTCATGCGTGGAGGGAGGGAGGGAGGGAGGGAGGGGAGGAGAGAGGGAGGCGGAGGCGCGGCGGCGGCGGCGGTGAGGAAGAGGGCGGCGGTGAGGAATGGAGAGAGAGAGAGAGAGAGAGAGAGAGAGAAAAAAAAAATGGATTGAAAATGAATTAGGGTTTGAAAAATTAGTATTATAATATTATTTAAATATTTAATTTATACCTGATTTTTGATTAGATAAATATTGGACCTGAATTTTGAATTTGAAAGTTAAAACCACTGGTTTTTTGTAATTTCCTCTTAATCTAAAATCAAACCAACCAAACACAACCCAAATTATTGGTTTAAACCCAATCCAAACCAATCCAGTTTGGATCCGTGTGGGTTGGACAATTTGGGCTTTGGTCCAATAAAAGTTGAATTCGATTACTTTTTGTTGAATTTAGATAATATTTCAAAGTTTGAAATTACTTGAAAACTTTCATTATTTTTAACACCTATATAAATAATTCTTTTTGAAAAATAATGTATAAAGAAATTTAAAACTGTGAAGTATTTTTTGTTTTACAATTTTTTGGGATTCATTCATTTCATCATTATGTCCTTAATTTTTATTTTATCATTAAATACCTTACATTTGTGCATGGTATTCATATCAATCAGTTTAAGGGGCTGTTTAAAAAAAAAAAAAAAATGGACATTTATAAATTGCAAGTCCTTCTCTTATCTTCACCATTGTGTCTATTTAATTTTTTTCATTTTAAATATTAATTTTTTTAATTTATCGGGTTGGGTTCGGTACCAACCCCCACATTTGATTTTTCAACCCAACCTAGTTGAATTTAAAAACCAATTCAAACCGATCGATTTGGGTTTGGTTGGTCGGGTTAAGCAGTTTGGGTTGGGTTTCATTCAGCCTTGTGGAGGTGGTCGGAGAAGTAGAACTATACACATTGTCAAAATCTCATGGGTTTATGGAAACCAAAAATAAGTAAACACTTGAATAAAAAGTACTGACAAAGATAATGCTTTCCATTTCTATAAATAGTACTAAGAAATAAAAAGAGTTAAATACTAATAAAAAAACATAGAGCTTCTTTTGTGTGTAACAACGTGACAATGAACGCTTGAGTTAGCTAGGCTTTCTTTTGTCTATCAGCGGTGGCTAAACCAGCATACAAAATCAGTGGAGTTTTAATATAATTATGAAAAAAAAATAAAAATTCAAGTACAAAATATAATAATATTGAAATTAAAATTTTTTTTTTTCGTTTTTTTAAAGACTTCATGGTCTGAGACGAGACTGGCCCCCCACCTGCCTATGCTAGTGTCGATCATAAAAATATTGATCTTAGGAGAATAGTGCTACCAAACTCATTATTTGCTCCAATTTAGTAGTATTATTTGAGTAAATTTTCCAATAAAAAGTGGAATATGCCATTATTCTCAAGTTTGCTTCTACATTATCTACGTCTCTATCATAATTCAAAATACAATGCACTTGGCTGAGGTTAGAAAATTTATTTTTTAAAAATAAATTAGCTAATAAAAATCGGCAAAGTATTATAAATTTAGGAGAAGGAAGGTTAGTCTGACTTCGTTTTGTAGAAATTCTTTAAAATTTATTTTCAACTATGTTTTTAAGCACACAATCATCAAAAAATCACTTTTTACAAAATCTCTCAAAAAATCTATATCAAATAGGCCATAAGGGCACGTTTTGAGAATGTTTTTTAAAGAGGAAATTAGGCCAGTTACTCTAAAAAATGGACAAATTAGTTTTACCTTAAAAACAAATTACAACCGTAATTAATACCCTCTTCATAAAGTTTTCCCAAAACCTCAACCGAAGGCCCAATAGTGTCATTCTAGAATCTTACGTCTCTCAAACACTCTTCATTTTTCACACTTTCTATTGTGGTAATTATATCAAACCAGAATTTTTCAGATGCAATTTCAAAAATCAGATATAAAGTTTATTTATACAAAAATCAGATACTAATTCAAATATTTAATATTATTAGTGTCACCAAAATTCATAACAATCCCTAATTACTCTCCCCTCTCTTCTCTCTACCCACTATTTCTCTATCTCTTTCTCACACATCACTCTCTCCCTCGTCGCTGCGCCGATCTACTCCTCTCACGAAAACGCCGCGCCGCCGCCGTCGGTGTGAAGCGCCACTACCGTCGCCGCGACATTTGCGAAGACATCACCACCATTGAGCTCAAGACGCCTCCATCGAGCGGTGTCGAAGCACCACCACCATCGCGCGCCGGTGATGTTTGTAGCTTGTGGTTTCCAGCGGTGAGCATCGCTGCTGTGGTTTCCGGCTAGGTTATGTTGGTGCGGGTGGATCTGTAGTAGTGTTTTTTTGGGGGTGTGTTTGCGCATCCGGGTGTTTTTTTGTTGGGGTGATGGTGGTGCATTCTGGCCATTGGTGAGGTGGTGTGATGGTGGATCTAACATTGTTGACGGCATTGGTGGTGGATCAACGGTTGTGGTATTTTTGTTGGATTTAGTGGTGGTTGATCTAGCGGTGACGGTGATAGTTTTGTAGTTGAAAATGGTGGTTGAGAGGTGGTAGTTCTGGCGGCCACGACGGTGGTGCTGGAGGGAGTGGTGAGGTAGTGGTCACAAGTGTTTGTTGGAGTCATAAATTATTTGATTGATTGTGACCATTAAATTTGTTAATCTGTGACCAATATACAATATGTCACCAATCAAAAAGATAAATTGTGACCAAAAAATAATGTGTGATTTAAAAAATTGTTAATTTGTATCGATAATTTGAAAATTTGTGACTAACTGATAAGTTGTGACTTATAATATTTGTGATTTGTGACTGTTAAATAAATTGTGACGTATAAATTTTTTATTTGTGACTGTAAGATAATTTGTGACATAAAATTTATGATTGAAAAATTGTGACTTATAATATTTGTGATTTGTGATCGATAAATAAATTGTGACGTATAAATTTTTGATTTGTGATCGATGAAAAAATTGTGACCTATAAAATTCTTGAATTGTGGCTGTAATATAATGTGACATAAAATTTCTAATTTGTGACCGAAAATAATTGTGACTAATTAAATCATTAATTTGTGACCAAATTCTATCAATTTGTGACCTTAATATATTTAATTAATTAAATATATAATTTATTAATTAAATCATAAATAAATTTTGTTGATATCCAACCTAACCAGGGAGCTTTGACCTGGGGGATAATGTTGTTATCCGATCTCACCAGCTGCTCCGACCTGGGTGGTAATCCGACCTGACCAGGCAACCTCATTAAGTACAGTTGGTTACATACATTAAGCTCATACTGATATGAGTTCGGATGTGCGAGGTTAGCTCAGTTTATTTAGTTTATCGAGGCTCAAGGAGACATAATGATAGAAGATTTCTTACATATTGTCAAACGTCCAATCAATCAAATACGTTTGTATTCATGACAACACCTCCTAAGCTCATCAATCATATGCCTTAGCTTCCTTCCTAAAGTAATTCATTAATTACGGCAGACCACCTGTAAAGTTAAAATCATGATGGTCTGACAGAGTTGAGCTCATTAAACCAATTCAAATCTGCCCATTGTTGATGAATTGAGCTCTAAGGTCGGACAAATCAGATTAAAGCACGTACGCTCTACAGTGTGAGTTCGGCTCGGATGGTTGGCATACCTAGAAAGATCGCGTAGTCTTTCAAGGAGGTTCTAATGATTACAGATCATTGACACAATCAATGAACCAGCCAATCAGGGAGGAAATAATCTTACATCAGTGCTTACATAAGCCCTGATCAAAGAATTATACTCATTTCCCAAGGCTTACTTCATTAATTGCTAAAATCCACCTGTAAGATTTTCTTTATCATGACTGTCAGATCGAGCTCGGTGGCCAATGGAATCATTCAATCGTGTGTACTTCTTCAGCTCGAAATTACAGGTGACAAGATAGGAAATTAATGAAGCATGTATATTTTCTCCTATAAAAGAGAGAACAATGAAGAAGAAGGATATAACTTCGACCCATGATAACTCTTCCTACATTATCCATATTCCGAGTATCTCCTTTGACAAGAAACAAAAGGAAAACACTTGTAGTTTACTCTTGTAATTTACAAGTCATTATCAGTAAAAATCCTCATTTATGCTCTAAGTTGGCTTGAATTTTATACATACAATTTTCGACGCCAACAAATTTTAATTAGTATCTGATTTTTGAAATTTGAAATATTTGTTCTTAGTTTTGAAATAGGTGATACTTAACCTCTTAATTATGAAAATTTTCCCTTTCTATTTTCTGCCAGTTTCATCTCAATCTCCGTCCATTTTTGCTGCTTTCTCTCTGTCTGTTTTCACTGCTTTCATTTCTGTGTCCGTTTTTTGTCTTCTCATTTTCTATTCGTGGATATCTTAAATACCGACCCACCAAATCGAATTCAGCAGAAATTCTAATTTGTTTTGATCTGAAATCAAATACTTGTAGTCTGATTTTGACTTCTTCAGTTTGACTCCTATTTCTGTAATGGTTGGAGAAAGTGGGTTAAAAAGAAAAAAAAAAGAATATTGATGAAAAACCATCTTCAAAGAAAAAGAATTTCAACATCTTATAAACCCAAGGTATTACTTAGTGACAATAACTTATATGAAGAATTTAGCACCCTGCTGTCTGGAAAATTTGATTTGGGTTTCCATTTTCTAATTTATGAGAAGATTTTACTTCAATTTTCCGATTTCTCTTTCAAGGAAGGTTTAGTTACATATACCAACTTAATAGTAAGGTTTTAAAACAAAAATAATTTTTCGTTTGCTGACCAAAATTACAAAATAATCAATTAATTTATTGTAACATGGAGGTGTCTGCAGAAGGAAGCAACTCGAGACCAGCTCACAGTTAGCTAAGTTGGTGCTTTTAAATTTCAAAATAATGTTTAGATGGACAGTTCTCATTTCTGCATTATAAACCTGCTTTCTAGTGATAATAATGAATAAAATCCAGTTATTGGATCTCAAAAAGTTACCACAAAGGTTCACAACTAAGTTTAATATGAATATTAACTTCCAATAAGGTTTAAAACTATTAAAACATTGAATCCTAGATCATCTCAAATGCATTTTGTGGATTATAATCTATGTGATATTCAAATATAGATAGGCTTCTAATTTATATGACATTGATGTTTAATGAATTTAAATTTTAATTCTCTCTTGAAATTCTCTCTTTCTTTTGATTGATTGAGTTAATTTTTGTGTCAATGTGTCTAACATAACCTCTACATGCTTTAGACTATGCCCCCTTTTGGTGCACATTCTGAAGGTAAAAATGCATTTTTACTGTTGATATGATAAGGAATATGTGGTTGAAAAAGAAGGAAAAATTATTGATGTGATGAAAAATATTATTTTATTGAAGAATGTGTGGTTGAAAATAAGTAGAAGAATGAAAATGAAAAAAATAATGTGGACCAAATAAGGCCTCTGTTTATTTTATTTTTTAAAATGTCAATTCGACGGAATCCTATCACGTCGCATTGGAGGAGATTTTTTCGACATTATGTCATTGTCTATTTGTAGTTAACTGATCAATTTTGAAAATAATTAACATTAGTATGGAAGATGCTCTCAAATAAAATTGAAGTAAAATATTCACATAATTCACATTGCATTGAAGGTTTTGTCTACAAATCCCATTCCAAGCTGGACTGATCTTGGTTGGCTTACCACATTTTCAATATAAAGATCGCAATGGAAGCATAGAATTTGGTCTTTTAAGAGCTTTTAGTCTATCCAAAGTATAATCTTTTTGTGGTATCCTAACAATATTTTAAGAGTGTTTCTCACTTTTCTGAACTTGTATTTCTTTTTTTATGCTTGTCACTTTTTAAAGTTTAGGTCACCTTTTTTAAATTGGCATGAGAGTTTTAAATGAAAGAGGTCTTTAAATAAGTATCTCACTAGAAATGGAATAAATTAAAAAATCTTTTGTTTCTCACACAAATCAGTATACTAAGGCATTTTTCTAAGTTTATGTCACTTTTTTTTTTTTTCAATTTATGTCACTTTTTTATATTTATTTTCACCGATAAATCTGTTGAGGCTCATAAAGAAAGTGAGATGTTTTGGAAGTGCTATGAAGAAGTTTAACTTGGACTTTAGAAAAGTGACAGTGCATGTTGTTAAGCACCTGGAGCTCAACCTTTTTCTTCTAATTTATCGTCGGTATCCATAGGCAAGACTAAGCATGGTGGTTGGGGTTTTCCTGATTCCCTATTTGTTGGTATTTATTGATTTGTCTTTCTTCACAAAATATAAATGTCTTGATAAAACTATCATTCTGTGTAGCATTACAAATTGGTTTGTGGTGTATGCTTGTAAAGTGACAAGTTGATGCATATGTGGAAGAAATTGCTTGCACATTAGAGTTTATACATGCATACATTGCGTTTTATTTTACCAATTTGAATGATCATGAATTGGATATTGTTTTGTTGTCTTATTGCCTACTGAAGGTTGTTCTTTCTTTTTCTATATTCTTTGTTTTTTTTTTCCTTAAAAGACCATGTACTTGATATTTCCCATAATAGGTTGGGTAAATAGGTTTGCAAATGCTGGTGATACTGCTACGAAAATAGAAGGAAATAGCTAGACAGTTGCTGTCGGTGTCATCAAGAACGTGGATAATGACGATCCATCTGGTGCCAACGTCACCAAAGCTGCTGTTAAGAAAGGTGCCAAGGTCACTGTGGCTTCAATTGATCTTTGAATATAAATTTGGTAGAAGTGTTTAGTTCTCACAATGGATATTTTTTGTTGATGCTTAATATGGTAGATGTCATTCGTATTACCACAACTATAGCTTTTAATGATGCGCCTGGATCTTTCTTGTCTCGAGATGTTTTATCTTGGGGTTCTTGTTGCATGGAGTGGAATATATAGCTTTACACTGAAATTCATTTATTATAGCAATGCATCTAGTTGCCAAGGTTAAGATTTATATTATTTGAACATGTTCAAAGCTATTGACATTTGAAGCATGATTTAGCTAAACTTAAAAATTACTCTCAAGTAACATTTTCTTTTAGAAATTTATTGAATAAGGTTCTTTTTGTTCACTTGTTTCAACAGTATTTTAGTGGTTGCTTTCATATTAAATAACTTTAGTGATTTACTACTGTTTTCAAAAAATCTGTTGTAAAACCTTTCCTTTAACTTTATTTGCCTAATAGACTATGAAAGGGAAGAAGTATAACAATAACAATGAAGATAGTTTGAGAAACATTTAGGGGTTGTTCTCTTTATATTTCAGTTTTGTATTTTGAGTTTTGAATTCATTTTGGATTTTGTGTTTTGAGTGTTCATTTTGAGATTATTGAAAACGTGTTTTTTTTTGACATTTTGAAAAATTGTTTTGAAAACACTTAAAACGCTTTTTGAATATTTTGACTTGATTATAACTGAAAACACCAAAAACGACAAATTTGTCATTTTGAGTTTTCTTTGTAAATTTTTAACTTGTTTTCAAAAATGCGTCTTTGAAAATAGGAAAGAGAACGCGTTTTCACTATTTTGAAAAATTGAAAACAAAAAAGGGCTTGAAAATGATAAAGAGAACAAATCTTTAAATTTGGAAAAGTTGATGTAGGAGGAGGAGATTTCGAAAAAAATCTTGATCGAGTTACTATATAATAATGCTTCTAACTATGGATTCATTATCAAAGTAGCGGCCCTAGCGGGCATGCTAGTCGCTTCTGACATGCTAGCCGTTCGTGTCTCTTTTTTAACGATACAATGCCTTAAAACTGACATTATTGTTGGCATAATGAATACGTTAAGTTCTTGTATGTTACAATGTTTCTGTCACTTTTTCAACATTACAATGTTTACCTTTCATTGAACTGATACACATTGATAATATTAAACGTTCATATGTCACCCTATTAACGAAGAATGTCACTTTTCGTTAAAAAAAGACACAATGTCACTTTTGTTTTTTAACAAAGTAACACAATATCACTGATTTTACACGGGACGATTACCCAGTGCATTACAAGGTGATCGCCCAGTTGAATGTTTGAGGGCGTGTTGCCATTAAGTTGCTTGAGCAATCATTCGAAAGATAAAGTTGGGCGATTGTCTAAACTATCAACAACCTAATTTTTTAAATTTCATTTTTTTTAACAATGTGACCCAATGTCACTGGTTTACATTGGGCTGTCACCCAATGTATTACTGGACGATCACCCAATTGAATGTTTAAGAGTGGCTGCTTTTTTTTGTCTGTCTTTTTTGAGTGTTTGTCATTTTTTTTAATTTTTGTTACTTTTTTTTTTTTTGAATTTGTGTCATTTTTTTGAATTATTTTCACTTTTTTTCTTGTTACTTTTTTAAAATTTCTATCATTTTTTTGAATGATAAACATCAATTTTTAATAGAAGTAACATTGTACGTCATTTTTTAATAAAAAAGTGACATCGTGTCATTTTTTTTTTTATGACTTTTTCATATTTAAAAAGTGATAATTAATTTTACACAATATTTTTACTTTCAAAATACTTTTCATATAATTTTTCAAAAGATCCCTACTTTTAAAGATATTTTTGTAAGTTTTCCCATCTTAAAAATCAGAAGTTGATTCTGAAATTAAAAATTTGCTTTTAAATCTATTTGAATAATTTTTTAAAAGTGCTTTATCGGATTAGAAGAATTTTTAGGGAAGATGAATTAAGATAGTTTCTTCGAAAAGTTATTTTACAAGAAACAAAAGTAAAATCAGAAGTTTTGTAGAACAGATGTTAATTTATTTTTAACATTTTACAAAATTGAGAGGGACAAAATCCTAAGTAAGATTCGGGAACTTTTAGCAAGTAACATGCGAATATGCCGCAAACACTATCATTTTGTAACAAAGATTCGTCTTGATAATTCGCATCTGTCGTCGCTTTCTATAAATCCCAGCCTCTAATCTCCCCTAGTCTCTAAACCAATTTTAACCACCTGAAAAAATATCCTGTTCATCACTTTCTCTCTGCCACGAATTCCCATTTCTTAGGTAACCATCTTCTTATCTCTATCTAGAATAATTCCAATGGAACCCTATATGTCAATTTTCTTGATTGCTTTTCCTTTTTCTTGATTTTTAGGTTTATTTAATTATTTCTGGGCGTCTGATTAGAAACCCTTCTGTGCCTGGATTAATTGTTCTGTTGTATTTTACACGTCAATACATGAATTTTGGTTCGGACATGGAATACTATAATGGGTTTCATTCATGGTTGGATTGAGTGATTGTTGTGATGATTTCTGTTAAGTTTTGTGTGACTAAATTTTAATAAACAAAAGTGCGATCTTCCTTTAAGCTTGTAGATGAGATGGTTTAATACTATGTGAGTCATACATGGCAAATACCGTTTAAATATAGAAAGATATTGAACAAATCACATCTGGCCCTCACTTACCTTGAAATGAAAAGGTTAAAGAGAAACAATCAACATTTTAGATTGTTCACCCAATTTGGGATGGGCAATTCTGCTCACTGCTCACCTATGTTGTTTTTGTCATGGAAACTAAGAGAAAAGTTGAACTTGTGGAAAAAATATCGGAAGAGAAAGTATTTGTATTGTTCCTGAATATCTGAAGTGTATTGACCTGTCCGATGAACCAACAAGGGGCATTAGAGAATGGACTTAGAGTCAGATTACTGAAAGCAAGGTTTATTTGAAACTCGAGACTTCCATAAACTCCTAGTTAAGAATGTTTTAGAGCAAGATCAAAAGGAGAGTACCATATGAGCAAAATATTATGTGACTCAGGTATGAATTATGTCTAGCAATATTGGTAGAATTAAGCTAATCCTTCATAAAATTTGAAGCATTTTGCAAATGATTCCGAGTTTAGTATGTTCAAACTTTCTATATTATTTTTTTTGGGCTTGAACGCTAAATGTGTGCGAACACAATTCTTTTGATGTTTCATTGGAGTTCTTACTTATGATACAGTGGTTCAAGAATTGGTGCATCCACACTTCTCTTTATCGAGACCTGTATGTTATTCCAGGCAATCAGTCGGTTCAATCGACTGGTTGCCAAGTAGCATATGAGTCCCGAGACTGCATTGAAACCTAGTACTGCCTTAAACGGAGTGCATGGACTGCATTTGGTGCCTCACTCACCATTTGCATATGAAGAGATAAAACTGCATGGGGACTCTCATCAATCTACCTATGGAAGATGTGACTTTAGCTATAACCAAAGGCTAAGAATACAGTGAGTGAAGAGTTTTGAGATTTCATTCTACTTAACATATGATTGTACAATTTAAAAGATTATGTTTATTTTATGGGAAAAATATATTTTTAACTAAAATCTCTTATTAATCAGGAAAGTATGGCAGCAAAGACCTGCTTGTCTGAGGCCAGTCCATGGTTGTGTGAATGGTATTGTGAAGACAAATTTATCTGTTGGTGTAGATGAAGTATCTTCTTGATGCCTCTATTTTCAATTCTTATGCTAACATAATAACATTTTTTGTTAGGCGATAAACATCTTGCAGAAACAGTCGTTAATGTGCTTACTTCGCTTCCTTTCATTGCCCTTGGGATCCAGGCCCCAAGGTTAGTTTTTTCCTTATGACATGTTTGGAAGGGAGGATTGAATAGCTCTCGACAGTATTTGTAAACCAAATAAAAGTTCATTAAAACTGTCGAGTTCTATCTTTTTTTTATACCAACACAAACTTAGTTTTTTCATAAGGACTAGAGGAACTATATATGCATATCAACTTATATATCTTGCTTTGCTAATACTGCAGGAAGAATTTGAATTGTAAACTCTATGCCAATTCATTAATTGGAGTAGGAATTGCTTCGAGTGTGTACCATGCCTCAAGAGGAAAATTGAGGAAGTATCTCAGATGGGCCGACTACACAATGATAGCCACAGCAACTGTGGTGAGTATAAATAATTGAATCATTCTAATTGTTACGGGCTTTAATGTTGGGGGAAAAAATCGCTTCATGATAGATGCAGGATTAGAAAATATTCTTAAATTATGCATTTAGCCTGCCAATGGTGTGCCAAACACTAAGTGCATGTTTGGTTAGCATAATTAGACAAGAATTGACAATACGATATAAAGAACAAGATTTAAGTTTCTTTCTTGGATTTTGCCAAACAGCCAGGGCCATTCCTGGCCGTCCAGGGGGCGCATGTGGCGCCCAGACGCCCACTCTAGCAAAATCCTTCTTTTTTTCATTAATACTGTTCAATCGTGTATAGCCCATCCTACCAAAAAGACCGTAAGAAATCGACTGAATTCTTTGAAAGAATAAGAAGGTTATTTTTATAGCAATGTAATAATCTGTTTATAATCTTGAATAGGGTAACCTTGACCCACAAAGTGCAACCCAGTGAATTTCTTATTTTGATTTACCCACTTTTGTCAAGAATGTTTAAAATCTATCTGTCAAACTTGGAGTTTTATATTTGTTTTCCTTTTTGGTTCACTTAAATAGAAACCAGAACTTAATTCTTCTTGCAGTGTCTGTCTAGGGCACTTAGGAATGAGAACCCCAAGTTACTGACGGCAGCTTCAGCTTTCTTTCTACCAATTCAGCCTCTGATGGTGTCAGCAGTTCACACGGGGATTATGGAGGTATGCTTATGCAGTTTAAGCCTCCACATTTTTCAATAAAATAATATTTTTCATCACATCAATAACTTTTCCTTCTTTTTCAATCACACATTCTCCATCAATCTACTATTCAAAAATACATTCTTCCAAAATAATGTGGCTCAAACACACCCTAAATATTAATATAATTAATCAATTGAAAATCAATCTTTCAGCTCGTTTGGTTTAGTTGTAGACTTACATTTGATAATGATTTCGAATATATTATGAAAGTACAAATTCTAGTTTTGTGTCCACTGCAGTCACGTTCCAACTGGAAAAACTATGTTTCTGATAGCAACAGATTATTTGACAGAGTATTTTGTTATTTTTCTTAGAAAATATTATAATTATTAATGACAGAATTTTTTTCGAAACTTTCTATCTTTTAAAGTAAGTTGGAATTCCTTCGCTGTCATTTTAGAACACAAAAATAAATTTACTGACAGCAATAAAAATGCAGCTAGAAGTGTTACGATGGATTCAAAACAAATTTGTTTGACAAAAAATATTTCCTATTTGTCATCCAGGTTGCATTTGCGAAGAGAGCGTTTCAAGATCCAGACCTCAGAATGGCCTATAACGTGCATAAGATGTCGTCATTGTTAGGGGGTGCACTTTTCATTGCCGAGGACTTATTTCCTGAAACTCCATTTCTACATGCTGGTTGGCATCTTGCTGCTGCTGTTGGAGTTGGCACCTGTAACAAGCTTCTCGACTAGTCTTGCATCGTCGCTAGTTTGCCGAAACAACCTGTATCTATCCCTTGGATCTTCCAAGAGTACATGACAAAAAATGAGCCTGATCCTACCTATAAATGGATTTGCATATGTAATTTGTACAAGCTTACTCATTATTCTGCCATTAGCTTAAAAGAACATTGTATTCTGGGACTTTTCAATTCATATAATATGAAGATGGCAATCTATGTTGCTTTTTGAACAAATAATCGTTTGGTAAGGGTGAAATGTGTAGATTGATATTTTATCTAGCTGATTCTAGCAAGCATTTTGACTCGGGGAAAGAAAGCCATCATCTGATAATAGCCCATCAGTGGTGGTGAATTCCAGTAGCCCCAAGAGCTCAGCATCAAAATCACCTGATAGCTTACTGAATTTTCCGGCTCCTTTACAGCGTTATATCCCACCGCCTGTAACGCCCCAAAATTTCACGGGGTGTTACAAAAAAATGCAATTTCTTTGTGAAATGATAAAATATAGAATTCTTTAATAAATAAGATATTGGAACATTCATAAACTTAAAATTAAATCATGAAATCGTGTATCTTTTTAAAAATATATATATGCATTCTTAAACAATTCAATAGTAATAAATCTAAAGTCAGTAAAACTTAGTGTTTTTCGTATGTTGAAATCTCTGGGCAGTCCGCTGCACCATTTCGTCACAGTTCAAATCGATCTGAACTAATCTGAAAAATTATAGTAAGTGTGAATATTTAAAAAAAAATACCCAATAAGATACGTGCAGTTTCCATACGCATTTATATAACGATAACATAGACATTTCATACCATATTTCTTTTTGTGGAGTATACCGTTGATCAAGCGAGATACCCATCATTTCTCATTTTGAAATCCCGAAGGATTTCACATTTCGTTAGGTCAAACCCAGGGACGGATTTAGGCCCCAAAAAATTTTTTTTTTCACTTGGGAAAAAAAAAATTTATGTAAAAAAAAAATTTCATGTGTAATTTTTTTTTTTTTACGTATTAGCCCCCCTTCCGTCCGATCCTGGATCCGTCCCTGGTCGAACCTGAAGGTCCACTAGCAATTAATGCATAAATCATTAAACATAAAAGCATACGGAAACATCGACTTGCACAAAAATATCTCACGTCGATAAATAAAATGAATTTTCTTTGAAAGAAATATGAATTCACGTTCCAAATCTTTTTCCTATATCTCTCTGCCATCGCGTTCACTTTGTGGGTACTATTTATTTTTGTGGTGAATGATGGACCTCTTGCATGGTATTTAAAGTTGAAAATAATTGAGTTTTGAAACAATTGAAATAGAAGAGCCGTGTTCCATTAAAATTGGACTGAATATGTTTCAGTAGGTAAAGTTTAACTATTAAATCATTATCAATTGGAGTTATAGGCTACATAGGACACACACGTGGACCAATATGTTAATAGATTTCATTGAATTGGAAAATGAATAAAAGAATTGAAAGAATGAAAAGTAGTTTTAAGCCAATTAGGATTACCATTAAACTTTATCCAAATCTATGTAGGATTGCAATTAATGATTAGATATTTATCAAACTATGATTACAACTTATCCTGTAGTAGGCTGCCACTAAATCATGAACCAACTTAATTAATTACCAATTAATGATAACTTCTTTGAACTACAGTAACTTGGACTTAACCTATCCAAATCAACATTTTCTCAAGTCAAAGACTTCTAATTAATTAAAACCTACTAAAAGAGTCCAATATTAATATACTAATCTATGCCCTATCAAAAACTAATTATTTGGCTCGAATAAAATAAGAAAAGAAATTCTATTTCATTTTAGTCCCTCAACTTCAAGCTACCACATAAAACAATAAAATTTTTATCTTAAAAAAATTCTCGAGTGTTACACCGCCTCTACCTTGGGAGTCGAGGGCATATACTCCATTTTCGCCTATATCGACTGAGGATGGGGCCCGTAATTCCTCACGTCAAAGTTTTAAGTTTTTGGATGTTAGAAAAGGGCAAACCCCATCCCGTCCTTCGCCTCCACAGCCACCGCCACCGCCACCGCCTCCAAGGAAACTTACTAGGAAGAAAATGGAAGAGTTTAAGAACAACAGAAATGATGGAGTTCGTGTTGACGCCGACAAGAAATTGGGTGGTTGTGTTCGAAGTGGTAAATTTGGGGTTTTGGCAAGAGGTAGACGGTGGAGGCGAAGAGGATAATGGCGGCATTGGGGTTTTGGTGGTTTTTGATTTTTGGTTTTGGGGTGGGTAGGGCGTGGGGATGTAGGAAGATGATGAACACTGTTTTCTTCTTCTTCTTTTTGACTTAATTCTTTTGTTTTAGTTATTTTATATGTAAACTATAAAATTCATTTTTACCATTTTAAAATTAGTCAACATTTGGTCAAACTTTTGACTTTTGATCAACTAATGATCAAACTAACAATTATCATCCGCTTGAACTCCAACTGCGACATTTTGAAAGGTTTGGTATCGTGGGTGGTACAATTGAAATGTTTTGGACAAAATCTGCTACTTGTGGTGTGTTTGACCATATTATTTTGAAAGAATGTATTCTGTAATAGTAGATTATGGAGAATTTGTGGTTGAAAAAGAAGGAAAAGTTATTGATGTGATGGAAAATATTATTTTATTGAAAAACGTGTGGTTGAAAATGAGTAGAAAAATGAGAATGAGAATTTTAATATATACCAAACAGGGGCTTAATGAAAGATTTGGTACCAGTGGTTCAATTTTCCCTTATTATAATTAAATAAAAAGGAAGAAAATAAAAATAAGGGTGGTCTCCTCTCCCACCCTCTCTAAAAGTCATCCACCGCCACAGAACTCTGGCATCACCGTCGACACCTATGCCTTCTTCCTTTGCTTTTGAACTTCCATTTGCACCTCATCTTCCCCCGCTATTGTCATTCTTTCGATTTGCCCATTCACGTCAGCCACAAATCCAAGCGCCATCAATCAGGGACGAACACAAACTATCAAAGTTTCAAAAAGTGATGAAAAAATTAAAGTAAGAGATATTTTATTATAATTGTTCTCTACGTATTCTCATATTTTGATAATGTTTCATAATTAAAGTGAGAAATAGAGAAAAATTTAATATAGTTCGTAATTCAAATCAACAAAGAAATTGAGTATACAATCTTGGTCATCAAGAGCTACACAAACTTTGATAGAATCCAAGTCACAGATTTATATGTACATTTCTTAAATTCTGAAACTTATTTAACAAATGCAACAAGTAAATCAACAAGGGACTAGGAAATGGTAAGAGCCATACTTATTTTCGATGCATCAAATACCCGAGAAAAAATCCTTGCTCATTCAAGTTCAATCATATTACATAACTTTTTCTTCTGGTTATATTCAGTCGGACCAGATTCTCCTAGGCTAAAAAGCTCTAAATTAAATGTCACTTCAAATGAGACTTTCACTCGTGAATCTCATTCATTGCAAGAACGTAACTAAATTCAACTAAGAATTCTTTCGTTCCTATTCATCGATCTAATCCATGTATACGATCATTTTACACCGATTACTTCGTTTAGTACCGGTTTCAGTACTATAGCTCACGGAAGCCTTGTGCACTAGCTTTTTCCTTGGGTCAGATCTTAGAACTCTTTATCACGATTGAACTTGAAATGGCTATAGAGTGGAGACAGCTTTTTCACTGCTTTCATTTGGCAATGCAATTTCCACTCTCTGAGAGTAACTGTAAATCATTTAAACAAAGATAAATGAGATTTAAAGTTTTGAATTATTCTTGTTCAGTCATTCAGTATTATTACAACCATTCTTGTATCTATTTAATAATATACAACCTTAATTTTACCATAAAGAAGAGGAGAGAAAAGGAGAAGAGGCGACTCAGGCAAGAGAAAACATTGGTTGGAAATAAATGTTGATTCATTTTCCTTTCATATTTTAAAAAAGAAAAAAATTTCAAATTTTTTTTTTGGGGAGAGGGCACTTGCGCCCCCAGGCCCGCCCCTGCCAACAATCACCCTTTTCGTCAACGGTTGGAAAATTCTTCCATCGTCAACACCCAGTCAACCAATATCAATCTCCCTAAATTTGAATTAAAAAAAAAAAATCCCTAAACGTTTGCTTCCATTTATTCTCTCTAACTACCGCCCCCATTTGAGGGGTGCATTTCCCATTTACCTTAGCCATAAAAAAAACCATAAACCTCGTACATTCCATCCTCTCATTTGCCACAAAAAATAAGAAAAAATACAAGAAACCAAGGCATAGCATATCAACAGGTGGACTCGCCTATGCAATCGAAGGGGTCTCTGGAATCGGAAGTGACTTGGTCTAACTCTGAGATGGAGGTGTTACAGAACTAGTTGACTCAGATGTGTGAGATAGATGTTTATTTGGAATTGGAAAGGAATGTTGTGTTAATGTTTGATGCTCTGCGGGTGGATTGATAGGGTGAGGTGGTTAAGGGGAAAACCAAGCGATTGGAGAGTAATATAAAGGATTTGTTGAATAATATAACGTGTGAGTATGAGTAGAGCATGAAATAGAAAAATTACATGTTGAATATAGTTCCATGGGAAGCCTTTTGGGTGGCGGTTTTGATGTTAAGGGTTGGTGGTGGTAACGGCGTTGGCGGCCTCTCGCTGTCACTGGGTAGGGTGGTTTTGGAATAAGAGGGTTAAATGGGGTTGGGGAAGAAAGAGCTAGGGGTGGGTGGTTGGGGTTTTGTTTAGTTTTTAGTTTTTTTTTATTTAATTATTATAATTGTGTTTTTGAGAAAATACAAAAAATCTCTTTTAAAAATGAGTCAAAATTACCCTTTAAAAAATTAGTCTAAGTAATTGAAAGTTCACTATCTGGGTCAAACAGCTGTCAAATGGATGTTTTCCATCCATTTGGACTTCAAGTGCTAATTCTTTGAAAGGTTTGGTACCATGGGTGGTACAAATGAAAGGTTTGAAACAAGTATGTTACTAAGTGAAAGGTTTGAAACAAGTATGTTACTAAGTGAAAGATTTGATAACGTGGCTGCAATTCTCCCCAAGAGTGTTGCAAGAATCAAATTTTTACAATAGATAATAAATGGCTAATTAGCACATAACGTCCCCACCTTTCATTGTTATTATGGAAAACGTTCATACCTTTCATTTTTTTTGACATTTTCACCCTTATTTTTACATTTCATTATACAAAAGGTCATTTTCAGTTATTTTCTCAATTAAAAATGGTGAAATGGCGAATATACCTTTCTTTTCAAATAAAACAAAAGAAAAAAGAAAAAAATTAATTGCAATCATAATCCCAATTTTTTTAAAAAATGCAAATAAGTCCCAAATAAATTATTAAAAGGGTAATTAGTACATAACATCCCTACCTTTCACAGTTATTGCGAAAAACGTTCCTATCTTTTTTAGTTTTTTTTTTTTTCATTTTCACCCTTAATTACAAATTTGATTGTGAAACCATCATTTTTATCTAATTTTTCAATAAAGAAATGTGAAATAATGAATATACCCTCCTATTTAAATAAAAATAATAATTTCTTTTTAATTTCTAATTCTTTAATAATTTATTTGGACTCGTTTGCACTTTTTATTTTTTTATTTTTAAATAAATTTAATTGTGACTCGTTTGAACTTTAAAAAAAAATTTAAATAATTTATTGGGGACTCGTTTGTAATTTTTTTAAAAATTAGGACTATAGTTGCAATTAATTGTTTAGATTTTTTATTTAAATATGAGGGTATATTCGTCATTTCACGGCTATTTATTGAGAAATTGGATGAAATGGATAGAAATGATGATTTGCGTAATCAAATGAGTAATTAAGAGTGAAAACGTCAAAAAAAAAAGGTATAGACTTTTTTTGCAATAATAGTGAATTGTAGGGACATTATGTGCTAATTACCATTTTAATAATTTATTTGGGACTCATTTACGTTTTAAAAAAAAATTGGGATTATGATTTCAATTATTTTTTCTTTTTCCTTTTGTTTTATTTAAAAAGAATGATATATTCGTCATTTTACAAATTTTAATTTAAAAAATGGATGAAAATAACATTTTGCGTAATGAAATGTGAAAATAAGGGTGGAAATGTTAAAAAAATAAAACTTAGGGAATTTTCCACAATAACAGTGAAATGTGTGGACGTTATGTGCTAATTACCTGATAATAAACTATTAAAGACCTGTTTGACAGAAATTATGTTTTTGCTTCTTCGTGAGTTACTTTAGATGCGTTTCCTTAAAAGTTTTTCTAATCACTCAAAACGGTTTTAGAAAATCATCAAAGCATGTTTAGAAATAGTTTTTTAGTCTTATAAGTAACTTTTGACTTTTCAAAAGTTTTACCAAACATGTCTTAAGTCTCTAAACATATTATTGAACAAGATTATTTCCTTTCTTTCCATGTCTTTTATATCAAAATTTAATTAGAATAATATAACTTTGGCTTCATTTCATATCTCTAGTTAGAGGTGTCAATCCGGGGTGATTCGGGTCGGATCGGTCTGCCAACATATGAGCTCAGTAACGGCCCGCGTGAAAAAAAGTCCACCCGCTACGGGTTCCTGGCCGGTTCTGGGTAGACCCACAAATTTTGGACTACAACCCAGGCCCGCCAATTGACCCATCCGTGTCGAGCCCATGCGGGTCACGGGTCGCACTTTGTTTCGATTCGACCCGTATTATTGTATAAATAAAATTATAAAAATATAGAATTTTTCATATTTATAACAAAAAATATTTTTTTTTTTGTTAAATGTAAACTAAGAATTGAACAAAATGATAAATTCATATTTATACCAAGAAATGTTTATATAGAATTCAAATTTAATATTACATGAATTATTTATAACTTTACAAAGTTAAATTTAACTTAAACAAATAACAATTAAATGTGTTTCTAATTACTATTATCAAATATTTATAGTATAAGTACATCTCAACGAGGTTGACACCTAATTTTATTATAATTCATAGTTTAAGTATATCCTAATTAGGTTGACACCTACTTGAGTCTTAACTATAATTTAGTTGTTCAAAATTTATATATTTTAATATTTGTATATCCCCATTTCAATTATTTACTTTTATATATTTGTTCAACAATTATATATTTCAAATTTAATTTTTTTTTCACGGGCCAGCGAGTCAACCGCGGCCCGTGAAGGTGCAACCTGCGAAACCCGAGGATCACACTTCCTTGACCCGTGAACCGCCCGCTTGGGTCATGGATTGGCCCGTTGTCTCGAGTTGATCCGAGTCGATTTTTCCGAGTCGGCCGGCCCGTCCGTCTTGACACCTCCGTCTCTAGTTATATGTTAAAATTCTATATAAAAAAATGAAAAAAAAAAAAGATCCGTTCACATTAGCAAATAAGCCATTTTGGAGTCGCAATTGTTTCCTAAACTATTATTTGCTATGGTGCCCAAAAGGGTATAAGCGATTTGAACACCACAAATGTATCCAACTGTTCAGCCTCTCGAAGTTAAAAAAAAAAAAAAAACTCTTTCTATGCATAATTTTCAACTTCGATATACCTTTTTGTTGAAAGTTCAACTCCAATACCTACTATAAAGTAAAAGTTCTTTTGTAAGTAAATAAATCATTTAAAACCATAATGAGAAGGACAAAGGACGAATTAAAAACAAGGCAATGTGCCCACGAGTGGAGCTGACTTGAAAATAATGTATATCACAAATAATTATTTTTCAACAAATGACTTAATAATTATTGGGAAATTGAGTGAAAATAATTGTTGGAAGTTAGATAAGAAACATAATCAGTTGCACGAGGGCAAATAATTGGACAACAATTCTTGAGAGAGAAATAATTAGTCAATAATGCTTCAATAATGGGATTGAATTTTTCAAGTTCTTCAATAATGGGATTGAATTCTTCAAGTTCTTGGAGACAAAGAACTAAATTGTGGGAGTTTGGAAATATAAGAAATAGTTGATGTTAGTTGAGCAATCAAGATATAGTTATGATGGTGGTTCGTCAAGACTTTTGCTGGCTTTATGTTACGAGATCATATTTCTCGACCTTTCGACATCGAATAAGTTGTCGTAACATTTATGATCATTTTTAAATGGTCTGGTTTGATTTGAAACGGTTGAAACCTAAATCACCGAACCAAAACAATGGTTTGACTCCCTCTGTTACATAAAAATAGACTTGTTTTTATTGTATTAAGAAAATATAATTAGATGGTGTTTGGTGTAAATTAAAATCAGATTTTAAGTGGATTGTGATAGAAATTTTTGAAATGTATGGTTGAAAAGATGTGGGACTCATGAAAGATATGGTGGATATTGATTGTTTGACTTTGATTTCGATTAAAATCTGGCCCAAACAGGCTCTTAATATAGTTGAAAATATAAATTTTCTGTATATTTTTCCTAATATATCTTTACAAAATGTTTCTTATTTGTTGATAACAAGACATATTAAAAATGGGTATATTAGAAAAGTAAGAAATTGATTATATTTTCAATAAAGAAAGTGATCTATAATTTGAGACGACAAAAAAAGAAATCAAGGCCCTGATTGGTACACATTATTTTTTTCATTATCATTTTTTTACTCATTTTCAACCACACATTCTTCAATAAAATAATATTTTCCATCACATCAATAACTTTTCCTTCATTTTTAACCATATATTCTCCATCAATCTACTATTCAATATTACATTCTTTCAAAAGAATGTGTCTCAAACACACTCTAAGTCTATCTTTATGGGATGGAGGGGGCGAGAAATAACTATTTCGATTTCATTTGACTAGTTGACTGTTTTTTATTTCACCCCTAAATGGCACTAAATTCTCACAATCTCGTCATCGTCCAGTCACTTTCATTTCCGCCTCCCAAAATCTACCAGAATTTCGCGCCTCTCATTTCAATTCAATTCCTCGTTGTATAGCTAATTAGCCTTTGTCCCCCACCCCACCCCTCTCTAGGTTTGTGAATGACAAAGAAGATGTATATATACCATGGTCAATCGTCTTTCTTGTCTCCTTGTTAAGTCTTTATCTCTCAAACTCAGAAATTCTATTCTCTCTTTAGCTCCATTCAATACTTTGCATGTAATATCCATACCATTTCTATCTCTATAAACTCATTATAAACTCGGTTCTTGAGCATAGAATCCCTTCAAATACTCTCAAAAAGAATCCCCATCCCCACACGCAGAGGCAATGTGGATGGTACATTTTAGTGATCACTCGTATGATCGGAAACTTCGGCCTCTAATGCCGAAGCCGACGATCAACTCTGGCAGCAGTACGGCACTTTCTGCAATGCCAACTCCTAGTTGCTGTTGCATTCACACAACTAATATCTTTGAACAGAACCACCACCGAAGTATGCCAGCTTAATACCTTCCATAATCACAAGTCATATTTATTAGGGACGATTGGATTTGGATAGTATATTTGGATAATATTAATGAAGAAAAGAAACCAAAATCTTGTTTGTTATACTGTCAAGTTGTGTGAAGTAGCCACATTATTTTCCTTTACTTTTTGCATATTTGAACTGATCTTTCAAATATTTTTTCTTGTAGCTAGTGTGAATGAAGATCACCAATTCAGAAATGCACAACCTTTAGTCATGAGTTCTAGGTGGAATCCAACAGCAGATCAATTACAGGCCCTTCAGGAAATGTATAGACGAGGAGTAAGAAGTCCATCAGCTCAACAAATCCAGCAAATTGCTGAAAAGCTTCGTCGATTTGGTAAAATTGAAGGGAAAAATGTGTTTTATTGGTTTCAAAACCACAAAGCAAGAGAGAGGCAGAAAAAACGTCGTGAACAAGAGGCATCATCATCTAGAAAAAGGAAGTGCGATGTCTTTGAAAACCCTGAAAGTGAACATGCAGGTATACTTACCTTCTTCTCATTACAACACAACTTTGTTATCCTGAGGGATTAGAGTCAAGTAGACTGAGTCAGGACACGATTAGTCCATGGCACGGTCTAGTACACCAAGAATTCTACGCCGTGAATGGTCAAGGACGACAATCTTACTCACACGAATGTTTGTCTCCTGTTACTTCTGTTCTATTTTTGAAAATTTAAATAAAAAAGGTTTCTCCCTGAGAGCTGGTTCTGTGAGTTGAGTATGGCCATGAGGCTTGCCATTAGTGGTATCAGTGGCGGATACAGGAATTCATTTGAGCTATGACGGACGTTCGACGGCAACCCAATATATGGTAAAAAAAAATTCTGGCAGAGCCTGCACTGGCGGCCACCATGGCTCGCCGAGTGCTGGCTCCGCTATTGAATAGTATAAAACACCAGCCGTGCTAGGTTCGGGCATGAGGCTGGCCCACCTTACACCCTCACGAGGGAGTTACCATATGTCATTTTATCTGTGTTTTTCTAGGAAGAAAGATTTTGAGTTTATACAATATTGTTTCATATGTAAAGCAAACTAATTTGCTGCAATTGTGATTTTGTTAGCAGATTTGAGCAGGAGAGACATGGAAACTAAACATCCTAAAAAGTTGCCTAGCCCCTCAAAATGCACCACAATTTCAGAGGTCAGTATATGCATAGCATTCCAAAAAAATACGTACCACCTTTTTATATATTACGTAACACCAGACTTTTGACTTGTTTAACAATTACATTATTAGCTCATTATGTGGTACAAAGGTCAAAGGCTAAAATGCAGATTAAAGAAAGAGAAAACGTTTTATATGATGGAAATAGAATTTCTTGATCAGTGTGTAAAAGTTTTCTCAGCTTTTTATTAATTGTAAAAAATTTCAGGATTCTGTATCAATGCATAGAGCAGCTGTAGCAGAATATGGAACAGACAGGTGTATACAGAGAGAATTGCAGCAGAGAGCTGAAAATAATGAAATCTGTCCATTGAAACATTCAGATCAAGAAAATACACAGCATTTTCTTGGCCTGAACCTCAGCATATCACTGCCCCTCAAGAATGATGATATGGGAAATGAAGAAAATTCAACTCTTGAGCTCTTTCCAATTTGGAGAAATGACCAGAGAATTACCCTTAATTCTATTAAAGAGGACACTGATTTTACAAGCATGAAAATCACTCCAAATAAATTCTTTGAGTTTCTTCCTCCGAAAAATTGAGCATGGAGGTTTTTGTCATTTAGTAGTGTATTTACTAGACAGGAAGATGTTTGTGGGCTTTCCTTAATTTATATTATGTTTATGTATATTAAAGATTATGAAGTACTGACGGATATTTTACTGCTACCATTGCCTAACTCTCTCTTTTCTTTGTGAAAAAACCTTAAAATTCCTTCATTTTTAACTCAAAAAAACAATAACTTATAAATAAAGTAGATTCGAGCCATGCCGATGAATCGTAGGGTTTGGCATTGGCTGCCTCAAAACTGGGCTTTGTTTGCCTGACACAACCCGGTTTACACCATGACAATAACCTTGAGGTAAATTTAAATAACATATAACGTATCATGTTAGACTGGACAAGGATACATAAAAGATAACCATCTTGCAAAACCATTCCTTAGTTGTGAGATAGGTGGAATAAGCCTTCACCATGTTGCTGAACACAAGTCTCTTCTATACGAGCTAGCATACTTCAGTGAGTTGCTGAGTATAGCTTCAATTCTTTTCGTTATTTTTAGATACAACGGTGCCTTGGCTTGAGTCAAGGTCTTTCAAGTGAGCTAGCAAGCGCATGGTGATCGGGCTTATAAAGTCATTTGATTAGGACTTAATCGAGCTTACACTCTCCATTTAGGCTTCGACTTTCACTTAGTTTGAAAAATCAACGAGCAATTGTAATACTTGATCACAATAGCAAATTACTACAACTAGATCTAGATAGATTCTAAGACAAGGCGATTCAGTTGGTCCATGAAACATTGCTGGTTCTGATCCTAGATTTTCTCGCCCCAACAAGACAACAAATAAGTCAGTAACTAGCCTCTACGGCTCTACTTATGTATTTTTCATTTTTTTCCCTACTCAAATCTACTCCTCCCTCGAGGTCTTAGGTTGACTGTCCAGTTGTCCCAAGGAACAATTAGAATTTGAAAGTATATATTGAAATAAAAAAAATATGTTTTTCCATTCTTATTTGACTTTTTCCCTGGAAGCTTACTCTCTCCACATTATTATGCAAAAGCAAGTTTCTAATGTACAGTACAGATATACTCAGGATAGGAGTAGCCAACGTAACTTCTGATCATAGATTAAAATCAATGCATGTAAAGGGGCTCCGGATCTACCTTTCTTCGAATCCTGAAAGAAGTTAGAAATACAAAAACATGGTCAGTAACTTGATCCAGGCAGTCGTAAACTGAAAACATTGAAAGCATCAAGCTACAAATAATGGAAGCTTTGCATGCGTTTCTTTCTGGAAATCGAAACTAAGGGAAATTGCCTTGTCTATGAAATTGAATAAAATGATTACTGATACTAAGTTCTAGATATTATCATCTGAAACTAAACAAAACATACTCCGGTTGATGACTATTCTCAAGCGCTGTGATGTCAAACAATAAATTGTTGGCATATTTGGTCATACTAGGGAGAATATAAGCCATTTCCTAAGCTAGTAAAAGTAACTATGACCTCACATTATATAAAAAATAGTATAAATTTAGCATCAAAAGTATTGGCAACATAGATACATCGATAGATTGGAGTTTAACCTAATTTATAGGTTAAGGGTGTGCTTGAGCCACATTATTTTAGAAGAATGTATTCTGGAATAGTAGATTGATGGAGAATGTGTGGTTGAAAAAGAAGGAAAAGTTATTGATGTGATGTAAAATATTATTTTACGAAAAATGTGTGGTTGAAAATGAGTAAAAGAATGAAAATGAAAAAAATTATGTGGATCAAACAGGAGCTAAATGAGATTATGGTGACAATGATTGTATAATCAATTTTTCTTCGCCTTAGAGCATATTACAGTCATCATTGATAATCGTCACTCACCAATTATCCTCAGTCCATTTACAACCATCAGTATCCACCACATGCAAACTGTAAGCATGCCGTGATTTTGAGGAAATGTTCTCAAAACTGCAGAAGAAAACAATGCGCATCATGTTAAGTACATCAGACATAACTAAGAGCTTGTTTGGGAGAGATTTTTGGGGAAAGAATTGATTTTGAATAGTGATATGATGGGAAATGTGTGGTTGAAAAAAAAGAAAAAATTATTGATGTGATGGAAAATATTATTTTATTGAAAAATGTGTGGTTGAAAATGAGAATTGATTTACTGTAGAAAAATTTAATCCCTCCCAAACAAGGCCTAAATGTAAAGCATTAAAGAAAAAGCATCGGTGGCTAGGCTTAAAGTTTATTCAACTTTATTACTTCAAAGTTAAAAAAGCAAGTTATCAACTTCAATTTTTTTTTTAAGCTTAACCAAACATGCTCCAAGTTCAGTCAACTGACCTTTGATGAATAAGATCCCCATTAATGACTACCAAGGAGCCAGCTTTGACTTCAATAGGAATAAAATCCTTTTGATCATAGGTTGGGGACGGCTTATCAAATTGAACCCCATTCTCATCTCTAATGAATCTTCTCACAAGGCCATCTATAATGACAAAAGAAGAAAATCAACACCCTATTTAAAAAGTTTCAAGGCTCAAGAGGGAAGGGAAACAACCAATATATGAGACGCTGATACCTTTGTGCGATCCAGGGATAGCCCAGAGGCATCCGTTTATAATTGTAGCATCTTCTAGAGCTAGCCACAGCCCCGTGCAAGTTGGTGGATCAGTGTATAGAAATGAATTGTCCTGGTGTGGTACCACTTCACCACCAATTCCAGGTTGCTGGAAATGAAATTCATATACATTAACTTCATGTAGAGACTGATATATGAAATATGAGCACTTAAATAAAATATTGTCATCAAATCTGACACGTCATAAAATGAAGGGCAAATAAAGCAAAATGCAGATATTTGGAGCTTAATTTAACAAAATGATGGAATTGCACGAATGTCGGGAAGTAAGGAAGGAGAGAAATGTGGAAAAATGAAGAAACAAGCATTGATGCTCAAGCACCACATTTTGATGCCCTAGCAACAGACTTGGGGAAAATTTCATGCATTCAGCTGCTCAAGCACCAGATTTTGATGCTTGAGAATTCTTGACTCAACGAGCCGATTTCTAATTATCTTAGGACATCTTGAGAACTTCTAGGTCAAGTGAAACACAAAATTTTCACCCTAAATTGAGACCTATTTATACAACAAATTTTGTACTTCAAAAAGGAGGAATTTTGGAGAAAATAATACCTCATATTAACATCACATATCATTCTACAATAATTCTTGGGGGAAAATTACAAGATTTTGAAGAAGAAGGTGCCTTCCGAGATTGTTGAAGAAATTCAAGAAAGGGTGTATCAACTTTTATTCTAAATTTACCGGGTTATGTGTTCGATTTTTTATTATTATTATTATTTATTTATTTATTTTTATTTTTTTGTGATCAAAACATGATGGACTAAATAGCCACAAAAGATGAAACCTTGTTAACTCTTTGACTAATTAATTGCTCTTTTCGTTCCTGCTCCATTTTGATGATTGGTCACCATTAGAACATGTGTGTGATTTTATATTGTTTTTCGATATAAATTAGCATATATTAATAAACAACCTAGTGTCCGGTAATAGATAGAGATATCGTTATGTTCTATGAAATCGTTATTTGATGATTTTTGTGAATTATCATTATGAGTAAAAATTGATTGACGTCGAGAGAGACTATTAATTATAATTGGATAATTGTTTTTCACGCTAGGCAAGAATTGATTATAAAAAGATAATTGAGGATTAAAGTAAGTTAACAATGATGATTTCGTGATCCTAGTGCCTTTTGTAATTTGATTATTTCAAGAATCTGTTTGCTTAATTTAACTGCTTATTTTAGTAGATATAATTAAAACCAAGACCAAATAATCTGTTTGCTTATTTTTAATTGCTTATTTTAGTAGATATAGTTAAAACCAAAATCAAGTAAATTAATTCTGCATTTTCTTGATTAAAGCTTTTTTTAATTAAAGCAAAATAAGTAAATAATCAGTCCCCAAGAATTCGACACTCTTCTCATTATATTACTTGTTTATGATTCGTCCTACTGCAAGACAACATCAACAAGAAGATTTTGTATTCTATCACAAAGAGGACAATGAACTCTAAATACTCACTTCCAAGGTTGATAAACTCCAATACATCAACATAAATCCTAAGCGTCTCAGTACAAATGCAATACTATTATGCACATAGAATTGTACAATAATAGCATTGAGTTGAAGAAAATTAATAGCAACTCTTCTTCTATATTGCATAATTGAGGGTTGCAGATGTTCGATATTGTTCTAGAGTTGCAAAAAATTATATCTAAATTTGGACTTCTGTTTCTATTTTGTAAACAGAGTCAAAGGAGTGTTAGTAATTTGTACAAGAGTGTTTGAAGAATATCAGTGTCAAATCCTGTCCAAAACAGGGACGTGTATCTTTTTGGAGAGTGTCAGCGCATCTTAGACTTGAATAATTATGAAAGTTTTGAGGACGAACTTGGACGCCTAGGGGCTGTCTTCCTAATAAAGTGAATGGGCTTCGAATAGATAATCTAATACGCAACAACTTCAAAAACTAGTTTTGATTTCCAGTTATCAGAATATAATGGCATGTTTCAGGATCAGAATATGGTTAAGAACATTTGTATTGTAAACTTCACACACTTCACCATGAAATGAAAGTACCTTAAAAATGTACATGGACTGTATAATCACCGGCCTTCTGTATCCCAAAGAGCATAATAAGCCTGACACTTTCTCTGAGCTTGAGAACTTCTTGAACACCGGATCGATGCCGTGCAAATCTGCAAAATAATACATGAATGCAATATCACAATAAGAAAATAGCACTAACTTTGAATATAGCACATTCAATTTGTACAGGATTACTCTGAATCAAAAAACATAAGAAAAGAAAGTTAACTGAAAATTCAAGTTGTCGATGAGGGGTTGAAATTCAATTTATAAATGGACGTAGTTCATCATACCGTGCCCAACTTTGTTAATTGAGAGTTCCTTTGGTTGCTTTAAGTTACCATCTTCATCAAATGCTTTCTCTGTTGAAAATAAAAATCCATGCATAATTAAAAAGTGAAGTATACAAAGAAAGGCTCCAAGAGAAATACATGTGCTTATCCCATTAAGTCAGGTAAAAAAAGGACCAAGACCACATTACAGACATGGACAAATAAAGTAAAACCTACCTGCATCCACCAACAAGAACTACAATATCTTGAACTATAAACATAGTCATAAAACAGCAAATGGACCAAACCCGATTTCAATTCCAGGTTCCCTCAATACACATTTGAAAATCAAGAAAAATATAACAAAATATTCTATATACAAAAATCACATTCTTTATCACATATACATAAATTTTCACTTTATTTTATTTCCCATCACAACCAAATAACTAAACAAGAATTCTTCAGCACCTTCTATCCAGTTGCAAGCATCACCCATAAACAAACTTCATCAATCTTGATAGCACACAAAAATTATTATAATTTTAAAATTTCATCATAAATTAGTACCTTCAAAGAAAAAAGAAATCTTCTCAGCACTCTCGAAGAAGTATTCATCAGTGGATTGTTGCTGATCCCAGAACAAAAGGAGTAAGTAAAAATTAATAGAACCTTAAAGTTCTATCTTATTCCCGCAATAATTCAACTTTTAAAAAAAAAGGTAGGATATTAAGGCTACCAAAAGAAGAGTAAATATTTAATATCAGATGTTTACAAACAATACGAAAAACCGAAAAAAGGTAGGATCTTTACTTGGTTCTTGGTTGAAAAAATTGAAGAACTCTCAGAACAATCAAATTCATCGAGTAACCGATCCATTCTTTTCCTCAATGAATCTATATCTTCAGGGCTTGCGAATGATTCCAACACTAAATACCCTGATCCATTGAAAAGCAAATATAAAAATAATAATAATAATAATAATAATCACCGTTATTTACACCTATCACTTTGTACTTTTTATACTACCTTGAGAGTTGAAGAACTGAAGTTGATCGTGATCGAGGTTTCCAACGATTCCCATGTCTGAAATTTGGTTTGCTTTCGAATTTGCAAATTATTTTCCGATTCAGGTGGTGAAACCTAATTTAAAAAAATATAAAATCAAAAATCAAAGGAGTTCAAATAGTCAGCTAGAATAATAGTTGGCCTGTGACAAAATAATTATCTATCAAAATGTTAACTAATTAAAAAGGACATGCAAAACCTAATATAAATAAAAATCAAAGATGCACAAATAGTCAGCTTGAATAATATTTTGATTTTGACAAAATAAGTATCAATCAGAATGTTAACTAATTAAAGAAGACATGGTTGTAAATTAAGTCCATTACCTCTATAAAAATCTGATTAAAATTAAGTTAAAATTAACAGTTAATTTTAATCACATATTTTATAAAATTCATAACTTTTCAAACATACATTCAATCAACTTTTATCAAAATTCGCTAAAATTTGATTTTAATCTCTATCAAATTGGAGCTAAATACTAAGAGCATCTTCAAGAGACTCTTTAAATATGAAATTATCTTTATTTTAAAGAGTTAACATTTGAAATCATGCTTCAAGAGATTATTTAAATTAACATTTTAATTTGGAGAGTGAGTTGGATTCTCCAAATTTGGAGAGACAAACTCACTCTCTATAATTAAATGTATTCAAAGTGTTTCAATTTTCAATGTAGGAAAATAATAAAATAATCTTAAAAAAAAGTTAGTTAAAATAAAAGATAAAGAAAATTAAAAATATTTTTTGAGAGTTGTAAAATTAAGTGTTAAATATAAAAAAGTTTGTTGGAGTATTTCAAAATTTTAACTCTTTAAATTTATAGATGTTTTACAAATAATAGAATATACTCTTTAAAAATAAACAGTCTCTTGGAGATGCTCTAACTATTGAAGGATTATTGTATCCATTTAGTCATTATTTCATATAAATATGGAACAATGATTCTCAAAAATACATTTCAATTTTAACTCTCTCAATTCTTTTATCTTATTCTTCTAGGATGTATTTGATTACAAGCATACAACTTGCATGGAAAAAAATTTAAAAAAATAATAATAATAAAATAAAAAATATATAATTGCCAATTAAATCTATATAACTGACTCAGTTTTCAATTTAAGAAAATGTTGAACTTTTCCATGAAGTTGAGTTTTTGGAAGCGTGAATTGCCTAGAAAATAAAAATCTACTCCTCCAATATTTTTGAGGAAAACATGGTCGCGTGACCAACTTTTGAAAAATATTTTTCATGAAAAAGTCACTCAAAACCTCACAACTCACAAGTAGAAACTTGAATGAAAAAATGAAAATTGTTTTCTTTGTGTTTCAATTTTTAATTTTTTGTTTTGAATTCATTTTGGATTTTGTCTTTTAAGTGTCTACTTTGAGATTGCTGAAAACGCGTTCTTTTCGTCATTTTGAAAAATTATTTTCAAAAATAAGAAAATGAAGTTTTCGCTTAATTTTAACTGAATTAGCCAAAACGACTTTTTTGACGTTTTTCGTTTTCTTTATAAATTTTAAACTCGTTTCTGAAAATAGATAAGTAAACGAGTTTTCAATTTTTTCGAAAACTGAAAACTAAAAATGGTCTGAAAACAGTAAAGAAAACAGACCCTATATTTTTAATGAAAGATAAAGCCCATCAAACGCCCTAGTTTCATACTGATGTATTTTCACATCCCAACAATGGCTGAAGTTTACAAAATGTGTCAATCTTGCTTTTATAAGAAATAATAACGCAATATAACCTTCCTTAATTCATATGAAAGTCTTGAAGAATACAATTTATACATATTACATCAAAAAAATGAGCACAAGGATTTTCGACAGGGGATGCACATTGGTCAAGTCTTGTAAAGCTCAAACAACCCTTATTTTGCAAATTTCCACACCCAATAATCGGATAGCAATAATATTTGGGTCAAATCTCTTCGATAGAAAGGCATTGTAAAATTATGAAGCCAATCCATAGACATCCGCGGCAAAAGACAGCCCAACTGGATATGATCGATGAATTCTCATTTTTGTAGTAGAAACATTTTTGGCAGGAACATCAGCAAGTTTCTGTTCATCCATATTTACCGTTGTTTTTTGCGTCTTATTTGATTCATCATTTCCGACAATGAACTGAAGCCCCTGGAAAGTTATACACCCGTGCACGTTGTCAGCTGGGGAAACTGCAAAACATCCACTACTCAAAGCATTTTCAACACAGCTTACCTTTGTTCTGTCTTCAGCCGGCAAAACTCTTGAATGGTCTAGTAGCTTAGCATCGACACCCTGCTTTCAAAGTGGGTAAAAAGGCATTTGTCTTTATAATTAATGGGAATGGGAAAATATAAATATGCTTAGAGGAAAGACTTACACAGCCAACCAAGAACTTCTAATCAAGATAAAACCAACCATTCACAAAGTAGGTTCAACACTAAGATTATAGAGTCAAAAACCAGAAGGCTCGACATGGGCATTAACAGGATGCACGTATCTAAGTTGATCCATCAAAATGAATAAAGAATCAGATTTCTACCAATCCTAGGTGATATTCCAGATTATCGGTTGCTCTACGATATTCTGAGATTTGCTAGTGTAATCAAACTAATGTTTTCAGACTAAAACTTTAAGCAGCGCTCTAGTCTATCTTCAGCAAACTTTCTATTAGAATTAAGACCAAGGTTAGAATCAATCTCCTTCTATTTAAGGTTTGTAATATATCTCCCACATCCTTCTTGTTGGGAATCTGGGCTAATTTCCAGATTCACCTCAGGGATCCTCCCTCGAGAAAATATAAAGAAAAACAGAGAAACAGCAAACAGAGAATACAAACAATAAAAAGAACACAAGATATGTGAAACACTCCAAAACCAAAGAAAAACCACAGGCCACAAAAGACAGATTTATCCACGTGAAAAGTTGTTATAACCACACATATCTCACACCCCAGACCGCAAATACACACGAGCTAACATACTACGAAAAGTCGAAAACCACCTCATAGTACGTACCAGGCAAAAAGGCGAGACTACAAAGGATCACAAGGGAAAGCCTCTATATATTGGGAAACAAAAAGGAGATACTTTTGATTTCTATTCGATGTGGGAATCATGTTAAACCCATTAAAAGTATGAAAGTTAAATCGTTTTCTATGTGAGTTGAGTAAAAATGTAATCCCTATTCTGTATAGGACAATCCTCAGTCAAATCCTAACACTTCAGAGGGAGATTTTTATTTGGTATATTGTATTCTTGACTATACAATACATAGAGGGAATGGCGAAGCAAAATCTAAATAATATGACTCAATGTGGCAAAACTATTGTACTGTTTTGATAGCAGTTCCGCAAAGGTGAATGATACAAGTTAGAGAAATAACAAATAAAGAAAAATTATAGAAGGATTTCTGACCTTGATTTTTTTATCGTTTGATCCACCTTTAATATTTTCGGCGACTTGGCAGAGATAATACAAACCCGAGTTAGTCTTATCCTGCAGATCATTTATCAACAGTCGCAGATACTTTCAGTACATCAAGTGAATAAGAGATTGTATATACTTGAAAAAGATCAAATCTTTACCTGCTTGCTTTCAAGAAGCTCAATTTTTCCTTCCTGGAAATTAATCAGCAATAAAGAGATCCATGAAGAAGTATAACTCATACGGCAATACTATTCACCAAATCAATTGAATTTAAAGCACTGTGATAGCTTACCAAGCCAGATACCATCTCATGGATTAAATTAATGTCACACCCAATCTGATTAAGATTAGATCTCACTTCGCTTACCTGCATAATATTAGTAACAGTAAGTATCAAAGATAATACATTTGCTTTGATGCAAGTTGCGTAGTAACTGTTATTTTCATCAATTGAACTTCCTCGCTGAGAAACCCCAAAGTTCAGCGAGCATATGAACACAGATGAGCATCATAGGTTTGTAACTCAATCCGTGCTCACACTCAGTTTCATTCTTATGCATAAAAGTCATCTAACAGACGACAGAGACAAAGTTCATGAATCTTTTGAATTGTCAAGACTTGTGATCTGCTTTCACTTCAAAGAAATGTGCCCAATATTTGAGAAGTAATGGGATGTGAAGACTAAAATCACGTCGTGCACAAAGCTTATAAAATGTTTTGAGGTTCAATTGATGCAGTGCACCTAATGATATTTTTTCCACATTTACCTCTTTTTCTCTTTGTTCCTGTAGTGTTTTCTTTCAAATATTCTTCAGTTTTTTCCTTGTTGGTTCAGGGAGAAGGTATCAACGAAAACTCTTAAGATGTTTCCATCATTATACTCAATGCTCAAAGCATCTTAATGATTTCTTCACTATGAAATATGAATGTGATATTTTTTTATTGCATCCAAGCATAAGTTAATCATTGAATCTGAAGAAGCCATTAATGTATGAACCATACGATCTGAAAAGCAGCTGTAGCACGTGTAATTGAGAGTAAAAATTATCATGGCAAAGACGTGTCATACGTCATTTACAATAAGCTTTGATGTTTGCATCTGCTCATCCACCTTCCAATCCAAGTTTTCCAGTCTCTTTGTCAAATGCCTCTTTGTTGACTGCAGGTAAAGTGAAATAAGTACACGATACATTTGATTAAAATGTAAGGTGACCGTAAAATCATCAAAATTTATTTATAGTAGTTTACTTACAGACAAAGCGTCAGAAACATGCTCTAACTGCTTTGAAACAGATGCAACAGCATTTGCCATGTTGTGCTTAGTAACAAACATTACATCAGAAAATGACCAGCCCTGCAGAGGGGAGGGGGGAAGCAAAATATGACTTATTTTCAAGAAAAAATAACAGGAAAAAGATAAAGAAAAATGAATCAACGACAGAGTAATTAGTAATCCCCATTTTGACATAAAGTGAACTTCGTAAAGAGAGAAGTCAAAACTCAAGAACATTCAAAAGCAAAGAATCATGTGTAGATTTGTGGTATACTAACCACCACCACCAGCCACAGGTGAGTGTCGAATGGACAGATTGAGATGCATAAATTAGTTCAATTATTTTGAGGTAAGAACTTCATAGTAAGAAAGTTCCCATCAAATACAACAATTTAGAAACATTTCTCAACGAAGACAGTAAAAGAGCTGAAATTTTATAAGCAAAAAATCATGTGTGGATTTTTGGTATAAAATAACCACCACCTCCACCCTTAGTTGAACATCAAATGAACAGCTTGCGATGCATAAACTAGTTTGATTACTTGAGGAATAAACTTCATAGTAAGAAAGTTTCCATCAGATACAACTATTTAGAAACTTTTCTTAACTGAGACGGTGAAAGAGCAAACTAGTATGTATCTAAAAACCAACCCTTTGATAATCTATTATGGATGGACGATTTTACAACAATTTCCAAAATTGATGATTCAATGGCTTAAATGTCAATATTTAACTCACCTTCCACCACATGTAACAATATCCCATTGCTCCAAGAGCTGCAGCAGGTAATATGTAAGAACCGTAATTCCCTGTCCAGACCAAAGAAAGTGTAAGCATCTGTGCCGTCATAAAAGGACTCAAATAAAGTTGAAGCTGGAAATGTATAACAAGCACAAAGGTGCGTCAATCATGAAAGTATCAGGATGTCAATTGCTGCTTACTATCTAGCAAACAAGCCAAACAACAGGAATATGTGATTGTAAACAGAAGTACTTTATAAAGAAAGCTTTTTGTTTTGTATGTGGATTAACAATTTCTTTCAAGTTTCAACTCACTATGCAGCTAAAGGTGGCCTTTGACAATGATCCCGCAGCTCTCATCAATTATAATTTAATGTATCGAAAAGTTAGAAACAGCTGTGAACTCCACACAAGCACTTGTGCGTATCAGTGATGGGGGTTTCCTTAGAACAAAAATTAAGCCACAAAATTTCCAAACGAATCTGATTGCATACCGTTGGAAGATGAATTTCCATTAAAAATGGTAATAGGATTTGACATGCTTAACTCCTTGATTTCTCTAGCCAATTGGCGAACCTGAAGGCAAGGCCAATGATGAGGAAAGGTGAAGTAGTAATGAATTCACATGTTTCATAATGAAGCCTACTAAACTTGATTCCAGATTAAATTTGTCTCCTTTAGAACATATAAATGATGAGGAAAGCAATACTCATGATTGAATGTCAATATGTAAATGCCTAAAAACATTTTTTTCTTCATTTAAGTATGTGCTTCTATTTATTACTACACGACACACAAATATTTTTCTCATGTTTCAAACTCCTTTTTTCTTCTATAGCTTCCTGTGCATAAATGTAAGTAATCCAGACTCAATCTAAATTTTTGCTGAACAATTTGGTGAGAGAATATAAAACATAGCAGTAGTTGTAAGTAATTGATTTTTTTGGTTACAGGGTCAATATTTAATTTATCAAAAACACTTAAAAATCCCCCCCCCCCCCCCTCCTCCCCCCCTACCCCCCAACCAAAAAAAAATAAAAATACAAAGCATAACATGCAGCACATGCAAGAATAAATTAGTTAATTAACTTGTTCAACTTGGAGTTTCTCAGTTATTGTCCTTCCTAAACTTTTAGGTCCTCACCCTAGTAGAATAAGGATATTTGGAAGTTCATAATTATGATGTGATCGCTGCAATTAAAAGTAGAAGTAAAGTACATTTTTTCTTGTAATACTGCATCTTTTAATGGTAAAGATTACATCAAATTCTTCTAAGAGAGGTTTTCAAAAGAACTGAGAGGTTCTAATATCAAAGGTATATTAATATGATCTTCTCCTCCTCTTCCATCTTCTTATAATGTTTCAGTCTAACACATGTATTTATAGACTTAAGAAGTGGTAAACCATAATCCAACGTGGGATCCAAAGGTACTTCAGTCTCCATGGAAAAATCTCTGCAATGCAAGAGAGGATCAAAGAAGACTTCACTGAGAAACGAGGAACTGAAGAGGACGTAAAGCAAATTTATACTCACCCAAAAAGTTTCCTTTGCCACTTCAGTAGTAGTAGGTATAAGGATAACAATGGGATTATAGCGTGGTCTCAAAATATTTTTTAGGTATTTAGGTTCGATTATAAACAGCGGTAGAGGAATTTAAGAGGATGTAATGCAAAGGATTAGTGCAAGATGGATAAAATAGAGTTTTGCGTGACACAAAGATACCTAAACGCTTAAACAATAGTTTAGTGTGATTTCAAAAATATTGTTTGTCATCGAGGTTTATGTCCTTCGAAAACCTAGCTATGGAGGTTAAGCCTCGAATGATCCTACATCTTCCTTTAATTTTCTTATAGAAACACAGTTGTAACGTAGTATGATCATAATGGAAATGATGATGATTATATAGACATGGTCATTCTATTATGTATAAGATAAGGAATGAGAATATATTCCAACATGAAAGTGTCGTCAACCACAGATAAATTGACGGACTGAACACTTAAGTGGTTGGGCATGTTATGCATGAACCTAATGTGGTCCACATTAAAGGTGAGGTGATCTCAGCTGAACAAGTTTAAAGAGAGATGGTTAGACCAAAACTACCATGGACAGAGTAATTGCAGTGGATCTAGTTTATTTGGATCTTCTACAATGAGCCAAATGAAGTGGCAAAGGACTCACATTTGAGCCTAAATTTATTAGAAAAAAAATCTAGTTTGTCATTGTCGTTAGTAACCAATAGTCCAGTCACTTTAATATCACTAAGGCATTCTATTCGTGTTCTAGTTATTCAATCTATAGTGAGAAAATCTATTCAAGGATATGTGTGAAATAGTATAGATAGACTTGAAAGACACAACAATACCATCCTTCAGGCTTATCTTCTTGCCTCATAACAATAAAACAACTGTACAAGTAAAGAACATAGAAGGTGATAGTCATACCTGAGCCGCTAGAAGAGAAGCATCATATTTTCCCGGAGATGTTTCAGCATCATTTATGTTTTTCATCAACTCCTGAAGCTGAGAAATCAAATCAGATAAGTGCCCACTCCTCAAGATAACTGATCCAGTTACACCTGTTGACAACCAAAAATCGATTTTGTGAATTTTCAAACAATTTATGAAACTCATGGTCACCAGTCTGAATGTGCTTGGTTGCAGTTCTTTTTTTCTTTTTTTTTTCAACGGGAAAATGTTGACTACTCCAGATAAACAAATTTGGACAGCTAGAAACAAGCCACATATGACACCTACCTAGTCAGACCTGAATCTCTCCGTACTAACAGCCATTATGGCACCTATGAGTTGGAATTTTCAAATTAACACGAATATACACTAAAGCCCCAGGTATGGGTAGCCTTATAGCAAGGTATATCATTATAGGCAACGGTGACTTTTCAGCCTTTTAGCTCAAAATTATATATCATAGTAACAATATTTCCTCCAAGTGATCAAGGGCATCAAAGCAAACCAACAATGAAAATAAAAATCTGGATTCAACCACTATCCACTTAAAACTTCAACATCCAGCCCATGTACAGTTGCCAAAAACATATGCACAAATCTTCCATTGAATCTAAGAACATCTTTTAACCATTTTTATAAGTTATCAATTTCCTATACATTCAAATAAATAGAAATTCAAAATGAAAACACTTGAAAGGAACAACTAAATAAAGAAAAACAAGCGGTCAACCAAGCAATCCTTTTAAAAACTTCTAAAATTTAGCTGGCATACTCATTTTGTCTTGTTCTCATTTCTTAAAAAAAATAATAATAATAATAATAAAATAAAATGAATTGCTTTGCCTTTTTAGTGTTACTCTTCCTTTCTATGTAAGGCTGCAAATAGACCCTATGAATTGCTTTGATCCTCAATTTCTCGAACTTCAACAGATTCGAAAAATATAAGAAATAATTAGACAAACACAGGTGCATATTATAAGTAGCTCATAAAATTAAAGAAATCAACACAAGTAAAACTATCAAAAAATGACATCGCATATATAACAATCTAGTTAGAGTATATCAATTAAGATCAATCTGATAACCCAATGAAATAAAATAATTTTCTGTCTTAAAACAAAGATCAAATACAACATAGATACATATAGAAAGAGAGACGACACCTGCACCGACGAGAATGAGGACTTTAGAGGTGGCGACGCCGGTCTGCAAAGCCATGGTTGCGCGTTGTTGAGTTCACAGGGATGTAATTGTAGATTCTTCAACTTTCCTTTATTTCTTTTTCATTTAGGTATTTTTATTGGTCAGAAAATGACATAAAATGACGATTCTACCCTCGTGGGCAACTATATCCTCCTCCCAGCATCGCGGATTAATTTCGATTTTGGTCATTGAACTTTATAGTGATATCTCAATTAAATTGTCCAACTTTTTTGGCGGACATGTGACGTGTCTTATGTTTTTAACTAAGCTCGTGTTTAATTAAGCTAAAATGTAAATTAAAATTTAAGTTGAAGTCAACATTTTGTTGGAAAATATATTATGGCAAATGAATTTTCACTTGTGTATGTGAAATTAATCCCACATTGATTGAAAGTTGGGATTTGAAGAGGAGCCTTAAAAGGGATTAACAATCCCACATTGGTTAGAAATGGAAAAGTGGGAATATATGGGGACTATAAATAGTACCATCCCACATTGGAAAAATAAAAAAGAAAGTGGCAAGTGGGAAAACTTAAATAGTTATCCCACATAGGATAAGAATAAGTTTTTGGACCAATTTATATATGGTTAACAATTTGTAAGGTGTAACCATTTGTTGCATAGAGACTCCTCCGTGGCCTCCGCGCTCCAGTGGGTGCAAATCTTGGACCGACTTGGCCTTCGAGCCTTGAACTTGTGTGCGGGCGCGACTTGCGTACACGAATGTCGGACCGAATGAGTCAAAAATTGGCCACCAAGTGCAAGCCACGTTTTGAAAATTTTCTTTTACGTTTTTCGACTGTACAAACTACAGTTCACGCCGCTGTATCCTGGGAAGCAAGCGCTCGCATTACTTCGGTGAGGGGGCGAATATTGCTTTAAGGACATCGTTCGACACGAATCGTAATATTTTCTTTTTCCGTCATTAACCGCAATGTTCTTTTTCTCGTCCATCAATTTGTTTATTACTTCTTCTTATTCGCTTAATCGCGTAGTTTACCTACAATCTTAAAGCAATATTTTGGTACTAATTTTTCTGATTGTGTTTCAGAAAATGGAAAATACACCTACCAATAACGTTGTGGGATCTGCAAACGCCTCCCGTGGCTCAGCGGTGGGCTTTGCTGTGCTCCGATGTGGCTCTGGCGGCTCCATGAATACAACCGCGGCTAATATGCCAAGCTTAGTCGTGGTCCAAGTGGGACTAAGATCGTGGCTCCATGTCAAGTCGCGTTACCGGTCCAACTGCGATACCACGGGAAAAAGCCGAGAAGTTCAATGGTTCGAATTTCAAGAGGTGGCAACAAAAAATGTTGTTTTACCTCACGACCTTGAATCTTGCAAGATTCTTTGACTAAAATGTTCCAAAGAGCTTTAAGAGGGTCAAGGAGACATTCAAGCAATCAATGCAAATGGATGCTTGGAAGCATTCTGATTTCCTATGCCGGAATTATGTGATGAACAGTTTAGCTGATTCATTGTACAATGTGTACTGAACAATAAAAACGGCTAAGGAATTATGGGAGTCTTTGGACAAAAAGTACAAAACCGAAGATGCCGGAGCCAAGAAGTTTCTTGTTGGCCGCTTTTTGGAATACAAAATGGTGGACTGTAAATCTATAATCATCGAAGTACAAGAATTACAAGTGATCTTGCATGAAATTCATTCCGAGGGAATGGTTGTGAGTGAATCCTTCCAAGCGGCTTCGCATAATTGAAAAACTACCTCCTGAATGGAAGGATTTCAAAAACTACTTAAAACACAAGCGAAAGGAAATGAACGTTGAGGAACTAATTGTTAGACTTCGAATTGAAGAAGACAACAAAAGTTCAAAGAGGGTTCAATCCGGTTGTGGCTAAAGCTAATGTTGTGGAGCATGGCCAAAGCTCCAAGACCAATAAGAACAAGTTTGGGCCATCTCTGGTGGCAAAGGGCCCAACTTGGGGCCAAAAGGTGGAATCTCCAAGAAGAAGTTTCAAGGGAAATGCTTCAATTGTGACAAGATTGGTCACAAGTCCACTGAGTGCCGTTTTGCCAAAGAAGAAAAAGAAGCAAATATGGTTGAAGATGTATCTCGACATCAACCTTGCGGCACTATTATTTCTCGAAGTGAACCTCGGTGGGTTCAAATCCGAGAGAATGGTGGATAGACATTGGTGCCACCCGACACGTTTGCTCCGATAAGGAGATGTTTAATGGGTTTGAAGCAAAGCCGGATGGGGAGAAGTTGTATATGGGAAATTCAACGACCTCCGAAATCAAGGGTCATGGAAAGGTGGTTCTAAAGATGACTTCGGGAAAGAGCCGACTGCAAACAACGTGCTTTATGTGCCGGAGATTCGCAAGAATTTGGTTTCGGCTCGTTGTTGAACAAGCATGGCTTCCAGTATGGTGTTTGAGTCGACAAAGTTATTTTGTCTAAGTCCTGAATGTTTGTAGGAAAGGGTTATGTAAGTGATGGGCTTTTTAAGCTCAATGTAATGGCTATTAAGCCAAAAATCAATAAAATGAATAACTCTTCCGTTTACTTGCTTAGTCTTCCAATTTGTGGCATGGTCGACTAGGACATGTTAATTACAACACTTTGCGTAGACTAATTAACTTAAATTGCATACCTACATTCCAAATTGATAATAAACATAAGTGTGAAACTTGTGTTGAAGCAAAATTGACAAGGTCATCATTTCAATCCGTTGAAAGAAAAATCGAACCTCTTGATTTAATTCACACTGATGTATGTGATTTAAAAATCCTACAAACAAGGGGAGGCAACAAATATTTTATTACTTTTATTACGATGCAAAGACAAAATATTGTTTTGTGTATTTGCTTAAAAGTAAAAACGAAGCTATAGAGAAATTTGTTCTCCATAAAAATGAAATTGAAAATCAACTCAACAAAAAGATCAAAGTGTTGAGAAGTGATAGAGGTGGTGAATATGAATCACCATTTGCCGTCTCGTGCACAACATGGAATTAAACATGAAACAACAAAGACCTTATTCACCACAACAAAATGGTGTTCTTTGAACGGAAAAATAGAACATTGAAAGAAATGATGAATGCAATGTTATTAAGTTTCGGGTTACCTCAACATGTGGGGAGAAGCCAGTTATCGCCCAATTACCTTTTAAATAAGGTACCCCGAAAGAAAGAAGAAAAGAGCCCTTACGAGTTATTGAAAGGAAGGAAGCCTTCCTACAAATACTTACAGCAATGTGGGGTGTCTTGCCAAAGTAGCTGTACCTACACCAAATAAGGTGAAAATAGGACCAAAAACTGTTGATTGCATATTTATCGGATATGCACATAACAGTAGTGCTTATCGGTTTCTTGTGTTTGATTCTAAAATTTCCGATATACACAAAAACACGATAATGGAATCGAGAAATGTCTCATTCTTTGAACATGTATTTCCATGTAGGTCCAAAGATGAAGCAAACTCTTCTAAACGGACATATGAGACTATGATTGAAAATAGTCAAGACAAAGAAGTAGAAGATGAAGTTGAGGTTGAACCAAGACGTAGCAAACGAGAAAGGACGGGGAAATCTTATGGTCCCGATTTTCTGACTTACATGCTAGAAACTGAACCTCAAAGCTTCAAAGAAGTCAGTAAACTCTTCGTGAAGGTCCTCAATGGAAAGAAGCCATTAAAAGTGAAATAGATTCCATTCTACAAAATCATACATGGAGTCGGTTGATCTTCCCGGAAGCAAACCACTAGGCTACAAATGGATTTTCAAAAGGAAAATGAAAGCGATGGAACTATTGATAAGTACAAGGCCAGACTTGTAATTAAAGGTTATAGGCAACGAGAAGGCATTGACTACTTTGACACCTATTCTCCGGTAACGAGAATAACTTCCATTCGAATGATATTAGCGATTGCATCTTTGTACAATCTCGAAGTACATCAAATGGATGTCAAAACTCCGCTTAAATGGAGATTTAGAAGAAGAAATTTATATGGAACAACCTGAGGGGTTTTCTGCACCAGGACAAGAAAACAAGGTATGTAAATTGGTAAAGTCATTATATGGCTTAAAACAAGCACCAAAACAATGGCATAAAAAATTTGACAATGCCATGATGGAAAGTGGATTTAAAATCAATGAATGTGACAAATGCGTTTACATTAAAGACACAGGAAATGGTTATGTTATTTTATGTCTTTATGTTGACGACATGCTCATCGTTGGTGGCAACGATAAGATGATTAAATCTACTAAAAATATGTTGAATTCAAGATTTGACATAAAGGATATGGGTTTAGCTGATGTGATTCTTGGAGTTAAAATTTCAAGAACATCGGATGGACTCGTTCTAAGTCAGTCACATTATGTGGACAAAATTTTGGAAAAATTCAATAATGATGATATTGGCGTGGCTAGAACACCGATAGATACAAGTCAACATCTATCGAAAAATAGAGGCGATGGTATTTCTCAAGTAGAGTACTCTAGAATAATCGGAAGTCTTATGTACCTAATGAGTTGTACAAGACCAGATATCGCTATGCAAGTAGTAAGAGTAGATATACTAGTAATCCAGTGCGTCCACCCACGGAAAGGAATAGTAAGAGTACTAAGATACTTGAGATATACTCGTAACTATGGACTACACTATACCGTATATCCCGCCGTTATTGAAGGATATACCGATGCGAATCGAGATATCTCGATATTAAAGACTCAAAGTCTACTAGTGGATTTGTGTTCACTTTGGGAGGTGCAGCCATATCATGGAAATCCTCTAAACAAACAGTTATTGCGAGGTCTACCATGGAATCTGAGTTTATAGCTCTAGATAAATGTGGTGAAGAGGCTGAATGGCTACGCAATTTCTTAGAGGATATTCCAAAATGGTCTAAACCTGTGCCACCAATTTGCATACATTGTGATAGTCAATCTGCGATTGGAAGGGCACAAAGTAACATGTACAATGGTAAGTCTAGACACATACGTCGCCAGAATACTTATTATGAAATATTCTAGAATTGTGGGAGATATTACACCGATAATGTGCATATTATATTCATCAAGAGCATGCCGTTAATATGCATGAAATCGAAACATCATTCGACTTACCGAAATCTGATTTGAGAAGATAAAATAGTGATTACCGACTTCCAATATATGAATATGGATTTATCACTTTCCAATCTTGAACGCGTGTCATTCGAAATCTGATTTCGGTAAGTCGAATGATGTTTCGATTTCATGCATATTAACGGCATGCTCTTGATAAATATAATATGCACATTATCGTTGTAATATCTCCCACAACCTTAAGATGAATTTGCCCCGCATCGGTGCTAACGGTTTCTTGGCAATCATCTCTCAAGATACAAAGACCACGTCTAGCCATAGGAGCACTCCAAATGACTTAGACCCACGAACTCGAACGGAGTTCCCTCTCTACCATAACCATGATTTTGATGCAAGAAAAATCACTTCTACAAAGTGTTTTATGCAAAACTAAAGTAACCATGGAATGAAACTATCAAATAAATTATTTGTTGTGTAGTTGTAGTGTATCCAAACACATAGGGAATCCATATATATATAGTAGTTGGAACATCCATATCAAGAGACACATCTTTGAATAATCATAATTATTGGAAGTTATTCATACCAAAAGTCGTACTCTCCAAGAGTCATGATCCATATGAAAAGACACATCTTTTCATCTACATTCTCTAGAATATTCCACAATATTCTACACAATTCCAATAATTTCAAGTATTAAATGGTTTAAATTTGGTTTAATTTCTCATTCACCAAACAAGGAATTTCCACTTAAATCATTTCAATTGGTCACAACCAATTTCCAATACAAAATTCCAACAATCCCGATCCGCTAATCAAAGGGTTAAATAGAGAGTTAGTTGCAAAGTCATCAAAAGGAATGGGACTTAAGCCTCTAAAAGAATAAGTTATTGTAGTGGAAACTCAACCTAGCTGACTGGAGATCCCAAGATCTAGGTTCAATGAGAAAACCTAATTGCAAATACTTAACTATATATCATGGGGGTTATTTCCTGCTCCATTCGTAGAATAATAGTGATGTCCGTGGGAAGAGGATAAGCAATAAGGCTTTTAATGATTCTTATGCGTCGAAATCCGAGCGGAGTAATGCGGGTTACTCTTAATTAAGAAATCACCTATGTGAGAAAGAAGTGAGGCCGCTTCGAAGGGAATTGTGAGGCTCAATTCTTAATAACTCTCACCAACCTGGGCATATGTTCATGGCCACAAACGAACATAACCATGAGAACTGAATTGTGTTAGGAAGAATCCTGTGCGAGGTACATCATCGTTTACACAAAAACGCACAGCCTAAAGACATCACGTCTACTGATCAGCTAGTAAAGTAAATGTATTCTCATAAGGGGAGGTTCAAAGGGTAACACCTACCTATCCTATGCAGGTTTCAACTGTGGAACTTTGTCACCAAGTATTCCGTATCTCTATTAATTTCCATTCATGTGGGGGATTGTTGGAAAATATATTATGGCAAATGAATTTTCACTTGTGTATGTGAAATTAATCCCACATTGATTGAAAGTTGGGATTTGAAGAGGAGCCTTAAAAGGGATTAACAATCCCACATTGGTTAGAAATGGAAAAGTGGGAATATATGGGGACTATAAATAGTACCATCCCACATTGGAAAAATAAAAAAGAAAGTGGCAAGTGGGAAAACTTAAATAGTTATCCCACATATGATAAGAATAAGTTTTTGGACCAATTTATATATGGTTAACAATTTGTAAGGTGTAACCATTTGTTGTATAGAAACTCCTCCGTGGCCTACGCGCCCACGTTGGGGGGTAAATCTTGGACCGACTTGGCCTTCGAGCCTTGAACTTGTGTGCGGGCGCGACCTGCGTACACGAATGTCGGACCGAATGAGTCAAAAATTGGCCACCAAGTGCAAGCCACGTTTTGAAAATTTTCTTTTACGTTTTTCCATTTAAAACATAACTTGAAAACTATTTTCATTTATTTTTGTAACTCCAAAACGTGGGAATTCAATGGCAGAGTTATGACTGGAGTTCAATGGCAGAGTTATGACTGCATTAAGAGGCAAATGCTCCTCCTTGCCTATATATCCCGAACAATCTCTTCAGTTCAGACACACCACTACAGCAAGAAATCTTTCTGCTTCCTTCTCAAATTCCTGTCGTCTTACAGTCACTTGGTGATTCCGTTCCGGCACACTCGTTCGCCCGATCAGACAAACCAGGCTTCACGCGTTGTATCCTGGAAGCAAGCGCTCGCATTACTTCGGTGAGGGGGCTTAATATTCGTTTTAAGGACACTGTGTTCGACACAGGCCCCGGCTTCAAAGACGCCAATTTTATCTTCTGCCAACTGCAATATTTTCTTTTTCTGTCCACTGCAATTTGTTTATTACTTCTTCTTATTCAGTTAACTGTTCAGAGTTTACCTACACATTTAATTTTAATCACACATTTCATGAAATCCATAATTTTTCTTCCACACATTTTATAATTTTTGAATTAAACTACTTGTACAATGAATTTGCACAATGATTTTGACAATGTGTGAGATGTATAAATCATTGTCATTGAATTCAAAAATAATCTTTCAAATCAATGAACATATGTCTACCAACTCACATATTATCAAACTTATTGTCCAACTCATTGTACAAGTAGTATAGTTCATAATTTTTATCTGAACAAAGTAGGAGTTAAATATGCACATTGATCAAGCAATGGCTACAAATTTTGAAATATTTGCCACCTATGATTTTCAAATTTTGCCAAACACAACCTGATTACATAGTATCCTACTCTATTAAAAATAGCACTTCCTTGGCTACTGTAGATGCAATAGTAATCCAATAAAATGTTACTGTTCATTCTCCCATTTTTCACTCCTCTAGTCCTCCAATTTTATGATTTCTTACGTCTTATATATATATATATATATATATATATATATATATATATATATATATATATATTTCCATTTTTTTCTTAGTCTACTATAAAAAACGACGACTTATTTGAGTTTGAATAATTTGATTTGTCTTTCTATTTTCAAGAATTTTATTTTATTTTGAAAATTGGTTCCAGACATCTTAATTGTATTTTATAAAAAAAAAAAAAAAAAAATCTTCGTGCAGCGCGAATTTTTTTTTTAAAACATCTCTACTATATAAAAAAGGCAATGAGGAGTGTACTGTAGATGCAATAGTGATTCAATCCCCTTCCAATTTTTTTTTCCCTTTTTTTTCCCTTTGTTTTTAGTTTTTCCTCCTTTTGAATGCAAAACGACATCGTTTTGCCTTAACTTATGGCAAAACGATGTCTTTTTTTTGTTCTTTTACTTTCTTATTCATTTTTCTGACACACGCAACCTTCTTTTTCGTCCTTTCCCAACTTTCTTTCCAAAATTTGCTCTCTATTTTCTAATCTCTCATCCGACGCACGCAATCTTTTTCTTTCTTTTTCAGCCTTTGCCAACTCTTTCTTCCTAGAATTTGCTCTCCATTTTTCAAGGGACTTTAACTTCACCAATACTTTTTCCTTGCTTCATCTGATTGTAATTTGAAAGGGTTTTCTTTTATATGTGTAAAGTTCTTTTCTTTGATGGTTGGACTTGTGGATTTGATTTTTCTTTGTAGGATTATTACTTGAAAGAAAAAAATTCTTTATCTTTATTCAAGATTTTACTGACACTATTTCCTCCGTCTCTTATGACATCGGCGAGATTAACGGTACTCACTTAAGCTTTCATCTTCTTCGAATTTTTGAGGTGGGTTTTTATTTATAGAGCATAATGGAGCAGAAGCATCATATCTTGCTACGAAGACTGTAATTTGGTACCCAGGAGGTGCACATTTCTTCAATCTTACTTATAACTCTGACATTACATGAATTTATCAACTATTATTTATGAATCTTGAAATTATTTACATTTCACAATTTTCCAAATTTCCATCTTCATTTATTACATCTTACCTCTCTCTCTGTTATCAATGAATTAAAATCAATATATTATTTTATTTTTCTTTCTCTATACACGCATATACATACAAATTGTAGTCTGAAGTTGGGGAATTTCAAGGTTATGACGATTGCATCAACAATTGTTGATGTGCCGTTGGATGTTCTCTTTTTCTTATCTGGGCTCGTTGTCAATTTCATCCCAGTTATGCATTTACACAAGATTAAAAATCGACTTTTTTAAAGGTTTCTGACATGATTTTGATTTAGTTGAGCCGATAAAACTGATTTTTCTTTATCTCTAGTTGATTTGCTAAACATTTTTTTAGGGTTTCTTTTTTTTTTAAAAAAAATAAAATTATTTGATCTTTCTTGAGTGATTTTCTAGTTATTTTGTTGTAATATATGTTATTCATAGGTAAAATATTTTTGAATTTGGACAAATGTCACAAAATTTATTGGGGGATTTCTTAGGCACTATGTTTTGTGCTAATAAGACCATTGTCGAAGAACAATTCAGGAGCATAAATAAAACAGTGACAGAGCTGTTGTGGCTCCAGCTCATTTGGTTGGTTGACTGGTGGATCGGAGTTAAGGTGAAGAAATCTAAGCTTGCTACTGCATTTTTGATATTATACATTATTTCTTGATTGCAAAGCTTATTTCTTTATGTTACGAAGAACATTCCGAATATCCAATATCTTAAATGAAGTTATTTTATTTTTATTAAGAGTGATAATATAGTTGTTGATTCACCTTGGAAATCTCAATCACTAAATATGGAAATTGTTGCGATGATCAAATTATTTTTACTTTTACAAATTTGGGTACCTTTATAATCGAGTGCAAAGATTTCAGAAGTTATATCTAAAGTTGCAAATACTGTTTGCTTAAAGGGTTAAAATATCGTGTCTTGATTTACCAGACTTAAACATTACCTTGGTGCTTAAAAGTGGATTAAATATATCGTTATTTTTTTACTTTCACAAGCACCATGAGATGTATCTGTCTTATTTGTTCAAGTTTTGAATAATGGCAATAAGTTATATGAGATAGTAATTTATTATTGATTGATCAATGGTTAAATTGTGTTGGGAAAGTGTTGCAAGAGGCTCGTTTAAGCTTCTGTAAATTGAAGGATAAGCATTGACAAATGATGCCAAATGTGTAAAGTTCACGTTTAAAGCCTAATGTGATCTCAAGGCATATGCCTTAGACAGGGTTTTAAAACAATGATTCTAATTTCAATTTTTTGAGAGGTTTATGAATTTTTCTTTAGGTTTTATTTAGGCAAAATAATGTTCGTTGTTATGCTTTCATTTTCCTTGTGCTGACATTCATTTTCATTGCTTGCTTTAACATACAATCAATTTGGGGTCCATGTTACAAACTGACCACTGCATATACAATATGTCTGCTTGTCTCTGCTTACCTATTTCATAGCTACAGTATATAACATTTAAAGATAGAGATTTCTTAGAGAAAATCAAATAACACCTGGGATAAGGGTGGTAAATTGCAGTACTTCCTAAAAGTTTTGAATAGAACTGCAGATAATATGTTAATATGGTATATATGCGTAGTACCCATTTGCACAACATATGTTGATAACTGCCTAAAACCCTAACTTTCTGAATCAAGACCGTCAAGCTTCTGTGTTTTATCCTAACTATCAAGTGCTCAACTATGTTTAGTAGAATTTTAGTTAGATGTGTAATCTACATAATTTTCGTCCAATTTCGAAAGGATGACTTCCTTGTTTTAATCTTAAAACATTTATATAAATATCTATAGAGAGAATTAGCTAAGCCTTATCTTCAATAAACTTGGTGTCAAGTATACGAATCATGCTTTTTAAAATAAATCTTTAATGTGCCCCCTGGGTAGACCTTCATTTCCTTTTCTCACATTCTATTTTTAATGTACATCTTCTTAATGATCTCTATAATCTTTTAACTTGATAGATATATTTTGGTCAAATTAAAGTAAATGTAAATGTAAATGTAAATTTTATGATGTATGAATAGGGTTCATCTATGTCATTTGATACGTTTTGTGATTGGTATTTGAGGATGCTTACAAGTCACCACTAAGCATAATTATCCTTGATGATATTTAAAGGTAACTACTATTGAATTTAGATGAATAATTTATTGAAAGGCTTGGGAAAGCTCACCCTAGTAAGCTAATTCACACACCAATTGAATGACACTCAAAGTATTATGTCCAGGAGTTTGAAAGAACTCTTCAAAAGAAGTTCTCGACCGTTCTATTGCTGCAAAAATGCATATATGTTCAACAACCACAATCTTGGATGTCCAAGTACTGGTAAAATTTTATTATTATCTGATTTCCCATATTGAATTTTTTTTGTTTATATAATTGGTCTTTCAGCAGTTTCTTGTCAGCTTTATGTGGGTAGTATACTTATCTCTCAACTTTTTTTCATATTTGACTTCCCACTTACTTAGTGTACCACTTTATTAAGCATCCACCTATTATTAGAAGTTGTTAGAAGAATGCTATTCTGTTGGTTGAGTGCTACATGATCTAGAAATTTGTTTTGCTCTTTTCTTAAGAAGTTTTATTATTTTTTATTGCAACTCTATTGTCAGCCATAGTGAAAATTGATGATAATTACTATTCTGAGGTATAATTAGGTTGCAAAGGTCGAATCTTCTCTTTTCAAATCACGAACAATCTTTTGGATGCTACAAGTAATCTTTTTGCCTAATATTTGGCAAACACTCTACCATACTTACATTCTCAATGCTAGACCTGGCTTGAAGAAGGTCTTTTCGCCTGCCGCTCAAAACTTTTTCGGTGCAAAAACTCTTGCAAATATACATGTAAAGGATATGAAGTGCACTTTAACATCGGCCTTTCTTTCCTGTTTATTCCTTATTGCAGCTTCGACTGATTTGTTCTAGCTATCTATTTACAGGTTTTGGGCACTAACTCTTTGGGGTGACTATTTCAAGTCATTGACCCAAGGTTGAATTCTCTTTTACAGTTTCCTTTTAAGTGTTCTAGAAATATGATCATTTAATCTTTGGTCGTTTTCTCCCAGCTCACTAGCATACCTTTTTAGTGGATGATACAAACAACCAATAGAAGAAGCAGAAATGACAATAGAAGAATTATCCACTTTGTCCTATCCTTTTGCCACTTCGTTGCTATCTATTTTCATGTTTCATTGCATACTTTATTATTTAATGGGTAGAATATTTCTTGCTCCAGTAAAGCTACAATTTTTATGTCAAATATTTCTTTTATCATGTACCACCATGTTGTAGACACGCGTGTTGAGGCTTAAATTCTATTTTTTGGTGTTTTCTTTATGCAATAGTATCAGCTTTTGAACCAATGACCTTGTTAGATATAGCATTATCGAGACACATAATGCATCTGACCTCCAGTAGAGGAAAGGAATGTGTTCTTTCATTCATTTTTTTCTTTTTTGATGGAGAAGGGGGTTGGTGGTTTAGGTCGCAAATTTATTTTTGAAATATAGTTAAGTACTGAGTATTGCATTGTCTAGGGTATATATGCCGCGTTTCCACTTTACATAGCTTGTTAGTAAGCTTACTTTGTGCAAGTTAGAAATTGTTGCTATTTTGTTAACCACTTGAATGATGATATGTCTGATACGATTTCATTATATCTAACTAAACGTAAAGTAATTCTACCATAAATTTAATCATGGATGATTCACGATACAAAAACTTTTATCAATAAAAGAAAAACATGTTGTCACAAAAAAATAGACATTTCCAAAACTATCTCATGGAATGAGACAAATGGATTAGACATAGTTATCTAAACATCACTGGTGAAGGATCTGATGGGTAAGTCCTTTCAACAAATTTTAAGGTGGACTTTTATAGCATCTGCGATAATGCAATGAACCAAATGATCAGACTTCACCAAACACTTCGAATCTTCAACAAGTTTTGGAAAATCTAAAATTTTGACGCTAATAAAAATACAATAAATACAAAACTTGTGCAACGCACTTGACATCGACTAGTATTTACATGAAAACGTAAGGCATATCATATTACTGTAACATCTACGATCAATCCCTTTCACCACCAAATACCTGGTCCAGTCCATTCGATTGGAAATAGACCATACCAACGGGCTTGAGATGAGAAGGAGAGTGTCGTATCCATTTGTAAAACCTATCGGAATTCTTGAAAAATGGTAAATTTGGTCGTGGCTGGTGGCTTCAATGTCGGGGTTCCAGAGGTGACTTCTTTTCATTAAAGTTGCAATTGGCTATTTTGGTCCTTGAATATTCCAAAGGCCATTTTCCTCTTATTTTTTCTCCCTTTCACTCATCTCTTTTACTTCTTTAATTTTTTTCCCATTAATTCTTATAATAACATTTTTATTTTTGTTTACTTATGTTTATTCGACACTTTTTTTTTCTTTTGTTTTTTTGTCTGATGTATTGGCGAAAAATGACGTAAATAAATTTCTTTGTTGTATTTTGTACAAATTTCGAGCTTCAATTCCATTTATGTGAGCTCTTATAGAAGATGAGTCTGTTATTTTTAGAGTAAATTTTATCTATAAAACGACTGTCATTATACTTGGCACATTCAAATCACTAAGATTGTCTTTCATCACTTCTTGAAAGCTTGATCCAGGGCTGGTCATGGTCCAGTTCCATTCGGTTTTAAAAGAGAATCGAACCGAATTAGAATTCTCGGGTATTTAGAAAGTGGAACTGTCATATCCAAATTTAATTATGGAACCGAACCGGTCCCCGGGTTCCGTACCATAATTAAATGTTTTAATATTTACAAAAACACTACATTAATTCAACTAATAACATGTTTAATCTTAACTATTACAAAATAACGTGATCCAATTTAAAATTATACAAATAACAAATTCTATAATAAGATTTATTCACCAATATATACAAATTACCAAAAAGTAAATAATAATACTAAAACATCAATGATTTCATCTCATTGATTCATTTGCTTTGAGCCTTTAAGTCCACATAAAAAATGAAATATAAATCAGAAGTTACAGAATTAAAATTTTTTTAAATATTACTAGTACTTGCCAGCCATTTAATTAATTATCCATTGTTTGACTTTCCATATTAAGAAACTCTACAAGAAATAATTGAAAAAGCAGAATTAATAAACGTAAACAAACAAAAGTCTTGATTTATTGATATTCCACCAATTTAAAATGTCAAAAGGAAAAATTCCAAATCTAAGAGATTAAATATAACATATTTCAAAATCAAGAAATGAAGTTTAAAATTTCAAAAATCAAATATTTTTAAAATTTATTCATGAAATAATTAATTAAAAAATATTTTATTAATTAAACATATTAAGGCCTCGTATGGGAGGGATTAAAATCGGATTAAAATTGAAAATATAGCCGTTATTGTTGACTTTTATTAGACGAGTGGGACCCAATAACGGCCATATTTTCAATTTTAATTGGCTTTTAATCCCTCCCGAACGGGGCCTAAGGTCACAAATTATCGAATTAATTGATTCCAAATTATTTCTTAGTCACAAATCAAAAAAATTATAAGTCACCAATTATTTATCGATCGCAAATAAAAAAATTTATAAGTCACAATTTATTTATCGATTACAAAATCAAAACTCTTTTTTGACACAACTCATTTATCGATCACAAATTATCAAATTAGTTGATCACAATTAATTTCTCGGTCACAACTTAATAAATTGTGAGTCACAATTACATTTTTTAGATCACATATTATTTATTAGTCACAAATTAACCAATTTATTGATCACAATCAACAAAATAGTTGGTTACAAACACCCCCTCCCATCACATCTACCCACGACCACCACAAGCCACGCTCATCGTCGTCTCATCGGACTGTGCAAAATCACCACCACAGTACCACAACACCACTTCACACAAACTCCGACACCATCATTGCTGTCAGATCGCGAATGCCTTGAGCATTACACATGACCACCACCATCACCATCACCACACCACAAAACCACCTCAAAAATTACCTAAAAAATCACCACAAAAACAATACAATACCAAAACAAACCACAAATCCATCTTTGCCACCGCGCACAGCCGACGACCAACTTTTGTTAGCTGCTATGCGTGGCGAACTCAATCGTCGTTCAGTGGCGTCGCTCACAGCAACTGATCAGTGACAATGGATTCACTGTCGGGGGTCAGCACCCGCCGGTGAAAGAACGAATAGAGTGAAAGAAAAAATGATATAGAATAGAAGAAAAAAATGGGTGACCACCACCACCACAAAAATTACCACAAAAATCATCACAAGCCCATCACAAAAAAAAAGACCACAAATCCTTCTTCGTCGCCGCGCACAGTGGTGGTCAGAACGTTGCGCAGTAACGAACAGAGCGTACGCCGATGTGGGCGACGCTCTGAGCTTATTGCTACGCGGACGAGATCTGACGCCGCGTATAGCGACGACCAACTCATGTCAACTGGTGTCAACGAATTCAATCGTCGTTCAGCGACAATGGATTCTCCGCCGCCACGGTCGGCACCCATCGATGAAAGAATGAAAAGAGTGAAAGAAAAAATGAAATAGAAGAAAAAATGGGTTGGATAGATTGTACAGATGGTGAAAGAAGGAAGAGGACGACCGGTGAAGGAGAACACAATGGTGTGAGAAATTGTAGAAAGAAAATGGAAAGAGTGAGAAAGAAGAAATAAGAAAATGAAATGGATTTGAAATTTAATTATATAACATTATTATTAATATTGAATTATTTGATTTTTGTATGAACAAACTTTATATCTAATTTTTGAAACGATAATTTAAAAAATCTGGTTCAATGCAATTTCCAAATGTCAAAATCTTCATCACTAACATGTTCAATTTGATTAAATTGAGCTTTGGGAAATTAGAAATAGGAAATCATATTTTGATTTGGGCTAAATTAAGTGGAAATTACGTTTAGGCCTGTTTTTAAAGTTTGCATTGCATAAATTATATTTTAAGTTTATTTAATAAATATTTAATAATTATATTATTAATAAATCACCCCACGCCACCTTACTCTCACTCCACCCATTAAAAACTGAGGAAATGGTGAAAAATACTCGGTTGACCCGGTCACTTTTCCACAATAGCCGTTGACCAAGTAAAAAAGAAAAAAAAAAAGGAAAAACTAAAAAAAACTTGAAAGTCCAGTATTTTCCCATTTTTATCCTCACACGTGAATGTGAAGAGAGTTGAGAGAGAAAAAAAAAGTATGTTTTCAAATTTTTGTTGATTATCTTCAAAGAAATTGTTGTAGAATCAATTATTAATGGATGAAATGTGATTTGGGTGAGATCTGGGGGAGAAGATCGTCGAAAATGGCGTTTTCAGGCGAATCTATCGGTTGGAGGAGAAAAGCCCAGATAAGCCTGGGCTTCTAGGCCCGAACGCTCGGACTTCTGGGCCAGGACGTATGGGGCCTGAACGACCGGACGTCTGGGCCCAGACATCTGGGCGACTGGGCCCAGAAGTCTAGGGCCCAGACACCCAGAAGTCTGGGCTTCTTGGAGTCTGGGTCCAATTGATTTTTTTTTCTTTTTCATTTAATATTTAATTTAAAATTAATTTCTAATTTTATTATTTAATATTAATTATAGTTTAATTTGGTCTTGAATTTTTAATTATCTATTTAATATTTAATTTAAATAAATAATTAACTTATTTAAGTAAAATTCACGAAAAAAAAGTTTTTAAAATATAAAATATTATTTAGTTATAAATAATAAACTATTAAATATTTGTTTGTTTATTTAATATTAAAAAATAAGTAAACTATTAAAAAAATTGAAAAAAAATTTCATTTAATTTAAAATAAGTAAACTATTAAAAAATTTATTTTAAATTACTTATTTAATTTGATTGCAAAGAATAAAAATAATCGATTTCAAATATATATTTTAAACTACTTATTGAAATAGTTTATAAACAATTTAAAATAAATTATTTCATTTAATTTCTATATTTTAATAGATTGTCTAATATTTAGTTACAAAAAAAGTTTATTTAAATTTGAAATATTATTTAATTACAAATAATAAAATATTAAATGAACAAAATAAATTATTTCTTTGAATTTTTTATTTAAATTATATATTTCGATCGTTTATTTAATATTTTGTTAATTAATAATAATTAAACATTATATAAACAATTAAAATAATGAATTTAATTATGAATTCTTCTTTTACAACGAAATATTAAGTGAACAAGTAAAATATTTATTTTGAATTACTTATAGAAATTGTTTATAAAAATGAACTGAACAATTAAAATAAAAAATCTAAAATAAATTATTTAATTTAATAGTTTATTTAAATATTTATTGTTTATAATTGAAATTGTTTATTTAAATTTTATATTTCGATTGTTTATTTAATATTCTATTATAAATTCTTCTTTTATTTTGAAATATTAAGTGAACAATTAAAATAATTTATTTTAAATTACTTATTGAAATTATTCAAAAAAAATTAAACAAACATTTTAAAATAAATTACTTCATTTAATTGTTTGGTTATAAATAATAAAAAACTAAATAAATTGTTTCATTGAATTGTTTATTTAATATTCTAATAATTATAATCAAATATTATATAAACAATTTACAATTAAAATAAGAAATAATGAAATAATCGTTTATCAATTAAAATAAAAAATCAATTTTATATTATTTAGTTATAAATAATCAAATATTAAATATTCAATTATTTATTTAATATTCTGTTAATTATAATTAAATATTATATACACAATAAATGAAATATTGAATTGACAATTAAAATAAGAAATAATGAAATAATCAAGTAACATTTGAAATAAAAATAATAAAATAATATTTAGTTATAAATAATAAAATATGAAATATGCAATTGTTTTTTTATTTTATATTCTATTAATTATAATTAAATTAATTATAAATAATAAATAAAATATTCAATTCACAATTAAAATAAGAAATAATGAAACATTCGGTTAACAATTAAAACAAAAAAAATAAAATATTATTTAGTTATAAATAATAAAATATGAAATATCCTATTGTTTATTTTATATTCAATTAATCATAATTAAATTAATTATAAACAATAAATAAAATATTCAATTAACAATTAAAATAATGAAAGAATCGGTTAACAATTAAAAGAAAAAGTAATAAAATATTATTTAGTTATAAATAATCAAATATTAAATATTCAATTAGTTATATAATATTATATTAATTATAATTAAATATTGTAAACACGATAAATGAAATATCGAATTAACAATTAAAATAAGAAATAGTGAAATAATGAATTAACAAGTGAAATAAAAAATAAAAAAATATTATTTAGTTACAAATAATAAAATATGAAAGATTCAATTGTTCATTTTAAATTCTATTAATTATAATTAAATTAATTATAAACAATAAATAAAATATTCAATTAACAATTAAAATAAGAAATAATGAAATATTATTTATTTTTAAATAATAAAATATGAAATATTCGATTGTGTATTTAATATTCTATTAATTATAATTAAATTAATTATAAACAATAAATAAAATATTCGATTAACAATTAAAATAAGAAATAATGAAATAATTGGTTAACATTTAAAATAAAAAATAATAAAATATTATTTAATTATAAATAATTAAATATTAAATATTCGATTGTTTATTTAATATTCAATTAATTATAATTGAATTAATTATAAACAATAAATAGAGTATTCAATTAACAATTAAAATAAGAAATAATGAAATAATCGGTTAACAATTAAAGTAAAAAATAATTAAATATTATTTAGTTATAAATAATAAAATATTAAATATTCGATTGTTTATTTAATATTCTATTAATTATAATTAAATATTATATACTCAATTAAAATAGACAATTTAATTATAAATTCTTCTTTTACAATTAAATATTAAGTAAACAATTCAAATACACGATTTAAATTATTTATTGAAAATAAATTATTTCATTTAATTTTTTATTTCAATTGTTTATTTAAATTTTATATTTCAATTGTTAATTTAATATACTATTAATTATAATTAAATATTATATAAACAATTAAAATAAGCAAATTAATTATACATTCTTCTTTTACAATTAAATATTGAGTAAACAATTAAAATACACGATTTAAATTATTTATTTAAAATAAATTATTTCATTTAATTGTTAATTTGAATTGTTTATTTAAATTTTATATTTCAATTGTTTATTTAATATTCTATTAATTATAATTAAATATTATGTAAAAATTAAAATAAGTAATTTAATTATGCAACATACAAATTATAATTAATAATATACTGATAAGTGTAATTAACACATTAAACAAATACCTTTAAATCGTAGATTTTAGCTTGTTTTTGAGCACTTTTGAGCGTTTTGATGTGTGTGTTCATGTTGTTTTATAGATTAAATACATTGGAGAAAATAACGTATTTTGGAGCCTTAGATGAAGCCGTGTGTGATCATAAAAATTGGACTCATAGAGGAGGTGAAACAAAAAAGAAATAGAGTGAAAAATTGTGAATTAGCGGAAATTTGTCGATATAGGCGGTGATAATAGTGCAATTATCACATTTTTATCTACTAATAATTGCATTTTCATGATTTATTGGCTCCTAAATATTATAAGTACATTTGCATTTTGCTTTAGGCTGCAAATGAACGAATACGATGGAAATTAGAAGAAAATAGCGAAATGACCAAAATTGAGGAAAGTGATAGTTCATGGATTAAAGTGCAAATATTCTAAACTTGTTCTAACCTCGTGACGAAGATTCGAAAGTATTGAAAGTCAATTGGATGAAAAATGAGTCAAATGGATGAATTATAGTCAAAATATTATCACATGTTAACTTTCAAGTTGAAAAGTTTTGCACCGATTTTCAGCCTCATATTGAGACTAGTTTTTGACATGAACAATGATCGAATTCGAAGATGATATCTGAAGCAAAGTTGTAGCCCTTTGAGTTAGCTTTCCAATGCATCTTAAATCATGTCAATCAGACATTAGGAGAGAAAGTTATGGCCTAAAAATGTTGTAAGGTGCGTCGGATCCGGACGGGCCCAGACGGCCCGCCCGTCCGGATCCGGACGTGCGGGCCGTCGAATACATCCGGATGTCTGGTTGACCATTTTACAGACGATCGTAAATTTGACTGAAATTATACATGCAGATGCATTTTTTTCTCATGTTTGTTAAAAATGATTATAGATCCATTTAAGATCATAAAATTTTCATATATTTATGTCGAAATAAGATTTAAAAATTAAAATACTGTACTAATTTTACCGAAACAAAAATTAAAATACGTAAATATAATTACCGATTTCACTGATTACTGTAAATAATATTTTCTTATTGAGTGTTTGATAAATTTATCTGTTTTCAAGTTTGAAGTAGAGAAAAAATGAAATAGTTTTTATCTGTGTTCGGGTACAAAGATAAAGAAAGTGAATTGATTTTGAAATTTTAAGTGGGAAGTGTTTGGAATTCTTTATAACTTAAAAGGGGTATTATTGTCTTTTAAACAATACCATTTTTTGTAATTTGTATAACATTTTAAAGATAATTTCGTCTTTTTAGGCTTGTAAGGCTATTGTGGTGAATGTCAAATTTTTTTGGGTAATATGGAAAAGTGGTTGTTTGACAAAGGCATTCTTAAAAGTACCCCTTAAAAACTCTCCTTTATCTCCCTCGATCCTCTCTTCTATCTCTCCGCGGAGAGACTGTAAACGAAGCTCAATCCCACGTCAGCGACGGAGGCGGTGGATTTCGTGGCGGACAAAGTGATGGAGGTTATGGAGGTGGAGGTAGTGGTTGAGGCTATGACCGCCTTGAGGAAGGTTTCTTTGTCATAAACTCATCTTCCCGTGGCCACCAAGCTCGTCGTTGTACCACCAGTGATGATGGACGCCGCTGCTATTTGTGTGTGGATGGGTGGTAAGGGCTGGTTTGATTGGCCAATTAGGATGTTAGGTGTTTCGATTGGATGTGTGAATCAATGTTGTTGATCTTGGTTTTGAGTCGGTAGGTGGGGGACTGTGGATGGAGAGGTACGACGGAAATGGAAATGTGTAATTGGTCAATTGGGCTATTGATTTGGCAGAGGCAGTGTGGTAGAGATGTGGGTTGCGGTGTATGATAATGGTGGCGGCGGCATCGTAATGGTAGGTTTGGAGATGTTATTGCTCATGAGAAAAAAATTGGTGATAGTGTTGGTGGTGGCAACGGTGGCAGATACAGATTCAAATCCCGTTGTGGTGTGGTGGTGTTTACAAGTGGTTTTTTGCGGTTGATGGTGTTTTGTAGTAGTTGTGCAGTGATTTTGGGTGGCGACGGCAGTGTTGTTAGGCTGTGTTGGTGGTGGTCATGGTGTATGTGATGGTGCTGGCAGTAGCCTCGCGGTGGTTGTGAAGTAGTGGTGGGAGTTGGTTGGTTTGCAATGGTGATGTTGTTGTCGGGAGGTGGAGGTGGCGTTGGCGACGATGAGGCTGGAGGCAGTGGTATTACAAATTATTTGATTAATTGTGACCAATAAGTAGTATGTGACCAATGAAATAAATAAATTTTAATCAATAAATAATATGTAATCTAAAAATTTGTTAATTCGTGATCAATAATTAGATAATTTGTGACCGTGTAATAAGTTGTGATTTATAAAATTTGTGATCGATAAATAAATTGTGACCTATAAATTTTTTGATTTGAGGCCGTTGAACAAATTGTGATCTATAAAACTTTTGATTTGTGACCGTAAAATAATTTGTGGCTTATAAATTTTTTTATTTATGACCGAAAAATAATTTGTGACCAATTAATTCGATAACTGTGACCAAGTTCTATATAATTGTGACATTAGTATTTTAATTTATGAAATATATTTTTAATTAATTATTTTATAAATAAAACTTAATTAATATCTAATTTTTGAAGTTTTAAACATCGGTTTTGAATTTTGAAATGAGTAATAGCTAAGCCCTGTTTGATATACATTATTTTCAAAATTTATTTTTCTATTTTCTTTTCAACCATATATTCTTTAATAAAATAATATTATACACAAATTCGAAAGTGTTCCTTATTTTTTAACCACGCATTCTCTATCAATCTAGTATTCTAAAATTCATTCTTCATAAATAATGTGTATCAAACAAGCTTTTAATCTCTTAGACATGAAAATTTTCCCTAAATTAATTAATTGGCAAATGAAATAGGAAAATGATATTTTGGGATTCAATTAATTAATTAACAAATTTATTTAGAAAAAAAATTAAAATAATATGGCTTGTTTAATATAAAAAATTAGGAAGAATCGGTTTTTATTCGGTTCTTTGTTTAGAACCGAGAATCGAACCAAACACACCAGTTTTCAATTTAGATACTTATTCGGGTATTTAATTTAAGAAGAATCGCCAAGTTCGATTCATTTCGGTTAGAGAGTTCTGTTCAACCCTATCTGGATCTTACATTTGAGTAGAGGGCCAATCTTTATCCGGAACGAGAAGATGCCCAAGTTACCTTCTTTGGTATGAAATATTCCCTACTCCTTCTCATTTCTTTTAGTTTTACTTTATTTTTTATATCAATTATTTTAAACAAAATAGCGAAAAATAATTTATCGAGTATAGTAAATTCTACCTGGCAAGCTATAAAAGTTATTATCACAAAATCATAAGTTATTTTCAAGTGGAAATTACACGCACACTTACTTTTCAACTTATCATTTTAAAAGTATGGTGTATCCCACCCTCCACCCACAAACCCTAATTTATTCTTTTATCCATTCCTTAAGTTACAATCACACCAACACTATCACAATTGTTGCCCCATCACCACCGCTCGGTTGCTACTACAAAGTAGTGCCCCCGAGATGCAACACCGCGTGTGGCCAGACACGACACTAATAGAGTAAAAGGGGATGGGAAAAATTAGAGTTTGGGTGAGGATTTAGGGGTAGGAGCCTTTGGTGTAATTTGTGAAATTGTAGGCTCCTACTTTCGATTTCAAATTAGGGGTCATTTTTGCAAATAGTAGTTGGTGGTGGTGGTGTGGGATGGGAAGTGATGGGATGGGGTGGGTTTGTGATCTATTATTTAGGTTATTGTGATCAATAAAATGGAAAAATTTGTAACTAATAGATAATATATGACTCATAAAATAGATAATTCGTGATCAATAAATATATGTGATCTAAAAAATGGGTAATTGATATTAAATTTGTAATTGTGACTCACAAATTTTGTCTTTATGATTGTGACCTTGTGCAATTTATGATTGATCATAATTGTGTGTTATTGTGACATTGACTTGTTATATGATCACTTGATTTTTGAAACTTTTTCGTTTCTTATTTTTAAAGTGTTCTTTGAAATCTTTGTAATTACGTATTCTTCCCTATTTTCAATATATATGTATTCAATTGTTAATAGAGTTTGAAATATATATGTATAAGCTTAGGGATGCCCCGTTACCCGTTTAAGGTGGGCCGGGGTCCTTGCCCCGTTTACTATCTGTTAAATTTTTATTTTTTTTTAGTTTTTGATAATTTATTTTTATTGTCCATATTCATTAGATTTAAACAAATAATTTTAGTTACTATTTTCTATTAGAACTAATGAAAATTTTCATTTAAAATATTGAATTCTAAAAAAAAATTTAACGTGGCGGGGCCCCCGTTACCCATCCCCGCCCTGGGGAAAAATTTCCCTTCCCAAATACCCGATTAAGCGGGTTATCCTCGCCCCGTTTGGGGCGGGGCCCCACGAGTATTGGATTTGTCGGGTTTTTTTGTCATCCATATATAAGCTGCATACATTATATTTTTTAAATTTCAAAATAACCCCCTGAACTCAAATATTGTTTCAAATTCATAACTGAAATTAATCTTCTTTAAAAAGAAAGTTTTAAGTAAAGAAAAATCTTATGTAAATTTTTTTGATAGCTTAGCGGTTAAAAATCTAGATCGTCATATTACTTTTTTCTATTCATCAAAATAATAAAAATGGACATTGATCAACTTGACACCAAATGAAAGAAAAACAAAATCTAGTGACTTTAACACAAAATTCGATTCAATGACGACCTGTTCAAGTTTAACACTTGTCTCAAGAACACATTGGCAAGTGGCAAAGGGCTCTTTCATCTCCTAGGGATCGCATCATACACGAAGTTGGAGGAAATTAGCTCGACCAAAAGAAGATGGTTAAATAACTCGATCTACATGACCTAGTAGACAAAGAAAAAGAAAAATAAAGGGAAGGGACCGCTTTATTCTCAGTCGATCGGCATTCATGCCAGCTTCTGCAAAACCAAGAAAAGATGAAAAGTGGAAATTTGGTGAATATATTTTCAAAGAAAACGGTGAAAGTAAGTTTCTCCATAAACACACAGAACCCAATAAAGATTAAAGTGAAAAAGAGGTAAGAGATCGCAAATTGTGGGAATCTTTTTCTTTCTTTTCACTGTTATGAAGATCGTATAATCATCCATGCCAATTCTTTTACTCTCTCTCTCTCCAATATATATATATTTCTTCTCTCTAAATTCTCTATAAACTTGCACCCTTTTTGTTCTTACTCTCAATCTCTGATAACATTTTACAAGAGTTTTTGTTTTTTTCTGAATGGAGGAGACGAGTCACAGAAGTAGTATAGATTTTCATGGTAATGGAGAGGAAAGTTCATTCGAGTTCTGGCCGGTTCAGCACCCCTCTGAACCGCCGGAGGAAGACAGACCCATCGAGTGCCCAATGCCTGCAGACTCATCTGTTATAAATGCAAGTATTGTTTCTTGTTACTACATATTCAAATTGAATGTTCTCATGCACACCTGCAGTCGAGTATATAAGTATACAGTATAGTTAAACTCGACTAAGTCTACCATTCTTATTCAACAAAGCTAATGCTCCAAGATATATATGTTGAATTTTGAAGTTTTATAGTAACCATTCTTCTTACTGACAAAGTCTCTTATACAGGGTAATAACAAATTGCAGCAGAAATTTTCTGAGAGATTGCAGAGGAACTCAGCAGTGTTCAACAGAGAAAAGAGACTGGATCGTGTGCTTCCAATTCGGGCAACACGCAAGAGGCATCACGGAGAACCAATGACAAAACCTTTATTAGGGAGGCATTCTCTTGACCAGTTTCTTCCACCCCGCGGTGTTACAATGTTTCAAATGCTAAACAAGTTCGATTCTTGACCCTGTGGTGTGATTGCTTCCTCATGGATCATGAGTTGCAACCAGAGAACCGTGTTTATTAACGGAATCAAAGACAATGCCATCATGTCACTTTCTTTGAGACTATTCAATCCTATTCACACGCACACGCACACTCACACTCACACTCGCGCACACACGTTCACGAATTAGCTTTCCAGCATACGGTGAACCACAATTACTCCCTGTTCAATTAATTATAATTTTTTTTCCTTAATCTTGTGTATGAAGTTATCTGTCAGTGAAATTTCTAGAAAATACAATGTTTGTTATAAGGACACAATTGTGATGGATGACAGTGGCTGTTTCAAGGATAGAACTTGGATCAGCAAGCACCAACATGAAATAGATGATTTACTACAATGTTTAATAGAACCTTCAAATTCATGGCGTTATACTATAGTAAAAGTTTTTGATATAATAATAATAACAAAAAAAGAAATTACCCGTGTCATTCAACAAATGCATGGCGTTATACTATAACATAAGTTTCCGATATAAAAAAAATATATATATAGAAATTACCCATGTCATTCGACAAGGGAAATACAAAGGGCTATCCCCATGCCCATCATCAACGACACTAGATGAACCGCTGTACTTCTCAAAGTAGAACTGCCATTGTTCATTTCAGCCAACACTCCAGCAACAGAAATGTATATAAAACCTCCAGCAGTAAACCCCTGTAAGAGTACCAAAGAAATATATAACCGTTCACCATCGAGCAATACTAGACGGTAAACAGAATCCAACTATAGGTTACTTGACAAACAAACTCTCACCTCAATCAAAGAGGATTGACCCGGATCTTGTCCCATTGTCAAGGCCTACACAGTGCCAGTGCATATATTATTTTATGTACTTTTGAACATGGGGTTAAATACACCAGTGATCACTAAACTCCTAGCAAAACTTCATATTGGTGACTAATCTCCGTTATGTTTCAAATTGGTGTCGAAACTTAAAATTGTTATAATTTGATCATTTCTTTCATATATATGTTAAAGACGACTAACGAAAAAGGTGAAATGACAATCTAGTTATTTGCTAACTAGACTGCCATATCAGCTTTTCAGTCATTCAAACTAATGGGGCTGACAGAATGACCAAATTGTAACAAGTACAAGTTCATCGACTGCTAGAAGCTATCTGAAATTTTGCTAGAAGTTCACTTAACGCTAGTGTTTTTAACCCTTGGAACATTTAGAAAGGAAGGAGAGTAGTAAGCTCATCTTTCTTCCATAGAAGACTACTAACCAGAGCAGTTCCTGCTAGCGCCACAAGTGCAGATAAAAAGTTAAAGAAGAGAGCTTTGGAGACACTAAAACCAGACCTCACCAAAATTCCAAAATCACCTATCTGCTCCACATCAGAACAAAGCCATTGAGTTGGCAATGCAAACTATCAAACAATTTTCAGGAAAAAGAAGATTTGATCGTAGAAAATTAGAACCCCCCTCCCCCCGCCTTTGAAATTGCATACAATAGAATAGGACGAGTACTTACCACATTAGTGTCCCACTATATTTATACAATAATTATATCATAAATGAAAATGAACAAGAAAAATCTGATTTTGGAAAAAAAAATGGCATTTAATTTGGGACATCATTAAATAAGAAACTGATTTCATGATTTGCAAGTATTCACTGAACCGTGCAGAGAACCCTGAATCTAATAAATCAATAAACACCTAGTTACAATAAATTTCTTCCTCAATGCCCAGTAGACCAAGTAAAAAGGTAAGAGCTTGTTTGGTAGAGATTAAAATTGGATTAAAATTGAAAAACTAGCCGCTATTGTTGACTTTTGTTAGACGAGTCACGAGTGGGACCCAATAACGGCTATATTTTCAATTTTAATTGGATTAAAATCCCTCCCAAACCAGTTCTAAATCAATAAATTTATCTACATATGATATACTTGGGAAAACAGGACAGATTTAATAAGATGAAGAGCAGTTTACGCAAATACAAAACTATATAGGCTTTCCCACCATATAAAAAGACCATTTTTACAACTTTTTTTCGTGATAACATGTGGTACAACATGGTCCTCTTATCACTGAGAATCATAAAATTATTAGAGTGCAAATAAGAACTTAGACCAAGATTCTTCAGACCCAATATAATTTTATGATCCATTTCCTCGAACTACACCTCCAAATGGAAAATGGAAGAAGTAAATCAAAGAGGTTTGGTCAAAAGCAGGGCCAGAACCAAAGAAGGTAATCCAGTGAGGACATGCTTAAGTGCAAAATAATAATTTTGAAACAAGGTCATAAAATATGAATGTTGAAAACACTATAACCTTTGCGATATATTTGAACGAAACGAGAGAAATAATGTGTTTTTTTCGTTAATGAATCATATCAACTTACATCCTCTTATATAACAATAATGGAACCAAAAAAGGAAAAAAATAAATCTCCTAATTGGAAAGAATATTTACAGCCTATAATAAATATGTCTACGCCAAGTATGGAAAGATTTTTATTTCTTTCCATACTCGATTTCCTACACTCCCCCTCAAGTTGGACTGTAGATATTGATCATCTCCAACTTGCTAGTGAAATCGTGAAAATGTTGTTGAGACAATCCTTTGGTGAGAATATCTGTTTTTTGCTCCTTTGTAGGGACGTACACCATACAAATGACTCCGTCTTCAACCTTTTCTTTGATGAAATGTCTATCAATCTCCACATGTTTTGTTCTATCATGCTGTACTGGGTTAAGTGAAATATTGATGGCAGCTTTATTATCGCAATAGAGTTTTATAGGCAATTTCATTTCAACCTTCAACTCCTCCAAGATCTTCTTTAACCAAAGTCCTTCATATATTCCCTGTGCAGCTGCTCTAAATTCTGCTTCGGCACTGCTTCTCGCGACTACATTTTGTTTTTTACTTCTCCAAGTTACCAGATTACCCCATACAAAGGTACAATACCCCGATGTTGATCTTCTATCTTCTGTTGATCCGGCCCAATCAGCATCTGTGAATATTTCTACTTCTTTCTTTTCATTCTTCTTGAAAAATAATCCCTTTCCGGAGGTACCTTTTAGATACCTGAGAATTTTGTATACTCCTTCTAGATCAGTTTCCTTCGATGAGTGCATGTGTTGGCTTGCAACACTGACCGCAAATGCAATGTCTGGTCTCGTATGTGATAGGTAGATTAATTTACCTACTAGTCGTTGATATCTCTCTCTATCAATCAGTTCACCTGTTTCATCTGTTCTTTTTCCACAATCTATAGGTGTGCTGCTCGGTTTACAACCAAGCATGCCAGTTTCAGTCAACAGGTCGAGAATGTATTTTTGTTGTGATATACTAATACCCCTTCTTGATCTTGCGACCTCCATGCCTAAGAAGTATCGCATCTGACCTAGGTCTTTTACTTCAAATTCGGAGGCAAGGCTGTTCTTTAGTCTGTCCATCTCGGTTGCATTGTCTCCCGTGAGGATTATATCGTCTACATATACAATCAGAATCGTTATTTTTCCTTCTTCAGAATGTCGGAAAAACAAAGTATGATCTGACTGCCCTTGTTGGTATCCTTGATTCCTTAGTACCTTTGCAAACCTGCCAAACCAGGCTCTTGGTGATTGCTTAAGACCATATAATGACTTCTTGAGCTTGCATACCCAGTCTTTTCCACCCTTATTATTGAACCCCGGTGGCACTGTCAATAAAACTTCCTCTTCCAATTCTCCATTCAAAAAAGCATTCTTAATGTCAAGTTGCTGGAGGGGCCAATCTAAATTGGCAGCTAGAGATAAGAGTACTCGAACTGTATTCAGTTTTGCCACCGGTGCAAATGTCTCTAAGTAATCAATACCATATGTTTGTGTGTATCCTTTAGCTACCAGCCGTGCTTTATATCGCTCTATTGTCCCATCAGCTTTATACTTCACATTAAAAACCCATTTACACCCAACTGGTCTTTTACCTTTTGGTAACTCCACCAAATCCCATGTTTCATTTTTTTTTCAGCGCTCGCATTTCTTCCATAACAACTTCTCTCCACTTGGGAATTTCTAAGGCTTCCTGAATATTTTTTGGGATTTCTGTACTGTCAAGATTAGTAATAAAAGTATGAAATTTTATAGATAGAGCGTTATAAGACACAAATTTAGAGATAGGGTGAAGAGTACAAGACCGAGGTTGTTTCCGTAGAGCAATGGGTAAATCATCACTGGGAGGATCAGATGGGATTGTATTCGGCCCTATCACCGGTTCCGACTCTTTTGGTGCCTCAGGTGCGAGGTTTCCCGTATACTTCGAATTCGGCCTCCTTGAGTAAACAAGCACCTCCTTACCTCTTTGATTCTTTGCATCTCCCCCTGCATTCAAGTTTCCTTCTGTAGGTGGCATATTAGATGTGACATGTTCAGTGTAGGTTGGTTCAGGTGGGGAGAGATCAAAGTTGAAAAATTCTTCAAATAATTGCTCTTCACTCAGAATCTCCCCCTGAAGAGTGGGTTTTTTGAAGTAGGGCATTTTTTCAAAGAAGGTGACATCGAGACTAACAAACACCTTTTTTGTTGACGGGTCGTAGCATTTATAACCCTTCTGAGTAGGGGAGTATCCAATGAACACACATTTAAGTGCACGTGGGTCTAATTTGCTTCGATGATGAGAGTGAATATGAGCAAAGGTCACGCAACCAAACACTTTCAGAGGTAGAGTAGAGTGAAGACGGGTGTGAGGGAAGTGTGTTTGGAATTTTTCCAGGGGTGAGTTGAAAGACAGAGTGCGACTGGGCATCCGATTGATGAGATATGTAGCTGTTAAGATCGCATCGCCCCAAAACAGTTTAGGCATGTTTGTAGTGAACATCAAGGCACGAGCAACTTCTAGAAGGTGCCTATTTTTACGCTCGGCAATCCCATTTTGTTGCGGAGTATTGACACAAGAAGTTTGGTGGACTATCCCATGTTTCTGTAAATAGTCTCGTAGTGTAGCATTGAGATATTCTGTGCCATTATCCGTGCGGAGTATTTGGATTTGTGTTTGAAATTGAGTTTGAATCATTTTATGAAAACTGATAAACACGGAGCGAATGTCGGATTTTTCTTTTAAGAGATAGACCCAACAGACTCGAGTATCATCTATAAAAGTGATAAACCATCTTGTGTGTGTTCGACTGGGGGTTCGAGAGGGTCCCCATAAGTCACTGTGAATAATAGTGAATGGTTTAGATGGTTTGTATATAGAGTTTGAATATGAAGTACGTTGATATTTTGCAAGTTCACAATTTTCACACTGGAAATCAACAGGAATTTTATTCGTAAAAATTGAAGGTATTACACGTTTTAAATACTGAAAATTTGGATGACCTAGTCTATAATGCCATAACAGAATTTCACTATCCTTAGAGACAGATGCAGACTCACAATTAGCAATTTGATGTAGTTTACTCATATCAGCTTCCTCAAAGTAGTACAGTCCCTCGCATTCTTTAGCACTGCCAATCGTCTTCCCCGATGATAGGTCCTGAAAAACACAGTGAGACGGAAGAAATTTAGCAAAGCAATTTGAGTCTCTGGTGAGTTTACTAATTGATAACAGATTGCAAGATAAATTAGGAACATGTAAAACAGATTCGAGGGTTATAGAGTCAGAAATTTTGATACTCCCCTTTCCTGCGACAGACGAAAGGGAGCCATCAGCAATTTTTACTTTAACATTACCAGCACACGTTGAGTAAGAGGAGAAAAGATGATATTCGTCTGTCATATGATCGGAAGCTCCAGAGTCTATAATCCAGGGGGTTTTCGATGTTGAAGTGGTAAATAAGGCTTTCAAAAAATTACCTTTATGAGCTAGGGAGCTTGTAGGACCATTAGGAAGAGACTGACCAGAAATTTGAAGATTGGTGAAAATTTGGTAGAGTTGTTCCAATTGTTCAGAATTGAATGCACCATTTTGAGCAGGGCTAATTTTTGCCTCGGTTTGATATCCCCGGCTCCTAGTGTTTTGTCTTGGCTTCCAATCGACGGGTTTTCCATGCAGATCCCAACATGTATCTTCTTTATGCTCGGGCTTACGACAATGCTCACACCACGGCCGTCCACGTTTTTGATTTGACCAATTTATTCCTCCTTTTGATGTCATACCCATGTATTCTGGCCCATTAATTTCAGGCCCAAAACCCTTTCTATTTAAAAAACCATTAAACTGATTTTTTTCTTCAATTGGGCTTTTAAATCGTGGCCCAATTTTACTACAAATTTCTGGCCCTTTCCCTTTCATCAAAAGGACCGAGACTTCCGTTGACCCTTTTCCTTCGTCCAGCATTATCAGACGGCGAGCCTCCTCCCTTCGAACCTCTGAGAAGACCTCGCGAAGAGGAGGCAGTGGTCCCCGGCCCAGAACACGGCCTCTGACGTTGTCGAGATCGCGATTCAGCCCAGCCAAAATTCATACACCCTTTCATTTTCGAGTTTCTTCTTATACCGCACACTGTCATCTCCACACTTCCATTCTTCGTCGCCACTAAGATCGAGTTCCTGCCAAAGTGAAGTCATTTCCATGAAATAGTCGGTAACTTCTCTAGGTCCCTGCTTCGTTTGCCACAAACGAGTCTTGATTTCGAAGGTATGGGATGAGTTCTCTGTGTCTGAGTATGTATCTCTTACCGCCTCCCAAACTTCTTTTGCAGTAGGAAGAAACAGAAAAGTCTTCCCTATTGCTGGTTTCATGGAGTTAACCAGCCAGGCGATAACCATCGAATTTTCAGAGTTCCATCGTTGAAGAAGTGTAGCTTCTGTTGGTTTCTTCAAGTTGCCGGTAAGATATCCCATTTTTCCCTTACCATCAATCACCAATTTTATCGATTGGGCCCATTCTCTGTAATTTTTTCCATTTAACTTCTCGACGGTGAGTTGAAAAGAGGAATTTTCGAAACTGTGAGAACCAATTGTTGGGTTCACTTCAGTTTCGATTTGAGGGGCGTCGGAGACGACGGACCCCGAACTATTGACAGGAAGTTCAGCCATAAGTTGATAGGTTTAGACAACCAGGCTCTGATACCATGAACGAAACGAGAGAAATAATGTGTTTTTTTTGTTAATGAATCATATCAACTTACATCCTCTTATATAACAATAATGGAACCAAAAAAGGAAAAAAATAAATCTCCTAATTGGAAAGAATATTTACAGCCTATAATAAATATGTCTACGCCAAGTATGGAAAGATTTTTATTTCTTTCCATACTCGATTTCCTACAATAGTACAATTGTTTCCTAAAGGTTTTAATATTTTGAAAATGTTGTGTAATATATTATAAGATATAATATTATATTCTCAACAGACTAAATTATCATTCATTCATTGATCTCAAATTCAATTGCACGGTTCATGTCATAATGTTCATAGCATGAATACGGTCTACAATAGCATTAGCAAACAAAAGAGTTGATGCCTAAGTCTTAAGCATGTAAGCGAATGGGTATTTCATTTTTATCACATACCACATTTCATTACGAAAGAAAAATAGTCTTATTCATTTCTAAAACTAAGTAATTGTTAAGCTGGTGGGAATCTTAGTAGAGATAGTATTTAATTTAGTTTCCAAATAAGATACTTTAGGAAACATAATTAGGAATTTATTTAATAGATTTTATAGTATTTTATTAGTTGTTTACTTTTCAAGTTGGATGCTTATTACAGGAAACATAATTAGGGTTTAATTTAATAGATTTTCTAGTATTTTCCTACTTCAATTAGGACTATTTTCAACCCCATATAAAGGGGGCATATGCATTGTAATAGATACAACTTTGATATGAAATAAAATTGATACTTTCTCCCCTATTTCTCTCTATTCTCTCCCTCTTCTTCTCTCTTTCTTTCCCTCTTCTTCTCTTTCTCCTCTCTCTTCCTCTTTCTTTCTCAATCTTGTTCTTTGTTCATTGTGTTTGTCATAAGCACACCAATTAATTAAGTATTTTACAGATGATCACAAATAAGGCACCATGCAAAAACGTCTATTTGTAAACCAATAAAAGACATGCTACTATTAACAAGTAACAAGAAACTTTAGTTTCCAGTTTATATTATAACTTTGCTTCCTTTCTGCGTCTATAAATTAGTTAGTGAAAGAGGGTTAATTTTATCATTTTATTAGTAAATTATATTCTCTTTTACGTAATAAGTCCCTCTTCAGACCATGATAATTGAAGCAGAATACCTTTCCCAACCCTGTTGTCTAATTCTAATTGATTTTGATTGCTACCAACTAAAAATCTGTTGGTTCCTTTTCCAAAATTCAGTGGGGACACATGCCCCCAGTGGTCCACCTGGCTCCACCAGTGACCAAAAGCTTTTAGTAAAGTCTGCACAGAGATCTTTTCCTACTCTCCCGAATTACAGACGTAAGAAAATACAAATTTAGATGTAAAATTGATATTAATATAATAATATATATTCACAAAAACATAGTACAAAAGAGAGAATCAAACCTCCTGAGGAAGCTCATGAGCAAGCAGAAACAAAGTTCTTGACCAACCACCAACTGATCCATAAAGGAGAAAAGCACTTCCCAAAGCCATTCCATCGGTGAAATTGTGCTGCACCAAATATTGGAGTCTATAAACTTTCCTTGTTAAATAAATCTGTGAACAGTTGAAATGATATATGCTTCACAATATAAACCTATGGTAGCTTTAGAGTCGAGCTAAAAAAAGTTCCAACCAAGGAAAAAATTGACATACTACTCCATCGGAGAAGAGGTTGAGATAACCAAACACCAGATTTGACTGTGACTTGGTAGGTTCTTTTCTACTAATTGACTCTCTGTTATCATTGGAGATGTTCGTTGCATCTAAATCAGTTTTATCTTCAGGATCACTTCTGCCAGCATTTCTCTGAAAATGCAAGAAATAGTAGACAAATTTCAGGAGAAGAAATGATTTACAGGGACTCAGATTAATAGGACTCTAATGCCATGAAATCTTAATCAACAACAATATTTACAAAAGTGTAACAAGGAGTTAATATAGAAATTGGACAAAGGTTACAAAATTTTGTATCTAGAAACAAACAGTCATATTGCAAACTTCAATCGGGATAATTTGTTGGTCAGTCATGAAAGCAGGAGTACATCATGAAAAAATAGAAAGACCTAACAGCACATTCTTTTAATTTTTGTTACTGCTATTTCAGATGCAGGTCTCACATAATCTGTCCATCTTTAATTGGGTTCATATCCAAAGTGTAGTCCAGCCCCCAGTGAACATGATATACAAACTTCTCAGCCTACCTTCTGAAGAACAGATTTTTCACTTTGTTTATCTCCATTGGGAGCATCAGCGGGCAGTTTATCCAGTACTTCAGATTTATTTTCTGGTTTACTTCCATCTTTCTCATTATGAGACAGTCCCTGATGATTTTCATGAGCATCATTATCGTCCTTCAATTTTTTATTGTGCTTATGGTGATGATGGTGATGACCATGACCCCATGCATTAACTCCTCCAGAAAATTCTTCAACATACCTCACGAGTTTCTCAACAAGAAGAAAAAGTACAATTCCAGCTGCAACAATAAATGTCATAATAAGAATTTGAACTTCTGTAATCTGATCTTCAAAGGAAATTATGTAAAATTGAGTAAGAAGACCAAGAATACTTTTATACCCAGGAAAGTGCAGAATAAGATCAGTAAGGTGAAAAAAAAAGTGCAGCGGAAAAAGATCAATGAACAAAATATTCCTTTAAAGTGATGAAAGGATACTGTAAATTATCTAAATAAGCCATCACTCACAAAAATATCTCTAATAGACACAGATATAAACACTGTATCTGTAATAATAGGGAGAACTATTCAGGCTCTTACATCATGTTAAATTCGTTTGCTTAGCAAGAACTTTAGGCCTTGAAAATCTTACATCCAGTTCAAATCAAGTTCTTACAGCAGACAATCTTTAACATATCCCAGGTCAATGATATTTTTATTTTTTGAAAATTGCGGAGCATGGGCCCGATGGACATCCTTGCAATGGCTTGACATTCACAAGGAAATCCAAACAACAACCATGAGCCTTTTCAAGTTATACTTCCTTTTAGTAGTCTTCTAGGATGGATTCATAAAGTGGTTGTCACCTCGTGATCTTTTATGTAGGTAGCACTATTCTGAACAGTCTAAACTTCGATCTTTATTTCTTCCAAGAAGCCAAAACTTAGATACATTAAGCCTTTGGAAACAAACTTCACCCAGCTTAAATGATAGTCCAGATAATCATTATAAATGATAGCCCTATATTTCACAATTATGGCGTACTTACCACAGTTTTTAGTTTTACTCTGCCATGCTTAAGGAGCAAGAACAATTATTATTACCTAAAGGAGAATGACATAAAAGTTTTCCACAAAGAACACATATCATGTGTCATTTTCACATGGATGATGGAACAATCACAGCCTGCTCTAGTAATAAGAATGTGGCCTTCCATTCAACTTTAGCTTCTGAAGCATAGCTAGGAAGGAGATGGGCTTTCTGGGCGGGGTGCCCTATGTTGTAAAGGGGAAAGCCCAATGGCAGCTGGAAAGAAAGACGACCTCACAATGTCATCATACTAAACCCCCATCAAATATAGTATCAGTAATGGACCAATTGTTAATGACGATATAAACCAACAGTGGTGCTTCAGTGAATGCTAAAACAATTTTTTTTTTCCTTTTGTAGGGCAGTAGGGAGATAGGAAAGATGGAAAGCACACATTCACAAAATTCTACTTACTCAAGACTGACAATCCAACAGAAAGATCCTTCAAGGAATGTGAATGTGACTCTCCAACATGCATGTGACCATGAGCATTGTCATCATGGTGATCATGTGAATGGGAGTGCTCACCACCTGCAGGAATAAAATAGAAGCAATTAAAACTATGAAAGCAATGTACAATAGAGTGCATCATACTTCACAAAATCCAGTAAACTTCTGCAGATTAGGAAAACAAGCTTGAAGCAGCGACCAGAAAGGAAAAGAAAATGATATCCTCTGACTGAGGCACAAATTTATAACTTAGCAGTTTCACCAGCTGATGTCCCAGAATGCTACATAAAAAGCATATGACAAATATATGTTAATCTAACATCTGCATTCAATTGGTATCTGAGTTTATATGTGAAATACACACATAAATCTACATATTAAATATGCCTCTGTTCGTGTCTACTAACAACAGAGATCACACACTCATACTAACTTTTTCCACAAGGTGCACTCATACACTCAAGTTATACAGAATTAAAATATTGCAAAGTCTAGTAATCAAAAGCATGAACTTCTTAGAGTAAAAGTATATTGTTTCATTTTATTCAAATTTTTGTAGCTCTTGTAATTAGTATTGCTCGCTAACAAATTCTGGTTTATATGTATTCAAAACAAAATTACCAAAGATGTTACAGTATCCATGCCCCCTACCATCTCTACTCACATCACTGAAGAAAAGGAAAGAAATAAATATTACAGCATAATTAATGGCCAAGGGAACAGAACATTTCCGGTACATTCTGTCAACAAAATATTCAGTGCTGTGCACAGCACTGTCATTATGCCATATGGAAAAGAATTTATTCATCAACCAAAAATTTATTTATGCAATGAATGAAATTAGAATACAGGCTCAACAAATTCCAGATTTAAACAACTAAAATGAAAAACTTTAAGATCATGAGTAGGGAAAAAAACTTGTTATAATCAATAAACTAAAAAAATATGGGCATTAGCTTGTTTCACATACATACCAAAAGCATGTGGCAATTGGTGAAGAAAAGCATCGCCCAGCATTGCTCCTGCCTGTGTAAGTGAAATCCAATCAAAATCAACCTAGTGAAACTCAAATGGAAAATCTCTGACTGAATAGTGTTCAAATATAGTGGTACTGGTACATTAACTTGCTACACCATTTTACTAAGAATATCAGGAAAAGTGAAATTATGAAAATTAATGGTATGAAATTGGCATGCATTAATTTATAGAATATGAAACTGCAAAGAGTTTGTCCAAATAAAATATTATTTCGCAGGTCCTTCAAAACACGTCTTCGAAACACTATGGTAGGATCCCTCAAACTACAAGATACAAAGCAAGAGGCATAGGCTCATTTTAGAAGCCACGGATAATTCTCATTCTCCCCAATTAACAGGGAATCTTAAAATATTCTTGCAGTTTAAGAAATTTTAGCAAAGCCTTCTCCAATCAGAACAACAATAACATAATATCCTCCCACTGTCTCATAAATTGTGCATCATTTCATTATAACCAACTTTTTTATGCATTATATCGCATTGACGTTTGGAATGTATCTTACCTTTTTCACTTGAGTAAATACAAAAGTTGAGAAACGTGATAGAATGGAGATTACTTTCATATCATTTTTGTCCTTTTCAGTGGGCTTTAGGGGAAAGTAAGAGCAAAATATAACTTGAATTTTGAAGCGAAACTTTTCTTTTTTGTTAAGGGATAGAATCTCACATCGACTAAAGATGTAAACATAAACCAACTTATAAAGGATTTGATTACTCCTCTTAATAAGATTAATCTTTTTAATATGAAACCTCAAATCTTAACATGGTATCAGAGCCCGTTAAGCTCCAACGAGCGATTCGATTCGATTAAGACTCAAAAATATTGAGCACACAGATTTCAAGATTGGTCTGCTCAAACGAGCCACCATCTTGCGGGGACATGTTAAGGGATAGAATCTCACATCAAATAAAGATGTAAACATAAACCAACTTATAAAGGATTTGGTTACTCCTCTTAATAAGGTTGACTTTTTAAGATAGAACCCCAAATCTTATCTTTTTTATTAGACCAAGAAGGCAAAATATTGCAATAACAATGAGAAAGAGGGAGTACAATTTATAAAAGGATATTAGAGGAATTATTGGGACAGGACAATCAAGCAAAAGTAAAGTTATCTCTAGAAACAATAGCCTAAGGCCAATTAAATAGCAAGTAGCAAAAAAATTAAGATTATCAGCTAGAAGGGGATGAAGTAAGAGGAAAAGGATTAATAAGAAAACCAAACCCCAAATAATGCCAAAGAATCAACAACTGCTTTTGATGGCTTCCCCTGTACTGCACAAATTAAAAGATTCAACATTTTCCTGTTAGCAAAAAATATAAATTAAATTCTTTGTAGGAATAATAACACAAGTGAGTCATGACAATTAGGTACTTACCGAATATTAAAGGCAAAATAATCAGGCAAATAAGGGAAGCTAAGCTCACCAATAGTGAGCAACCCATGGCATTGAGCCAGAGACCTGCCAATCAATACAAATAAATAGAATCTGAATTAGAAATATTCCTATAAAGATAAGGAAACATAACTTCGAAGTCTTTCCATGTAAGGTCTATATGAAACAGGAATGAATTGATTGAAAAACGTACAGTCAATTAAACTTCAGCAACTCAACAATGAAAGGGCCTGATGTAACAGAAGGCATGAACGAGCAGGAAAAAGTTCCTCAGAAATTAACACTTTCAAGCATTTGGCCCATGGCAGGGGTGAGGCAGATACTTTACCATAAAACTTCTTGTTTTGGTGATGGAGTATCTCACAAAAATCAGCCTAGCAATCGAGAGACCTCTAACAGTATCCTCAGAGACAGCTACAGGGACACGAAATCTTTTCTTTATTCATTCAGCGCTTAAATCCATGAATTCTAGTAAGCAAACTCTCATACGGGAATATGCTAGTGGCACCAATAAAATTTGGATATGAGAAATTTCAGGGTAAAGGCTTTGGGTCTTCTTATGCATGTTTCATCCATATACAACAAAGACCAGATTTAAGAACAACATAAATCTGATTTGTATGTAATCTAACTAGACTTCTTCACTTTGGTCTTAGTCTTGCCTAGGACCCCTTCTAGTTAGTGGAATCCTCATCTAATAAAGATCCCATGTTAAAAGAAAAACCAGAAGCAATCTCGATCTCTCTGAAAGAGGGAATAACATACTTCTGCCAGAGTTTCAAAATCAATTTGGATAATCCAAGAACCTCTTGCACATATGAACTCTTCCATCCTCGTCTCAATCCAAAACCCTTTTGGACATCTCTAAACCTCTGTTAGAACTATTCCTCTTTCTTTCAAGTTATCTCACACCTCTATTCTTTGTATCAATTAGAACATTACCATTTACCCATGGGAGATTATGTTGAACTCTTTAACATCATGAGAAACTCTTTTCTCATGCCCTTTAATCAAGAATCTTACAGACCCAAATTGTCACCTATGTAGCATAAATAAATAACCACCCAAATGATGATAAATAGAAATTCTCAAGAACTATTCTGCTGTAAGTTTCCACATAATAAAATGCTTTGATAATAAAATGTCCCAATAGGATGAAAACTGTTTTCATATGTGAAATCCCCTAATTCAATAATATAAGCAATCTCAGTTTTGTGTACTTCAGTAGGATTTAGAACCCCTAATTTTACTGTTCTGAATAGGCCAGGAATACCAAGCCATTTCTACTCTTAGATCTCTTAGGACATTCCCCTTGTCTACTCAATGTATACGCTCCTTATTGTACACTCGAATGAATCCATGCATAACTGTATAGAGAGTACTAGAACTTAATCAAGCATGTGAATAGAATAACTTTATGCTATAATGTACCCTAAATCTCATGCACAAGAAACAGAGGACAATTATTTCAAAGTCCGAAAGAACTCAGTAGCTACAGCCTACACTCCAATTATCGGAAAAAAAAAGGGAAAAAGGTAATTGGAAAGAAGAGTGGGCCAACTAATTGAGCTAACAGAGGAAACCATGCGCAAACCATTACTAATGGTTTTGCCACAAAAACAATTATTTGGGTATAATTGGGAGACAGATCTAGTGGTAGACCCTTGAGAAAAAGGTCTGATTTATAGAGTTAAACTCCATAGCAGAGACCAGATAAAAATGGAGAACAAATAATGCATATGCAGCAATGACCGAGAATTTCAATTTGTGCCATTAAGTTGAATTAAGAACCATAAAACAGTATTGATGCTCCAGAATTATTGCCAAGTAAGATACTACGCGGTCAAGATTTTTGCTTCATCAGACGCCGCAAAACGTAATGCAATTTGCAAATTAAGAAACGAGAGTAAGCATACAAAGAAAGTCTCCCCCATTCATTATTCACATTTCTGACCAAGGCGAAAAATTTAAATCTAATGGACATCCCAATTCTAGTTATCCTGCATATACAAGCCTCAGAAATTGGGATATAATGTTTCCTGTCACCCAGATAAAAATTTTGTGGACCCACATTCTCCAAACATAGAAATGCAACGAACCCATAACAAAAGTAACGAAAATTAACTCAACAAAATCAAAAAAAATAACAAATTTGCAATGCTGCTGAATTTTGAAAAAATAAATCACGCTAGGAAGAGGGAGATATGTACCAAGACCAGAAAGCTCCACAACATCACCATGCTTATGCTCCGTTTCATAGCCATGACTGTGGTGCAACCCATAACCATAGAGCTTCAGATCCTCCTCTTCAGCAAGTTCCTCCGGAAGTAGCTGCTGCTGCTTTTTAAATACACCCACATCACCATTATCTTGATGCACATGATCAGGGTGATGATGATGGTGGTGGTTACACTGGTGGGCTGCCGTCACAGTGAATCCCACAACCACAACAACACTGAATACAATTCTGAAGCAATGATAGATCTGCTGCTGTTTATTCGAGACACTCCCCATTTTCTTGAAAGAAATTTCGATTAAGGGAATGTTTGGATTGTGAAAATTTAAGAAAGGTTTTACGGGTTAAGAAGAATTCCGATTCCTTTTACAAGTACCCTCGATAGTGATGATACAAACAGCGCAGAAAAACAGGATTATTATTCCAACGATGATGCCGAAAGTTACTACATCCATTTATGCACACAATTTTGTAACCTTTAAATCTATTTATGGACTTGCCTTTTTTTCAATAAATTCCGGCTCTTTTTCCTATATTATTTTCTTGTGTTGGGCTTTATCGAATTTTCTTGTATTTTTCAAGAAATTTGGAAGCGTGAAGAGGGCGAAGGCGAAGTTGGGGGTTCCCACCAGTGTTTTGAGTGATGAATTATGCAGAGAAAAGTGAACATGAATTTTCATATGTAGAAAATGGGAGTACACTTTCACTTTGTTAGCGGTGGTCCATATAGGATAGGGTTAAAAGTTATTCTAGAGCAACTCGACTCATACATAGTGCGGTCCATGTTCAATATTATACGTTCGCAAGTAGATAATCTAGTCGAATCTTTATTTTTCAATAACCAATAATTAGAAATCAACCTAGATATGACTTAATATATGTTAACTTTTGCACCTATTTACACAAGTTAATCAAACTAGCACGATAAATAAATGTAGGATATGTCGATAAGGACATTCTTCACCGGATCATTCAAGGACGGAGTTAGGACCCGACGACTTTTTTTTGTAATAGGAATTGGAATGACACATGGGGAAAATCATAAATATTTATTTTTTACATATAATAAAATTAACTGGGTTTGGACTGCTCAGGACCGTCCTCTATCTACGTCCTCGAGGCCACCCAATAAGTATAAGCAGGTTATCCATTTGACTCGACACACCTTACACATCTCATATAGAAAATATTTCATAGTTTTGATTTAAATATGCCAAAGTAAGTTCACTCTTGAAAATTATGTTCTTGATCAAAGGTTTGGAGGAGAAAAACTTTTGTAAAACTTCATGAGAACATTGTCTAATCCCCACCTAACGAGGTTGGCCGTTGTCAGTTGTTGGAATCAGCTTTTTTATGTTCATCAACTACTCATTAGGAGTAAGCAATGGACGCGGCCATTTATTGACATAATTTAAAAGGTTTCATGTCAAACTTGACTTGTAGGTCGAGTCAAAACTGACTCATGCTCAAGTAAAATTAACTCCGATTAGAGTGTCGACCTTTACTAATATTCAAGTACATGTACAAGTAAAAAAATTGCTAGACGCACTGTTAAACAAACTATATTCCTTTCCATGAGGTAAATAATAAAATACTTTTAGCACATGATATGTTTTTTTTAACACAACTTGATCAATTTTATTCTTGAGTACAACTAATCCATTCAGAGTAATTAAACTGAGATGAGAAAGCGCTAATTTTGCAAGATCCTAGTCTAGTAGTGTGTGTGAATCAGTAGTTTTAAGGCACTCCTGAATTGTTTCGACATGCAGCAACCATTGCCCCTTCAACATCCTACAGATAACACCTACAGCATAAAACCCATCACCTTACTTAATAGCCATATCCACATTCATTTTCAGCATATCAAGTGCAGGGAAACCCCATTCCACTAACTACAACTTATTAGCACACAATGTCCTTACGTTTGATCTTTAGTGTGCAAAACGTTCATACATTCCAATTTTTTACATTTTCATCATTATTTCAACGTTTCATTGTGGAAAACGCCATTCCATCCATCTGTTGCGAGCTTTACCATTAAATGCACACTTGGACTCACTTTTAATTTGAAACTCAAATGGTAAAATGATGGGGCTACTTCAAAAATCTCTTCTTCCCACCATAAATAGGTTATTCTAAAAAAAATAATAATAATAATCAAACAAAACGGTTGAAGTCCATTGTTCATCATCAACATCATGGCTGATGCATTTTTAAAAGTCCATTGTTCATCATCATCATGACTGACGCATTTTCGAAAATCGAATTTTGGCTTCCACACATGCTCTCATCCCCCACTGCTATTCGCAGCAAACCGATATCCAAAATCACAAATCTCAATACCAGAATTCTGCATAAAAAACTGAAGCCATCAATTTGTTTTTCCACGAATTTGGACAGGTGAAAAGCATCCCTACTTTAGAAAATGTTTTGCGTAAACATCCCATCGTTTCAAAGGTTATTATGTAAAACGTTCTCACGTTTTGACAATTTTTGCACATAACGTCCTTGCGTTTCAAATTTCTGTGAAAACTCTCCCTGATATATCGTGTAAGCATCCATTTCATTCACAGCAACAGAATAACTGTAATTAAGCATCCATTTCATTCACAGCAACATAATGACTGTAATCAATCACAACAACTTAAGACGCTAATAAACTACAGCAAATTCCTATGAAGAAAATGGGTGCGCAAGGGACGTAAAGAGTAGAGAAATGGAAGATGAATTGTGCATGTTATGGTGAAGAAGAGGTTTTTGAAGTGGCATAATCATTTTACCCTTCGAGTTTCAAATTAAAAGTGAATTCAAGTGTGCATTTAATGATAAAACTCACAGCAAATGAACGAAAAGACGTTTTTCACAATGAAACATTAAAATAATGGTGAAAATACAAAAAATTGAAACGTAGAGACTTTTTGCACACTAAAAGTCAAACGTAAGGACATTTTGTGCTAATAGGCCGATAAATTACCATGACTGCCTACCAGAAATCTAGTAGTCAAATAAGCGCAGGATCCCTCCTTGATTCAGGTTGGTTTGCGCCTTGATCCCAGAAATTTCTCCGAGTTCCTATCCTTTCATATAATGAGATTACCCAAATTTCCATTTCAACCACAGAAAACAACCGCCAAATATTCAGCAGAAACTGTGTCATTATTACCGACCCAACCCTGTTCCAGATCAGCAAAAGAACTCACTTGCCAGACATCAAAATTTAACTAACAAAATTTTAACTTATTTTTAGTGTCCAATTCACTTTACTACACAACTCATTCTCCCACATTTTTGAGGTCTATCCAATTCAAGTAAAAGCATTAATCTTTCTTTAACAATGATTTCAGCATCTTGAATTTACAAGATCACAAGAACACCCAAAGAATTAACAGTCAAACTACTACAAAGAGTTCCTACGTTTTACGAATTTCAAATACAAATTCAGAACCTCAATATTTTTTCAATGGAAAGTAATAATTGACCTGAACTAATATATTGTCTGTAGTAAACAGTACATAATCCTTGTCGTTCAATAGCTACATTGAACCCGCATTTGCCCAGTCACTTAAGACTGCCACAATCACAAATGGTCCTGCATTTCCATTTAGCTGAAAGGAGCCTATGTAACGATGGCCAAGAGTACATATAAGCCGATATAAGTGCAACCGGATTGAGCTAGCTAAGCGCATTTGTCGTGCAGAGAAATACATCTTGAGGTTGACATCACATGAACAAAGCCAACTACTTCGCCGAGACGACAATGATCATCATGATATATATCAAAAAAAAAAAAAAACTCTTGGAATAAGAGACCTAAAGAGCTTGCTAATTATTATTTTTTTTTCCTATCAAATATGTTTGGAGGCATTTCTCATAAATCTTGACCTCAAAATGAACCAAGCCAACAAGCGATCGAAGATGAGGACGATTGCCATAAGACATCTCATCATATATATATATATATATATATATATATATATAAACTTAAAATTCTAGCCTGAAAAACTAAGTATTAATTTGATAGATTTACTAGACTTTTGAGTGAGGGACAGGAAGATTACACTACAGAGGTACTTCCACCCCCAGCATCATAATTAGAAGGAACCTTCCCTAATATCAAAATATATGCAACAGGAAGAAAATGAATGTCCAAATTCACAAATCATTTTCAATCCTCTACTAATAAGCAAACGCCAAACAAATTCAATAGCTGTTATTACTTAGTAAACAAAGCATTAACAAACTCTTGTTCGACTTGCAACAAAAATGGGAACTAGTTCAATATAAATTAGAGCACATCTCTAAGGTGAAAACTAATTAAATATGGAAATTACAGCAGTTAACACTATTACCATTAAAATAAAAAGCAGGTCGAGCAACAGTCAATTAGTGACCGTCGTCAGCAATGTCATAACTCACAAAGGAGGAAAAGAAATGTATCTTGAATCCTTGATATTCAAGTACTAAATTAAATGAAACAAATCATTCATAATACAACTCTTGATACCCAGAAATATTGCTAGCCCCTCTAACAAACTAAACAAGGGTTCTTAAGAATCCTGGAAATCTAAAATTTTAGAACATATATTGTGACTATTTAAATTCAGGACTGTGTAAAGTTAACAAAAAACCCGTCAATCTGCAAAATATACACATGTAAACATGCCAGACGCAGTAGTAATCCATTTGCAGTATCCATACTGTAAATCTACCTGATAGTCACAAACTTGTTGGTACCATGTTTTGCCCAGTAAGTCTTTAGATCAATTGGGTTAGTGAAGTTATATCCCTCTGCTCCAAGTTTTTCCAAAACCTTCTTGAAAGCACCCTGACTCATCTTTCGTCCAGCAATTCTTGCCCCACGCCTTTTGGTACTCATTGGTAAGGGATACATTGATATAGTTGTGGTGCAACAAGCCGACTGCCAACCACCACACCCCCATCGATAACACTGCTGTGGAGTACCCGTACAAGAGCAAACCGGAATTGCAATACCAGAAATATCCATATCAATCCCATTTATTACAACATCCATGTTCTTTTTTGCTGTTTTTGCACGGTGAACAGAGGAATTACCATTTTCCTTCCTCACAGAATGACCTTTCTTAGACTTCTTTGCCTTTGGGAGATTAGTGGTGACAGCAACTGACCTTTTTTTGCCACTGCCGTAATCATTCTTAACAATTGACTCCTCAATGCTCACCTCAGTTTCTCTGGTTTTATCTGGTTGGTTTAACATCATGGAATTATGAGTTTCCGATGGTTCTGCAAGAACCGAATTATACATGTTCCCAGGAAACATATGTAAAAATTTGTCCCTGTGATTTATCCAAGTGTCTCTCACATAATCCAAGTGTGTCACGGGTGATTCAGCGAAGGCATAATCACGAGGGTGAAAAACCCCATTTGCTGGAACCATGACAGGATTATCATGCCCAAATAGGAAAGGTTTTTTGTCCTTCTCTGCCAAAGATGACATGAGTTGAAGACCAAGATGCTCTTTAAGAGGAGGCTGTTCGTAATAACCCCAATTCTTCATGTTCAATCCGTCATCGTCCATAAAAACTAGAGATCAAGGCAAACAACACCACACATTAGGTCCTTAGCATAATACATTTCAATCTTATTTACTTCACCTACCAGAGACTGCAAAATGAATGTGGCGTGTACGATCAGCCCAATAATCACAATTTTACAATATGATCAAAAGTTACACAGATCAAACTAAAGAGAACGGAACAACATTCTAAACCGTCAGATTCAAGCAAATCTTCAGAAATTCCCGGACCCATAATTGGAATTACAATTCTGATCAAAATTCCCACTAACCTTAGAATCGTTAGCACCAATTAAAAAAAAAGGAAAATTCTAATTGGATTGAAACAATCACCGAAAATGGCAAAAGGAAATAAATATTGCTTCTCTTGTAAGTTGCGAATAAAAAAGATATATCTTCAAACTGAAAACACGTAGATTCACATAAATAACTCAAAAAAAAAAAAAAAAAGAGCAAATCGTCAAATTAAATGTTGCCGTAAGAATGGAAGGAACAAAGAATCCCATAAAAATCTCGATCTTTTCGATTTAAACATGGATCTGACGAAAAACTGATTCAGGAAAAAAGTAATTTAACAATAATATTTACATCGTCATAACAAAAATAAATAGAATTCACATGAAATGCAATCATATATTTAAAAACAAATGGCGGGCTATTCTTCAGATTTTAAGATGGGAGAGAGAAAATGATATTTTACGTATGTAGGAGAGAGAGCTTACTTGTGGGCAAAAACAGCTCGCTCAGGTTCTCGCTACTGGAGAGAGGAGAGAGAACCTAAGAGAGAGAAAAAGACAAGGGAGAGAAGACAGGAAACCTAGAAAGAGAATGAGAAGGGTCCTCTCTCGCGGCCTCAATTCAATTAAAAGAAACATTTACACGTAAAAAATTAAAATTAAATTTTTAAGAAATTTTGATAAAAATTGATGAATTATATGATTGAAAAATTATGAATATCATAAAATATATGGTTAAAATTAATTATTAATTTCAATTTAGATTAAAATTTTATGTGTCGATTATTCAAAAGTTTCAATTACTTTTTTTAAAAAAAATAAATAAATTACATGACTTGTTACATGCAAAAAGAATTGACTCACAAACACAACTTTCCTACAAAATAAATTTGATTTGAAGTTCGGAGGTCTTTCGAGCGATGTAGATGGAAAGTTAGGATGGACGACGAATTCAAGTCTTTAAAAACTATTGAATTTAGCATTCGATGACTTTTAATCAAGAAATTTTGGACAGTTCGATTTTCTTGTTGAATTTTTGCCCCCTTCTATAGGCCACAAGACTAGGCCCCTGTTTGAATTACATTAAAATTTTTATTCTCATTCTTCTACTCATTTTCAACCACACATTCTTTAATAAAATAATATTTTACATCACATCAATAACTTTTTCTTTTTTTTCAACCGCACATTCTCCATCAATCTACTATTTCAAAATATATTCTTCCAAAATAATGTGACTCATACACACCCTAAATCTTGTTAATAGTCATATTAAACGACAGTGTTTGGCTTGGACCTTTGTGTCACCGCTATTTTAAAAAGAGATGATTCGTTGGAGAGTTTGACATCAATGGATCGTCACGATACCTAGAGTGTGTTTGGTAGGGATTTTTAGGGGAAGAATTGATTTTTAAATAGTGATATGATGGGAAATGTGTGGTTGAAAAAGAAGAAAAAAGTATTGATATGATGGAAAATATTATTTTATTGAAGAATATGTGATTGAAAATGAGAATTGATTTACTGTAGAAAATAAAAATCTGTACCAAACAGACCCCTAGGTAATACCCATTCAGCTCAAGTCATCATCACTTTTCTATGATTAGTGGTTGCAGGTGGTGTTGAAACCTAATTGGGAATGCATTCTTAAACGCATTATGATTATATTTTTAGATCACGTCTTCCATAGACCCACCTATGTGGGTGTAACCTTGGGGTGGCATGGGCTTCCCCTCTCTACGCCCCTGTCCTTGAGTGATTCGATGTAAATTTTCAGATTCACACCAAGTAGTTTAAATTCCGACACATTCTCTACCTCACTCCGTCAAAAACCTTACAATGTACAAGATCAACGCCCCAAACATTCAAATAAAACGTGTGTGTGTGTGTGTGAGAGAGAGAGAGAGAGAGAGTTTTATACTAATAAATCATTTGCCAAACAAAAAAAAAAAAACACGTACCAATTACAAGTTACAACTTACAAGAGAAATATATGTGAAATTTATGTCAGATTCCTAATCTCTTTGTGCCACATTCGGAACAGAACTTTGAGGTCTCCCTCAAATAAGGAGCTCCACATTCATCACAAAATTTTGCTGGGCTAGTTGCCTGCATTAATAAATTCAAAATTATTAACTATGAGGCAATGAAGTAAGAGACACAATACATGATAGAAGAAGAAATCATGTTCCAGTTGGGATTGGAAGACTTGAGACAAAAGAGCATTCTACTGTAATAAAGAGCTCATATCAAAGAATTGTCAAACAGTAATAATTAATGGTAAGTAAAAAATGAAACCCACCAGTACATGCAAACGTCCTCCAACATGACCAAGAGGTTGTAAGCAGGCAATGTGTGGGGGGATGCTTGACGAGTCCTGGTTATGAGAAAGTTCAGGCACACACTGTTGGCTGTGCATAAAGTGTGTTGCCTGTGGATTGTGATTAATATGATTTTGATGGCTCTGATGTAGAGGATGAAACTGGACCTGATGTGGGATTGGCTGCATATGTTGTTTTGTCGGAGTCTGCTCAGTACTCTGCCGATTAAGATTAACACACGAATAAAAGAAATTACATACCTAAGATGACAAGAATATTCAAATCAGAATAAAATCTATCAGAATTATAATACATGCATATACACATGTATAGTTTAAATCTATGACCAAGTGTTGCACACAAAAGTCTTTTTCACAAAGATATATATGGCCAACTATACTACAAATTAATTTTCTCATGGGATCTAAACAAATCATATAAAGCAGCCAATCATCAATCACACTAGGTTTAGCTTATAAAACATTCAATTGCATTAGTACACTTTTAAATGAAAAATTAAATTGCTAAGGCATTTTCAAGTGCACCAGAGTATGACAGCATAAATTGACAAAACTGACTTGAGCACCTAAAACTTGACAGAGCTCACAAAAACTAGTTAAGGTTCAATACGTTGACTGGAAAAACTCAAGAACAAAAAGTTCAATAAGTGAAAATGAGCTCAGAAGGCCACATTAACAGTCCTACATCTGGACATCTTGTTTCAAACCCTTAGCAAATTAGAAATAACATTAGGATGGACTGAAATTTAAAAAATTTCGAATGAACTCACACCATAAGAGGCTAAACTCATGACAAAGAGTGTACGACACTCAATGAAATAAAAGTAGTCTAGATGTTTCATCCTACGATGTCCCACTCGATCTTTTTATATTTTCTTTCCAAATAGAAAATCAACGCATGGGTTAAAAAATATAAATTGACCAAATCATGATCGAAATAAGCAAAGGATACATATTCACTAATAAAAAACTATGAAATTATTTAATGAATACTATTTTAAAAAACTTTGACGATCAATATTTCCAAACAATTGAAAGCTTTAGCCGAAACACGCTATCAATAATACATCACTATATGTCATTGTCTCAAAATATTATTTGGTGTGGACGTCATTCTTCTATATCACTTCATTTCATAATAAGTGAAGAATCACATCCAAGGTGAGAAAAATCGATTAAGAATTATGAGGGTCCAAGAAAATTAGATTTAATTCATAAACATGTCTGGCTCAATTTCAAAAATATATTTATATATAGATCAATTTATAAATAAATAAACTTTAACAAATATTCTTTTATTGACAAGATAGAATTTAGGGAAGTTATTTATTTTGATCATAACATCTATTTTCATGATCGAAACGAATAATTTTTTTTTTTATAAATATGAATAAGTAATATATGAAAACATACGTAGAATTAAAAATTTCATTACTTTTAAGCTTAGCAAAACATATAGTGTCTCTAACTATTAAAATAAGTAATTTATTTTTATTATCAATTATAAAATTTACTTAATTATCATAAGTAAATTTAGTCAAACGTGTATTATTAAAATAAGTAATTTATTTTTATTATCAATTATAAAATTTACTTAATTATCATAAGTAAATTTAGTCAAACATGCATTAAATAAAATGTTTAAATTGACAATAAGATATTCATGTTTCGTGAATATCATGAAAATAGTATTTAATAATTGTAGTCTCTTTAACAAAAATTGAATAAATGAGCATTGGACACTTGGGTTCTAATTCAAACTAGAGTTGCGCTAACACAATTTAATCACTGTAGTCTCTAAATTTTCCATATGAGCTGGGGGCAGGGCAAGCCCCCCAATGCCTCCGCCATTGCAAATTAGGTTAAAGTTGCCTACTTTGCATGTCTTTTTAATGAAAAATTATATTGCTTGGGCATTCAAGTGCCCTAGAGTATGACAGCATAAATTGACAAAACTGACTAGAGCACCTAAAACTTGACAGAGCTCTAAGAATACAAAAACTTGTTAAGGTTCACTAAGTTGACTGGAAAAACTCAAGAACAACAAGTTCAATAAGTGAAAATGAACTCAGAAGGCCACATTGACAGTCTTACATCTGGACATCTTGTTTCAAACTCTTAGCAATTAGGTTAAGGTTAACTACTTCACACGTCTTACAATTTCAGCTCATGAATACAGGAAATGTAATTGTCATATTATTCCAAAAAAATATCATTCTATCATCACAAACAAAACAAAGCAATAGAACATATACAGCAAAACGAGCAAAATCATCTGGAGAAAAATGTCTGAATTTTTTATCAAAAGGAGCTTAACTTTCACGTGTTGTGACTAAACAATCAGCACTACAGCTAAAGAGTTCTTTGAAGCTTACTGGCAAACTGTTGACGTTGGAAATGGAGTTTGACCCCACTCGCCTATACTTGTGTCTTGGCGCATAAAACTTGTAGTCTCCAGCAGAGACAGCCACTTCATTTCGTCCTGTCAACCTTTTGAACCTGATTGAAAAAAAAAAGAGGTATAATAAAAGGGTTAAAAAGGATCTACAGTCAACTTGAATTTAAATACATAATTTGCAATAACCTTTTAAGTTTCAGAATTAGAACGAGCTGGGAGATGATTGCAAACTACAATATAATCTTCTCTCTAATTTAATACTCGATAAATTACCAATCTCTTTTATGTAATAAATTTTCCCAGTCCCGACTTTGGCTAATTACAAATTAATAATTTTTATTGAATAATAAGATAATAAATTTCTGAAATTCCCTTGTAAGAATGTGTGGTTCCACTTGTTTCATTGATTAGTAATTTGCTAAAATGTGCGCATAGGATTGATTCAATCAATCTTACAATCTCAGTTTTGCCTGAACATCTATTATCGAAACTGAGATTGCAAGACTGTTAATGCAGAAAACATATTTCTTTTCTGTATTTGTTGAATTCCATAGAATATTTTAATAATATAGATGGGATTGTCTATCATTATAGACAAATAAAAAACTCTCTCTCGAGCAGTTAATGGGGACTGAATGTAAATTCGTTGGCAATATGTCTGCGCTGGTTCAAATCCGAGTATTCCTTGACCATTTCGTCCAAGAAGAGAATTTCCTCCAATTCTATGAACTTTTTGCCCCACTTCGTAGCTTCAAAATATTACAGTAAAATCGTCAACTATAATGCATCTTAAAAGCTCTAGATCATTGATGTTTAGTGGCAAAAAATAAAAAAAGAAGCTCAACATTTTGTATTTCTTCAATAGTTTTTAGATGGGTTGGACGACTATCTACAACCAGGAGGACTTTGATGTTTTCAAGATGCTGCTAATAACCAACAAATAGCAAGTGCTCTCTCATGTAACCTTTTGTCAAGCCATTGAACGTATTCTTTGAATACCACCCCAGGCATCCACGATCTTTTGTTGCATGATATTGACAATTCATGTTGTTCGTGTTCGCATTCTTGAAGCAAAGAGGTTTTGCACACTTTTAAATGATCCATAGAGGATTTTCTTCAGAGCCATCCTCATTAAAACAAACAACAATTCCAAGTTTTTCTTTATCTTGCTTCTTTCTTCAAGTTGTCTTGATGCAAGGGAATTGGTCAGGTTGTAACCTATATAACAATCTTATTCCATCCACATTGAAACATTTTTCGGACAAACTGGTCTATTTTTTCCCATATAAACTTCAATTCATTTTGCATGTCCAACATATCAACCGATTCACTTTCCCCTAAATGGGGAAATGACTTGATTCCATGTCTTAAAATTTGAACTTCTCAAGTCAACCTAGAGAAAAATATAAATGTGGAGTATTTTCAGGATAATTTTTTTTTCCCCATAAACTTTTTGTAGGTCTCTCCATTAACCTACAAACAGGTGGTGCTAAGCAACAATGGATGATAACATTCTCATAAAACTTAATGAGAAAAGAAAATAACCTAAACTGAGAAGAATATGAGTTACAATTAAACTATAGATGATACGGGACACTAAGAGATGATACCTTGAACAAAATAAAAAGTGGCTAACAGGAATGCAAGAAGGGATTCATCAGTGAGTAACATAGTACGCTATTACTATACATTATGCATCGATTAAATGTCCAATACTTTGACAACGGTGGAGGGTAAAAGAGTCTCTTTCTTTTAACTTTAGGTTCAAAACAATGGTGTAGAGGGGAGCACCTGGGGGAGAGACATAGAGGACAATAAAAATACAAGCTATTGATGTGACCTATGTTGCTATATCAATAGCTTCAGAATATGCCATTAATGATAAAGGACCTCGAATCAAGTCTATCTTTCTACAGTCCGATTTTCAGCTGCCTCCTCATGGTCTATGTTCTCGGCCTGCATATTCTAGTATGTATGGGCAAGATATAATTGGGATCCATCTATAGCAGGAGGCATCGCCTAGTGAAGTAACATTCTATTTTAAAATTTCACTAGACATGTTCTTCACCACATTAAAGTAAGAAACGCACCAGAGGAAAAAATGGTTATAAGTGAGGCTAAGAATTCCTTTGATTCTTATTGCCTATTTGATTTTCACAATAACTCGCTAACAAAAGACAGATATATCATATGAAGAAATATAATTAAGCGTACATTGTCGACAACCACAAACTACGAGGACCAAGTATTGCAAGTAAAGAAAAGTCCTACAGGAAATTCTAATTAAGTCTCTGACATACCACTCAGCATCATCAGCACCAATTTTCGTTGGTTTTTCGGTGATAGTCAAACCATTTACCACTACAAAACGAACACGTTTCTCTTCTTGTATCACTAGTTCAGGAAATTTTGACCTTGTTTCGAAAGAAGTTGCCAGTTCTCGTCTTTTGAATGCACAGGTACCTACATGACAATATCAACCTCAACAGTAAACAAGCCAATGATTGGATCAATGTCAAAATTTTACAAGCAGAAAAATTAGTTGCATGTTATTCTTATTGCAAAGAAAATTTGAGATCAATCGAGACTTGAAAGTACAAAATCATACATGGGACATACATGAATAGAAATTAAACTAATGTCCGTGAACCCCAACCAGCTTCTCAAACCTATATCTATATTACTTCAAGACTACTCCTTTGATTCTTTATTTTTCCTTCTTCTACCTCTCATGTTTTTCTCTATTGGTTCAGAAAAGATTGAAAGAGTAGAAACTGAGAAGACTTTAAGCAAGACTAAGGTATCCAAGAAATACATTATAAATTGTGAAGAATTATGCAGCACATATCAAGATAAGTTCTTTTACTGAAAAATTTAGGTGTGTCCAGAATACAACTTTGATTACTCAAAGGTTAACAACTTAACATAGAGAAAGAATCAAAGTGATACCTTCCTTTGGAAATTTCTTTGCAAGCTTTCTATACAAACCACCAGCTGCTTCAAGGGCCACACCAATAGTTTTATCATGCATACCATTCAGGGAGGATAACCTCATATTAACTTCATTGACCATGGTTTCATACATGTTTGCGATATACATCAAGGGTAAAGCATAGTGTGCATCGCCTTCATATCTGAACTCTCTGGATTTCCTCTTGCTTACTTTTTCTTGTGAGGATTGCTGCATCATGTAATCTGCCTCATATTCGGACCTTTCAATCACATGTGTGTCAATAAAATTATCTACAATGATATCCAAAAATCTTGCTCTGGCTGATTCAATTGGCGAAACATCTGGACATGGAGGAAAGTCAAACACATAACAGATGATCTAAAACTGATCTCTATGTCAAATAAATTTTCGATTGAATAAGTGATAAAATTATTTACCGTCGATAGTCAGTATATTGTAAGGACAACTTGAGGACCCATTGTTTTCAAGACTACTTCGATCTTCCTCTACCAGTATGTTGTGAAGTGGTAAAGAGCTCCTGTAAGACTCGTGCATGCAGTCCTAAAAGATAAAAATACGCTGTTAATGTAGAGTGATAAAATTAATAAAAACAAAAGCTCCAGTTGACAATGCATATTTTATGGTTGAAAACAATTACTAACAGCATGTTTGGCTAAACTTAAAATCCAATTTTAATTGAAAATATAGTCGTTATTGGGTCTCACTCGTCTAATAAAAATCAACAATAAGGATTAGTTTTTCAATTTTAATCCAACTTTAATCTCTACCGAACATGCCCTAAATATTGTTCCGGGACCAAGAACAGTGAAATGGGCAGTAACTCTCCAGTAGCAAAGTAACTTTGAGGAAAAAGTTGAGAGGTTTCTTGACTGGGAAAATTCTCTGTATAATGATGGTTCAATGCAAAATTTTGAAACTCAAAACTAACAGCAGTAGAAAATTTACTTCCCAGAAAATTTGCTTAATCTAAAATGAGGATTAAAAGACAATTTATATATAAGTTTGATGGAGATTTTTTTTAGAATAGATTTTTCGAAAAGTAATTGTTTTGAGAATGTGATTAAATCGTATGGAAAAGTTAGGATCCACGTGCAAAATTATATTATTGTAAGAACATATTTTCGAAAATGGTTTTTAAAGAATTTCTACCAATCATGGTCATGTTCAACAAAAAACTAGACTGCAAAGGATAGAATTCTTGAGCTGAGAATCTTGAGCAAGGGCAACAAATTTTAAATCCAAGGACTGATCGATTCACGCTAAACATCATATACATTGAGCCCTTATTTGATCCCCATTTTTCCAAAATACATTTTTCTCCCTCTTCTTTTCGACCATACATTCTTCAATAAATAATATTACAAACAAACCCAAAAATTTTCCTTATTTTTTAACCACTCATTTTTCGTCAATCTACCTTCCAAAATGTATTCTACACGAAAAATAGGGCTCAAACAGGCTATTAATTTTAAATTTCAAGTTTATGTAATCAATAATATATTTTACTCTCTTATTTTAAAAGTTATCCCTTTTCAAATTTCACCACAATAATCTATCCTTATTTCATAGTTTTAATTTTGCAACACATTAAGGCGTCAAACTCACACTAACAACAGCGGATGATGCGTCGTTACTTAAGCTTTCAACTGCGACCTCATCGGATTCTCTGTCCACGTCATCGTCGACATTGAGATCATTCAATGAGCTGCCAATATATGAATTGGCCGCCGTCCTCAAATCATAGTGCTCCACCGGAACCCTACTCCCCATTCACTTCACTGCCCTACAGTAAACCCATTTCGAATTATGCACTGATTATCCATGTGAAGTGAAGGAGAAACGGAAGAGGGTTTAACGGCTATACAGACTTTTACCTGAGTGTGCCGAGCCTGTCGCTTGAAAAGTAGAAACCCCAAAGCAAGTATCCGAGCCTCCCACCGATGTCCGCACCAGCTTCCAACCCGGCAATTTGCGTAGAAATTTCAGAAGAGAGAGAGAAAGAGGTGGATCGGATGCTGTATGCAGTCTACTTCTCTTTTTTCTTACCTTTGTTATCACCATTCTTATATACATGTCCCACCTAAATTTATTCGTATTAAAATTTTAAAAATACTATATTCATCGACGTTACATTCAAATATTATGCTTGCAGCATGTTTGACACCCATTCTTCTAAAATATATTTTTCTTTCTCTTATTTTTTTACCACATATTTTTCAATAAAATAATATTACAAGTAAATCCGAAATTTTTCCTTATTTTTTAACAACATATTTTCCATCAAAACACTACTTAAAAATTCAATGTTCTAAAATGCGTAATGTGTTGCGATGCGTCGAGACCGAGAATCCAGAATCACAAGTTTAGGCGTGTCAATGCGAAAAATAAGCGTCATAATGCGTTTCGTATTTTTAAAGCATTAAATATATTTTTATATTAAAAAAAATTTTACCAAAAAAAAAAAAAAAAAAATTAGGCGGCATAATACACCGCCTTTTAGAACAAAAACGCATTCCCCGAATTCGAAACTTTTTCTCCGCGCGTCGCGCCTAGGTGGCGCATTTGCCCGCATTTTAGGACATGGCTTGAAATACATTCTTGGGAGAATAACATGGAGTTATAAACCCTTTTTGGGCATCATTAAAATGAAATCTTGAGGAAAAAAATATGTTATCGAATAGTGATTTCTGGAAAATGTATGCTTAAAAAACAAGAAAGATTTTAAATCTATATGGAGCATCGTTTTATGGGATAATGCATAGCTGAAACTGAATTTTGAAAAAACGGAGCCTAAAAGGGGCTAAAATTCATTCATTTAAGTGGAAATTACACAATTCCCTACTTTTGAAGATTCAAATTCTAAAATCAGATTTCATGTTTTTTTCTCAAAAGTCAGATATTTTATAAATAAATACAGATTTTTTATATTTAATTAAATATTAATATTTTAGTAATTAATTTCATCCCACCAAACCCTAATTACCGTCACTTTCTCCACGCTCCCCCCCCCCCCATTTTCCCCTCCATCTCTCATCGCCTTCGAATTGGTCAACACTCCGGCCAGCCCGAATTCATCGAAATGGGCGATGCGTCTCTGCACGCAGAAGAAGGTAGCATGTGAACCGTTTGGAGCTCCCATCGCCGCCAGCTCTTTGCCGAATCGGCCCTTCGCAAGCTCAAATGCGATTTTTGATGACGCTGCCCTTACTTGCAGTAGCATTACGGCGAAGGGTGTAACGCCCCAAAATTTCAGGCATCTTGAGGTGTTACCAAAATAATTTTCATGTATTTAAATGCGGAACTGTAAAATTCATTTCTTTCTAATAAACCAAACATTCATAATTTTAAATACGAATCATAAAATCGTGTCTTCGAAAAACAACTTAAACATTCTCCAACTAACAAATTTGCTAAATAATGTTATTGGACAAATCAAACTAATAATGAACTTTAAAAGGAAAGAAGCAAAACTTAATATTATTCTCGTAGGTGGAAATCCATTGGCAGTCCGCTGCACCATCCCGCCACAGATCCAATCGACCCGAACTAGCCTGTAAAAATTGTAAGAGTGAGTATTTTGAAAACACTCAGTAAGATACGTGCAGTTTCCATATGCAGTTACATAACAATAACATAGACAATTCATACCATTCTTCACATATGGAGTATATCGGTGGCCAATCGAGATACTCATGTCTTCACATTTCTCATTTCTCATTAGGTCGAACCCGAAGGTCTATTGGCAATACATGCATAAATTAATGAACGTAAAAACATAAGGAAACAAAACAACTTACACAAAAGTATCTTACCTCGATTTATGAAATGAGCTTTTGATATAAAAATATACTTAGAATTTACAACTGTTCTCTATATGAAAGCGTGTGTAAAATTACGTATGAATTGTGAAATATGGGCACACTATTTATAGGGAAAAAATATAGTAGTTGAGTTATAATATAACTGTGATAAAAATCATGTTTATCTAACTTGATAAGAATTTGAATTACAATGTGACACGTGTCCATCACTAGAGGTGTCAAGACGGACGGGCCGGCCATGACCCGTAAAAACCGGCCCGTGAAAACCGGGACCGCGGGCCGACCCGTGACCCGTGCGGGCGGTTCACGGGTCAAGGAGGTGTAACCCGCGGGCTTCGCGGGTTGCACCCCCACCGGTCGCAGTTAACCCGCGGCCCGTAAAAAAAATTTGAAAAAAAAAAAATAAAACAAAAATTAAAAAAAGTGGGGAGATTATTTTTACAATTATTTTTACAATACCCTCTCATTAGTTATTATACATTTATACTTCATTGTTCATACTTGTTACTACCTTACTACAATTACAATTATTCAATTGCAAATATCATCATCATCTTGATTATATTTCTTTCTTCTCGGTTCTCACTAGTCACTACTAAATTTTTTAATCCTACTATATTATGGATTCTCGCGATTCTTTTTCTCATAATCCTATTTTCAATAATAGTTGCTCTCCAATAAATTTAGAAGATGATAATGTTGTAGAAATTTGCAAAGTTATAAATAATTCATGTAACATTAAATTTGAATTCTATGTAAAAATTTCTTGATATAATTATGAATTTATCATTTTGTTTAATTCTTAGTTTACATTTAATAAAAAAAATTTTTTTTTGCTATAAATATGAAAAATTCTATATTTTTATAATTTTATTTATACAATCATACGGGCCAAAATCGGAACGAACCGTGACCCGCGCGACCCGTGACCCGCATGGGCTCGACCCGGATGGGTCAGCGGGCGGGCCTGGGTTGTAGTCCAAAATTGTGGGTCGACCCGTAACCGACCCGAAACCCGCAGCGGGCTGGCTTTTTTTCACGCGGGTCGTTACCGGGCTCACATGTTGGCGGGCCGACCCGGATTGACACCTCTATCCATCACAACAAAAAGATTCCAATCCCAAAACAACTTTGACTTTAAATATAAATTCTAATAAAATATTATTTTTACATCCATTCTCTACACGTGAGAATTCTCATTCTCATTCAATTTTATTTTAAAAATATAAATAAATTACAAATTTCTTTAAACTTTAATATCTTGAGACCTACTTATCCGAATTTTTCTCGAGCCTATTTTCATGATTAAAAATGAGATATCCAACGAGACCCATATTGATATACTTTTCGTCACTCTATCAAAAATTAAATATTTGACCCAAAACACAAGAATTTAATACTTTATTTTTAGTCCCTCAACTTTCAAAATCATAAAATTGAATAGAAAATTTTATTCTAAAATTTTCGGGGTGCTACAATTTGTAACGACCCGGGTCCCACTTAACGGGCTGTCCTGACCGTTAGATCGACGACGTACTGTCCTCACTGTACCAACATGGGTCTTTTCAGCATGCTTTGTCCTCACTCGCACGCTCCCCTAGAAAACTTTCCAGGGGGTCACCCATCATAAAATTGCTCCAAGTCAAGCACGCTTAACTGTGAAGTTTCCAACGATGGACTTCCGGAAAAGAAGGTGCACCTTGTTGGTATGAGTAGTACCTATCAAATCTCTTAAACTTTCTTAGTCTGGGGTATTACAAAGGGTGAGGCCGCTTCTTCTCTGGTGAGCTCTTTCGGCCGACGCTGCTGCGAACGACACGAGATCGACTCCAGTGATGGTAAGTTTGGTGCAGTGGATCTAGGTAGCGGTGTGGTGTGGCGATGCTGCTACGCGACCTGCGGTAGGCGTTCAATCTGGTGGCGATGAAGTTTTTGGGGGTGGTTTTCGTTTGTTGTATTTGCATTTTTTGGCGATGGCATTTATGTTGACGGCGCTCGTGAGTTGTTGGTGTTGCTTGTCCGATTGACACTGCTAACAGTTTGAGCACTTTGTATTTGATGCTTCTACTGCTCCGACAGCATTGTATTAACAGAAGCAGATGTTAGTGGAGAATGTTAAAATCATGGCTTCTCCTCTATTTTGTTGGTTTTATTGGTTGTTGGAGTGATTTTTATTTGGTGTATCAGGAACTTGGACCGCATAGTGGACTAATTGTGACTGCATAATGGATTAACTCTGACATTAAAATTCGACAATTTGTGACTAAATATTAATATGAGCCAAGTGCAAAAATATTTTGTAACGTGTGCTGTGATCATTTGAAAATAACTCGTGACTATGAACAAAATCATGATTTGTGACCTGGACTGTGACTTGTGACTTGAGTTGTGATGGACTTTGACTTGTGAATTGGATTGTGACCTGAGTTGTGATTTGGGTTGTGACTTGTGACCTGAGTTGTCGGAATCGGAGTAGTCGTCGGAACGGTCACCGAAATCGTTGTAGTCGCCGGAACAATAGCCGGAGCAGTCGCGGGAATCGGAACGGTCAGCGGAACAGTCGCCGAAACAGTCGCCGGAACGGTCGCCGGAGCGATGGGGATGGGGTGGTGGAGGTGGAGGTGGGGATGGGTTATATATATATATATATGTGTGTGTGTGTATGTATAAGTTAAAATATCTGATTTTTGAAATGTGAAAGTTGTTTTGTTATTTTTGAAATAAGGTAAAGATAAAGTAGGAGAAATGAATTTTTCCCTTCATTTAAACACTGGATATACACACCAGTTTGATATATTTATCCCATTTCAAAGCCAGAAAAAAGAGAGAAAGTAATATCATAATAGACAAAATCGTGAATAAAGCGAAAGGAAAGCGAAATCAGGTTATTTGCTATATGAGACAATCTCAGAGCTTAGTTATCTAAGTTGGTATTATTTTAAAACAGATTATCTATATGAAAACAAATGCGTTGCCTTCTCAAGATGGGAAATCTTTCATAAGAAAATGTTAGATATTTATATATGATAAATATATTTATTATTTGAAAAGAATGATCAAATTAGATAAAGTGCTCACTCGGTGAAGAGTGTAGAATTTGCGCAGGAGGTTAGAGATTCGATTTACAGCCCATGCAATACTTGATATTATTTTTTTATTCATTTTTTTAAGTGTTCACTTGAGAGTTCTGAAATATTTTGTAATTGGTATACAAATGATTCAATCGTTGTACTCTGTTAGTGATTATTCAAAGAAATCGCAGTAATGAACGACGAGCAATTTCACTGTAGAATCTCGTATTGTCACATGACTCTATCAAATAATAAGTTTTACTTTCTGCATTTTACTATTCTACAAGTTACTGTAACTAATTATTTTCCAACAGAAATTATAGTATATGAAGACGAGATAAGTATTTTTCTTTTCCTACATCGTTAATGTATTTTGTATTGATATTACAACAGATTTTATCGTTTATATGTGCTTTAATGTCATGAATTTGTATTATCCGTTCGTTTTAAAGGTCTCATCATTGCTTCACAGCTTTCATCTTGGGGACGAAAAGATCTTGAGAAAACTGGTTCTCTGAAATAAATATTTGAACTATGTCTATAAGTTAAACGTAAATTTTAAAAATAATATAAGAGGTTCAAAAGTATTAAATGAAGATAAACGTTAGTGGATGAATTTAGAATAATAGATTCTATTATTATTTATTTAAGTAAATTTACGTAAGATTAAAAAAATAATTTAATTTATTTTTTTTCAAAAAAAGAGTGGATAACTATATAAGAATGGTGTCGTGTGCGTGACGACAATTTGCATTTGTATGACAAAGTTTATTTGAAAATTAGTTTCTTCCAATAAAATAATTTTGCGTGCAAACATATTAACTTTTTTATACTTTTTAACAACACATTCACACACACAAAAAAAAATTAATTTTCCCTTCAAATAATTCTCCAAAACAAAGATTAGTTATAGAAAACTCTAGTCATCGTGACAAGCAAGTATTTATAAACTTGTCCTCATTAAAATTGACAATTTCATGTGTGTGTTCTAGTATTACTAAAGAAATTTTACATAGCACACAACCTATAGATGTGTACGAGTGATAGTGGTTCGGCTTGGCTCGACTTAAAGAGAATCGGATCGAGTACCAATGAGTATTTTGAAAATTGAATCGTTGGTTACATCTCTAATTTGGAATCAAACCATAACCAGTTCCATGTGTTCAAGTCTCAAATTCATTGGCAGATGCAAAACAAGTGTCTAACTATATACGTTCTTAAGTTATAGTTGTTTAATATCTAAATTCTCTACAATCTATTCATTAAAAGAATTATACTACTTGTACACAAAAATGTTACATAAGCAATTACATAAAATGACATGGTGGGAAAATATTGAAAGAAAATGTTGATTATATTTTGAACTGGTAAATGATATAATGTTAGTAGAAATTACACAATACCCTACTTTTAAAATCCTCAATTCTAAAATTAGGTGGAAAGTTAAAAATTTCACAATTAAATTTTAAATATTAAATATATTTTCATCTCAAACCTAATCAATTTCCTTCCAACTTTCTCTCTCTAAATCTCTCGCATCTCTCTCTTCCAACCCATTGTCTTTCCATTCTCTCTCTCTGTACCAATCCATCACCTCTGACAATCACGAGGCGGCTCCGACAGCTCTGGCAACTCCTGCAGTGGTTGGGTGTCGTGGTTTACAGCAGCACCGGCGGTGGTGAGGTGGTTTTGCGGTGGATCTGGCGATGTTGATGAATCTGGTGGCGATCTGCAGTAGCTACGATCTGGCCGTGAATGATTTGTGTGGTTGTTGGCGATGGTGGTAGGTCTAATGGCGATAGTGGATCCGGCGGTGGAGGTGAGTTTTGTAGTGGCAGTTGTCGGCGATGGCGGTTGCTGGCGGTGGCGGTGATTTTGTTGAAATTTATTTGAATTTATTAAAGGAATAAAAGTTTAGAGAGTGAAGGAAAGAAGAAAGGCCATGGAAGATGTGTCAAAATATGCACACAGTCCTGCACATTTGGCAGACGTGCAATGTGACCATGCTGTTCTGAAAGGGATTGATGCTTTCCTTCCTCGATTGGCTAATGCGGGAGAGGTGAATACAGAGACTGAGTCTTTAGCTGCTGAGGGTATATTCTAACATCCAGACTGGTGATACAGGTGGCGGTCGACGGTGTTGTGCCGTGGCGATCGTTGTGGTGTATGTGACCAACTATTTAGATTAACCGTGATCTTAAAAATTGGACAATTTGTGATTAAAAATTAACATGTGACTAATAAATTTGAAAATATTTGATTCAACAAACAATCATGATGCGTTGTAACTTGTTACCTGGCCTGTGACTTGATTTTTGATTTGTGACCTGGCCTGTAACTTGATTTGTGACTTGTGACTTGGGCTGTGACTCTTGACTTATGACTTGTGACCTCTTGACTTGTAACTTGTGACCTGAACCGTGACTTGTGACATGTGACCTGGGTTGTGACTGTAAAAAAAACATGTTAACCATACAAAAAAATATAGCGGAGCAGTCACCGGGAAAATCGACTCCGGAATAGTCGCCTAAATCGAAGTAGTCGTCGGAACGGTCGTCGGAAAGTTCGCCGAAGTAGGGCGGTGATCGGAACGGTCTCCGGAGCGGTATGGGTGGTGAATGCAGGATGGGTTAATTATATTATAATTAAATATTAAATATTAAATTAATTTAATAATTTATTATTTTATAAATAAAAATTTAAAAAAATCTGATTTTGGTAACTTTAAACTTGTGTTCTTAGTTTTGAAATAGACTAAACTTATACTCTTGAATATGTAATCTTCCCATAATGTTATGTGATATTATGTAATCTCTTAGATAAACATTTACGTACGTGTGGCACATTCAACTTTTTTATGCAATTTTTTTCCTTTACGTCATATTATGTAATCTCTTGTGTACAATTTTGACGTACAAGTAGCCAAAAAACATGTTCCAACATCGTTTCTATATTCTTTAAACTTCGAGGGTTGAAAATGTTATTTTAGAAAGGATGAAAGGAATTCAGGCCTCTTGTTAATCAAAAATGTTAACTTGGTGTATGAGTTTATAAATAATACAATAGTAAATTGAATTTGAGTTTGACGTACTACTGTAAAATCCCTAAGGAAAAAAAATGGTTGGCGCATTGCCCCAAATATAAAAAATAATTTTTTGTTAAAACGAGTTTTTTGGTTCTTAATATTAGAATCGAGAACATAACCAAATCAACTAGTTCTCAATTTTAATGCTCAAAATCTATTAGAACTTGAGTAGAAGTAAATCGAACCAAACGATTTTAGTTCTGATTCAATCCAACGATTCTAGTACCTCCTTTGTATAAGTGTTATCATATTCATGTTTTGTGATAGATTAATTATATTCAATTGTTGTCTTCTATGTGATGATGATTAGGTGTCATCATAAAAAAGTCTGGTCATCGTGATCAACAAGTATTTATAAACTCGTTATTTTATAATGACAAATTTTCATACTATTAAATAGATTTTATATAGCACACAAGCTATAAATTGTTCTCACATTCATATTTGTGACCTGATTAATTGCACTCGATATCGTCGTGTCGACGATTCATTGTTAATAATAGAAAATTACATTATGTATACTGTGACAGGTCTACTGAAACCCTCCACCTCATTCACCAACCTCATCGGCCACGTGTTGTCTGAACTAATCTGGCATTGTCACGTAGCAGACGAACTGAATGTATGAAGGACGAATTGATTCAGTAACTCCGAACAGATCTGGCATTGTCGCGTGGCAGACGAACTGAATGCATGTAGGACGAACTGATTCCACAACTCCAAACTGAAACACTATTGCCCCTCCTCGTAGAAGAAAAAAACTCATCCGCCCATCACGACAATGCAAAGGCCCGCACTCCGCACTTCGTAATCCTCCTCTCTACGCCCTCGCCAAAGTCTTTTAGAAGATCTCCAAAGTCAAATTCCTGACTGATTGATGAGACGTGTGACAGGTCACAAACGATCAATTTAGCTGACATGTTAGAAATCATTTAATGTCCGCCAACTTATGGATTGACACTAATGAGATGATGACTCATACGGGATCTGAAAACACGTGCCCCTTCATCCGACGATCAACCTCTTCCATTTCCTAGTATAAATACCCTCATACTGGTAAGAGTGAGGTATCCGAATTTAGCTAGCTTTACATCATAACTTTCAACATATACTCAAACATTCCGATGACCACCTCGCCATCAAACATAACTTCCTAATTAGTTGAACACGAGCGACTAACGTTATGCTATTGTGCTCAGGAAAAAGCTGACATGAAGACTTATTCTGCTGGCCACGTGTTCGAGCCATTTTTCGGGGTCAACATATATTATTACTACTAAGGCTATTTTTATCAAAATCTACTAAAAATATAATTTTAATCCTCACAAAACAACGGCTAAAGATATTTTATATAGTACACAAGCTCTAGATGTATTCATGTATGATGATCATATGTTTCGATTAGAAATTACCTATAACCTGTTTTTTTTTTTTATATATAACTTTTTTATTTAATTGCAAGAGGTGGCCTAACTTCCTCAATAAACAAATAAGAAAAAATAATATGCTCTACACAAGCACACAAAAAGAATATCAGTGCATTAAACCCAACTCAAACAATATTCAATTCAGCTCCAATACAAAAATAAATAAAAAGAAATTGAAATTTTCAGGAACTATAATTCATCATCTTTATTTGGAGTTGAAGACTTTGAGACCTTTACTGTGATTGATATGGAATTTCAAAATTTTACTTCAATTCTTAATACTAATGAATGCATATTAGGAAAACGTAATTAATAAATTAATTACCTTATCCAAAAAAAGTATTTAATAAATTAATGGCAAAATTTAGAGCAAATTTCAAAATCCTCCCCTAAAGTTTATGACATCACAGAGACGCTCTCTCTCTTTTCAGAAAGTTCGAAAACCCCCACCATTTAACATAAATTTCTTATTTTGTCGTTTTATATTATTATTTATGTGATTACATTTGCTTTCTTACCTTTTCTTTAATTGAGACAATTAAATTATTTTTTTTAAGTTTATTTTTTATCTTTTCATTTAAAGTTATTCAACCCTTGTTTGGTGAGAATTTTTAGCAGATCTTGATAAAAACTAATGAATATGTGATTGAAAAGTTGTGGATTCCATAAAACATGTGGATAAAATTAATTATTCATTTTGACTCATTTTTATGTAAAATACATTTTGAAATAGTAGATTAATGAAGAACGTATAATTAAAAATGAAGGAAAAGTTTTTGAGATGCATGTAATATTATTTTATTAAAAAATGTGTGATTGAAAAGAAAAGAGAAAAATATATTTTGAAAAAAGACTTTGCTATAGCCTATAGGTATATGAATTCAAATTCCTGTACCTATAGACTACACACAACATTTGGGAGAAATTTTTTTTTTTTCAATATTTTATACTAGGGTCTACTACATGTGAGTTGGAATTCAAAAATCTAGTCCAATTCTAGTAAAAATTCCCTGTACTTAAATCATTTTCCTTTGAAAAAATAGGGAACAAACAAGGACTAAAATTGATCCAATAATAAAAGATGAACTAAAAAGAATCTAAAGATTTAAACATTTGATGCAATAGTTTTGCATTTATAATATTATAATAATATTATTTTAATTTTCTAAATAGTATAATATAATTAAAAATAGTATAAAAAAATTAAAAAATTAGAGAAAATAAATAGAAAACATTTCATAATTTTCAAATGGCTTTATTAAATTGTGCTAAGAGTTAATTTGTTAATTATTTTACTATCATACTTAAAATTAAAACTAGAGATGGCAATGGGACGGGTGCCCCACCCGTCCCTGCCACTCCCCCACGCATCCCGCTCTGTGCCCCACCCCACCTTAGACGGGGCGAGGCGGGTTCGGGGCGCGAGCTTGCCCTGTTTCCTGCCCCATTTATTTATTTTTTCAAAAACTTCCAATTAACTATTTTTTTATTTTTAATTTGTAGTTAATTATTATTTTTTTTATTTTTCACGGGGCGCTTCGGGGCGAGGCACCCCCGCCCCGCCCCGCCCCGCCCCACCAACCCGACCGGGCGGGTTTTTTTTGCCCCATTAGGGGCGAGACGAGTTTTTTTGCCATCACTACTTAAAACATTATTTTTTTTTATTTTTCACGGGGCGCTTCGGGGCGAGGCACCCCCGCCCCGCCCCACCAACCCGACGGGGCGGGTTTTTTTACTCCCCATTCAAGTCGAGTCGAGTTTTTTTGCCATCACTACTTAAAACATGATTTTATAACAATACTTGTAATGATATCGAAAATTTTAACTAGATTTGTTAATAATTATGAAACATTTTCATGTTGATTTGTTAATTATTAGTCAGTCACATTTAAAAAAAAAAAAATTCTTAATAATAATTCTACAAATTTCATAATAAGATTTATAACGGTGTTCTTTTAACTAAAATGGTTTCATCAAAAAGAAAAGTATGAAAAAGCATATCATATGAAATAAAAAAGGAAATAAATAGTTTAAATAGAATAATAAAAAATTCTTATTAAGAATTTTACAAATTTCATAATAAGATTTATAATGGTGTTCTTTTAACTAATGGTTTCATCAAAAAGAAAGTATGAAAAAATATATCTTATGAAATAAAAAAGGAAATAAATTGTTTAAATAGGCTAATAAAAATTTTAATAAAATAAAGGGTAAAATGAGAAATGTAGCATTTGTTACAAAAAGTAAACCTCGACGAAGGATTCTAAATTTTTTAAAAAGGGAGGGGTGTGTATGTTATATGCTCCAAAAAATTATTACATATCAATCATATATGCATAATCTAGTATTCTCAATTCTACCTTACCAAACATGTCATTAGAATACGTAGCTATGTACAAACAACATGGGGAGAAAACCAAAAAGTACTGTGAAGGAAAATTGAAAAATCTCGTCATCACTACTCATGAATTATGCTCTACAATGCACATTTGTCAATGCCTGTATTATAAATATATCCGGTGGAACGACAAGCATCCAGATGCACATGAAACTCGACCAATATCTCTTTCGACCCTAGTTGGCGGAACTTAAAAGTGCAGTACCCGATGATTTTTCATCAAGAAGTCTACTAACCACGGCCTGCAAAATTAAAATAGGTTACCCTTTTCTGTTTCTTTCACTTTTACACAGAATGTGTATTTTAGAAGCTGAGCCAAGCTTACCATCATTTCCCCCATTCTAGAATGATATGTGAGTGAAAATCAAATTTTAGTATTTCATGTAAGGCTTGGAAACTATACCTCTTCAGCACTGGTGCTTGAAAGAGAAAATGGCTCTCTTTCTCGAATCCCACCATTGTCTGCAATAATTCTTTTGAGATCCTGCAGAAATAAAGATGAGCTCATCAATAACCCAAAAAAAGAATAAAAATAGGATCTTGCTACTGAAGTCATGGAAATCCCAAGAATTTAAACAGATTACTATAACACCTCTGTGCGTATAGAAACACACACGTACAGTGTCAGCATATCCCTTATCTGCACTATTTCTTTTTTCTTTTATTTTTTATTTTTTGAATTTTTGTTCTGACTTCAGTCGGCAAAATGATTTGGGGATTTAACTTCGATAATCACGGGAAAATGTTTACTTCTAATGCATCCTCAAAGTGCATTAGGAGCATTCTTTCAGTCACCTCTCTTGAATCATTTGAGATGTTCATGGAATTCAGGTTGAGTCATATAGATAATGAGACCGTTTAGCATTTGATTTACAGAAAGACGGCTGCAAATAATATTCTACTCATTTAGTGGAAGAAGTTTTGGAAATACAAACTGAAGATTAAGCATATAGGGACAATAAGTCCTAGTATAAGCAAAGACCACACGAGGATGACCACTAATGGCAATGAGAAGGAGACGTCACTAAAAATCTTCTCCATATTTACAACCTAACACTGCAAGATTAAATCCCCTTGACCCGCAAAGCAAATGAGTTTGGCCAAGATGTTCAGCTAATAGGTCCAAAATACTCCGAAAACAATTGCCTATTCAATCAAGCAAGAAGTCCTTGAACATAAATGTTTGGTTTCACAGTCAAAATTGAAAGACATACCCTTTCCGTCAAGATTTCATACTGAAGCAGTTCTTCCACAATCTTCTCCAGAACTATGCGATTTTTCTGAAGCATCATTTTTGCCTTATCATATGCCAAGTAATAAATCTGTACAAAATTATCATTTTATGTCAAAAATTGTATTGTTAAATATCTAGTTTGATTTTTCTGATTTACAATCAAATAATGTGACTATAAAACAAAACTTCCCTCCATGGACTATGCCCAAAATTATTTGCAGTGCAAACTCAGTCAACTGCTTTGGGGGAGCCAAAGGCATACCGTGCCATTATCATAAGAAAGTGCAAAAACTATATCAACCTAAATTTTTTTTTTGGATTCACTTAGAAGAGATCACAATCCTAGAAAGGAATCGAGGACCAGAGATCTTGTCAGTCTAATAGATAAAGAAAGTAATAATACTTCAAAGTAAAACATACCAAAATTATTTCTGTTACTAGGCCACTATAAAAATATTCAGTAACTAACAAAAGAGTATGGCCGGATTTATAAAAAGTTTGCTAACTGTGATTTGATTAAATCTGATGGTGTGAATAATTATAAACAAATAAAAGAAGAGTAAAATAAAATTAAAATACAAGAAAGAGTATTTAACCTTTGCCCTATATTGAATAGACAATTTAGCTTTACGATCTTTAGTCTCTCAACTCATCTTCTACATATGGAGTTTGTTCTTGATAACGAGTTTTGAGAATTTCTCATTGGTTTAGAGAAGAAACAAAGAAACTAGAGTGTATTTTCTATTACTTCCGCAGGGTGTTTTATTACTGATTTAAGCTACTCCAAGTTGGGTCCCAAGAAAGTGAGAAACCATGTTCTAGTACCAGTGGTAGTCACAGTTCGTCAAGATTTACTTCACATAAGAAAAGTAAATGGAAGCCACCATCAGGGTTGAAAGTGAAAATGTTGACGCTCTTTGGCGGACCAAATAGATTACTAAAAAATGTGAACTTCGAAAGAGTTATTTGTAAACTAGGAAGTCGTTCAAAGATTGTCTCCCTTCTTAATCAGCATCTCATATTGTCATCCAAAGATGCCCACACTTATTAACAAAACCTCTCTTTTATTTCCGAAATGCGTAATTTTTAAGTTTTGGGAGTTGGAAGCTTTGGAAGCACAAAAGAGAGATATAAATGTAAAACTATTATTTAGTCCACGCAGATAATTATGCACAAACAACATATTTTATCCACAGAAGCCAATAATCGGACCACATGGATAATTAGGCACAAACGTACTTTTTCAACTTTAGCAGCCATCTCAAGCTCGAAGTTGTCTCCCATGCTTAAAACTGTTGCCTGCAATACAGAAGGCATGCGAATAAATCAAGGAAATAATCAAGGCCATCACGGTTTCTTGAGAAAGAAAATAATTGTCTGTCCAAACTACAAACAGATTCTCTTTACAACATTAAAGATAAAAATATATATGTGCACATACTTTCGTTTAAAAATAACATCTCTGTAATGCTTGTACCAGACTAGCAGAATTAGTACTGTGTGCTATACTTGTGTAGTGCTATGACTTACGAAGTAATCATTATACTTAATTAAGTATTCAAGGCTTGTCAACTTCCTTTAATACGAATAAAATATTGCACAGTTACATATTCAAAGATGAATACCGCATTGTTATAATGGTAAACTGTTGAACCATCATGCCATCCAGACTGGATAACCATTCGTGTAGCTATCTGTACCAAAGGAAAATTAGATTCATAAGATCATTAGTACCGGCTTCAAAAAACCTTGTTAGAGAGAGAGAGAGAGAGAGAGAGAGAAAACCTCCTGTGCCTGCTTCAACTCTGATGAAGAAAGAACATTTTCTTCCCCAAATGGAAGCAGCAGCTGGGATGCAACATAAGAGCCAAAGCAAAATACAAGTTTTTTTTCAAGATATGCCCTTGATTCTTCATTTCCATTCACTGAACCTTCATTTCCAGCCTTACTAATCTTGGTGCATGCGATTCCCTGCAAAAAGAATGAGCCCAATTCCTGTAAATATGTCACAAGAAACGTGTTGAGAACATGACTCCAGAAAGTACATTCCAGAGTCAACCTCTTCCAACTCTAGCATAATGGACACACCTTTGAAAGTGTAAATAAAATGTAATAAAAGAAACTCTATAGGAAGAAGAATTGTCAAAAGAATTCTATCCGAACACGGATAAAAGTAACTAGCATGCTGGAGAGAGTAAACACCGGAAACCTGTGCATTTATGTGCAAGAACACTTAAGATTAAGTGTTATTAAGATGATATCAAAAGGATAATTTTCATCAACTAATTCTTAAAAAGATGATTGAACATGCAAGATATGGAACTATCTCCCTCTTGTGAAAATTAATCAAAAGTGGCCAACATTCCCTTTTTGTCATAAGCTCCCTCGTCATAACTCTGTTGGAGTTACCCATAAAACAGACTGACTACTAGAAGGGAAAGGAACCACACTTGCAAACCAAAAAGGAACCAAATTAAGTTTGCGAAGTGAGGCATAAAAAATGACACCATATCTTACTGAATAAACTCCTCACAGTTAATGGTGTCCTACTTAGATCCTTTAACCCATGTGATGATAACAACACTAATTGTCCTGTCATTTAGAAAATTACAAGTGTTCAAAATTGTACAGGGTTGTAATTATAAAGCACTTAAGTCGCACAATTTAGCATTTGTCCTGAATACTATCATGCCCACAACATCAGCTTCTTCAGATGTAGAAAAAGAGGTTTGAAACACTGACATTCAAACATTTCCAAAGCATAAATACTCAATTACCTTGTACGCAGGTCAATTTAAAATTTGTAGTATAATTACTATTGACCTATAATAGTGGTAGAATAAACGTAACTCAATAGGTAAAGTGAAATGCAAATACTCGTAGTGGTAATATTACATATATAATATATTCAAAAGTGTATAATCAGCAGTTGAAACAGAATTGCTACCTCCCAAGAAGAAGGTTCAAGCCATAGATTATCAACAACATCAAAATTTGGTAATAGAAGAGCCATAAGACCCCGACCAGCAGCCCAAACCGCATGTGGAAATTTGGTTTCCCTTGTCCACTACAAGAAAATAATAGTAAAAATTAGTTCCTTGTCTAAAAATTTCAGGAAGTTTGTTCAAACATTCTGATTGTTCGTACCACATAAAAGTAAGGTACTTGATTACAAACGCTTCATCACATGCAAGAGAAAGATAACAATGAATTATAAAAGCGAGAGCGAACAAAAGTTTCAATAAAAAACTGATTTTGCAGTGCCTAGAAAAAATGAGAGAGCGCAAAGTGGTGACAATGATATCATGAGCTTCCAATGATAAAATATTATATTTATAATCCTCTAGTTCCATGCACAGGAAAGATTCCTATAAGCATAAATCATACGTAATCAAACAAAGATAATCAATGAAGCTAATTTATGTAGGAAACAACCAATAAAACACGATAAAATAAAACTCTAATTACTTTTCATAAACTAAGTACCCAACTTGGAAAATCTTCCAAATAATATATATAATACGATCTCCATCATTTCTTCTAGGCTGAGAGAACTCAACTCGGATGAGGTATACCGCAATTGCTTACCTAAACATGGCGATCTTTTTTCCACACCAAATAACGATATGACCATCAAAAGTTCAAATAATCTTCAATAACATCATCTAAACAAGGGGACGATCTTTCCTTCGGATCCAAATAGCAATAATGTATGCAACTCATCCACGAAATTTGCAACAGAATTCACATTATAAGCATTATGCACTGGCACGGGAGACTGACGAGCAGAAACAAATGATTGCAATAAAGTCCTAATTACTTTTCCTAAAATAAGTATCTAACTTAGAAGAACTTCCAAATAATATATGTAATAGGACCGTCATCACCTACCCATCAATATCCTTAGAAGCTACTTCTAGGTAAAAAAACGTGCATAATATGTAAGTTCACTCTTCTTTGATATAATTTTTGTATTTTTATTTCTTTAGTTAGCAGGCTGAGAGAATTGCTAAAACACATGTACTGAGATATGGTTACTCTAATTACTTAGAAAAAAAGGATACCTAAACAAAAATTACAAAAGCAAGATAAACAGATTATAAACTGCAAAAAAAGATGTAATAAATAACAATTGTCTGAAAGGTTACTTACATCAAGAGGTGGATTCAGCAGTTCTATACCATTACTTATTTGGCCATATGGTTCCATCAAGTCAACCACATTTTGCAAATCCTCTTTTGTCAATGTCAATCCAAGATGATTTACCAGCATGTTGCTCAACTTTTTCACAACTTTGGTTTTCCTAAGCCACCTGGGGACCATGCCACCAAAAGTCTGCATGTAGCAATTAATATAGAGTAAAATCCCTAAATACAAACTAAGCCTCCGTTTGGAAAGAATTTATGAACAAACAGATATAGTCGTATAGAAATGAGTGGTGGATTAGTGGATGATACTTGTGGATCCATTAGAATGTGTGGTAGAAAAAGAAGTTTGACCATTTATAAATGATTTATAAATTTTGCCCCAGAGTGGCTAAATAGTTCACAGCATATTATGCCAACCCTAGAAAATCAAAGAACGTGGTACATCAGGTGCTTACAGATTATTGATTTCTTTTTTGGATGGTCAGTTAATTCCTAAAGTTTAATATGAAACATTTTCGGCCATTATAGAACAAGATTAAAAAAATGATATGAACTTTCATTTATTTGGAAAATTATTTGCACTGTGTCACAGGTCAATTCACTGTGCATAAAGTGACAAGGAGAAAATTTTGCTCAAGCATTAGATGAGACAAAATTGACCAAATGACATCAGAAAAATGTTAAGATAATAATGATGATAATAGTGGCAGCCAACATTATCACTTTACAATGCGGAATGGGGAGGAAGAGAAAATGAGTCATATGAGAATGCCCCTAACCATAATGTCTATTGAGTCAATGAGCCAGAACTGACACGAAATGTATTTGTACAATAAGGGATAGCATAAAGATCATGGATGAAATAAAATATTTTGCAAAGTAATTATGAGGATGATATCATGATGATGGGAGCAACGGTTCTTACTGCAAACCAGCTGCAATAGCTCATAAGCTCATCCATGTCAACAAACTTGCTCCTGAAAGCACTACCTTCCAAAGCCACCGGTACAAGTTTTAATTCTATAGGACGAAGAAGAGCAGTTTTTTCAGCAACCTGCAGGACGGTGGTCTCAGTGTTTAGGAAGGACATTAATAAGCTTGTTAACAATATGAAACATGCATTTTTTGGTACTAGATTGGTAAATATTCCTTCTTGTTAGATTATCAATTTGGCATTAATAATCCGATAAGACTAGTACATGATATACTTCTCTAAAAGAGATTAAAATTTTCATATAATTGCGTGAAAGGTTAGAGTAATCAAGTAATCATGTGAGTAATTGTTGCACAAGAAGTTCACTGAACTGGCCTCGGGAGTTGGAGAAGTCACACGAAAGTTCAATGATTGTCAATGATGGGTGCTGTGCTCTGGGGTTTTGTATGTGATCATCAGACCTTAGACACCCCGGTTGTCTTGCATATGAATTTTGCCATGGTTTATTATTTCCATAAAGGAATCGATCTGACCAAGGGATTGACTAAGTCATGGTAGTAATAATCATGTATGGAGGAGAACAGTGCCCATTGCCCAGTCAACGATATTAACAGCAAGATAATGCTAAGCTATACCAATCAATTGTCCGTCCATTAACTCCAAAAGAACTGGCTAGAAGCAGCAGGCTACCATGCTACAGGCAGGCAAGGGGTGGGCGTGGGTGAGAGAGAGTGAGAGAGAGAAGTATTTATTTAAAAACTAAGCCCAGTTAAGTAATTAGCAATGAGGAAAAAATTGGAAACTTGTGTTGACCATCACCTTTAACTAATAAACCAGTTCAAGTAAAACAATCCCAACCAACAGGAAATGGTGGAAGTATTATTAAATTAGTTAAAAGATGCTCGAGTTCTCGATAAACCAAACAAATCAGGGATTTTAGGAATTTGGTCAGTAACATGTCAAACACGATAGCATATTGAAAAGGATGAGCCTTCAGAAGCCCCCAAAAACCAAAGCTTAAGCAGCAGAGAATTTCTAAATTGAGTCGAGAAACAACTTATCAAATGGCACGTCATAAAGAGTCATGTTATAATAAAATTTTTGAGGAGAGGAAGAAAGAGAAGATCAAGATAGTGCCACAAGATAACAAATAAAATGAAGAGCTTCGGAAAAACTTGAACCAATCAAGGTAAACCATTATAAGCTCCTATTTTAATTTTCCTTTCCTTAACTAGTCGCAATACAACATTTTTTCAATAAAAAAGTTAATGAAATTATATTCTATTGTAAAACAAACATGCAACTGAAAAGTGGGCAACAACCTAACAGAAAGTACTTGTGATTACCTTTCTCCAATCTACAAAGTCAATAAGATCCTCATCCATAGTTTCTTCTGCAGCAACACGCAGTATCTTCTCTCTTTCTGTTTGCGTTGGCCGCTGAAGGTGAAATATCCTATCCATTCTACCAGGACGCCGTAGTGCCTCATCTATTTGTTTGAGATTACGAGTAGTGGCCATCAAAACCACCCCATCTTGTTTCTCAAACCTGAAAAGGACACTCATGTTAACATAAGAACAAAATGATTAATGAGACAAAAAGAAAATTTGATTTTGGAGTCAAAAATTCATACAGGTAAGACGTTTTTACCCCACTTCCAGAGCAACAAGGCGATGCGAACTATTAAATAGTGTTTCAATTTTGAAAATAAAGCATACTTTCATGCAAACTTGGTAGGCCTTAGGAGCTCTAAACTCATACATGTAATACGCATACCCCAAATAATCAAGACATTCCATGACACTGCTGCCTACTCTAGAATAGACAATAGTAATGCTACGTGAACCCTCTTTTTTTTTCCCTCTTGAACATTTTGACATGAGCATATGAGTAAGAAAATCTACACCCTAGCTTAAGGTATGAGACGGAATGTTGACACGTGCAAGTTGCATTCGACATATTTACAATCTGAGTCAAACAAATGGAAATTCCCTTCTTATCTAAAAGGAAAAAATGCACTCACAGCATTAAACCAATAGGATGTCCAGTCCTTCATGTTGAGGACAGGTTTGAGGTGGAGACACTTTATTCATGTGACAGTGAGAAAGTCACCCAAACCAAGCAGGATATATTGTTTAAAGTCAATGCATCAATTGAATGAGTTCAAGAATGAAAGCAAAATCAATAACTAAAGCAAGAGAGGTACACATGAGGAACCTTCCAATTACTAGTTTGGCCCCTTAAAATGATGCCAGTAGTTCATATTGACAAATCGTTTTTGAGTTGAAATATATACCAACTTGTGTCCTTGTAATTGTTAGGGACTTAGATGTAAATTTGTAAATTCCTCTTTTCCATCCTTGTATATAGGTTGGTAGAATATTACTAATAAACAACAATTTTTCTCCTTCCAAAATTATCACGACATGGTATCAGAGCCTGGGGCTTTAATTAAACCCACCAAACGCTAGTACCGACGCCGGCGACGCTCCTTACCGGTTACCCAGACATCGACGACCTCCGGTGTAGCCTCCTCTGTGTCCGAACAGTACCCAAGTCCCTATTACGCGAACCCTAGGCGCACGGGTCTTCGGCTCCTTGGGTTTGGGACCTTCTTTTCGACCTGGTTCTCGATTACCCAGCTTCGGTCGGCCCCTTCGTAGCTCCGGCACTACTCCGGCGCTAACGTGGCGCCTTTTTTCTCCCTTTCTGGTGCAATTTCCCACGGTTTGCCAAATTTTCCCCTGGCGCCACAGAGTACACTACTGCTCCTCGGTTTTCTCTGTCTTTCCCAACTTATTCTTGATCACTTACGTGTTTTGTTGATTAAGAGATTGGATTATTTGGTTTTTTGAAGTTTTATCTGGGTTTAGTGGCTGGAGACTGAATTTGTATTGTTTGCATTTTGTGGTCTCGTTTTCTTGTTGTTTGATGGAGAACAAAGTGGCTACATCATTACTTCATGAGACATCATCTCCGATTCACATTAAGTTAGATGGCACTAACTATCGTGTGTGGTCAAAATTGTTGGAAATGCACATTATCGGCCTAAGAAAAGAGCTCATATTTTTGGTGAACTAACTATACCTAAAGAGAGTGATAGTAGCTATGGTGAATGGGTGGCAGATGATGCTATCGTTAAGTCTTGGCTTATCAATTCTATGACAGATGCTCTTGTGGCTCATTTTGTTCAGTTTGACACAGCTAGAGATGTATGGGATGCAATTAAGAGAAGTTATCTCGATGTCTCTGATTCTTCACAAGTGTATGAACTTATGAAAAAGTCCTTTCAACTGCGGCAAGAGGGGCGGCCTCTTGTCACGTACTATACTGAAATGAATTCTATTTTCTTGGAACTTGACTATCGCAGACCCAATCCTATGAAGTGTGCTGTGGATGTTGATGCGTTAAAAGTAAGGTGTGCTGAGGACAGGATTTATATGTTCCTTGCGGGACTTGATCATGGCTTGGATCAAGTGCGTAGTCGTATTTTGGCTACTACACCCCTTCCAAGCTTGGAAGAGGTGTTCTCGATTGTTCGTCGTGAGGAACAAAGGCAACTCACTATGGGAGCTGAAAATCATTATGCCCCTGTTTGACACCCATTTTTGACAAAAAATAAATTCTGGAATAGTGATTGATGGAAGAATGTGTGGTTAAAAAGTAATGAGAATTTTTTGGTTTATGTGTAGTATTATTTTATTGATAGAATGTGTGGTTGAAATGAAGAAAGAGAAAAAAAAATGAGAATGAGAAAAAATGGGTGTCAAACAGGGGCTATGAGACATCTGCATTAGCGGCAAAAGGGCTTGTTCCTCGATCACGAGCCCTTATTCAGTCTACTGAAACTTGCTCATTCTGTCACCTTAAAGGGCATACTGCTGACAAATGTTTCAAGAAACATGGCTATCCGGATTGGTATTTAGCAAAGACGACAGAGAGGAAGGGTGGCAGATACTCTCAGGCTACGCATTCATCCGCTGCTTCTACTCATTCACCTATACCTATTGTTTCCAATGTTGCTCGTTCATCTCTCGGGGAAGGTATTTTTGGGTTGCAATCTACTTCTACCGTATCTGATTTTTGGGTTATTGATTCTGGAGCTACCGATCATTTTACATGTAATCCCTCCACATTTGATTACTTGACTACTTCGCATGTTCAATCTGTTCAAATGGCTAATGGGACTCCTGTCAAAATTACTGGGGCCGGAAATGTCTTGTTTTCACCTACCTTCGCTCTTTCATCCGTCTTACTTGCACCTACATTTTCTACTAATCTCTTATCTATTAGTAAAATTACAAAGCATCTTGATTGCTCTATCATCTTCTCACCCACTAATTGTGTATTTCAGGACAATCGAACGAAGATGACGATTGGCACTAGTAGAGAAAAAGGAGGGTTGTATTTTTTGGAAGGAACAAGGGGTTTGCAAACTAGGGATAGCCACGGTCTTCAAGCTGTTAGTAAATCATCTCCAATGGATAGAATTCTTTTGTGGCATTGTCGATTAGGCCATCCCTCTTTTTCTTATTTAGAACACTTGTTCCCAGAACTGTTTAAAAACATTCCTAGTTCTAGTATACGGTGTGAACAATGTATTTTTGCCAAAAATCATTGTGTACCTTTCAAAGTAAGTCTTAATAAAAGTGTTGTTCCTTTTACTCGTGTTCATACTGATGTTTGGGGGCCTTTCTCGACTCCATCTATTACTGGTCGTAAATATTTTGTTTCTTTCATTGATGATTGTACCAGAGTATGTTGGGTATATTTGCTAAAATCTAAGGGTGTAGTGCATGTTATTCCAAAATTCTCAAAAATGATTGAGACACAATTTCATACACGGGTTAAAGTTATTCATTCTGACAATGGTCGTGAGTTCGTAAATCAAACCCTGGGCAATTTTTTCTCAACTCACGGCATTCTTCATCAAACCACTTGTGCTTACACACCTCAACAAAACGGCATTGCTGAGCGAAAAAATCTTGAAGTAGCTCGGGTTTTATGCTTTACTGTGCGTGTCCCAAAACGTTTTTAGGCTGAGGCGGTGATGACTGCTGTCTTTTTTATAAATCGCATGCCTTCTCGCATTATTGACTTTAAAACTCCTTTGAAAATGCTGTCTCAGTTTCACTCTATTCCCTCTGTTTTAAGTATTTGTCCAAAAATTTTTGGTTGTGTGTGTTATGTCCATGTGCATTCTCACCTCAGAGATAAATTTGATCCTCGTGCCCTGAAATGTGTCTTCCTTGGCTACTCAAGCTCCCAGAAGGGCTACAAATGCTTTCATCCCCCTACGGGAAAGTACTATGTTTCTATAGATGTGGAATTTTGTGAATCAGAATCCTTTTTTTTCTAATGACATGTCGTTAGTTCCTCTTCAGGGGGAGATTAGTAGTAAGGAAGAGGAATGAGTGTGGTTAAATGAAAAGAAAGTGTGGATTTCTGGAAAGGAGGGAGAATCCCAAGTTGAATCCCAAATTGAATATCGAGTTGAGGATGATAGATCACCTCGCTTGTTTCAAAAGTGTTACACAAGAAGAAACTCAGAAAATGCTTGTACTCCTATATTATCCTCTTCAGACCCTGATAACCCTTTGGTCGATACTACAGTGCCATCTGATTCTTCGGAGATTGAAAATGAGGTACATACTCTACATACCCTTTCTACTCCTATCTCTATTTCTGACACTAATCCTGCAGCTTTAGATATTGTTGATACTCAGGATAGGAGATATCCCCTCCGAGTCCATAATAAACCTGATAGGTTTGGTTTTTCGAAATCTTCTTCCAATGCAATATTTCCCATATCTGATTATATCTCGTACCACCGTTTATCTAAAATTAATCTGACTTTCGCCCTCCAACTTTCTTATATGTCTATTCCTAATCACTTTCAGGAAGCTCTTGATCAACCTAAGTGGAAATCTGCTATGGTAGAAGAGATGAATGCTCTCCAAAAGAACTCTACTTGGGATATGGTCTTATTACCACCAGTGAAAAAGACTGTGGGATGCAAGTGGGTGTACTCATTAAAATACAGGTCAGATGGAACTGTGGATAGGTATAAAGCTAGACTGGTTGCCAAAGGGTACACACAGACATATGAGATTGACTACCAGGAAACTTTTGCTCCAGTAGCTAAGATGAATATCGTCAGAGTCATCCTATCTCTAGCAGTCAATCTTGATTGGCCATTGAGACAATTTGACGTTAAAAATGCATTCCTTCACGGTGATCTGGCAGAGGAAGTGTATATGGATCCTCCTCTAGGTTTCATTCCTCCAGGAGGTAATGTTTGTAAGCTGAAGAAAGCCCTGTATGGGCTAAAACAATCACCAAGGGCGTGGTTTGGAAGATTGAGTTGTTCAATGAAAATGTATGGTTTTAAACAGGCCTCGACTGATTATACTTTATTTTATAAGAGAGATGGTCACAATATTACTATGCTTATTGTGTATGTGGATGATATGATTGTTACTGGCAGTAATTCTAGTGAGATTGAGAAACTCCGTAGCCATTTGACAAAGGAATTCGAAATGAAGGACTTGGGTACTTTGAAGTACTTCTTGGGCATTGAGGTATCACGGTCCAAACAAGGACGTATCTTATCTCAACGCAAGTACGTCCTTGATCTCTTAGCAGAAATTGGTATGTCGGCTTGTGTCCCTGTCGACACACCAATTGAGGTAAACCATGGCCTATCTATTTATCCTGATCAGATTCCCACAAACAAGGAGAGATATCAGAGATTGGTGGGAAAGTTGATCTATCTAACTCACACGAGACCTGATTTGTCATATGCAGTTAGCGTTGTGAGTCAATTCATGCATAATCCCAGTGAGCAGCACATGAGTGCAGTTAATCGGATATTGGCATATCTGAAGTCCTCTCCAGGCAAGGGCATTATGTATTCAAAGTCGGGCCATTTAGATATTATGGGTTATACGGATTTTGATTTTGCTGGATCGAGACTGGACAGAAAATCCACATCAGGATATGTATCTTTTGTTGGAGGCAATCTTGTGACTTGGAGGAGTAAGAAACAGAATGTGGTTTCACTATCCAGTGCTGAGGCGGAATATCGTGTATTGCATCATGCGACTACCGAACTTACATGGCTAAAACTTCTCCTTAGTGAACTTGGCTTTCGTCCGGATAAACCTGTTATTCTTGTTCTGACAAAAGCTATTTGCCATTAAAATTGCAAACA